>JARHVA010004934.1:0-1370000 GCA_037957365.1 Torreya grandis | reverse complement strand
TCTAAAATCATGTTTCAAACTCTAACATAGGAATATGAAACCCTAAGAATGTGGGATGAAATAGTAAGGGAACCTGTGTTTCTTTGCACTCAAAGAGTAATGGCTTACCATTATGTTTTATCATATTTTGGATTTAGTTTTATAAATGAGACAAAACATTGAGACCAGTTTAAATTAAATAATATATGTCTAAATTAATTAAGTCTAAATTTAATAGTAGAGTATTACTAATTTATTACAATTAATATTTATGCAAATGACGTAGAAGATACATTACTTAGAATTTTACAATTTTTTTTGGTCTATGACATTGAATAGTCATCAAATAATAACTACATGGTCTTTGTCTTGACTTAGATCAATAAACAAACTCTGAAACTTAATAGGATGATTCTAATATTGCATAAACACATGTGGTAACTAGATACATTTATTCTTTAACAGATTGGTCCAAGAGACCTACATTTATTTGTGACAATTTGGATCATTTCACATGTATAAAAGTGGATCCTATGCATTCAAATACCTTCATAGTTATTTGAATAACTTTATTTTGCTTGTATTTATCTAAAATACCCAACATGAACTCTTGAAGCTAATGTGACCTATAAAAAAGCTTAGAAATGATGGATCGAGTTAACTTCAATCATCCCCAACTAAGTGGCTAATAATTGCCTACATTATAATACTCTAAAGAGGGATAATAATATATGTGTAATTGTAACTAGTTGTGTGTATGTAATCAATGTAATACTAACATAATTTACAATCATGTATATGGATTTTCACTTGAAAACATATTATTTGACCTTGCAATAGTATTCAAACTTAATTCAACTCATACTCATTTTAGTGCTTTAATATTTTGAGTATTTAGGTTAGTTCCTATTAATTTGGATGTTTTTCTATGATACATAGATGATTTTTATATAAATTTTAAGATATGAATAGACTTAGGATTGACATGCTCCTATATTTTAACTCTTTAGGTAGATTTCCTCTAAATCATCATGAAAAATTTATGGGTTGAAAAATAGGAAGGATTTGAATTTTTAAAAATAAAATTTAAGGGTTAACAAATGATTCTAGCCAAGGAAAATGAATTGGGAAACTAAATCTATTTGAGTATGGCCTAAGGTGTCCATAAAGCATAAAATAATGATATGAGATCAAGAGACAGTCTATGTAACTTGATAAAATATTAAATAAAATACTATGGAAATATTTTATATGAATAAAATCAATTTTGGAAGGGCGGTCCCATAGATAATAGAATGGATATGATAGAGTAAGTGAGAGTCACTTGTATATGCATAATTCATATAATTAAATTTCCATCAAAAGTCACATTTTCAAGTTTATAATAATAAATGTGAATGTATACACTTTGAGAGATTTTTAAATGCATATAATTTTATGTTAAATTCTCATGCATGTGCAAATATATATCTCAATATTTAATTAGTTCTCAATGTAATTGATTAGTTAGCCTATATCCTTGTATTTATAGAGAAATATTTGATATTTCCCCCCATAATTGACATAATAAACATGTTTATGATGAACAAAGAATTTTTTTTTAATTTTAAAAGTAGACATTGAGGATATATGGGCACTATTGGTAGAGTTAGATGCTTAAATGGTAACCTCTAACATTTGAGTGTCTTTAACTCTATCTAGAATGGAAAAATAAAGATTTAGAATATGAATATAGTATGATTAGCATTATAATATGTGAAGGCAGAGAATAAGGAGATCATGATTATTAATAATATAAAATTGGGTTGGAAAATAAAATAAAATGATAAAAAATAGAGGAAATTATGAAAAATATTCAAATGTGTGCACACAAGTCATTTATATCAAAGATATGTCAATGTTGATGTATCCAAGTGTATAATACCAAATTTAGGTGTCTGTAAATACCTCCTTTTTAGTATAGTATTGAATATATTATATTTAAATAATAAAATAAATAAATTTTGTTCATGTATATAAATTCATTTGATGTTGACAGGTAAGTCCCAAATATCCAGTTGGCTCCATGTAAAACCTACAAAAATCAATGTCTAGTCATGATAGAAAATATGAAATAATCTAGATCCTTAAACTATTTAAACTAAAAATTCAAGGCATAAAAACACTTGTGAGTACACAAACCAAGTATCAATTTTCTAAATAATTTTACTAATTCTATGGGTAAATAATTCCTAAAGTATATGTCACTATTAAAAAAATGTATTGAGAAGTATAAAATACCTCAACCTCCATTAGGTAGATAGATTTCCTTCTTGAGTGACATAGAACATCAACTACAAGACTCAAAATACCATTTTAATTATTTTTTTGGAACCATAAAATAAGTTCATATGTAAAGGTGGAACCATGAAACAATTTTACATTTAAATTGAAACTATGAATCAACCATTCCAAATGAAATTTAGACCCAAAGTGCTTATGTAGTACCATCAATCCTCAATATATAAATAACAAAGTGTTTATATAAATAATATTCATTCCCCAAATTTAATACATGTTTAACTCAATATAATGTTATAATCTATTTATAAATATGCTCAATTTTTTCAATTTGAGAAACTACTTGATTTGCTAATTTTGTCCATTTTGACCCATATAATATTTTTTTCAAAATATCATAGGATATCCCAACTTATGCTCATAACCATGTAAGATGTCCCACATATTCCTTGCATGTGTTTCAATTTTAATCACATAATTTAAACCAAAATATGAATCATGTGTCTTTCAAGGCCTAAATGTAACCACATACATAAGCACATAATGTCATGATGATGATGCAAGCAAGAAATCAAGACACACCATCACTTTGACTTGACTCTAACCTGACATAGAAAATACATACATGACATGAAATAGAGGGTCCTTAACACAAATAATACATGAAATTAAACACAAAAATAAATGCACTCATAAGTACATGAAAAATAACATAAACCAATAATCACATAATGTAATAATTGATAACATCAAGCATGTATAGAAAAAAATGGTAGTCTAAATAATCAATCATTGTCATCATCGAATATAAAAATATATACATATGAAATATAACCATAAATATTATACACAAGATAAATCCATGTATAATTATTCTAAGTAGCTCAATATGATCAATGGAATGTTCATAGTTAGATATAAAATGCAAAGTGTACCAAGATTCCCTAGTATACGGATTCCCCCTAAACGTAGCCCCTAGGTTTAAGGAATGGCCTACATCTAAATGTACATGTACCATATGTAACCTATATGTATTTTATTCTACTCATATATACCATGAAATAAATTTGCATAAAAAATATCTATATAGTTCACCATGTTTTTTATAAATGACATGAATCATTCATGTAATGACGAAAGCATATCATTCATATTCCTCATTCTAAAAATTTTAAATACATATATTTTTAATTATTATATTTGATATATTTTTATACAATAGATATTAAAATCTAGTATTAATTATATGGATAGTCTTTTGATATTTATTTTAGGTAGCCTTGGTTGATGTTTAGCTAACTTTTCATTGTGTAGGCATGTATGCCCCAATAATTTAGGTAAAGATATGTTGAAAATACTATGTAATATGTAGCAAGTTGGGGGATATTGTCCAAACCCTTACTCTAATTTCAAGGTTTGGTGAAAAACCTCTTTTTATTTTGTTTGACTTAAATATATAACTCCTATCTTCTGTGATGAGTCAAGTTCACCAACAATTTGTTATTTCAGCTATTAATTTGATGTTGTTTTGCTATTTAAGCTTGTTCACCCTGTTGGAGGTTCTCGAGCTCTATAGAATATCCTCTATAAATTGGAAAAAATTTAGGGTACTTTTTTAAACACTTATGGATTGTTCATAGATCTAGATTAAAAATAGGTTACCCTAATAAAAAATGGTCTTAAATACTTGATAATAAAAAAGTGACACACATTTACCACACATGACTAGAGGACTCAAACAATGTCCTAATTAGCCATTTTCTCATGATTTCATGTTATATTATGATTTAATCCTTCCATTTTACACTTACACACATGTAGTAACCTCATTATTTATATCAAACCTACTAAGAATCTTGCATACACATCTCCAGACTCTCAATTTAGTCTACCTATACATAAGTAAATTTTACTAGTCATGGTCATTAACACTAGTTGATGAAAACTTGTGTTGATCAGAATAGACCCACTCCTAGGAACCAATATTTTTATTAAATTAAAATAATCATCATTTTCTTTCCATTATCTAAATGTCTTTATGTCATGATTTATTATTCAATTACATCCATATATAAACAAATCAAGGTCTCATTCAAAAGGGACTTGACACATGCCTAGTATACATCTATTAATTATTTCACACTAAGAAAATCTTCCCTATTTTTCCAAATGTTGAAACTTATCACTAGGATCAGCCACAAGACAAGTCTAAATCATTTAAAAGGTAAGTCAAAGAATGAATATTTAAGTACCATAACTAATCATATGTTGCATATATATAATGAATGATCATAATTTCACAATCACACTAGGTGAGATAACTATGTGTAGATTTATTTCCAACCTTGAAATATTATGTGCATAGGAATTGGTCAATCATAAAGCAAGAGTGATTTTGGTAATATTAGCCCATCACACTTCTCCCATTTTTTCATGAATTTATCCCTCATAAGCACATATAGGGTTTCAAGGCAAAGGAAACTAATTTTATAACTACATGTGTCATCATGGTTAATGATCATAAACATAGAGTAACGAAATATAGTTTCAAGTTACTTTATATTCAATCTACCATACTTCCATATAGATTAGTACCAACTATTAGGTTATTATTGATTAATGATATTGACTCAATCATGTATAATTAACTTGGAAATAATAATGAATTAATTATGGAACCAAATAAACCATAACCATTATTATCTCTTATTTTCACTTATAGAATAAAATCATAGTTAGGAATTCAAATATAAAATATAAGTATAATTATCCCTTGAGTAATTTATATATTTCACATATGCCCTTATCAACTCAAAATAATCAATCTCAATATTTTACATTAATATGTATGATTTATTTCCATATCTATTGATTTGAATTACATTTAAATGTTATATATTATTTATATTAGTCTCACACATTAATCTAAACTAGGGTAAAACATATTTATGAACCTGTACACATAAAATAGTAAATAACCTCTTGTTTTTATTTATGGTTTCATATGTATAGTGTTTTTAATTTAAACTTTAGGGTTTTATTTTCAAACATGATTTCATATTTCCCCTTTCCCTCTATCTAAATTTTAAAATATATTTTTACCTATTATTTCACATTAGTTCTCTTATTAGGGGTTCCTTGTTAGCTGTATTATAATATATATGAGATAACTAGATATGAATGATAAAAATAATGATGGGAATAAAATAAAAGAGGATAATTAATAATCAATAAAAATATAATAAGATAAGATAATCAATATTAATAATAAAATGAAAATTATGTCTCCATTAAATAACCAATTTATTCATTCCCCTAACTGAGAGGCCATGGGATACATTTTATTCATCCACACTTGATTATTTTCTTCCCTTCCTTATTCCTATAATATATTCATTCCTTTATAGCTCAAATGTATTTTCAATTTATCTTCTTTTCAAATTCCTTTTTGACACATAAAAAACTAATTCTTTATTTATTATAATTACTGCAAATCCCTATGCATATGCTAATACTTGCCCAAAAAAAATAAGTGTCTTGCCTTGAGACACTTATAAAAAAATGCCCTATATAATCAAGGGTTAGAATTTTATTCCATTATAATGCATTTGTGGTAATCTACCTAATTAATATAATCCCTAGTTCTCTAACTAGTCTCATCCTCAATTTTCAGACCTATTATATTGGTATTCTTGACCTCTCATTCCAAAACTCCATTCTCATCTACAACTATCTTTACAACCTCAAATGCATTCATAATTCTATAAAATCATAAACAAATTTAAATTTTTTTGGACCTCTTCAAGTCAAGAACTTTGAAATAAATAAAAAATGGGGAAACAAAATAACAGTCTACAAAGTATCGACCTAAAAAGTAATGGCCTTCCTATTACCATATCTACTACAAAGTAACAGTCTGAAATTTAATAGTGTTCATGTTTCCATGGAATGGTGGAAAGGTTCCCAAAGGCTCATTTTCAACTATTGTAAAATTTGTTCTTTCTAGATTTCTCAAAATTTCCATCCTTCACTATTTTAAAGACATATTTGCCTCTTTTAGATCCTTCATGTTCAACCATGACAATAAATAAAAGTTGCACGATGATCATCATTTGATTAAAAAAACTAATCTTGTTCCCATTATTTATGTTAAAAAACTAGTATTTTGTACAAGAACTCTAAAATAAACATACCATGATCTAAATTTCAATGGAAACAATTTTGAAAGCTTAATAAATATAATTTAACATTTTATTGTCATATTTGAAATTTCCATAAAAATTCCTAAATAATAGATCCAAATAACCATATGCCACGATATTTTTTATAACAAGCTCATGGACATGACTAAGACCAAAAAGAAGTGCTTTGTAATGGGTTTTATTTATAGTCCATTGAATTAATAAAATTTTAACAATTTTAAGCCAAGTATCTATATGCATGTCTCACAATATTTGATTTGTAGTTAATCATTCTTCTTTGGATAGAGTATTTCAATGTGTGGTGAGAAGTGGAACATCAATGGGATATGATAGTTCTAAAATATTTTTATCCACTAATACTCACTTCTCCATTATAGCATTAAGTAACATAAATAACACATGGCCTTTGATTCTTTGTACTTTCCATAGATAGCAATTATATCCTCTTTATGTCATTATGAAATTATATAACAATCATTAGTACCTCCAACTCTAAGTCATGAGTATCGCCTCACTTGGGTAAGTATGATTCATTGAGAATTCATCTTATTTGTCTCCAACCACTTCAAACCTTTTGGATTATATGAATTGTAGTATAAATATCAAAATATTTTCTCATCATCTCTCTTCTTCAAATTAATGCTCCCACCTATTCTTAAAAACTATTAGTCTAATCCTATGGACCTTCTTGTTTCTAGGCATCATTGAAGTAAGTTGGCACTATTATTCATAGTAGAACATAAAACCATGTGAATATATTTAGTCCGTGAATCTTTCATTAACATGCATTCAAGTTTTTTTAGCTCCAAATTATCCATATTAATATGACCATGGTGAATAAGGTTGTGACCCTACTATTGAAGTCTGAGATTTCATAGAATTCCATGAATAATGATTCTATTTATAACATCCACTTATTTGTATATTCAACTCATTTGAATAATCTTTCTTGGTGAAAAAAGATAGGTTTTCCCTCTTTGTCAATTTATAGGTATTCTCAATTAACTCATAAGGGTAATGAAATTCATTCATTCTCTTTTAAAAAAAATATTCACACCCTTTACATATGAATAGATTATACCATAAATTAAAAATAGGCTCAAATAAACATAACATCCACACCATTGCTAACTATAGTTTAATATAGCTAAGATAACCACATTTACATGCTAAAAGTAATGATGGGAATCAAATAAGGGAGGAGAATTCATAAGAAATACAAAATTAATAAGAGAAGAAAAGAAAGATGAAAAATAATATAAAATTAAATCTCCATTAAATAACCAAGTTGTTCATTCCCATGGCCAAGAGGCCATGGGATACATTCTATTCATCTACACTTATTTTATTTCATGCATTCTTCCTAGCCTAGCTTCATTTATTTATAGCTCAAAATGGTTTTTCAAATTCTCTTCTTTTCAAATTAATTTTTGACACATAATAAATTAATTAATTATTTATTACCATTAATATATATCCCTATGCCTATGGTAACACTATCACCTCTCTAAATGGTCTGCCAAGATTCTCTAAATCTCAAAATCAAAAAAGGATCAAGTGAACATTATTTCCCGTATTTATTTCAAAATTTGAATTTTTAAAAACTTTAAAAAGTTGACCTTAAAATTTATTATTTCATCCATATATTTTATTCCATGCCTTTTTTATTCAAGACACCCCACCCTATATTTTTCTTTGAAAAGTGGGGACCCCTTTTGTTTTTGGGAAATAATGAATATCTTATCTAGGTATCTTTGTATTTTTTTGAGGATTATGATGGTTGTTATTATTTGTTATAAATTTGATGATTTTAACATTGAATTATTTTGAAGCATACTTATTTACATTTCAAATACTTTTTAAAACTAACCTATTAATGAAAAGGCATGAAGGATGGATTTGCATGGTAGGAATTCATATTACTTTATTTTGGCAAATTTAGTCTTTGATGACTTTTTTTTTAGAAGCTTTCCCTTTGGAAAGTTTTATTTGATGGATAATTCACATCATTGGACACTTTTAATTTGGAAGATTATTTTTGGAAACTTTCTCATTAGAAACTTCTATTTTGAAAGGATTATGTCAAAAGGTTTACTCTGGAAAGTTTGGTCTTTGAGAGATTTACTTCAACAACTTTGTTTTGGGAATTTTATAGTTAGTATATTTGTACCAAAGTATTTATTTTGGTGAAATCCTTTTATAAGGTTATCTTTGACAACTTTCATTCTGGAGACTTTTCATTCGAGGGTTTGTTTTGAAAATATTCTCTTTGAAAACTTACTCATCAGAGGTTTTGTGTCAACAATTTTCATTTTGGGATCCTTCTCTTCAAGAAGTCTCTATGAAACTAATTTTTATTGAACCATAACCTTTAAAAGAGTACTTATTAATTATCAACTTTATTTTATAATTTTTTTTTTGAAAACTTAGGGATAAAATCTTTTGAAGCAAATCTTTCTGAAGAACATTCTATATTTTAGAGTCTTTAGGCCTAAAGGTAAAGTTTAAACTATCTTTACAAGGCTAGGATAGGGTGGTAAATTTTAAATTTAATTAAGGTGATGAACTCATAGACATTGATGATTAATGGTGCATGAATTAGAAATCAATGTATAAATATACTAACATCAAGCCCCCAACCAAGTTCACATCATTCCATCTTTGATATCAAGTAAAATTTAGCCATAAGCAATCTCAAAATCCCTAATTATTATCAGAGTGATTTACTATCTACAAAATTTAATTTAGTGTTATATTCCATTATCAAAATATTGGAGCATAGTAGTATATATCAAACAACCATGGCATCATCATCAAGGTCATACAAAGGAGGCCTGGCACCATCTAGGTTATCTATCAAGGATTCGAAGAAGTATTTAGACACCTTGTTTGATGCTACTATATTCGATGGTCATTATCTAAATTACTCAACATTATGGGAAGCAGTAGAAAATGTAAACTCCTTTACACTCAAAGAAGATATCTCAACCAAGGATAAGCAACTAGTAAAGAACCTACTTTCTTTCACACATCAAGACTTACATTACATAGTTATGAATCTAGAGGTTATGACATGCATAGGTTTACTACAAGGCCTCTTCTTCAAAGGGAGAATAGTATATGGTAGATATCTTCATTATGTCAATAATAACATATTTGTTACATATATTGTAGGGGATGCATTTTACATGTATTTGAGCTTACCCATTATAGATGTCACTTTCAATTTTCATATTTTCATTACATGGAATAAGTCCAATAATGTGGAGAAAGCATTATCAAGGTGGCTTCTCCCTATAGAAAGTTTCACTCTAAAATAACATGTTAAAAACCCTATTCCCATCACCCATTTCATAATGGGAATCTATGTGTGAATGGCATTGCTAAATTGACTTTTTGGCCATGCCATCATCTACTTTATACATTTGGAGTGGGTTACCCTACTGGATTTTCTAAGTACCTCAGAGTGCACCTATGCTTAGGGGCAAGTAATCAACACTCACCTCTAGGAAAAAAATTTACATAAAGATAAGAGGCCACTAGGAGGAAATTTATAATGATGTATTATCTATTAGACTTATTTATGGGGATAGTATATAGGCACAATGGCATCCTATGGGATCACAACATAAAAGTGATAAAAAAAGTATAACTTGTGATTGTTATAGTTTTGTGCAAATTTACTCCTATGTTAGAAACATAACAAATATTGTTGAGGACCTCTACCCTCTAGTCTAGATGGCCATCCATGGCTAGCCTTTAGCAAAAATTTCACCCAACATATCTAGGAAACTTGTCAAAAATGTAAGATATTACTAGTTCTACCCATATTACACTATTATCATGGTGGCTAATCATAAGGTGGATCCTTTTCATCTCCCTAATTTCATTCTAGACAAAGAATTTGAGTAGGAAATTGCACACCAAATATGGAATGGCATTGATGAGAAATAAATGCAGAACAAGAAGGCCACATTCCATGACTCCCACATCACCATTGGGATAATTCAATACATAATATAGAGGTAATTAAAGGAGGTTGGGAATGATGGGAAGGCATATGCATTTCCTACCCTCCCTCATAGAGACTAGGATCCTCATGGCAAGGTCTAGAAGAAAATTCACACCCTTGGCCTCACTTACAAACATGAGCTAATGGATCATTAATTTTTGTTCCTAAATTCTAAGGATGATGAAGAGTTAAGGGAAATGGTTGTAACTACAAGATTGAGTGAGGACCTACTAAGAATGATACAGGTTGAACCCTCTCTCACAATCAATGATTCAAATTTTAGGATTTGACCCCCTAGATGGAGATATTCTAATTTTTTGAGTGGTAGGCCATCATAGCAACTAGAAGTAGAGGGACAAGATATCCAAATAGTTCAAGGCCAACCATAGGTCCAATAGTAGGTAGAAGGTGAGACACTAATTATTGGAGGGATGGATGAAAAACAACAAGAATAATAAATGCCTTCCTCTACATAAGACAAATAAAAATAAAATCTCCTAGTTTAAATTTCAAAAATTGAATTGATACATGTCAAGAAAGAGTTGGCTAAGAAACTAACTCAAATAAGAGACAATGTATAGATGGAAGAATTTAGGATTATTTACTTTGAATCATCTAATGAAGAGGAAACAGTGGATTCAATAACCCTAATGCCCATCAGTCTTCCCCCTTTTCTTCCCTAATAGGTGATAGTTCCATAAGTTTGTAGGTCCACAAAGTATTATCAAAGGAATTCTAAGGGAGATAAACTAGAGACCCCACCCACATAAACACTCAATGAGTCACAACCTTCACTAGAATTTGAGCCAACATAGGAGGTGGATGTGGAGAAGCTATAGTAGGCAAAGGTACCAAGTCTACAAGTACTAAAGGCCAAGGCACCTCACACTAGGGAACTATTTGGTAAGGGTCTTCTACTTACATCCCCTTTAGGCCTTTTCCATTTGATGTCTTTACCTTTAGTTTCTATAATCCTTCCACTAGTTTTTTATACATTCATTCCTATTTGATCACTTTCTATGGGTCTACTATTTATGCACCCATCTGTTAATCTACCCACTACCATTTCACCTACTCCACCCTCCACTATTATAATTCCCATTCCTCCATCATCCATTCCATCAACACTAGCTTTGTCCATTCTATCCATTGCCTAATTAATCACTCCAATTATTTCTTTTTTTACCTAGTTAGGTTCACCTTTGCCTTCCTTAACTCTAACCTCTATAGCCATAGTAGTGACCACTAAAAGGGCTCCCAAAAAGAAACTAGCCTTTATTTTTCATCCAATTCCATAATTTGGAAACATAGACTAGTCTAAAATCATTTAGCTAGCAATGCCCAATCCTTCCACTAAAACTAAGCCTAAGCCTAAGGAACATGTACAAGTGTAAGCTCAACCACTAGATCCTTCAAATCTCACTCTTCTATATTGGGATAAGGATTTATGAGGCTTAGCCTCTAAGAGGCCCAATCTAAAGATCATTAAACTTTTAATAGTGATCTCACTATTTGATAAGGCCATAACATCAGTACAATGGGTAAGGAAGAGGAAAAATTATGATAGCTAGGATAGAACTTTGATCATGGAGTATAGGAAATAATTTATTCCCTTAGAAAGAGACAAAATAGATAGAATGGTCAGTCCCCATATATTTAGGACCTCAATTCCTACATGGAGACCCATATAGAGGTAATCTTGGCCATACAAGAAGGGACAAAAATGGATAGACAAGAACTCAAAGAGGAATTTAAAATTCTTAGAGAGCAATAACAAGTAATTCAAGATCCACAAGATATTGGGTAGGATGTGTATAATACAACACTCAGGTTATATAAGATTCTTGATTTAATTCATTCTTTGAGAGATAATTTTGCTCCCCATGTCAATTATATAACTAGATTATTCGAAAGTCCAAGGGAATATGAGAACAAGATAAATTTCTTAGTTTTGTATACCCCCAATAAGGAATTTATCCACTTTGACTTGATGACCCCATTGGAGGCATCAAATAATTTAAATTTAACTCTAATTAGAACACAAAAAACCCAAGATTAGGTATCTTCCTTTGAGGCTTTAGTGAATAAATTGGCTAAGTAATAAAACTAGGATGAGCAAGTTTTGATAAAACTTGAATTAACCACAATTAAAGATAACAAAGGCAAGCTGGTGACTTGGGCCACATTAGATCAATTGATTAAGAAAACCTTCAAATAGATTTTTCAAGGTTCAAGATTAGAAGACATCAAAGATAAATAGAACTCATCCAAGAAAAAAGGTGATAAAGGTGGAAGTCTTTCAAGTTGGATTTAGACCCACCAAAATGAAACATGCTAACTTGATGGAGCAAATGAGTAGGATGACTAGGTTACATCTCCTAGATATAAACCTAATTTGAGTATAACACATTAAGAAATATAAGCATTACCAAGACCTACATGATAATAATAATGCATCCCAAAAAACACCACCTACTATATCTAATACATAGACTCCAACTACACTACTAGTAACAATAGTTATATTTATGCCACCTCATACTATAGATCCAATGGTAATAAAAACTCAATCAACCATTGCATCTCTGAGTGTAATTCTAGTTACTGCATGATCAGGCACAAGTACAACTATAGTTCTTATGATAGTTTTGAGACACATTAAGAAAGATACAATTTATCATGAATGTTAATTTTGTATAATTTTTACATGTGGCATTTATTATTGAATAGTTAAGTCCTAGTCACTTTTATATTATAATTAATTGGATCCTTTTTTGGTAGTATGCATACATTATATGACTGAGATATTTATAAGTGATTGACATGTAATTGAAACTTATCTTATAGTCTATCAAGGTGTAATCAAAATTTTCTAAACTTGGAGGATGAGCTGACCCCTTCCCCTTGTTATTTATCTACATGTAGAACCCTCTTTTCAAAGGGTTGGACTTTTGAATGAATATATAGGAAGAAATTAATAAATTTATTATCATGTAACTATGTTTGTTATTTATTCTTCCCTCTCTATGTTAATGAATTTGAAGTTTCTTTGTTTATATTGATCCAATAATTTAGATGTGTACCAATGCTATGGATGAATCTAACTATTTTATTAATGAATATAAGTCATAAATGTGCAATAACTTTTGAAAATTGATAAATTTCATTGATTTATATAGTTAGTACAAGTTGAATTGATAATCCAAGGTGTGCAAAGGTATCTCCTTTGATATAGTATTTTAGGTCTAAGCCACAGTTACCTAGATAATTTCTTAGTCTAAGATACAATATCTTATATAAAGGTGTGAAATGGCAACCTTAAGAAGATCAACCTTTAGTTGATACCATCAAGTATATTATTTATGATAACCCTAGACTTCTAGTCATGTTTGTTCATAGGTGTGTAAAAGATACAAACAATAAACATTGATTATTGAGATACTTATTCACCAAAGAGTTAACACGAAATTATTTTTCAAATACATAGAACCTTCTTTTGTACCTTACCCTTCATTTTTTAATTTTATTTGCAATCTTCCCACCATAGGATAGTTTTCCACCCATCCAACTCACATAGTGATTTATAATTGTTATTAGAATCCATGCATCTACCTACAAACCTAGTTAAAAAACCCATAGGCTCAACCTATTATTCCACCACCCAATTTTTATAACCACATACCTATAACTCATGCCCTAGAGTGAAACCTAGTTCCATAGAGATACCAAAATATTAGAGGTTACCTTGTTTAAAAACTTCTCTGAGGTGTGTATAAAATCCACATCAACAGAAGAAGAAAAATTTGGTGTTATGAGGGAACACTTAATTTGTTTTCCCAATAAATAAGGGCACATCATTATGAAGACACCTAGGAGATTAACAAGGTCTAGAGCTCAATCTAGCCTTTTGGTTTTAACATTGTAAAATTCTAGGAGGCTTAGACCCATACCTATCATCCTTGAGATATGTTGAGCTTGAACACCTTCTCCTATAAGAAACATCCTACCTATCAACCTTCCTATGGAATAACCTTGGTTAATTGAATCCACTAGTAACATCCCTATGGATTATCATGATCTACCAAGGAATCCAAAGAAGTATTTGCCAACCTTCTGCCCTTCATGTGGGAGAATGGCTAAAGAACATATCAGATATTTCATGGACACCTTGAGATTAATAAATGTTATCCATGAGGATGTTTCATGCAAGATTTTTTCATTTACTCTACAAGATTCTTCTTATGATTGGTATCTCAATTTTTAGTAAAATTCCATCACCTAATGGGATGAGTGTTAAAATACCTTCCTAGTATAATTTAGATAGGTAACTAATCCAAGTTTGGTATATCAACTCTTTACTAGCCTAAAAAGGGGACCTAATGAGTCAATCTAAGCCTTGAATGCAATATTTTAGAAGATACACACTCAACTAAATGTTGTGTATAAGCTAAATGAGATTCTAATGCTTGAGATATACAAGTATGTCCTAGATCCTATTATTGTAGTGTTATTATGAAGAGATATTAATGCCAATACTCTATCTTTGGAATTTTAGTAAGCTATCAACATCAAAAAACATATCAATTGATATCTTACCCCTCATAATCTAGGAGGTCAAGAAAACAATAATGGACTTACATCCTTGAATATTATTCCACATACAAATCAGAAAGCCCCCACATTCAATCAAAATCAAATGTACACTCTACCACCCATGATGTAGTAGACAAAAAATTAAAAGTATGATTTCTTGAATAATCATATGTAAAGGAATAACTAGCAATAGAATCATCATCAAGATCACACCAACATAGTATTCACTCAGGATTCTAACTCTAACAAAGTTGAATTGGGTTTTATATAAAGAATGGTTTAGAAGTTGAGCAAAGATTTCTTGAATATATAGAAGAGGATGGGTAATACCAATAATCAAAATTATAATAAGAATTATACCTTTCTAAGATACAATAGGCCTTTAAATAAGCCCACTAATAATGTAGAATAACAACAATCTAATAAGTTACTAGAGATCAATATCATGGACACATCCTTGACCAACTGGTGAAGGTTCCATAACACATCTTAGCATAGAGAGTTGAACTATATAGAGTTTTGTGTATCCTTTGAGATATTCCATATAAAAATGATCAAACAAGATCAAATGATGAATCCTCTAAATCTCTATAATTAATTTGAACCTTCTATTTTAGCTGTGGTCTTTGAGACTTCCAAATCCTCCTTCCCTAATGAAGATGACAACATCCTAGAAGATAATTTTAATGAAGTATAATAATTCCAATAGTTCAACATGAACAATTATAATCCAAGGAATAGGCATCGATTTATTACTTATACTCCTCCCCATAATATGATTATCCCTATAAATCCTAAAGTCAACAATAATACTCCTCCCCCTAAAAGGAATGATCAACCTCAGCATAAAGACGAATAGAATAAAGGAGGATAAAATATTGTTGAGGATATGAATAAAATTAAGGTCAACATCACTCTTCATGAACTAGCACAAATCATAGAGCAAAAGGAGCTTTTATGGAAGTCCATTATAGGCAAGTATGTTATAAAAAAGTTTAAAATAGCTAACATGAATTTTATATACAAAACCAAGCTTGAAGTCCCCCTTTCTTGTTGACCACTCAGGTATTTGGCAATAATATACATAATTTCTTGGTATATTATGTAACTTCAACAATGGTAATGGAAAATTCCATTTATTAGAATCTTGGTTTAACACCAAATCCATCCAAGAGGATTGTGTTATAACTAGATAAATTAGTAGTGCCTATATTAAGAGAGATTAATGACATGATAATTCAAATCACCTTATAACATAGATTACAGATGACAATTGACATCTTGGTGGTGGATATTCTTGAAAGGTATGGGTTGTTATTAAGCAAAGACTAGTCAAAAACATTAAATTGATATCTTTCCATAGACTTTTCATATATATGGCTACATTGGAGGGGAATAGCCAACCAAATTAGTATCTATAAAGAGCCAAGAATGAAGCATCCTATTATAGAGTACAATACCACCAATGAAGAGATAAGTTATAAATATCCTAATCTTGAAATTTACACCTTTTCCATGAAGAATGAAGCACCAGATAAAATTTTGGGCCCTTCTCAATTATGGACCCTCCATTTTGATGGGGCTAGATATAAGCAAGGATCAAATCTTGGTATCAAGATAATAAATTCATAATGAGAGAAACTAATGATAACATATAGGCTCCAATTCCCATGCACCAATAACAAAGTAGACTATGAAGCCCTGATTCTAAGATTGTAGTTTTCCCTCAAGAACAATGTCAAATAATTTTTTGTACATAGAGATTTTTAATTCATTGTTAACTAGGTTAGAAATAAATATCAATGCAAACTATCATATCTAAATAGATAAAATCATAGAGCCTGGGATCTAATTGAATGATTTGAATCTTTCAACATAATATCAATCTCAAGAGAATAAAATGGAGCCATCGATTCACTCACTAATTCAATAGTGAATTTGATACCCTTACAAGAGTCAAAAATCCAAAAATTCTCCATTAAATTGGTACTTTATCCTTTAGTACTAGACAATGTTGAAAATTTTCAAGTATTTGATGAAGACCAATAAATTATCCAATTTTTTGACAAATTTGGGATAATTTGAATCTCAAATAATCAATGAAAAAGAAAGAAACCATAGGTGACATGAATGATTGGATGTAGGTGTTTTCCATATAAAATAAAATTGCCTCATATTGTTAATGGTCACCCTAGAAAGGACCTTTGATACAAATCCTCAAGCCCAAACATAGAGGCATCTCAAGATTAATGAATTTGAATTTATCTTAAAAAATGTTGGTGATGAAAATAATTCACTCTTCATCAATATTGGCTTAAGCTACACACCATAAGAAAGGAAAAAAATCAAGGAACTAATTATCAGGTAAAAATATGTAATTACATAGACTTATGATGACTTAAGCATATTTAATCCTAGAGTCATCACCCATATGATTCCACTCAAGGTTGATCATAAACCATTTAGGTAAAGGAAGTGGCCAATTAATCCTATCTTGGAATCATTAATTTAGAAGGAAGTAGAAAAGTCACTAAGTGTTAGGATAGTCTTTCCTCTTAGATATTCAACTTGGTGACCAATCTAGATCTAGCTAGGAAAAAGAATGGTGAGATCAGACTTTGTGTCAACTGCAAAAATCTGAATAAAATTTTTGAGAAGGATAATTATCCTTTTCCCTCCTTAGATGAGGTAATACAAACTATGAATGGGTCTGAAATGATGTCTTTCTAGGATAGATTTTCAAGTTACAATCAAGTATTGGTTGAATCAGAAAATAGAATGAAAACAACATTTACTATGAAGTGGGGAACATATGCATATAAGCAAATGCTATTTGAGTTGATCAATGCTAGAGTAAATTTTCATAGAGAAATATATCATATTTTAGGGACTAATAATGAAGTGTCTAATTATATACATGGATAATCTAATTATTTTTTCTAAAAATAGAGCTGATCATATTGACCATATTTATTTCATTTATGAGAGGTGTAGGAAGTTTAGGGTATCAATAAACCCCAATAAGAGAATGTTTGGTGTTACCAAAGGCAATATTCCTAGCCACTTTATTACTAAGAATGGGATCACTATTAACCTAGACAGGATTCAAGGGATTTCAAAAATAATGTTTCTAAACAATAAAAAGGAGCTCAAATCCTTCTTTGGAAAGATAAATTTCATAAGGAAATTCATATCAGGATTTACAAAGATTGTCAGACCCCTAAACATAATACTCAGATATAATTCCAAAGTGGAGTGGATGCCTAAAGATAAGTCCTTACAAGAAATAAACAAGGCTATTTTGCAAGCCCCGGTACTAGTAAGCCCAAATTTTACTAAAGACTTTTTCTTGTACTCATTCACCTTAGAATGTACTATTACTATTATACTTACAAAAAAAAGAGAAGAAATTGAGAATCTTATTGAATTTATGAGCATTAACTTGAAAGATACATAGCTTAAGTATTCCTTGATCGACAAATAAATTGTCACCCTTATCAAAGCAATTAAGAAGTTTAGGAACTATATTCTCTAAAATAAGACCATTTCCATAGTGTCAGATCTTGATATTAAGCTTATACTAGGATATAATGAATTGGGAGAGTGAAGAGGTAAGTGGATGACAAAATAATAGGAATTTGATATTAAAATCAAACCTACTAAGATCATTAGAGGACAAGGCATGAGACCCATGCATCACCATTAAAGAGGTAAGTCAAACACATGTATCCCAAGAAGATTGGTATTTTGATATTATTCAATTATTACTCACTAGAACATGCCCCCAAGAACTCAAAAGATAGTAGAAGAGAGTTTTAGGGCTCAAGGTTACTCATTATATGATCAGGAAGGGAGTCCTCTACAAAAATAATTATAAAGGAATTTATATAAGATATGTGTTACATGGAGATTGTTAGAAAATTTGAATCAAAATATGGGTAATAGCCACCCATTTAATAATACTATAGCCTGTAAAATACTCATAATGGGTTATTATTTGCTAGCTAATTTTAAGGATGCTCACTTCCATGTAAAGATATTTCATGAATGCCAAGTTTTGGAAAAAAGAGAGGTACACATAATAATATCACTATAGCCTATAAGTGAAGGTAGGGCACTCATCTAATATGGCCTATACTTCATTAGTGTTATAAATATAAATTCCTTAATTGGACATAAATTTGTGCTCACTATTATATATTATTGCACTAGATTGACTGAATTAGTAGCCACCAAGAACTTTAGAGACCAAGATGTGATAATTTTTCTTTAATAACATATCACAACCAATTTTGGCACCCTTATCTCTTTGGTTTGCAATAATAAGCTATAATTTCAATAACCTGAGTTCACTAAATAGGCCCATGATAATTAAATTAAAATTAGATCATCCTCCAATCACTACCCATAAGGGAAGAAATTGGTTGAGTCAACTAATAAGAACCTAATAGATGCAATCAAGAAGTCATTTGTAGATAAACCAAGGGAGTGGCACCTCTTACTAAAATATGCACTCTAGGTAGATTGGACTAGGTATAAATAGGCTCTTAAAGCTTCACCATATCTACTAGTTTATGGGAAATATTGAGTGTTCCTATTTATGCTAAAATTGCCAACATATCATTCTATGTAAGAATATATGGATCCCAATGACAAAATAGAGTCTAGATTACTGGATATCATCAAAATAGAAGACTCTAGGGATAAATCATTTCAAAACTTTATCAAACATTAGGACATGGTCAAGAGATGGTTTGACAAAAGAGAAAAATTTAAATCATTTAGGATCTCTAACTTGGTGCTACAATGGGACAAATCCCATGAGAAAAAAAGAATGAAGGATAAGTTTACCTCATTATGGATAGGACCATATCATGTTTTAGAGATCTTGGGTAATAATGCATTCTATTTAAAATATATTTAAGGTATGATCTGACATATCTAGTTAACAAATAATTTTTAAAGCATTACTTCATGGTTTCCCCATCTAGAGAGGTCTCTTAGTAACAACAGCCATTATGTCATAGGTAGGAGTAGGTTATATTTGTTTTATTAGTTAGTTTTTTTCTTTCACTCATTTGATTTTTTTAGACTAGTTAGTGTTTTCTATATTAACCCTTTTAATTTCAGTAGTTTTCTTGATTTATATAATAGTTTTTTGTTGATATTATGGTAGTCTAAGTTTTTTTCAATCCTAGTATAATTAAACATAATTTAAGGCATTTTTAATCTAACTCAAATCAATGGGTGTTATTTATTATATTTTAGAATTCTTAGTCCAGTTAAAAAATGAGAGAGTTAGCCATGAATATGTCCTAAAGTTAATAATTTCATTAGGTATATGAAAGTTACTCCAACAATTTTATGTAAATTTATAAAAATCTCCTTATTCCTTTGGGTCAAATTCACATAAAACATTAATGCTTGTTTAAGGTAATAATCATGGACATGGGTAAGAGTTGACAAGGACATTTTGATTAAACCAAAATTTTACTAAAGCCAACTCATAGTGGTCACCTTCCTCCCTCTTTTAGAAATCAAAATAAGGAAAAGATTAAAAACAAAAAGGCATAATCCAAAAGTCTAAAAGAAAATAAAAAAAGGATTCAAAACCTACATGATGACATAAGATCAATGCATCACATATCATAAAAAATATGAAGGAGAAATAGTGATTAAAAGTATCTCTATTAGGGTTATAGATACTTGGGTAGTAGTAAATCGATGCAAGAACTCCCCATATATACACCTAATTCTCAATCAAAGTGAAACCTATATCTCACCCCCATGTCTTTTCCTAAAAAACTGAGACAAGATATAAATAATAATAATTTTCACATAGATCCAAGGTGTAAGTGAAGTTAGTATGTTTCACAAGATTATTAAGAGACTCTTTTAATTTCTAGTTTAATAATTTATTTTGGGATGAATTTATGGTTGATATTGATATTGAGAAACCATGTATTATGGGTTCTTGAAAAATCTGGAGTATTCACCCTTATGAGTCACCATTTGTTGTATTCAACACACCCCACACTATTTTTCTCTAAAAAGTGGGGAACCCTTTTGTTTTTTGTAAATAATTAATATCTTATCTAGGTATTTATGTGTTTTTTTAGGATTATGATGGTTGTTATTATTTTTTATAAATTTAATGTTTTAAATGTTGAATCATGTTGAAGCATATTTATTTACATTTTTAATTACTTGTTCAAAATAACCTATTAATGAAAAGGTGGGAAGGATGACTTTGCATGAAAGGAATTCATGTTGCTTTATTTTGGCAGATTTAGTCTTCAACAAAAAATTTAGGATCTTTCCCTCAAAAAATATTCTTTGATGGAGACTTCACTACATCGAGTACTTTTCATTCAAAAGATTCTTTTTATAAACTTTATCTTCAACAACTTCCACTTTAGAATGATTCTATTGGAAGGTTTACTCTGACAAGCTTGGTCTTTAGGAGCTTTACTTTGACAACTTTGTTTTAGGGAGTTTTTAGTTAGCAAATTTATACCAAAAGATTCATTTTTATGAAAGCCTTTATAAAGGCTATCTTTAGTAAATTTCATTTCAAATACTTTTCATCAGAAGGTTTGTTTTGAAAATATTCTCTTCAAAAAAATCTTGTCGAAGGCTTTATGTTGACTACTTTTATTTCTAGATCTTTCTCTTTGACAAGTCTCTATGTAACTAATTTTGCCTAAAACATAACCCTCTAAAGAGTACTTAGCCATAGACAAAATTGTTTTGGAAACTTTGTGATAAAATATTTCAAAGAAAATATTTTTGAAGAACATTTTACATTTTAGAGTCTTTAGGCCGAAAGGTAAAGTTTGACTTCTCTTGACTAGACTATGTAATAATTGTTATCACATAGGATTGCACTTATCTTGATCATGTAGCTTGTTATTTAATTGCCTAATGATACAATGGAAAAACCTCCAAATCCATGGGACCTTGGTATTTTGAGGTTAATCTCTAAATAAGGCCAACTTTCTTTCAAGAAATCTGATGCAACTAATAAGATACTAGTTTTGTTGAAATTTTGCTCTTTAGTGCTTTTGATTGTAACAAAGGTTTTGACAACGAAAAGGGTTGAAATTTGTGGAAACTAAAAAAAAATTATTGCACCAAATATTTTAATGTATTTTAATTCTTACTTGATAAACACAATATAATAGATAATTATATTGAATTTGTTTAAGCATACACTTATGCAAATGAGAAATCAGAGGCAATATTTAGCTATTTTTTGTAAAAAGGAAAAGGTTTCTTTATTTCATCAAATAATATTTTTAGAAGGGTAAAAATACCAAAAAAAAATTTATTGTGACTCAAAATAAAATACAAGGCTTCCACAAATTCTTAAACAACTTGCTTCTATAGAAATCTTTCAAAAAACAAGAAAGGTAAATCTTTAATTTATTTCACTCCAAAGGTTACATCTTGTAGTAAATACATTCCAAAATGCAAAAAATTATAACTAACAAAAAAATATGGATTTTCCAATGGGGTTTACCCATTTTTATATAAAAATATCTCATAAATGAGATGTAGTTGTCTAAACTTGAATGCCTAGTAAGAAAATCATGCAGATCTAGAACCCTGATGCAAAAGAGGTGAGTTCTTCTATTTATAGCATCCTAGACTCATGGAATGGTTGAAAAGTGACATTCATATCACATGCAAGATATGGGAATGATCCTTAATGTGGAGTGGTATATCATGGTATGGAAGATCTCCATGCAATGTTTCTTCATTTTAGTTAGATTCAAAAATCTCTTCATGTAAAAAGAGATGCCCAAAATAGAAATTTGAGTTCAAAAGTAAAAGATAACTGCAAGTCACTTTTCATGTGAAACCCTAAATTGAAAAATTCAATTGATACTTTTACAACTTTAACTCTTGCCACTTTTTAAAATGAAACTTGTAATTTGCACTTCATGATTTTACACTTTTAGCAATTCATACTTGTCAAAATAGAATGTGTAATTTTTACTTTCACATTATCAAAATATAAAGTATAAAAATATGTTTTCTCTTTCTCAAAAGAGTTAAAAAAGGATATTTGTACATTTAAAATTACAAATTATAATGTTTTTGAGAGGATTAATCAATGTCTAGAACTTCTTCAGCTTTCTTGTCATTCTCAGCCTACAATTTCTTAGTATATGCATCAAAGGCCTTGAAATTTTTTGGATCTATCCCTTAAGGAGGATGTGAGAGGCTACATAATATTCTTGTAAATCAAATAATTTTTTCCTAAAAGTCATTATTCCCTACATTTTTTTTCTTATCTTATCAATTTCTCTTTCATACTTGAGAATGTGGTGGATAGAACTTAGGGTGAAGACTGTGTCCTTTGTAGATTATTTCTCAACTATTTTCTTGAAATTATTCTATAATTCTTCCACCTAAAGGAGATTATTTTCATTATCTACTATTTGGCATGACATTGTGTTCATAATCTCATCAATGTCATATAGTACATCAGCTTCTTTATCATGAGCCTCCTTGGCTTGGTGAGTAACTTCTATTAATACTCTAACCTTAAACTGAGTATCCCTATGGATTTCCTCAATATTGGTTTCATAATTTAATATTTTTCATCAATGAGGACATCTATGTCAAGTGAACCTATGGATATCAACTTGGGATAATACAAGTTTAAAAAATGAATCTCTCCTTCATACTTATTGACCTATTCTTTTCAATGTATTTTTCCTCTTTCTGATTATTTCGTAGTTTTCCATCATTATTACAATGACCTTATTGCCTTTAGTAATTAATTCCTCTGACTATTATTTTTTATCCCTTCTCATGTGAGCCATCTCTCAAATTTAATCAATAAAATATTTTTCCAAAAACTAACGGGCTACACTACCTATGGTTACCATGATGATCTAATGGGTTGTGTAAATTATTTCAATGCATATGTAAGTTATCCCACTTGCTTCTTGACTTCATCCTTCATGACATTATTGTGATATATTATCTAAATGAGAGAGTTCATGTCATTTTGTACATAATTTTTGAGTCCTCTCATCTTCCATCCAAAATGGATCTAAAAAATTTGATAGTTCCCACCACAAGATTTTATTTTGATTTATCTCATGGGGGGACTATAATTTCAACATACCTTTATCCCTCATCCTCATTTAATATCTTGGAGAGAGTCTTGGAATTTTTCATGGACTTATTCTTGACCTATAAGAGACTAAAGTCTAATGCGATGGGTTCTATCATCTTCTTTCTATTATTTTCTACTGATTGGGTTAGCCAATTAGGAATAGTCCCTTGTTGTTTTGATACTATTACCAAATAATTAGTAGTTGATGTAGATACACCAGTCAATACTATAACCATAAAATATTCTAAGGTAGATGTTACCATTAGTTGTTTAGGAGGTGATTGTGAAGGTTCACTTTTATCAGTAGACTATAAATCAACATTTGCATCAAGCACCTATGCTACTCCAATTTCAATTGATGGAGCTATATAAATAGTGGAAATAGATGAAGTGAAGGTAATGGGAACAATTGTGTCTATTGAGGGAGTGGAGGGTGGAATAGACATAGTGGTAGTGAATTTGGGGATAGGTGGAAGGGTGAAAGCCAAAGCATTGAATGTATCAATCAAATGGGTATGAACACTCATGGTTGATGATGAAAGGAAAGAGAATGGAGATGAATGTGGAATAGTACTCACCTCAATAATTAGGGTGGTTTATAGGACTAAAGTCAAGATGATTGAGTCCATGACTAAGTACTATGGGTAGTGTAAGAAACTAATGGAGATGAAATGTAAGGGATTATGAGTGGAATGGAAAGAGGGAATGGAAAAAAGGGGAAGGTGAAATGGGAAGAATGGAAGGTGGAGTGAAACCCTAATATTCCACTGATGAGGAAACATGAGTGTCCACTTGACTCACTTGACTCACTTGTATTATTTGTGTTTGAAATACTATAATGGGTATGATATATGGAATGATAGGGGAGGTGGAAACTACAGGTGTAAGTGGATTAGAAATAGGAGGTAGGGGTATTAAAACTTCTAAAATAATGTGAGTAGGAGAAAGGGGCCAATGGAAATGGGAGATAAATTTATAGGATCTGAAGTTGTAGAACCCTATGTCATTGTTGTTGTATCTTTAAATGAAAGATCAATTTGTTGTTCTCTAGCTTCTCCCTTTTCTTTTTATTCTCCATTATTTTATTTAATATTTTTATTCTTTTTCTTCTTTTTATTCTTTTTCTTCTTATTTTTAGGCTCCTCTAATGATTGTCTTAGACCTTCTACTTATGGAGTGACCCCTTCCACTTTAAGATTTAGGAGATTTTCTCTAAATGACCTATACCCCCTTACTCCTCAACCAATTGATAGTTCTATTAATTACATGGGTTGTTATGTCAAAAAGAGAAAGGTATTTTGAAGTTGACCACTTAATTAGTGGTAAGGATTGTGTGAACACTTATGTGTAATAAATTGGTTCCACTCTAGATTCATCATCCACTAGGTCATTTGGAACTGGTGCTAGATCATAGTCCTTGATTTGTTGAAGAGACATTCTAGAATAATCTCTCATTCTAATAACTTCATCTCCACAATATTCCTAGTAATCTTCATAATATGGCATGTAAGCATATTTTATGAGTGCCAAAGCACTAATAATCTTTCCATACACATCAAAAAATGGTCTAGACTCAACAAATTTCAATGTTATTTGACCCATCTTAGCCTCAGTACATTTAGCCTTGAGGAGGGATTGGCATGTGTATCAACCAATATAAATTGGAAAATGTATCCCTACCTTATGCCTATCAAAAATAATCTTGTGTGTCTACATGATCTACCTGACCAACTGCATTAGTGCCCATTTATCACTCACATATTGGGGAAGAGTGTAGGGAAACCCACTAAACCTGAAAGCCCTGATGTAAGAAAAGGTGGGGAAATGTATGAATTAATAATCCCATTTATTGATTTCATCTATTACTACCTTTGAGAACCTTGGTCTCCCATGTTCTTTATCAAACATGATAATGATGTTGTAGATGAAAGCATAATTCAATCTCCTAAAGTGTTTTCTACTAGCTTGTAGTGTGAGATTAGGGTAGTAGTTATATATTATATTTATCTCTTCATGAAATATGTTGTGGCCTAGGAACAACCTTCCTTTGCCCAAGATGTATACAATGTAGGAGGTCATATATAACTTGCCCATTATTTTCACCTCCATCAATTGTTGGTGAAGGGAATCACTTATTAACTAGGTCTAATAAATGTATTATTTGTTTTTTAGATGGTCTAGATATATTGGTACATCCACTCTTGATAACACTTGGCATTAGGACTGCTAGTGACCCTATACAATAGTATGATAATTTCCCCTACTTCATCAACAAAATTAGTTCTATAGAAGGTTTTGGGTAACCTGGTGGAGGAATTCTTAGGGGACTTGAGCCACTATTTGTTGACTATCTTTTGAAATCCATCTTGATTATCTTCAAAAAACTATGTAGATGTCTATGGAACTATATCCATGTAACTCTAAAATTTAGGAATTATAAATATGGAGCTAATAAAATTAGGGTCTAGATTAAAAATCTTTTCCCCTTTCTCATTGTAAACCTCTCTTCTATTAAGATCATAGTGTTGGGCCATTGTGAGGACCAATTCAGGGATTTGAACTAAAAATAGGAAGGCTATAGCTTATGGAAGGCCAAAGTCATAGATACTCTAGATCTATTCATTATTAAACTATGCACCTATCCTAGCCCAAAAATGTCTTAGGTCAATGTGACCTAAGTCTATATTTATTATCTTTGAAACATTAGACTCTAAGTTGGGAATCACTCAAGGACCATTAGATTTAAACTTCATTTCCTTAGGAGGCATGAAAACTAAAGTTATTTCTTGTGAGAAACCAACTATGAAAGTTGGAAAGATTTGTAGGTGTTTGGAGAAGTTCAAATCTCTAGTGGAACTATGAGGTGCTTGAAGCAGGTAAAATTTCCATAGAGCTATAGGGTGTTGGAAGCAAGTGCGAGTTTTGTAGAGATGGAAGGTGTCTTGGGTAGGTCCACTTTCTACAAGATGAAAAAAAAACCTATAGGGGTCAAATGTTCTTTAATAAAAGGTAAAACCCATGGGTGTTTAGGATGTTTGAGACAAGTCCCAAGTTCATAGGGATGTTGGAGAATTTTGTGGAATATTCTACTAGTTTGAAAATTGTGTATATTTTAAGAATATTCCTTTAGATCAATGAAACCCTAGATTTTGACTACAAAAATAGGAGGGGAAACTCTAAGGCTTAATGATGATCACATTGGGAAAATATTCATAATTAAATTCTTGAAATAAAACCCTAAAAACCCTAATCTTGTGACTATAACTTTGGTTTAAATAACAATACATTGATGTTGACCATAAAAACCCTAAATGATGATTTTAAATAGATAATGTTAACTATATGGAACATATTTTAAAAATATTTGATAGAAAATGGAAAAAAATATCAAAAAAAAATTATAATGCAGGAATTATGATGAAATTTTCAAGGGGAATATCATGTATGACATAGCTTGAGAGTTGCAGATTTGGCTAGGTACTTACTTTCATGTGGTTTGAGATTTGATGGGATGGTATAGGTATGTAGAGATCTAAAAATTGCACTTAGAATTTAAGAAATGATAAATAAATTCCTAAATTGCTTAGTTTTATATGAAAAACCTTGTATTAAATATAAAAATGGTGGTTGGTGGTAGAGCTAGGTCCTATGTCTGTGGGAGGTGACTAGCTTGATTTGGTAGAAGGTGGAACTCTGGGGGAAATTTACACATTTGAAAACATGAAAATTGAACTCAAGGTTCCACATTCTACAAAAGGGTATTTGGAAGAAGGTGGAACCCATGAAGAACTTTACACATTTTCAAACATGCAAAGTGTTCATGGGGTTATGCATCAAGTGGAAGGGCAAATATTATTTTATAGGATCTAGAGCTCGATATGCACTTTGCACATTTATAAATGTGCAAAGTGCATGTTGAGTTATATATTCTATTATCTTGGGGGCATGGTGGGATCTGGAGCCTACCATGTATTTTGCACATTTGAAAATGTGTAAAGTACATGTCAAGTTCTAGTTTTTGTCAATTTTTAGTAGGGGTGCTTCATAGGATTTGGAACCCATGAACCAATTTTCACAAGTGAAAATTATATGTAGAGTTCTAAATTATGTAATGTAAAAGGGAAAGATAGGTTTTTTGGTTGTTTTAAAGGTTTTTCCTAAAAAAAGGAGGGTCTCTCTTAAGATATCAAATGTAATGATATTTTTAGGATAAAAAATATCAATATTTTTGGCAACCTCTATGGGTGATTGCCTCCTAATAATTTCAATCCAATGACCTTCTAAGACATTGGTCATAGATTCAACCTTAATTCTAAAAAAACTCTCACTTAAAGAAGAACAAATTGGGATTTTCCTAGATATGAAGCAACCAAAAAAAGATAAGCAAAATAGGTAAGAAAAATTCAACCTAAGAAACAAAAATATCACTAACCCTACTATATACAAAATTTAAATTTTTGGTATGAATTCCTACCTCAAAATCAAGATTTGAGGTATATCCCATTGACTAGGATAGGTAGTTATTCTCCATCAAGCTTCAAGAGTTGGAATGCATTGGCTCCTTTGAACTGAGTATTAATGTGTGGACCACTCCAGATTACATCAAATTTGGTATGTTTTCTTGGTTTACCTTTGTCTGCATCCCATTTGAAAACCAAGTCTCCATTAAATCTCCTTGTAGATGCCTTTTTATCAAAATTCTTCTTGGTTTTTGCCTGATTTACTTCCAATACTTTCATTGATTGATTTATGAGTTCTTCAAGCTCTATTAGCTCATCCAATCTTACTATCATATCATCATTATCAATTAATTCCAATTGGTGGTTAAGGTCTAAAGATGGTAGATAAATTGATAGTGGTACTCATGCTTCTCTTCCATATACCATCATGAAAGGTGAATTATCCATGGCTCTTTTTAGTGTAATCCTATCAACCCATAGTGTTGATTTTAGTTTCATATGCCATGTCCTCTAGCTATCCTCCATAGTCCTTTTAATGATTTTGATAAGGTTTTTTATTGGTTGACTCAGCTAGGCCATTACCCTAAGGATAATAATTAGATGATGTGCTTAGAGACACATTATGCTTGATATCCCATTCACTAACCTATGTGCCCATGAAAGCTTTAGCATTATCAAAGATAATGGTATAGGGTACACTGAACCTTGACACTATGTTATCCATAAAATCCAAAATTGAAACCTCCATAGTATCTTTTAACATAACTAATTTAGTCCATCATGTAAAATAATCTATTATAGTGAGAACCCATTTTTGTCCAATGCTTGATGGTGGGTTGATCATGCCTATGAAATCCAATCCCCATTGAGTGAATGGCTGATCTACTTGAATTATTTTAAGAGGAAAGGTGGCTAACCTTTATTTTTTGGTGAAGTAAGAACACTTTTCATAGTTACTCACCCATTAGTGGGAATTTTTGAATAACTTAGGCCAATAATAGCCTCCTCTCATTATCTTGATAGTTGTGGTTCATATGAAGAAATGGCCTCTTGATGGGCCATCATAGAATTATTAGAGCACTTTAGGAACTTGGTTATGTTAAATACATCTCAACATAACTCAATTCATATCCTTCCAAAATAGTATTTCATCAACTAGAACATATGGAATAAATTGAAGTCAGAAATACCTTTTCTTTTACTATTGTAAGGCATATAGGTATTCACTAATTTGCAAAAAAATAGTCATATCATGAATCCATCTATTGAACAGAGGTAGATTAGATGACTAAGGTGTATTTTAGAATACACTATATCAGATACTGCTTCAGCAATCTTGATGTTAGAATCTAGTTGTACACACATTATTTTTCCTCTTACAAGCTTGGTGATCAAGATATCCACATCATATCCCATGACCTTTGTAATCGATCCTGCTCTTTTTTCATTTATCTCCCTACTCAATAAAAACTCTTTGATGATTTGGTGACTCGTCATCAAATGTATTTTATTGTTAGAGATAATATGTCTAAACTTCTTAAGATCTTTGATTATCGCATATACCTACTTCTCCACAAAACTATAATTATCTTCATAATATTTCAATGATTGGCTAAAGAAAGATATTAGATATTCCAAATCTTCTTGATTATGTTGAGTCATAATGGTTGAGATGCTTCCTTCCCCTCCAAATGCATAAAGAATAAATTATTTCTCGTAGTTTAGGTTGACCAGGGTAGGAGCTTGGGAAATAACCTATTTTATGACCTCAAAGCTATCTTTTCCCTCCTGAGTCTAGTTGAAATTTTTTTCCTTCTTTGGTATTTCAATAAGGAGTTTTGCCATAGAGTAAAATATTGGTATAAATATTCTTAAAAATATTATCTTCCCAAGAAAGATCTATATTCCTTTCTTGTGTCTTAGTAGTGATAATGTAGATATGGCTCTAACTCTTTTAGGGTCTTTTTCAAGACCCTCTTTCAACATTATGTGTCCTAATAGCTTTCCCTTGTGTACTATAAATAAGAAATTCTTTGGGTTAAGGTAAACACCAAAATACCTACACCATTTGAAAGATTTCTTCAAGTGGTCTAGATGTGCATCAACATGTTTTGAATAGACTATAATATCATCTAGATATACTAGAATTATTTCATTTATCAGGCCTTTAAATGCCATATTATGGCTTTATAAAAACTTTCCCCTACATTTGTTAGACTAAAAGACATCTTATTGTATGTTTACATGTCCTATTTGGTGGTTAAAGTAGTTTTAAATTGGTTTGATTCTTACACCAAGATTTGGTTATAACCTAAATAACCATCTAAGAGGGAGAACTGTTCATATCCTGATACTATCTAAAGAATTTGTTCCATAGGGGGAAGATGATATTGATATTTCAATGATGCTTTGTTTAGGTCTATAAAGTCCACAAATAGCTAGATTTCACCATTTTTATTTCTAATAGGGACCAAAATTGCTACCCAAGATGAGTGTTTGATAGGAAATATTATATCAACCTCTATCAATTTAGAGAGCTCACTTTTCATTAGGGGTTCAATCTTTTGATTGATATATCTTTGTTTCTATCTGATAGGATTTTTATTTGGATCCAATTCTATAGTGTGTTGAGATAAGTTTGGATCAAATCCTCTTAGATCATGATAACTCCAATCAAATTTTATCATTCTATCGATCTATTTCCTCCTCTTCATATTGTAATGTATAATTCATTTCTATGGGGAATAGGATTTTAAGCTTTATATGATCTTTTACTATTGGCTCAAATCTTATCGATACTCTAGTTCCACATCTCATTCTGAGTAACACGTGAGACCAATTTGTAGATAGATATCCTCACATATTTATAATGAAATATCTTAAAGATAAATATCAAGTAAGGGGGAAGATCTATGACTAAAATATATTGAGAAATTGATAGGCTTGTGAAAGTATGAATAGTGAGGTTTAATCCTTTTATTGATTCTACTATTTGAATAATAGTCTTATCTAATTTCACTACTCCTTTATTGATGGGTGTATATTTAATTCATAGAGCATCACCTATTTTCTTGGGCATTACTGAACTACTAACCCCTAAATCTATGATAAAATCATGAACTAGATGCTTCCCTATTATGAGTGAAAGATAGAAAGGGGTAGGCTTACCATTTTTTCCTATCCTAATTTCAGCTTGTGGTTGACATAAATTAGTTGTAGCCGTAGGTCCCTTGGCTGGAACTTTGTCTAATAGTTGGAAATTATTTAAAGCCTCTTATAGCAAGTACCTTTATGCATGTATAGATAGGGCTTCCCACATAGTGACATTCAAATTAGTTTTCTTCATTTGCTCAACTATACTAAAATGGATATTACCGACATTTACCAAGGATCTTGCGAGAATGATTTCTTCTTTTACAAGGTTTGAAGTTGGAAACCTTGCCTTGGGTTTGTGTGTAGGTTTAAAGGGTGGCCTTTTCACTGTATTACTCTTTGTTCATTTTGTTGAAACTTTTGAGGCATATTCCACCTAGGAGGGTTGATTATCTTCTATTACTCTTTTCTTGGAATGCATATTAATTGCTAAGAGTCCTACACCATTGACAAATGCTTCATCTTGAGTTATACTATTGAAGTTGTCTTCTTTTCAGTTTAGGAGAGTTAATTCACCTTAAATAGGTTCTTGTGTGTCTACTTATTGGGAAGTATATTCTTCTTTTTATTCTTATGTACTTGTATATTCTTCTTTTTATTCTTATTGGGTTAGTCTGCTGAAAAGGCATGCATTTTGGGTTTGTTTCCTCTTCATTACTACCCACTCATTGCCAAAACTCTTGAGAAATGATTTAAATTCATATAGATCATCTATATATATAGGATTCAAAGCTAATTCTTTGTTCATGGTGGGAATTATATTAATTTTAGGTGGTAGAATACAAACTATCTCCATAAATAGAGGCATTGGTAGCCTTGGATCTATTTTCCTAGCTTGTATTAAGCAATTTTTTCCCCTTATTGCAATTTTGTAATCTACAAGAAGTGTGGTGCCACTCATTTAGTGAATCATTATAGCTATATCACTATTGAGGACTCTCAAGTAATATAATAAAGCATTATTTGTAGTGGGTTTAACCAAGACTAGGATTATATTATAGGTCTTATGGAAATGTTAATTGAAGTCAGTCATATGCTCATGAGGAGTTATTTGAATATTAGTTAACTATTCAACCAAGGAAAGGTGGTCAATCTTGTCTTTGAATTAGTTAAATAGTGTGGTACCTAGCTCATCCCAAAATTGGATTAAATCAGAAGCAAGGCCTCTATACCATTATCTATCTTTTCCCTTGAAAGAGGAGACTAAAATTCTAGTCATAACATTGTCTTACACTACATTATGTATTGAATCAAGGTTAGCAATATCTTTTACAAGCTCTACAGTAGTGGTAGTGGTTTCACTAATAAAATATGGTAGGATTTTCAAAGCTGAGGTAGGGATATTATCATGTTGGGTTAATTAGAGTGGGTTGCCTCTATTGAAAGCTACAAAATTCATATTTCTAGCCATTACATGATATAGGAAATTGATAGGAGTTACCATAAGAGATGGAAAAATAACCACAAGATATACCTTAGGCTGAGGGGTGACTGCTTTGGATCTCTTTTTAGATGGAAATGATAATTCTAAAAAATAATCCCTCTTAATTTAGTATATGATCTTGTTTTTTAGCTTGGTATATGTGAACCTCAAAACTTCAAATTCTTAAGCTAGTGGAGTAGCCAGGTGCTTTGATATTTGCACAAAACTTGTATAATGCTTGCTAAGAATATCACTAATCTTTTTGCAATTTTTAGGTCCCATGGGGCATGCCAAAAAAAAATATCACATAAGATTGCACCTATCTTGATGCTATAGCTTGTTATGAAATTGCCTAATGATATAATAAAAAAACCTCCAAAGCTATGAAACCTTGGTTATTTGAGGGTAATATTTGGACAATGCCATCTTACTTTCACTAAATCTGATGTAACTAATAAGATACCAATTTTTTGTAAATTTTGCCCTTTATTGCTTTTAATCCTAACTAAGGTTTTGACTAAGAAAAGGGTTGAAATTTGTGGAAACCAAAAATGGTGAATGTACCAAATATTTTATTAGATTTTAATGATTGATTTATAAACACAATAGAGCAAAAAATTATATTGAATTTGTATAAGCATAGACTTATGTAAATGAGAAATCAGAGGAAATATTAGATATTTTTTACAAAAGGGAGAAGGTTTATTTAATTTTATCAAACAATATTTTTAGAAGGGTAAAAGTACCACAAATGAATTTATTGTGACTAAAAATAAAAGATAAGGATTCCACAAATACTTAAACAACTTGCTTACACATAAATCTCTCAAAAAAAGAAAGACAAATCTTCAATTTATTTCACTCCAAATTTATAGCTTGTATTAAATACATTATAAAATGTAGTAATATATATCTAATATAAAAAATATGGATTGGGTTATGGGGTTTACCCATTTTTATACAAAAATATCTTATAGATGATATGTAGTTGTCCAAACTTAAACACCCAGTAAGAAAATCATGAAAATCTATAACCCTCATGTAAAAGAGGTGAGTTATTCTATTTATGGCATCCTAGACTCATGAAATATTTGAAAAGTGACATGCAAGAGGTGGGTGCGATCCTTGAGGTGGAGTGGCATAGCATGGCATGGAATATCTCCATGTAATGTTTCTTCATTTTAGTTAGTTTTAAAAAGATCTTCATGCAAAAAGAGATTCCCAAAATAGAAATTTGAGTTCCAAATTAAAATATAACTCCAAGTCACTTTTCATGAAAAACCCAAACTTGAAAAATACAAGTGAGACTTTTACAACTTTAATTCTTTCCACTTTTAAAAATGAAACTTGTAAGTTTCACTTCATGATTTTACAGTTTTAATAATTCATACTTGTCAAAATAGAATGTGTAATTTGTACCTTCACATTATCAAAATATAAAGTATAAAAATATGTTTTTTCTTTCTCAAAAGAGTTACAAAAATATAGTTTTACATTTAAAATTACAAATTATAATGTTTTTGAAATGAAATTACAAATGGAATTTAAAATATTTAATCAGAGAAAAGATTAATCAATGTCCAAAACTTATTCAACTTTCTTATCATTCTTGGCCTATAGTTTCTTAGTATATGCATCAAAGTCCTTAAAAATTTATTGTATTCATTTTATATTTGGCCTAAAAGAGTAGATGTGAGAGGCTACACACTATTCTTGTATATCAAATAATTCTTTCCTAAAAGTCTTTATTCCCTGCATTTCTATTCTCATCTTATCAATTGCTCTTTCATACCTGAGAAAGTGGTGGATAGAACATAGGGTGAAGATTTTGTCCTTTTTAGATTCTTTCTCAACTATTTTCTTGAATTTATTCTAGATTTATTACACCTAAAGGAGATTATTTGCATTATCTACTATTTTTCATGACATTGTGTTCATCATCCCATCAATGTCATATAATACATTAACCACTTTATCATGAGCCTCCTTGGCTTGGTGAGTAGATTATGTTAAACTCTAATCCAAAATTGAGTATCCCTATGGAGTTCCTTGTGCTTGGTTTCATCATTCAATATTTTTTTAGCAACAAAGACACTGTGTCAAGTGAACCTATGGCTATCAACTTGGGATAATACAAGTTTAAAAATCTGAATCTCTACTTTATATTAATTAACATGTTATTTTAGTATATTTCTCCTCTTTATGATTATTTAATAGTTTTCCATCATTGATACAATGAAATTATTTCCTTTGGTAATAAATTCCTCTGACCATTATTTTGTAGCCCTTCCCATGTGATCCATCTCTTAGACTGAATTAATAAAATCCTGATCCAAAAACTAACTGATTGGTTATACCATCTATATTTACTAATATGATCCACTAGGTTGGGTTAATTATTTCAATGAATCTATAATCTACCCCACTTACTTCTTGAGTTCATCCTTGGTGGCCTTGTCATGATATATTCTCTAAAAGAGAGAGTTGATGCTAGTTTATACATCATGTTTGAGTCCTCTTGTTTATTGTCCAAAGTGGATCTGATAAATATGATAGTCTCCCACCATAAGAATTTATTCCCTGGGGATATTTCAATTTTAACATACCTTTCTCCATTATCATCATTGAATATCCTAGAGAGAGTCCTAGAGTTGGATTTGACTTCTTCTTTACCTATGAGAGACCAAAGTCTAATGTGTTAGGTTCTATCATCTGATTTCTCTTATTTCATACTAACTAGGCTAGCCAATTAGGAATAGCCCCTTATTATTTTGATACTATCACCAAAGAATCAATAGCTGATGTAATTGCACTAGCTGATATTGTGACCATAGAAGATTCTGAGGTAAATGTTAGCATTGGTTACTCAAGAGGTTCTTGTGAAGGTTCACTTTTATCAGTAGAATACAAATCAACATTTGCATCAAGTACTTATGTTGCTCCAATTTCAACTAATGGAGCTATAAAAATAGTTGTAGTAGATGAAGTGGAGTTAATGGGAATAATTATGTCTATTGGGGGAGTGAAAGGTAGAATAGACATAGGGGTTGTGAATTTGAGGATAGGTGAAAGGGTGGAAGCCAAAGCATTGAATGTATCAAATAAATAGGTAAGATTACTCATGGTTCATGATGAAAGGAAAGAGAATGGAGATGAAGGTGAAATGTTACTCACCTCATGAATTAGGGTGGCTTATGGGACTGTAGTCAAGATGGCTAAGTCTACAACTAAGTATTGTTGGGTAATGTTAGAAACTAATGGACATGGACTGGAAGGGATTATGAGTGGAATGGAAAGAATGAATGAAATTAAAGGGGAAGGTGAAATGGGAGGAAGGGAAGGTGTATTGGAAGCCTGATATTCCACTAATAGGGAAATCTAAGTGTTCACTTGACTTGTATTATTTATGATTGGCTTATAGTAGTGGGTATGGTAGATGGAATGACAAGGGAGGTGGAAAGTATAGGTATAGGGGGAGAAGAAATAGGGGGTAGAGGTGTTGAAACTTCTATAAAAATGTGAGTAGGAGAAGGGGGTAATGGAAATGGGAGCCAAAGCTATAGGATATGAAGTTATAGAACCCTATGTTATTGTTATTATGTTTTTAGATGAAAGATCAATTGGTTATTCTATAGACTCTCCCTCTTTTCTTGATTCTCCCTTATTTGCTTTAGTATTTTTCTTATTCTTATTAGGTTCCCTAATGATTCTCCTGGACCTTCTACTGATGGAGTAACCCCTTCCAATTTAAGCTTTAGGAGATTTTCTCTAACCCCAATGGTTTCTCTTATGACCTACACTCCCTTACTCCTCAACCAATTGATAGTTATGTTAATTACATGGGATGTTCTATCAAAAAAATAAAGCGATTATATATATGACCACTTAAATAGTGGTAAAGGTCATGTGATAACTTATGTGTAATAAATTGAGTCCACTCTAGTTCATCCTCCACCAAGTCATTTAAAACTGGTGTAAGATCAAATTCCTTGATTTGTTGATGAGACATTTTAGAAAAATATCTCATTGTAACTTCATCTCCACAATATTCCTAGTAATCCTCATAATATGACATATGAGCATATGTTACGAGTGCTAAAGCACTAGTAATCTTCCCTACACATCAAAAACTAGTCTAGAATCTAAAGTTTTCAATGTCATTTGACCCATCTTGGCCTTAGCACATTTGGCCTTGAGGAGGGATTGGCATGTGTATCAGCCAATGGAAATAGGAAAATGTATCCCTTACTTATGCCTTTTAGAAAGAATCTTTTGTGTCTCCATGAGATACCTGAACAACTCCATTAGTGCCCATTTATTAGTCATATATTAGGGAACAGTGTATGGATAACCACTAACCTGATAGCCCTGATGTATGAAAAGTTGGGGAATTATATCAAGTAAGAACCCCATTTAATGATTTCATCTATTACTACCTTTGAGAACTTTATTCTCCCATGTTTTTTATTAAACATAATAATGATGTTGTAGATGAAAGCATCATTCACTCTCCTAAAGTGTTATCTACTTGCTTGTAGTGTGAGATCAGGGTAGTAGTTGTATACTCTATTTATCTCTTTAAGAACTATGTTGAGGCCTAAGAACAACCTTCCTTTACCCAAGATGTATACAATGTAGGAGGTCATATATAACTTTCCCATTTTTTTCACCTCCATCAATTGTTGGTGAAGAGAATCATTTATTAACGAGGCTGATGAATGTATTGTTTGTTTTGTTGGATGGTCCATATATACTGGTGCATCCACTCTCGATAACACTTGGCATCAAGATTTATAGTGACCCTATACAATAGTACGATAATTTCCCCTACTTTATTAACAAAATTATCTTAGGGTGTTTGAGATATGTCCCAAGTTTGTAGGACATTGGATAATTTTGTGGAATATTTTACTAGTTTAAAAATGGTATAGGTTTTAAGAATATTCTTTTAGATCAATGAAACCTTAAATTTTGATTGCAAAAATAGGAGGGGAAACTCTAAGGCTTAATGATGATCACTTTGGGAAAATCTTCACAATGAAATTCTTGAAATGAAACCCTAAAATCCCTAATCTTATGAATGTAACTTTTAGTCTCAATGATAATACACTAACGCTTACCCATAGAAAACCCTAAAATGATACTTTTAAAGAAATCATGATAAATCTATGGAAGATATTTTGTAAACCTTACTTAGAAAATGGAAAAAAAATCTCATTTTTTTTAAAAATGCATGAATTATGACAAAATTTTCAAGGGGAATACTACATATGATGTAGCTTGAGAGTTGAAGACTTGGATGGGTACTTGATTGTACATGGATCGAGATCTAATGACATGACATAGGTAGCTAGAGCTCCAAAAATATCACTTAGAATTTAAAAAATGATAAAAAAAAAAGAATCCTAAATTGCTTAGCTTTATATGAAAAACCCTACACTAAATGCAGCAATGGAAGTTAGTGGTAGAGATAGGAGCTTCTTAGAGCAAGTCCTATGTCCATAAGAGTTGACTAACTTGGTTTAGTGGAAGGTGGAACTCTAGGGGCACTTTAGACATTTAAAAATGTGCAAATTGCACCTAAGGTTCCACATTCCATGGAAGGGTATTTGGTGGAAGGTGAAACCCATGGAGAACTTTGCACATTTGTTAACCTACAAAGTGTTCATGGGTTCTGCATTTAGTGGAAAGGGGGAATAATTTTTTATGAGATTTGGAGGTTATCATACACTTTGCATATTTGTAAATGTACAAAGTTCATTCCAAGTTATATATTTTTCTAGCTTAGGGGCTTGGTAGGATTTAGATCCCACCATGCATTTTACATATTTGCAAACATGCAAAGTGCATGCCAAATTTTGGATTCTACCTATCTTTGGTATGGGTGATTCATAGGATCCAGAATCTGCAAAGCAATTTACATAAGTGTAAATTGCATCCATAATTTTAGATTCTATAGTGTAAAAAGGAAAGGTTTTTTTTGTGATTTTTAGGGTTTTTCCTAAAAAACAAAGGGGGTCTCTCTTAGAATATCAAATGTAATGATATTTTTGTTACAAAAAATATCAACATTTTTGGCAACTTTTATGAGATGATTCCTGCTAATTATTTCAATCCAGTGGCCTTTCAGGACATTGAGCATGGATTCAACCTTAATTCTAATAAAAATCTCACCTAAATAAGAGCAAACTAGGATTTACCTGGACATAAAGGAACCAAAAAATTAGATTAAAAAAATAGGGAAGAATAACACAACCTAAGAAGTAAAACTCCTAATGAGTTGACCCATGCATAAGCACTTATTAAAGAATACCACTAACCCTAATATATACAAAACTTAAATTTTTGGAATGAATTCCTACCTCAAAAAAAGATTTGAGGTATATCTCATTGACTAGGATAGGTAGTTCTTCTCCATCAAGCTTTGAGAGCTAAAATGCATTTACTCCTTTTCACTAAGTAATAATGTATAGACTACTCCAGATCGCATCAAATTTGGTATGCTTGCCTGGTTTATATTTGTTTACATCCCATTGGAAAACCAAGTGTCCTTCATTAAAGCTCCTTGTAGATGCCTTTTTATTTAAAGTCTTCTTGGTTTGTGCTTCATTTGCTTTCAAGACTTTCATTGATTGATTTTTGAGTTCTTCAAGACCCATAAGTTTAGCTAGCTTTACTATCATTTCATCATTGTCAATTAAGTCCAATTGATGGTTAAGATCAATTGATGGTTAAGATCTAAAGATGGTATCTCAATTGATAGTGGTTCTCATGTTTCTCTTCCATATACCATCATGAAAGGTGATTTACCGATGGCACTTTTTGATGTAATCCTATCATCGCACAGTGTTGATTTCAATTTCATTAGTTATCCCCCATAGTCCTTTTGATGATTTTGATAAGGTTACTATTGGTTAAATCAGCCAGGCAATTAATCTAAGGATAATAATTAAATGAAGTGCTCAAATACACATTATGTTTGATGGCCCACTCATTAACCTATGTGCCCATGAAATCTTTAGCATTATTAAAGATAATGGTATAGGGTATACCAAACCTTGAAACTATGTTGTCCATAAAATCTAGAAGTGAATCCTCTATAGAATATTTTAACACAACTAATTTAGTCCATCATGTAGAATAATCTATTGTAGTGAGAACCCATTTGTGTCTTTCACTTGATGGTGGGTTAATCATTCCTATGAAATCCAATCCCCATTGATCAAATGGCTAATCTACTTGAATTGGTCTAAGAGGAAGGGCATATAACCTTTATTTTTTAGTGAAGTAAGCACACTTTTCATAGTTACTCATCCGTTGGTGGGAATATTTGAATAAATCAAGCCAATAATAACCTCCTCTCATTATCTTGATGGTTGTGGTTCTTATGAATAAATGGCCTATTGATGGTTCATCATATAATTCTTAGAGTACCTTAGGGACTTGGTTGTGCTCAATACATCTCAACATAACTCCATTCATATCATTTTGAAATAATACTCCATCAATGAGAACATATGGAATAGATTGAAGTCATAGATAAGTTTTCTTTGACTACTAAATTTCATAGGGGTATTCACCAGTTTGTAAAAAAATAGCCATGTTGTGAACCCAACTATTGAATATAGGTGGATTAGCTGACTAAGGTGTATTTTGAGAAGACACTATGTCAGATACCACTTTAATAGTCTTAATGTTTAAATCCAGTTGTTCACATAATCTTTTTCATCTTACAAGCTTGGTGATCATGATATCCACATCATATTCCATGACCTTTGTAATCCATCCTACTCTTTTTTCATTTATCACCCTACTCAGCAAGAATTCTTTGATGACTCACCGTCAGATGTATTTTATTGTTGGAGAGTATATGTCTAAGCTTATTAAGAGATTTGATTACTGTATATACCTACTTCATCACAAAACTATAATTCTCTTCATAATATTTCAATGTTTGGTTGAATAAAGATATTCACTGTTCTAAATTTTCTTGATTATGTTGAGTCAGAATGGCTAAGATGATTCCTTCCCCTCCAAATGCATAGAGATTAAATTCTTTATCATAGTTTGGGTTGACCAAGGTAGGATATTGGGAAATATCCTATTTTATGGCCTCAAATATATCTTTTCCTTCCTGATTATAGTTGAAAAGAGTTCCCTTCTTTAGCATTGTAGTAAGGGGTTTTTCCATAGAGGTAAAATTTGGTAAAAATATTCTTATAAAGTTGATCTTTCCAAGAAATATATGTAACCCTTTCTTGTGGCTTGTAATTGATAATACAGATATGGATCTAACTCTTTTAGGCTCTATTACAAGACCCTCTTTTGACATTATGTATCCTAGTAGCTTCCCCTTATGTACTACAAACAAGTACTTTTTTAGGTTAAGAGAAACCCCAAATTCCCTACACCATTCAAAAATATTCCTCAAGTGGTATAGGTGTGTATCAAAATGTTTTGAATATACTATAATATCATCTAGATATACTAGAATTATTTCATTTATCAGGCCTTGAATGCCATATCTATGGCTCTCTAAAAATTTACCCCTACATTTATCAAACCAAATGACATCTTGTTGCATGTGTACATGCCCCATTTAGTTGTGAAGGTATTTTTAAATTGGTTCAATTCCTACACCAAGATTTAGCTATAACCTAAATAACCATCTAAGAGGGAGAACCTTTTAGATCTTGATACTATCTATAGAATTTATTCCTTAAGGGGAATAGGATAGTTATCTTTCAACGATGTTTTACTTAAGTCTCTAAAGTTGACACACAATGGAATTTCACCATTTTGATTTCTAACATGGACTAGATTTGCTACCCAATATGAATGTTTGATAGGAACTATTATATTAGCCTATATCAATTTATATATCTCACTTTTCATTAGGGGTTCAATCTTCAGATTGATAGGTCTCTATTTCTATTTGATAGGCTTTGTATTTAGATCTAGTTCTATAGTTTGTTGAGCTAAGTTTGGATCAAATACTCTTAGATCATGATAACTCTAAGTGAATTTATCATCAAACTCTTAACATAAATGAACAATTTTTTTTATCTAAGTCATTACATACCTTCCCTATCTTGAGAGACTTGCCTTCTGAGATGATTATCAGCTCACAATCTTCTTCATTCACCATGATATTATTTTTCTTGCCATTTAATTGATCATTAAAATTTAAGATGTTTTCCAAAGTGACTAGACCCATAGGCAACTTGTTATTCTTTAGATAAATAATTTAATCTCCATATTGGTCCTATAGTCTTGGTTGGTTCTTATATGAAAACTCAACCTTCTCTCTCAAAAAGATGATAATATGCTCATCACTGTTGAAAAAATTCCAATTAGTTATATTATCAGGGATATATGGCCATACTATCAGCCACACATGTTAGCTATTTGTCTTCTTTATTTTTACTAGTAGGTTATATTGGTACCCCATTGACACAATATGATTAGCATCTTTATTATGTGCCCTTGGTACTACTTGATTATTCAATGTGGTGAAGTCTTATAATAGGTCCCAAACACTATATTTTTAAGACCTTAAAAAAAAAATTGGCTACACTTTTTGATCTAATTTGGTGAACAATGAGCTCACTATCACCAAATATATATAAAGGTTTGATTCCTCTATCTTTGGCCAACTAGAGGTCTTAAATTAAGGATTCATATTTAGATACATTATTGGTATGGTTGAATTGAAATATTAATGAGTAGAATTATCTCTCCTTATATAGGCAGATCAATATAATTCCCACACCTACACCATTTATACTTCTTGAGCCATCAAAAAAATTACCACGTCCTTTGAAGATCTTTGGCTAGTCTAACTAAATTTGGGATAATTGTATTTTTATCATGAATGAAATATGAACCTAACCTTGTTTCCTGTACATAATCATAACTATAAAATTGAAAATTTGATCCCCATTCATCTAAATGAGTGTCTATAATATCTTTTATTGGTGTTACATCCCCATGATCCATTTCTTCCTCTTGATCTTACAATATACAATTCATTTTTATAGGGTGAATATGATTGTATGGCTCTATATGATATTTTGCTATTGGATCATCTCTTATTGATACTCTAGTTACATATCTCATTATAAGTAACATGTGATACCAATATATAGATAAATATCCAGTGAAATCTCTTGAAATAAAAATGGTGAAGGGGGAAGACCTATGATTAAAATATCCTGAGAAATGATAGGCTTGGATAAGCATGAATAGTTAGGTTAAATCCCTTTATTATTCATACTATTTGAATAGTATTCCCATACAATTACACTACTCCTCTATTGATGGGTGTATATTTAATCCCCAAAGCATCATCTATTTTCTTGGGCATTATTGAACTGTTAACCCTAAAATATACCATATAATTGTGAACCAGATGCTTCCCTATTATGAGAAAAAGATAAGAAGGAGGCTTACCATTTTTGCATGTTTTAGTGTCATCTTGTGGTTGACACAAATTAGTTACAACTATAGGTCCATTGGCTAGAAATTTATCTGATATCTAGAAATCATTTAAAGCCTCTTGTAGCAAGTCCCTTTATGCATGTATAGATAGGGCTTCCCACATAGTGACATTCAAATTATTTTTCTTTATTTGCTCAACTATAATAAAAGGGATATTACAAACCTTTTCTTGGGTTCTTATAACAATAATATCCTCTTTTACAAGGTTTAGAGTTGGAAACTTTGCCTTGGGTTGGCTTGTAGGTACAAAGGGAGGCCTTTGTACTGTATTGTTCTTTGTCAATTCCATTGAAACTTTTAAGGCATGTTCCACTTGGGAGGGTTGATCTAATTATATTTCTCTTTTTTTATAACACATATTAGCTACTACAGGTCCTCCACCATTGACAAATGCTTCATCTTGGGCTTACTGCCTCTTCATTGCTACCAACTCATTACCAAAACTCTTGGGTAATGATTTAACTTCATATAGGTCATTCATAGGTGTAGAAGTCAAAGTTGATGTGTTTCTCATGGTGGGAATAGGAAAAATTATAGGTGGTAGAATAGGATATATCTTTAAAAATAAAGGCATTGGTGGCCTTAGAGTTATTTTCCTGACTTGTATTAAGCAATTTTCTACCCTTATTACAATTTCATAAGCTATAGAAAGTGTGGTGCCACCCATTGACTAAATCATTATAGTTATATCACTATTGAGGGCTCTCAAGTAATATAATAAATCATTATTTATAGTGGGTTTAACCAAGACCAAGATTTTATTCTAGGTCTTCTAGAAATGGTAATTAAAGTTAGTCATATGCTCATGAGGAGCTCTTTGAATGGTAGTTAATTGTTCAACCAAGGAAAGGTGGTCACTCTAATCTTTGAATTGGTTACATAGTGTGGTACCTATCTCATCCCAAAATTGGATTGAACTGGGAGCAAGGCCTCTATACCATTGTAAATATTTAACCTTGAAAGAGGTGACTAAAAGTCTGATCACAACATTGTCTTGTAGTATGTTATGATTCAAATAGAGGTTAGCAATATCTTATATGTGCTCTGTAGTGGTGGTATATGTTTCACCAATAAAATTCAATAGTATTTTGAAAGTTGAGATATATATGTCATCATGTTAAGCCAATTAGAGTGGGTTGCCTCCATTGGAATCTACAAAATTTAGATTTTTAGCCATTACATGAGGTATGAAACTAATAAGAGTTACCATAGGAGATGGTAAAAGAATATTAGGGTATACCTTAGGCTAAAGGGTGACTAATTTGGATCACTTTTTATATGGAAATGATAGTTCTAAAAATTCATCCCTCTTACCTTTAATAGATGATCTCATTTTTTGGCTTGACATACGTGAACCTCAAAACTTCAAATTCATAAGCCAATGGAGTCGCTAAGTGCTTTGATATTTACATATAAATTATAAAATGATTATTGATAATAGCACCAATCTCTTTGCAATTTTTGAGTCCCATCGAGCATGCCAAAAAATGTTATCACATAGGATTGCACCTGTCTTGATCCTGTAGCTTGTTGTGTAATTGCCTAATGATACAATGGAAAAACATTGGAAATTTGAGGTTAGTTTAAAAAGAATGATAGATTCATTTCACTAAATTTGGAGCAACTAATAAGATACTAATTTTGTCAGAATTTTACTCTTTAGTACTTTTGATCCTAACTAGGGTTTTGACTGGTAAAAGGGTTGAAATTTGCAAAAATTGAAAATGGTGATTATGCCAAATGTTTAGTGAATTTTAATGCTTGATTGATAAACACAATAGAGTAGAAAATTATATTGAATTTGTTTAAGCACGGGCTTATGCAAATGAGAAATTAGAGGCAATATTTAGCTATTTTTTGTAAAAGGGAAAAGGTTTATTTATTTTTATCAAACAATATTTTTAGAAGGGTAAAATACCACAAATGAATTTATTGTGATCTAAAATAAAAGACAAGGCTTCTACAAATACTTAAACAACTTGCTCACATAGAAATCTCTCAAAAAACAAGAAAGGCAAATATTCAATTTATTTTAGACCAAGGTTACAAATTGTAGTAAATACATTCCAAAATGTAAAAAAATATAACTAATAGAAAAAATATGGATTGGTCCATGTGGTCTACCCATTTTTATACAAAAATATCTCATAGATGAGATGTATTTATCCAAACTTGAATGCCCAGTAAGAAAATCCTGCATATTTTGAACCCTCATGCAAAAGAGGTGATTTATTCTATTTCTGGCATCTTAGACTCATAAATTGGTTGAAAAGTGACATACAAGAGTTAGGTATGTTCCTTGAGGTGGAGTGGCATAGCATGGCATCGAATATATCCATGTAATGTTTCTTCATTTTTGTTAGTTGCAAAAATCTCTTCATTCAAAAAGAGGTGCCCAAAATAGAAGTTTGAGTTTCAAAGTAAAAGATAACTCTAAGTCACTTTTCATGCAAAACCCTAACTTACAAAATGCAAATGAGACTTTTACAACTTTAAGTCTTTCCACTTGTCAAAATAAAACTTACAATTTATGCTTCATCCTTTTAAAATTTAACAATTCATACTTGTTAAAATAGAAAGTGTAATTTTCACTTTCACATTATCAAAATATAAAGTGAAAAAACACGTTTTCTCTTTCTCAAAAGAGTTACAAAAAGATAGATGTACATTTATAACTACAACATATAATGTTTTTTAAAAGAGATTATAAATGACATTTAAAATATTTTAAAGTTGTTAATCAAAGAAAATATTAGTCAATGTCCAGAACTTCTTCAACTTTCTTATCATTCTTAGCCTACAGTTTTTTAGTATATACATCAAAGGCCTTGAAAATTTCTTATATTCATTCTAGATCTGGGTCATAGGAGTAGATGTGAGAGGCGGCACAATCTACTTGTAAGTTAAATAATTATTTCCTATAAGTTCTTATTCCCTACATTTTTGGTCTCATCTTATCAATTGCTCTTTCATACCTAAGAAAGTGATGGATAGAACTTAGGGTGAAGACTGTGTCCTTTACAGATTCTTTCTCAATTATGTTATTAAATTTATTCTAGACTTCTTCCACCTAAAGGAGATTATTTACATTATATACTAATTACCATGATATTATGTTCATCATCCCATCAATTTCATACAATACGTCAACCACTTTATCATGAGCCTCCTTGGCTTGGTGAGCAGCTTTTGTTAATACTCTAATCCAAAATTGACTAGCCCTATAGAGTTTATTATTCTTGGTGTCATAATTTAATATTTTTTTAGCAACAAGGACATATATGTCAAGTGAACCCATGGATATCAATTTGGGATAATACAATTTTAAAATTTGAATCTTTCCTACATACTTATTGACCTATTCTTTCAGTATATTTTTCCTCTATCTGATTATTTCATAGTTTTCAATCATTACTACAATGACCTTATTGCCTTTAGTAATTAATTCCTATGACCATTTTTTTTTATCCCTTCCCATGTGAACCATCTCTTAGACTGAATCAATAAAATATTGATCTGAAAACTAACAGACTGGTTGTAATGCATGTGTTTGTTATGATGATCTATTGGGTTGTATAAATTATTTTAATGCATATGTAATCTACCCCACTTACTTCTTGAGTTCATCCTTGGTGGCCTTGCCATGATTTATTCTCTAAAAGAGATATTTGATTCCAATTTTTACATCATGTTTGAGTCCTCTCATCTACCATCTAAGGTGGATCTAAGAAATTCGATAGTCCAAGCCAACTCCTAGGACTCTCTCTTATATAGTCCAATTTGTTAGGGTTTATCATATACTTTCTCTTCTTTCCTACTAATTGGGATAGCTAATTAGGAATATCCCCTTTCTTTTTTGATACTATCACCAAAGAATCAACAACTAATGTAGTTGCACTAGCCAATAATGTGACCATAGAATATTCTAAGGTAGATGCTACCATTGGTTTATTAGGAGGTTCTTGTAAATGTTCACTTTTATCAATAGACTAAAAATAAACATTTGCATCAAGTACCCATGCTGATCCAATTTCAAGTAATGGAGCTATAAAAAGAGTGGGAGTAGATGAAGTTGAGGTAATGGGAACAGTTGTGTCTTTTAGGGGAGTTGAAGGTAGAATAGACACTGGGGTTGTGAATTTGGGGACAAGTGTAAGGGTGGAAGCCAAAGAATTTAATGTATCAATAAAACTAGTAAGACCACTTATGGTTGATGATGAAAGGAAAGAGAATGGAGATGAAGGTGTAAAATTACTCACCTCAAGAATCAGGGTACCCTATAGGACTAAAGTCAGGATGACTGAGTCCATAGCTAAGTATTATGAGGTAGTGTTAGAAACTAATGGAGATGGAATTGAAGGGATTATGAGTGGAATGGAAAGAGGAAATGGAATGAACTGGGAAGGTAAAATGGGAGGAATTTAAAATGGAGTGGAAGCCTTAGATTCCACTGATGGGGAAACCTGAGTACCTACTTGACTCACTTGTATTGTTTATGATTGGCTTATTGTAGTGGGTATGATAGATATAATGATAATGGAAGTGGAAACTACAATTATAGGGAGAGAATAAATATGAGGTAGAGGTGTTTAAATTTTTTTTAAATGTGAGTAGGAGAAGGGGGGTAATGGAAATGGGAACTAAAGCTATAAGATCTAAAGTTGTAGAACCATGTGTCATTGTTGTTGTGTCTTCAGATGAAAGATCAATTAGTTTTTCCATAACTTATCCCTCTTTACTTGATTCTCCCTTATTTACTTTGGTCTTTTTCTTCTTCTTATCAGGTTCCTCTGATGATTCTCTTGGACCTTATACTAATGGAGTGACCCCTTATGCTTTAAGATTTAGGAGCATTTCTTTTACCCCAATGATTTTTTTTATGACCTATACTCCCTTACTCCTCAATCAATTTATATTTATATTAATTACATTGGTTTTTACTTCAAAAAAAAGGGATTCGAGATTTTACCACTTAACTAGTGGTAAGGGTCATGTGATAACTTGGGGTCCACTCTAGAGTCATTATCCACTAGGTCATCTAGAACTAGTTCTAAATCACAGTCCTTGGTTTGTTTAAGAGATATTATGGAATAATCTCTTATTATAACAACTTTTTCATCTCCTTAATCTTCCTAGTAATCCTCATATTATGGCATGTGATCATATGTTACAAGTGCCAAAGTACTGGTAATCTTGCTATATATTTCAAAAAATAGTCTAAACTCTAATGTTTTCAATGTCATTTGGCCCATCTTATAGTCAACACATTTTTCCTTAATGAGGTATTGGCATGTGTATCATCCAATGGAAATTGGAAAATGTATCCCTACCTTATGCCTATCATAAAGAAGCATGTGCATCTCCATGAGCTTCCTGACTAACTCCATTAGTGCCCATTTATCACTCACATATCAGGTAAGAGTGTAGGGACAACCACTAAACTTGGTAGCCTTGATGTAATAAAAAGTAGGGAATTATACAAAGAACCCCATCTACTAATTTCATCTATTTCTACCTTTGAAAACCTTATTCTCCCATGTTCCTTATCAAACATGATAATTATGTTGTAGATGAAAGCATAATTCACTCTCTTATAGTTTTGTCTACTAATTTGTAGTGTGAGATTTAGATAGTACTTGTATACTCTATTTATCTATTCAAAAAATTATGTTGAGGCCTATGAATAACCTTCCTTTGCTCAAGATGTATACAATCTAGGAGGTCATATATAAATTTCTCATTATTTTCACCTCCATCAAATGATGGTGAAGAGAATCACTTATTAACTAGGCCTAATGAATGTATTATTTTTTTTTTCAGATGGCTTAGATATGCTAGTACATATACTCTTGATAACACTTGGCATTAGGATTGCCAATGACCCTATACAATAGTATGATAATGTCCCCTAATTCATCAACAAAATTAGTTCTATACATGGTTTTTGATAACCTGGTGGAGGAATGCTTAGGGGACTTGAGCCACTATTTATTGATTGTCTTATGACATCCATCTTGATTAAATTTCTATGGATTTATATCTAGGTAACTCTCAAATTTAAGAATTACAAATACAGAGCTAATAAAATCAGGGTCTAGATTTAGAATCTTTTCCCCTTTCTCATTGTAGACCTTTATTCTATTAGGATCATAGTGTTGGGCCATTGTGAGGACCAACTCAAGGTTTTAACCTAAAAATAGGAAGGATAAAACTTATGGAAGGCTAAAGTCATAGATACTCTAGATCTAGTCATTCTTAAATTTTACACCTATCCTAACCCAAAAATCTCTTAAGTCAATGTGACCTAAGTCTATATCTATTATCTCCATAAAATTAGACTCCAAGCTAGGATTCACTCTAAGGCCCTTGGATTTTAACTTCATTTCCTTAGGATGCATGGAAACTAAATTTATTTCTTGTGAGTAACCAATTATGAAAGATAGCAAAATATGCAGGTGTTTGGAGTAGTTCAAATTTCTAGTGGAAATATGAGGTATTTGAATTAGGTGAAGTTCCATGAAGTTATAGGGTGTTGTAATAAAGTGGGAGTTATATAGATATGGAAGGTTTTTTTGTAGGTCCACTTTCCACAAAGATGATAAAAAACCTACGAGATTCAAAGGTGTTTCAATCAAAGGTAAAATCTATGGGAGTTTAGGGTGTTTGAGATAGGTCCCAAGTCCACAAGGATGTTGGAAAATTTTGTGGAATATTATGTTGGTTTGAAAATGGTATAGGTTTTAGGAATATTCCTTTGGATTTATGAAACCCTATATTTTGACTATGAAAATAGGAGGGGAAACTCTAAGGCTTGATGATGATCACTTTGGGAAAATCTTCACAATGAAATTCTCGAAACAAAATCGTAATCCTATGACTTTAAATTTTGGTCTAAATAATAATACACCAATGTTTGACCATGAAAAACCCTAAAATTATGCTTTTAAAAGAAATCATGATAACTCCATGGAAGATATTTTGAAAACCTTCTACATAAAATGGAAAAAAAAACTCAAAAACATTTTAAAATTTGAGAATTATGGCAAAATTTTAAAGGGGAATATTATGTATGATGTATCTTGGGAGTTGTAGACTTGGCTAGGTACTTGATTACATGTGGTTCAATATCTTATGGCATGGCACAGGTAAATGGATCTCCACAAATTACACTTAGTGTTTAAATAATAATAAACAAATTCCTAAATTACTAGGAACTATTTAGAGCATACCATATATTCATCGGAGGTGATTGGATTTGTTTGGAAGAAGGTGAAACTCTAGGGGTTATACATTTGCAAACATGAAAAGTGTACCTAGGTTTTTGCATTCCACAAAATGGTATTTGGTAGAAGGTGGAACCCATGGAACACTTTGCATATTTTCAAACATGTAAACTATTCATGGGGTTCCAAATTTAGTGTAAGGAGGGGAAATGTTTTGTCATATCTAGATCATGGCATGCACTTTTCACATTTACAAATGTGTAAATTCCACACTGAGTTCCAAATTATATTGGCTTAGGGGCTTGGCATGATCTAGAGCCTACCATGCATTTTGCATGTTTTCAAATGTGTAAAGTGCATGTTGAGTTCCATATTCTACTAGTCTTTGGTATGGGTGCTTTGCAAAATATGGAACCTACAAAGTAATTTTCACAAGTGCAAATTTCATCCAAAGTTTTGGATTCCATAGTGTAAAAGGGAAAGATACATTTTTTGGTGGTTTTTAGGGTTTTCCTTAAAAACTAAGGGGGTCTCTCTTAAGATATCAGATGTAATGATATTTTAGGGACAAAAAATATCAACAACAACATTCCATGGCAAAGAATGAAATTTAACACCATGACACCCTAAATAACTAGCCATTATATGTAGTATGTACACTAGAATAGGGTGGTTGAATTCAAATTGATTGAAGGTGACAAGCTCATAGACATTAACAATTAATTATGCACAAATTAAAAATCAATATAAAAAATCTATTAACATCGAGTCCCCAACTAAGTTCATGTCATTCCATCTTTGAGCTTGAGTAAAATTTAGCCTTAAGTGATCCCAAAATCCCTAATTTTTATTAGAGTGATTTGTTATTTGTGAAATCCAATTCAGTGTTATACGCCATTATCAAAAGCTTGGAAAATACCAGTATCCATCGAACCACCATGAATCATTGTCCAAGTCATACAAAGGATCCCCAACAAAATCTAAGTTATATATCAAGTAGTCCACAGAGTATTTGGACACTGTGTTTGATGTCACTATATTTTATGGTCATTATCCAAATTACTCAGTATTATGGGAAGTAGTGGAAAACATAGACTCTTGTACACTCAAACGAGACATCTTATCTAAGGATAAGTAGCTAGTAAAGGACCTACTTAATTTCAAACATAAATTCATATATTATATAGTTGTTAAGACATAGGTTATGTCATAGATTTACTATGAGGCCTCTTCTTTCAAGGGAAAATAGTAGACAATGGATATCTTCACTACATTGATAATGACATAGTTATTTCATATATTATAGGGGATGAATTTAATAAGTATTTGATCCTACCCATTCTAGATGTCACTTTCAATTTGTATATTATCATTACATAAAAGTCCAATAATGTGGAGCAAGTATTATCAAGGTGGATTCTCCCCAGAGAAACTTTCACTTTGAAAAAGCATGTTAAGAACACTATTCTCATCACCCAATTTAGAATGGGAATCCATGTGGTAATGACATTGCTAAATAAACTTTTTGGCCATGTCAACATCTAATTTTTACATTTGGAGTGGGTTCCCCTACTAGACTTAATAAGTATCTCAAAGTATACCTATGCTTTGGGGGAAGTTATAAGTGCTTGCCTCTAGGAAAAAAATTTAAATAAAGATAAGAGGCCACTAGGAGGAAATTTCTACATGATGTCTTATTTGTTAGATGCAATCATGGGGAAAAAATATATGCATAATGGAGTCCTATGGCATCCCAACATAAAAGTGATAAAAAATAAAATGTGTGACTCTTACATTTTTGTGCACATATACTCCTATGTTAGAAACATAGAGAATATTGTTGAGTACCTCTACCCTTAGGTATATATGGCCATCCATGTCTAGCCTTTGGAAATAATTTCACCTATCATATCTAAGATAATTACCAATAATGTAGGAGATTGTTATCTCTACCCAAATTACATTATTATCATGGTGGTTGTCCATAAGGTGGATCCTCTTCATCTCCCTAAGTTCATTCTATAAAAAGTAGTAGAGCATGAAATCGCATACCAAATATGGAATGACATTGATGAGGAATTAATGAAGAACAAGAAGGCCACATCCCATGGATCCCACATCACCATTGGGATAATGTAATACAAAATATGAAGACATTTCAAGGAGGCTAGGAATGTCTTTTGGGCTGATCAATGTTGGAGGAAATTTTTAGAGATCAATGGATCATGCATTCCAAGGATAGATAGGGAAGTGCATAATTATATACATGGATGATCTCACTATTTTTTCTAAAATAGAGCTGATCATATTGACCATCTTCAGTCCATTTTTGAGAGGTGCATGAAGTTTAGGGTATCACTTAACCCCAAGAAAAGTATATTCAATGGTATCGAAGGCAAGCTAATAGGACACTTTATTAATAAGGATGGGATCATTATTGACCCACACAAGATTCATGGTATTTCAAAAATAATGTTTCTAAATAGCAAAAAGGAGCTCAAATCCTTCTTTGGAAAGATAAATTTCATAAGGAAATTTATATCAATATTTTCTAATATTGTTAGACCCCTAAAAGTAATGATAAAATAGAATTCCAAAGTGGAGTGGATGCCTAAAGCTAAGAAGTCCTTCCAAGACATAAATAAGACTATTTTTTAAGCCCCAATATTGGTAAACCTAGATTTCACTAAAGACATTTTCTCATACTCATCTACTTCAAAACATACTATTGATGTCATGCTTATGCATAAAAGAGAAGAAAGTGAACATCTTATTATATTTATGAGCACTAAATTGAAAGATGCATAGCTTAAGTATTCCGTGATTGACAAGTAAATATTGTCTCTCATCAAATTAATTAAGATGTTTAGGCACTATATCCTTGAGAATAAGATCATTTCCATAGTTTTGGATCCTAATGTTAAGCTTATGTTGGGATAGAATGAATTGGGAGAGCGAAGAGGTAAGTGGATGGAAAAATTATAGGAAATTAATATTTAAATCAAACCTACCAAGATCATTAAATTTTAAATCATATTTCAATTAATGACTAAACTAGACCCATGCATCACCATTGAAGAGGTCTACCAGACACAAGTCTACCAAGAAGATTGACATTTATCTATTATTCGTCTCTTACCCACTATAACATGCCATAAAGAACTCAAAAGAGAGAAAAAGAGAGCTTTAAGGCTCAAAGATGCTCATTATATGATCAAGAAGGGAGGCCTATAAATAAATAATTATGAAGGCATTTATATAAGATGTGTGTCACATAGAGAAGCTCAAGAAATCTTAGAAAATTTGCATCAAAAGTTAGGCATCAACCACCCATTCGACAATATTAAAGCCCATAAAATAATCATAATGGGTTATTATTGGATAACATTTTTCAATGATGCTTACTTCAATGTAAGGACATGCCATGAATGTTAGGTTTTGGTAAAAATAAAGGTACACAAAACAATGCCACTATAGCATGTAATTGAAGGTAGGTCATTCACCCAATGGGGCCTAGACTTCATTGGTGCTATAATTCTAAATTCCTTAGTTGGACACAAGTTTGTGTTCACTACTATAGATTATTGCACTAGATGGATTGAGGTAGAAGCCACCAAGAACTCTAAATCCCAAGATGTGATAAGTTTTCTTGAAGAGCATATCACAACCAGGTTTGCCACCCATATCTCTTAAGTTTGTGATAATGAGCTAGCATTTCAATTAGATAAGTTTACTTAGTTGGCCCATGATAATAAAATTACAATTAGATCATCCTCAAATTACTACTCATAAGGGAATGGATTGGTTGAATCAACCAATAATAACCTTATAAACATGATCAAGAAGTTAGTTGAATATAAACCAAGGGAGTGGTACCTCTTACTAAAATATGTACTTTGTGAAGAATGGATTAGGTATAAAAAAGATCTTAAAGCTTCACCATATCTACTGGTTTATGGGAAATAGTTAGTGTTCCCAATTATGCTAAAATTCCAACATATTAGTTTATATAAGAATATATGGATCCCAAAGACAAAGCAGAGTCCAGATTGTTGGATATCATCAAAATGGAAGACTCTAGGGATAAAGCATTACAAAACTTTAGCAAACATTGGGACATGGTCAAGAGGTGGTTCAATAAAAGAGAAAAATTCAAAGCATTTAGGATCTCCAATTTGGTTCTACTATGGGACAAATCCCATGAGAAAAAAGTGCATGATAAGTTTACCCTATAGTGGATAGGACCATATTAAATTTTAGAGATCTTGGGTAATAAATTATTCCATTTAAAAGATATTTAAGGTATGATCTGACATATATAATTAATGGATAGTTTTTTAAGCATTACTTCATGGCTACCCCATCTAGAGAGGTATCTAAATAAAAATAGGCATTTTTTTAGAGGTAGAATTAGGTTATATTTGCTTTATTGGTTAGTTTCCTTCTTTCAGTCATTTGCTTTTTTATACTAATTCGTGTTTTCTAGATTAGCCCTTTTGATCTCAGTAGTTTTCCTAGTTTCTAGAATAGTTTAATATTGATCTCATGGTAGTCTAAGTTTAGTCAATATTGGTATAATTAAACAAAATTTGAGTTATTTTGAATCTAACTCGAATCAATGGGTATTGTATACTATAGTTCAAAATTCTTAATCCAGGTAAGTAATGAGAGAGTTAGCCATGAATATGTCCTAAAGTTAATGATTTCATCAGGTATGTGAAAATTTCTCCCATTGTCCTATGAAAATTTAGAAAACTCTCCTTATTCCCTTAGGTCAAATTCAAAAAAAAATTAATGCTTTTTTAAGGTAATAATCATGGACATTTTGATTAAACCAAAATTTAACTAAAACTAGCTCATAGTGGTCACCTTCCTCCCTCTTTTGGAAATAAAAATAAGGAAAAGATTAAAAATAAAAAGGCATAATCTAAAATACCAAAATAAAATCAAAAAAGGATTCAAATCCTACATGATGACATAATATCAATGCATCATGAAAAATATGGAGGAATAGGTGATCAAAGGTATCTCTGTTGAGGCTATGGATGCCTAGCTAGAAGTAGAGAAATGCTCGAGTTCCCCATATATATACCTAATTCACATTTAAAGTTAAATCTATGGCTCACCTCAATATATTTTCTTAAAAACCTAAGATAAAAGATAAAAAACAACACTTTTCACACATAGATCCAAGGTATAAGTAAAGTTAGTATTTTGCATAGGATTATTAAGAGTCTCTTTTCATTTCTTGTTTAATCATTTGTTTAGGGATGAATTCATGGTTTATATTGGGAATGTGAAACCATGGATTCTAGGCTTTTGAAAACTCTAGAGTATTCACCCCTGTGAGTTTCCATTTGTTGTATTCAACACATCCCACCCTGCATTTTTATCTAAAAAGTGAGGACCCCCTTTGTTTTTTAGAAATAATGAATATCTTATCTAGGTATTAATGTGTTTTTAAGGATTATTATGATTGTTATTATTTTTAGAAACTTAATGCTTTGAACATTGATACATATTTAAGCATATTTATTTCCATTTTGAAGCACATGTTCAAATTAACATATTAATGAAAAGGTGAGAAGGATGGCTTTGCATGATAGGAATTTATATTTATTTATTTTGGAAAATTTAGTCTTTGAAAACTTTGTTTCAAAATTTAAAAACTTTTATTTGGAGGAGACTTAACTTCATCAGACACTTTTCATTTGGAAGATTATTTTTAGAAACTTTCTCTTTGATAACTTCCACTTTAGAAGGATTTTATCGGAAGGTTTACTTTGATAAGTTTGGTATTTGGGAGATTTAATTTGGTAGCTTTATTTTGGGAAGTTTATGGTCAATAGATTTGTATTGAAGGATGTATTTACATGAAATCCTTTTAGAAGGTTATCTTCCTCAACTTTCATTTTAGATACTTTTCATCAAAATATTTTTTTTAGAAAGATTCTCTTCGAAAACTTCCTTGTCAGAGGTTTTGTGTCAGAAACTTTCATTTTAGGATCTTTCTCTTCAGTAAGTCTTTATATGACTAATTTTGACCAACCATAACCTTTTAAAGATTACTTAGTCATCAAAAAAATTGTTTTAGAAACCTTGGGATAAAATATTTTAGGTCAAATATTTTTGAAAAACATTTTATGTTTTAGAGTCTTTAGGCCCAAAGGTAAACTTTGACTTCTCTTAACTAAACTACGTAATAACATTCCATGGAAAATAATTAAAGGTGATACCATGGAACCCCAAATTATAAGGCATCCTATGTGGCATTTAAATTATCATAGGGTGGTCAAATTCAAATTAAATGAAGGTGATGAGTTTATAGACATTGACAATTAATGGCACACAAACTAGAAATCAATGTAAAAATCCATTAACATCAAGCCCACAACCAAGTTCACATCATTCCATATTTGAGATTGAGTGATCCTTAGCCTTAAGTGATCTTAAAATCTTTAATTGCTATTATAGTGATTTTATATCTGCAAAATTTAGCTCAGTGTTATATACAATTATCAAAAGCTTAAAACATATTAGTATCCATCAAACCATCATGGCATCATCATACAGGTCATACAAAGGAGCCCCAACACCATCCAAGTTATCTATCAATGATTCCATATAGTATTTAAACATGTGTTCAATGCCACTATATTTGATGGTCATTATCTAAATTATGTGGCATTATAGGAAGTAGTGGAAAATGTAGACTCCTTTACACTCAAAGAATACATCTCAATTGAGGATAAGCAGCTAGTAAAGGAAATTCTTCCTTTCAAATGTTAATCCCTACATTATGAAGCTATGAAGTTAGAGTTTATGTCATGAATATATTTACGAGGCCTCATCTTCAAAGGGAGAATAGGAGATGTTGAATATCTTCACTACATCAATAATAACACAATTATCATGTACATTATAGGGGATGCATTTAATAGGTATTTAAGCCTACCCATTATATATGTCACTTTTGATATGAATATTATCATTACATGGAAGAATTTTAATAATTTAGAGCGAGCATTATCAAGGTGGCTTATCCCTGAAGAAACATTCACTCTATAATAACATGTCAATAACCTTATTCCCATCACCTAATTTAGAATGGGAATCCATGCGGGAATGGCATTACTAAATTTACTTTTTATCCATGTCAGCATATACTTTCTACATTTAGAATGGGTTCCCCTACTAGACTTACTAAATACCTTAGAGTGAACTTACACTTTGGGGGAAGTAATCAATGCTCACCTCCAAGAATAAATTTTACATAAAGATAAAAGGCCACTAGGAGAACATTTCTGCATGATGTCTTATTTGTTAGATGTAATCATGAGGATAGTATATGTGCACAATAGAGTCCTGTAGGATCCCAACATAGAAGTGATAAAAATAGAATGTGTTAATAATATAATTTTTTACACATATACTCCTATGTTAGAAACATAGTGAACATTGTTGAGGACCTCTACCCTTAAGTCTAGATGGCCATCCATGACTAGCCTTTGGCAATAATTTCACCTAGCATAGGTAGGACACTTACCAATAATGTAAGAGATTGTTGGACCTACTCATATTAAACCATTATCATGGTGTTTGGCCATAATATGGATCCTCTTCATCTCCCTAAGTTCATTCTAGACAAAGTAGCTAAGCAATAAATTGCATAACAAATATGGAATGGCATTGATGAGGAATTAACGAAGAACAAGAAGGCCACATTACATGGCTCCCACATCACCATTGGCAGAATATAATATAGAATATAGAGGAAATTTAAGGAGGTTGGGAATACTAGGAAGGCATATTCATTATCTACCCTCTCTCATAGAGTTTTGGATCTTCATGGCAAGGTATAGAAGAAAATCCACACCCTTGGCCTTGCTTACAAACACGAGCTAGTGGTTCATGATTTTCTATTCCTAAATTCCAAGAATGATTAAGAGGTAAAATAAAGGGCCATAATGACAAGATTGATTTGGGACCTACTAAGGGTGATACAGGCTAAACCCTCTCTCATACTCAGTGAAACAAATTTTAGGATCCCACCTCCTAAAGGATAGAGACTTTATGATTTTTAGAGTGGTAGGCCATCACAACAATCAAAAGGAGAGGGATGAAATCCCCAAATAGCTCAAGTCCAATCATAGGACTAATAGCAGGTAGAAGGTGAAACACCAATTATTAGAGGTTAAGATGAAAAACAAGAAGAAGAATAAGTGCCTACCTCTACACAATTTCAAGAGAAATAAAAGATCCTAATTCAAGATTCAATAGTTTAAATGATATAGGTCAAGCAAGAGCTAGATGAATAACTAATTCAAAAAAGAGACAGTGTACAAAGGGAAGAAGTTAGGATTATTTACTTGGACTCCTCTGATGAAGAGGAAATAGTGACTTCAATATCCCTAATGCCTATCATTATTCCCCTTTTTGTTCCCCAACATGTGACATTTAGACAAGCCAATAGGGACACAAAGAGTTACCAAATGAATCCTAAGGGGGATAGACATAAACCCCAGCCACACAGACACTCAAAGAGGCATAACATTCACTAAAAGGTGAGCCAAAATAGGAGGTGGAAGAGGAGTTATAATAAGCCAAGGTATTAAGCCTACAAGCACATAATGCCAAGGCACCTCTCACTAGATAACCATATAGTAAGGGTCCTCTGCTTACAATCCCTTCAAGAATTTTCCCTTTAATGTCTTTACATGTAGTTTCTACAATCTCTCCACTAGTTATTTCTACATTCATTCCTATTCAATCACTTTTTTTAGGTCTACTCTTTATGGACCCATCAACTAATCTACCCACTACCACTTCATCTAATCCACCCTCCACTACTGTAGTTTCCATTCCTTCAACATTCATTCCATTAACACTCAGTTTGTCCATTCTAGCCATTTCCCAATCCATCATTCCAATTGTTTATTCATCTACCCAATAGGGTTCACCTTTTCCTTCCTCAACTCTAACCTCCATAACCATAATAGTTACCACCAAAATGGATCCCAAGAATCATCCAATCTTTATTGTTCATTCAATGCCATAATTTGGAAACATAGACTAGTCTAAAATCATTTGGCTAGCAATGCCCCATCCTTTCACTAAAATTGAGCCTAAGCCCGAGGAGCATGTACAATTGAAATCTTGGTACTATATCCTATTGGAAGCACAACCACTAAGAGAGTGGGTGAATCAATGTCCTTAAAAATTTTCATTAACTTTATTAACTCAACTATTTATCCAACACATGCATATGAATATCAACCATCCAAGTAACATTACAATAAGAACATACATAAAATTCATAAACATGAGAACACAACACAATACATATATGGTAAACCCTCATGTGGGATAAAACCCATTGAAAAAATATTTTTACTACTTGTCCTATAAAGCAATAATCCAAATTTAGTTGAGCACCAACCCAATAAGGAACACCAACCCCTAAGCTTTAGCAAGAACCAAATTGCAAGGAGGTTGTAACCTCCTATGCAAACAAGCACCAACTCAACCACATCTTAACCATTAAAAAACTCATACAATAATTCTAATTCCACATTAATATTTTTTCTTCTATAATTTATAATGTACATCTTTCAATTTCATCCAAATCTACCTCTCAAATACGCACACAATAACCCTTCTTCTTCTGTAATCAACTACCTCTCATACACTGCAACATGAATCAACATAATAAAAGACCAAACATTATGACCACTTTCAGACCTAAATTACATAAATAACACATCTATGATGTTTTTTGATAGTTTCTCAAAATACAATCAACTCACTCATCCCTTCTTAACATTTTACCCCTCTCAAATCAACTTCTAGACTTTTTTGCTCAATAAAGTCTCTCCTAGACAAATTAGGTAATGTGACCTTGAAATTCATACTCATATCCTATATAAAAAATTCATCACTAATTATTCACATTCCTCTGATGGTCTATATGACCTCCTTCCTCTCAAGGATCTTCTTTTTATTCACTTCACTCTACACCTTATCAACTAGTCACATAAGCCTAAATAGCCTTGAAACAATGTAACTTACTTGCTTATTACCTACAACACCACTTTTTAGACCTTCATAATATATTAAATATAATTTTAAAATGGTCTCTAATACCTCTCAACCCTCATAAATCTCCTTCCCACTTTGTTTCAATCTTCAATATTTTTAACACTCTCTAACTAGCCAAATTAGGCCTTATTAGCCTTGCTCTTATACATGAATATTTTGCTCAATGACCTCTTAGTTAGACACAAAAATTTTCATACTTATATCACAATATAAATATAACTTTTTAAAAATTTCATATATGAAACAACCATCACAATAGGTCGGCCACCACTTATTAGATCCATATCTTTATTAGGTCTCAATTAGGCCTAATTACATTAGGTCTCTCTTAATCACACGTTACACCTTGGCCACTTTGGAACATTTTCACACTAAAATAATTCATTAAAAACTTCAAATATCACTTAAATATACCCATTATATTTTCCCCTTAGGTCTGTGACATCATTTATCTCATTTCACTCCTTGGACCACTGCATTAGCCCTTAGACCTATTAGGCCTTCTTACTGCCATAAAGTCTGCCTTAAACATATGAATCATAAAACCAAATATTTCACACAAACATATCAATAAATAACATAATAAAAAACCAAATTACCTTAGGGTCATCACCATGTCCATTAGACACCATCACATAAGATCTAAGTACTCAAAACCACTCTGTAACAAGCTTACTTAGTTCTGCCAAAAAGCTTAAAAAATGCAGTCAAGCATTTTGAACATTAACAACTACATAGGAAATTATCATGAAAAAAAACTATTTTATATGTACCTAATATTCATATATTACACTTTCATAATTAATGGATTCATCAACTCTATCAAAAGTACTTCAAACTCAACTCTTCAAGATGATCACTCAAAAATTTCATGTAGCAAAAAAACATAGTCATATGGAAAGATACACTTAAAAATTATAGATGTAATTCCATGACCAATAATACATATTTATATCTCCTTTATGATCTGTATATCAACCTCAAATGGATAGTTATCAATATCTAGATTCACTTAGGTCACTCTTACATAGTGCATACACAACTAGACTAGTCATTTTGGCTTCCTCATCTCAACACCTTATTAAGTATTTCCACCTTAAAAAAATATTTTATAGTTAATTTAGGTCCTAAAATATAATTCCATGATCATTATATTCATTAAATTATGTCAAAATGTCTCAAACACATCGCTTACCTTACCATACCTGAAACAGTCACTCAAGCTCAAATCGTAGTCATGATGAATCATGACTTATCATGCATGTAAGATCACTTATTTTATATTAAAATTCATTTAAATTTTCATTTAAAACCATTATATAAAATTCATACACAAAAATATTAGTGTATTTTAATAATATTTTAACTTTTAGACCAAATACTAGACCTTACATTACATAGGCCTAACACACTCAGACAAGCCATTTTGGATTAAGGATTTTAACCTTAAACCTTAACTATAAAACTCTCCAAATAAATTTAACATGTAAAAAAATTCCCAAATAATCTTTCCATGAAATAATAAATATCCCCTTAAGTTCCCAAAGACACTAAAGAGATCTGCAAGAAACACTTATTTTGTTATTGTCAAACACCTTAACACAACTCAACTTTGTCCTATAATAAATGAACTTGTATGAATAGTTACAAAAAAATAACACCTATAAAATTTTCCTCATGATGTTATATACAAATTTTATTTTTATATCATATTTATTTGACCATTATTTTGCCTTCTACAAGCACTTCTTTCACATAGGTTTAGTTAGAAAAAATATAGTCAAAAAAATTCAACTTTGACATGAAATAAATGAACTTTTAATAGATTTAAAAGATAAATACCACCTTGAGTATTATCATCATGGATTCTACTATAATTTTACCTTTTACACCAACTTGATCTGATCAATATTTTGACTTTTACAATAATTTCTTTGCACTCTGGTTCATTCAACAAAAACACAAGAAACAAAATTCATCTTTGACCTATAATAACTACACCTATACGGGCATTAAAAACTACAAATAAATTTGAGGATTATCTAAATGGAATCTACTTAATTTTTTATTTTTACACCAACAATTTTTGACCAATATTATGACTTCTACAGCCATTTATTTACTCACTAGTCCTTATTTGCTTTACACATAAATTTGAATTTAAACCACAACTAGTTTTCAACATCTATTTCTCGAGGCTTAAATTTGACGGCCTCTAGCACATCTCTGAACATAGATCCAACTTTTGTGATTTATAAATTTATATATACACCTAATCAAGACACTAAACTTGTATGGGACCTTGATGGGACTAAGACCAACATCTCCAAATCTTCGTTTGAGTATATTTGACTTTCACAGTACAAATAATAAATGTGCAAATAGACTAGTCTATTCAAAATGGTATGATGTTCTATGATGTTCTGGCCTCTTTTAAGCTATAATGACACTTTTTCTCTCTTTAAAGGAATTTGTGAAACATTAGAACCTTGCTAAAGCATCTAGGGAACTTGCATAATATCTTCTACCACTTCAATGACCTACAAACATGGAATGAGTCCTCCAAACATCATATACACCTTTGTCATTAATACATTATGAACCTTATTCTCTTCTTGACTTCAATGATAGCCTAAGACACCAATTACCATGTCCAATAATCTCCCCCTTTGTCATTGATGGAAAACCACACACAAAATGCCTTATCTCAATCTAAGCAACTCTTCCATTTTAATCTTTCTCCCCCTTTGACATTAATGACAAAGGGACATACAAACTCTCACAAGCTCATCCACATAGAGCCTTCTTCATCCTTATACCTAAAAAAATACCCATAGAGCTATAAATCTCCCCTTAAAATCATGCTTATCTCATATAACCTATTCTCAAACCATACTCAACCACACAAGCTCCTTGAAATCAAAACATCTCACATATGATCCCCCTCACTCTATGCATACCTTACATCCTATCAATTGAAGATAATATAATTATATTTGAATTTCTCCTTGACTCTTAGCTTATAGGAAACATGCCCAAACTTTTCATAATCCTTAAGAAACCTGAGTTAGCTCTCCCTAACTTCATGTTCCCCCTGATCAAAACTAAAAGATTGTAAACATATACAAGCAAAATCTCTTACAAAAACATACATTTAATGGATCCATATTCATCCACACATAGGATACCACAACTATCCAACATCCTAAATCCATGCCTATAAGAGCTCTTAAAGCCACCAACCTAAATAGGCTACCTCATTAGGCCATCTATAGATGAAAACTAATTACATTCATGCCTTCCTTCTACTACAAGCTAAACTTACCTTCACAAGCTTATCCCTTTAAAGACCTCTCTCTTTACACAAGAAATGATATTCCACTCCTAGGTCACTTCAAAGAGGTAAATTTCAAAAAAAATATACATAACTAAAATTCTCATACCTTTACACCAAGGGATTTCCTCTTGCACACCATAACAAGACTCCTAAAGAGCTGATCAACATAATTTTTGTAGTCATCTATTAACCTTACCACACTTCAACTTGCTAAATAATACCTCTATAAAGCCTAATAAAAGCACCCTATTCCATAGAGACTAGAAACAGTTAACTTAGAATATGCCCACATCTTCTCTCTTACTTCCTTGATTATCTTACACTCATGAAACTGATTGTTTTCATTTATAATCCTTTTCATCTTGTCAACCTTCTTTGGTTTACTATCCTCAACATCCATGGATTTTTTCATCTTCCAAACTCTTACAATTGTCTTACCTTACAAAAAATTATCATTAGAAGATAACAAAAGGGAATCTTGACAAGACTCATGCTTAACTATAACAAGTAATCTAACTTCACTCTTAAGTTCAAACAGAACTACCCTTACTAACTTTGGTCTCCATTCAAATTATTTAACCTTTTCATACCTTATAGGATCTCCAAATCCTTTGACATACCTTGAAGACCTACTTACTTCACTTAGACAAAATCTATCAAGGTGACCAATCTTATGACAATAAAAACAAACAACCTTATTCATAACTTTTTCTTGATGATGATTATGATCTTCCTTTGATTGATTGCTTCTCCTCATACAATTTCTTGCCATGTGACCAAAAAGATGACAAAAAAAAACAATGGACATGAAAATATTTATAAAACCTAATTGTATTGGGTTATCTCATTGATTTCTATATGTTTCTCTTCATAATTGCATCCTTCTCAACTTGGTCTGATTTCTCTTGCTCAACCTTTCTCATTTTGACTACTAGATTCTCATGTTCAACCTTTAAGGCACATAGCTTGGTTTTCAACTAATCTCATTGTAGCCTCTAACTGATTCTTAATATCATGAATAGTCATCTTATCCTTTTTGATTTCTAAGTCTATATTAGAGTCAAAGAAACATTCCTTCTCCTCAAGAACATCCATTTAACTTAGCCTTACATTAGCATCTTATAACAGACCCTTAATATCCTTCTCATCCTCTTTAGCCATTATGGCCATATCACTCTTCAAGGTACAAATTTGATCCTCATAAGCCTTATCCATAGACCTCAACTCTTGATTCTCTTTCCTTAGCTGCTTGGCCATATTATGCTTTAAGGACCACCTTCCTAGCTATCAATCCTTCTTAAAATACCTACTCTAATACAAATTTTTGGAAGTACAACCATTGAGAGGGGGTGGGGGGTGAATTAATGTCATTAAAAACATTATATTAACTTAATTAACTCTAGTAGTTATCCAACACATGCATATGAATATCAACCATCCAAGCAACATCACAATGAGAGCATACATAGAAATCATAAAGATGAGAACACAACACAACACATATGTGAGAAACCCTCATGGGGGATAAAACCCATTGACCAAAGCTTTGGACTACTTATCCTATAAATAAATAATAAAAATTTAGTTAAGCATTAACCCCTAATCTTTAGTAAGCACTAAATTACAAGGAGGATATAACTCCCTAAGCTACCAAGCACCAACTAAACCACTTCTTGACTAAGAAAAAACTAAGTCAAGAATTATAATTCCACCTTGATCTTTTTTCTTCTATAACTAATGATGGACATCTTGAAATCTCATCCAAATTTTCCTCTCAAACAAGCACAAAACAACCCTTCTTCTACACTTAACTATCTCTCATACACTGCAACATGAATCAACACAATAAAAAATAAAACATCATGACCAATTTCAGACCTAAAACACATCATGAACACATATCTAATGTTGTATGATAGTTTCTCAAAAGATAATCAAGCTCGAGACTTTTTTGCTCAATAAAGTTTTTCCTAGACAAATTAGGTCATGTGACCTTGAAATACATACTCAAAACCTCTATCAAAACTTCATAACTATTTATTCATAGTCATTTTATGGTCTATATTACCTCTTTCCTCTCAAGGATATTATTTTATTTACTTCACTCTCCACCTTTTCAACTAGTAACATAGGACTAGATAGCCTTAAAACAATGAAAATTACTTTCTCATGACCAGAAACACCATTTATTATACATTCATAATATATTTAATATAATATTAATATGTTATATAAGACCTCTCAACCCTCAACAACATCCTTCCTACTTTGTTTCAATCTTCAATATTTTTAAATTTCTCTAACTAGCCAAATTAGGCCTTATTAACCATACTCTTATACATGAATATTTTAATCAACCACATATTGGTCCGTTTCCATACTTATATCAAACTCTAAATATACCTTATAACATGTTTCATATATTAAACAACCATCACAATAGGTCATCCACCACTTATTGGATCCATACCTTTATTAGGTCTCAACTATGCCTAATTACATTAGGTCTCTCTTAAGTACACGTTATACCTTGACCACCTTGGAATATTTTCACACTAAAAATGGATGAAAAACCTAAAATATAACTTTAATATACCCCTTATGTGTTTCCATTATATCCATAACATCATTTATCTCATTTCACTCGGACCACTCCATTAGCCCTTAGACCTAGTAGGCCTTCTTATTATCAAAAAGTCTGCCTTAAATACACAACCATATGAATAAATAACATAATAATAAACTAAATTAACTCAAGGTCATCACCATGTCTATTATACACCATCACACAAGCTCTAAGTACTCAAAATCACCTCTACAATAGGCTTACTTAGTTTTGCCAAAATGCTTTAAAATCATAGTCAAAAAATTTGATGATTAACACCTACATAGGAGCTTATCATGAAAATAAATAAATATATATATATATATATATGTACCTAAAAGACCTATATTATACCTTAATAATCAATTTATTCATAAAATCTATCAAAATTACTTCAAACTCAACTCTTTAAGATGATCACTCAAAAACTGCCTGTAGCACAAAAACATAGTCATTTAGAAAAATACATTTAGTAGTTGCATATGTAATTCCATGAAAACTATTCCATATTTATATCTCCTATATGATATATATTTATACCTAAAATGTATATTTCTCAATATATAGAGTCACTCATTAGTCTTATAGATCAATCTCTCAAGCCACTCTTACACAGTGCATACATAGCTAGATAAGCCATATTAGATTCCTCATCTCAACACCTTATTCAGTATTTCCACCTTTAAAAAATATTTTATAGTTAATTTATTGTATAAAATATAATTAAATTATCATTAGATTCATAAAATTGTGTTAAAAGGTCTCAAACACATCACTTCCCTTACCATACCCGAAATGCTCAAAACACAGTCATGATGAATCATGACTTCTCATACCATTAGTATCACTTATTTTATATTAAAATGAATTTAAAATGTCCTTTAACACCTTTATATAAACTTAATACACAAAAATATTAGGGTCTTTCAACAGGATTTCAGCTTGTAGACCAAATACTAAACCTTACATTACACAGGCCTAACACACTCAGATAAGCCATTGTGGCTTAATGATTTCAACCTTAAAACCTGAATATAAAAATATAAAAATAACTTGAACATTTAAAATAAGTCCAAACTCATCCTTTAATTCACTAATAAATATCCCCTTAAGTTCCCAAAGAGACTAAACAACTCTGCAAGAAACACTTATTCTGCCATTATCAAACACCTTAACACATAGTCATATTTGTCCTAAAATAAATGCACTTGTATGAACATTTAAAATAAAATACAAATTTTATAATATTATTCATGATTTTAGATACAAATTTTCTTCTTATATCATATTTATTTGACTAATATTTTACCTTCTACAAGTACTTCTTTGCACAGAGGTTTACTTAGAAAAAATATAGTTAACAAAAGTCAACTTTAACATGAAATAAATGCACTTGTAAAAAATTTCAAAGATAACTACCACCTGAAGGAAGATCACCATGGATTATAATATAATTTTTCCTTTTACACCAACCTGATCTGATCAATATTTTGACTTCTACAATCATTTCTTTGCACTCTTATTCATTCAGCAAAAAGACACTCAACAAAAGTCAACTTTGACCTAAAATAACTACATTTGTACAGATAGTCAAAATTCTAAATCACTTTTAAGATGATCGACATGGAGTCTAATTCATTTTTTATTTTACACCAACAAGTTTTTACCAATATCCTGACTTTTATATCCATTATTTGCTCAGTGGTCCTTATTTACTTTACAAAACAAAATGAATTCAAACCCCAATAGCTATTTCCTAAGGCTTAAATTTGACGACATCTATCACATATCTACACATAGAGCTAAATTTTGATCTTTATATCTTGATATAGACACCTCACCAAGACACCAAACTTGTAGGGGGCCTTCATGGGACTAAGACCAACATCTCTAAATCTTACTTTGACCAGATTTGACTTTCATAGTAAAAATAATAAATGCACAAACAAACTAGTCTATTCAAAATTGCATGATGTTTTATGATGGTCTAGCCTCTCTTAAACTATAATTACACTTTTTCTCTCTTCAAAGGAAACTTTGAAAAACTAGAACCTTGCCAAAGCATCTAGGGAACTCTCATAACATCTTATACCACCTCAATGACCTACAAACATGGCATGAATTCTCCAATCCTCACATACACCTTCTTTGTCATTAATTCACTATGAACCTTATGCTCTTATTAACATTAATGAAAACCTAAGATACCAATGACTATGTCTAATAGATCCTTTGAAGCTCACTCTTCTAGATTAAGTCAAGGAGTTAGGAGCCTCAACCTCTAAGAGGCCCAATTTGAAAATCACTAAACTTCCAATAGTGATCTCACTAATTGATAAGGACACGACATCAGTACAATGGGTAAATAAGAGGAAAATATTAGAATATCTTAGGAAGAACTTTGGTCATGGAGGAAAGGGAAGAAGTATATTCCCTTAGCAAGAGATAGAATAAATATAAGGGTCAGTCTTCATATATTGAGGACATGAAGTCCTACATGGAGACCCATATAGAGGCAATCCTAGACATACATGAAGGGTATAAAATGGTTATACAATAAATTAAAGAGTAATTAGAAACTATTAAAGAGTATCAACAAGTAATTCAGGTTCCCCAAGATATTGAGAAGGATGTACAAAATGCAGCACTTAGGTTGTATGATATTCTTGATTCAATTCATTCTTTCAGATTCAATTTGGATCCCCATGTCAATTCCATAACTAGATTATTCAAAATTATCAAATAATATGAGAATAATATAAATTTATTAGTGTTGTATACCCCTAATAATTCATTTAGCCACTTGGACTTCAAGACCCCATTAGAAGTATCAAAAAAAATTAATTTATCTTTAATAAGAACACAGGAAGCCTAGGATTAGATATCCTCCTCTGAGGCTTTATGGAATAAATTGGTTGAGTAAGAGAAATAGGCAAAGTAAATTTTTATATAACTTAAATTTACCATAATTTGGAATAATAAATTTAAACTAGTGACTCAAGACATATTTGATCAAATTATTAAGCAAGCCTCTGATAGCTTTAAACATAGTCTATAAGGTTTAAGTTTACAAAACATTGAAGATAAATTAAACTCAACTAGGAAAAAGGTGACAAAGGTGGAAGTCTTCAAAGTTGGATTTAGATCCATCATGATGGAACATGCTAATTTAATGGAGCATATGAGTAGGGTGACTAGGTTACATCTCCTAGCTATGAACCTAATTTGAGCATTATATTCTAAAGTGTATAAGCATTACCAAGACCTAGATGTTAAGAAGAATCCAACCCAACAAATGTCACATGATGCTTCTACTACATAGACTCCAACTACACTTTTAGTAATAATAGAAACATCTGTACCACCTCATATTATAGCACCAATGGTAATAATAGCTCAATCAACCAATGCATCTCCAAAGACAACTATAGTTACCATGTCATGAAGCATAATTATAACTATAGTTCCAATGATAGTTTTGAGACACATTAATCAAGAGCCAATTTAGCATGAAGGCTAATTTTGTATAATTTTTTCATGTAGCAATTATAACTGAATAGTTGAGTTTTAGTTTCTTCTATATTGTAATTAACTAAATTTTTTTTGTTAGCATGCACATATTGCATGACTTAAATATATATAAGTTATTGACATATAACCAAGACTTATCTTATAGTCTATCAAGATGTAATCGAAGTGTTCTAAAATTAGAGGATGAAGCAACCCCTTCCCCAAGTTCTTTATATACATGTATAATCCTCTTTTCAAAGTGTCAAAGTTTTGAATGAATACATAGGAGGAAATCAATAAATTGATTGTCATGTAATTGTGTTTGTTCTTTCTTATTACCTCTCTATATTAATAAATTTAAAGTTTCTTTGTTTAAATTTATTTAATAATTATTATGTGTGCTAATGCTAAAAATAAATTTGACTATTTTGTTAATGAATATTAGTCTTATATGTGTAATATCTATTGAAGATTGATAAATTTCATTAATTTATATAGTTAGTACAAGTTGAATTGATAATCCAAGGTGTGTAGATGTATTTCCTTTAATATAGTCTTTTAGGTGTGAACCATATCTACCATAGATAACTTCTTGGTTTGAGCTATAATTTATTATATAAAGGTATGGAATGGCAGCCTTAAGAAAAACAATCTTTAGTTGAGACCATCAAGCATCCTTTATCTGATAACCCTAAACTTCTAGATGTGTTTGTTCATGAGTGTGTAAAAGTTGAAAATAGAAAACACTAGTTCTTGAGATACTTGTCCACTAAAGAAAGAGAAAGAAACTCCTTTTTAAAAATATAGAACATTCTCTTCTAACTTACCATTATTTCTTTTTTTTATTTTCTTTGAAATCTTCCCACCATAGGATAGTTTTCCACCCATCCAACTCACATAGTGATTTATCTTTTTTATTATAATCCATGCATCCACCCACAAACTTGGTTAAATAATCCATAAGATCAACCTACTATTCCACCACCTGGTTATTCTAACCACATACTTGTAACTCTTGCCCTAGAGTGGAACCTAGTTCCATAGAGATCCTAAAAAATTAGAGGTTACCTCATTTAAAAACTTCTTTGAGGTGTGCATAAAACCCACATCAACAAGGTCATTTTTATTATCCAAAGTAAGTTTTATAATACTAGCATCACATAGAAATTTATGGTGATAATATAATATTTTCATAAATATTAATTTTTCTCTTATTTCTCAAACCTGCTAGAGCAATCACAACATAGCTTTGGAACCTTACATAAACATTTTATGTACTTAGCCTGTTAGAGCTATCTCAAAACCATTTTTTCACCATCTATCATCATTATTTATATACACATAAGTAATTGAAAGTAAATACACACACACACACACTTTCATTTATCTTATATATATCATTCATTTATTATAACACTTACTTTTATTTTCTATTATTGTGTTCTTTTATAAAGTACCATCATATGTTACACTATTATGACACATGATGAGATTTGGGTGGGGCATATGTATACACCTAATTTTTTCACTTTTTGTTGATATATATTGTAACAATTAGTGATTCATAAATCTCTCTTAGTACACATCCTAAGTAATACACTAATATTAAGGTGGATCGATTGCTAGTGATTTTGTGGGAGATTACCTAGATGATCCTCTATTTTTCATGCCTTCAATAATCATCATAGTTTCATCTTAGTATTCATATTTTCATATTTATTTCTTCCTCATATTCTTACTATTTTTATGATTGTATCCTACTTATTCAACCAAGCTTAAAAATTTATGCAGTGTTTCCCCTCTAAAATGATGGCATCGACTAAGCCAAATTAGTATTATATTCATTAGCATTTTTATTGATACTTAGGCATAAATGATGTAATACTATTCTTAATAATATTTTTATTATTTATTTATATATTTCAATTCAACATACCATGTCTTATAGGTGAGTTTTAATATTTTTATGCTCATGTATAGGCTTGCTAATTATAATTTTTCATAGGCAAGACATCTAGTTTTCTTTAATTTCACACTTATTTATGTAGATAAAAAAATTATTTTAAACACATAAAAATGTCACTTTTGACCTAAATTTACCATAAATTACCTTTTCACACATATATTTATATTATTCACCATTATCTCACATTCACATGAATACTATGGATCCAATCATTCCAAGTTTTCGATAGTCACCTAAAGGAACTCCCCTAGTCAATGCCTAGATAGTTATTTATCATACTTAGACATATAAATATCATAAAATTAGTGTTATTATCTCTAATATAATCATTATACTTAGACCATACCATCCAGATGGTAACATCCAAATCTAATAGTTTCATATTTTGCCAAACAATGGTCAAATTCCAAAATCAAATCATCTTTATGGGCATCCCATTTTTCTAATGCATTAGTATTGTGATAATTAATCTAATAGACAAATATAAATAAAAATATTATACATTTAACACTTATCTATAAATAATTTATACACTATTGTACATTGATATAAGGTACCCTATTCTTCCCAAAAAACACTAGGAACAATAATCAGCTAAGTTTAAAGCATGTCAAGACAAATCAAGGGTGAACATTTTCAAGTGTCAAAATATAGATCATTAAGTGCAGTAATATAGAAAAAGATCACAATTTCACACTCACATTACATGTAAATAACTAAAAAAGTGTCTTTATTTCCATATTCATATTATTGGATACATAGGCAATGGTCAATTATCAATAGGGGTGATTCAGTTCATCTCAATCCACTACATTTCCTAATGTTTTATAGGTTTTATTCCTTCACAAGTGGACTTAAATATTTGTATGAAATAAATATATTTTTAGTGTCATGCATATTATTATACATTGTGATCCCACACAAATATAAAGTATAAATAATCACACATGAATGTATCAAATAGAGAAGCAAAATATATGGGGATGAAATTGTCTAACTAGGAACATAACAATGAAAGTTATTGCCTTAAGGATGACATTACTATATAGGTGTGCACATAGAACCAAAAACTACATCAAATGACTCACAATCATGTTTATATAACTGCCTTCCACTTATCTTAGTCCTACACAATACAATGAACTATTATCTCATCCTTTATTTTACTTTTCATATTGAGTAGTTGTTATTATCAAATGAATTTCAATCTTATACATTCAAATATATGCTTGATTGTTATACATTATTCAGTCTACATATTCTAGTTTCTATCTTAATAAGAGTTTGTAGTAATCAAAATTAGGGTAAATCAAAATCCATCTTAGTAAGAAGAAGAGGAATTAGGGTTCAAGATCTTACACTTGTAGAAGACTAATTTACGCAAGATCTTTGAAGGTCTTAAGAAGAGAAGGTAAACCAAAAAGGTACACCCATTATTTTTTATTACAAATTAATAATACATTTATATTAATATTTACGTATTTATCTTCACCTACAACATTTCTCACAAAGTTCCACTTGATCTAATAGAGAGACTAATGTGCTGACAAGTCAACCTAGGGTAAGTATTATGTTTTACCATATTTTTTATAAAACATTAAATGGATTAAGAAGTGTTTATAATATAAGTGTAAAACTATAAATATCAAAATTATAAAGGTATAAATATGATTAACTATTATTATATTGAAAAATATTGAATATGGAAATATATTATTTTTTTAAAACACTAGAAATAGATATACTTAGCTCACATATAGATTCATGTTGACTATTATGACAATTTAGAAGTGAAAATTACAAGATTATGTGACTATAAAATATCAAGATTATAAAAAAAATGGATAGGTATGTTATAAGTGGATAGTGACATAGTTTTCTTAAGTCTATTGACTACAAACTTATCTTAGTTGACTGTGACAAACAATAGCTAAGGAAAGATAGAGAAGGTAATAATCTAGAAATGACAGAATAGAATCAAAAGATAAATATATTTTTGGACATGAGCATAGTGGGTAGACAATAACATAATACACCCAAGTCTATTAACTATGGAATTTATAATTTGACTATGCATTTAAATCAAATTATACACCTATTGTGCCTATGAATGATGAGAAATATAAGATATTGCACTTAGGGTTTGGCCACATATAAATCTTTGATTTTCTTATATTATCTTTAAAACCCTTAACTAAATTTAATATCTCAAAAAACTAAAATAAAAATAGGGGAGTTTAATGGGATAAGCTGACCTCAATTACCACCTTGATGATTGGTCATTTCCTACATATCTAATACTCCAAAGAGGGAAATCAAGTCCATGTATTTCTCCCACCTCGAGTTAATGTGATTTTTTATCCTTTGATTATATGTATATATCTAGAGGATGGATTTCATACTTGATAATTATTTCTTTTAACTTGATTTAGAGGGATTTCTAATTGACTTGTGATTTCTTCTTTAGGATAATTCAAAATTTGGGTAGAATAGGGTAGGTTTTCTCAATGTGTAGAATTAGAAATACCTTTACCAAGTGAATAGTAAGTGTTAATAATGAATGACTCTTGACATTATTTATATTTTGAATATTTCCTTTATCCAACTTTATTAAATGTGTTTCAATACCCAAAATGATAACTTTAGATTAGGAAATTAGTAATATTTTTCATTAGACATGACTAGAATAAGTCGATAGAATCATACTACACCCTTATATACCTACGGTGGACTTGTATAGAAAAGGTTAGAACCTTGAGTTTAAATCTAGATATGTTATGATGGTTATTTTAGATAGATTTAGAATTTTACATTTAATTTTTTTGTATAATGATAATGGAAAGGAAATAGTTGAACCCACATATAGATGAATGACTTAGATGAATGTAAAATAAGAGTCATGTATTTATATTTAGGTCATTCAATTTATAATGTGTCAATAATTAGTATTTTCAAGTATCTGTGACTAAATTCATGTGTCTACATTCCCTCTCTTTCTAGTACTAAAATTACTAGAGTAAAGGAGAAAGAGTTAAACCTAAATGTGTACAACACACTTTGTCTTTGATTAGATACTTCAATTGTGTAGAGCATTTTAATTTTAAAAATGTTTCAATAGATTATGAAGTGGTCATTTTTTTCATTTATAATTTTTTTAAATATTAATTATGAAAAATTACAGAATTGAAAAAGAATAGAAAGGAAGGATTACATGTCTATATAGGTGAAACAAAATTTCCATATAACCTCTAAGTGATAATGGAAAACCATGACCCCTTACTAAATCACTTTATTAATTTGAACAAATAGAGAATTGAGATGATAAAGTATCCATTTTGAATAACTAATTAATATCTTGAGTTGGAAAGATGCATTATCCCAACTCTCATGAAAAGGGAATAATGCCCAATGTACTCACTCAAAAATGTGGAACCATGTTAAGTTCACTAGAAGTGATGATATGGTTATTTATTAACACTATACTTGAACATACATCACATGCACATATTATAATCATATTACTACAAATAGATATAGATTATAAACATGAATGATATAAAGAAAATGGAGATTGTTCATGTCCCCATCATGACCACATTCCTCATATAATATTCTATGCAATGAATATGTTTTCTTATAATTTTTATATTTTCCTTTTTAAACTTTAAAATTTTGAAACATTTAAAACTTATAAATTTGAATTTTGCATTTTTGAATAACTTGATCATGAATGAGTATCATGCCTCTCCTAAATATGTGTCAATAATATAAAGTGTTATGCATCTATATGCTTGGTTATAATGGTATTTATAACTTGTATCTTTTGATCTTGAAATTGTTTTTCATATGCCCATGCATATGTATTTAAGTGTGTATAATTATGCACTTTGAGTATTTGAAAATTAAGAGCATATGCATGTCATATACATCCAAAATTTAAATTAATCTATCAATATCTATCATGTACATGATTTCTTAATATCTTTGAATAATTTTGAAGCATATAAAACTTTATTTTTCTTAGTTTGAATCTTTGAATACATGTACTCTATATTTTTTAACCTATATTTTGACCCAAATTTGTTCATGAAGTTGTGAATATATAAGATAATGTCATTGTCATACCCCTTTTTTGAGATGTGGATGTAGTCTACAAGTCACTCATCTAACTATAAAATTTAATTATATCATGATAAATATATGTTCATATGGAATTATGTTATCATGTTGGATAGTATGTCATCATAGAATTTCAAATGTCATTTGAAGCATAAATGTAGCATATTAAATTTAAGGCACATAATTATCATGTCTAAATAGATATAAAATTGAAGTATGGATTAAAGTAAACATATCTAAAGTATATTATTCCCTATAAGTGCATGTGAAGATCATGTCACCACTAATCAATCTCAACAGACACATAAACACACCACATAATTTCATATAATAATGTCAATGGTAGTATACAAGGGACACATTCAAATGTCATATAAGAAAATATTGCACACACATAAGGCCATGAGACATAATAAATGGACATGTTCAAATGTTACACATACCAAAAAATGATCTCATAGATATGTTGAATTAATTTTCACACAAGGCTCAAGGGCCACACACAATAATAAAGTAGTGTTAATTCTATTATGAAATAAATTAAATAACATACAAAGAGAATAGAGAAAATGAAAATTAATCTATTATATCTATATGTATCAATGTCAAAATGCTAAAAAGTAGAATATCTAATAGCACACTATAAAATATGAGTGATTTAGAAATATACTTGAGATATGTAGTTTAAAATTGCATTTGAGGTGTCTCTCTCTCTCTCTCTCTCTCTCTCTCTCTCTCTCTCTCTCTCTCTCTCTCTCTCTCTCTCTCTCTCTCTCTCTCTCTCTCTCTCTCTCTCTCTCACACACACACACACACACACACACACACACATAATGTCTTATAATTCAACTTGTAAAAAGAAAAAAATCCCCAAGCATAACCATGGCCATTGGGTAGAAGGGAAGTCTATCATCTAATAATACATATGTAATGTGTATCTTTTATCACACTCAAGTACCTCATGAAATTAATGTGTGTATATAAAATAATATGTGTTTAACCCTAAAATGATTCAGGTTATCTTATTGCTAGACCTAGATTTGATTATAGGGGTATATAGAAATGAAATGGCACAAGGTTGATAATTAAATTTATAACAAGCCAATTAGATGATAAACTTAGGTATAGGTATACATTAAATTTTTAAAATTGAGATAGTATAATTATGGAAATTAAAACTAAGATATGTATAAAAATGACAAGGAAGTAATATCCTTAGTTAGTTTTGATGTTGACATAGTGTTAGATCTAGAACAGGTTGGAAGAAAGTTGGAAGACAATTTTGGAATAGTCATCAAATTATAGATTTGACACTTTTGAATCTCTAGACACTAACATCATCTCAGAATGGTTACATCGATACTACTATATGGGTTTGATGTAAGTGTCCTATATGGAATACCTACTAGAAAAGGATGTGACCACCTAGATGCTTTTGGGTATTAATTCATCTTCACTCTAGTATATTTAGATCTAGGTTATGGACTACTACTCCTTTTTAAATAACAAAACCCTAATTATCCATCTTCAAAGTGACCTTGGGGGAAAATGGGTTAGTGGGAACATGGTGTCAAGCTAACCCCAAAGACCCCACTGTTAGTGAGTGTTTCCTACATTGCCAATACTCCATAAGAGGGCCTTAAAGTCATATAGTTCTCTCCTACATGTTGCATTATGTGTGAATCATGTAATATGTGGAAATTACAATAGTGACCTAATTTATAACTTGCCAAATTAGGGTCTTGGGATGTTCCTTTAGTATTTCACACCTGTAAATGTATTGTACCTATGACTAGTGTGTAAATAGGGAAGCTTTGTTTAATTGAATGCTTGATAGAGTGTTTTTGATAAGTTACCTTGGTATCTTTAGTATTTTTTAAGTATTATAGTTTCATAATGAATGAGAGTTGATCTTGTATATATATATATCAATCCTTTTTTAGTAATAACTCATAGTAAATCACTTAGGTTGATGATTGGGATATGTTTCATTTAAAAACTAGATGACTTTAGGGCACTATAAACTTACATTAGGTCATGACACTAACATCAATGTTAGTTTCTATCCTATATGTTAGTGTCTAGGGAGAAAGGAAATATGTACAAGGTCAAAACATGTAGAGATGGAAGATAAGTACATATTGAGTGTTTTGGGTAATATATAAGGCCTAGGTCATCAACATAAGACTGGTCAGACATTTTAAAGATAGGAACATCCAAGATCTAAGTTTTCCAAGTGTATAAAATTGAGGTGATATATAATTCATAAATATCATCTACATCCTCCCTCAATCTAGTAATTAAATTACTAGTTTAAAGAAAAGGAATATGTACCTAGGTATGTATGTATACCTTGTCTTTGTGTGTGCCCAACTTGAGTGCTTTTCTAGTGACTAACATGAAATAAAGATCATGTTATATTATATAATCAATCATATAATCTAGGTTGGAAATACTTGAAATATATTAAAATTAAAAGAGCAGGATTTAGGAGTACACCTGTGTATCTATGTAGCCATCTTGCCTATTAGTAATTTGATTTGAAAAAGATGTATCATTGTAAGGATATAAAATTTAGATTATGAAAAATAAAGATAAATATTCAAAGTGCACTTATCCAAGGATATAGATAGAGATATATTGGAAAGCCCATGCCCCTGACCTTAGAGCAAAAGTGAGTTCCCACATAGTAGTTGAGATTATCTCAACCATGAAACCCAATTATACTTAACTTGGTGACGTTAGATGATACAATTAATTACAAATTAAACACTTGTCAATATTGAGTGATTTTATCACCTCAATCATACCAAAAAATAAACCAATTACTATAGTATATTAGCTTAATAAAGTCTGTAAAAATTTTGTGGGGTATCGATATTAAAAAGATTATAATGTGGTAACAATCCATAAAAGAGTTTTAGAATCTAAAATTGATTTATATTTTTTAATGTTAGGAAAATGTTTCATAACATATGCACCTTAGATATATCTCATGCTAAAATTGTGTATAACAATGATATCAATGTATAAAATTCTACCACAACTGTGAATCTGAATCATATAATTATGTTCTTTGGATAATTTGTAAAAATTTATAAGTTTGGAGGACATTCTTAAAAATCATGTCCCCACTATATTTATAGAAATATAAAAATTTATATAAATACTAATGTGGAGAACATGTTTCCAAAACATACCCCCACTATAATTTAGATATGTTGAATATCGAATAGGTTAGGAGAACATACTTCTAAAACATGCCCCCACTGAATCTGAGAACTATGAATGTGTGTAAGCCATGTCCATATGACATTCACCCCCAAATATAAAAAATAATATAAGTACCATATATTGAGTGTGTATAACATGCTTTTCAAATCATACCCCCACTAAATTTGAAAACTATGACTGTGTGGAAGCGATGCCCATATGACATGCTCCCACTGAATCTAAAAAATTAATATGTGTAGAGAACATGCCTCTATGACATGCCCCCATTAATATTCCCCCCCTTGAGATGAGGTAAAGATAGGAATTGGTAGTTACCTCACCTCAAAATGATAATACAACTGCATAATTTATGAATGGAATGTTATATCATATAAAAGGAACATGTCTAAGTAGATATATCATTGAATCACATAGAATCAGTGTGATCATATGTAGGCCTAATATGCATAATAAGGATCCTAAGAACATTTAGATAGTAACAATATAAGATCAAAAACAAATAATACATTCAAGATCACTCAAAATAAAGCTAAAAGGTAATGGTCTAAGGAGACCTCAAATAAGGTGCATGTTCAAATGTCACACAATCTAAAGGACATGACTTAGTAAAATATGCAAACAAGTAAGGATGACATATTTAAATATACAAACAAAAAATAATGACATATATAAATTTTAATGAAATCATGCATAGGCACAGGGGCTGAAAATAAAGGAGCATGTTTAAATTCTCAAACAAGGCCTACAATATCAAGGCAAGACACCTAAGTAAGTGCATAAAGTGAATTATAAACAACTAGTACAAACATGTCATAGTAGCCCATGGATCAATGTGTTAGGAAAAATGTCAAGTGTATAGCATGTCAATTACCTTGTGTAATATATAATAATGGGTAAAGGCATGTGTAAGTACATATGTAAGCTCAAACATGATAATGAAATGTGATCTTCAAACCATATGACTTGTGTGTATCAATATCAAAGAAATAGATGCCTCTAATGTTTTCATGGCATGAGTAGAGGGAAGTCCCAACATCCTAAATGGGAATATATCATGTATCTATGTACATCTATATCACACTAAAATATAAGTATGACACACATGTGTATGTAAGAATGTCTAAATTTTCCATCTATCGAAATGGAACTAACACATAGATGCCAAGGATCCAATAGAACATGTAGGTGCCAATTTTTTTTAGAATTTTGATTGTTTTTATTTTTTTGGTATTTTTATAAATTTTGAAGAGGAAGATAATCCTATGATTCCATCAAATATATGGTCATAAATATCTCCCCATTATAAACCTCAAACCCTAAAGTTAGATATTTTTATTTACGTTATGATTGGATAAGTTGAAAAGGTACATAGCATGTTGTTCTTCACATTTTATATGTGTAGTAGAATAACTAGTGTTATCATTTGGAATATGTATTAATTTCCTTCATGGGAAAAAAAAATCCTTGATGATTTAAATCAATTTTTACTTCCAACTAGTATAGCCAAAGAGTTTCTGTTAGAAACCCAAGATACACCCTGTTGAAGTAGATTGTTCAAATCCACCTCAAACTTGGACTAACATGGGATTGACATCTAGGTTGTGGGTTACCTATAGTCTAGGCCAAACCTATAGCTTATGCGGATAGCTCCCTTGTTACAACACTTTAGGATCAATTCACTAAAACCTAATACTATTTGGGTGTAAATAGATATAAAGTACATAAGGTAAATCTACTTTAAGGGTTTGTGATTTACCTATATGATTTATCCATCCACTCAATTTGAACTTCTAACAACACTTAGTGGACTAATAAGAAACTAAATAATCATATTAATGATATCTTATGAAATAATGTTTCATGTGGAGAATTTATTAGGTGAATAGAATAAAAATGTAATGACAAGTATGTCTGGTATGAGACTCTTACTAGTCAAGTCATACTTCAAAATCCATCACCAACACTTCTACACACCACATAACCTGCATAAGACACCTTATTTGTATCTAGGTGAATAAATACCTACAAGGGAGGGAGATCCATCACATTTGAAAATATATACAAGTATAAAAACACTACATATCACCATGAAATATCTGAAATTATTTATTCATCAGTCCAAATAAGTTTACAAGTACAAAACTAGGTAGAGTTTCCTCATACCAACTTGAGGGATACAAATCAAGGTCTTAGAGCCTAAATAAATAGCAGAAAGGGAAGAGAAAGAAGGGTAGAATGGCATGGAGGAGAGAATTAGGGTTCATAAATTACCATCACACATTAATTTATTTATTTATAATTAGTTACATGTAGGGGGTCATAAATGACCATCATACATTCATTGTTTTAGTTACAAGCAGTTACACAATCATCTTTCAACTCCCTCTATGCATTGATGCTCTTGATGACCTTTGAATGATCCTTAAGGGTTTAATTTGGGTAGTGTAGGATGTATTTGATCTATTCAACCTATTTCAAGTCATGTTATAACCCTACTTGGGTTAAATAACTCCTCTTAGTAGTTACAACATAAATGAGATGTTATTATGCCATCATTTAGCAAACAATAGCTTGTCTTCCTCTTATGCATATTATAAAAGTCAAGAAACTACGTTATTACTCCATTATGACCATGAAATTTTAATTTAAATCATTCAAATCATCAATTAATAGGCATAACATCTCTTCATTAACTCATTTCATCATCCCTCTATGCCAACCTTCAATTTTCTTATTGACCAAGTAGGTCTACTAGGCCAATTAGGCCTAGTTACTTAACTATGTGTGTTTGGTATCCATGAAATTCTATATTAAACCTTGAGAAACTATGTATAGATGAGATTAAATCTTTAAAAAATGCTTTACATCATACAAAAATCCTTTTTGATAAAGAGACACATGTAATTTTGCCACACTAGTTGACTAGGTGATTGGTTATCTAAAGGAAGATTATAAATGTATTTACAAGAATATTTTTGATAATTTGGTGTCATATTAAGGTAAAATATATGTCAACCCTCCTCTTCCAATGATTATAATCATCCCAAATAATTCTGCACCTTGTTTTTGGCCCAAATCTTCAAAAAAGTACTTTTCTACCAAATCCATTTAGTGTCCATACAAAATAGTAACATGGTTAGGGGATCCTCTAATTTTTATTTATGTTTTAGGTTTTTTTAAGTTAATTCCATTAAAAATGGGTGAAAATTCTTCATTTTTCCCAAGACTGGTCTATAGTAGGGTTTAAAGAGGGTTTTGGAGGTCCATCATCTTAATGATGGTTCATAAAGTATGGACCTCCAAACCAAAAATTCTTGTTATGGATATTTATTCCATAGACCTCTTCAAATTTCTTATGTATCTTGAGTTCCCATGAAAAAGGTGTGTCAACATATAAATGTAGGGAAATATGCTTGTAGTCCTCTTTAGGTAATCTTGACATGCTAACAGTCTTAACCTGTGTTTATGATGGTGGACCCCTCAATATATCTCAATCCTCCATGGATTTAAATTATATATTTTCTCCAATTATAACTAAAATAATTTCCTTGAATCCCTTTGAGGTAAAATATCCAAGCACTTGAATAGATTCCTTAAACTAACTATTAAGGACTGTGTATTTTGAGTTAGTATTAAGACTAAAATTGATCTTTTTTTTGTATTCTCCTACCTAAAAACTCCTTTATAGGAATTTATTCATCTCCATATACCTTATCCTCATGTAAAAATTCCTTATGAGAGTCTGAGAGTACTTCCATGGTGATATGGGCCTTTTAGGCCTAAGACAAGATTTTAGACCTAATTGGCCTCAACTGAGTTTAATGTGTTTCAATGGCCTGTATATGGTTTGTGGTTCAATATTGTCATATCATACTACTTATTTGTTTCCATACTCTTTATCTATCTTTTGGATGCCCAAACTTCAACCCTATTCTATTCTCTCATAAAACTACATGTAGAAAATAGTCATGACTATTAAATCTGAGTGCTTGGGATAATATATAAACTTGACTAATTTATTCCCTTATTATCCATTATATGATTATGTATTTTTAACCCTTTTTCATTCCCTCAAGGTTTCCACATCTTTAGATCTAGGTCCTATAAAAACTCAGTACTTTACATTTTCATCTTTTGGCTTAGGATTTCTACACACTCAAGCCTATGTAACCCTTTGAGATATGAGTTTAGTGCCTTGTGCCTTACCTAAGGTTTATAAAAAATTTAAATCCATTTTATATGATTTTCCTTATATTTTTCCATCTCAATATCACTTCATAAGCAAATGTCTTCAACTTGATGTAGGACTATGTATGGTAGATTAGGCCTAGTTGGGTCTTCAATGTCTCCCTTTCCTGTTTATGAGACTAATTCCACTTAAGGATCTTAACACATCTCCCCTATCCATTTTTTCAGCTGTTAAAACATTTATATGACTTTAATCATCATGTACAAACCCTTATCTTGCATACATAGACCTATTTAGTCCTAATTAGGCCTAACAGGCATGTTTGAATCATTACATCTTCATTGCCTACTATGATTAGGCCAATTCCATAAGAATACTAAGAATCATTCATAAAAAACTTACATACCTATTTCAACCATTCAAAAATCCTTTATTTTCAATATGAATTTTCACTTCCTTCTTAGAACTTGTTTGTAGGTAATGATTCTTCCATTTAACTATGTTGTGAGTGAAAATGACTTCCCTCTTAGACCTTAAAGTTATGCTTAATCTATCTTGTAAAGCAAAAACATTTAATCCTTTAGACACTTATGATGAGTCTCTTTTCTTAGTTATCCTTCCTCTCACAGTTAGGCATGTTTACCCATATTTAAACCTAATAGACCTAAAAGGATATTATATTTTTTTGCCCATCTCAACAGATAAAATATTGTATGGGGACAATGGGGTTATTATAAAAATGACATGGAGACTCTATAATTATGTATTTTCACCTTTTTTAGGGTTAAATAGCTTCACCTTTCTTGTTCACAACCCTACATGTTTGGCTTGCCTAGACTATATGAAAAAGTGAGATATCATACCTCTGCCTACGTGACCTTTCTCTATCACTTGGATAGCATCAATAATTTTATTCCTCAACTTCAAAACAAGGTTTATTAATATAATTATTCCCACTTACAAGGTTCTTTGAAGTCTCTCCTGATCTCAATCCTACCCTCTACCTATGGTGAAACCTATAAGTAGTAATTATGATCTTGAAGTTGTGTTAACCGTATGAGACATGGGTTATCATCTCTTCAAACTATTTAAGGTCTTATAAGTTTAATAACTTATTTAATTTAAGATTCACACCCTTATCATGCACCCAAGAAGTGAAAGTATCTTTGATTTCCATTTATAAGTCTGTGTATGCCTCTCTTAGGCTTAATAGGCCTAATTAAGTCTTAAACCCTTTTGTCTATATCATAGGACCAAATTATTAGGTGTATACCGAGGATTTTGAAGAAAATAAGTATCCACTCATTAACTTAGTTTAAGTCACTTCTCATACAACATTAATATACGTAGCTTTCCTTCTCAATGTTTTGACTGTAACTACATGTTTGGGTGTTAGTAAGCTTGATTAGGCCATCTAGGTCCTTCCCTTTATCCAATAACCAAGCCACTAGACATAGACATTAAGAATTTTTTAGAAAACTATTCAAGGACTAAGTCCTCCTTCACCATCATCTTCATGTATGATTGGTCACACTTATCCATTTTGCCTACAGGTTGTATATTTATTATTTGACTATGTAAAATCTGCTTGAGGACTGACCTGATGATCCTTTGACTCCTCTATCTCAAACTTCCTACAACTTCCTCCTATGTCTTGTAACTCTTTATGTTTTTGAAATTTAACCTAAATATTCAAACCAATTTTGACCACCCTATCTACATAGTATGAGTAAAAGGATTATGATGATTAAGTGAAAGTTTAGATTGTAGACTAGGATCAGTATGTAGATGATAAGTGTATATGGGCATGAATAATATGGAATAAAAAATTAGGGAGTGAACAAAAGATATGTGTATGTGATTTTCAAACAACCTAAAAAGATCTTCTACAGACACTTGTCCTCACTTTACAAAGGAGACCACACCTAATCAAGATAGCTATAATAAAATAGGATTTAAGGGGTTGTTTGGATATATGGTGGCTTGTTTTATTACTTGAGGATGTAGAGGAGGTTTGATTGGATCCCAAGGGACTATTACAGAATCATAACCACCATTCACCTACATAACCAAACTTTGAATACCTTGTAATACATGAAAACCTATCTACAGATTATAAAAGGAAGAAACCAAAAGATTTACTTTATACACACCCTTACACATATAAAATATGGATGGAGGATGATGTAGATAGGCTATGAAGATCTCCATAACACAAATAAAGAAGTGGTTCTTAGAAAAACCTCAAATATTCATCAAAACCATTGCATTTTTTCACCCTTGGATAGATGAAGAAGCTCATTAGAGTGGACAAGATGTTAGATATTTTTCATAAATTATAAACCTCAAAATTGAATAAAAATTCCATGGATTAAAATTTCAATAGACCCCTTTTCTCTACCCAAGAGACTAGCTCCTAATTTTCTCTCTCCAACCTGTAATATCCATAAACCTGAAAGCTTTCCTAGGTTACAAAGAAGATCATTTGAAGAAGGACATCAGTTTTGGGTCTATTTTGAGTCTTCCTACTATGAAACTTATCTTTTATATCATACATGATCCCCCCTACAACCTATGATCTCCATCTATATGAAATAGTCTATACAAGTCCATACAATTGCATAAAAATTCCTTGAAATGTATTTTTTCTTGCATTTCTCTAGATATTTGAAATTTTACCACCATTTAAGGATGAAAATAGTGAAAACATAAGTTAACTAATATTTTAAAATATAATATACAGCATGGGGAAGTAGGAGAGACATAATTTGGCGTGTGTGGGGTCCATTTGGCTAGTGAGGAGGTGTCTATGAGTTTCAAAATGTATATTTATGATATGAAATGTATAAGTCATGACCATATGGTAATAAAGGGCCCTTTTAAGACCTTTAAATTAAATTAAATCAAAACATTTCCCCCTTTTTAAGGTTTTTAATGCAAATAAACTCATATGAAGTGATTTGAGGGGTATTTGGCACTATGAAAGGTTGATCAAAGTTTGAGACAAACTTGAGAAAATATACTAGGGAGAATGACCTTATTAAACAATGTTCAAACTACTCATTAGATCACTAAGACACCTTGAAACTCTCTTTACTCACTCCAAGACCATCATGAAGACTAATACATCAACAATAGACCTTCAAATAATTGTGACATATGATGATCACAAATAGACTCTATGACACCTCTAATAATGTTAAATGATTTCAAGAGGCATCATAAGAAATGATAAGCTTAGGTACTATAGATGAGATTCAAGGATTCTCATGCAAGTTTTTTGATGTTAGGGGTTGATATTTGGCCTGTGAGGCCAAAATGTCAATAGTTCCTTGGGTAAATTCATATGGAGATGTAGTAGGCATAACCCAAACTCATGTTTAAATTAATTTATGACCACAAGAAAGTAGTATTATTATGTTTCCCAAGGAGTCTTTCTAACCTCTTTTATAATTTTTTTAGATCAAAGCTAATTTATTGTAAGCATCCTACATTGAAAATAGTTTTGTATTGTGTAGAATCAATATGGTTATGTTAAAAATAAGCACCACCCATGTATAAGATAATTGTTAAATCTTGGTGGCATGAATGTTTTTTATGTTTTTCACTTTAAGATTCTTGCATAAGATATGGACCTTAGATTGGTTTGATGTTAAGTAACATTTTCAAAATAGTCATATAAAGATTAGGAATACCACATTTTTGTTCATATTTTTCCTTCTTTAGGTAATTTATCTCCTTCCTTTGTGTAAGAGAGAATTTTTTTTGTATTTGGAGGGAGATATGTTAAGTTCCTTTGAATGAGTAATTATAAAGGAATCATATATATGCATATCATTATGTAAATGGGTAAATAACTCATATTGTTTATGCAATGCTCTTTCCTTTAATGGGTAAAGTAAGCCTTTACTAAATATAATCTACAATTCCAAATATAAGGGTCTAAACGCTATATCATGTGATGTACTTTTAAATTGAATAGTATAATCTTGAATGGATTCATCATGTCATTGTTTGAAATTTTTCAAATATTCTAATGTAAGTTTTGGTACCTTATGGATATTGAAAGTCATGAAGAATTAATCTTCCAATTGGTTAAGGAACCCTTTGGTAAACTATAAAACCAATTTTAAGCTTCATCATAAATGCTAATATGGAATACTTTTAGCAATAGTGTGTCATCTTGTGCCCATTGACCAAAATAATGTACATAGATAATCATGTGGTCAAATGGGTCCTTGTGTCTCAAAAAATGAGGTAAATCTGGTAATTGAAAATCTTGTGGATAAGGATATTCAAGTATACATTTCATAAGAGGTTAATTATTGAATGTGGTTGTATGTGTATTATCATTATGGAAATCCATTTTCATTTAGAGTATATAAACCTAATTTTTAAGACACTCAATAGTGGTCATTGTAGACATTAGATATTCTATGGGAATGGTAGTGTTTTCCATGGGTGTTATCATTTGTTCCAACTTACCACCTTTGTTAAATCCAGTAATATGAGTATCATCATCCTAATGTATAATAAATGCAAGTTCATGATCACTAAATTTAGGACATTTTAGTAATGGTATGAGATCTTTGAAATTTATACATTCGATATATAATTTAAATAGCTTGTACCATTTAAAGAATTTGTTTCATTTTCCTTTGGTAAGGGTATAACAATTTTATCTTGGAAAAACTTTAGAAAGGACACCTTTTTTGATATAAAATTTGATTTAAATGAAGGTATGAAAAAATAATCATCCTTGAATAGAGGGATATTGTTTGGGAATGTAAGAATTTTATGGGTTTTAATTAGTTTTTTTGAAGACATGTACCCCTTATGATTTGTTTGTAAATCAACCATAATCTCTTTATGTAGTTTTCAAAACAATTGATGATAAAATGAAGTAACCTCTTGGTCATATGTACCCACTTTTTTGGTGAAATGTATGTGTTTAGTTGACTCGAATGGTTGATAACTCAAGGATATTTTTAAAAACCCCAACCCTTGCCTATTTGTATTTTTATGTTTAAGAGATATAGGGTGGGTTATACCTTTCTCATGTTTGGCCAATCCTTGGCCTTGGTATCCATACTTTTACATGTATCCAATGCCAAATTCATATAATGGTTATGTAATAAGTATGGCTAAAGGATTTTTATCTTCTTTAAGATAGATCAACTCATCTCTTGAAATGATTGGAGCATGGACTGGATTAGAGGGATAACATATACCACCATTCAAAGATTTTATATTAAATTCTTTATCGCTTGGAAGAATGCAAGTGTAGTCAATATTAATTCCTTCTTTGAGGGAGAGTTAGATAGTTTCATAATCATAGTCATCCAAGCAATCAATATCATCCATGATAAGAGACTTGAAGTAAATAAATATTAGGATAAATCATGTAATAATCATCATATAAGATATTCTTAGGCCAAAAAATGATGTTCAAAGATGGAATTCACCAAATGTTTAACCAAAAAATGATCAAGGTTGATCTTATTATTATCAGTATATTTTATTAAATAGGTATGTAGAAATGAAATGGAACAAACATGATAATCAAATCTATAGTAGATAATTAGATGCCAAACTTAGATATAGGCATATATTGAATTCACAAAATTGAGATAATGTAAATGTGGAAATTACAACCAAGTTATGTATATAAATGGAAAAGAAGGAATATACTTAGTGGATTTTAATGCTAACACAATGATGGATCTAAAACAAGTAGGAAGAAGGTTAGAAGATAGTTTTGGAATAGTCATCAGATTCTATATCTAAAAATTCTAGAGCTCTAGACACTAACATCAATGAGGGATAGTTATGTCAATTCTACTATATGGTTCGACACAAGTATCATGTATGGACTACCTATTGGAAAAGGATTTGACAATGTTAATGCTTCTAGTTTTTGCTTCAACTTCACTCTAATGCCTTCAAATATAGTTCATGGATTATCTCTTCTTATGAAATGAAAAAACCTTATTTCTCCATCTTCAAAGTGACTTTGAGGGAAAATGGGTTAGGGGGCACATAGTGTTGAGCTAACCCTAAAGACCCTGCTATCATTGGTAACTAACTACATAGTGAATACTCTAAAATATGACCTTAGACTCATTTAATTCTCCCCTATGTGTTAGTTTGTGTGTGAGTCATGTAGTATGTGGAAATTAAATACCATAATGACCTAATTTGTAACTTGATAAATCAATCTCTTAGGATTCCCCTTTAGTAATTTAGATCTATAAATGTGATGTACTTATGACTAATATAGAAATAGGTAATATTTATTTAGTTGAATACTTTATAGAGTGATTTTGATAAGTTCCTTTGGTCTCTTTGGTCTTATCTAGATCTTATAAGTTAAGAATGAATGAGGGTTGATCTTATATTTATATCAATCCCTTCGGATTAATGATTCCCATTAAATCACTTAGGTTCACCATTAAGATACATTTCATTTGCAAATTGGATGACTTTAGGGTATTATACACTTGTGTCAAATCATGATACTAATGTCAATGTTAGTGTTTGTCTCAGATGTTAGTGTCTAGGGAGAAAGTTAATAGGTAAAAGATCATAACTTGTAGAGGTGGAAGATAAGTAAACTTTAAGAATTTTGGGCAAGATATAAAACCTAGATCATCAACTTAAGAATGGTTGGACTAAGAAATATATGCCAATTGGCACATCATAGAGTAGATTTGATAGTTCTATAAGCACGAAAGGTCTAAAATTGAGAGGAACAACCAAGGTCTGAATTTTCCAAGTGTACAATATTGAGGTGTTATATAATTCATAAATATTGTCTACAATATGTTATCTACTAACAACTATGAAAATTAACATATGAAAATAAATGATCTAGCATTTTATGTCATGCTCAGGTCTTGATTTTGTATATTTTGAATGTTTTTGTATTTTTATTTTTGAGATATTTGTTTTTTTGTATTATCAAGATATTTTTTATTTTTTTTAAATTTTTTTTTTAATAGTGGACCCAATTGACAAGGCTTTAAAAATAGATCAAAATGAGGGATCTAAATAATCTACAATATGTGTTAAGGTATAGTGTGCACTAGATGTGATAGCATAGCCATGTGTATAAAGTGAAAGAAATTAATAGTACCCTATTGTATCTATATAATGTAATTAAATATAATATGTTGATATAATAATCTACATACCCCCAATGGGTGCGAATCAATATGTGCTCATGTAGTATGTAGATGTAAGAGTATGCAATCATATAAACCCAAATGGAATCCAAAACATTTACAGAAAGTCAATATTCAAGAATGAGAAATTAGGATGTCATAAAATATGTGTACTACGGTCGTTACATGAGTGTCACAGATGTTCATATTAGGATAGACAGTTGAAAGACAAGGGCCAAGCAAAACTAGGGGATAGAATAAAGGTCTATATAAGTAAATATGAACATGTTCAAAGATAGAAGAATAGAATCGATAAATAAAATAAATAAACATAAATAGGATATGTACAATGGAATTTGTTCCTATTAAGTAATGATCCCATCAATGGCATGACCCTATGTAGCTCATGTATCCCATAAGGAAATGGTCATGTTTTGTGAGTGAGTGTTTGTATACAAACACTCGTGTCCATCATCTATTGAATCATTCATTATATCATTATTTTGAAGATAATTGACTTCAAATACATTGAACCATTCCTCTAAATTATCATAATCATAATCATCCACTTGGTCTTGAAATTGTGATAAGACACTTAGATCATCTTTTGCATTTATATATGAAAACCAAAATACACCATATTATGGTATTACCTTATTGACATTTTATTTCCCTTTAGTCTTTTCATTATTTTCAAGATCTTTCATCTCATTTTAAACTATAGACAAATAAGGTATCATTTTTGAATACTAGGAGGGGAAGTAGTTTTTTATTTCACTTCTTGAATTGAAGATGTAATCATATATATTTTAGTATTATCCTTGTATTTTTATTTTATGAATGAATTATATATAGTATTTAAACTCTTAGAAACCACTTATGATCATTATTATTTTTAGGAATATATTTTATACACACAATATTTTTAACTTTATCATTTACTGATGATTTCTCTCTTATAGAAACCTGTCAAGTTTCAATCTCTTTGAGTGCACACCTTAAAGGGTACAATGATAAATGGGTGGCTATACCATTTATGTTTTGATATATTATTATTTAATAATATAATTTCTACTTTTATTCTAGATTATTTAGAGTGTTTATCCATTTATCTCCTATGATGTCTCTCTAAAATCTTGAAACACTAAAATATGGCTAAGTTTAAAATACTAAAATCCTAAAATATGGTTATCTATCCATTTATCTCCTATGATGTCTCCTTAAAATTTTTAAACCCTAAAATATGGATGTCTAAAATAATGAAATCCTAAAATATGGGTAAGTCTAAAATCTAATAGGACCCTCTAAAATATATAATTTGCATTATAGCTCTAGATGTCTGTAACCACTCTCAAACATTCTAAAAGTATATATATAATATAACTTAAATTATAATACTTTATATGTCCATACCTAAATGTCAACTTAATTTTTTATTTATATATACTAAATGTTTTAGCACCTTTAATTCCTTAATCTCTTAAGTAATATCCCTTCTTAGTAGCCCCTAATTAGGTCAGCCATTTTTCCTAAAACATTAGCCTAGTTGACCTTATCACCCATTTTTCCTACTAAGTCGATTTGGTTAACCCTATTATGAAAGTTAGTGCACACATTACATAACTAACTCATCTTGATCAGCCTAATTTAAGGCCTAATTGTAACTTTTTATAAAAAGAGTCATGTTGGTCGACCTTATCAGCTAAAATTTTGGAAAGGCTCGGACTTATCCATTGCTATAAATAGAACCTTGATTTAAATAAAACAGAGGGGAACATTAATTTTTCACATTATTACAACTTATAATTTTGAGACATCTACATTTGAAGGATCCATTTCTTAGGGTTTGCCTTGGAGGGAAGATAACTTTTCTTATGGGAAATATTGGACGTAAGTATAAGTAGTTTAGCCTAGATCTAATTTTTATTGTGTGATCCTTATAAATCCATAATAATCTCTTGAAAAGAAACATTAGCCAAGAGGGAGATTGAGACTCGATAGGTTTTCTCAAAGGTAAGTATCTCTAAATTTTTTTATTTTATTTGATAGATAGATATTTCATAAGGTAATAGGTTTGAATGTTTAACTCCTTACTTAGACTACCCTTATACTTAAACTTAGTATATCTATAATTTTTTCTTTGTTTTCCATATTCAACCTTAGGTGATATAGGCCCCCATTTTCCTAACATTATCTATTGATTTTTTTTAACCATCCCCATTTTTTTTATATGTTTTGATAGCACTAGATTAGTTTTATTTCATGTATTCAGACTTAGATATGATTATTTCATAGTATTATTTACCTAGAGTCTTTGAAAACCTCTCCTTTAATATTGTGTGAAAAGTGATCCCTTATTTAGATTTAGCAGATCCAATTTGGTCATGCTCCCAATATAAAAATTATTCCAATAGATGTTAATTGATTACTTTATTTTATCTTTGATTTACTAAGTAGGATAAGTTGTAGATCTATCTCAAAATTTATTGCATACATATATTAATTTTGAAATTCCTTCAGGAGAATCTCTTTCTTAAGGATGTATTGTCTTCTTTTGATTTTTATTGAAAATTCTCTTTTTATGAATGTTCTTTGAGTAACTTCTTTTAAATTTGTTCCCCTTTCTAATCTAATTGTTCCATTTGTAATTGTTCTTTTTATAGCCTTTATTTTTCATCTTATTCCTTTTGTAACCTTTCTTACTTTGAATTATATCATTACTCTAATTTCAATTACTCCTTAGTAAATATAATAATAGTGTGTGTGGGTTTCTTTATTAATTATCTATTATAGGATCACCAATATCAATGATAATTTGTATTTTATGCTTCAAATCCCAACAATTATCCATGTGATACCCATGCATTCTATGATATACATAATTATATTTTTATCTCCTTAAAGCATGCATAAGAGATAATGTGATCAAATTATTTTGAAATATTTATCTTAGAATATTAATTAAACCATTATTATCATTTTTTACACTCTTTGAATCATTTGTTGTAGATGTATGTTGTATGTGAAACCATACTTGAGGTGATATATTTTGAGGCATAAATAATCTAGTTAGAGATGTAGATATATGACTAATAGTGAAATTCTCTAGATTTTTTTTTCAAGTGATGTTATCCTTACACTAAAATAGTAGTTTTACTTTTCAAACTCTTTTATAGATGCTCTCATAGTTACCACTTGATCTTGAAGGGATTCACAAGCACAAACCTTTGGTAATTGTGATTGAATATGAATATAAACACCATCAAGATTTTGTACGGGATGTGGTTGGGGATGAGGAAGGACATTTTTATTACCTTTATTTTTCACTATAAGGTGGGTCCCCTTAGTTTGAGGAGGGACAGTAGAAGTCACTTGGGATTCTATAGACATAGAAGATGTATTAAGATTGATTTCAACCATGATCTTATTAGAAATCACTGATCCCAATTTTTATTGCATTATTATGAAATATATTGAATATTTTTGGCTATCACCATGAAATTAGAAAAATTATTACTTGAATTATAAATTATACAAAATAGGTATCTGATATAGCCCTTATATTATTTTCATAATAAATATCCAACCAGTACAAGAGATACATTTGGTATTTTATAAATCCAAGAGAGGTTTTTTTATTAAAATTAGTAGATATATTAAACCCATAAATTAATTTTAAAATAGGTGCATCATTCATATTTTATATTAAATATACTAAAAATAATAAATTTATAATTCTAAAAATTATGTTTAATATTTTATCAAACAAAAATATGTTCCTAATTTTTTGAATGAGTACTAAAAACCTTTAAGCATTTTCAAAATAGATTCATTTTAGTCTAAAAATTATTAAATCAAGGAAAATTTATATTGATAAAAAGAAAGAAAGAATGGGTGTAACTAAACAAACGTGTGTTTATTTTGTATGCTCTAGCTATAATAATCCTAGTCATAAATAGTGATTATGGCCACAAGACACTAACTATGGAGGATTATATCATTATCGTATCCACAGTATCCCATCTTTAAGGTATGTTAAGAATAACTTCTCATGGCTAACTACTTAATGGTGCACTATAAGAAAAAATGGTCAAATGTTTCATATGGATGAAAAATAAAACCATATATGTTTCTAATATAATGTGAGGTACATGAAAATTAAAATTCATGAATAGTGTTGTATAATGACTTGAGTGTTGGGTAAATATCCCTCACACCATGTTGCAAGGAAATTTACTAATTGTTTTTCCCATAAAAATAGCTCCTATGAATTTTAAAACTATAAGAACATAGTTTTTAGGAAAACATAGTGAAGCAAAAAATGAAATTATAAAGCAAAGGCTCAAAAATAAAGGCTCAGGTTCACCAATGTGTTTTATCCTATTTTATATAAAATAATAAATTAATGAAGAAGTGTTTATGTATTATATAGATGTAAAAATGGAAATATCATAATGTTAAAGATATAAATTGATTAACTATTTTTATTTTGACAAATATTGAATATGTGAAATGATATTTTTTGAAAATAATAGAAAGGGATATACTTAGATCTTATATATATTCTATTGATTGTTAATTCTATATCAGTAAAAATTTGAAGAAGAGGTGATTCTATAGAATCTTAACCAAAATCAAGAACATAAACATAATCTTGACAAATTTATTGTAAGTGGACAACACCACAATACACTCAAGTTTGTTGACTATAGACTTGCCTCAGTTGATTATGACAAATATAAAATAGGAAAAGATATAAAATGTAAGAATCTATAAAGGGCAGAATAGAAGCAAAAGTAGATGTTTCTAGACAAGGGCATAGTAAGCAGATAATGAAGTAGTGCACTTGATTCCATAGACTTTAGACTTATTTGATTTGATGGTGTGTTTGATAATATTGTTTCATCTATTTTTCTATGAATTATTAAAAATACAAGATATCATGCTTAGGGTTTGATCAAACATCATTTATTATTTGTTTTCTCTTGTCTTTAAAACTCTTAGGGTAATTTGATATATTGAAAACCTGTAAGAAAGAGAGGGAAGTGTAATGGATTGATTTTACCTCAATAACCCCCTTGATGATTGATTATTTCATACATATCTAATACTCCAAGGGGAAAATCAAACACACATAGTTCTCCTGCCTGAAGTGAAATTGCAATGTTTCTCATTTGACTATAATTGTGCATTTAGAAGATGTCTTTGATACTTGACAATCATATATATTGACTTGTTTTACAGGGTTATCAACTTTTATAATGACTAATCCATGAGGATAATTTAGAATCTACACATAATATGGAAAATTTTATCAATGTACAGAAGTCCAAATGATTGTACCAAGTGAATAGCAAGTGTTGATAATGAATAAATTTTTACATGTATTTATAAGAGAATATTTTGACAATTTCATTTATGCAGCCTTATAAAATGTGTAGGAAGACCCAAAAGGATAACTTTGAATTTTCAAAGTAGTCCTTATTTATAATGGGACATGACTAGCCTAAGTGGATAGTAGCATTCTGCACCCCTGTCTACCTAAGGTGGACTTGTGTAAAAAAGGTCAAGGACCGAAGTTCAGTCTGGAGATAGTTTGATGGTGACTTTAGATATATTGAGAATTTGGAATTAAAATTTTTAGTGTAATGATCACATAAAACAAAGGTTCGAACATGCATTTAGGTGAATGGCTTATAGGAATAGTGAAAAATCTCATATATTTTGATACAAGTCATGTGGTGTATAATGTCTTGATAATTAACATTATCAAATGCATGCGACCAAATTTATGTGTCTACATATTCCTACCCCTATAATATTTGTTTATTTAATTTGGTGTATATGTTTGTGTGTAAATGTGTACACACATGCACACTATGTGCATGTATGTTTTCATCCTATAATGGTTTATTTTTGTCTTTTATGCTTAGATTAATATATGTTTATTAGTATATGTTTTAGATTGAGGTAAAAGCAGGTTTTGAAGGGGCCCCGAAACCCTTTAATAGAGAGCAAAAAAAGAACGTCTAAGCCCACAGGCAATGCCTAAAAAACACTATAGTGAAGAAGCAAAAATAGGTTTTAAATGGACCTGAAACCATTAGAGACACATCCGGTCAAAACCCAGAAACAGAAATCTGGTATCACAACAAACAAAAGTTAACAACAGGAGTACAAAGATCAGTACCAGTTTCTAAACCAACAAGAAGGACCAGATTATTCATCCAGTTCCAGTATCAAGTTCATGGCTTCTTTTCCTTTCAAAGCATTTTCTTGGGTGGTAACCTCCAGCAAAGCTCCTTTTTGTGTATCTTTCTTTCTGGAACTTTGCCTTGTCCTTTTGCCGGGACCCTCTAGTGCTTTGGTCTCCTCATTGGCTCATTTACCTATATTGATAGCAGCTGCACAAATGTTGGACGTTACTTCCTCCATTTTCTTTTTGTTTTCCTTTATTAGTTCCCAGAGGTTGTTTTCATAAGCTTTGAGCTTGACAGGGATCTCGCTTAACTGATTTTCCATGTTGTTTACTTTGTTCCAAGCAACTTTCAGAGAATCTTCCAAAGTTTCTACTTTTCTCTTGAGATCAATGATCTCCCTACACAACCAGGAATCAAATTGGGAAGAAGACTCAGCTTTACAGTTAACCCAAGTCATAGGAGTGTGTATTTCATCATTCTGATTCTTCCCTCTCCAATCCTCAGACTTTTTATTGGGGCTATTCCTGGCTTTTTCAAAGAAGTCTTCTTGACTCTTTTGTTCCCGCTCATTGATTCCAGCTTGAATTTCCATCTCCTTGTTTTGAATATCTTCCTGGACAGAGATTTCCTTTTCATTCTTAGAAGTTGGGTCCTCACCAGGATCTTCCTGGACAAAATCATTCTCTAACACTTTCTGGTTTTCCTCCGTCTCTTCTGTTCTGGTAGCAGAATCCTCCTCTGTATTGACTTTATCTTTGCATGCTTTGCTACATTACTTACACTTGTTGGTTACAATGTGTATAAAATAAGTAGTTTATATACCTATTGTATGGGACCATAATTCCAAAGTGTTTACTTATAAATAGTTAATGTTTTGCAGACATCCTATTGAGACATGATTTATGTGTTATTAAGACATAAGATGTTATTGAGTCCTTGTGAACGAGATGAGATTTTATATATTATGTATCCTTATGCCAAAACAATCATAAATTATATTATATGATTATTTTATTCATTGTGGTGTTATTGTACTTAGGTTATTTGATTGTTCATTATGATGTGTACTAGTTCAGTACCACTAAAGATACATTTATTAAGCATGTATTTTAATTATGCATATGTTTAAATGATTGGTATTATTGTATTACCATTAATATGTGATGTCTTGAATATATCATGTGATTTTATTTAAATTGATAACTCTTGTATTTCTTATATTCTATAACTTTAGATTCTAGGGTAGGGAATTTTATGTGTAAAATGTTGTGCAAGTAATAGGGGAGACTAATGAGAGAACTAGGACTATATTAGGCATGAGCACATTAATGGTAGGTTGGTAACATGTCTATTTTAAATTTCCATGATCTAACCACTCCTTGTACCTTATCTTAGACCTAATAGGGGGAATAGTTGTCCTTAACCTATTTAACACTATTTTCCCTCTTGGATAACATTCTCTCCTTTCAATATAAACCTTAGGATTACTATTTAAAGTTTTATTTAATTTCATAAGTAATTTATAAGCCACTTAAGTAGACCCATTTGAATCAAAACTTGGATGGATTAAGAGATCCAACATTAGAGGGGGTAATAGAATGGGTTTTAAATATTTTAAGTTGATATTTTTTCCCTTGGACCAATAAGAAGGTAAGAGAGTCTTTCAAAGAGCCTCTAAAGACTTTTTAGGCAGCTCATGTGCAATGCATGGCTTGGGATAGTGAGCGAATTTATTTATTTATGGGCTTGTTTTGTTGTCTACATAGACTTATAAGTGGAGTTATAAAGGGGGAAGACTTTTTACCATAAACCAAGAGATGGGAAGGGACACATCTCACCTTCCCATTTAATTTTAGAGAAGGGATTTGATCTTATATGAAAAATTAAATCCTTCCTTGAGAGGACTTTAACTAATTTTAAATTTAGAATATGGGAAGTGGAGAAGAGGAGGAAAAGGAAGAGGAAGAGGAAGAGCTTGAGGAAGAGCTTAGAGAAGGAGGAACTTATCTATTACCCAATCTTATTAGAGGTATTCTTGAGTGGATGCAAGAAGGAACTAAGGTATGGTTTCATGTCCATTTGTATTAATTTTTTTAAATTTGTATTTCCTCCTTCCTTTGGTTATTCTTCATTTTAAAGAGGTGTAGGGCCACTTGGCCTAACCCCTTTTTACCACTACTTTCCATTGTTGTTCCTATGACCACTATGTTGGTTTTATCACCCACTTGGGCCTTGGAGATGTTCATTCCCTCCTAATATTATTTTTTATTTTTTAAATTCATTTATTATTTAAATTGATAGCATTAGGTTGTCCAAATGAGTGTGTAATTTTCTTAACTTATGTGTGTATTTGCATGCTTTTTATTTGGCTAGTGTAATCATATTTCCTAAAGGCCTTTTGCATATTGGTAATGGAAAGTGGACCAAATTCACAATGCGTGATGGTGTATTTTGATTATTCATAATGGTTTGTGGACCTCTTAATGCCATGTTACTTGTTATTTGGCATGGTTTGAGATGTACATGCCCTCCCATGGCTAAGATGTGGTAGAACAATTGGGTGAGTATTACCCATATTATTTTTCTCATTTTGTGGGCATATTTGTGTTGGAAAATTGTATGGATAGCTTATGATATTTTTAAATTTTAAATGATGTTTTGATTTACATGTATTTTGTTTTTTTGTGAATGGAAAACTCCTTTGTATAATTGAGACTTTAGCCTCCTAGACACACATTTCCTAGTGAGCATTTCTTGACTAGTCTTGTTACCATATAAACAACCCTTTTACCATCATGTCTACCTTAAATATGATGTGGTGAAGCCCATATCTAGGAGTCTTAGGCTCAAGAGTGCTTAGGGTATCTGATTGATGATGTAAAAATGATGAGAGGTGATCCCTCCTTTAGTTGGACATGTGATTGCATGTGGAGTCCATGTGAAGCTAACTTGATCAATATTTTTTGTATATGCTTGTAAAAGAATTTATTATCCATTTAAGATCTATGATAACTATATTTATTTTAGCTAAAAAATGTAAAAATTAAAATATATAAATTTTTAATAAGTATTTAGAATTAACGTGATGTTCCTTTAGTACTTGCATACCATTTTTGGAGAGTGTAACAGGTTATAAAAGCAATGAAAATAATTATTTTGTGTTCAAATTCCAATTTTATATTATGTATTTTATATGTATACCTCTTTATTTTCATAGTAGGCTAAAAATAATCATTTTATATTTACTAAAAATTTTAAAATTCATTTATGAGCGTGAAGCCATAGAAGGATAGTTGCAATTGATTAGTTTTTAAACACTAAAATCATTCTAATTTCTACCAATTTTTAGGGTACTAAAAATTAGTTTCAATCATGAATTTAAATTAATTGACAACATAATTTATAGAGTTATAGGTAGTTTTTTATTAATTTTCAATGTTTATTGTCTAAAAACCCTTGTATTTCATTTATAAATCGCATTCCCTTTGCCTAATTATTTGCCACACAAAATAGTGCATTATAAGGTTTGAAATAATTTTAGCATAAAATTGTGGATCTTCTAAACCTAATTCCACTATTTTCATATATTTTTTATAATTATTATTTTATATGTTAATTTTTGAAAACTTTACTCTTGTAGGGTATTTTCCATATGTTGCAAAGCCATTGGGAGGGTATTGACCATTTTCTATAGGGCAGTTGGCTACAAATTTAGTAGTCGTCCCCCATGGGACCATGTGCCATAGTGTCTAAGCCCCAAGGGTTTGGCAGTGTTTCATGGTACTCAGGCCACATAGTTATGCTAACTACTCATGTGAGTAGTTGGCCTATAATCGATGGTGGCAAGGCTTGTTAGCTTCATAGCTTTCAAAGTTGCTTGACCATTGGTATGCCCACAATGATAATTGAAACTAACCACCAACATTATATATATATATATATTTAAAAAACAATTTAAATAATATTTAAATTTAAACTCCAAAATTATAAATTTTGAAACCCTTAACTATAAATTTAAAACTAGAACTAATATCAACCAATAGACCTAGTTTTCTTTTATTTATTGTGGATTTTTGGTGATGTAGAAGTGGATTGACCCCAAAATAGACCCCCCTCCATTTTCATGCTCTTTTGTATGAAAATGTTTCAAGTCATAAAAATATATTATTTTACAATTGAAACTCCTTTCTCATAGATGTGTGTTATGTGTCCTCTCTTGCATCATATCATTGAGACCAACATACCCCCATTTTTTTGATTTTGCTGAAAGGGGACCCTTGTGAATGTTTCAAAACAAATATGTTCTATATTAATGTGAATGAGTTATTCTCTCTTGAAATTTAAAGGCAATTCAATTAAAAAAACATGAGTCTTGGTGTATTTGGTTGTAATTATGTTTTATGGACTAATGTTGCTAATGATTATCTTTTATGTGATTAGTTTCAAGTTTTATGGAGAAAGATAGGGTTCCTAATCAATAAACCCTAAGGGTTTGAATTCAAACATCCATGAGAAAATTTTAGAGGGAAGTTATATTTCCTTTCAGTTATAGAAACCCTAAGTCTAACTTTATATTAAGATAAAATTATGTTTCTTAACATGACCAAACATTAATATAAAATCAAGACTTGGACCTCTTATTTTCCCCTTTAAAACCCAAGAGACCTTTTGGATTAACTATGTCTTTATTAAGGTTTAGTTATCTTGGTGTTTGCAATCATGAACAAACTTTTAAAGTTTAAAACCTTAGTCTAAACCTTTATACATATCAGGCCTTAACTTAAAGCTCATGCACTTTTATAGCTATGATGCCTCACAATCAATTAGAGATTTTAATCCAATGGCACAAACCAAAGCTGACACCAAAAGGGAGACCAATCATTATCAAGCACTTAGATTATAATCTAGTAGTCCTCACTACATCAAGGGCCTTAATCTAATGGCATGCATCAACCCTGAAGCCCAAAGAATTCCCAAGATCTTGACATGTGGCACTCAGTCATTGGATCAAATAAATTCCATTGTCTTAAATTTTACAAGCTCACTCCCATCATTTAAAATTTATGAGGACATAGTTGATGTTACCGAGCCCACCAAATTTAACGTAGACAATTTTTCAAAGCCTAAGCAAAGGGGGCATTTTTGAAGACCCTTTCAAAAGAATTCTTAGCATTTTCTACATATAAAGACTTAGAATAAAATACCTTAACCTAAGTTAATTTTTTTTCTTAACATAAAAGGACTTTAGGAACATCATTTTAAGTCTAAGTTTATATAGTCATGGAACTGATTAAAATGTGTGCATCTTATAGGATCCAATGGTGATCATTCACTCACTAGATTTGATCCAACTAAGCATCAATCTTGAATACTTTTCAAAAGGATTCACGATATCAGCATGTGGCTTACCCATGGCCAGGGTAATTGATAGAGGTACATATAGCCCCATGAGGATGATACATGGTAGATTACCAGTTAAAGGATGAAAATATGACAGGACCTACTTAATAAAGGCACACAATTAAATTACTTGGACCTTGTAAAAATCAATGGTGATCACTCACCCACTAGATTTGATCTAATGATGTATGGAGCTTGAAGACTTTTCAAAGGTCTTATGAGCTTGACATGTGGCTAATGCATGGTCAGGATAGTAACTAGTAAGAATAAGCAACATGGGTAAGATTTACTAGGGTGCCAAGTGGCATAGTCATGAACTTAAAGATAAAGGGACCAATAAGAACACAAGAACATGGATTTGGATTATCAGAGCAAAATAAAGAAATCTTTTGAAAGCCAATAGCTAGTTTCCAACTAGCATTTATGAAAATTGTCATGAAAGGCACAGAGCCATGCCACATAGGCTCCACATAAGCATGGAAAATCAAAATCAAAGATCTCCTAAGCTCAAAAACATAGAGGTAATGAGAATAAGGTCCCATAAAATATAAGGCATATATAAGATTAAGAAACTATATGTTTCCAACATTAAAGCTCAAAAACCCTAACCCTCTATAAAGAAGACCCGAGTCAGCTCAATTAGTCACAAACTAATCAAAATAGCTTAACTAAACCTTGAATCAAGTACCCTATTGAAACCTTTGGTGACCTTACAAATATAATTCAGTTTCATAAATGGGAGTGGGTAGGCAATAGATGAAGATGGAAACATAATTTTATCTAACTTCAAACAATGAGGGGAGGATCTTCAAAGACATAGAGATAGACCTGATAGCCCTAAATGTGCATGGAATCAAGAAATGGTCCAAGTTATTCTTCCTTGTGGAGGAATTGAAACAAATTTCCTATGAGGAAAAGAGGAATGCCTCTATGAATCAGAGATATAATGACCTAGTCTCAATTCAGCTGGTAGGCCTCCACCATGCTATAACCAAACTATAGGTAATGTATTATATAAACCTCCTTACTCCCATTTTCATTGATTATAGAATAGATTAAAAAGATGGATCATTCAAGAGGGAATTACTAATAATGTTTAATGCATCACCCATATGGCCTTTGAAACTTATTATAAGATCCTCTTGCCTCATATTGATCTCCCATCCTTGAGAGAGTGGGCAAACACCCAAGACCTGGATTCAGTCCTCACACCTTGGTTAATCTAATGCTTCCATGTTTTTAGGTCCCTTGATGGTGTATTCCTATTATCCAATTTATGGAGGGCATTAGGATATCTATAAAATTATTTAATTGATCCTTTGGTGCCCCCTCCACCTCTTATGTAAGCAAGGTTTGGGTATCTTACATCCACTACATGTTGGAGTAGAACTTAACTCCTCCCATTGGAGACCTAATAAGATTTTTCTTGGACAAACAATTCAAAACCATCAATAGAAGGACCTCTAAATAATTTTATATGATGTCATATCTCTTGGATTCAATTTTGGCCTCTATAGATTTCCATGGCATCTAAAATTGGTCCCCTAATGGCAGAACCACTATTTCTCATCACTACACTAAATTGCATATATTCAAATACAAGAACCATATGTAATTTATCTATTATGGTGTTTTCCTATCTATCTATGAGGCAATCACTTATGTCCATATGCCAAGACTCCACCCTCTAATCAAAAGACAAGTAGAATCCATGGGGGATGTATGGTTCTATTCAGATTGCACTATAATAAGAATAGAAGGAATCATGATTCAACCTTATCGATTGTCTATTCATGTCCCTAGTAAGATTTTAGAGAAATATATTTCCTATCAAATCATCTAAGGTGTGGATAGGATATGCAAGAAAAATAAGAAGGCTCAGGTCCACCCCTTTCCATTGGACATCGACAAGATTGTGATCAAGGATTGGAAGCAACTAGAAATTATGGTGATCCACATAATTCTTTTGATTTCTAACTAGATGACCTTAAGATGTGGGACCCCATTAATAGATTGACCAACCACATTCAAGATAAAAAGGTCCCAAAGATTGAATACAAACATCAACCAGGCATGGGAGATGGTATCTATACAAGGGCAAAAAACTTTGAAGAGGTCCTATCAAGGATCAAAGGATACAATATCTAGTTGGAGCATAGGCTAGTTAGAGACAATAAACCCTTAGGAGAGAGATGTGAATTGCATCCCTTACATTTTCACTTATTACCAAGACCATTTGGGACTTCTCATCAAGAACAACTTATTGGAGGAAAATCTTTTGAGCCTCAATGAGTAGAATTGACAAAGTAATCCTAGGTTGGGCAACCTAAGGATATAAAAGGAAAGGGTAAAGTTTTGGTTAAAGAGCTAAAGATATAACATAGACTTGGAAAGGGTCCTCAACCCCACACATCCCCAATGAGGCATCCTTACTAGTGTAAATCATTATCTGATTACATTAGAGGTAAGAGAAATAGTGGAGAGTGTCCTTGTTGACATTGCATCATCTTATGGTTTTGATAGGGAGGAGGATCCCTCTGATTTAACAAGCAAGGATTTGATCCCACTGGATGGAGGAAAGAGACAATAAAAATTGACCTTGGTGCCCCTAGTACCTAAAAAGAAGCCTAGGTTAAACTTCACTCACCCTACTAGTGAAGTTAACCTTTTTAGTGATGAAAACCCTATTTATGGACTAGTCATTCCTAACTAGTTTATTTATGGGAAATTACAAAAATTACCATCTCTCTCTCCATCATGGACCTTAACCTGAGTTGGCATAGATGTGTAAGATAATGTCAAGCCATGGATCTAGGACATTGTAAATAGACAAGTAAAGAGAAGGATCCAAATCCTTCATGATAAAGAAAGTTAGAGGATTGACACCCTAAGGGCCTCTAAGAGTTCAAATCTAGAAGTTTCTGAGAAACCATAATTTAAGGAGTCTAACACAAAGTTCTAATTCAATCCAAACACATCAGGTTTTGAGATATTATTAACAAGGAAAGCCACCATTGGCATTGAGGAATTCACTTTTCAAAAGATGGAACCTTTTATTAGCCTAACTCGTATCCAAGGACAGGTAGCAAGGGAGCATCCCATCCATCAAGAGGATGTGGCTAGTTTAGTAATGGCCTTAGAAGAAATCCAAGGAATGAAGCAAAGGATCCTAAACTTGGAGAAGGAGAAGCAGGGTTTGGAGGATCAAGTCCTACTCTTAATTCCTAAGGACCTATTACAAGTGCTAAATAAATATTTATTGGATACATTTGAGAATTTAAAGAACATCAAGTTTAGATTAAGTGATTTAAACCATCAAGCTAAGATGGCACAAGATTTAATCACCCAATGGTAGGATTCTCAAGCTCAGATGATAGAACTTATTAAGGTGCATAGGACAAAGTAGGCCCTGAACTTCAAGATAATCAAGCTTAGACATTTAGATATCCTCATGGAAATTTTAACAGATAAGCAAGAAGATTTGATCACCTGGTGCAACAATGTCAAAAACTTCATCAAGGAAGATAAGGACCTAGTAACTAGAATGGAGAAACTTTTTGGGAGCCTATTGGATAACCCTTCTCAAACCACTACTATGGACTTGATCAGTGATGGAAAATTTAAGTAGAGAGTTGGTGTCCACATCCAGAGCATTAAGGATAATCAAGGCCATTCTACCAAGGATAATTAGAAGATCCTTAATACCATCCTTACTTTAGGGAAGAAAATTATGGAAGCATAATGTATCAAGGAACTCATGGCTAAGGTTGACCAGGGTTTCAACACATTTGTAGATCAAGAGGAGGATTGTCTAATGAATCCTATAGTGGATTTTGAGCTTATCAAAGATAAATACACCAAGGTGAAGGACTTATTTAGATAGGGATAATCTAGGGGCCCAATACCAATGTAATTTGTAAAATAATATACCTTTGTAACAAATATATGCTAGTTTGTTAGCATATATGATTTCTTCTTGTCAATTTTGATGTAGTATGCCATATGCATTGTGTCTTTCTATTAAGGACAACTGTACTTATCTTACATATGGATATTTTGAGAAATTTAATTAGTAAACCACCTATGTTTCCTATAAATAGGCAAGGATTACCATTTTGTAAAGTAGATAGCTTTTGAGCAATTGTATACCAGGAGCATTTAATATAACTAAGGAATTATGAAAAGATTGTCTTTATAGTTTATTAAATGTCAATGATGTATTTAAATTGCATGTTGTCATCTTAAGTTTAAATGATTCTCCATAATTTGAGTCACATTCTCTATCATAGGGATATTGATTTGTGTTAATGCTAGATTAACTATAAATATCTTAAGTATACTTCATTTTATTTTACTCTGCATTTGGATGTGCTTAGGCTATTCAGACCACAATAGCAAATGTTTAAAGTAAACTTGGTTCTTACTTATGATTTATATATTTCCTCCAAATTTTTCCTAATTTTTTATGTAATCTAAGCTCATGTTATTTTATAACATAAATTGGTTCATGTGTGCTAAAATTAATTAGAATTTTTTCATAATATTTGATATGAGAATTTGCAATCACATTTCCTTTCTACCTTACCCTTCCCTTTTATTATTTTTTTTATCAAGACTCACTTTATTTTAAATATCATTGTTAATATTCATTTAGATTAGTCTAGAAATCATTAAATTCACAAAGATCCAAATATTCAGACCCTGGTGGCTCCCAACCACTAAACTAAACAAATATTGTGGATAGTTCCCATTCTCTGCTTCTGTTCTACCACAAACATCATTGAATTGTCATAAACTACAACTCATGCCTTAGATTTTTAATCCTAAAATGAGAAGTGTTAATCAACACTAAAGAGCACCTATGGTACATTTATAAGCATCAACAGGAAGAAGCTCTGGTGGTGCTAGGAGGGCCATGAATCTTTAAAGATCTTTGTTGGTTTTGGTGTATTTGGTCAAAGATCACTCTATATTTTACATGTTTTTATTTCTTTTATCATGAATTATGTAAATATTGGTGACCTTCATAGTTTTATACCAGTCTTTGGGTTTACTTAGACAAAGATTGATATTCTTTAATACATATGCTTGATTCTAGTAAATACAGATTTTGGTGCTAAGAATTCATTAGTATTTAAAATTAGAATGACTTATTCTGGTTAAAATTGACATTTTTTTGTCAATAAGAAGTTTATTTGAGTCATAAGTTGCAAAGAGTGGTCATCTTTGCATAATTCAACACATTTTTGAGCTTGTTTAGTCAAATATTGATGTCTTTTGTCCTCTTACGAATAAATCCTTATAAAATAATCTTACTATACAAGTTGATTTTTGATTATCTATGAGGATCTAACTTTACTCATCATATTTCAAATAGGATCCTTAATCTTGAAGCTGGAATTGCCAAGGATCAAGACCATATCACATTCAGAGACAATAGAACCCTTGCTCAAGCTAGAAATCCTTAGAAAAGATAGAGAAAGGCATAGGCATTCTAAGTCTCTACCATCTTCACCCTTGTAAGGGATTCATGTGTTCAATCTTCATCCAAATATGGCATGGCTTGGAAGTTCCCCCATCAATATACGAGGTGTGGTTCATGACTTACCATTTAATCCTAAAAAATATTTGCTAATATTTAGTCCAATTGGTATTACAACTACAGAGGAGCATGTTAAATCTTTTAAAGCTACATTAAGATTGTTAAATTTTATTCATGAAGATGTAGCATGTAGGTTATTTCCATTTACATTCAAAGATGTTGCATATGAATGGTTCCTTAATTTGCTTAACAATTGTATTACCTCATAGAATAACTTTGACACTATTTTTAGTGATCAATTTGGAAAGATCCTAAGCCCCTGTGTCATCTATCATCAATTTACAACTATTAAAAGAGATTCAAGTGAACCTATTAGGTCCTTAAATGCTAGGTTCTAAAAGATGTTTAGTTCAACCATGGATCCATATAAACCTAATGAAGATTTAGCTCTGGAGGTTTACAAAGATGCTATTGACTCCATGACTTCTATATTTCTTAAAAGAGCTATCTCAATTATCATCACATTGTCTCAAGCTTATTTTGAAATAGTGGTTATTAGTGACCAAATGAAACCCCAAGGATAGATGGATTATTCTATCCCAAATGTTAATCCTCAAATGCCTCACATTAAACCTTTTCCAAAATAATAACCAAAATACTCTGGCATTAAACTAGTTCCCTACTTTGAATGTATTACCTACCAACCATGTTACCCGTAATCATAACCTAGGTTTATTGATCCATCAGACTACCAATGTATCTCATATCAATGACCAAAAAGCTTTAGTGCTTGTCAATGGCATTAATAATAGCCATGTTCAAAATTCTAAGACTCAAAAACACAAGAATGAATCTATATTAAAAATGGTCTAGAAGCTCAACGTAGACTTTTTACAATTACAAAAGCAAGTTGGTAATGTTGATGACAACCCTGGAAGGAACTTCAGTTTCTAAAATTTTAAGAGGCTTGGAAATAGATTTTAGAATGATAGTTTCTATAATAATAAAGCTAATGAGCCTTCCTCTAACAAAAGGACTATGGACATCAATTTTACTGATATTGCCTTACCAAACTACTACAAGGTGCATGCTACCTCCTAAAATGGTGAGATTGATTGCATTGAATTTTTTAAAGACTTTGAAGCTTTCCAAGAGGAACTTGACACATTTTAAATAGTTCCAAACAAAGATGCTACTATAAGTATTTTTGAATCTAAACCATCTGACCAAGTGCATATGGTAGAAACTTTTCAATTCCCTTTTCAAGAAGATAATGAGCCTAAGAATATCCTTGAAGAGATTCAATAATTCCATCAGTTCATGAAGACATCCTCTGAGAAATAGGTAGAAAAAATAGTCATTTCCTACTTCTAATCCACCTAAAAACTATGGGACCCCTCTAGACACTATATCAAATAATAATCCTAAACCACCCAAAAGAAGCTCTTCCAAACTTGTTGATCCTTCAAACAAAACTGCTTATAATATTGTGGAAGATATGAAAAATATTAAAGCCAACATCACTCTACATGAGCTAACATAGATCATATAACAAAGAGACTTACTCTTAGAATCCTTGTCCAAAAATCTTGGAAAGCCCCCTAAGAGTGATAGTGCAAATGTAACTATGTAAGTAATCAAAGTAGAGTCCTTATACATTAGGATATTTAGGAAGAATGTCCATAATTGTCTTTTATATTCTATAGCCTCAACCAACATCATTCATGTTGGGATATGTGAACAACTTAGGTTAACACCAATCAATTTTGATAGGGTGGTTACTCAATTGGATAAATCTAGAGTCAAGGTCATTGGGGAACTATTAAATGTGCATATGTAGCTATCTAATGAACCTAAGGTTCATCAATTCTTTGACATATAAATGGTGTATATTCCTAATGCTTATGGATTTCTCTTGACTAGAGAATGGACTAAGGCCTTAAATGGTGACATGTCTACTGATTGCTCACACTTGTGGCTACCTTGGAAAGGTGTGTTGAATCAAATAAGAGTATAAAGGGAACCCAGAATGAAATACATGATAATATAATACAATGTTTTCAATGAAAGGGTAAAATTCTTAGATTCTAATATAGGAGTTTTCACTTTAGAAACTACAAAGGAAGCTAGTTCCAAGAGCTCTCCTCCAATGCTTGGATTGTGGAAGTTATATGTTGATGGTGCCAAATGCAAATTAGGATTAGGGGATGGTATTGTATTGATAAACCCTATAGAAAAATAATACCATGCATCTTATAGGTTACAATTCCCTTGCACCAATAATTTGGCTGAGTATAAGGCTCTCATCCTAGGATTATAGCTTGCCATCAAGCACAAGGTCAAGGAACTCCTTGTTTATGGATATTCTAAACTTGTAGTTAATCAAGTAAGGATCAAGTACCAATGCAAGAAAGCTTACCTTAAGAGGTTAAAATTTAGATTTTGGGACTTGGTGGAATATTTTGATGCCTTTAATATCTTGTATGTCCCTAGGGAAGAAAATAAAGTTTCTAATGAGCTTACCTCTATTGTAGCTAACCTCATGCCTAATCATGACTCTCAGAACCTCAGTATTGAGCTTGTACCATGTCCCTCAATCCCTTAAAACATAAATCACTTCCACGTTTTCAATGATGATCAATAAATTATGGATTTCTTGACTAATTTTGGAGCCTTTAAAGCTCACATTATTGATGAAGTTGATTAAACTTTTCCTGAGAGAGGACTTAATGGTAAAATCATCCAACTAAGTGACAATACTGTACCTAAAGGGATGATCTCATTCAAAAGACTATTTGATCTTGACAAGATTTATGAAGCACCTAAGTAACCCAAGGTAAGCAATAAATACTATCATGCAATGAACCTTAGCCCACATGATCAACCCCAAATGGTAAATACAAGGAAGGCTTGCACTAAAATGGAAAATATAAAAGCTAGAGAAATGATTATAAAATACAAAGATTTAATTGCTTTATCCTATGAAGATCTAAAAATATTTAACCCAAGGGTTATTACTTATACTATACCTCTCAAGGAGGGTTTCAAACCGTTTAGATAGAAGCAAAGACCAATTAACCCTATTTTAGAACCCATGATCTTTAAGGAGGTCAAGAAACTATTGGATGCAAGGATCATGTTTCCTATTAGGCATTCCACTTGAGTTGTAAACCTAGTCCTAGTCTGAAAAAAAAATGGGGAAATAAGATTATACATAGATTTCAAAAATCTATATAGAGCATCTAAAAAATACAATTACCCCTTGTCTTCTCTGGACCAAGTTATCCAAACTATTTTAGGATCTGCTATGATGTCCTTTTTGGATGTATTTTTTTGATATAACTAAGTGCTTGTTGATCTAGAAGATAGGATGAAAATAACTTTTACTACTAAATGGGGAGCATATACTTACAAGAGAATGCCTTTTGGATTAATTAATGTAGGGGTAACTTTTTAGAGGGCCATGAACCATGCTTTCCAAGGTCTAGTGGGTAAATTCATCATCATATATATAGATGATCTCACAATATTCTCTAAGAATAGAGAAGAAAATTTCATGCATTTGAGACAAATATTTGACAAATGTAGGAAGTATGGTGTATCTCTTAACCCACAAAATAACACATTCTATGCCACTAAAGGAAAATTGTTGGGGCATGTCATTACCAAAGATGGGATCTTTGTAGATCATGATAGAGTGGAGGCCATTTCTAAAATTGGGCTTCCCAATAGCTGAAAAGAACTAAAGTCATTCTTTATCAAGTTTAACTTCATGAGGAAGTTTATTTCAGGCTTTGTTGAGATTGTCAAACCTTTGAATGATATGCTTAAGAAAGATGCTAAAATTTCTTGGAATGATGAATCCAAGAAAGCATTTGCTAACATTAAAAGAGTAATCATTCAAGCCCTAGTCTTAATATTTCTTGACTTTACAAAGGATTTTTTCTTATATTCATTTGCTTTTAGCCACACCATGGCTATTGTCTTAACTCAAAAGGTTTATGGTAATGATCACCCTATAGCCTTATTGAGCACCAAATTCAAAAATGTAGAGGTAAACTATTCCATCACTGATAAACAAGTCTATGCCTTGGTAAAGGTAGTAAAAAAATTTAGACATTACCTCCTTAGAAACAAGGTGCATGTTATTTTACTTGACCTAACCACAAAGCTTATGTTAAGTTAGAATGAGCTTGGTGAAAGAAGAAGAAAGTGGATGGTAATATTACAAGAGTATGATATAGAGATGAAAATTACCAAATTAGTGAAATGTCAAGGCTTAGTTTAGATGATTACCAAAATTGACCCCAAGCTCCATATCATGCAAGTGGATCAACAAAACTTCTAACCCAATGAATGGTATGACTATTTAATGCATCTTCTTATTAGAGGCAATTATCCCCTAGGACTCACTAGAGAATAGAAGAGAGATTTAAGGCTCAAAACATCCCATTGCCTCATCAATATGGAGTCCTTTATAGGAAAAACTTTGAAGGGATCTACTTGATATGTGTGTCAAAATAAGAGGCCTTTCAAATCATGTCTACTTTCCATGAAAAGTTGGGTATTGGACTTCCTTTAGGGAAAACCACAGCCCACAAGATTCTCAAAGTTGGGTATTATTGGTCCACCCTTTTCAAATATGCACACAAACATGTTAGGGAGTGTCATTCATGCCATATCTTCAGCATAAAATATCCAAAGGCAGCCATTCCTTTACAACCTGTGATGGTGGACAAGCCTTTTGCATAGTGGGGATTAGGCTTCATAGAAGTGATCAACCCTAATTATTTTGAAGCTCACAAATATGTCCTAAATATTATAGACTATTTCACTAGGTGGACTGAGGTAATAGCCACTAAGTAATGTAGAACAAAAGAGGTGATTAATTTCTTAGAGGAAAATATTTGCACTAGATTTGAAACCCTAATTTCTTTAGTTTGTGACAATGGATCTTCCTTCATATCCATTGAAATGATGGAATGGGATTATGACCAAGGCATTGCACTCAAGCTTTACTCTAATTAATATCCTTAGGGAAATGGTGTTTATAAATCCACAAATAAAAACCTGATGAAAGCCATTAAAACATATGTTGAAGATAAACCCAGAACATGGCATAAACTCCTTAAGTTTTCATTATGGGTGGATAGATTCAAGATCAAACAAGCCCTCAAGGATTCACCATTTTTGTTAGTATATGGTCATGAGCCTATCCTTCCCATCACCTTAAAGTTGTCTACATTCACATTCATTCAATAATACATGGAGGATAGCTAGGAACTTGCTAATTATAGGCTATTGAACATCATTCAAATGGAAGATGCAGGGAAAAGACATTTGTAGACTTCAATAGGAACTAATCAACCATGAAAATATGGTTTGATAAAAGGTCCAAAGTGAAGGTGTTTAGGTAGGGAGACCTAGTCCTCCTCTAGGATAAGGCATTAGAGCCTAAATGAAAACATGGCACATTCACCCCCTTGTGGATTGGCCCATACCAAATTGTAGAAATCTTAGGTAGCAACACTTTTAGGTGGAAGGATATTCAAGGATAAAAGTTTACTTTTCCCACCAATGGGCAATACCTCAAGTGTTACTTTGTTACTACCCTACTAGGGGTCTTCATGGAATAAATCTGTAAGATTGTTAAGGTTTCCTTTCTTATTTTATTTTTTCTTATTGGCCTTATATATATATATATATATATATTTGTTTGCTTTTGCTTATCTTTTTTTGTTGTTTGTTTGTTTGTTTGTTTGTTTGTTTGTGTTTCATATTTTTTTTCTTGGTGGTGTTCCTTGGTTTTAGTAAAGTCTCATAGATTATCTTTGTTTAGAATTTCTCAAAAGGTATGAGTATGAATATTACAAAAGTGAACATGAGGTGGAAATAAAACATCATGATGTAACCAAGGGCATTAGCAAAGATAGGCATAAGAGATAAATGTCCTATAAATATTCAAACCTTATTCTAAATCAAATCTTGGATTTAATAAGAATTGTATGTGTATAATGTGAATTCAATTTGTTAATTCACATTCATGCTTGCACTTAAAACACATCCTTATCTCATATTAAAGTTTCAACTAAAGGAGAGTATCCTAAGGCTAGGACATTTGACCAAATCCTTAAACTTGGCTATCTTGGCTGCCAACCTTTGTTAAAAACAAAAAATATATATTTAATGCTAAATAAAAAGAGGAAAAATCCAAAGTGATTCAGGCAACCTCCATTGGGGCTATGGATGCCTGGCTGGTAGTGGACCAAGGCCATAAGTGGAGCCAAAGGTATCTTTGTTAGGGCTATAGATGCTTGGTTATCAGTAGAGAAATTCCTAAGCCTCCCCTAAATTAAGAGCAATTATTCCTAGGAGAATATTTAAATATTCTCAAAGTCAAATGTAATGGTCAAAGGTATGAAACCTAGAGGTTGTCTTCAAAAGTCGTGACAAATAATAAGTAGAATCAAATCACACACTGCATGTTTTTGTTTTAGTATCCAGGTTCAAATTTTACATGTAAGAGGCTTATTTCAACTGAGAATTGACTTAGGATATGGTATATGTCAAAATGGGATAAAAAAACTTAAGTACAGGTCTAAACCAAAGCCCTAGGTTCCAACATATTTCTATGTTCCCCCTATGAGTTGCCATTTTTTGAGACCAATATACCCCCATGATTATGTTTTTGTTGAAAGGGGACCCTTATGAATGTTTCAAAACATCTATGTTCTAAATTGAATGTGAAAGGGTTATTCTCTCTTGAAATTTAAAAGAAATTCAATTAAAAAAAATGAGCCTCATTGTATGTAGTTGTGATTATGTTTTAAGGACTAATGTTTCTAATGATTGTCTTTAAGGTGATTAGTTTTATGTTAAATGGAGAAAGCTAGGGTTCCTAAGCAGTAAACCCTAGGGGTTTGAATTCAAACATCTATGGGAAAAGCTTAGTGGGAAATTATATTTCCTTTTGGTTATAGAAACCCTAAGTCTAACTTTATATTAATATTTTATTATGTTTCTTAACATGACCAAACATTAATATAAAATCAAGACTTATACCTCTTATTTTCCCCTTTAAAACTTGAGATCCCTTTTGGATTAAATACATTTTTATTAAGGTTTAAATATCTTGGTATTTTCAAGAATGAACAAACTTTTAAAGTTTAAAACCTTAGTCTAAACCTTTATACATATCGGGCCTTAACTTAAAGCTGACACCAAAAGGGAGACCAACTATTATCAAGCACTCATATTATGATTTGGTAGTCCTTGCTACCTCAGGGGCCTTAATCTAATAGCATGCATCAACCTTGAATCCCCAAGAATTCCTAAGAGCCTAACATATGGCATTCAGTCATTAGACTAAAGCAATTCCATTGTCTTAAATTTGACAAGATTACTCCCATCATTTACCATCTATGAGGATGTAGTTGACATTACCGAACCCACCAAATTTAACCTAGACAATTTTTCAAAGCCTAAGAAAAGGGGACATTTCTAAAGACCCTTTTAAAGGAATTCCTAGCATATTTTACATATAAATACTTAGCATAAAAGGTCTTAACCTAAGTTAATTTGTGTTTCTTAGCATAAAAGAACTTTAGGAACATCATTTTAAGTCTAAGTTTATATAGTCATGGAATTGATTAAAAGGTGTGCATCTTGCAGGATCTAATGGTGATCACTCACTCACTAGATTTGACCCAACAAAGTGTCGAGCCTAAATAATTTTAAAAAGGCTTCATGAGATTAACACATGGCCTACCCACAACTAGGGTAATTGATAGAGGTACATAGAGCCCTATGAAGAGGATGTATGGTAGCTTGTTAGTTGAAGGATGAAAATCTAGTAGGACCTACTTAATAAAGGCACTCCATTAAATGACTTAAACCTTGTAAAAATCAATGGTGATTTCTCACCCACTCAATTTGATCCAATGATGTGTTGAGCTTGAAGACTTTTCAAAGGCCTTACGATCTCAATACATAGCTAATGCATGGTTGGGATAGTAACTAGCAAGAATAAGCAACATGGGTAAGATTTTTTGGGGTGCCAACTGGCATAGTCATGAAATTAAAGATCAAGGGACTAATAAGAACATAATAACTTGGATTTGAATTATCTAAGTGAAATAAATAAAGATTTTAAAATCCAATGGCTAGTCTCCAACTAGCACTTATGAAAATTATTGTGAAAGGCACAGAACCACACCACATAGGCTCCACATAAGCATGGAGAATCAAAATCAAATATCTCCTAAGATTAAAAGTGTAGAGGGAATGAAAATAAGGTACCATAAAATCTAAGGCATGTATAAGATTAAGAAATTAGATATTTCCACCATTAAAGCTCAAAAACCTTAAACCCTCTATACAAAAGACCTGATTCAGCTCAATTGGTCACAAAGTAATCAGAATAGTGCAATTAAACCTTAAAGTCAGTGCCTTATTGAAACCTTTGGTGACCTTGCAAATATAATTTATGTCATAAATGGAGGTAGGTAGGTAGGTAATAGATGAAGGTGGAAGTAGAACTTTATCTAACTTCAAATAGTGAGGGGAGGATCTTCAAAGACATAAAGCTAGACCTGACAACCCTAAAAATGCATAGAATCAGGAACTTGTCCAATTTATTCTTCTTTGTGGAGGAATTACAATCAATTTTCCAGGAGGAAAAGAGGAATGCCTTTGTGCATCAATGATACAATGACCTAGTCTTAGTTCAGTTGGTAGGCCTCCACTTTATTATAGCTAAACCATAGGTAATGGATTATATTGACCTCCTTACTCCCATTTTAATTCATTACATAATAGATAAATAATGGATCATTCAAGAGGGAAGAACTAAGAAGGCTACATGCATCACCCCTATAGCCTTTGAAACTTATTATATACTCCCCTTGTCTCATATTGATCTCCCATCCTTGAGAGAGTGGACAAACACCCAAGACCTAGATTCAGTCTTCACACCTTGGTTAATCCAAGGCTCCCATGTTTTTAGGTCCCCTGATGGTGGGATTCCTACTGTCCAATTCAGGGAGGGCATTAGGATAGTTATGACCTTGCTGAATTGAGCCTTTGGTTCCCCCTCCACCTCTTATGTAAGCAAGGTCTAGGTATCTTACATCCACTACATGTTGGAGAACAACTTAACCCCCTCATTGGAGACCTAATAAGCTTTTACTTGGCCAAAAAATTCATATCCATTAAGAAAAGGACCTTCAAACAATTTTATATGATGTCCTATCTCTTAGATTCACTTTTGGCCTTTGTAGATTTCCCTAGCATCCAAAATTGGTCCATTATTTCTCATCACTACTATAAATTGCATATATTCAAATACAAGAACCACATGCAATTTATCTATGATGGTGTTTTCCTATCTATCTATGAGGCAATCACTAATGTCCCTATGCCAAGACTCCACCCTCTAATTAAAAGGCAAGTAGAAGCCATGGGGATGTATGGTTATATTCAGATTGAACTGTAATAAGAATAGAAGGAATCATGATTCAACCCTATTAATTGCCCATTCATGTCCCTAGTGAGATTACAAATCAATATATTTCCTATCAAATCATCCAAGGTGTGGATGGGATATGAAATAAAAGTAAGAAGGCTTAGGTCTAACTCTTTCCACTAGACATTAGTAGGATTGTGATCAAGGATTAGAAGCAACTAAAAATTATGGTGATCCATAGAAATTCTTTTGATTTCTAGTTAGATAACCTTAAGATGTGGGACCCCAGTAATAGAGTGACCAACCACATCTGAGATAAAAAGGTCCCAAAGATTGAATACAAACATCAACCAAGTGTGGGAGATGGTATCTATACAAGGGCAAAGAAATTTGAAGAGGTCCTATCTAGGATCAAAGGCTATAATATCTATTTAGAACATAGGATAATTAGAGACAATAAACCATTAGGAGAGAGATGGAAATTGTATCCCTTACATTATCACTTGTGTTTAAGACCATTTGGGACTGCTCATCAGGAACCACCTATTGGAGGACAATCTTCTGAGCCTATATGGGTAAAATTGACAAAGCAATCCTAGGTTGGGCAACCTAAGGATATAAAAGGAAAGGTTAAGGTTGTGGTTAAAGAGATAAATATATAACATAGACTTGGTGAGGGTCCTCAACCCCACACATCCCCATAAAGGCCTCCTTACCTAGTGGAAATCATTATCATGATTTCCCTAGAGGTAGGAGAAATAGTGGAGAGTGCCCTTATTGACATTGTAACATCTTATGGTTCTAATAGGGAGGAGGATCCCTTTGATGCAACAAGCAAGGATTTGATCCCACTATATGGAGGAAAGAAACAAGTAAAATTGGCCTTGGTTCCCCTAGCACCTAAAAAGAAGCCTAGGTTAACCTTCACTCACCCTACCAGTGAAGTTAACCTCTTTAGTGATAAGAACCCTATTTATGGACCAGTCATTCCTAACTAGTTTATTTATGGGAAATTATAAAAAATCCCATCTCTCTCTCCATCATGGGCCTTAACCTGAGTTGGCATAGATGTGCAAGATAATTTCAAGCCATGGATCTAGGACATGGTAAATAGACACGTAGAGAGAAGGATCTAAATCCTTCATGGCAAAGAAAACCATATGATTGACACCATAGGGGCCTCTAGGAGTTCAAATCTAGAAGTTTTTGATCAACCATAATTTAAGGAGTCTAACACAAAGGTCCAATTCAATCCAAACACATCAGGGTTTGAGAGAGTAGTAATAAAGAAAGCCACCATTGGCATTGAGTAATTCACTTTTCAAAAGGTGGAACCTTTTGTTGGCCTAACTCCTATCCAAGGGTAGGCAACAGGGGAACATCCCATCCATCAAGAGGATGTGGCTAGTTTAGTAATGGCACAATTAGTAATGACCTTGGCTAGAATCCAAGGAATGAATTAAAGGATCCTCAACTTGGAGAAGGAGAAGCAGGATTTGGAGGCTCAAGTCCTACTCTCAATTCTTGAGGACAAATTACAAGTGTTGAGTAAATCTTTGCTAGATACATTTGAGAATTTAAAGAACATCAAGCTTAGATTAAGTGCTTTAAACCATCAATCTAAGATGACACAAGCCTTAATCACCCAATGGAAAGATTCTCAAGCTCAGATGATATAACTCATCAAGGTGCATAGGATAAAGTAGACCCTAAACTTAAAAATCATTAAGTTTAGACATTTAGATATCCTTATAGTAGTTTTAATGGATAATCAAGAAGATTTGATCACCTAGTGTAGTAATGTTGACAACTTCATCAAGGAATATAAGGACCTGGTAATTACAATGGAGAAACTTTTATGGAGCCTCTTGGACAACCCATTTCAAACCACTACTATGGACCTGATCAGTGATGGAGAATTTAAGAAAAGAGTTGGTGTCCACATCCAAGGCATTAAGGACAATCATGGCCATTCTATCAAGGATAATTAGAATATCCTTGACACCATCCATACTTCAAGGAAGCATATCATGGAATCATAATGTATCAAGGAACTCATGGCTAAGGCTGACCAGGGTTTTAATACATTGGTATATCAAGAGGAGGATTGTTTAATGAAGCTTGTAGTGTATTTTGAGCTTATCAAAGAGCAATACACCAAGGTGAAGGACTTCCTTAGATAGGGATAATTGAGGGGCCCAGTACTAATGTAATTTGTAAATGAATATCCCTTTGTAACAAATATATGCTTGCCTATTAGCATATATGGTTTCCTTTTGTCAATTTTGACATAGTAGGTCATATACATTGTGTCTTTATATTAAGGATAGTTGTCCTTATCTTGAATATGGATATTTTGAGAAAATTAACTGGTGAACTATTTACGTTTCCTATAAATAGGCAAGGATTACCATTTTATAAAGGAGAGAGCTTTTGAGCAATTGTATACCAAGAGCATTTAATATAACTACAGAATTTTGAAAAGATTATCTTTATAGTTTGTTAAATGTCAATGTTGTCTCTCAATTTCATGTTGTCATCCTAAGTTTGAATGATTCTCCATAATTTGAGCCACATTCTATATCATAGGGTTGTTGATTTGTTCTAATGCTAGATTAACTGTAAAGATCTCAAGTATACTTCATTTTATTTTGTTCTACATTTGGATGTGCTTAGGCTATTTAGACCATAGTAGCAATGTTTAAAGTAAGGTTCTTACTTATGATTTATATATTTCCTCCAAATCTTACCTAATTTGTGATGTAATCTGAGTATATGCTATTTTATAAAATAAATTGGTTCATGTGTGCTCAAAGTAATTAGAATTTTGTAATAATATTTGAGATGATACTTTACAATCATGCCTTCTTTTATACCTTACCCTTCCCTTTTCTTATTTTTAATCAAGACTCACTTTAGTTTAAAGATAATTTTTAATATTCATTTAGATTAGTTTGGAAATCATCAAATTTAGAAATATTCAAACCCTAGTGGTTCCCAACCACTAAACTAAACAAATATTGGGGACAGTTCCCATACTCTACTTCTATTCCACCACAGACATCACTAAATTATCACAAACTATAACTCATGCCTTGGATTTTGAATCCTAAAATGATAATTGTCCTTTAACACTAAAGAGCACCTATGGTACATTTAGAAGAATCAACACATATTAAACTAGTTTTGTGTCTATGATTATGCATATCTAGTGTCTTAGAGGCAAGGTAAATCAAAAGATACCCCCTCTCAATGTTTTGTTCCCCTCCACTTGGAATTGGTTTCAAGACCTAAAACTTCATATTTTACATTTTTTGCTTTTTTTTAGGGTGGAATGTTTGGGATTTATTATCTATCATGGGTTCCTGGGAGCCCTAAAATGGTTTGACCCAAAATGGGACCACTAATTTTTTTGAGTCCCCTTCAATTTGAGATGAAATTTAAATTGAAAATTAATCTTTTTACCAATTTTTACGTTAGGGTGGCAATTAATATCTATAGAGGAGCTTGAAACTCTTGGGCTTGTTCAAAAATTATATGAGAATTTAGACCTCCTATGAGCATTCTATCAAACTAGGCACCTACTAGAATCACACATGCATATTCATATCACATTAGAAAACTAAAAGTGAAAGTTTTGGTTTTCTCCAAAAGATTAAATAATCCATTAATAATAGGCATCTAGGGCTAAGGAAGGAGTGGAGGGATGAATTTGGAAATGTTATCCTCTAACACCTCCTTCCTCCTCTAAAATCTAAGTTTTTTAACTTAATGGATGATTTGGAGACCTTATGGCCTTTATGAGGATTTTACATCACCTTTTTACTTTGATCAGATCTCACGATTGATATTAGTTTGATCTAACAATGAATATTGGGTACAACAAACTCAAAGGGCATAAATAAGATATTTCAAGCACCTTTTGAGATCTTATGAGGTCTATTTTATATGTGTTTTAGCACTTTTCCCAAAGTCAAGTTAATGTAAAATTAGACTTCATTTGTGACTTAATTGAAAACCGAACCACATGATTACTCAAAATCACACAGAAACCTCCTTGAACAATGTTGTGAGTTAGGATATCTCATTTGAGAAAGTATTTTCTTGAACCCACCTCTAGTTAGTTGTGTGTTTATTTTGCATCATGGGGACATGGGTCTTGCTAGACTAACTTAGAGAGTTTTAGGCTTTTTTTATAGCTTGTATGATGATTAGATAAAGTTAGGCCAATATGGTTGCATAATAACCATGCGACGACTTGCACGTTACCTTCCATGCCATTTAAGCATATGATTTTATTTGTATGCATATTTTTGTCTTGTACCACATTGTTTCTAGATAATGGGTAATATAATTGTGTAGTACATGCACTATATATTATCAAAAAAAAACTATGTTTCTATTGTGTCAATTTTTTTGCATGACATTTTGGTATCAAAGCATGGTTTTTATACCAAGAGCTCAAGGTTCATTGTTCAATATCACTTTTTATACAATGAATTGGTGTGTGTACTTTATGCGTGTTACACCTCAATAAAGAGGTAATAATAATAGACATGAAGATTTCCTTGGACTATGGACTCTTTAGGAAAGGAATAGACATTTGGATTTCTATTTTGGTCTCTACACCTAAGAGACCTATGCTAAGATTGTTGAACATCCACCCATCTAGTTAGATAGATGATGATTGATAAAGGCTTGGAACAAGGTTCCAACTAGGTGTTAGGAAGTTAAATGGTTGTAAGGTCCAAGTAACTATTAGCTCATGAGTAATATCATGTGTGTTAGGTCAGTGGGACTTTTCCATGATCATTATAATATACATCTTACCTTGGCAGATTTCTTAGACGAGTTCTTGATAGGTTTATCTTGGTTCTCAAGATGATGGAGATAGATCTCAAATGGATAATAAGGTGTCTTATATGTCTAGGATTTAGATGAGATTTTTTAGGTTCAGTGACCCCTTTTAAGAAAGCATTTCCTTGCCACTTAAGTGAATTATGATAGAGGGTTTCTTGATGTATTTATCATCTTGAGTGATGAGGTTTTAATGGATTTGGATACATTAATAAATCCATCCTTATTTTCATTAGTTTCCAAATCTTGGCTTGTGATTAGTTCTAGGAAGAGTTTGCGCATAGTCCCTCCTTAGGACAAAACCCTTGTCTATGTGGAGATCATAAGGTTATAAACTTAGGGACATATTTAGTATATTTGATGGATTTAGAGCCTCATAGTGTACACATTAGTTTCCACTTGAAATATATATGCATATATGTGACTGTTTTAATATTTTATCCTCACCCTATGTGATGGATGGGTGATACCACATAGATGGATTTGATATGGAGCCTATTTTAGGTCACTTTGTTTTCACATATCCTAGCAGTGAATGGCATTTATCTTCATTTGGTAGTGAGATATGCCTTATTTTGGCCACACATTTGAGATATTATCCATTGGATTTGTACATTTGTGTTACTTAGAGTGGAACTATGTAGGCCTTTGTTGAATCTTGGTGCCAAGTAGGTGCAATCATAAACATAATTAAAGTGATGATTATGCTAGAACATTATTATGTCTTGTGCACTTTTTCTCGATACCCAAGGTCTTGGGATCTAGTTTTGATGTTGATATCCAAATATTGTGGTCAACAACCCCTTTGAGGTTATGACATTGTTTCTTATAATATTTATTTAGATAACACCTTTGTGTTGAACCAATAGTGGTTTACAGGTGACCATGTTGATAAGGACCTCAAGTGGAATGTGATTTGATTTTCCTCATTACTAATAAGGTATTAGTATACATTTGATTTTGTAAGTTATATAATATTTTCCTAGATGAAATAGATTAATATTGATTGTGATATCTAAAAAATTTTGGGGGTCAATAGTTTGAGGTGACCCTTCTCTTTTTATGTTGTCCATTTCATCTTTTTTGATAGTACATGTTGTGATAATGTATGTAGGAGCTAGTGGCATGTAGTACCACATTGGATGATTATGTTGGGTTTTTTAGTGTCTTATTCTAAACCATACCACATCCTTGTTTATATTGTGAAGTTTGGGCCATAATTGATAATGTCTTGATGAGTTGTACAAGTGTTATACATTTTATTCTTGGAAAATTGTTGGCTATAAAGGATGCATTATTTATTGATGCCATTTTATTAATCATCTAGGAGTGTCATTTATACATTGAATATTTTAATGATGTTTTTTCCCCCTTTTTTCAAGGTTGTCATTGATTATTTAGGATTTACCTAAAATTCCATGATCATATGATTTTAGATTTGTCCTAGAGGAATAAAGTTCTAGGGCATCATAATGGATATGACACATGAGTCTTGGAAGTTGGGAGGTTATTTTGAGGACCCTTTTTGATCTAGGGCTTTTTTGTACAAGGATTTTGTATCCTAGGTAGAACATGTATCTTCTAAAGTTGTTATGTCTTTTTTGACCTAGTGTATTGAGAATGCTTGTTGTTTTTCATGTTGGATAAGTGTGTACCTAGCATAGTTCATGAATTCATGAACAAGAGGTTCATAAAACCTTCTTGATCACCTTAGATCAATCATCTTTGGTTATGGTTAGACATTTTTTCTAGTTGTCAAATTTACTAAAGGCCTTTTGCCTTCTATTATGGGTAGTTAATAAGCATGTGATGATTCTCACCTAAGCAAGTGTGTACCTCAAGATGGAGTTGTATGCCTTATTGATGTCATTCCTAGGGGATGGGATTTCAAAAGACCCCTGAGGGTTTGGAACTACCCCTGAATAGTGGGAATCCTCCACATAGTAGAGGAGTGTAATGTGTTTTGTTAGTAACTTCCTATGTTGATAATTTGGTTATGGATTGATATTCTGTATGTTCTCTTGTTTTGGGAGGAGGTGTTGATTAACAATTAACTAGCATTAAGATGTTTTTATACTCTTTCACCATTTGGTGACATCATCATAATTTCACTGAGTGGATTAGTAGCTTTCTTGATGGTTAGTAAGTGTTCCTTTGATTAGATAATTTTTTTGTAGTGTTGTTTTGATTACATTCCTTAGCCTTCACATAATGGTATCTTTTGATTTATTTTGGCTAGATAAGTTATATAGATGGAGTGGTTTGATGAATTCATGTGGTTTAATATTTTTCCTCATGTTTTTGGAAACAAGTTGTGATATTTACCACTTATATGTTTTGTAAGTGTGTGGTGTTTTTATAAACTTGGGTTGTGATGCTTTCTTCGTACTGCATGAGGGTATTGAAGAGTTTTGTTTCTAGGTGTTCATATGTTAGCTCCCTACTTTCCACTTATTCTCTTCTAGAGCCACACTATTCAGTATTATTATATGTAAACTTGTGAACTTATACCACATGATGTGTTAAACCTTGAATTTATTTGGATTCTTGTTTTGAATTTGTAAGTTGACTAGAATCATTATTTTTTATTTTCCTTATTATGGATTTTGATGTTGTTTAACCATTTGTTATTACAAAACTTTATTAACTATTAGAGCTACTTTTTTTTCTTATATTTAGTTTTGGATTGAGTTGGGTTTTTTAGTCATTTTCACCTTTATTACTCTTTGGATTATATTGGGTTGTTTAAACTTGATTTTTATTCTCCTTTGTGGATTGGTTTAGGCTATTTAATTGATTTATTTACTCCTTCATTGGATTGGTATTATTCTCAACTTGTTTAAATATGTTGTTTTTATGAGCCATTTTATGTAACTTTCACCTTGTGTAAGCATGAGAGTAGTAGGTGAGAATTATATTATTAGATTAGTAAATGATATAAGTTTATGACTTATTACATAACTTGTTGAGAATGTGGGGAGACATTGTCTCACTTGTTTCCTTCTATAGAGGTTGTAAGTTTGGTGTGATCATAAGTCTTATTTTTATGTTAATTATCCTAACTCTGAGATTTATGGAGATGGGTTATGTTTTGATTTTGGATATTATAGTGTATCACATTATACTCTATGATCTGTTAGCATAGATTGGTGATCATTAACTTAAAAAGACAATTGAGTGAAGTTAATAGAATTCATAGTATTTGTTATAACAACATTTAAACTATAATTTTGACCCTTGATGACTTATAGAATATAGTCTACATAAGGGGATGGGGATCTGAGAACACTAATTCCATAGTGTTTAATTATAAATAGTTTTGTGTTTTACACATGCCATGTTGAGATGGGCTTTATGTGTTATTGAGAAATGAGATGTTATTGAGTCCTTGTGAATAATACATACACTCTATATGTTATGATATGTTATGTTTACTTACTCTAAAATAGTCCTATACTAGATTAGATGATTAGTTTATTCATTTTGTTGTTATTATGCTTACATTATTTGATTATTCATTATGATGTGTATTAATTCAATACCACTAGAGCTATTATTCTTAAGAATTTATTTTAACTATGCATATGTTTAAATGGTTGGTATTAGTGTATTACCATTGATATTTGATGTATTGGATATTTCATGTGTTTGTTGTTTAGATTGAGATCCCTTGTATTGTTTAAATTTTACAACTTCAGCTTCTAGGGTAGGGCATTTATATGTGTAATATTATGTAGGTGATAAGGGAGACCAATGAGGGAATTAGGACTACATCTGGCATGAGCACATCATAGGTAAAGTGGTGACATGTCTATTTGACCTTACTATGATCCAAACCACTCATTGTACCTTATTATGGACGTTGTTGGGGGCATAGTTGTCCTTAACTCATTTAGCACTATTTCCCCCCTTGAACACTATTCTCACCTTTCAATATTAACCTTAGGATTACTCTTTAAATTTTTAATTCATTTCATAATTAATTCTAAGCCACTTAAGTGGGCCTCTTTAACTCAAAATTCGGATGGATTGAGAGAGCCAACTTTAAAGTGAGTCATAAAGTAGGTTTTACATCTTTTATGTTTATATTTTTACCCTTGGGATAATAGGAAGGTAGGATAGTATTTCAAGGATCCATAGAGGAATTTTTAGGAAGCACATGTGTCAATTATAGCTTGGGATAATGAGCTCATTTATTGAGTTATGGACTTGATTACTTTCCCGCATGGGCTTGTAAGTGGAGTTATGGAGGGGGAAGTCTTTTTTAGCATAAGCCAAGGGATGGGAAGGGACACATGTCACCTTTTAATTGTCTTGTATATAAGGGAGTTGAGCCTATATGAGAAAGGAAATCATTTCTTGAGAGGAATTTTGCTCATTTGAAAATTAGAAAATGGGAAGTGTAGAAGAGAAGGAGAAAGAGGAAGAATTTGAGGAAGATCTTAGAGAAGGAGGAACTTAAGCATCACTCAAGATTCTTAGAGGTGTTCTTGAGTTGATGTAATAAGTAACTAGGGTAGGCTTTCATGTCCATGTGCATTAATTTTTTTAAGTTAGCTTTCTTCCTTCCTTTGGTCTTTTCTCATTTTCAAGAGGTGTAGGGCCACTTGGCCTACCCTCTTTTTACCATTGTTTTCCATGGTTTTGCCTATGTAAACTATGTTAGTTTTATTTTAGTTGGGCCTTGGAAATGTTTGATCCATCCTAATATTATTGGTTATTTTTAAAATATATTTTTTGTTTACATTTGACGCCATTATGTTGTCTAAATGAGTGTGGAATTTCTTTACCTTGTGTGTGTATTTTCATGTTTATTATTTGGCAGTGTAACTATAGTTCATAAGGGCCTTCTACATATTTATAATGGTAAGTGTACCAAATTCATGATGCCTAATGATGTGGCTCTATTATTTGTAATGGTTGGTATACCTCCTGATGCCTTCTTACTTGATATTTTCTATGGTTTGAGGTGTTTATGCCCTCCCATGGCCAAGAGATGGTAGAAAATTTGGGTGAGTGTTCCCCATGTTCTTTTTATCATTAGACCATCCTATTTGTGTTGGAAACTTGTATGGTTACCTTGTGATATTTTTTCATTTTAAACAACTTTTTCATTTACTTGTATGCTAGTTTTTTAGGAATGGAATCCTTCTTTATATAGTTGAGCCAATATCCTCTTAAATGCATATTTCCTAGTGAGTGTTCCTTGACTAGTCTTGTTACCATATAAACCTCCCTTTTACCAAATTTTATAACTTAACCATGATGTGATGATTCCCAGAGTTGTGATTCTTAGGCTCAGGGGTGCCTATGGTAGCCATTTGATGATGGGAAAAGGATTGGAGGTGAGTAGTCCTTTGATTGGCCTTGAAATTGCATGTGGATTCCATGTGAATACAACTTGATCAAAACTTTTTTTATATGATTATAAAGGAATTTATTGGTCATTTGAGATTTATGATCATTGTATTTATTTCAACTAAATATATTATCAATTGGAAGAAATAAATTTACAATAAGTGTTTGGAATTAGTGTGATGTTTCTTTAATAACTACATACCCTTTTTAGAGAGTGTAATGGGTTATAAAATCAATAAAAATAATTATTTTGTGTTCAAACTACAATTGTATATTCCTTATTTTACATGTATACCTCTACATTTTCATGGTAGGCTGAAAATAATAATTTTCTCTTCACTAAAAATTATAAAATGCATTAATTAATGTAAAGTCATAGAATTTTAGTTGAAATTGAATAATTTTTAAGCACTAAAAATCATTTCAATTTCTCCAAATTTTTATAGTACTAAAAATTATGTTCAATCAAGAATTTAACATAATTAACGACATAATTTTTGGAGTTATAGGTGAATTGTTGTTAATTTTTAAAGTTTCTTGTCTAAAATCCCTTATATCTCATTTATATATTGACTTTAAACTTCATCTAATAATTTAGCATGTAAATTGGTGGATTGAAAGGTCTATAATAATTTTAGCATAAAATTGTAGATCTTCTAAACCTAATGCTGCTAGTTTCATATTTTTTAATAATGGTTTGTTAAATATGAATTTTTGAAAACTTTTCCCTTATAAGGTAATTTCCATATGCAAAAAAGCCTCTAGGATGGAATTGGCCACTTTACGTAGGGTAGTTGGATAAAAATTGAGTGGCAGTCCCATGTGGGACTACACATTATAGTATTTAAGCCCCTAAGGGTCTAGTCATGTTTCATAGTACTCAAGCCATGCAGTTATCCTAACCACTCATGTGAGTGGTTTTGATTATAATTAACAATGACAAGGCTTGTTAGCTTCATGGCTATCAAATCCACCTGACCATTAGTATGGCCATGAAGGTTAGCGAAACTAACCACCAAAATTTTCAAAAAAGCAAATCTTTTATTAAATAAAATAATTTGAATAATATTTTAATTTAAACTTTAGAATTATAAAGTTTGAAACCTATAACTAAAAACTTAAAACATAACTAATATCAACCAATAGACCTATTTTTGCTTTATCTATTATGGTGAAATATATTTTAAGGCCTGGAATGATGTATTTTCCTATTTATGACCCCTTTCTTGTAGAGGTGTGTTATTTGGACTCTCTTGCATCATAGTAGACTAGTTTTGTGTCTATAATTATGGAGGTCCAGTGACTCAGAGGTAGGGGAACCCAAAATCGATGCCCCATAAATTTTTGTTCCCTTCCTCTTGAAATTGGTTTTAAGACCTAAAACTTCATAGTTTCCAATTTGTACTTATTTTGTCTTAAGAAGGCCTATTTGGGCCTTATTATCTATCATAGGCTCCTAGGAGCCCCAACATGGTTTGACCCAAAAGGGGACCCCAATTATTTTTTATTCCCCTTAATTATAAGACAAAATGTAAATTTAAAACTAAAAAAAATCATAATTTTTACCTTGGGGTGGCCATTAATGATTGTGGAGGAACTTAAATCTCTTGGGACCAATTTGAAAACCATAGGAAAATAAGACATATTATGATCATTCTATCAAATTGGGCACATGATAAACACACACACATATCTTCCTATAATGTTAGAAAAAATAAAATGAAAAGTTTGGTTTTGGATCTTGGAGACTCCATTAATGGAAGTCATCCAAAGCTAAAGAAGGAAAGTAGAGATGGCTATGGAAAAGTCATCCTCCAGCACCTCCTTCCTCCTCAAAAATCTATTTTTTTCAATTCAATGGCTGATTTATAGACCTTATATCCTTCATGAGTATTTTAGATAAAAATTTTATTTTGATTGAATCTGATGGTCGATATCAGTTTGATATGATGATGGAGATTCAGTGCACCAATATCAAAGGGCTTAAACAATATATTTTACATACCTTTTGAGGTCCTATGAGGTCTATTTTATATTTTTTCTCACTTCTCCTAAAGGAAATTCGATACAAAATTAGACTTCATTGGTAACTTAAGTGAGAACTAAACCATGTGATTGGTTAGAATCACTCAAAACCCTCCTTGAGATTTGTTGTGAGTTAAGACATCTCATTTACGTAAGTTCTTTGTTGAAACCACCTCTAGTTTGTTTATGTTTGGCCTTGGGGCTATCAGGCTTGTTAGGCCAACTTAGAAAGTTATAGACTTATATGATAATCTATAGGTTGATTAGAGTAAGTAGAGTCAACATGGTTGTGTAGCGATTATGTGATCACTTACACATTATATTTCATTTCATTTAGGCATGAGTGTTTGTTTGGATGTATTGTGCATCTCATACCATATTTTTATCTAGGCAATGGGTAATATAACTATGTAGGATGTGCATTATACATTCTCAAAAAAATGGTTTGTTTCAAGGTATGTTTCCCTTGTGTCATGTTTTGGGCATGACATATTAGCTATTATGTAATGTAATTTATCTCTCTTTAGTTTACCCCTTTTTACAACTTAAATATAGTATTTTTTTTGTTAATTCCTTACATATAATTCCTACTTATATCCTTCATATCCTTAATATATATAACTCTTTATTATATCCCATTCCCACTTTGTGGCATGGTAAATTATATGTATGTTGTATTTAGTATGATCTTATAATTTTTAATACATTATATGATATTTATATTATTGATCATATTGTCCCTACATACAATAATGATCCTAATAGAGCTCTTCTCACCTAACACTAACATAGATATAGATGAGGTCATAAGCTAATATAGATTTTGTGTATCTCAACATATGTGTGGTGGTTTTGGGGTCTAAAATCCTAGGTTCATATGAATCCATGTGATGTAAATAGGGTAATCATACATTGTATTAAGATGATAAACATAAATTTCTCATTGTAAGTACACATGCGTATGAATATATGTTTTTCATGTACCTTCAATGTTTTACAACTTATAATTCATGTGATTAAGCTATAAAATCCTAATAATAAATTGACATGCACCCACACACGTGTGTCACATAGGTAATGGTGAATGAGAGAGTAAATATCCACCTCACCAAAATATATGGGGATCAAAGCATGAGATTGAGAAAGGGCCCTTATATGTGAAATGTCTAAAGGCATTACTTGTTGATTAGGTGTTGGATGGAATCACCCTCGAGGGTGAATAGATATTATTCATTATTCTCTAAGCTCTCAATCATCATAAAATGGGAAAACACCCTTTAATTTATTTTTTTATAGCCCTTATTTTAAAAAATTACCATATTAATTATGTAAAAATGATGAGGTTGAACCTACTTCTTAAAAAAATACACTATCATCTCTAGAAATCATATTTTTGCATTAAAGCATATATTTGATGCTCATACAAATTCTCTAACATAGCTAAGATATAAGTACATTCTTCCTTATCTAAAACATATTTGAATGTATTAACATATAGATAAGGATAAAATCCTTAAGAGGAAGAATGACCTTAGAATTTTTATCTAGTGGGCATAGGGTTACCCCTATGGTAGTTTAAAAACTAGTTTGCTACACAAAAATATTGATATAAAGCATGAGATGCAAATCTCTATTAAACTCTTGAAATTTTTAGAGGAGAATATCTTAAGAGTCTTGTTAGAAGATAAAACTTGACCATTACTATTAGGTTAATAGATAAAAGAGAAAAGAAACTTTAAATTAAAATTCTCATCTAGTTGATGCATCTATAGGATCTAAAATCCTAGGCCATTTTCAACCATGACTACTTAAGGCACCCTAAACTAATAGATGAGATATTTTAGGGGGAAAATAATGAATTTACACCAAAACATATTTCTAATAGGCTTGGCCTCAACCCACTTAGTGAATTACTCAATGGCCATGATGAGCCAACAGTGACCATCTAATGAAATAGGCTTTATCTTAGTGATGAATTCAAGAGCATAAGTAGATAAAGGTTAAGGGGTCAAAATATAATACAAGTAACCAAGAGGAACATTAATCGCATCCCTAGAATGATAATGAAACTTTTAGTTCTTCGCATATCATATGACATCTTTAATAAGAGTGAGTTAGTAGTATCCCATCTTGATAATATGATGAGTGGTGGCTTTCCCATAAGGGTTTTCACTGCATGTGATACCATGAGACTCCTTGAGAGAAATACTAGTATCCTTAAGGGTGAGATATTGAATGAGCACATTATTGAGACCTTTATTCAATAATATTTTTCAAATGATGACATATTAAATGGATATATTATGGATCCTATAAAATTCCTAATTAAAAAAATAATGGGATATGATTAATCTTATAGGTAATGCGTGATATCTTGATACCATGTACAGTGAAATATTTCCCTCTAATGTATAATATAAACTATTTCATTAATAAAAAATTAAATGTAATAAATAAATATAGATATAGAATAAATTAGAAAAGATACACAATAAATATCCACAACACATATATAGGTGGGAAAACCTCAAAATGAGGTAAAAAAACCCATAGTGATTATTCCTATAAGAGAAACTTGGTACCCAATACAATTTCTTCCAACTTCTCACTTTTTCTTCACATTTTTTTCACAGCCCTTTGAATAATATTTTCCACATGTAAATATAAGCCCATCCTCACTAATGTTTATCACATAATGTAATGTGCATGATAAGTGAGTGACATTTACCAAGGGCAAAATGTCTTTATATAATGGGGTGTGGAGGTGGATTGTTGCAATGAATAGGTCTAACCTCTCCTCAAGAATAATTTAAATCAATGATAATAAATAAATAAATATGTATTATGATTTATTTATATGAGGGTTTTAACCCATATTAATAAATAATAAAATATTGTTATTTAATTAAACCTATTTTTGTTAAGGGTCTATGATGGGAACCACTTAGACATTAAATGTTCCAATGCTCCCCCTTAATGTTAATTAAGGATACATTCCATAGTCAAATTTAAAAAATGAATTATACTCCATAAATCAACTATAATTATTTTAGGAGGTATGTATAAATTGAATGATTTTAAAACCTTCATCATGCTAAAATATATTTTTGAAACAAAAGGAGTTATAATCCATAGACTATAAAAAATAAGTTTAAGTTAGAATGATCCTGAGACTACATCTCATAGTTTCTCATGAATAATCAAAAAAAACTTCCACATTAAGTTTACTAAAAGCACATAAGATGATATATTACAATGTTTTATAATGAGAAGTATAGAGAATAAGAATGACACATATGGCCTTTAGTAAGTGATAATTTCATTCACACTCCCCATCAATGGAAACTTTGAGAGGCCTAGAAATACACAAAACTAACAAAACTTGGTAGCATCAAGTGGTTTTGTGATGATATCTACCACCTATTCATTCGCAAGATAAAATTGTAGATCAATATCACCATTGAGGACTTTCTCTTGGATAAAATGAACATGTAATTCATGTTGGTATATTGATGGTAGATGTGTTTTCATTGATTTCAAGTGGCATTGGTGATGACAAAGTGGTCTAATGGGTCAGAGTGATGGAACATGGTGGTCTAATATACTTGGAGCAATGGGATACTTGCAAAGATGTGCATGGGTGTCCTAGGTAGATGTTGTATGGATGAATGGATATTTTTATGATTTTTTTAACTTGTTCTTGATGTTTTATATTTTCAAGGGTTCACTTCATTTGGCCTTCATGAGGTTTACAGGTCAGGTTATGCCTTGTTGGCTTGATCATGCATGGTTACCTATGGGGTTTTGAAATATATAACTTGTATAACATGGTAAGGAGATTAATATGAATTTAATATACATGTTAGACATTTATATGGTGATAATAAGTTAGGTGTATGATTTTTAAGAGGTGATAAGTGTTCTGCATGACAGTTTGGCTATTGGCCTAGGTGGGTTAGTGAGGCTTTGTGAAGGTTCAAAGAGTGATTTCAAAGTGGTTAAGCTTATATATATGGGAAAAAATTAGATAGGATTTTTTAAGTCAATTGAAAAATTTATAGGTCAAAATTTTAAATAAAAACTTATAAAAAGGATCCTATGGCTTCAAGAGGTGCTAGAAAGGTGTCTAGTGAGCTCGAGAAGGACTTTCTTGTGTTTGTTGGCACATGGGGAGTTGATCCTTTTGGATATGTTTTTTAGGGTCCCTAATAATATTATATAATCATTATTTCATATATTATGGTCCTATCCTTTATGAATTATAGTTAAGAAGCTAAGCAAGTTTTTGTGTGCAAAAACCCTAGTCTTAGACCTGATAGAGAAGATCTTGTTGGTTTGGGCTTAGAATGGATTGGGTGATAAAATATGATGATTATAGGTTTTATAGGACTCCTTAAATTTTTTTATAAAGTATTTTTTGTCTCTTGATAGTGTGTGGGTCCCATAAAAAATGGGTTGGTAATAGTATTCTTATTTTTGAAGAAGATTTTTATGAATGACTAGATGATCTAATGGTTGATTAGTTAATATTAGGAATTCCCCCAAACATCCATGAAATTTTTTAGGAAGATTCATCTTTATGTGTCAAATTAATAGAATTTTAAAGTTGACTAGTCGATATGAAGGGAATGGTGTCTTAAGTGAGAAAGAGTAATTAGAGTGAAAAGAGGAATTAGAAGGTAAGCTCTTAAATGTGATTTATGGGATGTATTCCCTCTATCTATGAGATTATTATTATTCCTAGTCACTTGGAGTTGATTTAATGGTTGACTCATATTTGACCACAATGGTTTTGCTAGCAAAAGGAACCTATTTTGGATGATTGAGTTTGTTTACAAGGTAGATGGTCAGATCAAGTGTTCTTTATGATAGGAGAGTGTTGAGGATATATTGAATATATTTTTAATTGATTGTTAATATTTTAATAATCTTTATTTAGTAAAATATAGTCACACAAGTGGGTTTATGTTTTATTTGTGAGGTGTTTGTGATATGAGTTCATGGTATGGTATAGAAAGCTTGTGCAGAGAATCATGGCTGATCTTGGGGGACATGAATAATTCTTACTAAGATATTCTAAATTTATATGGCTAACCATAATAGTGAATGGTATATATAAAACTTGATTTATGCCTTTTGGGTGTGTGAATTGAGTAAGACAATAAAGTGTATGTGTTGTTATTTGAAGACCTTATGTGAAGGTTGTTGGGGGTCTTGGTGACCAATGTTTGTATGAGTTTGAGAAGATAAATATGTCATTAGACTTAGCATAATTTTTTGAATCTATTGATTATTTTTATCAAATTTATGAGTGCATATTTGAATATAAGTGAAAGATTTGTGAAGGGGTTATTTTCTCATGTTAAAGAGATAGCTTGGTGTTGGTGACTTGTGTGAAGTTGAAAACTTGAAAAAGAGTGCTCATGCAGGGTTTCTCAATTAGATTGAGAATAAATCAGAGTTTAATAATTATTCATTGGATAGGTGTTGTCTTGGTGCTCAACATCTTAGGCAAGTTGGTGATTTTCATCTTTAGGGGTTGGTACTCCTTATGAAGTGGGTGCTTTACTAAATCCTCTTATTTGTAATCATCATATAGGACTGTAGTCCATTGTTTTATAGACTTGAGGGTGGGTTTTATCCCCCATGAGGTTTTCCCACATAAATATTTGTGTTATGGTTTCATTCATTCTTTTTCTTTGATTCATCTATCTTGCATATTGTTATGATTGATTAAGTAGCTTGAAGAGTTAGGAATTGGATTTTAATATTGTTAAACCACTAATTCACCCCCCTCTTAGAGGTGTGTACCTCCATTAATTGGTATTAGAAAAAGTCATTTTAGTAGCTTAATAGCTTGAAAGGTGATTCTAAGGTATAATGGTAAGTCAATAAATGCAAGGTGGTTTCTCTTCCAAACAAGATCCATTGTTGAATGGTTCTAACTATGCCTTTTGGAGTTCAAAAATTAAGACTTTTATCATGGCTCTAGGATTTCATGTTTGGCAAATTTTTGTTGATGGATATGTTGTTCCTACTAGTTCTCCTACTAGTGTTGATAAGAAACTATTTGAAATAAATTCAAATGTTATGAATTATATTTCTAGTGGTCTATCAGAGACTAATTTCTCAAAGGTCATTCACTATCAAATAGTTAAGGAGATGTGGACTAAGTTGAAGACAATCTATGAAGGAGACTCAAAGGTTAAAATAGAAAAATTACAAACTTTAAAAATATAGTTTAAGAGTCTCAAAATGGAGGAGGATTCTATGGCATCCTTCTTGAATAGAGTGGATGATGTGGTCAATATGATTAGGGGTCTTGGAGAAGATCTCAAAGAGGATGTTGTTGTTCAAAAGGTATTAAGATCTCTATCTTACAGGTTTAACTCTAAGGTGTCTGTAATTGAGGAAAGTCATTATCTTAAACTAATGAAGATGGATTAGCTCTATGGATCTCTCACTTCTTATGAGATGAGGATAAATGAATATAATCCTCCTAAGAAGGATGTTGCTTTCAAGGCAGAGAACAAGCCTAAAGAAAAGAAGACACAAAGTAAGGAGTCTCAAGAAAAAAAGTTGTATTAGATGATATATCTGATGATTATTTATTTGATTTGTTTTCAATCAATTTGAATACTATATCAGTAAAGTACAGAGGTAAGATCCCTTTTATGTGTTTTAACTATGGTGAAGTAGGTTATTTTGCAAACAAATGTCCTCACAAGCATAAGAAAGATGAGGATGAGGATCATGTAGAAGGTAAGAAGAGTTTTAGGTCTGATATAAATAAGAGATCATTTAGAAATTGTGATAACAAAAGGAGGTTCTATAATGAAAAAAAGAGTTTATACACAAATATGGATGATAGTGACTCAGAAGTAGGGGATGAGAGGCAATCTGATAACAGTCATAATGAAAGTGAAGTTGAGGATCATGAAGTCCTTTTCATGGCACTCAAATTAGATGATGAAGGTGATTATTCATATCAAATTGAAGGAAATTGGAGTGGATCAGAAGAAGAAGATGAGGAAGACATTCCAAACTATAAGAGTGAACTAAAAATTACTCTTGAAGATTTGAAAATTGAAAGAAAGGTATGTAAAGGTTTGAAGGCCAATTTGAAAGACTTTAAAGTTAAATTTAACATTTTTGAGGCTAAGATAACTTAAGATAATAGGGAGAATGAAAGAGAAATCATGTTCTTAAATTCCAAATTGGAGTCTATATCTTCAAGCCTAAAAGGTAAGGAAGAAGAGTGTTTCAAGTTGATTATAGAAAACATGTTTTTAAATGATGAATTGGAGAAAGCTTTGAGTAAGGCTAAGTCTTTTGCCAAGTTTAAAAAAAACACAAATGATCTTGATAGTATGTTGATGAATCAAAAGTCTTCAAGTGATAGAATAGGTATGGGTTTCATTGAGAATCCATTAGTAGTATCTCAAACAAAGGAGAAAAGCATTGAAGAGTAGAAAGACAAACCTAAAAAAATAAGTACCCAAGCTGAGGGTGTTATCTCTAATAAGGTAAGATAGCCTAATGCCATAAAACATATACACTTTAATGGATACTATCATTTTTGTCATGAGTTTGGTCATAAGGCCAATGATTTCAAGATGAAGGCTATGAAAATCAATCTGCCTAATCTTATGAATGAGATAAAATGCTTCAAGTTTTTATAGATGGGACATTTAGCTAATCAATGTCCAAAAAGATAAAGCAAGGTGAGTTTGCTCTTAAGAATATAACATGTTTCAATTGTCAAAGGACTTATCACTTAGACAAATTTTGTTAGTATCAAAGAAGGATTATATGTTTTGAGTGCAAGGAATTTGATCATATTACAAAATTTTGTAAGAAAAAGGGGGACCTTAATCAAGTTAAGACCAATCAGGATCAAAGTTTTCAAGAGAGGAAAGATAAAGTCTTATACAGACCAAAGGAAGAAAAGAAAGTAATAGAGTATATGTCTGTAGATCAGGATTGTGTGTTTTCAAAGGTGGAGAGTGATTCTTTCATCAAATAATTTTCATTATCTGCTCATGTTTTCAATGAAGATATCAAAAACAAAGAGAAGTTGTAAAAGGAAGACAAAGATAGTCTTAAGATAAGTATGGATCATTTTGTAGCTATAGATGATGATATTTCTTATATGGATCAATCATTGATAGACCTTGAAAAGATTAATCTAATTGATAATATAGATCAAAACATGGTGGCATCCTCATTTGTTACCTATTCAAGTTTGAAAGAGGAGGAGAAATTTTCAAAAATAGAAGAGGTAGTCATAGGCAAGTTAAAGAAGGATAAAACTATGTTGACCAAAAAGGAAGAAGAATATGAGAAGATGTGGGCCACTCTAGGATTCACACTATTATAAAGTATTCTTGATGGATTAGATCTCTCTATCTATGCTTCACAAGAGACTCCTATAGATAGAAGCAAGATTATTTATCTGAAAGGTATGTTCAGGCTTTTGGTCCTAAAGTATCTTTTTAATCAATTTTTGATGCATTGGTTGAGTAGGGTTTTGAATAATAAGGATGAAGATATTTATATGAGGTCATGAGGATGATTTTATGATACATTTCTAGGTGTTTTGAGGTCTTGATGAGCTCAGATGTGTGTTTTATGGTCAAAAGTCTGAGTTGACCATTTTTAGTAGTAATGACTACCTAGAAGGTGCCCATATAGCACTTGAAGTGTTCCAAGGTGGATATAAAGGTATATAATAGATGATTCAAGTTGGCTTTTTTGTGTCAAAGAAGGATATATAGATTAGAGATGCTCTAAAGATGCCAAGGTGTGTTTTTGACCATTTGGTCAAGATGCCTATTGTAGATGATGACTCTGTATACCTAGAAAGGTTGGTTTCAAGGGTCATATGAATATTGGAGATGTATCATAAAGTATTATATTCTTAGGAAGGTCTACACATGTGTTTTATACTTTCTCCAAGAGGTTTCAGAGGTGGATGAATGTTTTTGTGCTAGGTGGAAGGTTTTGAGTGATCACAGGCTTCTCTTCTCATGGCATGTGTTTGGTGGCCTAAAGCAAGTCATGGTTCCCAAAGGTGTGGAGGATTTTAATTTGTCATGTTAGTTTGTTTTTATGGTATCCATGTGTGGTATCCATCTTAGGTGTCTACATTGATCGAAGGTTGACCTTTGACCAAGGTTTACTTTAAAGGCCAAGTCATTTAAGGCATGCTTGGAAAAGTGGTCAAACATTGGAGTTTGAGGTTGGAATCTTTAGAATAATTTGAATGGGACAAATGGGTATCTAAATAATCTTCTTAAAAAATTTGGAAGTGAGTAAATTTCACTTTTCAAGTTTTAGCTCACGAGGAGGCCTAAGTGGCTGGTAGGCTAAAGAAGGAAGTATGCTAAGGAAGATGAGTTGGAGGCTCATTCTTTACATTCCTAAGGTGGCATGATAGAGGTCTTCAAATATAGAGTTTCATGAATTAAAGTGATAAGTGCATAAATTTATAAGATTTGTAGTAGCTAGATAAGGATATAAGGGATCTAAGTAGACCTAGTGGAGAAATTGAGCAATTTGGTGATATTTTTTCAAATAAGGTTAGAATTTTTTGTTCCAATTGATCATTTTGGAATATTATAAGTGTGTTATAGGTATTGTGTTGTGCTTGGAGGGATTTTGATGTTCTATATGGTGCATTGTGAATGATGGTAAGTGAGTTTGCATAGTGCTTTATTACTCATGTTGTTATTTGAGTTGATGGTAGCAATTCTTAGAGATCTTATAGGCATGAATTGGCTATGTAGACAAAGGGGGAGAATTAAAAGTGAATTAGGGTCCAAAGGGGAGCTATGTTACCTTGAAAATTGGTGATAGGTCTAAGGATCTTGATGGTTCAAGAGTAGTTATAAGTGAGAGCATCTTTCAAGGGGAGTTATGCTTATTTAAGGTCTAAATGGTTCATTTTCAGAATATTTATTGTATTTTATCATGTTTTCATGAATTTCCTATAACTCATTTGCTTGTTTTTTATGGTGCCTAGTGTTGAAGGGAGTCCATTTTGTCATTTTGGTAAAGCGGGAGAGAGAAAAGGATTGTTTCCGTCAATGACAAAGGGGGAGATTTTTTGGGATATTGATGGTAGATGTGTTTTCATTTATTTCAAGTGGAATTAGTGATGATAAAGTGATCTAACAAGTCAAAGTGATGGAACATGGTGGTCTAATATACTTGGAGCAATAAGATACTTGCAAGGATGTGCATGGGTGTCCTAGGTAGATGTTGTATGGATGAATATATCTTGGTATGATTTTGTTTAACTTGATATTTATGTGTTTTATGCTCAATTTTTGACTTCATGTGGCCTTCATGAGGTTTGTAGGTCAGGTTATGCCTTGTTGGCTTGATCATGCATGGTTACCTATGGGGTGTTGAGCTTTATAACTTGTATGACATGGTAAGGAGATTATTATGCTTGGAATATAAATTTTATACATGTATATGGTTATAATAGGTTAGTTTTATGATTTTTAAGAGGTGACAAGTGTTCTACATGATAGCTTGGCTATTGGCCTAGTTGGCCTAGGTGGGCTAGTGAGGCTTTGTGAAGGGTCAAAGAGTGATTTTAGAGTAGTTAAGCTTATATCTACATGGTAAATGACCATATAGGAGTTTTCAAGTGAATTTAAAAATTTAGAGGTCAAAGGTTGAAGTAAAAAGTTAGAAAAAGGACCATATGGCTTCAAGAGGTGCTAAAAAGGTGTCTAGTGAGCCTGAGAAGGACTTTCTTGTGTTTTTTCACACATGCAGGGTCTACATGGGGATTTTATCCTTTTTTATATGTTTTTAAGGGTCACTAATAATATTCTCAAATCATTATTTCATAGACTAAGGTCTTATCTTTTATGAATGATCTTTAAGAAGCTAAGCAGGTTTTTATGTGCAAAAACCCTAATCTTAGACCTGATAGAGAATATCTTGATGGTTTGGGATCAAAATGGATTGTGTGATCAAATATGATGATTATAGGTTATATAAGACTCATTCATGTTTCTAATAAATTATTTTTGGTCTCTTGACAATGTGTGGGTCCCATAGAAAATGGGTTGTTAACAATATTCTTATTTGTTAGGAAGATTTTTATGAATAACTAAATGATCTAATGGTTGATTGTTGAAGCTCAGGAATTTTACCAAAAATCCATGAATTTTTTTTATGAATATTCATCTTTCTATGTCAAATTTTTAGAAGGTTAAATTTGACTAGTTGATATGAAGGAAATGGTGTCTTAAGTGAGAAAGAATGATCAGAGTGAAAAGAGGAATTGGAAGGCCTAATCAGTGAATAAGAATGGGTCTGAGCTCTTGGAGGTGATGTATGGGATGTATTCCCTCTATCCACAAGAGTATTATTTTTCCTAGTCACTTGGAGTTTATTGAATGGTTGACTCATAGTTGACCATGATGGTTTCGTTAGCAAAAGGAACCTATTTTGGATGATTGAGTTTGTTTGTAGGGTAGATGGTCAGATCAAGTATTCCTAATGATTGGAGAGTGTTAAGGATCTCTTAAATATATTATATATTGGTTTTTAATATTTTACTAATCTTTATTTAGTCAAATATAGTCACACAAGTGGGGATATGCTTTGTTTATGAGGTGTTTGTGATATGAGTTCATGGTATTGTATAGAAAGCTTGTGAAGAGAATCATGGGTGATATTGGGGGACATGAATAATTATTCCTAAGGTATTATAAAATTATATGTATAACCATAATAGTGAATGGTATATATGCAATGTTATTTATGCCTTTTGGGTGTTTGAATTGAGTAAGACAAGAAAGTGTGTGTGTTGTTATTTGAAGACTTTGTAAGAAGGTTATTGGGGGTATTGGTGACCAATGTTTGTATGAGTTTGAGTAGAGAAATGTCATTAGACTCAACATAATTTTATAATTATATTGATTATTTTTATCATCTTTAAGATTATATATTTGAATATAAGTGAAATATTTGTGAAGGAGTTATTACTTGTGTTGAATAGATAGCTTGGTGTTGGTGACTTGTGTGAATTTGTAGACTTGAAGAAGAGTGTTCATGCAGGGTTTCTCAATAAAATTGAGAAGCAATAAGAGTTCAAAAAAAATTCATTGTATAGGTGTTGTGTTGGTTCTCAACATCTTAGGAAAGTTGGTACTTATCATCTTTAGGGGTTGGTGCTCCTTGTGAAGTGGGTGCTTCACTAAAGCCTCTTTTTTGTAATCATCATATAAGACTGTAGTCCATTATTTTGTAAACTTAAGAGTGGGTTTTTCCCCCATGAGGGTTTCCCACATAAATATTTGTGTTATGGTTTCATTCATGCTTTTTCTTTGATTCATATATCTTTCATATTGATATGATTGATTAAGTATCTTGAATATTTGGGAATTGGATTGTAATATTATTAAACCACCCCCCCTCTTAGTGGTGTGTACCTCCATAACTTCAACATATTTAGTTATTTGGTGTTGCACTTGATTTTTCACTAAAGATATATAACTTTGATTATCACAATGAAATATGGTACTATGAGAAACATACAAATTAAGTTTTTCAAACAACCTTCACATCCACATGGGTTCTTTAGCAACTTTCATAGCACTTAAGTATTATAATTTAGTATAAGAGGTAGAGATAGTGGGTTGTTTTTGTTTTATCCAAGTGATAGCAGCTTCACCAAACTTAAATACATATCTAGAAATAGATTTTTGATATATAATATCACCATCATGGTCAGCATCACACTAACCATATAATAAATATAAATTAAGCCATATGTTTATCTATGGTAAAAAATATTTTAAATAATAAAGTCATGTTTTAGGCAAACCAGTTCACTACTTTGATTACTAAGTTAGTGGCACACATAAATCATTATATGCAATTCATTATTATGCATCTCTATTATTGAAACGATGAACATCCCCAACTATCACGTAATGCACATACAATAATTTTACTAATAATCTAATACTAGGTATAACCGAACATTAAATATCTTATTAGAAATAAATCATTTTTATAATTTGAGTCTTAAAAACTAATTTTTTCCATTTTCTAATGATTTATAATTAAATATTGGAGTTTTCAACCTCTCATACATCAAATATGGAAATTTTTATCATGATATGAAAACATCCAATCAAATGGATATGAGACTAAAACAAATAAATTCAAACATGTATGAACATGATGCTTATTAAATTAAATGATGAGGATTCAATTAACAATACAAACTCTATTTACACTTTTCATTTCATAACATATCTTATTATCAAATGAAGCATCTAAACATGTTCACATAAACTTGCCCTTATTATCAAATGAAAGTATAATGAAATTACTTTGAGGTTTGCATAGAATGATTTTATATCACATAGAATAAGCACATATGTGAGATCACATAGAAATAATTAATAGAAAAGAAGAATACTAGATAATATAACAAAGCCACTTTGAAAGGAAACCTCCATAATAATGAACTAAGAGAATAATACTTAACATGATTAAAAACAAACCACTACCTCCTATAGATAGTCTACTTAGCTATGGTTGTTATATAGGCTAACCTAACTAAAAACATAGAAAAATGTAACAAGAATATAAAAGAGGTATGCAAGCTGCAAGTCTGCCACACATATCCCAAGACATGCCAAAGGTTAAGGGTATATCATGCCCCTCCCATTAAAAACAACATTATCTTCAATGTTGAGTCAACTCTAGATGTTACTATACAAAGGATTCATCCTCCCAAGTAACATCTTCATAGGGTAGATTCTTCCATTTAATCAGGTAATTCTTAATCACTTGAGACTGCAATTACTTAGTGCACATTTGAAGGATCACCTTAGGATCAATAATAACTCTTCTTTCCTCATCTAATTATGGTAACTCAGTTTGGGTAACAACTTTGTGTCCAATAAAAATTCGTCAGGCATGTTACATGAAATACTAAATGTATGCGAGTGGATGAGGGAAACTCTAACTTGTAGGCCACACTACCAATTTTATACAAGATCTAATAAGTATCATAATACTTAGGGGATGACTTTTTATCCTTTTTATATTACTTCAAGGAAATCTACTTATATGTTTGTAAGTGAAAAATACCTAATCACCAATGTCAAAGTGCCTCTCATAACTGTGTTGAACTACCTGATGTTTCATGTGGTTCTAGACCATGGCTAAATTTTCATGCAAACTAACAAGGACCTCTTGTTGATGGTGAATATGTTATTTAACTACACAAACCTTAGGATGTACCTTTAAGGTTGAAGTGATGGATGGAGGGTGGTATCCATATAGTGCCAAAAAAGGAGACATTTTGGAAGAACTATGAGCAGAAGTATTATACCACCATTTATCAAGTGGTAACCAATGAACCAATTTATCATGTTTATCAAAAACAAAACAATAGAGATATCCTTCTAGACATTTGTTGACTACCCTAGTTTTTCCATTTTATTGAGGATGATAGGATGAACTATGAGCCAACTGGGTGCCCAAACATGCAAATAACTCAATCCAAAAATTACTAGTAAAGATGGGAGCTCTATCACTGACAATGATCTTAGGTGTAACATGCAATTTTTGAATTGTATTAAAAAAAGAAGAAGCTACTATAATAATAACAAATGGTTATGATAAAGAACAAAGATGAGCATACTTACTAAGATGATATACCACAACCATGATAAAATTTTGACCATCAGATCTTGGCAATCCTATAATTAAATCCATAGACACCTCTTCCCAACATTGGCTAGGGATGGATAAAGGATATAAAAGACCTAGAGTTTTGATGGTTTCTCCTTTATTTTATTAACAAATCATACATTCAGCCACATATTTTTAGACATCCCCCTTGAGTCCTTCCCAAAACAAATCATTCTTAATTATATGATAGGTTTTAAAAAATATTGAATGACCCCCAATTAGAGTTGCATGAAGTTCTTGAAGGATTTTTTGTTTAAGAATAGAATTATTACATAGGTATAATCTATCTTTATACCATAATACATCACCCTTACAAGTGAATTTTTCAAATCCACCCAAACCTTGCTAAAGATTCTAAATCAAATCATGGGTAGTAGTATCCTTATCCCATTTCAATCATGTTTCCTCTAGCCAATCTACTTTTAGAATGGTCATAGCATATAACAATGCCTCAACTGATTCATCCTTCCTAGATAGTGCATTTGTGACTACATTATCCTTGCCATTCTTGTAAACTATTTCAAAATCATACCCTAAAATCTTAGTTACCCATTTTTATTATTCTTCATATGATAACCTTTATTACAAAAAATATTTGAGACTGTCATGATCAGTCTTTACCTCAAAGTGATTACCCATCAAATAAGGTCTTCATTGTTTGATTGCATGCAGAATGGCCATCATTTCCTTCTCATAAATGGGCTTGTGTTGATTTTAACCCTTCACTTTATGACTTTAAAATGAAAGTGGTATGCCTTCTTTCATGAGTACAACACCCATACCATACCCAAATACATCACATTCAACCATAAAAGTCTTGGAAAAATTAGGAGTAACCAACACTAGAGTGGTGCATATTACCAATTTCAATTGTTCAAATGCCTTGGTAGCTATATTGATCCACTAAAAGGAGTCTTTATTCAACAAAAATATGACTGGGGTTGCAATGCTACCATAATTTTTGACAAACCTATGATAGTAACCAGTTAGCCCCAGAAATCCCCTTAGTTGCTTGAGTGTCTTAGGAATCGGCCAGTCCACCATTTCTTGGATTTTTTTAGGATCCACTTTTACTCATGTATATGAAACTAGATGACCCATATATTCAAACTCACATGCTCCAAAATTACATTTGGAAGGTTTGGCATATAACTAATGTTGTTCCAAAATTGAGAGTACCTATTCCACATGGTACAAATGGTCTTCCCAATTTTTATTATAAATAAGGATATCATCAAAAAATACCAGAACAAATTTTATCAAATATGGCCTAAAAATAATATTCATCAAACTCTTAAAGGTATATGGTGTATTTGTTAGCCCAAAAGGCATAACCAAAAACTCATAATGGTCCTCATGAGTCTTGAAAGTAGTTTTGGGTATGTCTTCATCATGGATCCAAATCTGATGATAACTAAAATAGAGATCTAACTTGGTAACATAAAGAGCACCATTTAAGTCATCTATTAAATCATCAATGACAAGAATAGAAAACTTATCTTTGATAGTGTACTTGTTGAGTTCTATGTAATCAGGGCACATCCTCCAAGTGTCATCTTTATTTCACACCATGACACCTAGTGAAGAATATTTTTTTTGGTTATGATGAATGACTCTTTCATGCAACATATCTTATACCATCTTTTTGATTTCACTTTTTTGGTAATAAGGATACCTATATGGCCTGATGTTGGGTGGTGTACTACCAAGAATAAGTTTGATAGCATGATCATACATGTGACTAGGTAGAAGTCCTTTTGGTATGTCACCAAAAATAATTGAATGGGCATAAATCACTTGTTGTAGATCAAGAGGTCTAAATGACTGAGTTGGATGAACTTCCATGGAAAACAAGCAAGCTACAAATCCTTTAGCACCCTTTTGAAGAATCTTTATCATTTGATGGGAGATAACAAGTTATGAAGATTTATCCCTTAATCCCCTTAACTCAAATGTCCTCCCCTTAAAATGAAAATGCATGAATAATTCTTGGAAATTCATCTCAATAGTGCCAAAAGTGGTGAGCTGCTATACTCTCAGAACAATGTTAGCTCCCCCCATGAAAATAACAAATATAGGAGAATCTAACAAGTAGTCTCCCATGGCCAACTTAATACTATGGATTTTTTTTTAGTAGATGATAATACCACCATATAAAATCATGACCTAAGATTTTGGAGTAGGATAAATGAAATAGTTCAAGTTAGCAACCAACTTATTATTGATGAAGTTGTGTGTGTGTTCTCAAAATCAATTAGAATAGTGACCTTCTATTTCTTTAGGAAACCCATCACCTTAAGAGTTTGGAAAGTACTAATACCTAAAAGGGCATAATAGGAAATAGTAAGTTTAGAGTCTTTAAATTCTTCCTCGTGACCTTTTTCATCCTTATTGTCTCCTCATCATTGTCATCCTCATTGGCACCTTTGATGTAAAATAACTTATTTTCAGCACAATGATGGTCTTTACTCCATATGTTGTCACAACCATAACACAACCCTTTGGATCACTTCTCAATTTTTTGAGGTATTAGTTTGGTGGGTTAAGGATATGATGGTGCTATAAAGGTGAGATCATGACCAGTAGTGAAGGGTTTCTATTTGACCATCTCTTTTTCCTCTAACATGCATTCCTGTGGGATAGATTTTGATACAGATATTGAGTTAAAAATATAAACCTCCAAATGGATGTTATCTTTGAGACCACCCAAAAATAAATCAGTTAAATTTTCCTTAGTGATTTCTTCCACCCACAAGGATAGATTCTAAAACTAATGAAGATAATCCTTCATAATTCCTGTTTGACATAGTTTGGCTAATTAGCTAAAATAGTTCTTAGAGACATTATTTTGATAATTAGCTAACAAATCATCAATGAAAATAGACCATGTAATAGGAGAACCATTATTTTTATTTTAATCACACAACTAGCGCTACCAAATGAACTGCTTAGGTTCTAGATACAAAGATGCCACTATCACCTTCTAAGAACTAGGAGTTTGATGCAAGATCAAATAAATTCTCAATTTGGGTAATCCAAGTGAGAGGATCTTTATCCATCAAACTTGTGCATGTCCACTTTGGGCAATATTAGTTTCACACCAGAATTGGAGTTATTGGTGTTGAGAGGACCCAAATGATGAAGTGGAGGGTTGTTTGATTGTAACTAAGATGAAAGAGTAGCTAATGAAGCAATGATTTGATTTAATTGATTGTGAACCCCACTAATCTCTTCATGCATCCTTGAAACATTTTTTTGAACTAAAACAAAGTCATCATGTCACACCAAGCCCTTTATGTCAACCTAAAGTTGAGAAATCAATGGATATGAAGTTTTAGATTCCATGTCATTGATAGGAGTCTTAGGATTTTCTTTCCCCCCCTTTTCATCCCCATGTAGAAGGACTAGCCATATACAAACCCTAAGAGAGTTTTTCACCCAAAAAAAGTATACCAAGAGATGGTACCATTATGATCACCTCACCAAGATGAATCTAATGACATCCTTTACACACTAGGGTAAAAATTTTGGCATAAAAAAGTGTATTGGTGGAATATACCATTGTGATCATCTCATCTCGACAAATCCAATGATTTTAATTGTGCAAAGCGAAAAAAAATTGAAATTTTTTTTTTTTAATTTCAAAAAATCATTTTGAATAATATTGCACTGATGAAAAAATTAATTCTTCCCAGATTGCAAGTTATGTTTTTTCATTCCTTCCCCTCATAGAAGTCATGCCTCACTAGATCCAAAAAAACACCACAAGAAAATTTCCCAAATTGAAAATCTAATACCACTTGTAATGAGATTACTTATAGGCTCGCATAGAATGATTGTATATCACACAAAATAAGCACATATGTGAGATCACACAATAATAATTGACAACAGAGTAGAATACTGGATAATATAGAAAAGCCACTTTGAGGGGGGAACCTCCACAATAATGCACTAAGATTAGAATACTTAACATGATGATCAAATATGAACCACTACCTCCTATATATAGTCTACTTAGCCATGGTTATTCCATATACTGACCTAACTAAGAACATAGAGAAATGTAACAAGAATATAAAAGAGGTATATAAGCCACAAGTCGGCCACATATATCCCAAGACATGGTAAAGGTTAAGGGTGTAGCAAAAAGCATCTTTAATAATTGAAAAAAATATATATCATTTCTTACTGAGCATGATCTTCTTGCCAAATGAAATAACTAAACATGATCATCTTATCAAATGAACCATGTTGTTATGTATATAATGTATTTCAATGCTAACCCATATGAACTAAAAATAATCATAGATGTAATCATTTTTAAAAATAATATAATGACTATATAAATTCTTCACTTTCTTATATAAAAAATATATATCTATTACAATATAATTATAATTAGCATTTTTCAAGAATTACACTAAATAGTATTACTAAATAATACCATTGTAGTTGAGACACTATCAATTTAGTTACTATCTTTTAAAGTAATAGCATATAAATAACTATTAATAGATGCAACTTCTAGTGGTGTTGTAAAATCACTATGAATAAACTCTTAAAGGATGAGAAGAGATAAAATGAAGACCCAATAATATTATAAGAAGAGATATCATTTAAACTTATAAAATTAACATGTCTTAATCTTTCATTCCATAATTGAGATTCATTTCTACTATGTAATGAAAGATAATAGAAAACATATATAAACTATTATATTAAATTCTTTTAGCAATCAAAGAACCAGATTGATTCTTAATAGACCATTTATCTTAAACAGAGTTACTATGAAATTATCATTTATAATCTGAGAATAGAATAACAAAGTTTTCTTAAGTTTAGGAATATAGAACACATCATTTATAATAACATTTACAAATTTTGTCTTTTCTTTTTTTAGTAGCTACTAAAAATGAATTTTATACATACATACATACATACATACATACATACATACATACATACATACATATATATATATATATATAGTGTTAGATAAAATACTTGATAAACAAGTCATATGAAGCAATACATCATTATCTAAACATCACTCATTTTTATTAGAAGCAAACAAGGTATCCTATAAAGCAATAATGTCAATATTATGATCCTAATTATTGTCTCGATTTTGGTTTTGATTTTTTTATTGATTTTGATTAGAATGTTTCCTCCTTATTTTTAGAAATTTTTTTTTTATATCAGTATTCCCTTCTATGTCCAAATTTACCACACAAATTATAATTCTCAATAATCTTAAGTTTATGATTTATATTGCCAAATTTATTGCTCCCATTTTTTTCCATGTACAAAATTAGGATTAAACTTTTGGTTCTTATTTTTATTATAAGTAGGATTGAGAGAGAGAAGTGCCTAAGTGGCATTCTCTTTAGAATCAAAATTTGAAATCACTTTTTCTTCTTGAATCATAAGTGCAGATAGAGTAATGAGGTCAAGTATATCTTGTTATGTTTTATATTTTGAGTTAATAATAAAAATGAAATTATGAAAAATTTCATAAATATTAATCTAAATAATGAAACACAAAATCTTATATTGAATAATATTATAGTCACAACCATGCAACTAAGATTTAAAGTTTTTAATTTTATCAAGAAAATTAACAACTTTTTAATCACCTTTTATATGTGTAGTTAACAGTCTAAGAATAAAATTAATTATCTGAGAGAGATGAGTGCCCTCATGCATAAACTCAAGGAGTTTTCAAGCATCATTGGGAAACTCCTAATTACTGATATGAAGTAGAAAATCATCCTTAACACTCCTTAGGATCATCAACATAGCTTCTTATGATTTTTGTTGAAATGTATTGGTAAGCTCAGGTATTACATGTCATCTTGACAGGGTTTTTTATGTCCCAACAACAATGTTACATAACTTTTGGATCATAAATTATATTTTAATTGAAAATTTTTATATATTATAGTTAGACCCATTATGCATTTGAGATTTATCAAGCATGAAGTTAGAAGAAGCCATAACTTCCCTTTAAACTAGGCATTATGACACTAAAAACTTTAAATAGATATTTTAATGTGAATCTATACTTTATTTTTTAATTAAATAAAAATATTATAGGGTTTAAACAATAATATACATATATTTGATTTCAAAACAATTTACAAAATGTAAATAAAATCAACATAAATGATAGATGTGAGTATCATAAGATTTCACAAAAATAACTTGAACATTGTTATTAAAAAAGTTACTAAAAACTATAATAATAAGTTTAAAAACAACAAATGGACCACACCAATGTGTTTAGAATGCCCAAAAACATAGAAATTAACTAATCATACAATCATGGTTGACAAGAAATAGTTTAAGTCAAGTATTGTAAAAAGATGACAAAACTAAAATTTTAAATGTGAGATACTAAGCACGTAATTCAAAAAAGAATTTTAAATTAATTATTTTGAAAAAACTAAATTATATTTTACCAATATTGATCAGAAAGAAAAAAATAAAAGGGTTTGAACTCTAGACCTTGCTTGCGCAAGTGCCTAGCAAAATAACACCTACCAACTCCTTTACACTAACACTTCAAAAAATGCATGCAATATTTTATTTTTGAATCTTATTTAATTGAATATTATTTTTTTTTTAAATAAACATAAATAAAAATAAAGTGTATATAAAAAAATACTACAAATTTTCCACTTTTTGATAAACACACCTCCTAATATAGGGCCCAGGACTTTCTTTACATAAATATTTTGATTTATTAAAAAAATTAATAAATAAAATCTTCAAAACTTAATACTAAACTTTACCATGCTTCTTGTATAGGCATGGTGCTCAAGCAGAAGTTGGATGTAGCAGGGGAGCTCTAAGAGGCCAAACCAGGCCTAGTAAACCTGAGAACAACATTTCACTAGTTCTTAGAAGCTCATAACATAGTGAAAACTAAATTTTTGTCCCAAAAAAAAAATTAGACTATTTTTGTTGCACAAATCCATATAATGGCACCCAAGTATATGGAAAAAAACTTAAAACTTGACCATTTTCTCTAGATGGCTCTCCAAAATATTTTAACAATTTAAAACAATGATGAATCCACATTACAAAGATTAAAATAAGATGCAAAATAGAAAATATAAATTATTAACTAAAATTCAACCCATGGTTGTCATACAAACATGACTCTAGTTGTGGGTGGCTCTTTTGATGTTTGAACTACCTTTAGACTACTCAGATTTGCCTTTAGACTACTCCGCAAGGTCTTCAAGGATTGTACAACATCAAAATATATTTTTTTACTAAATTTTCACTTGCTCAAGACATTCATGGGCTATACAAGGATGCCTAAGCAACTTTTTGACTTGAAAAATTACTTTAAATTGTGATTTGGTTGCTTGGTATTAATCTTTAAATGATTATTTAATCCAAAATTACTCTAGATCAAAACATGAACAAGGATAATTTTTCAAACAACACTACATGCCTTCCATGGTCATACAATAGGTTGTATGGGTTAAATTTTTAATGAAATTTGCTTTGTACAATAGATTAAAAATATATATTTGAAGAGTGATAATTCTCCATGAGTAAAATAGTTCAACTTTGACTTTCCAGTCAATTACTCCATATCCTAAGCTCTAGTACCATGATAAAATTTGAAATGTAATAAATAGATCTAGATATAGAATCAATTAGAAAAGATACATAGTGAATATTCACAACACAGCTATAGGTGGGAAAACCTTAAAATGAGGTAAAAACCCCACAATTATTATTCTTATAAGATAAACTTGGCCCAATAAAATTCCTTCCAACTTCTCAATCTCCTAAAAAAAAATCATAGACCCTTTGAATAATATTTACCACATGAAAATATTAACTCAACCTTGCTAATGTTTATCACACAATGTAATGTGTGTGATAAGTGAGTGACGTTTATCAAGGGTGAAATGTCTTTATATAATGGGGAGTGGAGGTGGACTATTGTAACCAATAGGTCCAACCTCTCCCTGAGAATAATTTAAACCAATGATAATAAATAAATAAATATTATTTATTATTTATTTACACAAGAGTTTCAACCCATGTTAATAAATAATAAAGCATTATTATTTAATTAAACCTATGTGTTAAGGGTCCATAAGGGGAACTACTTAGACATTAAAACATCATCAATAAGTTTTTAAATCATTAATCAATGCATAATCAAAGATTTTATTAGATATATCTGTAGAGTAAAAAATAATCTATGTTTCATTCTAATTTTTAGTTGCACACTGCAAAATTTTGTTCCTGCATACTTTGGTTTGAGACAGAAAAGTTTTGAAATAGAGCGCGGGCTCTAATTTCCTTTTGATTCATTTTTCTCTAAGTGTTGAAGTCAGGTAGAAGCTGCCAAGTGTCATCAGTTGAGGCACCTTTTACAATTTTTATAAGTAAAGCAGAGATTACCACGTATCTCATAGTAACTCATTAGAACATGACAAGTGTCAACATCTACATTTCATATTGATATCCACATTTCAAATCTCTTTTGAGTTGAAGGTTTCAATAAGCTAAGAGTCAAGATCAGGCGGAGGGCACCAAGTGGCAATTGTGGAAGATTTCAATTTGCTTTTCTAAAAGCGATGGAAGATGCCACGTATCCCAGCTGAAGAGAGCAAAAGCCACCACATGTCAACCTTTGAATTTTCTTCATTTTGTTTCACCAATATAGTAAAGACTGTGGTGGGTCTCAGGTTTTGTTTCTGAAGCAAGCGGAAGCCACCAAGTGTTGTTATCCATGTAAATATGAAATGAGGCCTGATTGTTTCTATAATATAAATAGAGTGATTTGTATACCAGCATGTGTCACCTTTTGTATATTTCTCAAAAGGTGGCTAAAAGCATCAGAGATTGCCACATATCCCTAGTTAAGTAAAGCAGAGATTGCCATGTGTCCTTTGTCAAGGCAAGCAGAAATCGCCACCTGTCCCTATGCCTTTTTAAAGTTGCTCGGGTGAGAAATTTGTGGGTCTTATTTTCTGTTAAGTTGTTAAAGTTTTGAAGAAGCAGATTGCGACAGGTGTTAAAGGCAGAACACTCCTGAGCAAAGACACAAAAAGAGTATAAGTTAAGCAGAAAGTGCCATGTGTCTTAGGTAAGTGATGCAGAACATGGCAAGTGTCATTTTTTGGTGCATCCTAAATGAAGAGAAGGTTTTTTAAGAGGTTTTTAAAGAATTTTCCAAGTGTCCTCTTTCATTTAATAGAAGGGATCATCCTATGATCTGTTTTAGCCAATGAACAGCCAAAAGACAGAGCATTTTAGAATCTAAGAAATATCTTTTGTTAGACACTTCCAGTTCGGTTAGATTTCAGTTGGGCCATTAGATTGGGAACACACAGACAATCTAGAGTGAATCCAAGGCTATAAATAGGGATATAAAGATCACCAGGAGGATCATGATCAGAATTCAAAGAGAATAATTTGAGAGAATTTGTCAAGAGTTTTAGACTTTCTAGAGCTGTGATTAGGAATATCATTTGCCTTTGTTCTATTTTCTTAAGTTAGAAAGTTTATGTAATTTTGCATGTTTATATGCCTCTTATGTGACTAGAGAATTAATAAGAAGATTGAATCCTGTGCCTTTGTTGATATTTTCTATGTCATTGCAAAAGTAGTCTAATCTGTGTTGTCAAGAGTTTTAGACTTTCTAGAGCTGTGATTAGGATATCATTTTCCTTTGTTCTATTTTCTTAAGTTGGAAAGTTTATGTAACTGTGCATGTTTTTGTGCCTCTTATGTGACTGAAGAATTAATAAGAAGATTGAATCCTGTGCCTTTGTTGATATTTTCTATGTCACTGTAAAATTAGTCTAAGTTGTGAGCCTCTATTTCTATTATTTTCATCTTTTACATTGATCATGCCTTGTTTGCTCTTAAATGTAATTGAATCTTATATATAGTTTCACTGTGCTCAGATTAAGGGTCGAATTACATTTAGGCGCATCACCATAGTTAGATTTTCTTTCTTCGCATTTGTGTTTCTATTAAAATTCCTATCCCTTTTCCCAGTATACGCTCAATATAAAGAAGAGACCAGCTTCTTAAAAATTTGGAGGTTGTTTCAAGTTGCAAGTCCCACATCTTGAAACTTCCCATTGTTGGTGTTAGAAATAAGCACAATTTTAACCATCAACAATTTTTGGCATGCCTGGTGGGACACTATATTAAAGTTTCTTTCAAGATCATATGAACTAGAGAGCTACGAGGAGTCAGAGCTACGGACCAATAACCAGATCTCAGTCTGTTGTAAATCTAGGTATTCTTTTTCCACCTTTGGTAACTAGTCCAAGAAGAAGAGTCAACCAGTTTATACTAATACCAAGAGCAAATATGGGAGCCCCTATACCCCCAAGAAATTATGCAAGTTGGAACAATGGTAGTCTTTTGATTCTCCCAATACCACCAGCCACTTGGGACCCCATCCCAGTGAATGCCCTGAAAGCTCTGCCCAAATTCAGTGGGCAAGACTTCAAAACACCTGAAGAACATCTACAAGATGTATCAGATGTTTGTGTTATACATGTTGTCACACAACAAAATGTGGCCATAAGATTATTAGCAGCTTCTTTTAAAGGGAAAGCTCTAGAATGGTACTGGTCCTTGACCCCAAATACCATATCTACATGGGATCAGCTCGGAGATCTTTTCTTTGAAAGATTTGAAGAGAAGGGTGATAAGTCTTCTTTATTAAAGCAATTAATTACCATCCAAAGGGCACCATAAGAAGTAATGACTAACTTCAATTCCAGATTTCAAAAGACTTGGGAAAGGATTCCTACTATAGCTAGACCATTACCAGGTATGGCTATAGTGTTTTATCTTAAGGCTTTAAATTCAGACATATTTGTTATGATTCAGTCACTTGGAGGTCAGACTCTACCAGAGGCTTATGACTATGTAGTCAGAGTTGAAAAATAGATGCTGGAAAGTTGTCTCCAAGGCCTCCCATGCCCATGTTTCTAGAGATTTCCTTGCCATTACCTAAAGAAGCCCCTAAATACATAGCCCCACCTATGTCTATGTACACATATCCTCAACCACCTGCTAAAGAAATTGTCCCTGCCCAGTCATCTAAGCTGGATGATATCAAGAATATCTTAAGGACATTTTCTAATGAGCTAATTAATATAAAGAGATAGCAAAATCCTTTCCCTAGGCCTCCATATTAAGGCTATCAATGAAATAGATTCTCATCATAGCCAAACCAATACCAGGGTCCTCAAAGGGAAAATAACCCTCAGCCATCCAATCAATTAGTTACAGTCCTACACCCTCACAAATTGTTCCCCCCAATTTGAATAGGGCGATTGTTCTTGGGCAAAATAATTATATGGATAACACTAATGCCTGGTGTTTCCCTTGTAATAATGATCATACGCCCAGATATTGTCCCATGGGTAATCTACAACAAAATTTGGCAGAGCAAAGAAGAATGGATGGACAGTTTGCAAGTTTTAGTGACAATCAAGCCTACTAGTCTTTTGGTATGCAAAATTTAGTCTTAATGGCTTAGATGCAAGGGATGTCTTTGAAATAAGAGGAATAAATAGCCCCAGAACATGCTTTGTTCTCATGGGTAGAATATGAAGAATTAGTTTTCTTGAATGAATCTTCCACTTCCAAGAAACCAGTGGTGTAATTAGATTATTATACTAGATCAAAAAAAAGGATGGTGGAACAACCTGAAGTTGTAAATAGTCAAGTCATGGAGAATCCTCCATTTTAAGGACAAAGAAACATAGTTGTTAGACAAGAAGTACCTCAGCTGGTGCATAATCAAGTGATTCTTACACAAATTCAAGAAAAAACAAGATATCCTTATTTTCAAAGAACTCAGACTCTGAGACCAATAAATGTCGTGGATCAATTGAAGAAGACTCCAACACAAGTATTAGTATGGGATATATTGGCTATTCCTAAACATAAGACACTACTACAAGAAGTTTTACAAGGCCAAGCAGTCCCCAAATGTACTATTATCAAAGAAAGACCTGCTGAAAAAAAGATCAAAGACACAATTCATCTACAGACAACAACCCTAGTGAACAATTCACCAGAGGTAAGCAAATCCAAACTGAATCCCTTCTATTTATTTTTGATAGTTGGTAAGAAACTGTTGCATAATGCAATGATAGATTTAGGGGCTAGTACTACAGTAATGCCTAAGCAGATAGTTGACGCTTTAAAGATAAAATATGAGCCACTCACTAAAGGGGTCATGCAGCTAGATGGCAAAGTAGTACAAACAATAGGGAGAATTAAACAACTCCCATTACAATTATATACTTATCCCAATATAATTGTAAATCGAGATGTAGTAGTCATAGATGTACCTCATGTTTTTGGTTTATGTTTATCAAGAAACTTTATAACCAAAATAGGAGGATATATGTCACTTGATTGGTCTCACCTCATCCTAAAAACCAAATATGGTTCAAAGATGAAGATATTATCTGAGCTATTATCTAAGGATCACATCACCAATGAACCAATTGCAAAGTTACAGGTAGCTCATGCTATGATGAATAAAGAAGAAAGGATTTTTGTTGAGGAGTTGGGTGAAGGACTGAACATGATCAAGAAGAGAAAAATGATCATTTATTAGCTATGATGCATAGTGACTCATATGGAAAGTATGACTCCATTAGTCTGGCCACTTATGTCATATTTGAGGAAGATCATAAAATCCCAAATGTTTTAAGGGAAGAAAAGTCAAAAGAGACCTCTTCTATTAATCCTCAGGTCTCTCAACATGAATTCCATATTCTGAGTGAGAAGTCACAAGTGTATGCCTTAATCTCTGATGAAGAAGAGATAATTTCTGACTTTCTTCTTACTTTGCAAGATGATGTGGAGGAGCATGGACATTGCCTTAATCATGATTTGAATGATTTGTTTGAAATCATTGGGTCAGGTTATACTATTTTTCAAGAAGGCTGTGATTTTGTTGCAGATGAACAAAACAACATTGAGACTCAATTACATATGCAAATTTATTGCAAAATTTTAGAATTATCCTTTCGAGAGATTGGTAATTTTAAAGTCATTAAAGAGGATGATCATGTAATAGAACCTGAGTTTGAGGCAGAAAGAGATAAGTCAATAAATGATATATATCAAAAGGCTTCTGTTGATGAGCAAATAGTCATTAATTTCTTGATAAGACATGCCAGTATCAAGAACCAGCATTTGAAAAGCTTCCAAGGACAAGAAGAGTTTATATATGTTGGAAGCATGTTTGACTCAGACTCACTCGAATGCAGGAAAATCACTATGGCATAAACAGAGAGCAAGTCACCAGAGCTATATCTAATTCAACCACTTGTCTAGCAACATAAGTCATCTTGTCATGAAGGAGACTTTAGAAATTCTTCTTTTGATCCAGGAGGGAGATAAAGATACTTGGTTAATGTATTATAATTAGATAGTTTTCCCTTTTCGTATTATTTTTTTTCCTATTTTTGTTTTCCTACTTTTCTTTTAAATAAGTGTTCTTTAAACATGTAGTCAGTAGCTCAGAGAGTTTTTCAAAATCTTCAAAATTTCTCAATGCATTGAATATCTTCCAAATCTTTAAAAATCCCTAAGGTACCTTGCACTGTCACTTGCATAATGTGTCTATCTCATTGTCCCATAAAGATTGAGTAAGATTTGCTAATGGTTATCTGAGTTTAATGCCATTTTGAGACTTGATAGGTCAATAAATACCTCTTAGCAAGAGTTAAAGCTTACAAGTTCTCAAACATTCCTGCATCTATGAGAAACTATCCTGCTACTTGCATTTTTGGTTTCTAGTAAACTTGCTTCAGTGAAAGTGTTTCTATTTTGAGAAAGTTCATACCAGTTATCACAAAATAGATATAAAGATGGAGGGAACACAGTCTTCACAATAAGGAGCTGGGATGTATGAATCCCTTGACAAGTTTCTTGCGAGCAAGTCATATGCTTCAGCTCTTACACAACCATTGAAGACCTATCCACGGACCAGAATCCCTAAAGTTGGTCAAGCAAGTGACCCAATAAAGATAAAAGATTATGCAGATGGAGTCATGGACCTAATTCTTCAAAGAGCTAGTAGCAAAATTATTAGAGAAGGGGCACATCAAAGGTGTCTTTAGAGGGCTAGAGTAGGGCAATATGAGACATTTGCCATGAGGATATGTATTTCACAACTGGCACAATTCATTGTCCCAACTATACATCCATGTCTTGACTTGGTCAAAATATGTGCAGACTTGTTCCATGCATCCTCAAGCACCATTCAATAGGGTCCATTTATGGTGCAAATCACACCACAGGCTATTAGGGACATGTTAGCCCTGTATCATGATAAGAGAGCTATGTTTCCCACTATTGCTAAAATACAAAGAATGTGGGAAAACATCAATACTTAGTTGAGGTTCTTAAGATCCAAATTACAAATGGGGAATGATGACACTACTATGCCTACACTCCCTGCAGTAAGAGCCCAATTCACACAAGCTAGCCAATATGCACTGTCTATGATGGCCTTCATCTTTAGCATGAAAGATGATATGGCAGTTTATGGAGAACAAATGGCTATCCTCTTTAGGCTGAAGACCATTGACAAAACTTAGGAGTATAGGCTTGACTTTTCTAAACAAATTACTTTCTCAATGGTGAAACAACTGGCCCAGTTCAAATCAAAAGGGGTTTTTAGTTACTCTTCTTATTTGTTTCAACTCATGTTGTATCAGAACTTTGACCTCTTTATCCAACATATGCATCTTGATATGTATGACCCAAGTTTTGATCTCCAAAGGACCACTCCTATGTCTGCATGGACACATATTTTGTCAAAAACTAGTGATCCATATGAGTTTTGGGAATTATTTGTTACCCCTACTTTTTGTCACCTCAGCCCTGAACCAGTTATGAATAGACTATTCCCAAGTGTTTCAAATCTTTTGGCTAGTTGCCGAATTCCTTGTGATTTCTATTTTGGATCCCACCATACAATTATAAGAGTCCATGGTTTTTGTGGGGAACCAATTTTGCTACCTAAGATTTTGACTCTTAGGTTAGTATTCTTAGAGGTAACCAGGCAGGTATCTGCATTCGACAATGAATATGGCTCTAGGAAGAGAAAGAGAAAAATTTATGACCTCCCATGGATGACAAACATCATGGTACTATAAACTAGAGATGTCGAAGTTGTGTTGCTCAGAAAGCTAGCCTTTCTGGGTTTCCTTCTAATAGAAGATAAATAGGTATATGACCCAAATGGTTTCATAGCTTCCTAGATAAGGACTAATAGGGTTGTAACCAGAATTGCACATGAAGGCCACCCTTTTTGGGAAAATAAGAAAAATCTTAGAGAAGATGCTCCTAGATTTTATGTTGAATTAACAGATTTGCCCCTTCCACAAAACAAACCCTGGGAAACATTCTATGTTAAGCAGAGGGATTTTGACTCTAAAGTCAGAATGAATTTTGGCTTAAGAAGGGTATTAAAGAATAAATATTGGGATGCTAAGAAAATAGAAGCCTATTGGAAATATAGGCAAGAAATTTGTCAGACAACTCATTCTTTTGGGAACATGGACACAGATGAGAGATAGGAAGAACTATGGGATGAGTGCCATTTGTCCCCTATATCTAGCCTTAACACAAGAAATTTTATGACATAGGGTGTAGAGACAAAAGCCAGAGCAGGATAAAGCCAAGAGTCACAAGCCTCAAGGCAAACTGCAGCTGCAGTAACTGTGTCAGTTTGGCCCCAATCTCTCAGCATCATGGAAAAGCAAAAGAGTGTGGTGGCTTCACCACCAAAAGCTTCCCCATCAACATCAATTATTAAAATTCCTAGTTCTCCAAAAGCATCACTGATGGCAGTAGTTGATGTGGAAGGAAAAGAAACACAGCCAAAAGAAGAGACACCCAAGAAGCAAAAGAGGGTGTAGTTTTAGTTTGACTCAAAGGAGGAGGTAGACCCCCCACAATGCCAATTACTGAGTACTATAATTTGTCCTCAAGTAAGTATTATTCCTCCTCCTTCTCAATCTATTTCTTCTCCTATTGGCATGATGATTCCATCTAGCCAGATGACATCCCGTGCCACCTCTATCATTCCCATTTCTCACTTCGCCCCATCTATCCCTACTCAAGCATTAACGTTACCTCACTTTTCCCCTTCTGTTCCCAAGAAACTTTCCCCTCAAATTGCCCATAGCCAACAATTGGCTATTCAATATGGTTTTCCACAGGGACATCCTTTTGTGGGTGGGCACATTGCCTCTCCTTCTACCTTCTAGACCCAAGCAGATGCTGCTAGGAAGGCAAGGAAAGCCTGAAGAGAGAAAAATAAGATCAAGGAAAATAAATCCTTGGCTACACCCCATCTATGGTCACAATTTGACCCCATTTAGCAATAAATGGTGACTCATTTGTCACCAAATGTAATCAAGCAAAGTGACTAGATGCAGCCAGAAGACTACACAATGAATGCAATGGCCATAGACATGTCGTTGTTCAGGCCACAAGACAAAATTGAGCTACTAACCGAATCCACTTCTGCAGTTGTTGAAGACTACTTGAAGACATCAAGGAGGCTTTAAAAGATGGAGGCTGATTTAGATAAGGAAAAGGCAAATTATAACAATTTGACCATAGAAATTAATAAAAGAGATAATGAGATAGAAAATTTGAATAAAAAGTTACAAGATATTATTTCTCTTCAGACTCATCGAGTAGTCCAGGCTCAAAAGGACTCTTTAAAAGTAGGGCTAACATAGGTAAAAGATGCGGTGATGACAATAAGGTAGGAAAAAGTATCATTGCAATAAAAATGTGAGGAACACCTATTACAAGTTACCCAATTACAACAAAAGCTGCTAAGTGAATAGAATAATACTACAGCTATACAAGCCCAATTTTAAGTAGAGCAACAAAGAGCAAAACAATTGACACTAGAGCTGGCCAATAGGCTAAAGAATGTTAGAGTGTTAAGTATAGTGAAGGAGCTATATGAATCCATGTGGAAGAGAATCTCTTTAGAGATTATGCAGCTCAAGCCTTCTCTCACCTTCCTACTAAATGCATAGAAATTGTGTGAAAAGGTGGAGAATTTAGTTACAAACACTCTGGCTATAGTTTCTGAGAGAGTATTGGACTCTGAAACATTACTGCAAAAGCTTTATGATGCAATAGATGGAATGTTGTTAGCAGTAGGAATTGAGAATAGAATGGTTGCTACTAAGTGAGTGAATGAGGTTCTTAGTTGCAATTCCATAGCCATCAGTTGCAGAGAGCTCCTAGATGTCATGAAAAAAGGAATCAGTGAAATGAAACAGCATATTGAAGATCCAGTGCAATTAGATCTTCCTTCTCCATTTCTTGATGACAAAATGGTGCTAATGGTTGATGAAATTGAACCTTTGCTATTGGCCAAATAGAATGATCAGATAGTTTTTCAGGATTTAAGGGATGATTCATTAGTCCCTGAAGTAGAAGATGTTTTGATTCTTGTTTCCCAACTTGAATTCAAATTGAAGGCTACAGTTCAAATTTTGTAGAATTTTTCACATAAGGATATTATTAACCTTGATTTAGCCTTCAATGAATTATAGAATAAGCAGGGGTTATCTAACAATGAATGGTCTACCTATCAAATAACATTGTTGAAGTTGTAATTTTGACAATTTTGATCTAGCGGGAGTTGTGGTTTCTTTTTGAGCAGGCTCAAAAGTCCTTGGGGTCGTCAATAACTATAGAGTAAAAAATACTCTATGTATCACTATAATTTATAGTTATGCGCTACAATTTCTTGTTCTCACATACTTTGGTTCGAGACAACAAATTTTTGAAATAGAGCATGGGCTCTAATTTCCTTTTGATTCATTTTTCTCTAAGTGTTGAAGTCAAGTTGAAGCTGCCAAGTGTCATCGACTGAGGCACCTTTTATAATTTTTATAAGTAAAGCAAAGATTGCCACATATCTCATAGTAACTTAGTGGAATGTGACAAGTGTCAGCATCCACATTTCATATCAGCATCCACATTTCAAATCTCTTTTGAGCAGAAAGTTTCAACAAGCTAAGAGTCAGGATCAGGCAGAGGGCGCTAAGTGGCAATCACAAAAGATTTCAATTTGCTTTTATAAAAGTGACAGAAGATGCCACATATCCCATCTGAAGAGAGCAAAAGCCACCATGTGTCAATCTCTGAATTTTCTTCATTTTGTTTCACCAATATAGTAAAGACTATGGTGGGTGTCAAGTTTTGTTTCTGAAGCAAGTGGAAGCTGCCAAGTGTCATTGTCTATGTAAATATGAAATAAGTCCTAATTATTTATATAATATAAATAGAGTGATGCAGATACCAGCATGTATCACCTTCTGTAGGTTTCAAAGTAGTGGAGATTGCCACATATCCCTAGTTAAGTAAAGCAGAGATTGCCATGTGTCTTTTATCGAGGCAAGCAGAAATTGCCACCTATCCCTATGCCTTTGCTCAGGTGAGAAATGTTGTGGGTCTTATTTTCTATTAAGTTGTTAAAGTTTTGAAGAAGTGGATTGTGACAGGTGTCAAAGGTGAAACACTCCTGAGCAAAGACACAAAAAGAGTATAAGTTAAGTGAAAAGTTCCATGTGTCTTAGGTAAGTGCTGCAGAACATGCCAAGTATCATTTTTTGGTGCATCCTAAATGAAGAGAAGGTTTTTTAAGAGGTTTTTAAAGAATTGGCCAAGTGTCCTCTTTTGTTTAATAGAAGGGAGCATCCTGCGATCTATTTCAGCTAATGAACTGCTAGAAGATAGAGCGTTTTAGAATCTAAGAAATATCTTCTGTTAGACACTTCTAGTTTGGTTAGATTTCAGTTGGGCTATTAGATTGGGAACACACAGATAATCTAGAGTGATCCAAGGCTATAAATGGGGATACTGAGATCACCAGGAGGATCATGATCAAAAGCTAGAGAAATTTTTTTGAGAGAATTTGTCAAGAGTTTTAGACTTTCTAGAGCTGTGATTAGGAATATCATTTGCCTTTGTTCTATTTTCTTAAGTTGGAAAGTTTATGTAATTGTGCATGTTTTTGTGCCTCTTATGTGACTAGAGAATTAATAATAAGACTAAATCTTGTGCCTTTGTTGATATTTTTTGTGTCATTGCAGAAGTAGTCTAAGCTGTGTTGTCAAGAGTTTTAGACTTTCTAGAGCTGTGATTAGGAATATCATTTGCCTTTTTTCTATTTTCTTAAGTTGGAAAGTTTATGTAACTATGCATGTTTCTGTGCCTCTTATGTGACTGGAGAATTAATAAGAAGATTGAATCATGTGTCTTTGTTGATATTTTTTTTGTCACTGTAAAAGTAATCTAAGTTGTGAGCTTCTGTTTCTATTGTTTTCATCTTTTACATTGATCATGCCTTGTTTGCTCTTAAATGTAATTGAATCTTACATATAGTTTCATTGTGCTCATACTAAGGGTCGAATTACATTCAGGTGCGTCGCCATAGTTAGATTTTATTTCTTTACATTTGTGTTTCTATTAAAATTCCCATCCCTTTTCCCAGTATACGCTTGATATAAAGAAGAGACCAGCTTCTTAAAAATCTAGAGGTTGTTTCAAGTCGCAAGTCCCACTTATTGAAACTTCCCATTGTTGGTGTTAGAAATAAGCACAATTTTAACCATTAACAATATCTACACCCTTTTTATACTTATGATTAATGATGTGGAGGTCAAACTCCTGATGAAGCATGATCCACCTCATGGTTTTACCTACCAGGATAATTTTCCCTAATAATTAATGAAGTGGGTCAAATTTGATAATAACTTTAGTTATTTGATAGACCATATTCTAGTTTATTTAATTAGTTATACACCATTGTATGGTTGTAAGGTGCACTTATATTATTTATTTGTAATTTTTGGGTAGGCACTAATTGGTGTATACTTATCCACAACTTATTATTAGAGAAGAATATTGTTTTAACCTTTCAGGACTTAGTGAGATTAAATCATATGTTTACAAAAGAGTTGAGTAGACTAAATCAAGGAAATAATATGTAATAAATATAGTCACTAATTTGTTACAAAATTGACTAGATTTGAATTTTCTAAAATTATAATAAATAGTATAAATAAACACATATATAAAACACTTGATAAAAATTATTGTACCCAACATCCCCCTTCTTTCCATAGGAAATGGGGACACAACTTTTTTTTTATTATAGTCTTGACTTTGAGTCCTTCTTATATGAGTTTTTGCAAAATTTTGGGAAAAGACTACCTATTGGTCTTTCATACTTTGGCAAGATGGTATTGGTGTTGTGTTTTCATAGACTATATTTATGATTGTTTTGGACTTATTCTATCAGGTATTTTGTCTAGTATATCTTTTAGGACTTATGCAATTTGTTGTTTTAGACTTATTCTATCAATTTTTTTGCTATGGGCCTTTTCGCTTTAGCAAAATTATTTCAAACATTTTGTCTAATAGAATTGGGTCTTTAGAATTTTTTTTTTGGACATTTTATATGACAAAATATACCTTTTATCTTTTTTTTATGGGCATTTTTCCTAATAGAATGACCCTTCAAACTTTTTGTAGTTGCCCTTCAGCCTTTTTGTTGTGGCCATTTTGCCTGATAGAATGACCCTTTGAAATTTTTTCAATTACCCTTTAGCCTTTTTTCCAGACTTTTGTCCTAACAAAATTACCCTTCAGCCCTTTTTAAAATGACCCTTTAGATCTAATGCACTTACCCTTCAGGATTTTTGTCTTGGGCATTTTTTCCTACGAGCCTATCCTTCAAGTCTTTTATCTTGAACTAATTCTTTTGATCCTTTTGCCCTATACCAATTCCTTCAAAAGTTATGTCTTAAACATTTTATCTAAAAAAACTAAAATGTGGGCTTTATATATTACATATTTTATCTTTAAAAATGTACATGCTTCAAGTTGTGTTTCAGACATTTTGTTTGATAGAAATAAGGTCTTCAGGCTTTTTGTTACAGGTCTTTTGTAAAGACTGGCCCCTAACAAAAAATCCCAAAATAATTCCCCCACATGAAAGGCCACAATAATTGCCCCACACAAAAATGTTGAATTGATTTTCTTGAATGCCCTACTATCAGAACTCCATAGGAGTGACAAATGGAAACATCTCAAGAGCCGAGATGAAAAATCAATGACCTACAAGAAGAAGTAGGGTCAACAAGCCAAGAGCCCAAAATCCCCATAGAACTACCAAGTAGCACCCCTACATTCATACACTTTATTATATATACACATGTTAAGAAAAGTTCATGTTTATGTTTGCAAGAGCGAACTTGGAAGTGACAAGTGTTAGGTTCTCAGGATTCAAAGAGTCAAGCACCAAGATCTATGGTGAATGTTAACTCACATATCAAAGATCTAATGGCATGAGATCAAGCATGCTAGCAAAGGGATTTCCAGAGTGATTGCAGTGATGACAGGTTTCACCCTCATAAGAATATTTAAGAAAAAGATCCAACAGTGCAAGGGAGCCCAGTACATAGAGATTTGATGGTGTGAGATTGATGGAGACTTTTCAATAGGTATAGATCTAATGAGAAGCTACCACATGGTGCAAAAGCACTGAGTGATGGAGTGTGTTTTGCAAATGAGACCAATAATCCCATAGAGCTACCAAATGGCATGCTCACATTCCATCATGCATAGAGATCTGACGGTGTGAGTCCTAATGAAATTTTAAAAGGTCCAAACTCAATGATAAGTAGAATGCAATGCACAGTCATATCAAGATTAGTCATAGTAAATAGTGTCACTAGTTCTAAATCATTGGTAAAGCAATACTTGTCTTCGACATATGTTTGAGTTTCATTTAAAGGTAACTAATCTAAAAATATTTAACATGTTGTTCTCATAATCTATAAAAGGCTAGGACTTTTTTCATGTATAGTTTTGTAAATGGTACATATATATTTTTAATTTGCATACAATTCAAGCTAAAATTCTAAAAATAGCCTTTATCTTTATACACATGCACATATTCCATAGTTTTCACAAAGGTTATTTTAAACCAATTGATGTAAGTAGACTCTTATACGGATTTAGACCATGGTTAGAACTCAAGTTATGACTATCACATGTAATGACTTTGTATGAACTTGAAGGATGAGGCAACCCCTTCTTTAGGTCTATATAAACAATTATAATTCAACTTGGATTAAAGGGTTAGATAATTTTTAATATAGGAGAAACATCAATTTTTATCATCAATGAATGTGTTTGTTTATTTTCTTTCCAATTTCTATGTAATTAATTGTTATTTTTTTGGTTGTATGTTTCAATAATCTTTAGTGTGCAATAATTACAAATAGATTCTTGACTATACTGATTAATGTACTAATTTGTAGATGTGTAATAGCTATTGAAAGATTGGTGAAATATATTGATTAAGATATTCGAGTTGTTTGAATCATAATTTTGAATGTGTACTAGTGTTTTTTTTATGTAGTTTTTTGTGTGCGCCAAAGTTGCCTCAGATACTTCACTAGCCTGAGCCATAATCTCTTGAATAAGAGTGTGAAATATCTACCCTAAATAGAGTAATGTTTGTTAGAAGCTTGTGAATTTTTTGCACTAGTATTTCCTTAGACTTCTTAGTCATGTCTAATTGTGTGTGTGCAATTGCTACTAGCAATAGGCATAGGTTCTGAGAACACTTATCCTTTTAGAAATTAGATAGAGAAGTGATTCTTAAAAACCACAAAAGATTTATTTTATACTTTACCCTTACCTCCTTTTTTATTTTATTTTGAGACCTACCCACTCTAGATTATGAGCCAACAACCCATCTAATTCATGTAGAGATTCACTACCTTTTAGGACCACGCCTCCATCCAAAAAAAACCTTTTCAATATCTTACATGCCTTACCAGCTATTCCATCAACAAGTTGTTCAAATCACATACCTTCAACTCATTCCCTAGAGTGGATTTTATTTCCATTGAGTTTTTGAAATTTTAGAGGCTACCTCATTATCTTGTGGTGTACATAAAACCCACATTAATAGTTAATTAGCACTAAAAGGAGGGATGAACATCTGATTGTCATTAACACAAGAGATCCCCCTTATGAAAATCCAAAAAAAACCAAAAATATCATAAAAATTAGAAAACAAAAAAAATGAGAATGGATTGGCTCGATAAATCACCCATAGATATCCCAGGTATTCAACATGATCTCCCCAATGACCCATTCACATACTTTCCTAGGTTCCATAATAATCACCTAAGAGCTATTGAAGGGCATCTCACCACTTGCACATATGTTATACATGTTATAGATAAAAATTTTGAGGATGTAATCTGTAGGTTATTCCCATTCACGTTGGGAGAAGAAATGCATGATTGGTTAGGAGAGTTGGCACCTAGTTCTATTACTAGTTGGAGTGATCTTGAAGAACATTTTTCTATTTGATTTGGTACAAATATTTATGTTCATGATTTAAAAAATAATTTAACATATTTATGTGGTTCTTTATAGAAAGTATGTTAGAAATGAATTGTACAAAGGCTGACCAAAGAGAAAGCTTATTATTGTGCCCAAATAGTAACATAGTGGAAGGGTTTCCTTTTAATCTAGGCACTATGCACAAAGAGGAAGAAGAGATACTAGATGAAGAGAGTATTGCATCCATCAATGAATAAATTATAATGTTATAGGAGAAATTCAGATACCAATAATAAGAAGAAGAATCCATCAAGATAGGAGAATTGAATCATGTTAATTCCATCCCTATATTTGATGAGATAATTGAAGAAGGAAATAACAACAGTGAGGAAAGTGTTAATTTAAAATAACATTGTCACCATTTGAAACAAATCTATGAGATATAATATGCCCAGGTAGAGGATCAATTACTTTGCCTTGTAAATGAATATATTATCTTTGAATATGGTGTTAATGACTCTTGTGACTACCTATTTTCATTAGAATCTCTATTAGAAGACTCATTTGATGGTTATATTCCTGAATTATTCTCCTCTCATCACATAGGATCTAATTTTAATATTTAATATTATGTCATGCCTGAGGTAGGTATGTATTTTTATCATGGGATAAATGAAAAAGGTATGTTCGCTTCCCCTAATAATTTTGATTCTATTTCTAAGTTCTCTTTCAATGGAATTAATTCACATAGATGCTCATGCCTTGATCTGATAGATGTTGAATTCAATTTAGTGCCTAACTTTAATGTGTAGGACATTGTAGTTGATTATGTGATTGACTAAGAACCCCAGTGTATATGGACATCAACATAATTTGACATTGAATCTAAGACCTTTGATTACACATACAATACCCATGAATTTTCTTATCTTCTAGAGCATAACTATTCAAAATAACATCAACAAAAGTTTCAACATGTAGTGGATGATATGATCCCTTTGGAATTAATAATTAATGGATCTCTCACTCTTAAATTTAGAAATAGTGAACCCCAAGTAAACAAAAAATTTATTCATGATTTGGAAAGTCAAGAGCTTATTCATTCCAATATTTAATATCACACTCAAAATGAGAGTTTAGATGAAGTTTTGGAGGAAAATGTTGTTCATGATTATACTTATGATTCTAACTCTATCTTTGTGGACCTCTCCCATGATGAGTTCATAGAGATTGATGACTTTCAAGATTGCAGGTTAGATTTAATATCTGTCTCATGAGACACTTTAGAGGAGTTATTTGTTTATTATGTTTGGGGTGTCCCAATGAGTAACCCTATTTTTTTGTTTGACAATATGAGGTAAAGACTCAAAATTATACTTAATGAATATAAGGATGTCCCTGCCTATCTCAAAACTTTAATGGGGGAAAACCTTCTTATTACCAAAGAGTGAGAAGCATACCAAACAGAGTTTCCAAATCCATCCCCCATATTGTTTGGGTTTTATTTAGAGTATCAATAGGTTAGGTTTCTTGTTTTCTATCATTTTTTTCATTAGATTAAGTTTCTTACTTTTTTAGATTAGATTTCATAATTTCTAGACTAGATTTTAGTGCTTTCTTAGTTAGTTTCCTTCTTTCTAGATTAATATTTCTTGCTTTTTTAGATTAGTTTATTTCTTTCTAGAGTAGTTATTATTTATGATTTCTATAAAAATAAAAATTGTGTTTGATCTAACTATAACCAAGCTAAAAAAATCCAAACCAACTGAGCTTATGACTTGTAGAAAAGAGGGAAAATTAAAAATTTGGCAATTTGGGACTAGTTTATAGATTGGGCATATTTTTGTGTTTTGAGTCTTCAAGATAAAGGTATGGAATCATGAACCATTCTAGATATTTTCACAATTGAATACTTTTATCAGGCATATAGAAGTTTCTCTCAAAAGTACTTCATACGAAATTAAAAATTTTTCTTGTTTTATTGGATCAAATGCACTTATCACATTAAATACTTATTAGAAGTGATAATTATGGATCTAGATGTGGCTGGTAGGGATGTTATAGTAATTATTTGTTTTATAATTATAATAGATCACTAGGGTTATAACTCTTCTCTTTTCATTTAAGAACAAAAGAAAAACAAAAGAATAAGAAAACCAATGATTTCAAAAAGAGCAAAAGAAAATTTAAATAAAGTCAAAGGGCTCACATGGTGAAATAAGGTCAATATACCACTCATCATGATTAAAATAAAATAATGGAATGAGAAGAGGATACAAGGTATCTTTATCATAGTTATGGATGCCTAGATGATAGCTGAGCAATGCTTGAGCTTCCCTTATTTTTTAGCTTTAATAGACACTAGAACAAAACCTATAGTTTCATCAAGCCTTTGAAAAACTCACCACAATAAGGGATAAATGAATTACACATTTTGACACATATAGATCCAAGAAATTGGAAGGAAAGTATGTTGTGTGAAGGAATTTAGGAGTCTCTTCCATGTTTTTAATTTAAGTATTCTTCTATAACACACTTCATGATTAATTTAAGATTACAAACCAGAGTTCTAGGTTCTTGAATACTCAAGAGTATTCCCCATGCAAGTCACCATTTGGTGCACCCAACAACCCCCTTCTTTCCATAAGAAATGGGAACCCACCATTTTTTGGATTATAATCTTGACTTTGAGCCCTTCTTCTATTTGTTTTTGCAAAATTTTGGGTAAAAATTGACTATTGACATTTCATACTTTATAAAGATAGAATTGGTGTTGTATTTTCATAGACTATCTTTATGATTGATTCAAACTTATTTTATCAGGTATTTTATCCAGTATCTCTTTTAGGACTCATGCAATTTTTCATTTTGGACTTATTCTATTAGACTTTTTGTTGTAGGCTTTTTCACCTCAACATAATTGTTTCAGACATTTTGTTTGACAGAATTGGGTCTTCAACATATTTGTTTCAAACATTTTGTCTAACGAAGTATACCCTTTAGCCTTTTTTTATGGTAAATTTTCCTGACGGAATGACCCTTCAGACTTTTTATAGTTATCTTTTGACCTTTTGTTGCAACTATTTTTCTCGATAAAATGACCCTTCAAACTTTTTACAATTACCATTTGACCTTTTTTGTGGCCTTTTTTCTTTATAGAATTTACCTTCATCCCTTTTTGAAATGACCCTTTAGACCTAATGCACTTAACCTTTAGGACTTTTATCTTGGCTATTTTGCCCTATGAGCCTATCCTTTGGGACTTTTATCTTGGACTAGTTCCTTCAATAATTATGACCTAGACCAATTCCATCATAAGTTATGTCTCAAAAACATTTTATTAAATGAAAATAAACTATGGGATTTTTATCTTAGACATTTTATCTGATGAAAATGTACATGCTTTAGAAGTTGTGTTTTAGATATTTTATCTGATAAAAAATAAGTCTTTGGGTCTTTTATTGCAGTTCTTTTTTAAAGACCAGCCCCCAAAAAAAATCTTGAAATAATTCTCCTGCATAAAAGGCCAAAATAATTACCCCACATAAAAATTACAAAATAATTCCCCAAATACCCTACTACTAAAACTCTATAGCAGTGACAAGTGGCAACATCTTGAGAGCCTAGATGATAGATCAATGACCCACAAGAAGAAGTAGGGTCAGCAATTTAAGAGCCTAAAAGCCCCATAGAACTACCAAGTGGTACCCCTAAATTCATACACTTTAATATATATATATATATATATATATACATGCTAAGTCAATTTTATGTTTATGTTTGCAGGAGTGAATCTGGAAGTAACAAGTGTCATGCTTGCAGGAGTAAAAGAGTCAAACACTAAGATCTATGATGCACATTAACTCACATACCAAAGATCTAATGGCATGAGATAAAACATGGAAACAAATGGATTTCCATAGTAAGCATGGTGGTGATAAGTGTCCTCCTCATGGGAATGTTTAAGCAAAATATCTAATAACATGGGAGCCCAGTACATAGAGATCTAATGGTATGAGATCATCAGTGACTTTTCAATAGACATAGATCTAACAAAAAGCTACCAAATGGTATAAAGGCACTAAGTGATGGAGTGTGTTTTGAAAAAGATCTTAGGAAGGCCATGGATCTACTAAATGGCATGTTTGCATTCCATCATGCATATAAATCTGATGGTGTGAGTCCTAGGTGCACTTTTCAAAGGTCTAGACTCAATGATAGGTATCATTTAATGCATGATCATATTAAGATTAGTCACGATAAATAGTGTCACTAGTTTTGAATCATTGGTTAAGTGATACTTATCTTTGATGAATGTTTGAGTTCTATTTAAAGGAGGCTAATCTAAAAATATTTAACAGGTTGCTCTCACAAGCTATAAAAGGTTAAGACTTTATGCATGTATAATTTTGTAAATGGTGCATATATTTTATAGTTTACATACAGTTCAAGCTAAAATTGTAAAATTATCCTTTGTATTTATACACATACACATGTTGCATAACTTTTTTAAAGGTTATTTTAAACTTATAATTTTAAGTAGACTCTTATATGGTTTTAGACTATAATTAGAACTCAAGTTATAACTATCACATGTAATTACTTTACATGAACTTGAAGCATGAGGTGACCCCTTCCCCAGGTCTATATAAACAATTGTAATCCAGCTTGGATTAAAGGGTCAGAGAACTTTGAATATAGGAGCAACATTAACTTTGATCATCAACAAATGTGTTTGTGTATTTTCTTTCCAATTTATGTGTAATTAATTATTACTTTTTGGTTGTATCTTTTAATAATCTTTAGTGTGTAATAGTTGTGAATAGATTTTTCATTATCTTAATTGATGTACTAATTTGTATATTGCAATAGCTATTGATAGATTGGTGAAATATATTGATTAATATAGTTAGGTTGTTTGATTCATAATTCTGAATGTGTGCTAGTGCTTTCTTTAATGTAGTTTTATGTATGTGTATTAAAGCTACCTCAGATACTTCACTAGCCTAAACCATAATCTCTTAAGTAAGAGTATGCAATAACTACCCTATATGGAGAAACCTTTATCTAAGGCCTATGAATTTATTGTATCAGTATCTCCTTAGATTTTTTAGTTGCGTTTGATTATGTGTGTACAATTACTTCTAGAAACATGCATAGGTTCTGAGGCACTCATCCTTTTAGAAACTAACCAGGGAAGTGATTCCTGAAAACCACATATGTTTTCCTCTTTGTCTTACCATTTCCTCCTTTTTGAGTTCATTTTGAGACCTACCCATTCTAGATTAAAATGTAGCCACTCACCCAATTCACATAGATATTCACTACCTTTTAAGGACCACACCTCCATCCAAAAAACTTTGTCAATAACCTGTATGCCCTATCAGTTATTCCATCAATAGGTTATTCAAACTGCATACCTATAACTCATGCTTTAGATTGGATTTTACCTCCATTTAGATCTTAAAATGTTAGATTATACTTTGTTATGATGTGGTGTGCATAAAACTGACATCAACACATATGATCTAAGTGTTGAAAACTAAGATGAAAGTTGGTTTAAGTGTTATAAACTAGATCCCTATGTCAAACCCCATCCTAGATAGTAACACCATAATTAGACAATATCACCATTATTGAAAAAGTGTTGGTAGTGTCTTGATATAAGCAATAGTGTCCTCTATACAAGATTATCCTAAACTTTTAGGTACACCTATGTCTAGATATTTGGGGTCTATTACTACATGCACAAGTTTTATAACCCTATATTATGCCTATAATGATCAATTTATTATATAAACCCTAATCCTCCATAAAACTATGACATGAGATAAAAAGTGTGTTCATTAGTAGGGTCAGCTAGACATCCTCAACACCCCATTGTGAAGAGAGTTGAATACATACCAATACTTCAAGGAGGGATCAAGCCTAATTTAGTTCTCTCCATATAAGTTTTGGTGTAAGTATAATTGATGCTAGTATGATAATGGCCTTGAGTACCTTAAATGTGTTTGAGACTAGAAATCTAAAAAATCTAATATTAGGGTTGTTATAGATGGTATTATTTAGAAGTAGTGTAGAATAGCGATTGACAACCTTAGTTATGATCAACTTATTCTATGTTTGAATGTGTATTTTGCATCTAATTTCTATTTAGTGGTTAGAGGGATAAAATATATGTATATATATTATTTTGTTGCTTGTGCGGATGATAAAATATGTCTATGTTGACCTTGGGAGGTTTTAGTTTTTATAAAGATATTCATTTACAAAAAATGAGGGTAAATGATATTAGTTCCATTTTGGGGACACTAGTGCCATGTGAAACTAGTGTCCTTATTATAGTGCTAATATCCATCTGGAAGAACACTAGACATGAAGGGTCAAGATTGGGAAATGAGGGTATGGGACTACTTTGGAGATGACTAGGGGAACTTGTGGCCTACTTGAAGGTTGGATAAGTGTGACAGTAGTCTCTAGAATAGGTCTAAGGCTAAGCTAGTGATAAGTAGTCTCAAGTAGCATTTTTAACACTCATATGACACTTTTGGGTGATTACATTTTCCCCCCTTTATTATAGAAATTTATCAAAGTGAAATGACTAGGATAAAGGAAAAAGAAGCATACTTAGACTTATCTAAGAAGTGAATCCTATGAAGTTGGATCTAAGTATGTGAAGCATGATCCAATTCATGTCCTAAAAATAAAATGTGCATAAATTAGTCCTTATTTAAGAGACATAAAAATCAAAATATTAAAATGAGTAAAGAATTAAAATTGAGTAAAGAGATAGGAAGGAGGAAAGGAATGAATCAACCTCACTAGGTACATGAACTAATGCATGAACCTAGTGATAACCTGAATGTGTTCATGTATATAGTGATTAATTGATGAATAGCTACAACTAAGTTGATAAGTTATTCAATACTCATGTGTGGGTGTCTTAAAAGCTCAATCTAGTTTTTAATCCTTCATTGTCCACCCCTACTTGGTGGATCATGACCTATGAATAGCTTGGATTGGATTGATACTATGTCCAACCCTCTCATATGGGTTGATCAAGAACTCAAGTAGACTATGACTCCATCATTACCCACTTATGTGTAGTATATGCATATAAAATTAAACTACACGAAGTATAGTAAATGTATAACTAAGTATATCTAAATATATATGCCAGCTATGCATCCACTTGGGTACATTAGGTATCTTTGATCCACTCAATAATGCTAACCACTTCAAATAGAGTAAGGCATGAAACTGGTTTGAAACTTGGAATATGATGTCAGATGTATAAAATGTATAGAAAAACATGTAATTTTTGATTCCATATAATCAACTAGTGTGTAACTGAGTCTACATAAATAAGGTGTTATACACATGCCCCCAAATCTAATATCTGAGTATATGGATTCTATACTAAGTCATAATAAACTATATCTAGGTATTTTAACTGAATATGGGAATATTCATGTTGTGCATGATGCCCCCAATCTAAATAAACTAATGCATATCTAAGTTGAACTAGTATGAATTTGAGAAAAATTGAGTATAACTCATAAATCTATAATTGAATATGTGCAAACTTATATTATACCTACTATGATATTTTGGCCAATTTAAGCTGTTATAAAACTAAGGCCACTAAATAGTAGCACCATATCTTAGACATTAGTGTCATGTTGCATTAGTGTCCCAATTTAGGTGTTAGTGTCCTTCTAGTTTGAATTTTGTGTAAATGTACTACTTTATAGGTTTCTATTTTCCCAATGTATTTACACATATTTTATTTTATATAATTGATCATATGTGCTCAAAAATGTATCGTGAGTGAAATATAAGATCCTGATCTCTATTATAAACCCCTAAGAATTCCCCCTCTTTTGAGGGGAGTTGTTAAACCTATGCAAGAACTGTCCTCAAAATAAAAAGCTTTGCAAAATGTGTGTTTACTAGAGTATGTATGTTAATTGCATAATAATCCAATATAGTGTGCATACATAACATCAAAATGTAAGATAATCTAAGCATAAGTATGTAATGTAAGATGTATATCAGGTCTAACATTCACAAAGGTGTCAAGATAGATGTAATCAATGTATATAATAGCAAATCTAAGTAAAAATTGGGTATTTACCTAGGGGGATGGGGTATGATGTCTATCATGACACCCAAGTAGGATAGGGAGATGTATGAGGTCCCTCATAGCATTGAAAACTAGTGAGTAATAATAAAATACAAGTGTTATGTCCATGATGCATATAATAAATCATACATACAAAACACATGAGGCACACAAAATAGGCCAAGAGGACACAATATAAGGGACATGGGCACATGTCTCTAAATATAAAAAAATAAGACATACAAAGAAATTTTTAAATGTCCACATATGCAAGAAACAAGCAAGTTATATTAGAGCCACATAGAAGGACATGTTCAAATGTCCACATACACAATCAGGAAAGGCACACTAAACATGGGAAAATGTTCAAATCATACACATTATGAATAAAAGTGGTATAGAGCCAAAGAACAATGGCATATTCAAATGCCCTTGAATAGAATAAACATAAAAATAAAATCAAGTCTAAACTAGGTAAACTCTACATGAAAGTATACATGAATATGTAATACAAATATTTGTAAGATATAGAATGTACATATGTTGAGTCTAAAGTAGTAATAGTTGACAAAAAAATATGAGTAAGAGTAGGATGATCAAGATCAAGATATAAAAATACTAAGGCTAGGATGAAAATTATATAAATATAGAACTTGGTAATCAAAATTATGTATAGGATGCCCCAAAGTGGGAGAATGTGTCAAGTGAAGTCCCATGTATCAATGTATATACCTCCAGTGGGTAGATAATAGAAAATATAGATCAGTGTAGTAGACATAAGTCCTATAATCAACCTAAAATCACTCAATAAGAATAAGTGAATCATGTATATATGATAAAACTAACTATACTAAGATAGCTAGCATATGTAGTGTCTAGAAAATATAAGCAATGTAAACATAAAAGTGCATAGAATCTATAAATTTTGTGTTTTTTGAGTAATTATTTGAATATTTTTGTGTTTTTTTATAAATCAGCTATGTACAAGGAAATAAAAACCATATTAATCAATGAGTCTCATGGGAGACTCACTATCACTATGGCATGTGTCAAATAAGGAAACTATGATTGTGCATGTTATGTGAAAGGGCAATTGTGGTCCCATAATATGTTGTACTAAGTGATCTATATCTATATCTACCTATTTGATAGGAATCCATGACACTAACTATAGTGTCCTATTAACTATAGGGGTCTCAAGAACCCATATGGTAGAAGAAGTTTTAGGTGGCATAGGTGCCTTATACGAAGAACCCCAAGAGTCCAATAATACTGATCTCAAAAAAAAATGAGTGGAAAAAGGCCCTATTTAATATATAATAATCTCTAATGTAGGGGTCTCTCTAATAATGTTCTCTATGGGAGAGTATACATACATGTCAAAACTTTAGGAGTATACCTCACCTACATTGGTGGCTCTACTAAACTCTATGGTATATCAATAAGAACCATGCTCTAAGATATAATTGATAATTGTGCTATATAGGGTAATTATGTTGTCATTGGTAACTATGATGGTAGTTGTGATGTAATTACCTATGGAATAGTTAGAGGATACTCATATGGAAGACCCTCAAATCTAACCACCTAATTTTCATGTATATATTTCAAGCATCTTTGAATTGTTTATGTGATGCCTCATATTTATTGTATCCATGGCCTACCCAATAACATGTTAAATATGCATGTATTAGGTACTACTAATAATTGAGTGGCCATATGTACTGGGCCAACCTATAATAAAAGTATAATCTCCTTGATGGAGATCTTAACATGACCACTCAAACCACAGATAACTATGTCTATAGGAAATATATCATGATATGAATTCTCCTAATGCTATAAAAGTGTCATAGCACACATTCTAATGCTTGACCCATTGTCAATCATAACACTCTAGATAAGATGATGATTTATGTAGGCTCATATAAATAGTGCATGTAAATCTATGTAAGCATCAATAATCTCCTACTCTGAGAAGGTGATGAGTGGTCTAGATGGAATTGTAGTGTGGTACATACCAATGATATTGTGTAATGGGTGTGCCTCCTCTGTAACAGTATGATATGAAGCTAGTGGTGGATGTATCTAATATCTGTAGTGAACACCTAAAGTTCTCCCTACCTCATTTTTTTGTATGCTTTGGAAATTGATCTAAGAATATATTTAATTCCTTAGCTTCTATTTTTTATACTTTTGGTGCCTTTATGGTTGTGGCCACATCGATAATGTTAGCTTCAATCAAATCATGTATCTTATGTTTTAAGTTTATGCATCTATTTTTTGTATGGCCTAGTACCTTGTGATACTTGAAAAATGTTTTAGAATAATAACTCTTTAGAAGAGGTCGTGTCATATCAACCTCTTTGTGAATGTTGTAAACTTCTTAAACAAAATAATTTTGAGTAATGCTAGTAGAAGACTCTATTTAAAGATGTCCTAAAGTTATTTTTCTACCATGGGGCTAGTTAATTTAGCTAATATAGTCTTGTATCCTAAGACATATTATTCAATAAGTTCATCTGAATTTTGTTTTAACTATGCAACTTGAACATATGAGATCTTATCATTGATATTTATGGATAAGTATGCTAAAAACATGTCTAACAAAGGATTGAATGCTATTATATATTTATTTAGTAAGTCATAAAACCACTATAAGACATAATCCTTTAAATTGCATGGAAATAACTTTGTGAGAAGCCAATTATTGGACACATAGTCCAAACATGATATGTGAAAAGCTCAAATATGGTGATCTGGGTCACCCTTACCATCATACAATGTAATTTTAGGTGCCATGAATCTAGATGGCAAGAGAAATTCCACTATGTGGGGTGTTAAAATTGCATGTAAGAAAACATTAGAATCTGAGGTATATGATGGCCTAGTAGCTCCCTTTTCAAGATGTAACACCTTAGCCTATAGAGTATGAACCTCATGCATAATGGATTATACATTTAGAGTAGATAAACTAGCCAAAATAGGTGTAGATATCATCAAATGTTATTTAATTACAATTATTGGTTGTGTTAGTTCAGTTGGCCCCATTATAGGCGTAACAATGTTACTAGCTAAGGGAGTTAAATATTGAGCATTGTTTGATTTATTATTCATTTCTATTATGTCTTGTAAAAAAATTTCATGATCAAGGGGTTATTATATAATTTTATCTCTAAAGCTCTATAGGATCTCATCCTTATTGACAATTAGGCTACCATTGTTAAGTGGAGGGAGAGTGTCCCATTTTATAATTGTGTATCATCTTATTCTTAATTATATTGTACATCTTCAGATGCATTATCATTGAACTCCACATAATCAAGATTTTAAGGATGAACAATGGGAGTTATAATAGTCCCTTATCCATGGTATAATCTCAAATAGTAGGAATCTAAATATGGTCTATGGGATTACCACCTAGCCTAGCACTTCTTGATGGAAGAGAGATAAATTTTTAGATGTCATATAGTAAACAAATTAAATGAGAGATACTAAAATAGATATATGAAATCTATAAAACTTAAAGCAACTATTTCAAATAGGTAAAATAAAGATACAAATCCTAGGAGCGTCTAGGGTTAGGCTTTGAGTAATATTCAAAGTAAGTCAAGTTCACCAAATGTTGTAACCCTTAAGGACTTAGTGAGAGTAAATCCTATGTTTATTAAAGATTTGAGTAGACTAAATCAGGGACTTAATATGCATTAAATATAGATACTAATTTTTTTAAAAATTGACTAAATTTGACTTTTATAAAAATATTAATAAATAGTGCAAATAAACACTTAGCTAGAAAAAACCTAATATGGATGATCTGAGTGTTGAAAATTGAGATGGAAGTTGGTCTGAGTGTCATAAACTAGATCCATATATGAGAACCCCTCCTAGATAGTAGTGCAATAATTGGATAGTAACACCATTATTAAAAAAAAAATTGGTAGTGTCTTAATATTGGTGGTAGTGTCCTCCATGCATGACTATCCTAAACTTATGGATCCACTTGTGTCTAGGTATCTAGGGTTTATTCCTGTACACATGAGTTTTGGAACCCTATGTTGTGCCTTTAATGATTGATTTAATTTATGAACCCTAATCCTACATACAAATAGGGCATGATCTAAAAAGTGTATCATTAGTAGGGCAAGTTAGACATCATCAACACCCACTATAAAGAAAGTTGCTTACATAGCAATACTTTGAGGATAAATCAGTCCTAATGTAATTCTCCCCGCCAAAGTCCTGGTGAAATTGCAAGTGATGATAGTATGATAGTGGCCTTGAGTGCCTTGAATGTGTTTGAAACTAGAAATCTAGAAAATCTAAGCTCATGGGTGTTATAGATGGTAGCATGCAAAAGTAGGGTAGAATAGGGATTGATAACTTTAATTTTACTCAACTTATTTTGTGTTTGAATGTGTATTTTGAGTCTAATTTCTATCTAGTGGATAGAGGGATAAAATTCATGTATATATATATATATATATATATATATATATATATATATATATATATATATATATATATTGTTATGTTGCTTGTGTGGATGATAAAATATGTCTAGTCTAACCTTAGGAGGCTTTAGTTTTTGAAAATATATCCATTTGGGAAACGTTAGGGCAAAGGACATTACTCATATTTTGGGGACACTAGCCCCACATAGTGCTAGTGATCTTATAATGGCACTTATGTCTAGTTAGCATCACACTAGGCATGAAGGGTCAGGATCAAGAAATGAGGGTCTGAGATTACTTTGGAGCCGACTAAGGATGCTTGTGGCCCACACAAAGGCTATATAAGTGTGACAATATGCTCTAGGATAGGTCTAGGGTAAAGCTATGGATAGGTAGTATCAAGTAGTAATATTAACACTAAAATACCACTTTTGAGTTATTATAATTAACAATTAAGTAAATACTTAAATAAATTATGCTAGTAATAGTTGTCTTATTCTTTTTGTAACTATTATCTAAACCCCTAACCCTAACCTCATCTCTTATCTATATAAGAACATAAAGGGATAGTGGATGAGATATGTTTTAGATGAAATTTATTGTTATATTAGTAGAATTAGGTTAGTTATCTTAATCAAAAGAGATAGTTATGATACTTGGATGAATCTATGTTACTTTGTTTCTAAGATTTCATATATATATATATATATATATATATATATATATATATATATATATATATATATATATATATATATATATATATATATATATATATACATATACATATACATATATATATATATATACATATATATATATACATATATATATATATATAGTATGCATGTATTGTCGGTGTTTGTCTTATGGTATCTAACATGATTTTAGACCCTATATAGATAATTTAATATGGTATCATAGTTATATAAGCTTCATATTGTTCTACATCTATTTTTAAACATCATATCTACAATTTTTCATCCTTTTTCATAATTATTTAGCATTATTTTTAAGTTTTCAAATCTATACTTTTTTTACATTTAAGGTTTCAAGTCAAGATTTAATGGCTTACTAAAAATAACTAATATCTCTGACCTCACCCTTATTGGATCTTAGTTGATCATAAATTGGTGAATTTGGTGGGATACTAAGGGTTCAATTAAATTTATTTCATAAAAATCCCCTAGGTTAGAATTGTGTTTTGATTGTTATAAAACTCACAAAATCTTTCATTATAGATAGAACGGTAATTAGTTTTACCTAATCTATGGTGTGAGGGGTACTACCTCAATTCTTAATCTACCAGCTAACACATTTTATGAATCTTAGCTTCCACATACCTCACGATATAGTAAGTTCCTATTATTTTTATTTTTTTGATAATAGGAAGACTCTAAATTATTTTATTATGTAGTGCATTGGTAAGTGGTTATCCCCAATAATTTACTCTATACATACCTCATAGATGAGATAGTGTAGATAGAGATGATGGAAACCTCCATAATCAATTCTCTTCTGGTAGTTTACTATTTATGATTATGGATTCATATATCAGAGAGCCTACAAATTAAACATGTCTTAGCCTAGTATTTTTTGAAAACAACTCTAATTATAGTTTTTAGATCTATATTATTGTAGTATTCTTTGTTTAGCTTCAATTGCAATATTCTCTATCCAGGTTAAATTTTATTATCCCTATTTGGGGTTCTATTTTTTTTAAATAACAATGAAAGGGAAAAGTAGAGGAAATTTTTTTAGCATAAATGAATTTCTTAGGGAAAAAAATGATCTATGTAGGAAGGTCATAGACTAGCATTTTTTTGTGGATCATAGGATGGCTACACCATTTTGAATTTCTCATAAATATGATCATTTTAACTATTATTTTTTGAAAAACATACATACAAATGTTTTTTCTCCTATAGTTTGAAAGCACTTTTTTTAGAAAAATCAATAAATTTTTAAAAAAATACCCATATGAAAATCACACTATTTTGATTTTCTCATCAAGATGATCATATTAATATGTACTTTTTAAAAGACTTTTTCATAAATTTTATGCATACAAAAATAAATTGGGTTATTTTCACTTAAGTTTATATGATAGCAATTGGAGAGAAAAAGATAACCCTCTCAAGTTCCAACTAATTCACTTGGAAAGGATAAATTACTAGTGCACTGCTTAACAAGGGTCTATACCACATTGTAATGAATGAAGAAGATATAACTTCATATATTTTCAAAAAAAAAATAGAAAAAATGTTTTGCCAAAGCTAGTCATCATTGGTTAATCAGTACCCCCTAAATCAAAGTTTCTTTTTTAGGGCATCGTGGAAACTTACAAAGTTTGAACTACCTTGGTGGAAATTTTCAGAAAACACAATACCTTGAGGGCATGATAATTGGAAAATTAACTCACTATTCTTAGTATAAACAATTATTATTTAATCAAGGGCATGTTAATTGCAAAAAACAATACACTAAGGGCATGTTAATTGTAAAGCAATGAATGTTACTTAAGACCACACTACCTCTAGCTTAGCCTTAAACCTATCTTAGGGCTTATTTCAATACTTATCTATATTTTGTGTGGGTCTAACCCATACCTATACATTCCTAAAGTAGTCCCAAACCTTGCCCTAAGGATATAAGACCTTAGTGCCCTAGGTTCTACCACCTAGACATTAGTGTGCCCCTTTAGACACTAGCACACTACAATAGTAACCAATAGACTGTGCTAGTGTCCCTTACCCTATTTCAACCCCAATAGATATATTTCCAATTCTCAAGGCACCTTAAAATCAGCCTAGGATCAAACCACATCCAAACAAGCACTATATTAGCATATATACACCACTTTTATCTATTTACCCTCTAGATGAAAATTAGATGCAAATACATACAAACAAGATTAGAAACAAGTTGTGTAAATCAAGGTCATTAATCCCTAATTTGCCTTACTTATACATACAACTATCTATAGTAGTAATAACCTTAGTTTACTCAGATTTCTAGTCTCAAGTCTCACTCAAATCACTCAATCTTGTATTCATACTAGCATTCACTTGCACTTGCACCATCAACTATATTAAGAGAACTACAAAAGGCTTGATTGCCTCTCAAATTATTGGTATGTAGTCAAATCTCAACATAACAGGTTGTTGAGGATGTTTGCCTACCTAGCTAACATCACACTTTTGCTACTTGTGCCACATAAATACATTAATAACATGGAGGTCTAAGGTTTTTCTCTTAATCAATCAAGAATAGGTCATAGATAGTGGAGTAGGATTTTTTCACATAATCATAGGTGTTTCAGACTCATGCAAGGTTATTCCCATAAGTTCACATAGTTTTTAACAAGAGAACACTAATATAGTGTGTTACTATCTAGAGAACCATGCTACTATCCAGGAGGAATTATGAGACCTATTTCTAGTTTGTGACACTTTGATCAACTTATGTACCAATTTAAAACCTCTTGTTCATCTGTATCAGTTGATTTCTAACTAAGTACATAATTATGTGATTCATTTTTATTTTTAGAGTAATCAATTAGGTCAATTTTTATACAAATTAGTGGTTATATTTATTGCATATTTATCCCCTAATTTAATGTTTTGGCCCTTTAATTATCTAGGGTTTTACATTCTATAAATACCTTAAAATTTAAATCATTTGGTGAACCCAACATACTTCAAATAATACATAAAACCCTAACCTTAGGTTTTATATTTCCAAGCTTCTATAACCCATATTTAGATTTTAAATCCTTGTAACCTCTGATTTTTATTTGGTATAATCATGATAATAATGATAGAATAAGTTTATCACTTTTGATATAAAGTTTTCTAGCTTCCTTTACATGCTTGTTTCCTTTCATTTGGAATTAATTCAAAGAATACATAGACATATATGTACATGATGCTTTATATCAATTAAAATGTATGTCATATTTCATTCTATCTCTAGCATGTTATTTTTCTTTTATGTGGAATTTAATTAAGAAGCAAATTCTTACACACATAGAGGCTACATCACATAAGATAATAAACATATTACCTAAACTTCACAAGTCCCCTTTAGATGATTTTTGATCTTTTGTTTACTTTAATTCCTTACCTATCATTATTATACATAAGATAAAATTAATAATTTTTCTTATCCCTTCTACTTCTTGACAACATAATATAGCTACTCTCTCACTTCTACTACTATCTCTATGCTCATAGTAGACCTTACGATCCATGTTATGATGTACACAAGTGGTCCCAAATCATGGTAGGTTATCCAAATTTTGGAGAGCTATCATAATGATGTCATGGTGATGTCCTGGAGGTGTATTGATGAGTGGATGAAGTGACATGATAGCCTAAGTAATAATGACAAAGTGTGCAATGTGCTTATCCTAGTGTGCTTGAAGTATGTCTGGTTATTCTCTTGAATTTGATTGGTTAGAGATGTCTAGGGATGAGTATGGTGATTTTTTCATGTGTAAGAGGTCCCTAAGATGTTATCTATGCTTTGAAATCTTATGTCCATATGTGAAATTCATCAGATAGTCCATAGTTTTCATCTAGATAGTTTGGGTCCAATGGTAGAAAATCTAAGAAGGTAGTTTGATGACATCACCATTGCCATGTAAGAATGAGTCAAGGGGAGTTGGTAATATGGTTATGATCACATTAGTCCCTAGTTGTTATGCACTATATCTAAATTCATGCATCAAAGCATGGTCAAAGATATGAGGGTGCAAAGTTGGATTCTCATTCAGAATTCATTGTTTTCCCATACTTAGCCAAATTTGCAATGTGGCTAAAAGTTTATTCATCAAAAACTTAGTATTTGGGAACTTTTGGTTTGGAAAATTTTCTATTGAGGAAGATTATTATCATAGGCTTTTATGTTTGGCATTTACACATCAAATACTTTGTAGAGGAAGATTTCATTTCAAAGTCTTTTTTGAAAAAACTCTCCTTTTGGTAGGTTTGGTCATTAACAAATTTAATTTTGGAAACTTTTGTTTTGAAAACTTTGGGAGATAATCTATTTAAAATGAATTATATGTTTTGGAGTTTTTAGGCCCTAAAGAAAAGTTTTACTTTTATTGACCAGGCTATACAATGACACTTGGAAAGAGTGAAAGGTTACACCATGGCACCCTGCATGAAAAGGCATCCTACATGGCATGCACACTCGGACAAGGTGGTTGAATTCAAATTAAATAAAGGTTATGAGCTCATATATGTTAATGAGTAATGGTATACAAACTAGAAATCAATGTAGGTTATCTATTTACATAGAGCCCCCAAATTAGTTCACATCATTTAATCATTTGAGCTTAAGTAGACTTCAGCATCAAGCAATCCCAAGAGCCCTAACTACTATCATAGTGATTTAAAAATTAAGATATTAATCTAAGTAACAAGATGCCATTATTAAAATCTTGTAACATACTAGTACCCATTATAATTATAATAGAATCACCATCTAGGAATTACAAGGGAGCCCTAGTGTCATCTAGTTTATTTATTAAGGATTCTACAAAATACCTCAATACTATGTTCAATCCTACTATATTTGAGGGTGTTATTTGAATTATTCAACATTATGGGAAGTAGTCAGGAATGTGAATTCATTTGCACTTGAGGAATACATAGCAACTAAAGACAATCAATTGACAAAAGGCCTACTCATATTTAAACATCAATCCATATACTATGCCACTGTAAAACTAGAAGTGATGATATGCATCGATTTTCTATAGAGTCTATTTTTCAAAGGAAGATTCATGGATGGATGATATCTACATTATGTATAAAATGACACTATTGTCATGTGTATATATAGAAAAACATTTAATATTTATTTAAGCTTTCCTATTGTATATGTCACACATTATTTGTATATTATAGTTACATGGGAAAAGGCCAACCATATAGAATGAGCTCTTTCAAAATGGTTACTAATTGGGGAAAAATTTACCTTGAAAGAACATGTCAAGAGTCTGGTCCCCATTAACAACTTTATAATAGTAATCCATGTAGGCATGGAGTTATTGAACATGCTCTTTGGTCATGTTAGTATCTACTTCATTCACCTAAAATGGGTTCTCCTTCTAAACCTTCTGACTACCATAGAGCATACCTACACTTTAGATGAAATCATTAGTGCATGCCTCCAAGAGAATATTTTTCATAAGGTTATGTGGCCACTCAATGTAAATTACTATATTATGTCTTATCTGCAAGACATGGTCATGGGCACTATATATAGGCATAACAAGCTCATATGGGATCCCAATGTTGAAGTCATTAAATATAGGATATGTGATTATTATAGATTCATGCATATATATTTGTATGTGAGGAACATAATCAATATTTCTTAGGACATTTATCCTTAGGTATGGATGATTATCCATGATGATCCATTACTAATAATTTCCCCAAGCATAGCCCAAATAGTGGCCAATAACATTAGAGACTACTGGCTATATCTAGATTACACAATGATCATGGTGGTAGGGAACAAATTCGTTTTGAACAAGGTATCTAAACAATAAATTGCTCATCAAATTTGGAACAACATCGATGAATAGTTGACAAAAAATAAGAAGGCAACATTTTATGGGTCTCACGTAACCATTAGGTAAATGCATTACACCATTCATAGATAGTTCAGAGAGGATGGAAATGCCAATAAATCTTATTCATTTCCCACCTTTCCTCACATAAGTTGAGATCCTCATGTCAAGGTCTAAAATAAAATCCACGCTCTTGGCCTTCACTAAAAACATGAGGTAATCAATCATGACTTTCTTTTATTGAATGCCAAAGATGAAAATGAGGTTAGAGAAAGGGTTAAAACTACTAGGCTAAATGAGGACTTGATAGGAGTGATCTAAGCATAACCATCTTAGACACTCGGTGAAGAAATTTTTAGAAATATACCTCTTAAAGGATGGAGATCTTCATATTTATAGAGTGGGAGGAAATCACAATATCCAAAAGGAGAGGGGACTAACCCCCAACAAGCTCAAATCTAGCCTTAGGACTAACAATAGCTGGTAGCTAAGGCACCACTTAGTGGAGATCAAAAGGAAGAACAAGTTGAGGAGATAAAATACCTATCTCAACACAAGATCAAGCATAAGTACTCCCAGGTCAACCTTCAATAATTGAACTAATTAAGGTCAAGAAAGAGTTAGCTAAGTAACTAACTATAGTAGGATGTAGCACATAGGTAGAAGCTAAGGTTATATACTTGGATTCCTCAGATGAAGAGGAAACACTAGCTACTTTAGCCTCAATGTCAAGAATGATTCCTTCTTCTCTTCCATCATAGTCCATAGGTCCATAGGTAGGGAGAATAACAAAGACATATTAGAGAAGCCTAAGGATATACCATAGACCCCTCTAACCTAGGAGGTAGATAAAGAGGAGATATAACAAGAAAAGGTCCTAAGCTTATAGGCACTCAAGGCCAAATCACCCATCACAAGTGTCTCATCTAGTAAGGGTCCCTTACATATCCTTTGATGTCTTTACTAATAGTTTCAATCACATCTAGTCGTATGGTATCCACATTTGTTCCCTAGTAGATAATTTCTATAGGTTTACTCTCCCTACACCCATCCATGAATCTTCATACCACCACTACTTCCATTTCACCTTCTACTACTATAACTTCTACCCTTGTGGTTTTCATCCCTTAAGTTTCCATTCCATTGGCATCCACTCCATCAACATTGGTTTTGTCCATTTATTCCATTTCTCAATCAATCACTCTAGCTAAATCCCTTTCTACCCAGTTGGGTTCATCCCTACCTTCTTCTACTTCCACCATAGTAACCATAGTGGTAACAACTAAGAGAGAACATAGGAGGTAGCTAGTTTATATGCTTCATCCAATGACACAGTATGGGATCATAGATTGGTTGAAGATTATTTAGCCTATAATGCCTAATCCTCCCACATCCATTAAGCAAGAACCTAAAGAACATGCTCAAGTGTAAGCATTTCCCTCTTATCCCTCAAATCTCACTCTTTTATATTGGTATCAAGAACTAGGATCCTCAACCTCTAAGAATCCAAATCTAAAGATAACATCATTGCCAGTAATGAGCTCTCTTTTTGACAAAGTGATTGCATAAGTATAGAGGGTGAGAAAGAGGAAGGTAGAAGATAACTTGGGTAGGAGCTTGATCATGGAGGAAAGGGAGGAAGTATACTCCCTAAGAAAAATATATAATGGGAAAAAGGGTCAATCCCCTTATATAAAGGACTTAAAATCATATATGGAGACCCATAAATAATCCATCATGGCCATACATTAAGGAATTGAAATGGCCAAGTAAGAGCTCAAGGAAGAGTTAGAAACACTCAAAGAACAAAATCAAGTAATTCAAGTTCCTTAGGGCATTAAATAAGATGTAAAATATGATTCCCTTAGATTGTATGAAATACTTGATTCCATTCATTCTTTGAGAGTTATCTTGGCTCCACATGTCAATAAGATAAGCCAATTATTCATGACTCTCAAGGAAGATGACAACAAGATGAACTTCCTAGTGTTATATACACCCAATAACTCTTTCATCCATCTAGATTTGATGAATCCATTAGAGGAATTTAATGCTCTAAACTTAGATTTAATAAGGACCCAAGAGGCCTGAGACTAGGTTTTATCTTTAAAATCATTAGTCAATAAATTGGTTGAATAGGAGAAAGAGGTTGAATAGATTTTGTCAGGACTAGAGTTGGCTACTATTCTAGATAATTTAAGAAGGTTGGTAACTAGAGTTGCATTTGAATAGATGATCAAATGAGCCTCTAACAATTTAAAACAAAGTTTACAAGTTCTGAGCATTGAAGACATAGAGGCTAATTTAAGCACAACAAGCAAAAAAGACACAAAAGTGAAGGTATTTAGGTTGGCTTTAAAGCAACCAAAGAGGAGCACAATAAGCTAATGGGAGAAACTAGAATAATAAAAATGCCATATCTATTGGATATGATTCTAATTATATCATATCATGCTAAGGCCTACAATCACTATCAGGACTTAGATGCGAAGAAGAAAGATGCTCAAACTGCTAGTTATATTATGTTAAATCCACCAACTTTGCTAACAACAACAACTATCACATCGATGCCACTTTAGGATACTATCCCCATGATGAATATATTTTAAATGAATAGTGCATATTCAATTTCACTTCTAGTTATGCCATCATCTACTACCATTTCCACTACAGTTCCCATAGTAGTTTTGAGATTGGTCAAATAAAAGCCAATTTAGATTGGCTAATTTTGTATATTTTTCATGTAACTAACAACCAAATAGTAAAGTCTTAGTTACATTTATATATTATAATTAACTAAATATTGAGTATCATGCATACATTCCATGGTTAGGATATTTATAATGCATCGTTATGTAACTCAGACTTATTTTATGGTCTATCAATATGTAAACAAAATGTTCTAATCTTGGAGGATGAGGCAACCCCTTCTCCAAGATCTCTATATACAAATTATAACCCTCTTTCAAAGGGTTGAAGTTTTTTAATGAAATATAGGAAGAAATCAAGGATATTGATTATCATGTAACTGTGTTTTTTTTATCTCCTACCCTTTATATGTTCATAAATTTGAAGTTTCTTTAGTTTATAGAATGATTCAATAATTATGATGTGTGCAATCACTACAAATGAATCTAACTATTATTTTTATGAATGATTAATCCTAGATGTGTTATAGTTATTATGTTTTGATATGTTTATTGATTTATATAGTGAATACAGGTTGAATCAATAATCTAAAGTGTGTAGAAGTGTCTCCGATGATATAGTATTATAGGAGTGAACAATAGCTACCTTAGATCACTTTTTTTTTGAACTATAATCTATAGTATAAAGGTATGTAATAGTTTCATCAAAAGGAGTAACCTTCAGTAGAAACCAATAATCAACCTATACTTGATTACCCAAACTCCCAACCATGTTTGTTTGTAATTAGCAGTTGCAAATAATAAACATTGATCTTTGAGAGACTTGTCCATTAAAGAGATAGACTAAGAAATTCCATTTCAAAAAACATAGAATCCTTCTTTCTTCCTTACCCTTTCCTCTTTTTTAATTTTCTTTGAGATCTACCCACCATAGATTAGCCTTTTACCCATCCAACTTACATAGTGATTTTCCTTTTTGTTAAAAACCACACATCTACACACAAACTTGGTTGAACAACCCACATGTTTAACCTATTATTCCACCAATCAGTTATTTCAACCATATACATATAACTCTTACCCTAAAGTGGAACCTAATTCCAAAAAGATCCCAAAATGTTAGAGGTTACCTCATTTAAAACTATATGAAGTGTGCATAAAACCCATGTCAACAAGGGTTTCATTTGATAAAATTTTAGGATTCATAATATCCCAATACAAAATGAAGTTAAATCCAAAGAAAGTCAAAACTATAATATAAATGCCTTCTCCTACAAACTTATTACAATTTTGATCTTTATAATGCAAAATATAGTAAATATGTTGCTTTGTGTCACAACTAGTAGATAAGACTCAGTCATTCACAAGATTACTTAATAAGGATACAAAATTCAAATGGGATATCACATGTCAAGAAAGCTTTGATGCACTCAAATAATACTTATTGAACCCACCTATAATAGTACCACCAATACCTAACAGACCACTTCTCCTCTACCTCTCAATGATAGATCATGTACTCAATGAACTCTTGGGACAACATGATGATTAACATAAAGATCAGATTATTTACTACATCAATCATACACTTGTTGAATAAAATCAAAATATCTAGAAATAGAAAAACTATGTTTGACACTTGTATCTACTACCCAAAAGCTCTAGCACTATATGATTAACAATTAGACACAAGTGATTATAAAAGTAGATCCTTTAAATTTTCTTATGTCCAAACTACATCTCTCATATCATATCATAAAATGGATAATGTTACTTATGAAATTAGACCTAAATCCTATGTTACAAAAATGAATAAAGGGCCAGACAATTATATATCAATTAGCAGCACCACCACTATTAGATACCAATCCTATCAATGATAATTTTTTAGATGACTTCACATCTTACAATAACCCTTATGACACATGGACAATGTTCTTTAATATTTCTAGATGTCCATCAGGTGTCAGAATGGGAATTATTTTTATCAACCCACTTGGACACATAGTACCACTTGCTTACTGATTAATTTTTTCATGTACAAACAATATCATTGAATACAATGCCTTATCCTTGGCCTTCAAGTAGCTCAAGGTCTCCAAATCAAATCTATTCAAGTATATGGGGATTCATAATTTATTATTAATTAGGTTATAGATATTTACAAAACTAAGGAAGAATGTCTAATTCCCTACAATAATATGGTTCAATGTCTATAGAATCAATTTTAATAATTCTCTATCAAAAGTATTCCTTATAAGTATGGCCAGTGCAACATCATTGAAACCCATTCACATCAATGCTAACCAGGATATATTCATTATCAAATGATTATATTCACCATCAATATCTCTCACATTTATAGCCATCATACATAGTATAATAGCATCTAAATGGTTTTTTGATATATTTATTTTTTTGCATAAAACCATTACTCTAGATACTTTCACAAAGAATGATAAACACAAATTATAAATAAATTCCCTTTATATGTCATCATTTGTGGGGACTTATTCAAGCAATATTTTGAGGGGCACTTACTTTGATGTCTGACAGTTAAGGAAGATAAGTTGGCCATTTGTCAAGTGCACGATAGTGAATATGGTTGTCTTTTCAATGGTAAAGAAATGTCACACAAAGTACTCTAATAAGGATAATATTGGACCACTATGGAACAAGAATGTCAAGAATATATTAAATTATGTGATAAATTTCAATGACATTACAACCTACACCATGTTCTTTCATATCAATTACAACCCATTGTCTCACCATGGCCATTCATGTTGTGCGACTTGGATCTAATTGGCAAAATAAATTTAGAATCAATAGGGGGTCACAAATTCATTATTATAACTAAAAAATAATTTATTAAGTGGGTAGAGGCCATTCCATTACAATCCACAAAAGGAGAGGATATATGTCATTTTCTTATGACCAACATTATTTCTCGCTTCAGCTTGCTAGTGGCCATCATTAAAGATAATGGGACTTATTTTAAGAACAAACCCACTAAGAAATTATGTGCTAAATATAAGATTTAACACATAATCTCTAATCCATATGACCCATAACATAATGGTCAAATAGAAGCTACAAATAAAATAATTAATATTATCCTCAAAAAAATAGTTATTAAAGTTCGTAATGACTGGCACAATCAGATCGTTTATGCACTATGGACCTACCACACCAATATTCACACACTAATAGGAGATATTCCTTATTCACTAGTATATGTAACTAAAGTATTTATCCCATTGGAACTATAAATTTCATCCTTACAAGTATCCCTCAAAGGGCTTATTACAGATGTCCAATATAAAGAGAGACATCTCCATGAATTATAAAATTTGGATCAAACATGCTTCCAAGACATCAAATAACTCAAAACATAATATAAACAAATATAGTGGGCTTATAATAGTTGTGTTCACAGTAAATAATTTAAAGTCAATGATCTCATCCTAAAATAGAACCTCAGAAACATTAATGCCAAAGAAGAGACAAAAGGCAATTTCAAACCAAATTACATTGGCCCCTACTTAATAATCAAAAATCTTAGCTCAAAGGTAGATCATTTAGCTTCACTCAATGGTAAGGCAATCAATAATCGAATGAGAATCATGAATCTAAGGAGATTTTATACATAAATAACTCACATTTAACTTGTACCTAGTTTTATTTTCATGATTGCTTGTACATAGTTCATATTAATTAAAAAACACAAAAATAATATAATATGTTCAAAAATTTAAAAAAAAACATTCAAATCTTGCCTAGAAAATAAAAAAAATTAGATTGTATGCATTCCCATGTTTATGTTCCTTCTATTTTCTAGGTACTACATATGCTAGTTATGTTAGTATAGTTCAGTTTTATCATACATACATGCTTTACTTGTTCTCTTCGAGTGTTTGTAGATTCTTATAGGACTCAAGTCCTCTACACATCCAAATATGATATTATCCACCCATTAGGGGCACATACATAGATACACAGATTTATCATTAATACATTCACCCATTGGGGACATCATACTACATAGATTCCAGTCTACCAAGTTACATCCTTCTATACTCTATATCATATATTTAGCATTGATTATATCCTAATATTGATCATCACATACTATCCAAAAAATTTGTTTACTATTATTAATATAGACTTAGCTTATGTACATCATTATTCTTATATTTATTTCTACCACATGTTCATGCATACTTTCATTTCTAGCTTTCTGAGTTTAGATTTGATTATCTCTTTACTTCTAAATCTACTTAAGGGCATTTTACTATTCCATTATTCTATGGCTCTACATTGATTCCTTTCATTGTGTGTGTACTTTAGACATGTGCCCATGTCCTTGTGTGTGCCTTCTTGATTATATATACGTATATTTGAGCATGTTCCTACATGTGGATCTAAGCAAACCTTGCTTTTTATTTGTGTATGTGGACATTTAAACATGTCCTTTTATGTATTACTTTCTCAAACTTAGTGACATGTGCCCATGTCCCTTCTATTATGGACCCTTAGCCTACTTTGCATGCCTCATGTGTGTTGTATGTATTATTTTATGTATTCATCATGGCCATGACCCTTGTCTCTTGTTTTTTACACTTGCACTCAGTTCTAGATGCCATGAGGGACCTCATGCATCTCCCCTTCCTCCTTGGGTAGTTACTCAGATTATATCTAGATTTGTTCCTCATATACATGTTTACATTATTATATATATCTTGACAACTTTGTGAATGTTATTTCTAACATACATCATAATTACCAACTTATGCTCAGATTATATTATATTTAAATGTCATGTACACATATTATATTGGTTTATTATGAAGATATCATTCATGCTCAGAATAACACATAGGTTACATAGTTTTTATTTCAAGGATAGTTATTTCATAGGTTCAACAAATACCTTAAAAATAGGGTCCATTTACATAGGTTCATCATAGATATCAATCCATTTAGGTGTACTCAAACATATTTTTTAGCATGCAAACACAAATTATAGAGCTCAAAATTATGAAAACATAGTAAAAAATAGTCAGACACATATCAGTTTTAATTTACATAGAAAAACATAGAAGGGCACTAGCATGGCATAGAGGACACTAGTATAGTTCACTAATATCTAAGGTTCCATTCAATTGTCAAGTAACCCCAAAAATAGGAAAATATAGATTGGTCAAAAAGGTACATCATTTATAGTTCAAGTTTGCAAAACATCAATCATAGATTATCAATTTTGTTCATATTATTCTTAGTTTTATATATAATAATACTAGTTTTCTTAGATTTGGGGAATTATGTATAATATTATCACTCCCATTTTAGTTTCAAATATACATAGACACATATTTCTATAACTCAATTCATAATCCATATATAAAATTATCAAAATTGGGGGCATGTACACAACACATTATTTCCACATGATCAGTTTTACACTAGATCATCTTAGATTGAATGACAAATCCATGTCATTATCTATGTTATATACTATATATACCATTTTCACTAGGTTTCATACCATATTAATTCCTTATTTTGTCTACAATAGTTAATATTTATGCATAATCCCTAAACTACATTCCTAGGTACCTGAGAGGCCCCTAAGATGTTTTCCATTTTAGATTTTTTGAGTGGCCTCAAAGCCATCCTACATAGTTTTAGTTACATCATACATCTTCAGTAATAGATGCATCTATTACACATGGGTGTACAATGATGGATTCATAGCCTACTTGAGTTCTTGAGCCACTTATATAGGAGGGTTGGATAAGCCATCAATCCAATCCAAGTTATTCTTAAATTATAATCCACCAAGAAGAGGTGGAAAATTATGGATTCAAAATTGGATTGATTTATTTAGCCACCCATACATGGGAATCAACAAGCCATTAGTTAAGTCCAAGTTGTTCACCATTTGATCACCAACTACACACACAAGATGTCACCAAGTTTTTGCATTGATTCACATACCCAATGATGTGCATTCATTGATTTCCTTTATCTCTTATCTCTTTACTCAATTTTTTATTTGATTTTGATATTCCTTAAGGATTGATTCATCTATGTCTCATTTTTAGGATACACCATGGAGCATGCTTTACATACTCAAACCTAAATTCAAGGGCTTCACCTCTTAGGTAAGTTTATTATATGCTTATTTTTCCTTTACCTAGTCATTTTCCTTTGATAAATTTATAGAGTAAAGTGGAGTAAAATGTAATCATATAAAATGTCACTTGAGTACAATGAGTGTTAATTGATACCACCCTACCCCTAGCTTAGACCATAGGATACATATATCATCTTGGGGAAAGTTATATGACTTGGTCTTGTAATAATAAGATTAATTTTTATTATTTTACTAAATATAATGAGTATAGTGGAGTTGTTTATACGAATTATGATTTAATTTGGATTTGATGCTTTCTTTACAAATTTATATTTCCACATACCCAACCCACACTGATTTGGTGTGATAATTAGAGTGTTATCCATATTTCTCATGACCTAATGGAGCAACAATGTGAAAATTACATTGAGATTCAAATTAATGATATATAAACATTGACTCAATATAAGATATTTAATCTAAAGTTTTTTATAATAGGTTATCATGTTTTAGAAATCTTCACAAAACCCTTATTTAAGGCTTGATTTTTTCATCTCATAAAAATTTTGGGAGTGAAGGAATGTGTTGTCAAGGGTGTATAGTTCAATGATTCCTTCATCCTTCCCTTCATTTAACTACATATTAAGGGGGGGTATTAGTGAATTTAATTACTCATACACTATTATATAGCTTTAAGATGAACTTTATTATTTACTTGTGATTCGTAGCTAGACACTAATTGGTGCATACTTAACCATAACTTATTATTAAATAGGATTATCAATTAACTAAATACTTAATGGGCTTATTCCAAAAAAAATGTTTTATTCTTTTTGTAACTATTATTATAAATCATCATCAAAGCTTAGTTTTTCTCCACAATAATCATTTATAGCACACATTAATTGGTATTTATTACCTCTTTCTCACAAGATGGAATTTTGTTGGTTTCCTGCTAAAGCAAGTTGTAAACCCTTATTAAGGTATTAAAAATTAGTTGTTTTAGGAAGTTATAATCAAATTGATCAAACATTCCCACTAAAATTCAAATACATTCACCACTGAAATCACCACCCTCAGTTTTAATCTAACATCATGTCACCATAGAACTAAAAAATTTGATGATGAAAATTAGCTTGCCACCATGGCACTTGTATTAATTTCAAGACAACGTTGAAGAAGAATGATCTAAATAATTAAAATGCCAATAAGATAAGGGATGGGACTTGCCCTTATATTTCTTATTCCTCTTTTTCACCTTCTTCTCCTTGTTATGGTTAGGAAGAGACTCCTCGAATACTTCTAAGTTATTGTTAGATGTAGTAATGTGTCTTAAGGAGGAGAAGCCTTAGCATTAATTTATTGAGTAACATATTCCTTGTTATAAAGCCCATAAATCTAATGCTTACTATAAAATAATCAAATTATAAGGATAATTAATCTAATTCTTGCATTTAACCTTTTCAAAATCCTTCTTACTTAGGGCATTAACCTCTCTAACATCCTTTTCCCCTCCTTGATCGATGTAGAATCAGTGATGCCATTACCAGTCACACTATGGTTGTGATCGCAATGGGAGGATTTATTTGTGATATGAGAAGGTTAGATACCAACCTAAACCTTAGATAATTTAATCTCCAGATACTCAATAATAGCTTCATCATAAAAGGTAGTATCATGATTTTTAACCTCAAGGTAAATCTCATGCTTTAATGCTTGGGTGAACATGTTAAATATTTAATCATTTGTGAACCTTGTCCTCTAAGCATGGATAATTTAACACCATATATGGATAAAATCTCTGTTTTATTTTGTCTTAAGGTAAACTACATGGATATTCTGGTGGAAATTTTTGAAACCAAACCAAAGCCTCAACCTAAAGGCCATGAGTGAATAGCTTAAGAATCATCTCATCATTATGAACAAGGAATACGTAAAGGGGAGGTTAGTCTTGTGTTAGTCTAATAAAACAAAATCAAAATAACACACTAAAATCCTAACACATATAGACTAGACACTAGAGAGAGCATAGGTAAAAATCATACAAATGAAATCACAACTAGAATACAAAATAAATCACTCTTTTACCTTCCTTGAAGTTCCAAATGGCTTGTTGAAATGGCTTGCTCAGTTTGTGCATTAATAATTCTTCATCAATGGAGCTTCATTTGTTTCACCTTTCCTTGGCACCTTGGCTTGGCTGATTAGCTTAGGAATTTAGCATGGTAACACTACTTAAATGAAGCTTATGGATTAAATCCTGCATAATAACACTACACTATTAAATCTTAGATATCAATAGGAATGCCCTTGTATTTATAGCCTTAAAAGTTAACTCTCACCCAAGGTGATTTAAGGTTGAGTTTAAACATGGAATGAGTTCAAACTAACCCTAGGTAATTTTAGGCTAACTCCAATTAAGTTAAAAGTGGTCATGTAATTATGATTTTCAATTATTAGGCATGGCTCTCAAATTAGATATTTTGGGATATTTAGGAAGAGCTTGACAACTCATAAAGGCAATGATGAAAAGGATTGATATTTTGAATTTTAGAATTTTCATTTTTAGATATTAATTAATTATAAATGGATAATTCAACTAAGCATTTAATCTTTTTTAATTAAATGATTCATTTTTATTATCATTTTAGCTCCTTTAAAATTTGATCAAGTTCCCCACTTAATGGGTCTATAGGCCAAACTGTCAGTTATTAGGTCATAAGGTGATTAGAGATGAATCTGTGAGAGGTTTTTATTGCGTACAAGTTATTATCCCAAATAGGGATGCCTCAACATGATTATGAGCATTGATAAATGATTCATGGATGAAATTGGGACATTTAATGATTTCTAGGCTTAATTTGCAATGTTTGGTAGGAATCAGTCTAAAGTCTGGTTAGAATCTAGTCATGGCCATAATGGGGTGTCTATAGTTTGCCCCTATTTAGGAAAGTGTTACAAGTTATAGGCATGATATTGTATTCTAAAAGAATGAAATTTTACTATATGTTTGATGCCCCAATAGGTGATGGATAAGCCCTGGGTACCCCCTTGAGGGAGTGGTCAACAAAGAATGTTCATAATCAATCCCTCGAAAGAAGGAAATGATAGGACCAAAATGTAAAATGGGATGGAAGACTAATTTGCCCATAGGTGGTTATAATGAGTGGCATAGTGAGAAGCCCTAGTTAGGAAGATAAAAAAGAAGGATTTACCCAAAGGTGGTTATAATCATCAACATAAAAAGTTAAAAAGATAATGATTTGCTTATGGTCAATTATAATCATTAGTAAAAGGGAAAGGTAATAAGAAAATGATTTTTCCAAAGGTGGTTATAACCATTAGCAAAATGAAAATAATGATTTACCCAAAGGTGGTTAGAATCATTGGTATGATGAAAATATGCCCCAAATAGGGAAATATAGATAATGATTTTTTCAAAGGTAGTTATAATCCTTATCATCTAGGTAAATCAAAACACAATGACTTGCCTAAAGATAGCTATAATCATTGTCATGATAGTTTGAACTAAAACACAATGATTTTCCCAAAGGTAATTAGAATTATTGGTATGGAAATTTATATTTAAACACAATAATTTTCCCAAAGTTAGTTATAATCATTGCCATTATGGGTAGGATAATATGAAAAACTAGAAAATAGAGCTTACGTATTAAATCCATACTCACAAAGTAAGAGTAAGCTGATATAGAGGAGAAAGATGAATTTGGGCAACTTGTTATAATGGAGATGCATGTCCTAACTAAAAAGGATTAAAATTCTTTCATGATTTAATTATTTTTTATTTGGGATATGATTGGGATTAGATTGGGAATGTTTTAGGTGACTAAAGAGAAGTACCATAACATCATTGCTTGTAATATTTTTTGAGATAATTTTTGTTGTAGCACGTGACAATGTTCATCATGATATATAGAACCATGATAAATTAGCTAAAATATGCATAATTATTAACACATGATCCAATAAGCATTAAAAAAAAATACACCAATGATGAAATTTTATGATGATAATCTTGATGTATGAATATGGATGGACTGAAGTATGATGTGCAAGGAACCACATAATGAATGCATATATACCAAGTCAAGGCACAATAATGAAAGCAAACAAATAGGAAAATAAACAAATAAATAAACAAGAAGACAAAACACCAAGAGATAGAAAATAAAGATAAAACAAAATAAAATAATGAGAACAAAATAAAAAAACACAAACAATGGTTAATCACAATTTTAGCATAAACAAAAGGCAAAAACAAATGAAAAAAGGTTGCCCCTAAGCTACAAAGAAGTAATGACATAAACAAGATGATAGACATTGTCCCTAGGCTATAAGAAATAATGAAACAAACAAATGAAATGGGAGGGATAAAATAAAAGGAAGGGGTAACCGAGCTGACTCTAGATGCACAAGACAAGTGGACATTTCCTACATAGTTCCATGAATGCATTTAGTTCCATGAAATGAGAGGGATAAGAAATAATGCTCTCACTAATTATCTATTGTATGCATTGTCTCTATTAGATGAAGTCTTATGGTCATTAATGTATCAAATTTGAATACATAATACATAAAATAGAGACTCACAAAATGGTGAGAGCATAAGATCTTTTACAATTGTCTTTTGGAATTTTTAAGAATCTCAACTTGATTTGAGAATGTTGAGATACTAGACAATCCAACTCACACAATGGTAAGAACCTTCAAACTTAAATTGCTCATAAAATATAGAGATCATTGAAAAGGGTGACTGATCTAACCTTAACGTGAATCAATCACTTCCTACATAGTCCTAGGATGAGACCTCAATACACTATAGTTCTGCCTTATAGCGGAGGAATCCATCTAGGTAGTAGCAAGTTCTCAAATTAGGTAAATGCCATAGTATGGCATAGGAATGTCAAGGTGAATTGATAATGAATGATAAATTTATTACTCTTAAATTTCCCATAAGTGGTTATAATTAGGAAATGATGACATAAGTCAATGATACTAATTTTCTCAAAGGTGGTTATAATTAGTAATATGGAGTGGGATAGTAATTTTACCAAAGGTTGTTATAATTAGGAATAATCAAGATAAGATAAAATAAAAAATAAATGATGAAACTACTAAACCACTATCATAATGGTCCAAAATACTACCTCTATTTAGAATATTCAATCAACTACTAAAACTTGAGTTGATTCCCCTTGCTGAAGGTATCCAAAAGAACCAATAGAATGTAATCAAGGTCAAAGGATTAGGAGGGAGAGTTAAAAAAACACTTTGGTCAATAATAAAGGTATGGTAGAATGGTATATGTTATGGTAAAAAGAAGGTCATAATATAGTACAAGGTAAATGTGCCTCATAGATAATACTTCAAGTCTCTCAAGCAATGTAATGCTTGAGGTGTATTATGTTCATCGATTCATCAAGTTCATCTCCATCTGGTATAGCGAGCTTGCATGCTCTAGATCCATAATTTACAATAATGATATATGGGCCTATCCAATTGGGTTTGAATTTTCCTTTCTTCTTCTTATTAGCCATGGTGTTCTTTTGGTTTTCTTTGAGAATAATATCCCCAAGCTCAAACTCTCTATGTTTAACCCATTGATTATAGTGTCCACAGAGTCTATTTTGGTATTCTTGAAGGTTGTTGATAGTGACCATGCACTTTTCATCAAATAAATCTAGCTCTTTTTGGCAAGATACTTTTTAATCTTCATCATCCAAGATGCTTTTCATTGAGATGTGTAGAGAAGGTAACTCAACTTCAATCGAAATAATGGCCTCAGTGCTGTAAACTAGGGAATATGGAGTGTCTCTTATTAGAGTATGGTAATTGGTGTAGTATGCCTAGAGGGAATGTAATATTTAGAGGTGTCAATCATGGCCAACATCATTGATAATATTTTTAAGGATGTTTATAATGGTTTTATTAGATGCCTCTACATAACCATTACCTTGTATGTAATATGTGGTATAAAAATGTTGGGTAATATTTTACTTGACATAAAGTGTTTTGACATCCTTATTCTTAAATGATCTATCATTATCAGATATAATGTTGGATGGGATACCATACTGGTAGATGAGGTGATTTAATATAAACATGGAATTCTATTTTCTAGTCATGTGAGGGGTATAGTTTTGACCCACTTACTAAAATATTTGATAGTAGTAAGGATGTGTTTAAGGCCATCAGAGGAGGTAGGGTTAATCTTCCCAATGAGATTGAGTCCCCATGTTATAAATAACTAGGGTTTAATCATTAGTTTTAGTTTTTTGGTTAGGGAATGAATTATCTTGACAAGTCATTGACATTTGTTGTACCTTTTAACATAAGCAGTTGCATCTGCATCCATAGCTAGCCAATAATAATTGCTATGTAGGATATTTTTGGCTAGGATGGCCTCATTGGTGTGGGATCCACATACTCCATTAACTTCTTATAACACTAACATTGCTTCTATCAAATTTAAATAATGAATCAAAATTCCATCAAAGTTACGATAGTAAAGGGTTGGGGCAATAAGGTATAGCATGAGGCTTGGTGGGTAAAGGCCTTTAGTTATTTATGTGATAGGTTTGGTGGCATGATATGGTCATAAAGGTAGGTAAAGAGGTCTAAATTCCATATAGATATATTACCAACAATATCAAAGATCATCATGATGGTTGAAGGTTCATGAATAAGCATTAAAATATTTTCAATGAGGAATTGATTTTCTTTTACCATGTTTATGTGATGGATCAAAGAGCCAATTATGGCCATGGAATCCATTGTCTTATTACTAGACTTAGGTATGTGTTCAAAATTTATGTCAGTGATAATCTATTTGAGAACTTCCACTATGGCCTTGTATGGCACTAGCATGTCATCTTTGGTCTAAAAGTGGTTTGTAACCTGATTGATAATTAACTGAGAATCATCATAAACATTAAGATGTTGAATATTCCATTGTCTTGTCTAATGAATCCCTATAATGAGTTATTCATATTCAACCATATTTTTAGTACAAATAAAGTTGATACAAAATGATTTAGGGATAAGATCCCCCTCATGGTGTAATAAAAAATATGTCTACCCCTGTTCCATGTGATGTGAATGATCCATCAAAATATAGCTTCCATTATTGTTCTTCAAGAGGTGTTTCAATGATGGTCATGATGGACTTGTCTAAGAATTGAAAATTTATAGGTTTGGTATCAATAAGGGGAGGTTTAGCAAGCTGATCTGCAAGTACTTGTCCATTTATAGCTTTCTAGTTGACATACTTGATCTAAAATTTTCTCGAAAGCATGATCCATTTAGCTATACAGCATTATAAAGTTTTTTTAAATAGTAGATACTAGAGTGGATCTACTTTAGAAATTACTATGGTTTTGTTATTAAGCATGTAATGCCATAGCTTTTGAGCTATAAAGACCATAGCTAAATAAAATTTCTTAATAGGTGTATAATTATGTTCATACATGACTAGTGTACATGTTAGATAGTACACGGTATGTTCTTTTCCATTGTCATCATGCTAAGCTATAAGTATCACTAGGGATTTATCTGTGACTGATAGGTATAATAGGAATGACTTTTCTAGCATTGGTAGTAAAAAATAGGTGGATTGGTAAGATATTATTTTAGGTGATGAAAGGCTTTTTAACAGTCTTCATCCCAAATAAATGTGACACACTTTTTTAATAAGTGTGTAAATGGATACCATTTTTTGTCTAATTATGAAATAAAGCATCTGATAGATTGAATCTTGCCTTGAAAACTATAGAGTTACCTCAAAGTAAAAGGTGGCAGCATTTTAATAATGGCTTGAACTTTGGCAAGATCAACTTCAATGCCTCATCAAGAGACAATAACTCCTAACAATTTTATTGAAGTAACACCAAATATTCACTTCTTTGGATTGATCCTGACATTATATTCTCAAAGCCTCTCAAATATCTTTTGTAGTATGGCTAGATGATCAACATGGGTTTTTGATTTACTCAATATGTCTTCAACATAGTCTTCAATAATGTTATGCATCATATCATGAAATATGATGGTCATGATTCTTTGGTATGTGGCCCCAACATTCTTGAGACCAAAAAACATAACCTGATAACAAAATGTTCCCTATGGGGTGGTGAACATTATCTTGTGTTGGTATTCCAATGCAATTTAGATCTGGTTATTTCCTAAAAATCCATCTATAAGTGAAATTATTTTTTACCCTATTGTGGAGTCAACTATCATGTCAATATTTGGTAAAGGAAAGTCATCTTTGGGGTAGGCCTTGTTTATATCTTTAAAATCAATGTACATTCTAATTCCTTCTAGATTCTTACTGATTATTATTGTTATGTTATAGAAAAGGGTTTTGATAAATATGTAGGTTCTAATTGGATGTAGATTCTCTATTATCCAATATAATCTCCCCATTTTCCAACATATTTTTAATGCGATATTTTATTTACACATAATAATGTAAATTATGTCCATGAAGATGATGGTATTCATAGAACTTATTCTCTTTATACCAATATAGATACAAAATACCCTCAAGATAATGCTTCATAAGTGGAAAACTAATCATGTTATCCATGGCTAACTTGTGAAACACTACTTCAAAGGGTTTTAAAATTTAATTGAATACTCAATGAGTAGGGGCATTTATTCTTGAAGGAGGGGTTTGTAAAGGTAGTGGTTGTTGAATAGGTTGTTACAAACACTACACTTGATGAATAGATTGTTGATAAGGAGTAAGTTGAATTTGTAGTGTAGGTTAAGTAGATAGTGTTTGTATCACTTGGACATGACATAATTTTGTTTACTCCATTTCTAACAACATTCTTATTTCATTTGAATTGCTTGGATTTTTCATAGTTACTATCCTAGGCTAGCACTGATGCTTGTGCTTGGACTTCTTTTTGGTTCTGATTTTGGCTAGTTCCTTGGTTTTGGTTTGATGAGGTTAACCTAATAATCCCTTTATTAATAAGGGCCTTTTCAATCAATAAACATTTGTTGATTATTTCTTAGAAGGTATGTGCACACTAAAGCTCTAAATGATAAGATTTCTCACTCTAAATTTTTTTGGTAAACACAGCAGCCAATCATTTATCTGGTAAGGTATGGGTGAAGTGGCTAGAAAGTGTTCTCCATCTCTATAGATAGTTTGAAAAGATTTTACCAATGTTTTTCTCGGCCTAATTCAAATCTACCAATGAAATTTCATGTTTGAGATTATAGGATAAATGTTGCACAAATTTTTTCAAGAGATCATCAAAATTAGATATGAAATTTTTTGGTAATTTTAGGAACCACTCTAAATCCTATCCTACTAGACTACAAGGAAACAAAAGGAGTAAATAAATGTCATTGTAAGCCACTAGCTGACAAGCAACAAAGATTTTTTTTTAAATGGGCCTTAGGGTCTCCTTTACCCTTGCATTTATCAAATTTTGATAGTTTGTACCTTAGAGTAAATGGTATCTCATCATCTAACTTGAACTTATTATTCTATTTCCCTACTTGAATGACAGCAATTGCATCCTTCATTTTCTACATTTCTTGTGCCAAGAAACTAGATGGAACATTTGGCTGAGAGGCTAGAAGGTCAAAGGTGGATTACCTTGAGTTGGATATAATGAAGGAATAGTTTGTTGTATAATGTTGGTTTGATGAGTGAATCAACCAGGAATATGCATCTATATATTGGGATGTGGTTGTTAAAATTACATGCATTGATGTGTGATATTGGGGTTTGGATTTGGTATATAGGCTTACTTTTGAGATAAGTATGGTTGGGATGGACTGATATGGCTTGGGGTAAAGTATGGTTCCTATTAACATTGAGTAGGGACTTGATGTTGACTAGTCAAAACTAGTTGAATAAGGGGAACTTATTATAGACCAAAGCCCTATTATTGGATTTTTGGTATGTGTTGAGTGAAAGGTAATTGTTACCTAATTCATACTTGTGGGATAGTGGTACCTCTTAGTTAAATAAACACCTATTATGAATTATATGCTTGTTGGATGTTTAATATTTATATTTTGCCAATGGACATGCATTGTTGATTGGATAATTCTTGTAATTATAAAAGCATGTTGGTCTATGACCATTAAGGTACACTTGTCACTACCTATCAATGTGGAAGATTCATTACCCCTATTAAAGTGGCAAGATATGTTTCCTCTATTGCATTAGTATATTAGACTATGCTTGTTATTGTGAAATGTTATTCATCACCTATTATTATGTAATATTAGTCATCACCTATTGAGTTGGAGTAGCATTCATCACTTGTTGTGAAGGCAAGGCACTAGTCAGTGCTTGATTACTTAATCCCTATAGTTACATGATTAACAAAGCATCTAGTTGAGGATTAGAGGTAACTTGTTATGGTTGGGATGTATGAGTTCCTATCCCCTATTATTATAAGCCAATCATGGTAATTAACTAAAGGCACTTATTATTACAGTCTATTTGTTAGTGTAATCAAACCACTTTAGCCTGGATTGGAAGACACTTGCATGTTATCCACAATGTTCAGAACATTATTCTGCATAGAAGTAGTAGTCACTTATTTGATAGATAGAATATTGCACATGTCACTAAGTTATTTGCACAAATGGGTCTATTGGCCAATTTTGGCCCTCATACCAAGATTCTACCGGGATAGACAAGCTAATAAAAGTTCTTGTTTGAGTGAATGATCAAATGACTTGTACAAGCTTTGAAGGACCAAACCATCATAAGATGTCATGTAGAAATGAATAGAGAAAGTTTTTTTTGCATTTTATAAGTATGATTATAAAGCCTCTTAGCCAAAGGATTGCATGGACATGAGTTTATTCATGTTTGGAAACATTCTCTACAAATTTTTTATCTTGATGATCTTGTTATCTCAAGATATAAAGCTTCAAATATGAACTAGCAGAGTGGGAAGTGTATGGGGATGTCAAGTTAAATCTATAGTAAATAGCCATTTGAATTAAAATATTCAAAAAAGAAGATCCAATGGTGCATATTTAATCATGTGCTCAAATATCAATGGTAAATAGTGACTGACAAGGTCAGTGGGTCCAAGTTGATCAATGGTATATGATCCATCATACCAAGAAAATCAACAATGAGTGGTGGGTCAAAAGGTTAGTGGATCCTAAAAGCAAATACACTGGTGACAAGTGTCTTAAGCATATTGAACTTCTAAAATATCTATGGCTCATGTTATTTTATATAAATCAATATTGATGGTAAATAATAAATTAGATCCAATAATGTTCATTCAATTATAAATCATAGATCGATGACCAATGATGAAGGTCAAAGGTGTCATAATATCAAAAATCTAGATCAACATCAGTGGCTAATATTAAAATTCAAAGACATGAGACTTTAAGTAGAGGCTGAACATGATCCAAGTTAAATCAGAGTAGATATTTTAAGATCAAATGTCACCATTAAATCTTAGTAAAGGTATAATATGTCTTTTAGGGTCTAATACAAAGATCAAATATGGACTAGCAGTTATTAAAGTAAGACTAAACAATCTTGGATCTTTGTTGATATAGTGACTAAATAAAAACCAATAATTTAGATTGGTTTTCAATCTATAATAAAGATCCATATCTAGGTTGGGGTAAATATAGACATAAATGAGATATGGTGGAGTTTCTCATCCTTTAACATAGTCATAGCTTTGACAAAAAAATACTTATAGCTACTAAAAGTAGACATGGTATAGCTCTATCAGGTTCAAAAACATGAGGATTTTATCCTTATAATGAATCCATGTGGAAGGTGGCATAGAAGTTCACAAAGTATATTAGGGGATTGGAGAAAGCATTTTGAGCATTTAATGTTGTTTAGATCTTAACGATCTTTTCTCTTTGAAAGGATCATAACTCATCATGCAAAATAAACCCTTTCTTCTAGTGGATCTTTCAACCAATGAGAAGAACTTAAAGACTAATTGGAGCTAATGCAAGTTAACTTGATGATGGATTAGTCTTTATTGGACCAAAAATATAGTGGAGCATTCATTGAATGATGAAATCTCATTGATTGTTCTTTCTTAATGTGATCCCTCTTTTCTCTTCTCCCTTTCTCTATATTACCTATTCTGTCCCATTTGTAGAAGGATGCTCATTTTTTTTAGTATCAGGGGACTCTTTTAGATATTTTAATATATTATCCTCTTGATTAGGCTAAACCATATCAATAATTTATAATAACTACCTCTTGATCCAATTAAATACTTTCTTTACCTATATTTTTCCTTGGATTTGTGTTGAAGTGAATTATGCATGATGTGCTCCCTCTTTTCTCTTCTCCCTTTCTCTATATTACCTGTTATGTCCCATTTGTAGAAGGATGCTCGTTTATTTTAGTATCAGGGGACTCTTTTAGATATTTTAATATATTATCCTCTTGATTAGTCTAAACCATACAAATAATTTATAATAACTACCTCTTGATCCAATAAAATACTTTCTTTACCTATATTTTGCCTTGGATTTGTGTTGAAGTGAATTATGCATGATGGCCTTATGAAGGAGATTACTCCATATCCATTATCCTCCTTTCTAACCTCTTTTAGGGTGTTTTCAATTTATATGTAGGTCTAGAATAGTGTTATATATACCATTGATGTAAGCTCTTAATGAGTCTTAGAAATCCTCTTTATTTGCATTCATTGCTTCCTGAACCTAGTCTATGAAATACTTATGCAATAAGCTTGATTTTGAGGTTGTGTGAGCTAGTATGATCTTGTGTTGATCTAGTGTGGGTTCAATCTTATGGGATTTTCCCATTTTTATTTGGTGAATCACCTGGTTAACTTTATTAGGAGCCCTTTTCCCCTTGCTAACCCTTTTCCCTAGAGCAACATTAGTTTAGGTGATCCATCAAGAGGAAGTCAGCCTTCTCTAGAGGTTCAACCCCATCATAGGTTACCCATAGCTTGGGGTTGTTCCCATATTATAGCTCAATTGGAGACATCCTAAAGAAACCTCTCCAAGGTTACAGTTTGATGTTACAATAGTTTCCCACACGTTTGGTGGGAATTATTACATTGTTCACTAGTGAAGAGTTTTGATGTTCTCTTCATCCAATTAGCCATTAGAGGTAAGTGTTCAAACATCAATGGTGACTCTAATCATCTATCAGATAGTTTAATCAACCTAAATAAGTGCCTAATCATCATAATTTGGTATAATAATCAACCAAATTTTTATCAATATGCTTATTCTCTACCTCAGCATCACACTTATTAGGAAAATAATATTTATGTATTCCCCCCAAGTGGACCTCAAATATCCCATCTTCCCTATCATGGAATTTTTCCTCCTCCCACCCATGCATATGACCAAGGTCAACCTCCTTTGCATTTAAATCAGTCCTTTAGTTCCCCTTGTCAAGACTAGGCTTATCCTATTACATCCTTGTTAGGAGTCAAGCAAGTATTATCAGTTTATATTGAGTTGATAAGGGAAATTGGTAGGGGTTATGAGTTTTCTATAGTCATACCTATCCATGTTCTATAAGAGACAAGGAGTTCTCTTCATTTGGTCAAGAATAGATGGTTAGTTTGTGAGGGTGAACAATGGTCATTTGTGAGAATGAGGACATAGTAATAATGAGAAGCATGATCCATAATGCAGATAATGTGTTGAAATATTATGAAGAGTAGAAATATCATTTGGACCAATCTTATGTGTCTTCTCCCTTTTAGGAGCCTCAATCTCAACCTTTAATAGTTCTTGATTAGTCCCCTAGTCAACCTTGTCAAAACTCAAAGAGGTAGTACTATACCAAGGCAAACAATCATGAAAACCAATGAGGGGGTTAATCTTGGACAAGAATTCCCCATCCATACCATGGAGGGGATAAATATTTTCTTGCAAGATTTTTAGAATGTGTGGGCATCCATTGAAGAAGCTGACTATCCACAGGTTGAGAAGCAATAATTGAAAGGGTGGGTATTATCCATTGAAAAAATGTTTGATTAGTGGAAGAAAGAGTACATCAAACCTAATCCAATTAGTTTGTCCTATCCTACCCCTACACCCATTACCACTCTAGATCATGAAGTAATTCCATCATTGATCTTATCCAACGCATTTGAACCTGGATATGTCATGCCCTCACTTATGAAGCCACCCTCTCTTATAACCATTCAAAAGGAAGAAAAAGTGTCTATTCCATACTCATTTCCATAATGGAAATCAGTTTAGAAGGGCATAAAGAAGGAGGTCTTGGTTGTGGATGTCCAAGCACTAGTTCAAGAACCACTAAAGAAGCCATTCAAAGTCCCTAGCTAGAAGGACACTCTCCTAAGCTATAAGCAAGGTGAACTTCTTCACCCTTCGACCATCTCCCTCTTGGAGAAAGAGCCCATTTTTCAAAGGATAGAAGAGGAGCTTACAGTCATAGGTGAGTCTCAAGAGGACATTTCAAATGTCTATGATGAGGATATCATAATAAGCAGCCCACTTAATAGGGAGGAGCATGTTTTAAATTTCAAGTTATAAGAGCTTGATGAGAATTAAGAGGATAACCTTCATGAACCTATTATGGAGGTCAAGGTCAGCTCAAAAAGCTTAGAAGATCAATGGTAGTATTTGTGCTCAGATTTCTTGAGTGAAATGGAGTAACTTAGTGTTTTAAACTTCCCTGATGAGAACAATCCTCAAGTTGAGAATAGATTAAATATTGAATGGACTAATGAAGGTCCATTTTGCATAGATCAAGAAGATGATTAGAACTAGGTGCCTGAGGTTGGTCCACTTCAAGTTGAGTTATCAATTGAGGATATCCTTGACATGTTAGAGCTAGAGGAAAGTAGATCAGAGATTGATCAAGATAGGTGTAATATTTTAGACCTTGGATGGTCAAATTAACCCTCATTTATAGTTAAAGAATAAGATGAAATCTTGAGTGAGGTTGATAAAAGAGACATCTCATGTGATCAAGTGATATAGTTTGAGAAGCATACTGGTGAAGAGCTTGAGGAGTTATGGTAGTGGTTCAATGCCAAAAAAAGAGTTTGAAGAGGCTAAGAGATATGTCCTTCCTCAAAAACATTATGATCATACTCCCCTAAGCATGATTATTCCTAATTTTCACAAGGATAATATGGAGGAACTTCATCTTTTTGAATCACTAATTAAACGAAGTGTAGTTACTCCCAAGAGCATAAATGAAGTCTTCATGCAAGGATTTCTCAAGGGTGATGAGAAACATCAATAAAGTTCTTCTACAGTCCAACCTAAACCAAGATTGGAAGACTTGGATTAGTATGTCTACATTGGAGACATGGTTGTCCCATTTCATCCATTGGAGAGCACATAAAAAGGATTGGCCATTAAGCTACTTAGTTCACCATTTTTTATACCTCAAAAGAAAGGTATTTTTCATCTTTGTTTGTTACAAGTGAATGATATTAAAAGTTTCCTATTTGACCTAGGAGGAAGGTGCTTATAAATTATTTTACAATGTTATATATATATTAGAGTAGATTTCATGCTTTTCTCTAAGTGCATGTGTGCACATTTATTTAGTAGGTTACTTATTTTTTCTTTCCTCGAAGTGCCTATGTGAACTTGCCTTTGTTTGTTTTATTCTTGTTGTTGTTCATATTAATTTAAGAGAGAGTTTTCAAGAAAGGGATAGCCTTACTTAATTCATATTATATTATGAATCCAAGCCTAACAGATTAGACAAGGTAGCTAGTCTAGGTCCCAATCATAGAAAGCATGTTTCCCAGTTGAGTTGCCAAATATGTTAGCTAATTTTGGCCCACACACCAAGATTTTACTTGGATAGAGAAGCTGACCATAGTTTTTATTTGAGTGATTGATCAAATGAATTGTACAAGATTTGAAGGAATAGACCATCATAAGATGTCATGCAAAAATGAATAGAAAAGGTTAGTTATGCATTTTATAAGTATTATTAGAAATCTTCCCACGCTAAAGGATTGCATGGATATGACTTTTTTCATGATGAGAAAATCCTCTATAAATTTTGTATCTTGATAAGCTTATTATCTCAAAATATAAATCTTCAAAGATGAACTAGAAAATTGGGACATGCAAGAGAATGTCAAGTTAGAGTTATGATAAATAGCCATTTGAATTAAAATATTCAAAAAAGTAGATATAATAGTGCACATTTAATTATGTGATCAAAGATCAATGGCATGTAGCAACTGACAAGGTTAGTGGGTTCAAGTTGATTAACAATGCATGATCTATCATACCAAGCAGATCAATGGAAAGCAAGTCATCAAAATTATTGTTGGGCCTAAGAATATCTACATGAATGTTTAATGAAGTGATCAAATATCAATGGTGAGTAGTGGGTTAAAAGGTTAGTAGATATTAAAATCAAATGTGTGAGTGACAAGTGTCTTAAGCATGTTAAATTGGAAGAAGATTTTTGGCTCGCATTCTTTCATACAAAGGGAGATTGGTGGTGTGAAACAAAATAGATCCAATGGTTTTCATCCAATTATGTATTATAGATCAATGGCCATTGATGAAGGTTGAAGGTGTCATAATCTTGAAGACCCAGATCAAGATTAGTGGTTGATATTAAAAGTCAAAGACATGAGAATTCGAGTAGAGGTTGAACATTATCATAGTTGAACTAGAGCAAAGATTTTAGGATCAAGCATTGTTATTAAAGCTCAATAAAGGTACAATAGGTATTTTAGTTCCTAATATAGAGATCAAATATGGACTAGAAGTTATTGAAGTAAGACTAAACAATCTATGTATCTTCATCGATATAGTGACTATATGAAAACCAATAATTTGGATTGGTTTTCAATTTATAATAAAGATCCATATCTAGGTTGGGGTGGATGTAGAAATAAATGAGATATGGTGGAATGTCTCATCCTTTGACATAGTCATATATTAGATAAATAAGTACCTATAGCCACTAAAATAAAACATGGCATGGCTCTGTCAGGTTCATAAACATGAGGATTTTATCCTTCTAATGAAGCCAAATGGAAGGTGGTGTAGAAGTTCATAGATCAAATTAGGGGATTGGAAAAAGTAGTTAGAGAATTCAATGTTTTTCAAATATTAAGGATTTTTTCTCCTTAAAAGTACCATGACTCATCATGAAAAATAAACCCTTGTCTTCTAGTGGATCTCTCAGCCAATGAGAAGAACTTGAAGACTAATTGGAGCTAATGCAAGTTCACTTGTTGATGATGGATTAGTCTTGATTGCACCAAAAAGATAGTGGAGAATTCATTCAAAGGTGGTAGCTCATTTATTTTTCTTGGTTAATGTCCTTCCTCTTCTCTCTTCTCCCTCTCTCTATATTACCCATTCATTCCCATTTGTAGAAAGATGTTCATTTTTGGGAGTATCAGGGGACTCTTTGAGATATGAAAAGATATTATCTTCTTGATTTGGCTAAATCCTATCAAGAATTTGTAATAACCACCTCTTAATGAAATAAAATACTTTATTTACCTATCTCTTGCCTTGGATCTACGTTGAAGTGAGTTGTGCATGATGGCCTTGTGAAGGAGATTCTTCCATATCCATTGTCCTCCTTTCTAACCTCTTTTAGGGTGTTTTCAAGTTATCTGTAGGTCTAAAATAGTGTTATTTCTACCATTTATGTAAGCTCTTAGTGAGTCTTAGAAATTATCTTTATTTGCATTCATTGTTTCCTGAACCTAGTCTATGAAATACTTATGCAATTAGCTTGATTTTGAGGTTGTGTGAGCTAGTATTGTTTTGTGTTAATCTAGTGCGGGTTCAAGCTTATGGGAGTTTCCCATTTTTACTTGGTACATCACCTAGTTAACTTTATTAGGATACCTTTTCCCCTTCCTAACCCTTTTCCCTATGACAAAATTAGTCTAGGTGCTTCATCAAGAGGAAGCCAGACTTCTTTAGAGGTTCAACCACACCATAGGTGACACATGGCCTGGGGTTGTTCACATATTGTGGCTTAGTTGAAGGGAGCCTGAATAACTCTCTCCAAGGGTAAATATTAATGCCATAATAGGGTATATATCCAAATTATCTTTGCTCATCAATTAAATTCATACTCTTGTTAAAGGAGCTAATTTATGAATTGAGCATTTGACATGGCCATGTTATTAAAATTATACACAAGATTCAAAAAAGTGTGATATGCTTGTTGCATTTATATAAAGTGGTCCTCCATGAGGCCATTTCCTTTTAAAATAATATTTGGGTATTGATATGACATTGGTACAAGTGCTTGACGATTACTAGTATAGGCTTGTTCAATGATTTGGGTATAAGGCATGTTGAGAGGCACTCTAACTAGACTAGGTAAATTTTCATGGGGGAAGTCTATTGGAAACTTGGCCCCTACTCTATAGCTATAATTAAAACCTCATCCTTATTTTTAATAAAGTAATAATCAAACAAATAAGGATCATATGTTGATGGCATAGTAATGTAATATGGTTATTATTAATCTTATTCTAGAATTGATGCTACACTAGTAATATATTGTGTGTTTTACTCTTGGTCTTACTCTGAATATGGAGGTGTGTTAAAAAAATAATGGGCTAATGTATATTGACTTTGTTCCCCAGATTGAGTAGTGTAATGAGGATAAGGATCCATCTTACAAAATACATAGTCACCATAGGGGTCTTGAAAAAAGTCATCTTGTGTAATCATGCTATCATATCCTAGATTATACATGGATCCACTATGAGTGTAACAAGACATGTCCAAATCAATAACCAACATTTCTTGAAGATAGGCCTAGAGTTCCTATAAACTCTTAAAAATAAGGTCTAAAGGATGAATGGTCTAAACTTGGTCTAGAGATGGAGTTGTTTCTCCAAAAATGTCATTGATAAACTTGGTCTAAAATGGTCTGATGTCAAATGTCAAATGTCTTACACAAATGGTCAAGTGGATGGATAAAATTAAAATTCCAAACTTAGGATAAAAGTGTTTCAAACAATGTTAAACTAGGTATAAATAAATAAAGGTTACTAGGTCTTTTTAAAACAAGGCACACAAGCTAAGCTCAAAACAACTAGGTCTAGGGCAAAAGGTAAAAATGCTAGGTCTCTTGGAAACAAGGCACAAAATCTAGAATTTAAAATAAAATATAATGAAATTGATAGGAATTTTTGGAATAAGGCATAAAATCTAGATTTTTAACCAACACTAGGTCTAAAACAAATAGGAATTCACTTGGTATTTTGGGAACAAGGCACAAAAGCTAGACTTGGCACGAACTAGGTCTAAAAGGCAAGAGTTTTAATCTAATAGATTTTAAACACTTTGACACAAACTAGGCATTTGGAATTAAACACACACTTGATCCTTTGGTAAAAGACATTGAATTTAAGCATATGTAAGATATACCATTTCCCAAATCTAGGCACAAAAATAGTCTTTAAATCGAGAAATAAATCAGCCTCAATTGCACAACCCAAAAGTGAAAGGTGAATTTCTAGGCTAAAATTATGTGAGGCCTAAGCAAAAAACCAATAACTGTTTGAAATTGAACTTTTCAATACCAATTGTAAACTCAATTTAGAAGGCTAAGCTCTTTAAAATAGACAACAAGGTAGACAATAATGAATGGAATGATGGTACTAGGCATAGACCAATAAGGCACACATAGATTTGAGATGCAATTTGGACATAATACAAGTCTTTGAAATAATTTGAGTAGCATAATGATGCTATCCTCATCTAAAGGTATGATAAATGGTTTATTTCAAAAATAATTATAAGGCATAATACTTAGAATCAAATGGGCATGTAATGATGCCCCTAAGTAACATGCACACATAAAAGTTTAAAAAATGACTAGGGAAAAGGTATGGTGTCAAATAGATAGCATAAAATATCTTCAAATAAAGGAGTGGTGTGAAAACAAGGCTCATTTTTGATGTGGTATGACAAACAAATAGTTTCAACTCAAGACCATGTAAGTAAAAAGGATTAAATGACAAAAACACCTAATTATAACATCCTAAATCCTAAAGCTAACAAGGTGCCATCATACTATCAAATTTCATCTATATGTTTTCTCTTTAAAGTATTTTAAGTTGTTAATCCAAAAATTTAAATAACATAAAAAGTAGGGTTTTTATGCCCCCTCTTCTTTCAAGAGTTTGTATGGTGACATAAAACTTTGTGTTATTCACCTTACATCAACAATATGTCCATGTCAAGTGGAGTTGTCTAAACTATCAATTTTCAATCATTTATAAATGGTCCCATATGTGTGGCTAATACTAGGGTGCATCACATCATTTAGATCCACATTAACTGGCATGTTGTAAAAAGGTCTTATCTTTTTCATAACCACTACATCCATCAATTACTTAATGTGTGATGTCTGAGTTACCCCCATGATCTGAGGCTAATAACTACTAATGGAGCTTATTTAACCACTCAAATAAGCATCCCAATGGATCACCCTCAATTTATATACCTTGCCATGGAGTGGGGCTAAAGTGATGCTAGGAGATGAATTCCCAAGTCAACACTTCCCTAGAGAACCCATGGGGAGGTTAATAAATCCCACCCACAAGCCAAAAAATGCATGAAATAAAGAAAGTAAAAGGACTTTAGGGTCATTTTGGGTCCACCCAAATCATACATATTTTGAGGAGGACATTGGTGACTTTCTTTCCATATTTTTGGATAAAGGTGACAAATGTAAATAATGAGCATTTTTTATCACCCAAGTTCCTTAAAGGGGATGGAAGAAGAGCATACATGTGACACTCATCTTGCTAGATAAAGACGTCAACAAATAAGCATAAAAATGAAAAATCTTGTAAGTATTTAACTAAAATATGAATTTATTTTTATATCACCAAATGAAATATGTCATGAAGTTTGATCCCTTTGGCGTTGTATTAAAAAATTAAACAAAATGAAAAATAACTCATGTAAAAATATTTTAAAACACCAACTTTAAATGTGAGTTTTAAAACTTAGAGTGTTTAAAACCATATTTTATTGGCCTTTGGGTTCTATAAGAGATGTAGGGGATCCTTTTGCTTATAATCAAAATGTAAGTGGGCAAATGACTTTTGAGTTTTAGCTGTCGGGTTTCAAAAAATTTACACAGAGTGTAAAACTGTAGAAACATAAAGTAATATCACCATTTTTCCTATAAAATCACAACTATTATCACAATACTACAAGTTTTCTATAGAAAATAAAGTTAGTGCAAAATCATGAATCTTAGCACAATATCATAAAAAATAAAGACAATATCACAGAAGTTCAAACAATATCATGATTTTCCCTATAATGCAAAAAAGTTAGGAAGAATAACTACTACATTCATGTAATACTGTAAAAGTTAGTACGATATCATGACTGCAAAGTCACAATATTGCAATATCACCACTTTTACCGCAATACCACTACTACAAAGTCATGATATTGTTAATATCACAATTCTTCCCTATGACCCAAAATAGTTAGTAAAAAATTTGATGGTTAGGGACAAAACCACAATAGTTAGTACAATATCATGATTTTAAAGTAGTCATATTGTGTAAAATCATGATTCTAGAGAGCAAAAATGCAACTGTATAGAGTAACTTCACAATTTCTAGAAAAATGTCTGTGAGCCTTCAATTTCCACATTTTTTTAATAGAAAGTTTGAATTTTAGCATAAAAATTATTAGGAGGATGTCCTAAAATGCCTTTAGAACAACTTTGTGGGGTGCAAATCCCACTAGTCATGTCATGATGTGAACAAGGAATACATAGAGGGGAGATTAGTCTTGTGTTAGTATAGTAAAACAAAATCAACATAACACTCTAAAATCCTAACACTTTTAGCCTAGACACTAGGGAGAGCATAGGTAAAAACCATACAAATGATATTACAACTAGAATATGAAAAAAATCACTCTTTTACCTTCTTTGGAGCTCCAAATGGCTTGTTGAAATGGTTTGCTCAATTTATGCATCAAGAAATCTTCATCAATAGAGCTTCATTTGCTTTATCTTTCCTTGGCACCTTGGCTTGGTTGATTAGATTAGCAATTTGGCATGGTAACACTACTTGATTGAATCTTATGGAGTAAATCATGCATAATAAAACTACACTATTAAAACTTAGATATCAATAGGTATGGCCTTGTATTTGTAGCCTCAAAAGTGAACTCTCACCCAAGGTGAGTTGAGGTTGAGTTTAAACATGGAATGAGTTAAAACTAACCCTAGGTGAGTTGAGGCTAACTCTAGTTGAGTTAAAATTTGTCATGTAATTATTATTTTCAATTACTAGGCATGGCTTTCAAATTAGATATTTTGGGACATTTTGGAAGAGCTTGATAACTCATAAAGGCAATGATGAAAAGGCTTAATATTTTGAATTTTAGAATTTCTAGTTTTAGATATTCATTAATTGAAAATGGATAATTCAACTAAGAATTTCATATTGTTTAATTAATTTATTCATTTTTATTATCATTTTATCTCATTTAATATTTGATCAAGCACCCCACTTAATGGGTACATAGGCCAAACTACCAGTTATTAGATCACAAGGTGATTAGGGATGAATCCATGAGAGGTTTTTGTTGTGTATGGGCTAGTATCCAAAATAGGAATGCCTTAACATGATTTTGTTCATTGATGAATGATGCATGGATGAAATTGGAAAATTCAGTGATTCCTAATCTTAATTTGCAATGTTTGGTAGAAATTAGTCTAAAGTTTGGTCAAAAGCTAGTTATCGCTAGAATGGGGTGTCTAAAATAATCATGTTCTCAAATCCATATAATCCATAATAAAGGTAATAATTGTATACACATAATATTTTTATAATTTATCAATTAATGATGTTTTCTCTCTTGTAATAACCTATTGATTCTCAATCTCTCTAAATTCACACATTAAAGGGTACACCAAGAAAGTGGTGGGTAGACCATTAGTGCTTATAAGAATGTTATCCCTTATACCACCATTTTAAACCAACACAAACCTCTCTTATACATTTTCCTAAGTTTTGACACCTCCCTTACACACTCCTCCAAGTGATTCACCACCTCAAACAACCCTCACCTAACCTAAAACCACTTTTTGTCTTTTACAAAATAAATTTAGCTAACATTGACCATTTTCTTAAAATATAAGCATTTTATGGGATTAGGTCAGCCCTGACTGACTTATTCTAGGACCTAACTACTTTATTTATTAAATAATATGGTCGATTGGGCTGACTCTATCAATTTAAACTTCAAAAGTTTTAGGGTTAGATCCAGCTATATAAACACATCCTTTTCACTATTTTCACTAGAGAGATAGAGAAAATCATTTATTTGCACATTTACTTAGCCACAATTCTAATTGAGTCATTACCTAGGGTTTTATATTCCTTTGGAGAGAAGAATCTCATCTTGTAGGAAAAGTCTTTTGGATGCATAGGATAATTCATGTAGCCTAGTGTGGACCTATCTTTATTATCCCTATGAACCAAAACAACCTCTTGCAAGGCACCATTAGTTAAGGGAGAGATTGAGTCTTGATGGGTTCATATTCAAGGTAAGTATTCCTAACTCTTTCTCCTCTTTATTAGTAGATAGATTTGTATATGTTAGCCTATGAATATGTTTCTCTTTCCATATATTAAGATTAGCTCTACATTGAGTTGAGTAGAGTTATTCTTTGCATGTTTAATTTTATGTTTATTATCCCCATGTGTGACACAAATTTTGGTGAGCACTAGATTAGATTTACTCTAGTTTGTATTTGCTTTGTTAGAAAACATAAGACTTAGCTAGGGTTAGTATGTGGTATTGCTTGACTAGAAGCTTTAAACCCCTCTCTAGTGATATTGTGTGATAAGAGACCCCTTAGTTAGGTCTAAAAGATCCATATTGGTCATGACCTTAATTCTTTAAATATACCAACAAGTGGAAGGGATAGTGTGATTTATCTTTTGTGAGCTAAGATTGATTTGTAAATCAACTTAACTTTCCTTGTTATACATTTTGGTAAACCTGATGTGAAATTAACCCTTGTAGGTTTTTCTTTTCATTTTCATTTATTTTCAATTCTTATTTATTTCATTTTTATACTACTATATTGGGCCTATCAATTTAGTCTAACATTTTGTATGCAAGTTTAACACATAGTTGATCTGATCAACTCAATTTGGATTTATTTAGGTCTTCTTCAAATATAGGTAACTAGATTGGTTCAATCAACTCAATTTTATTTCTACTTATAGGTTTTCAAACATAGTCAACACATATCCAACTATGTTAACATGTTTTCAAACACAATCAACACAGTTGACTCTATTTATAGGTTTTCAAACATAGTCGACATAATTGACTCTATTAGTAAGTTTTCAAACATAGTCAACATAGATGACTTTGTTAGTAGGTTTTCAAACACAGATGACATAGCTGACTTTGTTAGTGAATTTTCAATATAAAAAATATCAAATTAGCATATTTAGAAAAATTACTTAGATATATTAAGCTATCAGGTTCATTCTAACCAAGCTAGTCATTTCATTTCTTTATTTTCAATCCTATCTTTCCCAATTTTTAATTCTATAATATTATAACCCTACAATAAACTAGGTTGACTAGCTCAACTTAGTTATCTAGTTTTTTCCCTCCCAAGAGACATAGTTAACCTATTCGACTAGGTTTCTTTGTTCTATATTTCAATAGACAAAGTTACCCAGTCGATTTGATTCTATTTTGTTTACATACTCATTCAACCCAATCAACTTGGTACTATTCAAGTAAAATTAATTAACTCATCTTGTTAGTAATTAATTCACTTTTCATTTTGTTGCCTACTTTCTTAGAGTAGCATAGATAGTCTAAACAGGAAGGTTAATTTATCAAATTAGTCACACTTATTGTCTTTTCTTTTTCACACACTACCAAATAAAAAAATATAAAAAATCATTAAAAAAATTTTAACCAAAATCTACCTACTTGGATTTCATCACCAATGGGAAGCCCAATCAATTTTTAGGATGAGTATAAATATGTGGTTGATGGTATATATTGCTAAAGCACTCGATACCCTTATCGCTATGAGATTATGAAGTGAGGGGGTAGGCCCAAATACCATGATAGTACCATCTCTAATATAGATTATTTTTAGCCTTAAAAACTTGAAACCAACTTTATCTTACCTCTTTTAGTTCCTTTCTAAGCCAATTCCCTATCACATTATTTTTAAAAGCTATAATTTAAAATCATTTAGCATTTTTTGCTTAGAATAGAATTTTCATTTCAATAATGCTACTTGCTCTTTCCCAATTATATTTTGTATTACAAAACTTGTATTAGCCAATATTAGTACAAGGTTTATGTTGTCTGCAGTACCTCAATCTACTAGGTCAACCTAGTTACCTATGTGTAGTAACTAGATCAACTATGTTGACTTAGTTCTCTATTTGTTTATTTTAATTTCTCGACCATCTAAAATTAAATCATCTAGATTCATACCATTTCACATCTTTCACTATCCATAGAACACAGTTCACCCATCTCACTTAGTTTTTTAGAGGTTTATTTTGTTTCTCTTATCCATATAACATAGTTAGCCCATCTGAATTAGTCTTTTAAAGACTGTTCTATTTCTCTTATCCACAAAACATAGTTGACCCCTCTGACTTAGTCTTTTAGAGACTGTTCTATATAGCTTTCTCATAGAACTAGGTCAACCTGTTTGACGTAGTAATTTATAGTTTTATTACCATTTTTAGCTACCTAGTCTTATTTCATAATGTTGTCATATTTTTAGCCTCTAGTTAGTCAAGAACACTACATAATTAATGATTTATATTATAACCTCACTTATTTTATTACTTTAGATTAAAATATTAAATATCTTCTTTCGTGTCTTCCTAATCCAAAACCAATTACTACATAATGTAATACAATTGAGGTCCTTCATTTTAATCTTCCTCCTACTACTAATGTTAGGAACCATCCACCCAATAATCCATCCCCTACGACCAATATAAGGAATTCTCCTCCTACCAAAACTAACATTTCTACGACTAGCAATCAAAATCCTCTCATTAATACAACTCAAATTCTTGCTCAACTTATTCAACAAATGAATGTTATACAAACAACTAACCATTCCCAAATGATGTAAATATAATCTCATATATTACAAATGGATATTCAACCACCTCAAGTCATCATGAATCAACCAAATCAAAATTTTGTCCCTCCTCCTCTTAGATATGCCAAGGGTAATCTCATCCCTCAACCAATTATGCATTAAAAAAATTCTTCAAAATCTTAAAAATGAACATTTTCTCCATTCATTGCATCCATATACATTGTAAACATTTATCCAACTATTACATATAATGAAACTGAATACCCAACTACCTTGCTTAAATATTTTGGTAATATCTATAAGTAATGGGTCTAAACTAACACTTTTTCTACTACCAAAATCTTAGCCAAAACCTTTATTGGTGATGAACTTGAATTGTATAATCAACTTCCTAAACATTCCATATCACAACAAGAGAAATTCATCAATGCTCTAGTGAAGGAATCTCAACATGATGACCTTCCTAAAAATTACCTTAGCCACTTCATCAATGCAAAGCAACTTCCTAACAAATTTTCTCACACTTTCATCAAACAATGGAAGTCTCTAGCTCAAAAAATTGACCATAACATGAATGATAATACTCTTTTAAAATTATTTGTCACTACTTTTAAATCTCCTCTTCAATACAAAGTTTGTATTTTCTCCCATAAAACATTAGAAGAAGCTTTCGACCAAAAAAGGCAAGAATTTCTTATGACTCAATTTAAATCACCTCAAGTAACTATTAAAGAACCTTTCTAATCATTTTCTCATAACATTGATTCATATAAGCCTCCCCAACTAAAAATTGAGCATCAATTTCAACTAATTTTAACCCAATCTAGCCTTCTTTAAGTCTATAAGAAATTAAGAAGAAATTTCCACCCTCTAAACCCATGAGATTTGATCCTTCCAACCCTCCTCCAAAATGGTATAATCCTAATAAGTTTTATTGGTGGGATGTTACTATAAGTCATTCTCATGAGTCTTATCTTGATCTTCACCAATTTATTCTCACTTCCTTGCTTGGTCTAAATTTAAATATTGATACTCTAACAAAAAACATTCTCAAGACTATGTTTAAGCATCACAAATCCAATCTAAAGAATCTTAATGACATCAACATCACCTACCTAATAATCAATAGTAATTACCCCATATATCTACCTCATATACTAACGTTTTCCAAACCAAAGTTGATCATTCTTCCTATATAAATAAGGAAAGGATATCTAACATGAATAACTTCAAATGGGTGGTTGAATTCATCTAACCTCAACCTCCTAAGTCACATGAACCAAAAGAGCACCTAGTTCGAATGCCTACTCCAAAGTGCATCATACATGGTATTCCTTTGCCTTATATACCTCGTAATACCTATCTAAAAAATCCTATTTCAATTTAAACATCCTTAAAATCCAACAAACCAACACATTTACCTATATTCAAATTCACCTACCAACCTAATGCAAATCATTGTAATGGTTCAATTTCACCTTACTCAATATCACATATTGGGGCATATTGTGATGCTCATCCACATATCACTTCAAACTTTGGGGCATATTATGATGCCCATCCCTCAATACACTTACCCTTTGGAGAATCCTACAATTCCCACTCTTCTTATGCAATGTATAATAATAAACAAATTTAGTTTTAATAAACATTTTTGAGATACATAGGCTTGTATTTCACATTTTCATCTTTGATATAGATGTCAGCATAGATTTTTCTTGTTATATTTATCTCATATTTCTTTATTTTTATGCACTTTATTTCATTTAGTTTCATTTTAATTACACCATTATTTCATTTGGGTCATTTGGTTTTAGTTCACTTTATAGTTTGTGAATTGAATTGTAATTCCTTGGATAGGATCAGGTCTTCCTCACAAACACACTTTACTAGTACCATTGTTTCCTTTGGGTTCTTTGGTTTTATTACACATCACATTTGGCATTTGTTTTCATTTTGGTTCTTAGATATATTTTTCATTTTTTTTTTCATTCTTTTCCTTAGTAACTTTATGATTATTTGACCCTTATTTACTTTCCCCCTCTTTTGGGATGACCATTTACTTTCCACTTCTTTTGGGATGACTACTACTTTCATTAGTTTTTATGTTATATCCCTTTTAGGTTAGTATGACTTCTTAGTGACATAAATTTCATAGCACATCCCCATCCCCTTCATATCACTATTTTACCTCTTTGTGATCAGATACGAGCATATTCAAAATTGTATCACTTATTACATAGATAGATATATTATGATCCCCATATTTCCTTTCATTTAAGACACAAATAGATTTTGAGATTGTACGCTTACTTGTGGGAAAGCATACAAGTCTTTACACACATTGGTCTTTAGGTCCTTTTCTCTAGTGACCAAGTGTAATATTTCTTGTGTTCATCACCTATTTCACTCATGATTAGTTCTCCAAATCTATATGGAAGAAGAATATAAAAACCCAAAAGAGTTAAAATCTAAATCATAAGAAATAAAGGGAAATGATTAAAAGGCAAAAATAATAATAAAAGTTAGATCATGCCAAATGATGTGATTTTTAATCTAGCATATTTCATATCTTAATTGAAACTCAAACTCCACAGTTAGCCTCATGATAGAGCCGAGGTCCATTGGGGTGTGTTAGGCTAGTAGATTGGGGTAGGAGGTTTCATTATATCATATACTTATAGTGACACCTAATTTCTCACATAAGTACCCAATATTTATAGTAGACTGAAAGCTCTATAAGGGGTCCTAAAGAATGGGGAACATGTTGTGACAAGGTATCCATTTTGATTTTCATTCATATAACCTTCATGGGTTGATCTATGTGCTTCACTTGTTAGTCCCAGCTTTGTGTTCATTAGTCAATGTGTCCTATATCCTTGTTGTCGATAGTTTCTAATCTTGATCACTTGAATAGTGTGTCTCATTCTTGCTAAGGATGTTCACATCACCCATGTGGCACCTCACATCCCTTATTTTCATCATATTTTCCTTATATTCCCCTTGTTGGATATTGATTTTACCTGATCACATATACCTTATTACACCTCCTTGTTTATATTTTTTGAGTTGTATTGTAATACCTTGGATAGGACTAGGTTTTCCTCATAAACATCCCTTAACATTTGCTTACCACAACATATCATTATCGTCCTATTCATGTAATTATTTGGTTATGTTTTGTTATAGTATATCTCATAATAAACACTAAATTTGAGTAGTCATCCTTAGATATTTTGACTTTCACCAATCCATTATGTTCTTGTTTGATTTTTACAAACTTCACTTATCTTACATAGGGCATTTAACATACATGTTTTTCTTTATGTATGACTTGGCATGTTTTTTTTACATCATGACTTACATTTCATTTTTAGTCATTCATGTTTTTCTTTACGTTTGTTTCAACATGCTTATCCTAAATGGGGTTACTTTTTACTTGCCTACATATCTTTGTTAGAGTACTCATTCATTGATATTTCATTTTTCATTTATGTTTTACATGCTTCCCAATGTGATTAGTGTGTTCTACATTCATTTTATCATTTACATGCTTGATATTTTGTTTCTAACATAGCTTTAATAATCCTAGTTTTCCAATTTTTCTAAGTACTATAATTAGTTTTGAGAGTTAATCAATTCTACTTTAACCATCCTACATATGCACCTATTATCTCTATTTTTAGTTTTGTATACTTAGGGTTTCTCAAATGTAGGTATTACACCCTCCATGATCAAGACTAGGATATTTACATGAATTCATTCATCATAAAGGTAAGTTAAGGTATGTATATGGTATTTTAAATTACTTTCATTTAATTTCAGCATTACTTTTAGTATTTCATTTTTAGTTAACTCATTTTTGTGTGTTTCCATGTTCTTTCTCGAAGCACCATCCCATGTTATAGTCATGTGACACATGATGAGATTCAAGTGAGGCATATGTATACACAAAATACTTTTATTAACCTCACCACTTACTAATACTTTATCTCTTGTAGGAACCTTTCAAGTTTAAATCTCTCTAAGTGCACACCTTAAAGGGTACACCAGTAAAGGGGTGGCCAGACCATTGATGCTTCATAATATTGTTGTGGAATTGTATCATTCCTACCCTTACTCCAACTTATTTAGAGTGTATGTCCATTTACCTCATCTGATTCCTCCCTAAAATCCTATAATCCTAAAATATGGCTAAGTCTAAAATCTTAGAACCCTAAAATATGTCTAAGTCTAAAATCCAATAAGACCCTCCAAAATCTAGAATTTGCATTATAGCTCCTACAGGTCCAAACCCACTATCAAACATCCTAAAAGTATAAATATAAAATTTAAATTAAAGTATAAGAAACTATATGTCCATTTATAACTATCAACTTATATTTATATGTTTATATTATATTTATACTACCTATTTTTAGCCTCTGCCTAAGCCAAAACCTTCTTTTACCATCCATAGACACAGTCGATTGGGTTGAATATATTCTAAGAATTGAACACATTACAATACTAAGTTGACTTTGGATGAATTAGTCTAAACCTAACTTATTTTATTTCTAATAAGGTCGACTGAGCTGACTCTATCAGCAACAACTTCAAAAAGGTTTAGGGCTAGATCTAGCTATATAAACACATCCCTTTTTTCCATTTTCATTAGAGATAGATAGAGATAATAATTAATTTATGCATATTCTTACCCACCATTATACTTAAGGATATATTTTTTAGGGTTTCATACTACACTTGGAGAAAAAATCTTATCTTGTGGGAGAAATCTTTTGGATGCATATGAAAAGTTGTATAACCTAGAGATCGCATATCTCTATTATCCTTACAAACCACAACAACCTCTTATGAAGCACCTTGGATAAGGGAGATATTGAGGCTTCATGGGTTCATCTTCTTGCTAATTTTTCTTAACTCTTTCTACTCTTTATTTAATTAGATAGATTTGCATTTGTTAGCTTATAAATATGTTTCTTTCTTTATGCATTAGGATTACCTCTACATTAACTTGAGTAGAGTTTTTTTTGACATGTTTAATTTTACATTTATTACCTCCATTTTATGCCACGTGCTTTGGTGAGCACTAGGTTAATCTTACTTTACTTTGTCATTTAATTTCATAAGAAAACATAGGACCTAGATAGTGTTATTATGTGGCATTTCTTGACTAGAGGCTTTAGAACCCTCTCTAGTGATATTGTGTGGTAAGAGACACCTTAGTTAGGTATAGTGAATCCATATTGGTCATAACCTTTATTGTCTAAATTTTCCAACAAGTGGAATGGATAGTGTGATTTATCTTTTCCGAGCTAGGATTGATTTGTATATCAACTTCACTTTTCCTTGTATATAGTAATATTATATGAAGGAATAGAATCCATTTTTGTTTTAAAAGTGGTAAATTAACATATAAGAGTATGAATTAGAATATATTACACATTATAAGCCAAATGATTCATATGAAAGCCTTCGTAAGAATGGTTGATGGCTAGAGGATGAAAATTTCCCATATGGGGGTCCTAGGGATCTATGTAATACCTATGCTAGTAGGGGTCTACAAGTCCCTATGCCTGCTAAAAACAAATTGGATGTGGGTTATTATATATAAATAAATCAAATAAATCTTTTATCTAAGCATGTAATAGTGAATAGCCATATAGGTTTTCAAATTGAGTTACAAAACCATACCACTAGCCTAGTGTACCAGCTCCTAAAGGCATCTAACTAGAGTCACCAAAAGAAGATCGGCACCAACACTTGTCCCTATAATATTATATGAATTCATCTACATATATTATCTAAAATAATAATAAAAATTAGCACTACCCTTATAAATAATCATGAAAGTTTAGTTTTGTTTCCCAATAATCATTTACAACATAAATAAATTAGTTATTATTACCTCTTTCTCACAAGATGGAACTTTTTTCGTTTCTTGCTAAGGAAAGTTATAAACCCTTATTAAGTTATAAATAATTGGTTGTTTTAAGAAGTTATAATCAACTTAATCAAACTTCCCACCAAAATTCAAACACATTCACTGCTAAAATCACCAACCGTAGTTCTTGATCTTATAAAATATGAATTTAGTGCAAATAAAGTCTTCTTAAGCTCTTAGAACCATCCTCCAAGATCATTTAGAAGTTATACACATTGATTAAGCCATCAACCTTAGAACCAACTATGTAGATTGAGGAAGTTAGATTTCATTGGTAAACTAATTATCAATAGGATAAAGGTTTTTTTTAAGAAATCATGTTTTAATTGCTAATGATTCAATTATGTATCATCATGTTATTTGTTTTATTTCTTAAATTATAAACCACAACTATAAAAACACCTTTTCAACAAAAATTCACATCATCCACTCCTCTCTACCATATGAAACTATTATGAATTTTCTTTATTCATCCCCTTTCATAATATAAACATACTAAAAGGTTCACTCAAGGAAAAGTAATGTGATAGTTTTGGGGGAATGTCTCATCATAGTTTCTACAGTAAAATGAAAAAAAATTGAGAGATAAGGTAATTATGGTAGATAAATATGAAGAAACATCACATCACCAAAACATAAAACAATTGGTTGTCACTTTAATTTCAACCCTCTCATTTAGAACTAATACTACAACCTGCAAGAATCCTTCCTTTGTTATAGGTAATAAAAAATTAAAACAAATGGGTAAATATATGCTACAAAGAGAACCAACAAATCACATAGTATTAATAGGAAGATAGAATGTAACATTAATATTTAGAAATGTAGGATGACTAAGTTATTTTGAGAAATTAGTAGGTTTTGATGAGAAAGTAACCAATGATTTTTTTTAAATCCTTTACTAATGATGTATCCACCATTAAGTAATTATCGGTTTTTATTTCATATGAGCTACAAGAAGAGGTGACTAGTATTCCAATGATATGGGAGAGATGGAAACATAAGGTATATGTTGCAACAACAAGAAATGAATTCTACAAGGCTAGTAAATAACTTGTTTAACCCCAAAATGGAATTTCAATTGGTTGTATCTAAATTTTTAAAGAGGTATATAGAAATTAAATGTCACAATTATGATAATTAAATCTATATCAAGTCAATTAGATGTTAAACTCAAATATAAGCATACATTAAATTTACTATGTTGAGATAGTCTAAATATAGAAAGTACACTGTGTTAAATATAGAAATGACAAAAAAGTTAAGTACTTAGTTTTTTTGATGCTAATGTAGTTCTAAATCTATAATAAGATAGGAGATTCTAGAACAATCATCAGATTTTGGTTCTAATCTCTTCAACTCTCTAGATAGTAACATCATCCTAGGAAGGTTACATCGATGATGCTATTTGGGTTTGATTCTAATGTCATGTATGGAATATATATTGGAATAAGATGTGACCACATAGATGTATTTGGGTTTTGTTTCACCTTTGATCAGGTGCATTTAGATATAGGTCATCAATAGTCACTCCTTTTGAAATGGCTTGGGGAAAAATAGGTTAGTGGGCATATGGTGTTGATCTGACCCTAATGACCCCTTTGCCAAAGGACATTTCCTACATATACAATACTTTGAACAGGGCCTCAAACTTATATACTTCTCTCCTACATGTTGGCTTGTGTGTGAATCATACAATATATGCAAATCAAGTACAATAATGACCTAGCTTGTAACTTAGAAAATTAGGATATTGGGTTACTTATTTATTACTTCAAACCTATAGATATGTTGTACCTATGATTAGTATATAAATAGATAAGCTTTGATTAATTAAATTCTTGATAGAGTGTTTTTCATAAGTTGTCTTGGTCTCTTTAGTCTTTTTTTAGGTATTCGTAAGTGTTGCTAGGTGAGGAATGAATGAGAGTTGATATTGTATTTATATTAGTTCCTTTATAGTAGTAAATCTCATTAACTAACTTAGGCCAACCATTAGGATACATTTAATTTATAAATTAGATGACATTAAGGCACTAGACGCTTGTGTTGAGAAAAGATAGTAGTGTTGATGCTATTATTTATCTTGGATGTTAGTGTCTAGGGAGTAGAAGAATAGGTAGAGGTTCAAAATTTGTACAGATGGAAGATAAGTAGATTTTAAGCATTCTAGGAAAGATAGAATATTTGGGTCATCAATATAATAATGGTTAAACTAAGAGATATAGGTCAAGGGGCATAAAGATAGATCAAATGTGAGACTAATATAAGAGAGAAAGGTAAAGAATTGAGAGGAATGGACAAGGTCTAAGTTTACCAAGTGTACAAGACTGAGATGTTATATAATCATAAAATATAATCTACATTTTTTCCCCATTAATCTAGTCATGAAATTACTAGTTTAAAGTAAAGGAATGCATAGTTGGGTGTGTGTGCACACCTTATCTTTGTGTGTGCCCAACTTGAGTGTTTTATTATTGAGTGGCCTACAACCAAGAGCATGTTACAATATAGAATTAGTGTATATAATATGTGTTCAAATTACTTGAAATATATTTAAATTGAAAGAGTAAGGTTTAGGAGTACACCTATGTGTAAATGTAATCATCTTGCCTATTGGCAAGTTATTTTGAAAAAGATGTATCATTATAAGTCTCTAAAAACTAAGATTAAGATAAATATAGATAAATCAAAAATTAATATTATAATAAATATAGATAAATCTTTAAATTGAAAATATCTAAGGATATAGAGAGAGAAATATTGGAAGGCACGTGCCCTAAACTTTGGATTAAAATTGAGTTACCAATTGGCAGTTGAGATTAGCTCAACTATGCAACCTAATGATACTTATAACCTAGTGAGGCTATATGATCAATTTCAACCTAAAAATTTGGAAAAATTGAGTGATTTTATCACCTCAATCATACCAAAAAATGAACCAATTACTACAGTAGATTGGCTCAATAAATTTTCATAAAACTTTATGGTGTATTAATATGAAAATATTTGTGATATGGTAACAGTCCATAAAAGAGTTTTGGAATTTGAAAATAATTTGTATTTTGTAATATTATGCACATTTTTCATAGAATATGTACCTTATATATTTCTCATGCTAAAATTGTGTATAAAATAGTACCAATGTATAGAATTTTATCATAACCATGAATCTAAATCATATAACTATGTGTTTTGGCCAATTTAGATAACTGTGTAAGGGTGAAAAACATACTTCCAAAGCATATCCCCCACCATATATGAAGAAATATGAAACTAATATAAGTATCAATGTGGAGGACATGCTTCCAAAACATGCCCCCACTATAAACTAAAGATATTGAATAGGTGATGAGAACATGCTTCCAAAGTATGCCCCCACTAAATCTGAGAACTATGAATGTGTGGAAAGCATACCCATATGGCATGCCCCCATTGAATTTTAAAAAATATGCCCAAGTGTGGATAACATTCCTCTATGACATGCCCCCACTAATATGCCCTCCCTTTGAGGTGAGGGAAAGATATAAACTAGTAGTTATCTCACCTCAAAAGGATAATATAACTATATACTCTTTGATTGTAACCAAGTATCATATATAAGGAATATGTCTAAGTATGTATTATTAAAGTGCATAAAACAATGTGATCACATCAAGGCCTATAATGGCCACTCCAATGTGCACCATGATTAGGATCATATACATAACCAATATTGTAGGGTAACTTCAAGCCTAGTGGTGGTTTGTTTTGAATAAATGGTATTTGAATAAACGGTTTGAAATTTTGAATATTTGTGTATGAAAAACCAACCACACCATAGGTTGGAAATTATTTTTTGGAAATGGATGTTTCTTTTTTGTTTTCATCATTGGTAACATGTGGGATATAAACTATAAAAACATTACACATCTTTTCTTACTCATTATAAACAGATGTATTTTGATCATTCTATAACATTACCATTTGGGATTTTTCTTTCAAAATTTATTGATTTGGATAATTATTTAGAATATTTGGTATGTCCTTTGAAAAATTTAGAACATTGAAAACTTGCACATTATGTGAAAGCTCATCCACCTTTAAGTATGTATCATTTGAATCTTGAGGTGGATTTAGTAAAGGTTTATCCTTTTGTATTGGAGGATCTTTTGGTACCTATTTTTGTCCATTTGATATCTTTTCTTTTGGATAATTTATCATGTGTATCTTTTTTTCAATGAAAAAAAAGAATATATATAGTGACCATGCATTCTATGATATGCATAGTAATATTTCAATTTTTGTATAAGATTTATAGGAGGTAGATTGATCAAATTATTTCTAAGCATATCCATTAGAATCTCACTTGACCTCTTACTAGGGTTTTGTTCACTTGTAGGTTAATTATCATTAGGTAACTTTGGTTTAGATTCCAATATTAATTTTTATTAGGCACAAAATTTGTATTTAAAGATGCAAACACATGGTCCACACTAGAATATTGTGGATTCTTTATATATTAAATTTGATTTTCCAATAAAGTGATCTTTAAATTTAGAGATTGGTTTTGTTTTTCAACTCATGCATTAGCTTGGCCATGGTACTAATTTGTTACTTTATGGATTCACAAGCACAAACCTTAGATACTTGATATTGATTATCTTTATTTAAAACTATAGGGTTGGCCACCTTACCCCTTAGATAAGTGATAGCCTTGACCTAGTTAGAGGGATGAGATTTATCACCATCCTTGAGTTTAAGAGGAGGAAGGATCTTAGTTTTATCCATTTAAAAAGTTTTGAAAATTGATATGAGAATAGGATAAGCAAGAGAAACAAATGATAGGGAACAATCAATCATTAAAATAAAGATATAGCAATTCCAAGTTATTGGCTAAGCTTTTTAAAAATATTAAATCAATTTTTTTTGTAAAAGTAGGAAATGAAATGAAACCATAAAATTAGGGAAACAAAAGTACATGTATGACTTGTAAATCTAAATTTACTAAAAATAGTAAATTTTTAAATTTGGAAAATCCATATAATATTTTAGAAAAATGAAAAAGGATTTTATCTATATCAACATATTTATGAAAAACCTCTAAAAATTTTAGATTTTTGTTTAATATGAATTATAAATAGGCCAAATAATTTTGAATTCTTGATAGGCAAACCCTCTAAAGAATTTTGAAATTAACCTATATAGAGTTTGAAATATGTCAATCAAGGAAGAACCCACATACAAGCATATACATGTGAAGCCTTTACGACCAGGTGAGGTAAAACCCTAGGGTAAAGCTTTAGATCTAAAGATCCATCACAATAAGCCAAAACCTTAGTAGGCTTATAATCCCTAAATCAAAAAAAATTGTATTCACATGGATCAAGTTCACCAAAATTTTAATCCTAAAATAGAATCTAGATTGGTGTTATCTAGAATGTTAAAGGGATATATAGAAATGAAATAGCATAATGGTGATAATTAGATCTATAGCAAACTAGTTAGATTTTAAACTTAGATATAAGCATACATTAAATTTATTATGTTGAGATAGTCTAAATATAAAAATTATAACTATGCTAGATATAAAAATTAAAACGAAGTGAAGTACTTAGATTATTTTGATTTTAAAGAAGTTTTGGATCTATAATAGGTTAGAAGGAGATTCTAAAATAATCATCAAATTTTGGTTCTAATGTCTCTAAATCTCTAGATAGTAACATTAGCCTAAAATGGTTGCATTGATGCTACTATCTAGGTTAGATTATAGTGTCCTATATGGAATATCTACTAGAATAGGATGCAACCACCTAGATGATTCTAAGTTTTGATTTTCTTTCACTCTAGTGCAATCATATTTGGGTCATGAAAAAGCACTCCTTGTGAAATGGAAAAACCCAATATTTTCATATTCAATGTGTCCTTGGGGAAAAATGGGTTGGTGGGCACATGATGTTGAGTTGAATCTAATGACCCCTCTATCAAAGGATACAACCTATATAGATAATAATCTGAAGAGGGTCTTAGACTCATGTAGATATCCCCTACATGTTGGCTTGTATGTGAATCATACAATATGTGCAAAGCAAGTAAAATAATGACCTTTCTTTTAACTTGGTAAATTGAGATCTCGACATGCTCTTTTAGTGCTATAGACCTATAGATGTGTTATACATATGACTAGTATGGAAATAGGGAAGTTATGATCAATTGAATACCTTATAGAGTGAATTTCATAAGTTGCCTTGGTCTCTTTGATCTTTTTCTAGATAATGAATTAGGGTTGATCTTATATTTATATCAATCACTTTAGAGTCATTACTCACATTAAATCACTTAGGTTGACCATTAAGATATGTTTTATTTTAAAATTATATAACTTTAGGGCATGATACATTTATGTCATGACAGGATAGTAGTGTTGATGCTACTATTTATCCTAGTGTTAGTGTTTAGGGAGTAAGAGAACATGTACAGGTTCAAAACTTATAGAGATGGAAGATAAATATATTTTATCACATCTCAATTTCTCTCAAAGTTTAATAACATATTTGATCTATGGATTATTAAAGTTTTTAGTTGACTAACTATTATTTGATTAATCTTTGTCATATGTTGATTATGGGATACTTATGTGATGCTTAATTTACATGATTAGTTTTCTATGAGTTAGTAATACTTGTATATTATGTATATTATGATCATGTTTGTTAATTATACAATATTATTTTATGAATATAATGATGTTTCAGGCTAACTGTCTTCATTTTTTTAAGATGGATTCAAAACATAATACTTCCTTAGAGTGTGATAAAGGGAGATCAACATCAGAGATGGTGATTTAGATGGAGACATTAGGGGATGATAGAGAACAAACCTAGAATCCCATACACATACCACATTTGTATTTTATGTTTTATGATTAATTGGTTGAGTATTTTGTTTTAGTATGATTTATTTTTATATGAATGTCTATTCTGATCTTTTATGTTTTCACTAATCTAGTTGTTGTTTATGATCATGTTGATTTGTTTGAATGATTTCATTAATTTTGTGGTCATACGTAGCTTATCTTATATGATGTAATTGCTTGGTTGAACGAGTGAATTCATATATGTTTTTACTTATCTTACTACCTTATTGGGTATAACTATGTATTATAATGATTTGATGTCATGTATGCATTGTTATAATAAGTATAGACAGATTCTATTGTTGTTATTTGCTCTATAGAATTAAAGTAATAATAATAATTAGAAGATTTTTATTATAATATATGTATAGCCTAATGTTAAAAGATATCGATAACATTGTTTCAAAATATCTTTGTATTTGATTTAATGTTGACCAAATATTTAATATTCATAATATATTAAACAATGAAAATATTGTTAAAAGACTAAGGGAAATCTTTGTGCTTATTTTTAGATAACATGGTAACTATAACAATAATCTTTGAAATTCATATTCATATGAACCATGATATATAGTCATTATTTTATTTAGTGGATGGTCAACTTTGCATGGAATAATAGTGATTATTGAATAGTCGATATTCACATTGCATGGAAGGATATTGTTAATTAAATTATCAAAGGATGATACTACTTGGAATAACATGGGGATTATGACTTGTCATTTATTTGGTTTGGATAGTTAGTTTTGTGAAGTCGATGTTGGAATTATTTAAGTCAATGGCATGAAAATATTATTTAGGATATAAAATGATTATTTTATAGATTTTTTTAGAAGTCTCAAGATGATTAGGGTTTCTAATCACTCATTGACTCTGGGTTAACCATCATTTTGAAAAAATCATGATGGATTTGGTTGTTGGCTGCATGGTGGCAGACTGTAGCATATTAGGAGTTCTATTGATCTATTTTTGCATGTATATTGTTTTAGTCAGTTGAGTCAATTGTTAATGGAGGATAAGGTGTTGGTGAGTAAGTTAATGGAGAATAATAAAATAAATCAAAATAAGGCTTTGAGACATGAAATGACACATGGAATATAGAGGATAGTAAATAGAAAGAGAAGAAAGAGAAATTTTGAGTGAAGGAAGGAGTATATACAGCTTTCTTGGCATAATTATTAGGTCATTTTTGTACTTAAATTTCTTGTGTGTATTGATTGAGGGATTTTGAATGAAAATGGTTACTAGGTTTGTATTTGTTTGAAATGTTATGACATGTTTTATAAGGGTTGTATATAGGGCCCTATGAAAGGCTTAGCCTCCATAGAACCCTACATCTAACCTAGGGTAACCTGAGGGAATTGGGTAGGGATATAGAAATTAACATGGTTATTTTGGATTTCATTAAGCTCTATTATAAACACCTTTTTCAATTCAAAACCTCTATTACATTATGGTAATGAATAATTCTTGATGGGTATATATGATTTGGCTAAAGCTAGTTTATTATCAAGCCAATTACAACATATATTCATTAAGGTTTTTAAATAAATTGGATTGGAATTATGGGATTGTATGAGTGCTCGACTATGTAAACCTAATTGGATTTTGGGTATAAATGTACAGGATCTTTATAAAAAAATGGATTGTGAATATATATATATATATATATATATATATATATATATATATATATATTTATATATATATATATATATATAGTTAGATATATATATAACTGATGATGATGATGATGATGATGTGTGTGTGTGTGTGTGTGTGTGTGCGTGCGCGCGCGCCTATATCTTGGAATTATAGGGATTTAAAAGGAAACTATATGTATTGTTACTTCATATTTCAAATGAATTTGTACATTATAAGTTAAGACCATAGTTTTATATTTTTGACTTTGTTATGAAATCTTGTATCATGCATACTTATTCATATATGGTTTTGGGAACAATGTGATTTAATACATAATATATAACCTCGATATGGTTATAAAATGCATGGTTGTTGACTATGTTATAAATATGGTTGTTAATATACCATTTACATATAAGTTCACTGTTATGTTATGTTTGAAAATAGTATTATCATAATAATGTGAATGTGTTACTTGTTTATATTTTAATCTTGTATAAAAGAATTAAAATAATGTGTTTAAAGAGTTTTAAATATAAAGCATATTATGATGTTTTGGACTAGATTTTAATTTATATGTGGAATATGAACAAATATATTAGCCTATGTTATAATGATTATTTTGGGGATGAAATAGCATTATAAGTTACTTTTTGATTTGGGTAACTCCCTTTTCTGATATGATCATACTCAGATGGTATGTTTAGAACTATTTTGTATTCTATTTATTATTTATTAATTAAATAGATGATATTAGATTTAGTACATTACATTTGACAGACTAAATATGTGTATCTAATATTTATGTACTTAGCATATTTATTTATCAATTAAAGGGAGATATTTTGTATGAATCTATTAGTTTTTATATTTTATATTTACTTTAACCAAATATTGTATTCATGACACTAATTAATTAGAGGATTGATTCCAATTGTTTAATTAGCACCATCAATGCAATATGAGGTGTAATCTGATTGAGTGGTGTGTATAAAATTGATTGATCTTAGAGATCATTAATTATTAAAAAATTTGGCCAAAGTAATATTTTAATTAAATATTATATTTCATATGTTGATATAGTTTTCATATTTGTGTGATATCATGTTAGAATAGATTTTTTAATGATACACATTATGTATTTGATATCTTCAACACATGGATTCTAGTTTGTTACTCTAGATTCCCACACTATCATTATCTACACATCCATGAAAGAAGGACCATCCCCTTGTTGGGAGATAATATGGGGGATCTATGATCCATGGTTAGTGTGAAAAAGTGCTTGTATAATTCTTTCACTCCCAATTGGAGTACTATACTAGCAACTACACTTGAGATTATAGATTGCTACTTGAGTCATAGAGACTCTGCTCTGTGGATATTTGTATCATGTTTTATTATTTGAGATATTATTACATATTAATGAAAACTATAATATTTATTCATAATACTTATATAGCAGTGGTTGTAATCTTGTATCAGTCATGGCTAAATTTATATTATTTTATTTATAATTAGATGTAGTATTTATTACTTATTTAGCATTGTTTATGATTTTTATATTTATTCATGGTGATCCTTAGCTAAGTGGATGAGCTATAAACCTATTGGTTAACTAAATTAATTCAGTCAGTTAAAAATCACTAATTATATTTTTTATGGTGAAATATATATGATGAATATGTGTAATTAATAAAAAAAATTATTATATTATGGTAAAACTTAGTGGGGTTGTTACATTGTGGTATCAAAGTTAAAGCTGAAAATTTATAACATAAAATGTCCACTAATGCAAACTTATTCCCTTGATAAGTAGAAATAACAATGGTGCATGTTAGACTAGGAAATGAGGGTACTTTTAATACCAAACCCCATTTTGATTTAAATCAATTTGTCATTGAGAAAGCTACAAAGTTGGACCAAATCCTTGCGACCATTCAAGAGACTAGGGACCAAATCATGGCCCTAGAATAGGAAGTGCATGGCCATGAAGAGGAGAATGCTTAGGAGGAACCTAAAGAGCATCTTGATGATCATAAGCATCTTCAAAGATAGAGGCATGAGGAAGTGCCATAGAATGTAAGAGCTTGAGTAGCTACAAAGTTGGCACAAGATATGAAAAAGGTAAATCCACCCAAGTTTGATGGAACTATTTTGGGAGATGTAGTTGAAGTATGGCTAAAAGACATGGAGAAATATTTTGAGATTTAAAATTATTCTGAAGTCATGAAAGTAGTCTGTGGAGCTTATCAGCTTGTTAGTGAAGAAGTAGCTTGGTGGAAAAATAAGAAGCTTGAGATGAAACCTTGACTCAACCATCACCACTTAGGAACAATTTGTTACACTATTTAGGTCATGATGGCTTCCATAATTATACTTCAATCAAAATCTTATAGATTTTTAAAATCTTAAGCAAGGGGATTTATCGATGAATGAATAATAAGATAAATTCACCAAGATACTAAAGTATGTTCCTTAGTATTAACCAGATGAGATGTTCAGAATCAGGAAATTCATCATGGGATTGAAACCCAAAATTGGTTGTGAAGTAGATGTGCATGGTCCATCTATCATAGCTCATGTGTTTAAAAAATTAGTCAAATAGGAATAGAAACTAAAATCTTTTTTCCAAGTCAGAGATAAGTTCAAAAATAAATTTAGAAGTTATAAATTAGTTTTCAAAAAGAATTGGAAGCAGAGGAGTGGAGAATCCAAGGGTGAATTCAAGAAACAGAATGCCAAGTTCAATAATAATTTAGGGAACAAGAAACCTAGTAATGGTTTCAAAGGTGGTTTCAAGGGAAACCAACAATTTGAGAAGAAATGACTAGTTGGAGGTTGCTTCATATGTGGAGGTGACCATTTTTTTCAAGAATGTCCTTAGTAAAAGTCAAAGAATAAGGGTTCATTTTCACAACAAGATATGTTTCAATAGTAGATTCATGTAGCTATTTACAATCATCAGGTTAAGTATCAAGCTTCACCCATAGAACTATCAGGTATTTTATTTGATCATCCAATTTTTATTTTGATTGACACAAGAGCTACATAATGTTTCATTACTCTTATAATGCTTAGTAAATTATCTAGAAAGGATGGAGTTATGGAAAATACATGGTCAGTATAGTATGGAAACGAGTCAAAGGTCAAAGTTGACAAGTGTCTAGTCAACACTGAGATTAAATTATCTAATTTCACTACATTAGTAGATTCATTTACATCACCATTTAGATCATATGATGTGATATTAGGCATTAATTGGCTTACGAATCATAAATCCAAAGTTGAATATTATTTAAAGAAGGATGAGTGTCAAGATGATTTTATAAATTAGACATAACTTCAGGGTGAGAAAATGGAGTTGAAGCTAAGGTAGATTTATACAATTCAACTCAAGAAATCTCAAAGGGATGTTAGGAATTTATAATTAAGATAAATGAGATGGAAGATTCTAATGAAACATCTATCAAAGATTATCCTTTTTTAAGAAACTTTCATGATGTGTTTCCATAAGAACTATGAAGATTGTCTCCTAAGTACGAGTTTAATTTCTCAATTGATATCATACCTAGATCAAAACTATAGACTAAGGTGACATACAAAATCATAGCCATTGAATTGGTTGAGTTAAAGACACAACTTCAAGATTTTTTGTTGAAATCATTGATTTGATAAAGTGTATCACCATGGAGTGTACCAATTATCTTCATCAATAATAAGATGGCACTGTTTGCATGTGTATAGATTATAGGATGTTGAATAAAGCAATGATCAAGAATAGATATATGTTGCCACGCATTGATGATTTATTTGATCAAATGTGAGGAGTAATAGTATTTTATAAGATTGATCTTAGATTAGGGTATCATCAATTGAAGATATATTAAGAGGATATTCTTAAAATCATGTTCAGAACTTGATATGGGCACTACGAGTTCATAGTGTTACCATTTGGATTGACAAATACTCTAACAACATTTATGAATTTTATGAACAGTGTGTTCAAAGATTACCTAGATCATTTTTTTGTCTTTCTAGATGACATTCTCATTTATTCCAAGGATGAGGAAGATCACCTACAACATTTGGAACTAGTTTTGTAGCATTTGTGAATGCATAGGTTGTATGAAAAGTTTTCCTAGTGTGCATTTTTCTAAAATAAAGTGTAGTATTTGGCACATATTACCTTTATAGATGGTATTTTAGTGGATCCAATAAAGATAAGATCTATAATGGAGTGATCAATAATAAATAATGTGCATGAGGTAAGAAGTTTCATGAAATTATCAATCTATTATATGAAATTTATTTTAAATTTCTCTAAGATAGCTAATCCAATTACCTCTCTTCCATAGAAGAATTAGAGTTTCATCTGGTCAAATAAGTATGAGGTAACCTTTAGGAACTAAAAATGAGGCTTACTTTAGCACTAGTGCTAAGAGTTCCCAATCTTAATGGTCAATTCTTAGTGATCATTGATGCATCTAAGGATGGACTTGGAGGAGCTCTTATGTAGGATGGGTTAGTGGTAGCCTATGAGTCTATGAAACTAAATCCATATGAGGTGAATTATACCCTTCATGACCTAGAACTTATGGTGATTATGTATACTTTACAAGTTTGGAGATACTATCTATTGGAAAAACCATTTGAGCTCAGGACTGATAACTTGGGACTGAAATATATCTTCACCCAACCAACCCTAAATACTCATCAAAGATGATGGTTAGAATTTTTATCTGATTATAATTTCAATATTAATTATATCAAAGGCGAGAGAACATAGTAGTTGGTGATCTAAGTTGTATGAGGTACACAACAATCATGGCTACTATTAGGAGTAGTTTCTATGATCACGTGATTGTATTCTCACCAAGATATGAAATTTATGATCATATCAAAAAATCAATGTCTAAGAATGCTCAGAATCCTAAGTATAAAGGATTCAAGAAAGAGAATGATGGTATTTTTGTAGTAAAATAGTAGGATGTATATGCTTGATAAATAAAATATGAGAAGTGTAGTGACAAAAAAATTATATAATGCCCCATATTTAGGACATCTAGGAGTAACCAAGCTCATGGCTGAGCTTAGATCACTCTATTTTTGGAAAGGAATCAAAAGATGTAACAAATTTTGTGTCTCATTGTCTAGAATGTCAGCATGTGAAAGATTAACATGTGCATCCATCTAGATTGATATATCCACATGATATACTAGAATGGAAGTGGAAAGTGATTAGTATGGACTTCATCCAAGGGTTTTCATTATCATATAACTAACATGACATGATCTTGGTTGTAATTGATAAACTAACCAAGGTAGCCCACTTCATATCAAGCAACTTGACAAATGATACACCTATGCTTGTAAAGATATTCATGAAGGAAATGTATCAATTACATGGTTTTCTAGAGAAAATCATTTTGGATCAAGATTTGAGGATGAATTTTATAATTTGGTTGACTCTAAATTTATAACTAGGTATGCAGTTGAATTTTAGCATTGCTTATCACCCATAAATTAATGGATAGATAGAGCAAGTTGACTAGGATTTTAGAAGATATCCTTCATATATATTGCATGGATCAGTAATATAAGTGAGTTGAGTACCATCTATTGGTTGAGTTTGCTTATAACAAATCATACTGATTAGCATTAAAGATTGTTCTTTTTGAGGCATTATACAGGAGGAGGTGTAGAATACCAATCATTTGGGATAGGTTAGAAGACATAGTGGTCTTTGGACCTAAGATGCTTTTAGAAATGGAAGAGCAAGTTAGAACAAGCAAGTAGAGGTTGGTCAAGGCTAATGATAGACAAAAAAATTATGTTGATCTGAAGAGAATAGCTAAGTAATTTTTTAGGTGATAAAGTGTTTCTACAGGTTAAGCCTCAATAAAGCTTGATTAAATTTGGGAAGTTAGTTAAAATTTTATTGAGATATGTGGGACCCTTCAAGGTTTTATAAGTGGTCAATCCTTTAGTGTATATGATTGCATTACCACCAGCTCTAGATCTTTATCATAATGTCTTCCATGTGTCTTATCTAAAAAAGTATGTTGTTGATCCTTCACACATGTTGGATTGAAATGCTTTGTATATTATGGACCCCAAGGTGGTCATGGTAGAACCAATTAGAATAATTGACACTTATACAATCAATTTTTATAATAAATGTCATAGTGCAAGGTCTAGTGGGACCAATATTCTGAAGATAGTACCACTTGAGAATACTATAATAAGTTTTGCAGGTTGTCTTCACATTTGTTTACTTGATTCGCTACTACATATTATATTATTTTCTATTGAATAATGTTTTAAATTTAGAACTTATGTTTGAATTAATTTTATCGAGATGATGACCAGCTTTAGAGAGAAGATGTCACATCTTGATTTCTTTCTGAGCTAAATAACCTATGTGATCCATCGATTATTATGGTTATTAGTTGATTAACTATTATTTGATTAATCTTTATATCATATGTTGATTATGGGATAGTTATGTGATGCTTAATTACATGATTAGTTTGCTATGAGTTAGAATTACTTTTATATTATGTACATTATGATCATATTTGTTAATTATACAACACTATTTTATAGATATAATGATGTTTTGGCCTAACTACCTTCATTGTTGTGAGGTGGATCCAGAACAGATTCTTCCCTTAAATTTTGATGGAGAGAGAGAATCATTGGAAAGGGTGGTTTAGATGGAGATATTTTGGGACAACATAGAACAAACGTAGAAACCCATGCACACACCACATTTTTATTTCATGTTTTGTGATTAATTAGTTGATTATATAGTTTTAATATGCTTTATTTTATGTATGAATGTCTATTGTGATATTTTATGGTTTCACTAATCTAGTTGTTATTGATTATTATGTTGATATATTTAAATAATTTCACTAATTTTATGGTCATATGTAGCTTATCTTGTATGATATAATTGCTTGGTTGAATGAGTGAATTCATATATGTTTTTACTTACCTTACTACCTTATTAGATATATTTATGTAGTATAATGAATTGATTTCATATATGCATTGCTATAATAAGTATAGATGAATTCTATTTTTGTTATTTGTTTTATAAGATTAAGGTAATAATAATTATTATAAGATTGCTATTATAATATATGTATAACCTAATGTCAAAATATATAGATAGCATTATTTGAAAATGTCCTTATGTTTAATTTAATGTTAACTAAATATTTAGTATTCATAATATATTAGACAATGAAAATATTGTTAAAAGACTAAGGGAAATCATTGTGTTTATTTGTGGATAACATGGTAACTATTAAAAATAGTCTTTGAAATTCATATTTGTATTAACCATGATATGTAGTCATTATTTTATTTATTAGATGATTGACTTTGTGTTAAATAATAGTGCTTATTAAATAGTTGATATTCACATTGCATGGAAGGATATTAGCAATCAACGTGTCGAAGGATAGAATTGCATAGAATAACATGGGGATTGTGACTTGTCATTTATTTGGTTTAGATAGTTTTATGAAGTCGATGTTGGAATTATTTAAGTCAATGGCATGCAAAAATTATTTAGGATATAAAATGATTATTTTATTGATTATTTTTGAAGTATCAAGATGATTAGGGTTTCTAATCACTCATTGAATCTGGGTTAACCATCATTATTAAAAAATCATGATGGATTTGGTTGTTGGTTTCATGATGGCAGACTATAGCATACTAAGAGTTCTATTAAGCTATTTTTGCATGTATATTTTTTTAGTTAGTTGAGTCAACCATTAATGGATGAGAAAGTGGTGAAGAGTAAGTAATGGAGAAGAATAAAAGAAAGGGAAATAAGGTTGTGAGGCATGACATGACACATGGCATATAGAGGATAATAAATAGAAAGAGAAGAAGGATAATGTTAGAGTAAAGGAAGGAGTATATACGCCTTTCTTAACATAATTATTAGGTTGGTTTTGTACTTTATTTTTTTTTGTGTATTGATTGAGGTATTTTGAATGAAAATGGTTACTAGGTTTGCATTTTTTTGAAATGTTATGACAAGTTTTATAAGGTTTGTATGTAGGGCCCTGTGGAAGGTCGGCCTTCACAAAATCCTACATTCAACCCAGGGTAACCTGAAGGAAATGTGGAAGGATGTAGGAATTGCCATGGTTATTTTGGCTTTAATTAATCTCTATCTTAAACCCCTTTTTCAATTCAAAAATATATGTTACACTATGGGAATGAATATTTTTTTATGGGTATATATGATTTGGCTTGAGCTAGTTTGTTGTCAACCTAGTTATGATGAATATTCATTAAGGTTTTTAAATAAATTAGATTAGAATTATAGGATTGTATGAGGGCTCAACTATGTAAACCTAATTGGATTTTGGCTATCGATATATAAGATCTTTACAAAAAATGGGTTATGAATATATACACAAATATATTTAAGTATATACTCTTTTTGAACCGATGATATATATACATGTATCATGGAATTTTAGGGCTTTCAAAAGAAACTATATGTATTATATAAAAATAATTAAAGATACATATATAGATGAACTTGAGGTTTTGATTTTGATTGGATTTATGTTGATTTAGATTTCAAATGAATTTGTACATTATAATTCAAGACCATAGTCTTATATTTTTTACTTTGTTATGAAATCATGTATCATGCATACTTTTTCATATATGGTTTTGGCAACAATGTGGTTTAAGCCATAACATATAACCTAGGTACAAGTAGGTGAAAGAGAAAACTTTAGTTTATGTAGTTGGATTTATGCATAAAAATATACATGAAGATGTTAAAGTTGATATGGCAAAGTTATATTTAATTGTATTCATTATATATGAACTACACATATATATAGCTATGACTTTGTATTATTGCTTATTTATATTTCTCTATGGATTGTGCAAGAGTTTTGTATAGTCAATAAAAAGATTAGGTATGTGGTTTTGTTGGGTGAATATTTTGTCGTCAACTAACTGAAGGCAAAATGGTTATATCAGCCACAGTGTAATAAGATAAATCTCTCCTCTCAGCAAGGGGAGGTTCCCTATAAACTAGCAAAAACTAATCTAAACTAAATATTAATTTAGGGGTGAGACCACATCATTCATTTCTCTTTTTTCATAAATAATTTTTACAAAATAAAATAACACTTTCTTGATATTTTACTAAAAAACCAAGAAACCCACGAGAGAACAAATTCTACCATTGCTTCTTTTGTTGATTTATAACTTAAAACATAGTAGAATGAGGTTTAACCCAAAGTCTTCACCAAAAAATACAACGGAATATATAATCATAAAAGATAATATTAGGTCAAAACCTTTCCAATATCCTTTGCTTTAAAACACTAAAACACAAACTAAATATAATTGTTGTGGCACAAAGTCTCCACAATCAACTTTAGAACATCTCCAAGATTATTTTCACTCACCCTACTATTTAATCAAATAGATAATATCATATTAGGAAAAAAGACATAATAACAATTTTCAATACAACAAAAGTTATTTCAACACAAAGTTTGAAATATCACTTATTTTCTCATTCACTTGATAAAATTTGATTTACAATTTGAACTTAAAGTCTCAAAATATTTTTCATATTGGCAGAGTTTTGTTTCAATAAGTAAAAAGAGATCCTTTTACAAAAGAGGCCTTATTTATTTATAGGGAGAGGCCTTGAGAAAATTTAGGAAAAACCTAACTACTTTGACCTATTCAAAAATAAGAGTCTTTATTGACTTGGGACTTCTTATTTTTTACATGTAATTACATATGAAAAAAGTACATGTAAAAATGTCCAAAGCTATTTCAAAAGTACATCTAAAAAATAGAAAATAAACTAAGGGAAAAAACTACTTCAATTTATATCATAATCTTTCTTCATGTGAGCTTTATACATAGTGAAAGCTGCTTGCATCTCGATACTATCTGGACTAACAGTGTTCTTGGAAATCATCTTGGCTCTGACTCTGGCATCTCTTACTATGGTGACTAATTTTGCATGACTAGTTAACTTGATTTTCAAATTATCCAGAGTTAACTAATTGTCCAAAATATTTTTCACAGAGATTATTGACAATGTCTTATCTTTAAAAATTTTCTGGAACATATATTCAAATTCCTGAATCATTTCTTCTATAGAAAGGAATTGGTGATCTTGTGATGTAAGCCTACAAGGTAGCTCCTCCAATTTATGTAAAAGACTAACATCACTTTGCTCACTAAGTTTCCTTGTAGATTCAAGGTCACTGATCAGATCTTTAAGCACATAACTCCTATATGTCAATGCCTCTTTAGTTTCGATATAAGAGTCCCTATCAAAAATGATGTCAATTGATATTAGAGTGCTTATCTTTAGTTTTCTCATGTCCACCCATTTATCAAGGTAATTTTCTATACTTTCAATATCTTGAGAAATAGCATCAATGAGATCATCAAGTTTTGCTTTTATTTTCCTTATTTTATCTGTCTTCTCAAATAACTCTGTGAGAAGGGAAATTCCTTGTGCACACATCCTATCTAAGTATTCTTCAAGTAATTTTCCTTTGAGATGAGTCTTTTGTGATTTTTGAATGATAGAGTCTTTTATATAAATAACCTTAGGAGTTATTGCTTCTAAAGTGAAAGTGATTCTCCTTACCACTGTAGTCAACTATTCTACCATTGCTTTGTAGTGATCTTTCATTTATTTCTCCCTATCAAATTTTTGAATCAAGATGTCCATGGCTGACTACATATCACTCTTAGCACTTTTATGAGTTATCTTGCCTAATTCAACTCTAGAGATATAGTAATCATTTATATCAAAATTTTCAATGGTTTCATCCTGTAGAGGTCTTGAAATTTCCAAAAATTTATGTCCCTTATCCCCAAGCATTTTTGAAAGAACCTTTGGCTCTTTTGGGGCCTTGGCTTTTACTGGCACTAGCTTATTAAAATCAAAGTCATCTGAAGAGATGGCTTGTTTCTTCCTTTTTGGTGTATAATCTGATAACCATGGTGGAAGCACATAAGTACTCACATTAGGATCTATGTCTATTGTTGGCATCATTGGAGCTGCACTTGGATAGGTAGTGGAAATAATAGGTAGAGTGTCAGTAAAAACTACAGTTTTATTAAGTGATCAAAAGTAGAACTATTTCCAATATCAAAAGATGGGGAGGAAAAACTAGGAATAGACCTTTAGGAATGGAAAACATCTTCAAAAGTGTTTTGAGGGTTGTCAAAAATTATTTTGGAAGGAGAGGGAGATTTAGAAGAGGGAACATTAATAGGAGAAATAGATGAAGGAGCTGCAATAGGTGTGTCAGGCAGGGGAGAAGAGACTCCCATTTCTTGTTGTGCATTCTCTTGTTGGGATAAGGTTTCCTCCTCTTATTGATTTGTAGGCCTATCTTCAATCTCCATCTCTTCCATCGCTAGTTCTTCAATACTCTATTTCTCAACTTCCATATCTTCTATTTCAGATTCTTTTTCCATGACTTTTGACTTCTTTGCAACAAGTATGATCTTAAGCTTATATGGATTGGAGGAAGAAGGAACATCTTTTTTGTTCTTCATCCTATTCTCTACCTTTCTTCTTATTTCTTTTTAAATCTTAGCTTCTGATCTTATGAAGAATTATTTTAAAATAATTCCTTTGTTTGTTAGCTAATTATTGGTGTTTGCCAATATAGGTTCAAATCTTTTCCTTAAAGAGGTCGGCTCTTTTTGGGACTATTGGATTAGAGGGAGAGGGGCATTGACAATCTGTTTAATATTATATCTATCATTAATCAACTCTCTATCATCCACTATATTCTCAAGAATATTAGTAAGTCCTAAATATTTAATCTACTCAAGAGATAACCTATTGTAGTCCATTTTTTAGACATCTTCTGTCCTCAAATCTACCCAAACATCTTCTACCATAGGTTCATGGAATTAGGTTTTCCTCTTGATTATGTCTTTCACACTCCTATAGTCAAAGTTTGGTCTTCTCTTGAATTTCTTCATAGTTACAAGCTACATCTCAGTTTCTATGAGTCTATCCCTTGTAGCAGTTAATATTGAATACTTGCCAATTTCAGTTGGAAATCTGAAACTAGGCTTCTTGAGCTCCATCTATTTATTATGCACGATGATCATTTATTTATATAGCTCTGTTAAAACCAATTTATCTAAGGGAAATCTTAGAAGCATATAAGGATGACCTTGGAAAAAGCTAACCTTTAGGTATGAGAAAGAAGAAAATTATAAGAACATGCATCCAAAAGTATTTACTACTATATAAGCCTCATCTGACACTCTTCTTTGTTCTAGTTGAGGATCAAAAAGACATAAGAATACTATAAATAAAGCATCATTTACACTCCTAAAATGATGAATATAACCCTTCAATGTTAATTGAGAGTAATATTGATACACTGGGATTACTCTCTTATCTCCTTCTAATGTTAGACCTGGAAAGATTCTTATTGAAGTTGTAGCATACACCAGATAAGAAGTCATATAGAACTTGAAGCTAGTGGATACCTTCATCAATTGCTCATGCAAAGCATTACTGATTTGTTCTCCCTAGAGGATGGTTGTTTTTCTTCGAGTATTACCTTGATGAATGGATACATCCATTCATGGAACTATGAGGAAGAGGGCAAACCTCTTACCCTACTGAGAAGAGTTATCAGATCACCAACTTCTTCTATAAAGTCACTAATTATAAAACTCTGTGGCCACCTTGACAAATTTTCCCATAATGTCTTGAGCCATTTATTATTGATTAACTTCTTTTTTTTTCAATATTTTTGTCATATTCTTTTTGTGCTTCAAAAAAATCAAGTTTTATCACTTCTATAGCAGGACACATAAACATTTTATCAATGAATTCAGGATCTAGTCTAATTACCACATTGCCACTAGCATTCAACACAGCCCTAGTATCTTTATTATAAAACTGAGCACACTAAAGAATGAATTCCATGTTGTGAAATGCTACATGGAAAGAAGATACCAAATAAATATTGTTGTCAATCATCTTCTTCATTTTAGAGCTGGTATTACTTGACTTAGTTCTCTCCACAAACTCATCTATGTCCACATGACCAATCTCTATATTTCTAATATGATCAACATTATAAGTAACCAAGGTGATTGGAAAAACACCTTGATATTTATACTTTATCACTTTTGACTTCTTTGAAGAAAACTCAGTCATCTGAAAGAGCTTTTACCAAAAGGATGTCGATGAGGAAAGAAGATCCACAGAAGAAACTACAACAAAAATTCATGATCATGCAATTAGAGAAAGTACTGGTAATCTAGAAAAACTACATGTCAATGATCACGACTATGGATATGCACTTGAAAGGGATAAAATGCAAGTAGGCCAAAAAACTAGAGGAAAGTGGGCTCAGAAAAGAAAAATTTAAAATATCCCAAAGTTAGGAAAATTCAAGAGGATGTTTGCATCAGTGGCAAAATTAATCACCATTACATGCAAGGAAAAACTTATGTTCATGTAGAGGTGTAAAAAATAACCATTGATGCTTGTCATTTGCATGTAAGAGTGGCAAAAAATGCTAACAAGGCATATGGAAAGAAAATGGAGGTTTTGATGTCCAAGTGGTGAAAATAGCTGCTATTGTAGGAAATGTTTGAGTGGTTATTTTTACTGACATTACATGTGGTATTAGGGTCTAAGTTTTACTAGGATAAGATGACAAAATTCACCGCCCTTACATTATTTTTTTTACATTTTCATACAACTTTCAAGCAGTGAAAAATTCTATCAATGAAAATGGTTTGTTTGCAACAAGAAGTGTGAGATCAGCTTATTAAATCCATCATCACCAAGTTATTTATAGATGGTTTTCAACTAGATTTGGTGAGGATAAAGCCTTAGTTGGGTCAAAACACTAACTTGACATGCATAATGAAAACCTAGGGTAAAATGAAAAAAAAAACAAGGTTGATGACACACAAGACAAAGCAAAATGAAAAAGAAAAATCAAACTTCAGTAGAAAACACTCAAAAAATGAAATGCTAGAAGTAGAAAACAACTTACTCAGCAAGTTTGAAACCTAAGCTTGGCGGTGGTGAATTCAAACTCTTCATTCATGCAGTTAATCAGTTTCAAAGAGGGATATAGAAAACTTGAAATAAAATAAATGATAAACAAAATGCATTTAAAATCTCAAAACAAGATTTTAAAACTTGGCACATGCGGCCATAAATGCCACACAAAATTTGAGATTTTAAAAATCTTTACTCAGGTGGCAAAATTTGTCGCCCTGACATATGCTAGGGTTAGATCATGCATTGGTGGAAAAAAGTGTCATTGATGCATGTAGAGAAGAAAAATTTAAGGGTGGCAAAAAGGGCCACCTGTGCATAAAGAGAAATAAAATTCACTAACACCCTAAAAATGATCAAAATTGACATTTTGATCAGATAAAGATTACAACGGGTTTCATGATTTTTGATAAATCATGGTGATGAAATGTAGTAAAATTTCATAGGATGTTAGACAACTTCACTTGAGATCAAGAGAAACTTGTCTCAAATGACGAACTTAGAGTGTAGATTATGAAACAGACAAGTTTCATGGGGGTTGTCCACAAAATGAGCATAGCTGATTTTGGGAACAATAGGTTTATATATATAATTTGCTTGAAGAGTTTTATGTGGTTAGTTCTAAGTGGTTAAAATAGAATTTCCAAGATGGGCTTAGCCAATTGAGTGTATATATTTGATTATATGATTCTAATTTAAATGTCAATTTAAATAGATTGAATTATTGTATTTGATTAAAAGGAAAGTATAAATAGTTGGTTGTGTGTATAGTGAGAATCATATGAAATTTGGTATGTTTTAATTAAATAAGTACATTGAGGTTTATTTGATTTATAAAATGGGTTATGTGACTATATTATTGAATGGATGTATAAATTGCGTATATGGAATACTCTAAGTCATGGACAGTGGATGTCTTCTTAGAATATACCATATATAATAAAGTATTTGTACTATATTAAAAATGAATTAGAGAAGTTATATATGACATATACATACATATATATACACACATGGCACAAAATACATGGTTGTTGACTATGTTATAAATCTGGTTGTTAATATACCATTTATGTATATACATATAAGTTTCATAGTTGTGTTATGTTTGAAAGCAGTGTTATCATAAAAATGTGAATGTCTTACTTGTATATATTTTAATGTTGTATAAAATAATTAAAATAATGTATTTAAATAGTTTAATATAAAGCATATTATGATATTTTGGATTGGATTTTGTTTTATATGTGGAATATGAGCAAATATATAAGCCTGCATTATAATGATTATTTCAGGGATTAAATAGCATTATAAGTTACTTTGTGATTTAGGTAACTGGCAGTTTTGATATGATCATACCCCAATGGTATGTTTAGAACTATTTTATTCTTTTTATTAATCATTATTAAACTAGATGATATTGAATTTAGTACATTACATTTGATGGACTAAATGTGTGTATATAATATTTATGTACTTAGTATATTTATTTATCAGCTAAAGAGAAATATTTTGTATAAATTTATTAGTTTTTATATTATTGTTTTCTTTTAACCAAATCTTGCATTCATAACACTAATTAAGTAGTGGATAGATTTCACTGGCTTAATTAACACCATCAATGCAAGATGAGGTGCAATCTGATTGAGTGGTGTGTATGAAATTGATTGATCTTAAAAATCATTAATTATTGAAAACTTTGGCCAAAGTAATGTTTTAATAAAACATTGTCATTTCATATGTTGATATAGTTTTCATATTTATGTGATATCATGTTATAATGGATTTATTTATGATACACATTATGTATTAGATATCTTCAACACGAGGATTTTGGTTTGTTACTTTGGATTCTCGCATTGTCATTATATACCCACCTATGAAGGGAGGGCCATCCCCTTGATAGGAGATAGTGTAGGGGATCTATGGTCTGTGGTTGCTATATAAAAGTGCTTGGATGATGTTTTTCCTCCTAATTGTAATACTATACTAGGGATTACACTTGAGATTATATATTGATACATGAATCATGGAAACTCTTGAATCATGGAGACTATGCTTTATGGAGCTTTGTATCATGTTTTATTATTTGAGACCTTATTATGTATTATTGAAAACTATAATATTTATTCATTATAATCTATAATAGTGGTTGTAATATTATATCATCCATGGTTGAATCTGTATTATTTCATTTATGATTAGATATAGTATTTATTATTTATTCAGCATTGTTTATGATTATTATATCTATTCATGGTGATTGTTATTTATTATTGATATTGTTTATGGTTGTTTGTGAATTAATGTAGTTAGTTAAATATCACTAATTAGATTTTTCATGGTGAAATCTGTATGATGAATATGTGTAATGAATTTTTAAAATATATTATATTTTTATAAAACCTTGGGGTTGTTACACATTTTAAGCATTTTGGGTAAGACAGAAGACCTGAGTCACCAATATAAAATTGGTTAGACTATGATATATAGGTCAAGGGGCATAAAGATAGAGAAAATACAAGAATTGTGGAAGTGTGAAATGTAGATAAATGAGAAAAACAACCAAGATTTAAGTTTGCCAAGTGTACGAGATTGAGGTGTTATATAATCATAAATTATTGTTTACATAATTAGATTTCTCTACCTATGGAACACTACGATCATCATCACCCCTATTATGGGTTGAATTTTACATATTTCTCATGAAGTACCATAAATATTAAGGTAGGTATTTTATGTTGTACATAGTTCATTTCAAACTTCTCAACTATTTATGATATTGTATAAATATCAATGTCCCCAATTTGTTACTTAATATATTGAGAAGAATGAAAATAGAATGCCATTAGTTAATAACAAAGTCCTTATCCTATTATTTTTTGATTTGGCTTATTGTTTATGAATTCCTAAGAGATCCAAAACCTAACATGACATGAGAAGACATCCTAGAATTAAGACAACTACCACTAGGAGAGCAATAAGATATTGTAGCATCTAAGAAACCTACCAAGAGAAAGCCAATAAGAAGGATAATATTATCCCCTTCATCATCAAACTCATCGGAAAAGGTTGTGCATCCAATTCTAGATAAGAAATAAAAATATATGCCTTTGTCTTCAAGACCCATAAAAATGTAGAGATTTTCTCCATCGAGTGTCCCTAGGGGACAATATTAAAGAATATGATACATGATAGCAAGGCAACCAACCCTTATGACCTTTTTAGTTGTCCACGTTGGGAATATAAAATCATCTAAATAAATTAAGGAAATCATAGATGTGGACACCCAAACCACTATCAATGGAAGAAGGAAGAATCTACCTCATTCTGCTCAAGGTTTGTAGCTTTCATAGAAATGGAACATTGGGTTCCTACACCTAAGAAGTAGAAGGAGAGGAGGAAACAATAATTGAATTGGAATAGAAGATAAATATATTGAAAAAGGTAGAGGAGGTGGATCAAAAATTATAAACTTGTGTTCCATCAAACAAAAAAGAGAATTACAAATTATTATCCACCCAAAAAGATATTGAGTCACTTAGGACATGGATTAGAGAACTAGATAACAAGGAAATCATAATTGAAAGGGTGTCATAGGTAGAGACCAAAAATATTCAATATCTCATAGTAAAATCACCACCCATAGCAATAAAACCACCCATATCAACATCATCATTTGTATCAAACCAAGTCTCCATAGAAGAATGGCAAGATCTAATAATCGATGCAGATATCGAGGAACTTTATTCATTAACTTATGATTATGGTATGATATACCTTAACATTTTGATTTAAAATCCATTCTTAGATATTTTCATTCATATAATTATAGAGATATAAACTAGCATTACTATACCCATGGGAACCATTGACTTACGGCTTGAGAGATCCTTGGAGATGTTTTCCACCTAAACTAATGGACTCAATCAAGAGGAATTATTTATTAAAAAAGATGCTAAAATCTAGTCCTTATAGATCTAGTAGTATAACCATTAAAGTTTAATTTTGAAGGAAAAAAGGGGATGAGAAATAAACGAAAAGGGGTAGATGAAAAGTTGAAAAACAAGGACTAGGAGATTGTTGAGTTATTATGGAAGGTAAAAAAATTAAGCTAATTGACTATTCAAATAATAAATTATGGGATACTTAAAAGTGTTTATGCCCTCTATCTCAAGGAATAATGGGTAAGATTATATTTTATGTAACTCTTTTGTGATCTTCCTAGAGTAGTAAGGTATCCTCGCTACTTTTTTTAATGTTTTCGATAAAAACACCATGGAAGTAGAAAACTAGTTATGTGAATTTTATCTACATGACTATGTTATCACTTTTTACATAGAATGGAATCCAGACATGTATATAAGATATTTACTACATAAATATTTTTCTTCATATCTTGTTAAAGAGATAATAGGGTATCAAGAAAAATAGAAAAATGTTTAGTTAATGATAAGAGGAGAAGCTACCAGACGTAAAGACATATTAAAATATTGAACCATGCTAATTTCCAATATATATGTGACCATAAAAGTTAAAAGTGACAAAATATAAGCATAAAATCATTATCTAATACTCTTCGAACAAATTGATAGTGCAGAAATTGCCTCTTATATAAAAATATAAGAACTTACTCTTAAATTGAAATGAAAAAATCCCTACTCAGGGGAAAATATCATACCAGTACTTTGATGACTCCAAAATTAAATTTATGTAATAATAAGTTAGAGATTAACTTGGATAGTTATAAATTTCCATCCTCCTCCATTCGATTTTCCTATTATAAAATAGCCATAAAAATAAAAAGTAGATGAAGTTACAAAGATCAGGAGGGGGAAGAAATTTTAAATTAATAAAGGATTTTTTTTAAGCTAGGGAGATGGATAATCCAAACCCTTTAATTTTTTACAACTATGTATCCAACATATGATGAGATTTAATCTTCTCAAGGACTATCAACTGGTTAAGTTTGGCGGTGTGATGAGCTCAAGATTTGACCCTAATTAACCTTTAAATTTTCCCGTATAGACCTCTTAAACTCAGTATATTCAATTTTTTATGTTTTCTTTTCAATTCCTTTTTGTCATATAGAAATTGAATAATATATTTCATATATATTTGGTTTTTTATGTTAGAACTATTTATCTATAAACAAAATAATGTCAATTATAATTATTTATATTTCAGGTTTTTATTACTAATCTAGAAAGTGCAAATTCTAAGTCAGTCAAAGGTGAATAATTACCCATAGTAACTAGGTAAGTATCACATAGTAATGACTAGATAAATTTGATCCACTTGTAATAAATGGACATCACACATAGTAACAACTATGTGTCCATTTTTGAAGGCTTGATGGTTAGATGACAATTTTGAGCAAGTAACTTCCATTATTAAAGGATTATAATAATTCCACATTATGAGGAAAAAGGGGAGTTAACTCCATAATATACATTCACCATTCCTCCTTAATTATATTATCAATCTAAAGTGGTTGCAATAAAGATATGTATTGTTTCTCCTTACTATCTATTTTCTATTACTGTCTAGTTACCAGTTTGACTCTATTATAACAAATTATTTGAGTAAAGGCTTTTCATCTCTATTTAATATAAAATTAAAAGGATGGAATGGGTAGTAAGAAGTAAGATCTATAAAAACATATAGAATAAAATACTGAAGTTATTGTCATAGTTATGATAAATTCATAATTTCACCATAGCAATACTTTCTTTATTATAGATTCACTGATGCAATATAAGTAATTTGAATTAATATTATTGTAGCAAATGAATTTATTGTAACACAACTCTAACTGAGGTATGGCCTACTCAAGATGAATTGTGTTGAATATCCCTTCCATTAGTTTAGCATCATTCTAAATTGTGTGTATGTATCTTTCATTTTCAACAAAGTAGTCACAACATATGTTCTTTACATTCATATTTGATTTTATACATAAACATTTCTAATTATTAAATATTTAATTATATGTGGGAAGATTTAAAACTAGATTATAATTTTGATTCTCATCATTTCCTTTCCTAAAAATTAATTTACAATATTTATTAATATGCAAATTAACTTCTTGTCATTTACTTTTTATAAGTGTCTTGATTTTCTATCAAATGTGTTTTAGCCTCATTATTATTTCACATAGTCCAATTTGTATTTATAGTTCAAAATCCTTATAAGGTTATACATCCTTGGGTTGAAAATTTAAGTAAAATATTACATAGTCTATGTGTTAGGTGGTTTCCTTTTGGTGTATATCCTCACAAGTTGTAGAAGAAATCCTAGAGATAACATATAATGGTGTATTGTATCTTTCCTAAAATAAATCTCATGGAATAGAGGCCTATCTAAGGAATAATGTGGTATAGGTATTACCTCCTCCAACTATTTCAAAAAGAACCATTCCAATGTGTGAAATAGCACAATCCATTACTTCTATTCCTACTCAATTTCATTATTCTTTAGTTGTAGTTTCAAAAAATCCACATGTTTCAACCATTATGGACCAAATAGTAGTCACTCCTGCACCTTCACCCTCCATGAAACACTTGAAGATGTCCTGATTTAAAATGATCCTTAGATTCCTCAAGTTGTATTTTTCACACTTATTTTTCCTAATAAGGTCATCCAATTGGCCAAATTTTATACGATATAATGGCACCTATAACCTCCATCTAATGTCCTAAAGTGATTTTAATGATGGCAGTTAGTCAAGATCAATTCATTTCTCAGATAAAAATTACCACTATTTCAAGTCATGTCACAATAGTTTCCTCTTATTTGGTCGTAAATTTAATATTGAAAATACAAGTCCCTCCAATGGAGACTCTAAAAGGCCCAATGCCCATAATGGACCCTTTGAGAATTTTTTGTAAATCTAAGGTCACTACTATGGCATGGATATCAAGCATTATTTTCCATTCAATTTCTAAGTCCTAGGATCCCAAAAATAAGGATAAATTGACCACTATTTTACTAGACATGGCTAAATTTTCCTCTTACCACTCAAGAGTCTACTATTAGAACATTTGATGGCTAAGTGGGCTATTTTAAAACCTTTGATAACTTTGGTGTGTAATTAAATAATAATTTATTATTTATTAACACAAGGTGAAAACCTCATATAAATAAATAAATAATATATACTACTACAATGACCACATATACTCCTCCAATTATCACATTTGTTCCTCCATCTCCCACTCCTACTACTACCACACAAACTTTTACCTCCACCACATCCACAACTTTCATCACGGTTGACCCCATAGTCACCATTACCACACCTACTTCACTCCATTAAATTCCATTTTCATTATCCATATCACCAACATCCACAACCATTTCCATGTCACCAATAAATTAAAATTTAATTAAGAACATCTATTTGGTCAAGGCAAATACGAAGGAGTTGATCATATTTAAAGAACCTATGGTGAAGCTATAAATTGAAAAAGAAACTAGAAAGATCAAGTAACTCAAAGAAATATCACCAAGGAGGAGACTCTCACATTTTATGAGATATAAGAATAATTCATCTATCTAATGAATAAGAGGAAATAAATGTTATGGGAGAGGGATGACTTTGTTAAGGACCCTGAGTCTGTGCTAGCTACTATAAGGGAGTTAACAAAAAAGTCATCTAGGGTATGAAATTGAAAATGTAGAGAATGGAAACCCAAACAAAAACAATAGTCTTAGAGGTAATAAATGGTGAAGTGTAGAAAGACTTGAATTAATTTTATGATCTTTTAGTTTACAAATTCCAAGATAAAGACAAAAGTATTCCATGGTAGCAAAAGGTTAATATTTATGAGGACCATATTACTATATTGGATGCCAAATTGGGGAATTTGAGGAAGCTCCTAAATAAAAATATCTCCCCACATCTAAAGCTAATAACCTTATTTGATATTGGAATATATTAAAGTTTTGTGGTTTGCATGAGGATTGCATTACATGAATGGGCAAATGATACTAATAAAGTTATCCATACTATTGACAATGCCATGACATAATTTTGGGGTTGTTCCAAGAAGTAGGAATAGTCTCATTATTTTCTCCTAAAGTAAAGGTGATTCTTTTACTAATTTTTTTGCCACATTAGCTAAGTTCATGTTTTATTTTGAAGTAAAGGTTCAAGAAGCCAATAGGGGATTTAGTTTAAAATTAATTGAATTAGTTATGTAAAATAAAAGATAGAATGTGTCACAACAATGAAATAGACACTTAAAATCCCCTTGGCTATTCATGTAGTGATTTGAGATAAAATAGAGTCTTTATTTATGTTTATAATAATAAATTTGAAAATAATCAATGAATATTATCAAGAATGCATAGTAACCTTTAAAAACTAGCAAGTTGGATCATCTAAAGCTCCACCGAAGTCATCATAAACTAGGAGAAAAGGATAATTTTGGTAGCATGCTAATTTTAAAGCATTGTATTTTTGTTTACATGATTTATAGATTTATCTAAATCTATAAAATTTATTTTTAAATATTTTCATGTAATTTTAATTTAAGATAAAGTGATGCCCATCTAAATTATTCATATGCTTTGTATTTACCTCTCAAAAGGAGGAAATTTTTTGCAATAAAATCTCAAAAATTTTGGAAAGTCCAATGAGTTTATAATGTGTTTTCTTCTCTCAATTTATAAATTTTTCATGAGAAATTTAATTTAACATATTACTACATGATATTTTGTGTGTGAAATTACAAGTTGGTTGAATTGAGCATTATCTAGTTCAATTGTTTTATAGCTAAGACTTCTCTTGTAATTTTGATTATCTAATAAATGTGCTTGTGTAATTTATCATAATTCAAAATCTGACAAGTTAATGCTATGAGAATCATATTTGAAATCTAATTTCCTCATACTCCATACCGTGTTTTCTTATATCTAATTTACAAATATAGATATGTAATCATTATTTTCAAACACATAGTAAGTTTTAAAAATCAATTAGCTTAAGAAGACATCCCCTTTCAAAAAAACTTATTTTCTACCCTTCCCTTTCCTTTTTCTTTATGTTTATTTTGATCAAAGACAATTCATGTATAATAGAATCATTATGAATATCCACATTAAGATAATTTAATTAACTATTTGGGTAGATATAGTAGATAGATAGGTAAGATCTTAGTGAATAAAAACCACTTCACTCAGTCAATATCAATCCACATGGTTACATATAAATGTTGAATACCTAAAACTCATGCCTTAGGCCCTACCCTATGATCCTAAAACAAGATGGAATTATCTTATCAAACCTATTTAGTGGGTATTACCCTTATCAAAAGGCTTTAGTTGGTGTTATAAGGAGGGCCCCAATATTTAACCATTGACAAGATCTTTATTTTGGTAAGTAAAACCAATTTGGAAGTCCTTATAAGGTTAAATAGGTAAAATTCTACATCTGACTTACTTCTACTTCAAACATTTAAATTACATATGAAGCATAAATTTGACAAATCAAGACCTAAACATTTATGCACCCAACCAAATTATAATAATATTGTATAAAGTTGTTAATCCTAGGTGTCTAGATTTTGTCTTTTTCTAATAAGTTATTTTTCCTTTCCTGTAGGAATGGGAAGAGTCACATTGGGAATGTGAAGTGAATAGCCATTTTGGATTTTATATCATAATGTTTCCTCTCTCTCAAACTTGAATTGTGAAAAAGAATTTCATTTAAATTACTTATGAAATCTATCCTTCCATTGGTATCAGATCCACAAATTTAATTATTTTTCCATTCTTTTCTCCTCTATTTTAGTTTTACATCTTGGTATTAGAATGTTCTCATGCACTTTATCAGTTGATAAACATATAATTATATGAAGACAATAATTGCATACTAATCGATCTATAGATGGTATATCAATAATTTTCTAATGCATCCCAGATCTACATAGGTGTTTTGACTTGGTGACACCTAATTTTTTAGTCCTAACCTATACGTGGTATTATAGGGAGCTATAGGGATATGTTTTGGTTCTTGTTTAGTAGTATAAAAGTTTTTTATCTTGATTGTGATAGTTATCTAATCTGTTGTACAATTTGGAGGTTATTTTTGACATCTAGCATATTAAGTCTTTTATTTCTCTAAACCTAAAACCTAATAAAAGGTGTCTTGATTCCTATCAAACCAAGTTGCATAGCATTTTGACCTGTAGATCTATGTAGGCATTCTTCTCAAGGCATTTGGTGTGGTAGCCTTGGTTTTAAAACTTGATCAATGTGGTAACCTCTTGCTATTTCTATTGGTTTGCATGATATATTATTATATCTATGGTAGTATTATTCTTCTTGTATGGCATCATTTTTTTTGGGCTACGTAGAAGTCTTTATTGGTAAGATAGGAACTATATATCACTTCATTAGGTACTTATTTATGTTGGAAGTACCACATAAAAGGAAAAATTATTGTGGATTCTTTATTTTCTTATTCCAATATTGGATTTTTCATCTATATGTTAAAAATGGTGGAATGAGGTACATAATTTTATAAGTCTTTTTATTCAAAAAGTAGAATTTTAATTTTTTTAAAGTACTTTATTTCAAAATTTTAAATCATTTAAATTTGAAAAGCATTTAAACATGGAGCGTTTAATTTTCTTGAAAATTCTACTCTAAGTGAATTCTAACAAAAATAACCAAATTATGCAATTCAAGGAGAAACAGGAAAACTGCTCTTTTACACATTCATCACTATCAAAGAACATAAAGATAGAAATAAATAAAAACTAAGTATATTGATGTATGAGGTTTTCTTGTTAAGTCAGTGTTAATGATAGGGTAAATATTTTTCATGTGCACCTAGGTATCACATACCATGCTGCTCTCGTATACCTTAAGGCCTCTTTCATTTACTATCAAGTATATAGAAAGGGATAACTTCTTCCATGTACTGATAATTATATAGGAAGGGTGGGTATATCAAAAGGTTTGGTATATCTTTTTGGTGGCATATATAAAAGGGGACCATTTTAGAGTGATAAGAAACCAATTAGGGTTAACAAAAACTCCAAACTCCAAACTCAAAAATGAAAACTCAAAACCATGCATTCAATCAAATCTATTATTGGCACAACACTGACTGGTAAAGACATCTAGTTAGAATGGTCTCAGAAAGTGGAGAACACACTCATATTCAATGATCTACGGTTCAATATTTGTGATGGGAATATATAGCTAGTTGAGCTAATAGGGAATGCAAAGGATATTCAGGTATGGAAGCAAAAATACCAAAAAACATTGGCCTTGATGAGGCCCTTAGTTGACGGAGATGTGTTTCATCATATTTAGGGGTGAAATACTCCATAAGAAGCATTTCATAAACTTAAAGAGCTATATGATTCCCACTCATAGTTGGCATTCATTCAGTTATATTTGAAGTTGTTCAATTTTGAGTTAAAAGATGGTAATGTGATGAGATTGGCTTCAGAGATACATGCCATCAATAATTGTGTATAATAAATGGGCATCAAAATAAACATCTATATGACAACATTCATAAAATCCCTTCTTCCCAACTATTCAATCTAATTTGAATCTTTACAAGTAAGAAATCAATTGAAGACTCACATTTGATCAATTAGTTGAAAATATGGTAGAAAGATAAAAGGCCTTTGGAAGAAAAATTAATTTCACAATAAGATAAAGTATTTTATGTCAAAAAAATTCTTCCAAGACATCTAACAAGACCACATCTTCCAAAAATGAAGGCAAAGATAAATACAAGAATAAGTACAAGGAAAAATGTGGCAAAAATGAAAATCAAGGCGGTCAAAAATAAAATGACAAATAAAACATGTACTATGAATAGTGTGATAGAAAAGGAAGCCATGAGACTCATGAATGTATAACTTCATGGGATAAAACTTAATCATACCATAATAATAAAGAGTAAAAATCAAAGAAAAAAAAAATAAACTCTACCCAATTCACTAGAGAATGTGTGTTTTCCAGTATAGATGATGAAGTAAATAGTGTCTCAGTCAATTATTCATGGTTTAATGCTTGGGTTCTTGATATTGGTGTCACTCTACATATGACTTTACAAAAATACTTATTTAAGGAGTTCAATCAATAAATTTATGGTGCAATATACCTCAAAAATAGATCAAGTCTACAACCATAAGTAAGAGGTACATAAAGACTCAAATGTTAAGGGATATATTTCAAACTCTAAAATGTTCTCTACCTTCCTCAATTGAAAAAAAACTTTTTATCCCTAGTACTCATAAGGCAACAATGCCATTCCATTTTTTTGGATAATGGTGATGTCACTATTAGGAGAAAAAGTGACAATGCATTTGTTTTGACTAGATATGAGGAAGGAAAACTACTCAAACTCAAGGGTGAGTTAAAACTAAGGAATTATGATCATCTCATGAAAGATGGAATGTCTCCAAACATGTTGTGGCATGATATGTTTGGGCACACTCACTATAAAATCATTCATGTATTTAAAAATAATGGGGTTATTGGCATGCCTACATTTCTCATAAAATTAGATGAAAAGTGTGAAGCTTACATCTTGGATAAACACGCAAGAGAAGTGTTATCAAAGTCACGGTGGAAAGCTAACAAAAAATTACAACTAGTTCACTCAAACATGTGTTCTCTTCCAATCCTCTCCAATAGTGTTCATAAGTACTTCATGTTGTTCATTGATCACTATAGTAGGACGACTTGGATATACTTTCTATAAAAAATTGAAAGCCTTCAAGACTTTCCAAAAGTTTCAAACCATGATTAAAAATTAATCTCAAACCCACATTAAAACACTTTGGATAGAAAATTGTGGTGAATACACTTCAAAAAAAATTGAATCCTATCTTGAGAAAAGTGGGATCAAAACCATCTCACAGTTCCTTACACTTTACAAAAAAATGGAGTTGTAAAAATAATGAATAGAACTATGATGAATATGGTTCATTCTATGTTGTACTACAAAGGTTTAAATCTACATTTTTTGTCTAAAGTAGCTAAAATAGAATTGTATCTCTATAATAGATCACCATCAATAACTCTTGAATCCAAGAATCCATATGAGATGTGGTGTGGTCATTGCCCTTTAGTGTGACATATTTAGATTTTTGGATACACTTTTTATGCATTGATTCCAAAGGAGAAGAGAAATAAATTGGACCACATGAGTTGAAAATGCATCCACTTAGGATATTTTGAATCCTACAAGGCATACAAGTTATACAATGAGAAAGAGAAGAAGTTTCTTATCATAAGAGAAGTTGTCTTTTGTGAGACTACAAAAGACAAAGAACATATTAATTAGTATTTGAGTCAATTTGAAAAGTATGTAAAGTTTAATGTTACAGAGAGTGATTTGGATGTTCCAAATAATGATTTGGGATGCACAGTTGAGAATCTATTGATTTTATATTATCTCTTATACATGAGATTGAAACTCCTCCTGAATGAGAGTGTGAAACTTCATTAGATAATGAATAGGGGCCACCAGAACAAAGGGAAAAAAGTGATGAAACTTTAGAGGATGGATTTGAAGAACTTAAAACATAGAAACAAATGCCTAAGTGGGATAATCAAGCATTGAAATATGTAAAACCTGATGAAGTTTTAAAAGCATGCACAATAAGTGTACATACAACCACATCATAATCAAATAATTCCCTTGAATAAATTCAAGATAGAATTGAAAATATCAACTTGAGTTATTCTCCAACAAAAGAACTCAATGTTGCATTTGATTCAGAACCAACATATTTCATACACATTGAGAAGCTTAAAGCTTGGAGAAAAGAAATGATAGATGAGTATAGTGCATTGGTCAAAATGGGACTAGGAAATTAGTTGATCCTCCATATGGATGAAAATATATTGGTTATAAGTAGGTCTACCATAATAAATACAAGGATGATGGCTCACTTGATAAACATAAATCAAGGCTTCTCACAAAGGGATGTGCTAAAAAAATAAGGAATTAACTACAATGAAACCTTTGCACCTATAGTGAAATAGACTACCATTCAAACCATGTTAGTTTCAACAACTCATAATAGATGGAAATTTCACCAAATAGATGTCAAAACTACATTTCTAAATGGTAACCTCAATTAAAATATGTACATGAGACAACACAAAGGCTTTACAGTAAATAGATAAGAGTATGAGGTATAAAAATTTAAAAAAAAATTGTGTGGTTTAAAATAAGCCCTTCAAGCATGGTACAACAAACTAGCTGAGCACCTTCTGAACATGAACTTCAAACTTTTTAATTTTTAATATGCAATCATTTTCATTAAAATAGTTGTGTTTGTGGTGGTGTATGTTGATGATATGCTCATCATAGGGAACAATGAGTGATACACTGCTAAGTTTAAATCAGAGTTGATGAAAAGTTTTTAAAATACTAATTTAGGTTACCTTCATTACTACTTGGGTATTGAAGTAATTAAAAAACCAAATTACTTCTTCATTTGATTGATGCCACTAAATAAATACAACTCATTAGAAGTCTGATTGATATGACCATAATTTGATTAGTTATATCATTTATAATTAGTGTCCTCTTAAGATTCATGCAACAACCTAGGGATAGTTATTGGGTAGCAACTAAAAGAGTCTTAAGATATCTCAAAGGAACATAAAATTTTGGGCTCAAATACTCTAGGCCAGGAGACTTCAAACTAGTTGGGTATTTAGATTTTGACTATGATGGTGATCATGAATATGGAAAGTCCAATTTGAGTTTTTTGATTAATTTGGGAATAATAAATCTCATTTGTAAATCCAATAACCTATCAATGTTGGTAGTTTTTTTAGTAGAATAATAATATATGGCTACTTCAAAGGCAACTAGAGAGATCTTGTGGCTTAGAAGGGACCTTTTAGATTTGTAGGAGCAACATGTTTTGACAACACCTCTTATGGTTGAAAACACTTCTACAATCCATATGTAAAATAATCTAGTCTTTCACAATCAAACCAAGCACATCAATACTAAGTTTCATTTTATTTGGCACTATGTGAAAGATGGTAGTGTCAAGTTACAACATTTCCCTATAGCAGAGCCACCAACAGACATCCTAACGAAAGCACTTAGACAAGAAATTTTGAAAAGTTTAGAGAATTGATTCATCTAAAAAATACCCCTAAAATTAATAGGGGATGTAAAAATATTGTATATAGTTATTAATCCTAGATTTCTAGCTTTTATCTTTTTTTAAGTTATTTCTCCATTCCCATGGGAATAAGAAGAGTCACATTGGGAATGTGAAGTGAATATCCATTTTGGCTTTTATATTGTAATGTTTGATCTATCTCAAACTTAAATCATGAAATATAATTTCATTTTCATTTCATATGAAATATGGGCTATCACAAATTCATCAATCAAATCTAATTTTAGACTTTTTATGCCAGTGGCTACATGGTTGGCTATAAATGTAATTAACATCCTAGGAGACATCCATGACTTCATAAGGAATAAGTAGAGATACATCCCTTGATTCACTCTCACTATAACTAAAACTTAAGAGGAACACACTACATCATTCAAATTATCCCTCAATCTCTTGAATGTAAAACATGAAGATGTTATTTCTCAACTCTTTTTATTTTCATTACAAGATGTTACATACAATTTATTCCTTAATCTACTAGATAATTACATCCATAACTAGGATTAATTAGAGGCTAATTCATTAGCATAATTCAAAAGAGTGATATATCTTAGCATCTTGTACAACTAATTTTCCAGCAAAAGAAGAGACCCTGATGAGTCCATTAAATCCTCCAATGTCAGATTCTAGACTATGTACATAGATATTTGTGAACCATATAGACCCAATATTGTTTTAGCCTTGGAAATGTACAAAAATTCATAACACCCCATTATTTTTTTTTCCTTAGACAAGTTGTAGAAGTGAATGATTTAACATGAACATATTTTGAGGCCATGAATATTGACAAAAAATTGAACCTGAAGGGATTGATTTTTCCTAATATAAGCCTTGATAGTACAATACTCAATATAATTTTGAAGGAAAATCATAAATCAAAATTTCTCAATCCTACCCCAGTTACCACTATGTTTCTATTGAGAAAATTTACCCCAAATAATTAACTTGGTTTCCTGAATGATCAGACTAAACATATGAATCAAAACCAAGCCTTGATTTATTCCATTATCAATATATAATCCATATCTCAATATTACACAAAAGGAGAACCATATGCAATCCAACATATAGTTTATAAACTCAACAATGACTTTTTAAATCTCTAAAGACACATATGTAACATAGACAGACACAATAATGTTCACAACTATACCTATTAGAGATTCAACCACCCAAATAATTAACCAAATAATCATGAGCCATCATCAAATGAAATTCTTGATATTAACATTTGTGAAGTGGATTTGATTAATTGGTGAAAAGTGCAAAGCAATTATCAACATATAAAAATTGATTATATTTAATTTTTCAATAATTTTGAAATTTTTCAAAAAGAGATGGAAGGTTAGAAAGTCATTCTAAATAGTCCTAATACACTTATAATGTTTCCAATACATTATCTTTTTCACATAATATAACCATGATGTTTGAAATGTTTAGTTTCTCTTATCAATATGATAATGATCCTAAAGATAAAACAAAGTACATGTTTTTAAACAATACCAACACAACAACTATGCATTGATAAGTAGAACACAATAATCCCTAGTGAATTATACACCACTTAACAACATTACTCTTCCTCCTAATCTAAAATCTTATAATGATCCTTCACCCATAAAATCTAATGATCAAATTCATACTAATGACATGTAGCCTATTTTCAATAAATGAGGATACAACATAAATTAGGACATGAAGAAAATTAAGAAAATAATCATGCTACATGAGCTACCTTAGACTACATAATAGAAATATTTGATTTTAAAATCATTAAATGAAAATCCTACTTCAAATGAGAAATAAAAAAACACATGCAAATGTAATGATCCATGATGCCAATATTAAATTTCTTTAATTCCTTAATTGTCAAAATATTTGGGAATGTCCTATATAATTATCTAGTCGATTTAATAGCCTCAACCAATGTCATGCAAGTTGGGATTTGTAGAAAATTGGGATTGAGTCCTATAAATTATGATAGGATTGTAGTTCAATTGGAATAATTTATGTTCAAGGTGGTTTGATAATTACTAAATGTCCAAATGCATTTGGCATCCAAACCTAAGATATAATATTTATTTAACATAGAGATGGTGGATATCCCTAAAGCTTATAGAATTTTGTAAAGTTGGGATTGGTCCAAAACACTTTATATATGACTACTAATTTTTCACATATGTGGTTTCTTTGGAGAGGTGTAGATAAAAAATATATATAAAAATATCCTAAAATAAAATACATGATCACTAAGTATAATTATAAGAATGAAAAGTTTAATTTAACTTCATCCAACATTGGAATTTATACTCTCACTACCAAGTCTATTATTGATAATAGAAAAAATATTGATTTGTTTGGAAAATAAACCCTTCACTTGGGTGAATCTCATTTTAAATAAGTATATGGTGTAGGAGACCCATAATTAAAATAGTACCTAGTTGCATATAATTTATAGTTTCTTTGCACTAACAATCTTTATAAACATGAAGTTCTAATTCTCAGTTTACAGTTTGCTTTGAATCATGGCATGAAGAAGTCACACATGTTTGGATATTTATAATTGGTATTCAATCAAGTAAAAAATTTAATATAAACTATCATAACTAATAAGTATAAACATATAGCTTAGGATTGATTGAATCATTTAAAGATTTCAATATTGTATCCATTCCTAGATAACAAAACCAAATTATTGATTCTCTAGCAGCATTAGCTACAAATTTGTTCCCTCTAAATGAATCTAAATTTTATAATTTTTCAAATCAGCTAGTTACCAATCCTTTTATTCCTAAAAATGTTGATAATCTTTATGTATTTGAAGATGACCAATAAATTGTCCAATGTATGAATTATTCAGGCATTTTTAAATCATAAAAAAAGATGAAAATCACAAGGAAATCCTCACTAAGAATGAGCTTAAATATGATGGGATTAGTTATTTAAATAAAAATAATATTCTCTATGGGATGGTTTCATTAGAAAGTATTTTTTATTTGTAAATGCAAGCAGAAAGTTCTAGAAAATGAGAAACTAGAAAACAAGAATATAGTCTTATTAATTTAGGATTAATAGAACATCCCTAATATGTTAACATTGATTTGAGTTGTTTTGAGATACAAAGAAGAAATTAAATCTCTCCTTCAGTGATATAAATATGTGATCACATGATCTTGTGATGACCTAAATATATTTCATCTCAAGGTCATTACACACACCATTCTCCTTAAGGAAGGATGAAAACCTTTCAAGCAAAGGTAAAGACCAGTTAAATCCCATCATATAAAAAGAGTTACATAAATTTCTTATAGCATGAATCATCTTCTTAATTAAACATTTAAAATGGGTTCCCAACTTAGTGTGTGTCCATAAGAAGAGTGAAGAGATCAGACTTTGTGTTGATTTTCCTAATCTATACAAAGCATCAAGAAAGGACAACTACCCATTATCTTCTCTTGATGAAGTGATTCAAATTGTTAGTATTTATAAAAAAAAATCTTTCTCAAATGAATTTTTAGGCTACGATCATGTCTTAGTAGACCAAGAGGATAAGATTAAAACTATATTCACCACCAAGTGGGTAACATTTGTTTACTAAAATAATGCTTTTTAGTTTAATAAATTGAGGGGAGTCCTTCCAATTCACTGTGGATTTAAATTTGTAATGTTTTTCTAGTAAATGCATCATTATTTATATGGATGATCTAATAATATTTTTCAAAAATAGGTTTGAACATGTACACCATTTATAGGTCATTTTTATCCAAATAAATTAGTTTTGGAGTAATAGAAGATAAATTTCTAGGTCATATTATTACAAAGTAAGATATTACCATTGACCTATAAAAAGCTAATGCAATTTATAAAATTCAATTGCCTAATATCAAGAAGAAACTAAAATCATTCTTTTTAAATTTAATTTCATATGAAAGTTTATTTCTAGTCTTGATGAGATTGTAAATCCTTTAAATTCCATGCTGAAATATGATGTAAAAGTGAAATGGATAACTAAAGCTAACAAATAATTCCAATAAATCAAATGTTTCATAATTCAAGCTCTAGTATTGACCATCATAGACTATAACAAGGATTTCTATATATATTCTTTTATATCTAACTATAATATTGCAATAGTAGTTACACAAAATATTGATGATGAATAACATCCAATTGCATTTATGAGCACAAATTTGAAGGATTTAAAAATAAAGTATCATGTTCAAGATAAATGTGTGCATTGGCTAAGGCCATGAAAGAATTTAGACACTACATAATACATTACAAGGTTTATATTATTATTCTAGATCCTATTGTCAAATTTATGTTACAAAAAAATGAATTGGGAGAATGTAAAGGAAAGTGGATGGAAAAACTTCAACAATATTATTTAGAGATCAAACCAACAAAATTAGTATGTGATCAAGGACTTGCATAGTCCATGATGGAAACAAATCCTATAATTATTGTGATAAAACTATATAAAACTTAGTTTGCTGAAAATGATTGGTATGATCATATCATCCATTATTTTATATGTGGATATTTTCCCCTAGAATTGATTAAATAAAGAAGAAGAAGAAGAAGAAGAAGAATAAGGCTAAAATTAGGTCATTTCATGATAAAGAAAGGCATTTGGTACCAAAATATCTATGAAGTTATATATCTTTGTTGCATATCTAAGAAGAATCCAAGAAAATCATGAGTAGTTTTCATTTAAAAATAAGCAATGTTCATCCTTATGGAAATAAATAATACACAAGATATTGAGATCAGATTACTATTGGCCTAAAAATTTTATAAATACATGTAACCATGTATAAACATGTCATAAATCTAGACATTTTCTAAAAGGGATATACATACATCCACTGCATTATATCCCATTTTTTAAGGGCATCCCTTTGCTCAATAGGGACTAGATTTTATTGGTTTGATCAATCTCATATCTTTTGAGGATCATAAATTTATGTTAATAATAATAGATTATTGTACCAAATGGACTAAATCTATTTCCATGAAGATTATCACTACAAAATAATTTATCAAATTATTGGAATAAAATTTATCCACAAGGTTTGGAACACCATTTTATTTGGTTTGTGACAATGGACCTACTTTTTTCAATCAATGAAATTTACTAAGTGAGCATATGATAATAAGATGCTAATGAAATTTTCATCTAATTAATACCCATAAGGGAATAATGTTGTTGAGTCTAAAAATAATAATTTTATTGACGTAATCATGAAATCCATTGAAAATAAACATAAAAAATGCCACCTACTGTTGAATCATGCATTATGGGTAGACTAAACCAGTTATACACAATCTATTAAAGCTTCACCTTTTTTTCTAGTTTATATTTAAGAACTTGTGTTTACAATAACACTGAGGATCCTAACCTACCATTTCATGTGGGAAATACATGGAAGGGGATGATCAGATACAGTCAATATTATTGGGCATCATCTAAATGGAAGATTCATGTGAAGAATATCTTCACAACTTTGGCTTGACAAAAGAGTTAAAGTGAAAGTATTTATAATTTTAGACTTGGTTCTACTATGGGATAAATCACATGATAAAATGGGTCAACATGCCAAAATTACCACATTATGGATTGGCCCATACCATATTTCTAAGATCTTGGGGAATAATGCATGTATATTGAAATACTTACAAGGTAACAATCCATCATTGTCAGTTAATAGATAGTATTTGAAGCACTATTTCTTGGTTGTCACTTCATCATCCACTTTAAAATGATTGATTCCTATTTTAGAAGTAGAGTAGTTTAAAATTATTTTTGTTGGTTTTATTTTTTGCATTGTTTTACTTTCATAGTTAGTTTGATTTTTATTTTTTTAGATCATTTAATAATTTACTTCCTGCATTAGTAGTTAGTTAATAAATCTTGTCCAATATGATTTTCCAAATAATTTCACCATGAGTTTCCTTTTCATAGTTCAATTCATATTTTGAATATGAGGTTTTGATTATTAAAAAATTAGTTGACCCAAGCTAAATATTTTGTAATATGTTAATATTTAGGAGAATGGGTTAAAATTTGCAAATGCATCAATATTTTACCTAAAAATTTCATGCCTTTATCATAGTTTGAATTTTTTTTAATAGTACCATGTGAATAAGAATGATTTTGCATTAATAAAATTCATGATTGCACTTAAATGATAACAATATTGTATTATAAATTGTCAATGATAAAGGAAAGGTTGATTAGACAAAATAAATATGATATATCCAACCTAGCTACATTGGTTCCTAACTCTAATAATTTAAAAATAAATCAAAAGAAGAGAAAAACACTACCCTTTTTTAATTTTTGTTCTTGATGGTTAATTTTAGTAATCTCCATCAGAGCTATAGACACCTAGCTATAAATATATCAAGACCTATATTATTTCCAAACATATCTTTGTTAAGGTTATAAATGCCTAGCTAGTATAAAATCAATGCCTAAGCCTTACTTTACCTGATCCAAAATAGAATAGATAAAAATTATATATATAAAATAATGCCCTTCATATACTTTTGCCTTAGTTAAATATGAAAACCCAATGCCAAGATAACTAAATCACTATAAACACATCAATGACTCTTTCTTGGTGTGGTCTCTTAGTATGTCACATGATAAAACTAAAAATTTGTTAGAACATCTAATTCTAAGCATTTGGTTAATATCCTATTTAAAGTGAAGCTATGGCTTCACCTCATTTTTCTTTAGATAAATCTCAAATGCTTAATGAAAGTAATTATAATATATATAATTTATGTTAAATCCAAATTTATGACCTAAAATTTGTGGAATATTGTCATTAAGATTGAAAAATCCCCTTCTAGAAGTCATGTGACCCCTAAGCTTACCAATGCATTTAAACAGAAATCACAAGAAATGATGTCCATTATCTTGCAGAATGGTAATGATGAAATACTTCTCTACATTAGGAATCAGGATTCTCCTAGTGATGCTTGAAAAATCCTTGAGTCCATGCACTAGGGTACTCATCTCTCAAAATTTATTAAGCTAATCTTTGAATTGCTAACTACACCTATGAAAGGTGATGAAAAGGTTGTGAATTTTCTTACTAAAATTAAGAAAATTAAATCTCAATGATATGGTTGTAACTATAATTTGATTCAATATCAACTACTTTATTTTATCATTCAGTTAAATATTTGATGTAGGAGCATTAACTCACCTTTGTAAATCTTGTATCTTTTATATATAGTGGTCCATTGTAGTCTAATAAGTCCTCTTGTGAAGGACAAGAAGTCATTCAAGCTTCTTAATGCATTATAAATGCCTTGAAAGGCCCTAGGTAGCTTATGGAGTCCTATTTTGATGTTAGAATAGTGATCAAACTACTAGGAGGTCTTAGATTTCAAGACTAGGCCAAATCCAAGTTTTCCCTCCAAAATCACGTATTTGAAAATTCAAATCTTGAAAAGAGACTTGTAAGTATTGTGGCTAAATGGAATGGTATAAACATCATAAAATAATCATAGAAGGATAAAAACATGTTGACTTAAGTAAATATAAAGGAGATATTCTTAAACATTTATAAGACAATAAAATTTAGTTTCTTTATGATATGGGTTGAACCACTTAGCAATGAGACCTAAAAAATATAAAGTGTAGGCTTATGAAGTCATTTATAGTATTCAAGAACATGTCTCAAGAAGGATTCTTAAGATGTTATGGATAATCAAGCCTTTATAAGGCTCTTGTACATAGTAGGATACATATATATATATATATATATATATATATATATATATATATATATATATATATATATATATATGTAAGAAGATGGTTTGGTGAATTATATGATGTTTGAAGACCTATTGAAGTGTTCTTTCAGTTTGTAAGTATTGTTTTAGTATTGTCCATGAAGAACAGGGGTATGTAAAAGACTGTATACTATATATATTCATAAAAAATAAATAAAGAGTGAGATATTTTTTGTGGTTTATATTTTCTTCATGATGTTTTGAGTATTTCTTGAATGGATCATGATCAGAATTATCCATTAGATAGATATATTCATGTATGGTGCAGGTCTGCATTGGAAATGGCTTAGTGACAGTTAGAAGAAGTGAAATTTCATTGATATTAAAGGTGGATTATAAGACTAAGCATTTTAAAGGTTATTATTAAGGTGTCTTGAAAATATACATAATTTATATTATCATTTATTTACCTTGAGGTTGAATGACAGCATTGTGAAGATCTTAAGGTTTGTGTATTCTGAGTTTCACCAATCATGAATTGACCAACAATGTGGTAGGATGGATATTTCGGTAAGGATTATTAAATTTTATGAGGTTTATCCATGTTAAGGAGTGATTTTTTATGATTTTTATAAATTTTAGGTGATTAAAAACCTTTTTAGAAGTGCAAGAGGGTAAAGAAAACTATATATAGTCCTAGAAAAGTAACCAAAGTTTTATAAAGTGAGCTTTTGTGGGATTTTTAGTGTTTGGTAAAGAGTGAAAACACTTGGAAGAGTTAAAAAAGGTTAGGTAAGACCCTATAAATTTTATTGGAAGACTTGAAATGTTTCCAAATTCAATTGATACCAATTAGAGTACTCTCGGCCTACATTCTATCTTGAAACCCTATGGAATAGAAAATCCTATATATCTTTTGTTATAATCAGTCAAAATGCTTGAAATTCAAGAGAAAGTTAGAGGGGATGGTGTATGAATATATTAATGAGGTTATTAGTGGTAAAAAAAGTTAATGAGAGAGAAAATTTAGTTTTTCGATCTGTATATTCTATCAAACCCTGTTAAAGAACACAGAATTCTATCCAGATAGATGTTGGGTGTGTTTGGAGGTTAGATGAGTGAAAGGAATTATCCAAGAATTTGTAAATAATTATTACATACCTATCCTAGGTATTTTTAGTAAGTGAAGGGATAAATAATTAATTTTAACCCTTTTAGAGATCTCTTGACCTATACAGGGCTATCATAGACCTAGAGCTAGGGTTTGTCAAATATTAGGAAATTTAACAAGTGGAAATCTATGAAACTTTGAGAACATATTTATTTTATTATTATTGAAAGGATTTAAAAGTCTTTGAGTTGATTCAAGACCATACTATATAGTTTCCAACATTGTAGATGTGTTTAGGCCTAAAAGAGACCTAATTAGTGAAGAGAGTCAGAAAAAGAGGGTAATCCTTTAGATTTGGGTTATCAAACTTTTTGAAGAGATAAAACAAGATATTGGGTACCTAAAACTAGTTTTATTTGGTCATAAAACTTTTTATAATATTCCATACAAGGAGGTTTACCTATTTGAAGGGCTATAAGGAAAGATAAGCAAAGGTGCATGTAAGAGGTTTGAGATGGAATGAAGCTTGGAGATGAGTTGGTACAAGTTTTTTATGACTGATAAGTATCAGAATGGTGTGTGGAGATGTGTGAAAAGTAATAATGAATATTTGGAGAGTTGAGCCAATAGAAGCTAGTTGAGAGAGTTTGTATAAGAGAGAAGATTGAATGAATGGATGAGATAGTTGTAGGTAAGAAAAAGGTAATTGATAATAAATAGAATGGATAGTTTCATTCCCATATATATGACCAACCTATGAATTAATAAAATTGAGAAATTTATTTAGCAACCTAATTGAGTTCCTTGAAGAAACTTACTAGTTTAATAATTTGATCTCAAGAATGTGAATGTATGTTGAAGATTGCCATCAATTTTGGTATTATATCTTTGATTCTCTTGAGAATTGATTATTTTTATAAAATTATAGTGATAATATTTTAGTGATATAGTTGAAGGGATTGAAAAAATAAGTTGGTCAGGTAGTTTGAAAGCCAAGTGAGGCTTAAGAAGAAGATAAGAAGATAGAGAAGATAAAAGAGAGAGAGCAAAGTGATTTCTCAAAGAATTTGATCCAAGGAGAGAAGAATTGGATAATATATGGAGCAAGGTGAAATAGACTTACTTGAGAGAATAGAGATGGTGAAAATATTGATTAGAGAACTACCTAAGGCAAAGGATGAGCCAAGGAAGCAAAGAGAAAGGGAGATGAAAAGGAAGAAAAGAGAAGAAGACTTCTAAAAAGAGATGAATGAAGTAGAGTAGAGAATAACACTAGTAAAACTCATGATAAAAATAAATAAGGACCCATGTAATGGTTTTTTGATGAGAAGGAAAATGATAAAATGCCCAATCAAGTTAATAACAAGGAGAAGAAACAAGATAAATAAGTTACTATTCAAGCAACTCAAGAGTGAGATAAATAAGCTCAATTTGAACATACATATGGAAGAATATATTTAAGAAGCAAATTGGCCTCAATTTTTAATATTTGATTTTTCTTTTGATTTTGTGAGTGAAGGTACATAAGCTATGGAGGAAGATGAAGTCCTTGATTCAATAGATAGACTCATGAGTGAAGAATATGATGGAGAGAAGGCTAAATGCATATCCTTAATCCTTTCAGAATATTTCCTAAAGGAGATAGAAAATTTTGAATAGCAAAGTGATGAAGAATTGATAATTGAGCAACCAAATAATTTTTTTGTCTACCAAAGTGAAGATCAACTATTAGAAGAAATATTAGCCTTAGAGCATGATATAAATAATGGTAAAAAGAATAATATTTATCCTAAAATATAGATCTAAGAAGTTGAAAAATGGTTTGAGGCCATTGAGTCTCAAAATGATGAAATTGATGTTGTATGGAGAGAGACCTCAAGGTCTCAATTTTTTGTTTCTAATTTTGCTTTGGATTATGTATATACATGTTTGATTGAGAAGGAGATGAAGTACATAGAAAAAATATCTCTTATAAGATATCAATAAAAGATAACAGAATTTGATAAACATGCAAATAAGAAGACCAAAGAGAAGAAGAGGCATCATAACATGGCATGAAGGGAGAAGTTAGCAAGCAAGAATAAACATAAATATGGGAGCAAATAACATGTCCATATGTATGAATGGATAATTGAAGAAAATAATTTTTAAAATATTTTAATTTGTATTTGGGTCATGTATACAAATATCATGAGAAGGAACTCATGAAAGATTCTAAGCCCAGGAGTTTGATGCAAGAGCATTAACTCATCTTTGTAAATCTTGTTTTTTTTATATATAGTGGTCCATTATAGTCTAATAAGTCATATTTTAAAGTCTAAGAAGCCATATAAATCTTATTAATGTATTATAAAGGCCTTGAAAGGACCTAGATAACTTATGGAGTCCTATTTTGGTGTCGGAATGGTGATTAAACTATGAGGAGGTCTTAGATTTCAAGACTAGACCAAATACAATTTTTCCCTCCAAAATCACCCATTTAAACATTCAAATATTGAAAAGAGACTTGTAAGTCTTGTGACTATATATAAGGGTATAAACTCATATAATGATCTTATAAAGATAAAAACATGTTGACTCAAGTAAATATAAATGATAACCTATCCTCAATATCTAGGAGATGATGCCTACATTGGACAAGGAAAATAAGGCAAATAGCAAGATAAGATGGTGGTTGAAAAGATAAAGGAGATATTCTTAGACATTTATAATGAAATACAAGTCAGTTATTGTATGATATGGGTTGAAATTATCAAGGAGGCCTAAAAAATATAAATTACAAGCCTATGGAGTCATTTATGGTATTCAAGAACATGTCTCAAGAAGGATTCTTGAGATGTTAGGGAGAATAAAGCCTTTAGAAGGATCTTGTACATAGTAGGAGACATATATATGTATGTAAATAGATGGTTTGGTGAAAAATATATGATATTTAAAGACCTATTGAGGTGCTCCTTTAGTTTGTAAGTATTATTTTAGTATTGTCCATGAAGAACAGGGGCATGTAAAAGACTTTATACTATATATATTCATCATAAATAAATAAAGAGTGAGATGTTTTGTGTAGTTTATCTTTTATTAATGATGTTTTGAGTGTTTCTTGAATGGATCATGATAATAATTTTCCATTAGATAGACATATTCATGTATGATGCAGGTCTGTGTTGGAAATGGCTTAGTGACAATAAGAAGAAGTGAAATTTCATTAATATTGAAGTTAGATTATAATAGTAAATGTTTTAAAGGTGATTCTTAAGGTTTTTTTACCATAAAAATAATTTATATTATCATCTATTTACCTTGAGGTTAAATGATAGTATTCTGAAGGTCCTAAGGTTTGTGTATTATGAGTTTCAATAGTCATGAATTGACCAAAAATGTGGTAGGATATATGTTTGGGTAAGGATTATTGAATATTTTGTGGTTTATCCATGTTAAGGAGTGGTTTTTGATTACTTTTATCAATTTTATTGAATTATAAACCTTTGTATAAATGCAAGAGGGTAAAGAAAACATTATACAGTCCTACAAAAGTAACTAGAGTTCTATAAAGTGAGCTTTTGTGAGATTTTTAGTGGTTGGTGAAGGGTGAAAACACTTGGAGGAGTTGTAAAATGTTAGGTTATACCTTATAAATGTGATTTTAAGCCTTAAAATTTGATCAAATTCAATTGAGACCAATTAGAGTACTCTTGGCCTACATTTTGTCTTGAAACCCTATGGAATAAAAAAACCTATATATCTTTTGTTATAACTAGTCAAAATGCTTGAAATTCAAGAGGAAGTTAGAGTGGAATGTGTATGAAGATATTAATGATGTTATAAGTAGTAAAAGTGTTCAATGAGAGAGAAAAATTAGTTGTTGGTTATGTATATTCTATTAAACCCTATCAAAGAACATAGAATTCTATCCAGATGGATGTTAGTTGTGTTTGGAGGTTAGATGAGTGAAAGGGATTATTCAATAAGTTTTAAAGGATATTTAAAACCTATCCCAAGTATTTTAAGTAATTTAAGATATAAATAATTCATTTTATCCCTTCTAGAGAGATCTCGGCCTATATAGGCCTATCATAGACCTAGAGTTAGGGTTTATCCAATATGGGGAGTTCTAACCAATAAAAATCCATGAAACTTTGAGAACATGTGCATTTTATTATTCTTAAAAATATTCAAAAGTCTTTTAATTGATTCAATATTGTAATTTATGGTTTCCAACACTATAGGTGTGTTTAGGCCTAAAAGAGACCTAATTAGTGAAGGGAATAAAAGAGAAAGAGGGTAATCATGTAGAGTTGGGTTATCAAACTTTGTGAGGAGATGAAAAAATTGGGTACTTGAAACTAGTTTGATTTGGTCATGAAAATCTATATATTATTATAGGCAAAGAGGTTTACCTATTTGAAGGGCTACAAGGAAAGATAAGCAAAGGTGCATGTAAGAGGTTTGATATGGAATGAAGCTTGGAGATGAGTCAGTATAAGTTTTTTATGACTGAGAAGGACTAGATATGGTGTGTGGAGATGTGTGTGAAGTACTAATGAAGATTTAGAGATTTGAGCCAAGAGAAGCTAGTTGAGAGAGTTTCCATAAGAGAGAAGATTGAATGCATGAATGAGAAAGTTGTAGATAAGAAAAAGGTAATTGATAATAAAGAGAATGGATAGTCTCATTGGTCTGTATATGACCAATATATGAATTAATAAACTAGAGCTATTTATTTGAAACCCTAATTGATTTCCTTGAAGAAACTTAATAGTTTAAAATTTTGATCTCAAGAATGTGAATGTATGTTGAATATTGCCATCAATATTAATGAAAATTCTAGAAATTTTATTTCAATTTTGAATTCTAAATACCAAACTGAGTAACATGTCCCTGACCTTAGCACTTTGTCTATTCTCTTGATTCAAGAAGAGAAAATTATTACCAATTTTGATTCTAAAGAGAATGCTACTCAAAAACTTCTCACCTTAAATAATATTGTTGGTAACAATAATAATAAAAAATATAACCCTAATAAAGATTTTACCTCAAATACATATGGTAACAAGAATCATAAACCTAAATTTAATGGAAAAATCAAGTTATGTGGTAAATTTGGTCATAGAATAGAAACTTGTTATAAAAATAAAGATATAATTAAAAATCAAACTTATAAAAATAATAAAAAGAATAAATCTAATCAAAACAAGTAGAAGAATCAAAACCCTAATCAGGATAACAATTAGGATCAAAATATTATTACTTTATAGCCTACTTTATTTACTTCAAATGAAAATGAGTGGATTTTAGATAGCAGTGCATCACACCATATGACTTGCCTATCTAATATTTTGTGTGATTCTAGAGATATCTCTAAAAATATTTACTTAGGAGATAATTCTTTCTTAAAAGTAATTAAACAAGGAAAAGTTAAATTTTTTAATATTGTTATAAATGATGTTTTATATTTACCTAAGCTTAAAAATAACTTGGTATCTTATTCACAACTTACTAATGATAATTTTATTTTAAAATTTCTTAAAGACAGTTGGTCTATTATAAATCAATTTGGATCTTTGATTGTTGAAGGTGTTCAAAAGAATAGTTTATATATTTTCTCTCTTGCATATTTTCTTTCATCACATAGTAAATCTCAATTATGGCATGAAAGATTAGGACAAGTTAGTTTTTGATTTTATATGATATACCTGCTCATAATATTGTTGTTAGACTTCCTTATATCCCCTCTCATCATGAAACTTGTGAGGTTTTCTTACATAGTAAGCAACATACTAACCCCTTTCCTAAGAATCATGATGTGAATTCCTCACATCTTTTAGAATTGATTCATATTGTTGTTGTAGGACCTCTTGAAATTATATCTCTTAATAGTTATTTATATTATTTTTCTTTTGATGATTAAACTAAAATTATTTATTCATATTTCATTAAAAATAAATTTGATGTGTTGTCTAAATTCAAAGAATTTAAAAACTAGTGTTAAAATGCATATAATTTTTCTATTAAGAGATTAAGAATTGATAATGGTGGTGAATATGTTAGTAAAGAGTTTGATTATTTTTATATTAATTATGGTATTCAAGGGTAATTAACAAATCCCTATTCCCCTCAATACAATGGTATTGTTGAAAGGAAAAACCACACCATTATTGAGATGGCTAGAACAATGTTGCATTTTGTAAATGTTCCTCCTAGTTATTATGGGCCTAAGACATGAATAATATTGTGCATATTTTGAATATAATACTTTCTTAATTTTTATATTTTTCTACATCAAAAATTCATATATGCTTATTTCATTTCATTTGCTTTGATAAAACTATTTTGTTGTTACTTTATAGATAATAATTATATTGATAGTGTCTCATCTACATTGTATTTGCTAGTAAAATGATTTAGTTTGACTCTTTAAAAATGTTTATTACAATTATATTGCAATAAATATATTTTTTTTGGATGATAAAACATAAAAAATATATAGATATTATGTTTATTTTCAATTCTTATGAGTTAGCATGGAAATACATTATATGCATAACATCATGCTTAATTTGACAAAATGATCATGTTTAGTTATTACATTTGATAAAAATATCATGATCAGTAAGTTTGTATCTTTTTTGTTTTAATGATTTCATTTTATTATTGAGGTAATTCATGCTAATATTATTATATACTCTAATTTGATTATTTATGCTAACATCTTTATAAGTTTCATTTGATAATAATATATATTATGAAATTCAAAGTGTAAATGGAGTTTGTATTAGTGGCTCTTCATCATTTAGTTTATTAATAATTGTATACATACATCTCTAAACTTATTTGTTTTATTCTCATATCTATTTTATTGGATGATTTCATATCATGTTAAAATTATCCATATTTGATGTATGAGAGGTTATACCTCAATATTTTATTAAAGCATATTAAACTTGCAAAATTTTGATAAGACTAAAATGATAAAATGAGGTATGCTACTAAGATATTTAATGTTTCACTAAACTTAGTATCATATGATTAGTAAATTATTATGTGTACATCACATGACAATTGGGGACATTCATCTTATCAATATTGGAGACGTCTATTAATGAATTGCATATAATAATTTATAGTTTTTCACTAAATTTGTAATCAAAGTAGTGAACTTATTTGCCTAAAATATGATTGATTATTTTAAATGTGTTTTACTATAGAAAAATATATGTCATATTTTTATGTATGTGGTTATTTTGATGCTAACCATACTATGCTATCATGAATCTATTTGGATATGTGTTTAAGTGTTGTGTAGGTACGTAGGACCAATGAACTAAACATATTGAAGTTCATGTATATTTTATCTGAGAGAAAATCTTCAATGGTGATATTAATTTAAAATTTTGTCCTATAGATTAAGAAGTGGAATATATCTTTACAAAACCACTTGGTGCTACCAAGTTCTATCAGTTCTTGAAGTTGTTATTAAGGGGGAGTGTGCATGATAATACCACTTCTTAATGGCCATATGTTTCTTCTACTTCTTTATACATATCAATTGTAAAGTATTGTAAACTCCATGTGGAATTTATGTAATTATAAACTTCATGTGAAAGTTTTACTTTTGTATTCAATACATAAAAGAATACTTTGCAATAGAGATCCTTATGTTATAAAGGCTCCAAATATGCTTAGATGATTATTCAAGAGAAACAGTGAGATGTAGTCTCAGGATCATGCTAGCCTAAACTTAATTTTGAGTAGTTTATGGATTATACTTCCTTTTGTTTCAAAAGATGATATTTGGCATGATGAATATTTTTAAATCTATCAATTGTATACATAGTATAATTCTCTTTTTTTAGGTGATTATGACATTTATCCCCACTTAGCATTAAAGAGGAGTGTTAGAACATTTAATTATAAGTGGGCTTAATTGACCCTTAGCCTTGGTATTAATTAAATAAATAATAATATATTATTTATTACCATGAGGTGTAAACTTTATGATAATAAATAATAGATTTATAATTATTTAATTGTTACCAAAGTTTAATTAAATGATTTTATCAGGATGGATGGACCTGTTACTTTTACAATGATCACATCCCTTGGTTTTTCAATATAAATAGGGTTTTACCCTTTTTTTGAAACCAACCCATTAATATGAAATATTAATCATATTCAATCTCAAAGATTTTTGTGAAATTTTGTATGAGAATAAGTGAGAGGTTCAACAAATTCTATTGGGTACAAAGGAGTTTCTCAATTATTGAATAATTCATTATTTTGGGTTTTTTACCTCTGAGAGGTTTTCTCATGTTAAATCTATTTGCAATGTTTCATTGATCTATGTGTTTCATTTATTATACTTTTATCATTAATTATTAATCTTAGATTCTATTTGTAAATTTCTATTATATACATTAATTTTATCAACATTAAGTTTAGTTTTGATAAAAACATGAGATTTTCAATCTCCATGCTTGTTTGTTTTTAAATTTTAACCAGTAAATATGGGTTGTAACACCTAAAAGTGTTCCCCATAGAAGTCTCCATTTGTTTTTTCTAACACACCCCCATTATTTTTTGAAGAGGAACCCGCATCTATATGTATAAAACTTACAAAGAATATACAATCTTATGAGAATAATCATTAAAAATCTTAGTTATATGATCCCATACTATTTAGAATTTCAAATCTTATTCCAGCACGTGTTAGTGGTTATCTCAAAAATAATTTTGAGTTAGATGTATGTAGATAAATCAAGTTTTCAAAGTTTATTTATGAAAGTTTTGGTTACAATTCATTACATTTTGGAACACTTTCACTTTTTTTGGACTAGCTCACACTATGAGACTCATGAGGCTTTATAGCATAATTTCTTATTATTTATGTTTTATCTCATAGTGTTCTTACTATTTTACTTATTTAAAGTATGTCTATTTGGCACTAACTTATACATATTTCGTACACAAATTTTCCATGAATTTTTTAAATCTTTGCACCTCTATGCATTAAATTTTGAGACTAAATAATTTCAAAATTATCATAGAATGCTAAGTGTCCTATTTTCTTTCACTATGCATTATGTAATCCTTACATCGCTTCATGCTAATTTTTTTAACTATGTGATTACAAGTTGTTTGTAAAATGATGTGTACCCTATCCATAATACTATGTGTCATGTTTACACATATTTTTTCATCAATGCATCACTTGCATCTTTAAATTTCTTGAACCAAATTCCAATTATTACATTATAATAATTTAATTAGGAGGAAACACAGTCATATCTGTGTGGTCTCTCTACCATGCACAACATAAATTAAAATAGTCCACGAATAGAAATAATAATTATATGAGTGTGAAAAAATGACAATAGGATGTGTCATTATTCTATTCATCACACACCTCTCAGCTTCAAAATGACTTCACAAAGATCAATGATCATAACAATATAAACCAAATGAAGGATGCAACATGTCCAGTTTCAAGGGCCTTAGAATAGTGCACAGTCAAGACTAGTGATAAACATAAGAAACATGAGACCCAAAATCAATCATATAAGCATGTGGCCAATCCTAAGTCACTCTCACATTTAATAAGTGAAAAATGAGACCTATAGAGTTTGCATGTCAATCCAGAAATGATATGAAGCCTATACAAGTAGCGAGATGAGGATACATGTATGGTTTGCACTTAATATTTTATAAAACAATGAAAACAAAGCCAAAAATAAAAAATACAATGGGAAAAATCATTTGAATAAATGAGAAAGGCCACCTTTAGCATTTAATATGCACAAATAAGTGAATTCAGCTCATCAGCCTAAGGTTTAAGGCATAGACCAATAGAAAGGCAATTTATCTACTTATTGTTTGCATCTAAATATACCATTAGAGACCATAATCCTTTTAGAGAACACATAGAATTTTAATACCTAATCAATTTTTTGAGCCAATAAATTATAATGTAAATTGATAGATATATATCGAAGCACAAAAATGAATTCATACATGTTGTCCTTTAACACTTCACATGTGTTCACAAACACTTTGTTTATCTGCAAGGGTTTGGGCTTAATGTTTAAGCACTACAATATCATTTCTAATGAAGTTGACATAATTAAGCTCATCCTAGATAAATAAATCCATTTTTGGATGACACAAACTACACATATGACCTTTTGTCCATACAGAAAATAAAGCTTCACTAAGCTGCAGTAAAGTTAAAGTTATTTCCACCAGTGAGATATAGAAGGTTTGGTTAAGTGAGTCAGTTGTGCCCAACCGCACCTAGGTTAAAATCTCACAGGGAATTTATAGGATGTATGTGGCCATTTGAGTGGTATAGTAAGTTTGTTGTGGCCATTTGAGTTGATTTAGTAATTTAGGTGATCAGTGGTGTTCATTTGAGTTGATATAGTTTTGGGGGAATAGGCCCTTGGTTGTATCCCAGACATAGTTCATAGCTATGGGCTCTTAAAAATCTACATTACCTAGTAAAAAAAAATTTAAAGGTATTTCCATGCATGGACCTTTTCTATAAAAAAATATTAGAATGCAATAGCTATATGACATGGTTTTTTCTTTAAAGAAGATAAATAAAATTTCATTTTTAGTTGGCCTAGGCATTTAAGGATATTATTGGATGCCTCAATGCATAAATTTTATAATCAATTAATGGTATTTGAAAGGTTTTCTAAGCATAATTTGAGGGGAATTCTAAAGGGTTGGTCTGAGGACCCTAACCAATGGGTGAATAGGAAGGATTTTGATATCACTCCCGTAAAAATATTTAGGATATGAGTCAAAATTGGCATGGCCTTAATGAACATACTATACAAGGCCATAAACATTTCACATGTCAACAAATTTAGGGTGCCCTTGTTATCAATGATAATCAATGGCATGTAGGTCCCTTCCCTAGAGGAGATAATCTCATTTGATCTAAGAAAACAAGTGATGGGGGTCAAAAGATTATAACTTCTACATGATTTTGTTTTTAGTCAACATTGGCTATCCTACCATCATTTTTAATAGATCCCACATTTAACCCCTATTATAGAAATAGTTTCACATTTTCATTTTTCCAAATTATATGCACATAGGTTAAAATAGTTTATTTGGAAAATTTGTGTGTTTATATCCTCTAGTGTATCAAGAAATCAATGAGATACATATGCCTAGGCTATATGAGGAAATAAAAAAATCTATACTCAACATGGGAGATTATTGGTATTAACCACATTACATAGTAATAATAGGAGTCTTAGAGTTTCCCATAAGGTTGCACATTTTTGTTCCATATAAGTTGACAAAATAGAATATAACTTGCCAATTTCTCCATGTAGATAGTACAGTTTATAAGGATAAGAAACAAGAACTATGGCCTTGATTACCTTTTTTTTAAATTTAAGAGTATTTTCAAAGTGTGGTATACACTTTATCATGTAACATCTCACAATTCATCATTTAATTTTGATGATCGTGACTTGTGGCAATGGGACCTAACAAGTATGTTAAGGCCCATATCAAGGCATTTATGGAGAACATTTAAATTGCATACCATCATCATCCCCATCCTCATGAATGGGTATTTTATAATGTAGAGGATGGTGAATATATTAGAAGTAAAATATAGACTACATGTATTACATTCATACCTCTAAAAATTAAAAAATCAAAAGTGGAAGAAACACCAGATGTACCTAGATCTCAAGATGACCTAGAATAGAGACTTATTTAAGGAAGAAGGTGATACAAGGATTCCCTCTTCTAACCATATCTGTTACATCCTAATTTCCTCACTAAACTTAATTTTCTTATTGAACAGATATTAATGGGGTTAATGTTATTTAATTACTAATATAGCAAGTTATTTTCATTTATACTAATATATGGATAGACATATAATGATTATAGTTTTGTGTGAATCATGAATTGATTGATTAGTTTTACATGAATTTCATATGCATGTGGATTATGTTCATTCAGTATTATTGTGCTTTAGCAAAATTTTATTGATTATCATGGTTATAGGCTAACTACCATTTGCATTTGTGCAGTAGATGTAGGAGAAAGTCCACTCTCTAGAAATATATGAAGGGAGAGTATCATTAGGGAGGGTGTTATAGATAAAAATGTTAGAGGTGTATAGAATCAAGAAGGAACCCTGCACACACCATGTAGTATAAATAAATGCATAATTTATTTAATTTCATTATTTGCGTTACTTCATGTTTGATCACGTTGATTTGGTTTTGATCCATGTTTAAATGCTATTCAATCTTAATTATATTTGTTACTATTTTCTAAGATTAAGACATTGTTATCATTACATAATGTTTTAGTTATATATATTCTTTAGAAAAATTTACTTATTATTGACTGCATAACCCCATATAGGTATGTACCTATAAGCATTCAACAAAAAAGTATCATTAGAAATAAATTACATTGTAGATTATTTTAAAAAATGATTTTATAAACATTACCTAACCTAAACCTAGGTGAAAGTTGTTATGGTGGTACCTAGGGTGAGAGTTTTTAAATACATAAGGCTTAACTAGGTATGAAACTTTTATTGTCTAAATGTTTAAATTTTGGATAGGTATTAGAGTTTTTATTAAACATAATTATTATGTTTATTGACATAAATGATGTCAACCCTAATTTTTGAGTCATCATTTGGTTTGTTTTTGTTGTTCAAACCATGCAACTCAGAATGGTTAGGGTTTGACTATAAGTTGGAGGAGATATTAAGGTGACTGTATTATTTGGTAGTCAAGCTATGAGTTGTTGAAAAAATGTTGGGAATTTTTGGTGTTCTGAAAATTCATTCTTGGGGAAATTATGATGGAGAAGGGTTCACCATGAAATTTGGGGTTTTCATAAGTCATGTAGATGACTGTGAAAATAATAAAAAAGCATGAGGTTTTTGATATGCATAGAGGTTGGGGTTGATAGAGAAGAAAAAGAAATAAAAAGGGGACTTTCATTCATAAACTAAAATAAAAATATATTGGGGGCACTAAAGAGGTAGGGTTTGTTCTTCGATTCACTCTAAAATTTTGTATTCATGTTATATAGTTTGTAGATGAAATGGTTATGGGGTTTTAAAAAGTATTTGTTTTAAGAATTTTAAACCCTTGTGTGAATCAAGGATCCAACCATATCGGAGGAGGAATCCCCCCACAAAATCAAATTAATGATTTGATTAAAGTATAACCTGAGTATGGAAGGTTAGGGATTACTATTGAAAATAAAATCTTTGTGCTTTATTTACATGGCTATGTGTTATTTTATGTGTACCAAAATGGTTCTATGTTATTTTGTGTGTGTTAAAATGGTTGAGTGTTAATTAAATGGCTTGAGACATTATTTTGATAAGGGGTTCAAAACAAGGTTTTTTGGTGACCATTTACATGACTATGTTTTTCTTTGTTCATTTATAAATTGAAATGGTTTTGTAACCATTTAGCTATACGGTTGAGTATAAATATACAGTGGACATATTAAGGATATTATTTTATACTTTGGTTAATTTTGGATTTTGGGTACACAAACTAGGTTTTGTTAGATATTAATTGGCTATGTTTCAATCCATTTCAATTAGTAAAAACTATGTGTTACTATTTTGCCCATACCTATGTATGATTTTTGTATGGGACAGCTAGGATTTGGTATCCTACTTGACTTAGGTTAGTTATTCAACTGTGTTTAAATGGTTATTTTTTTATTGTGATTTAATTTAATCAATTTCCATACCACAGGCTTAAGATTATTTTGTATTGGATATATACAAGTGTTATATTCATGGGTTTGGTGTACATAATAATATTGAGACAATATAAACCTTGGGTAGTCTGTATAAAATGATTGAGTATTATTTATGATAAACTCTTTAAATAGAATTATTATTGTTTAGTAGTCATGATGATTTTATGTTGAGTAACATAAATAACTATTCAATGGATTGATTGAGTAGTATAAAAATTTATATATATTACATCATCTTGAACATATATACACATACTAGTATGAAGATAGGGATATAAATTATCAGTTGGATTATTTCTTTATGTAAATAGAATATGTGTAATATGGATAAATGAATAGTTGATTGATGTTTGACATATTGTGTTAAAAGTATGGACCATACTAAATTTAAACATTTGTAAAATGGTTGAAGTTGAACTATTTTGGGGGTAGTGTTGAATGATTTAAATAAGTTGATGTACCATATGGTACACACCATAATACTTCACATTTTGTGTTTGAGTTTTAATGAATTTAATTGGGTTTTAAGTGTTGTGTGGTAATGTGATTTATATGTTAGTTTTAAATTGAGTTTATGTTTCTTAAATTGGGAGCTTAGGATATGAGAATAAACTCAATACATGAAGACATTATAATATTATTTATGATTAGTTCATAAACACACACACACACACATATATAAGTAATACTTCTAGAAATTATATATATATATATATATATATAATGCTATTAGGAAACAAGTGGTTAAGAGTTTTAAAAATATATGAATATAAGTGAACATATTTAATATATATGTATATGCAAATAATTTTTTATGTAAATAGATATTTGTATATATTGAATAAATGTAATCATATGCAAGTTGGGATGTATATAATTAATTTATAATATGTTTATTCAATTATAAATTATGAGGAAAATGATTAAATGTTGACTAGAACAAATGAATGTTGTGGTTATTATTATTTTTTGGTTAGCTTGGAAATTAATGAAAAATCCTAAATTATATTATTTTTATTATAATACATGTGAAAAGGGGTGTTTATATGAATTGGTAAGTATTTAAATATTATGAATATTGTTCGAAAATAATTTATTTGTAATATTACATTAATAAAAATGGACTTTAGGCTGTATTAGAACATAGGATGTATGATAGTAGATATTAAGTTGTTATTCTATCACATGTAATTATTTAAAGTTGTTTCTTTGTAATTAATTAAAGTGGTATTAATAATAAATCTATACAATAATTCCATGGAAATCTTGTATATGACTTATTTATTAATTTAGGTATTGATAACACTAATGAAATATTATTGTGTGAGAAGGTTCTCATGAATATATTTAGTCATTACTATATGAAATAAATGAAATTTGATTGAGTGTGTGTGAATATGATTGATTTATGATATCATTAATATTTATGAAAACTTTGGCCAAATTAATGTTTATAGTTAAATGTTATCATTTTACCTATTTGATTAATATGCATGTATGTATGATATCATGTTAGAACAAAATTATTTATGATATGTTGTATGTAGGTAAAATCTTACAACACATAGGTTCTAGTTGACTTCTCGATACTTGCATTGTAATCATCTGATCATCCATGAAGATAGGGCCATTCCCTAATTAGAAAATTGTTCAGGGGATCTATGGTATGTGGTTGGTATGTAAAATCACTCTGATGATACTCTTCCTCTCCTCCAATAGTCAGTCGATGGAGTCTTTTACTCATTATTACATTTTATATACATATAGAAAGGTTTTGGATACTCCTTAGTTTCATGGAACAATGTATTTATTTATATTCACTCTGATATAAAAAATTTGTATTATTTTATTATAATAACCAACAATCAGTTTCTCTTATTGTATAATATTATTGAATAAAATTTCAGTAGTTAGGTAAGTTATTATTCAGTAGATATACTTTTATGATGGATTAAATTTGTAAATCTATTGAATGTGTCAATTCGATCATTATATAAATGAATCATAATCAGTTAATTTTACAAGATGAATTTAGTTAAATATAAATTAACTTGTCTTAAATAAGAACAATCTAGATTGGATTATTAAAGTAAAATTTAAAAAATACTATTTTTGAGTTAAACCTAATGGGGTTCTAACAATCTCTAAAAGAACCATTTCAATGTGTGAGGTAACACAATCCATTTCTTCTCTTCCTACTCAAATTCCTTCTTTAGTTTTAATGTTGTATATTACAACTATTGTAAAATAATGAAGATAAGCCTCTAGGCATTTATTGACCACCTTAATTTACCCATCAAATTAAGGCTAATAAGATGAACTATAAACCAATTGAATACCCAAACACGAAAATAAATCAGTCCAAAAATTATTTATAAAATTTGGATCATGATCATTCATTATGATCTGCGGGGTACCATGTAGTTTTTGAACTATGTAGAAAATAAGTAGCTACTATACTAGTTGTAAATAGTTATGATAAGGCACAAAAATGGGCATATTTTATAAGTCTATCTACTATCATGATGATGAAATTTTTATCATCTAACCTAGGTAAACTAGTTATGGAATCCATAGATACATCCTCTCACCATTGGTATGGAATCGATAAAGGTTAAAGAAGACCTAACATCTTAATTGTTTCCCCCTTATTTTACTGGCATGCTAGGCATTTGGCTAAAAACATTTGTGCATCCCCCTTGAGTCCCTCCCAAAATAAATCCTTCTTAACTTGATGATAAATTTTTTTAAATAAAGAATTCCCTCCTATTGGAGATGCATGAAGATCTACAAGTATCTTATGCTTAAGGGAAGAATTCTTCCATAGGTATAATCGATATTTATACTATACGAGATTCCCTTTCCACTCAATTTTTTTTAAGGCACTAGAATATTTCAAGAGATTTTGAATTAGAGTGTATGTATCCAAGTCATTTTCCTATTAGAATTAGGACTCTTCCACCCAATTAACCTTTCAAATGGTCATGGCACATAACAATGCCTTTGTGGATACATCCTTCCTGCATAGTGCATCAATGATCACATTATCTTTTCTTTTTTTATTGACTATTTCAAAGTCATATCCAAACATTTTAGTCACCCATTTTTAAGGTTCTTTAGATGATAATTATTATTTCAAAAAAATATTTGAGACTATCATGATCAGTCTTATTGGGTCCAACACACCCCAATCTCAAACATTTACATGGGGACCCTCTTGTTTCATTATAACTAATTTTCTCATTATTTCTATCCATTTGAAATTTTAAACTCAATTTACAAATGTTTCATGTTTGTTGGTGTGAGTTGGTTAATCTCTTAGATTGATTTGTTCTCTTAGAAAACCTATATGTTAGACCTTGGGAACCTTACATTTTAATAGTCATTTATTCAAAACCCTAACATTCCTTTGTTATCCTTATTGGCATTTTAAATAAAATAAATTCTTGGAATTTACAATGTCATTTATCATATAGAAAATGGAAAAAAACAAGGTAGAGTTTAAGATTTATTTCATTATCTTTCAGGTTTGATTACATATCACATTGATTTCATTTCACTTTTTAATTTATTTTTGTAATTCAATTTCAATTTCATAAGACCAATAAATCTAAAATTTAGAATCTATTTATTTTGCCTTAGTCAATTCTTTGATTTTGTAAGTATTGACAGTCTTCTACAATTTTTCTTATCTTTACATGTGTCCCTATAGTATTTGATGGTCTCAAAAAGGCTCAAAACCCTAGAACATCAAGATAATGCCATGTGGCATCATCCCGATGACCTAGAGCCCTAGGAGTCAATATTAATTAGAATGGCCCTATCCCTGTAAATCCCTGGGATGATGCCACATGGCATTATATTGATTTTCTAATCTTGAGATTAGTTGTAATAATAATGGGCCCTTAGATCCCTAGGATGATACCATATGGCATCATCATAAGAACCTAGGGACCTAGTAGTTGAGATTAGTTAGAGTAGCCCCAATCCGCAAAGCCCTAATATGATGATATGTGGTATCATCCCAGTGACCCAAGAGGGTAAACAGAGTTTCAAAGTGATTTATGTAGTTTTTAGCCTCTAATTTAGTGGGATTGCACCACATGGCATCATCTCACTAGTTCACAGTCCCAGGGTAGTCTATGTAGTTCTAGGCCTCCAAGTTATTGGGATTATGCCATGTGGCATCATTTCACTAGCCTCAGGCTAGTAGAGTGAGGAGAAAAGAGCCTAGGAAGAATATATTAATGCCATGTGGCAAAAATAAATCCTAGAGAAGCCTATGAATAGAGAGGAAGGCTAATAATTAGTCCACATGCATGAATAATAAGTTTAGGAGACTATAGATGAGCCCTAAGTGGTAAAGAGGTCCTAAAAATATAAAGCAAAGGTGGATCCAAACCATGTCAATCAGCCAAATCATCATAAAAGGCATAGGTCTAAACTTGATAGCCTATCAAAATGGCTTGAATTAAGGAAAATAATAGAATGATCAATTAGGTTAGATTTTAAAGGGTCAGACTGGTCAAGGGAGATATGTAGAGTGAGTTAGTGACTTCTTAACCCAAATATTCTTTGAAGTAGGTTGAGTATAATAATCATTCAAAATACTTGGTCCAAAGAGAGAAGTGTGAAATCATTTTAATTAAATAAGTATCACAACTATGAAGAAAAGACAAATAGAATCTGACCTCTTGTGAGAGTGGAGGGAATATTCTAATCGAATACAGTTATAACATCTTGGAGTGGTTATCATGGCCAGAAGTGGGATCCTTATGCTAATATGAGGCAAGTCCCATTCTCTATTTTATATAAGGTGGCCCGTTTTATTATTTTGGAAGAGGAGATGTTATGCACTAAAACTATATAAAAAATGTGATAGGCTCAGTCCTCTCTTTTTCTTAGTTTGTTATAGCTTGTGATTCTCTGCTTGGAGGGCACACCCAAATGATTTTTTAATAACATTAAATTAGATACTAGTTTGGTTCAAATTAAGTATTGTTCTTTAGTAATGTTCATTTATTGATAAAATTTAATTAATTAATATTAATAAGAGATTTCAATGTTTGTTTACAAATGAATATGCAATTAGATTGTGTAATAGCTAGTCTAATCAATGTTAAATTTATGTTATGTTTAATTTGAAGTTGTGTCAATCCATTATGTGTAGTAACTATAGGTCCTTCATATGCTTTTATTTAATATAATTTTAGATTAATGTGTTTAGTTAATCCCTTAGGATCCTTCCCATTGAGTTGTTTCAATGTATGATATAGTTAGACCTAGTGCACAATGGTATAATTGTGATCAGGCTTGATTTTAACTTTTAGCATTAACAATTTCATTTCAGTCAAGGCACCACTTACTTTCATACCCTACTCTTTCTCTCATTTTATCCTTTTTTATGATGAATATTTTGTCCATTGTATTATAGTGCGATGCCTATGTGAGAAAAAAGGACTTAAGCAAACATCAATAATAATTCTCAGACAATACATAATTGATAGAATTTTTTATGGATAATTTCCACTACTCATCTAGATAAATGAGTGGAAATTTATCAGCCATTAGGCTCAACCAACTAAGTCCTAAAAATGAGGGGAGATTTCATCCCTAGTTGGTATCTCCCTTTGCCCCATCAAATTAGCTAATCTAATAATTATATAATTTGTTTGTCACAAATTGAGACCAATAAAAACTAGTGTTAGGAGGGCCAATGCTTTCTATCTAGTTTGAAATTCCAAATACCTTGTGTTACATTGATTTATTATATGCTATGAGCTTTTAGATTATATATATTTTGTGTTATATTGGTTTAAGTTTATTGGTCTGAATATCTCTAACTCATTTAATATCTTAAATAATTTGGAGCCTATTGAGTGAATCACTAGATCTTGAGAAATCAGAGGTAGAAAGATGTAGCCTATAGGCTATTCCCTTTCACCTTGCTTAATGTGGCTTATGACTAGTTTATCAACTTACCTAAGGATTCAATTAGAAGTTGGAATCAATTGAGTAGCATGTAATTGACCTATTTTGGTTAATTAGTGGACTCAAGTGTTCTATATCAATAGTTTGCTTACATGAAAAGGGAGTCTAATGAACCTATAAGTAATTTCAATACCTACTTTCAAAATATGTATAGTAGGGTGACAACCCTATATAAACCAAATGATCAATTAGCATTGGAAATGTTTAAGAATTATTTAGACCCATAGACACCCATGTTATTGAGGAGGGATCCAACTATCATAGATCTGCACCTCACCTATACAGAGGCAATAAAAGTGGATAAGTAGATCAATCCAAAAGGATAAATATGGTCCCCTATCCCTAACATCCTCCTAAACATGTTAGAATTGAATCCAATCCTTCTTATAAATTAGAATGTCCCAATGCTATAACCCCTCCCAATCATGAATCAGTTCCATCTACTCCACACCTCTCTAAATTAGAGTTTGGGATTTCCAAATTATACTGGTAATGAGGTTATGCCATGGGTTTATAACCAAGATATAGTCCTAGTTGTGACTAATAACATGTAGACTTACAATAAAGAATCAGTCAAACCTAAGTTGAATGCAATATAAAAGATGCTCTAGAGGTTGAGAAATAATTTCCTTAGTTTGAAAAAACAAGTGGGTAGTTTAAGTGGTGGAAATTTTGCCCCAAATTTCACTTATCAACATAATTATAGACCCAATAATAGGCAAATCAAGCAAGTTGAGTCTTTAACCTAATAGAATGTCTAAAATCAACATCATGGAGATCACCCTACCCAATTGGTGTCATGTACATAACACATCCCAGCATGAGGAACTTGATTTTGTTGAGTTTTATAATGCCTCATACATCCTATAGAAGGAGATTGATTAATATGAGGTTGTCCCAAATAACTAGAATGTTGCAGGGCACTCTGATTTTCCAAGTTCATCCAAATCACCCAATACAACCATGATTTTAGAGACCATAGATAACCTAAAGAAAATACCAATGACATTCAGGTTGTGAAATAATATTAGAAGGTAAATTATACCATTAAGAACATGACACACCATCCCTTGATGACCTCAACACCAACCAATAATGTTGCTACACTTCCTGACCCAAAAGCTATAAATGATCCAACTCCACCAAAATTAGGTGAAAATAAACACATCGCTAACAAGACAAGATATAACATAGTCAAGGATATGAAAAATATAAAATCCAATATAACCCCACATGAGTTAGCACAAATCAATGAATAGAGGGATTTACTCCTTAAGTCTCTTATATACAAAATCACTCAGCACAAAACTAAGGTCATGACCAATACCAATGTTGTGATACACAAGGACAAAACTAAGGTTATACCCTTCTTACTTATAGTTTCAATCTTTGGTAAAAATTTACATGATTACTTGGTTGATTCAAGTGCTTCAGCTAATGTCATGCCTACAATAATTTATAGGAAACTAGGAGTGGTCCCTATAAAATTATATAAGGTAGTGGTCTATTTAGATAAGTTTGAAGCCAAGATTTTAGGAGAATTATTGCATGTTCATATGAAATTATAGGCTTATCCAAGGATGAAATAGTTTTTGGACATACAAGTGGTCGAGATCTTAGAGGCATATGACATGTTGCTAAATAGAGATCCGTCTAAATTTCTGAATGGTTATATGTCAATAGACTTCTTCCATATGTGGTTGCCATGGAGAGGAGTTGAAAATATTATAAGGATTGATAGAGAGCCACATAGGTATCTGATTATTACATAATATAATGAAGTCAATGAATGAGTCAATTTTACCCCCACATATTTAGGTGTCTCTACTCTGACCACCAAACTAGTAAGGAAGAAACAACTCGATCGAGATCAAAATTTAGGGATGTGGTCTTTTTATTTAAATGGATCTCTATCTAAGCAAGGGTTAGGATAAAGTATTATGCTTATTAATCCCTATGGTAAAAAACATGTAGTTACATATATATTACAATTCTACTATACTAATAACATAACATAATATGAGGTGCTAATCTTGAAATTATAGTTTTTATCCAGGTACAATGTTCATCAATTAAAGGTATACGATGATTATGAATTATTCATCAATCAGGTAAGGAATAAATTCTAATGTAATCTTTCTCATTTGAATAATTATAATCATAATGCTTGGGATTTGATATAATCCTTTGATGCATTCAACATTATTTCCATTCCTAGAATTGATAATGCCATGGTAAACTCATTGTCTATTTCTTTTGCTAACCTGACACCTTTAGAAAAAATGGGTCTATAAAAAAATTATTGAATTAGTTTCATGTCCATTTGTGCCTAATAATGTAAATAACTTTCAAGTGTTTGATGATGATAGACACATTTTGGATATATTTTATAATTTGAATAATTTTGACATGTAGGTGGTTGATGAGGATGAGAGGAGTGATTTGAATGAAGAAAATTATGATACTAATTAAGTTCTAAACCTTAAGGACAATGAAATTCCAAAGGGAATGATATCATTTAAAAGGTTCTTTGACTTAGAAAGGCTTGTATTTAGGCCTAAAAGAGTTGTTCCCCCCATTCAGAGCTCACAAGTTATTAACATGGGGATGCCTGATCAACCTTGCAACATCATTGTAAGGATAGAATGTAGTGATGAATAAATGCAAAGTTTACAAAGGATGTTAATCCATTACCAAGACATCATTGCTTAGACTTATCGAAACTTGAAGGTGTTTAATTCTAGTGGCATGATGCATGATAGAACCTTGAAACCTAATAAGAAGACATTTAGATAGCGTTAGAGACTAGCTAATCATTTTATTGAGTCATTCATCCTGAAGGAAGTTAGAAGTTGTCAGCTAGTATAATCTTTCCTATATGATATTCAACTTGGGTATCTAATTTATTACTAGTAAAAAAAAAGAGAAAAGATATTCAACTTTGTGTTGATTTTAAAAATTTGAATCAAGCTTTGAAAAAAGATAATTATCCATACCATCCCTAGATGAAGCCATTCAAAGGGTTAAATTTGAGATGATGTCTTTCCTAGATAGGTTCTAAGGCTACAATCAAGTTTTAATTTACAAGGAAAACCAATCTAAGACAACCTTCACCATAAATTGGGGCACCTTATAATAAAATTACCTTGGTTCTAATCAATGTTGGCACTAATTTCCAAAGATCCATGGGCATAGTGTTTGAAGGGTTGATTGGTAAGTGGATTGTTGTGTATATGGATGACTTAATAGTTTTTTTCTAAATGCAGATCAAAATTTTCAAAACACTTGTAGAATATATTTTAACATTTTCATAAGTTTGGTATTTCACTCAACCCAAATAAGTTCATATTTTACACAACTGAAGGTAATCTCTTTAGTCACATAATTATGAAAGAAGGTATTTCAATTTATTGGAAGCACAATCACTAAAAGGGGAGGGAGGTGAATTAGTGTCCTTAATACTCTTTTACTTTCACTTTATCATTCATTCATTAATATTCATCAATAAATATCAACCTAATGCACATAAGCATGAATAAAGCATTGATCAACCAAAGTAATGCATAAGCAACCATAACACATCATATAAGTGGGAAACCCTCATGGGGGATAAAATCCACTAAAACAAATCTTAGACAACCAATCCTATAAATAAATGAATTAATATTTAGCTGAGCACCAACCTAGTAAGGAGCACCAGCCCCTAATTCACCAAGCACCCACTTGGCTTTAGCAAGTACCAACTTGCTAGGAGGTACAAACCCCCTTATTGATCAAGCACCCACTCAATCAACACTATGATGACTTAGCACCCACTTAGCCTCCAATGATTTATCCACATTTTATTTTATGTTTATCAACACCTAATGATGGTTTTCTTCTTCTCTCTCTATTTTTATACTATGCATTATGACATAAATGTCATAATCAATCCTCTATCTACATTCTCCACATATCAGCTACCTCACCATGGCCTTATCAACATATTTAGGCCTCTAACACACTGTTGCTCATTTATGAAAAAATCATAGACTTTTTATTTTCTCCTCTTTTTTCTAATTTTAATATTCAATAGATTATGGTCCCCTTCTTTAGCTCTTCACACACTTCTATTCCTCTCAAACTAGCCTCTAGCCTTCTTCACTCAAACTAGCCCCCTTCCTGACTTACTTAGGTCATATGACCTTGATCCTCATATTAAAACCTTATGTTATATATTAATGACACCCATATTATGGTCCAAATTACCTCTTTATACTCCTCTCTATGCTCTTTTATTCACTTGCACATATACTTATTTAACACGCACAAATAGGCCTAATTAGCCTTGATTTTATATAAGTCACTTAATCTCACACACCTTGGTCATCAATGCACACTTTAATACTTGAATTACCCTTAAAATAGGTCATATAACACGTTTCAAACATTAATAAACCAAAACATTAGGTTGGACATAGCTTAATAGGTTGCATTCCTTCTTTAGATCTCATGGAGACTATTAGGCCTTCATAGTCACATGTTATACTTGGCCTTCCTTAGAACACTTCAAAACTTCTCATATAGAAATAACACCTCAAATAAGCCTTAGATAACTTCAATTTAGGTCTAAAACACTTTTTAGGTCCAACCACCACTTGAACCTTTTCTCAAAACATTGTTCACAATAGGCTTGTGCATACACAAAAAATCTGTTTTGAACAACTAAAGCATAAACTCAATTTTGTCAAACAACCATGGAAAAAAATTAACATATATAGAAGCCTCATAACCTTAGTTTCATAAAAAAAATTATTATATACTTCAACTCAAGGTATACAGGTTCAAATTTTTCTCTGCAAGATGCTTACTCAAAACTGTCAACTAGCCTCAAAACATAGTCATAGAACCATAAACTTATAACACCTAAAGGAACACAATAAAAGGATTAAAATGTATGAAAATTATCTTAAAAAAATCTTAGATCAAATTCCAATATATATATATATATATATATATATATATATATATATATATATATATATATATATATATATATATATATATATATATATATATATAATTTATAGTGGCATATATTGGTCTTGTAGACTAATTTGTTGACCTTCTCTCCCATAGTCCTTACTCAACTAGATAACCCATTTTGGATTTGTTATTTCAACCTCTTATACTAACTTTCAAACCTTATACAAATCATCAATAGGTTATATATATCTCAAAAAACATCACCAAATTCATTAGACACTTTAATTAGAAGATAAGGCTTCAAATTCATCATTATACCTTGTTCATTTAGAACTGCCAGTTTTCTTCAAAGATTAGTTATGATGAAATTGAATTCTAACACCTGTGTAGACATATTAAAAATATCTTAATGTATGAATATGATCCTTATATATATTTAAAACATATCCAAACACAAAAACAGTAAGGTATAATGGCTAATATTAGATATATAGATCAATTTCTGAATCTCTCTATACACAAACCTCACTGAGTAAGGCAAGTCAACTTTGAGAGAAATGTTTTGATATATACAAGGATCTCAAAGACTTATATTCATCATGAAAATGTATTACCATTTTTGAAAAAACATCATGTATTTTAATTCATCCATAATCCATGGCAACACCTCCCTAATCAACTTATCACTTCTATCTAGTTTTCTCACTATTTACATCATTAGCTCTGTTAGCGATAAGTCAACTTGTATGATCGGTTTAAAATGCCTAGAGGATAGAACCTATTTAGAAATGACCAAAGAATAATTGAAAAAACTTTTCAGTTAGACTAATATATATTTTGTGTATTTGAGATATCTTAAATCACTTTTTCAAGCCTTTACCTTTAAAATTTGACTTGAAACATGGTCAACATACTTGAAACAACATCACATACCTCTGTCATTACACACCTACTCACACATACCTTAGAAACTAATCATGATAACTCATTAGGCCATGCTTTCTCTTTTCTCTCTAGGCCTTGGATTTACAGGTCACATTAGGCCTTTAAACTAACCTTCTAGCCACTGTCCAAGCTATCAACACCTCATATACATGTCATACATACTCTTACCATGCTCAACCATTAATAGTAGATATCTTTTGATTTATTATATTAATCTCCATAGTATAGTTGGGCATCTATAGAGTTTCATCAGAACCTCTTTAGAGCTACCTAGAAAATCTTTAGAGCTTCAACAGAACATCTTCATATCTTGACAAAGCATCTTCAAAGATGCTTACATAAATATTCTAAGCTGTCAACACCTCAAGACACCTCATACAGCTTACCATGTACTGAATATTGACATCAACCTTAGAATAATCATTATATTGCCTTAAATTTTTCTCTCAATAGAGAGACAATAGGTTGCCTTCAAATTCTCTCTTGTCACATGGCTTCCTTATCACACACCACTTCACCATACATCTTTACCAAATGCACCTTGACATCAATGACATCAACTTTGACCTTGAAATTAATGACATCAACCTTGACCTTGATGTCAATGACATCAACCTTGACTTTGACATCAATGATAACACTATGTCAATAGACTCTCCCTTTGTCATTGATGGTAAAACATTCTACAATTTGATCATTGATCACTCACATCTTCCAAAAACTGGTCAACCTTCCTTTTTGAACTTTCTCCCCTTTCGACATTAATGACAAAGGGTCTTCCACAAATTACCATCTAGAACTACACCTTATTTCAACATAGGTTATAAAGCATCATAAGAACATTTTCCCCCTCAATATATGCATAATTCCTCCAAATGAACTCAGATTACAACACCATACATCTTGTCCTTGACATGACTGATATGACTCAAACTCACTAGGATATCTCATTTGTTCTTATCTGACAAAGATCTTCTTCAAATGGACTACTAACCTTCATTTAAGCATCTTGATACCACATAGATATGAATGATATCTAAATTCATGATTATTTATACCTTATTTGTACTGCATGCCTACTCTTAAATCTCATGAATTATCTTATTAGCTCTCCCTAAGTTGATGCTATGTCTTCTTAGAAATTCCTTTATGCTTGATTGGACCTCCAACATTTAGTTTATACCATAAAGATTCATGTTATCATCCTCTTAGCTTCATAATCTATATCTGATCCATTTATATCATGACAACCCTTCTTGTATAAGTTTACTTCTCATTAGTTCACTATTTGTCAAACTTCTTTCTTTCTTGATCGCCTTCACCTCACACAACCAAGGCATACTAAGCATATAGACCTATGATACATGAACTATATATCATCTTAAAATGCTTAAAGCAATCACACTTAATGCCTATGAGCATAAAACATCTCTAAAATCAATCCTTGTCCACCATGCCTATTAGGTATGTGTACAATCAAAGATATTATTCCAATGAAACAATATAGTCCTTCATGCTAGAGTAGAGATTATTCATGTCTTCATACCACACAACAACTATCAAATATCTATAAGCATTCACCATGATTTCACTTATTGATGAGTGTTTCCATGAAGCCTAATGGAGTCACCCCTTCCATAGGTCACTAGAATAAGACAAATCTAGAAGATTCCTAGATCTCCATACTCTTATAAGACTGAACATTCTTCAACATCCTTCTAGGCTTGACTATCAACTTAGGCTTGACCTTTGACTTTCCCTCTTCATCACCCTTCTGAGCTAACAAATAATAATCTTGACATTATTTCAAATCTGACTTATGTTTTACAATATAAAACATCCCAACTTGATTTATGAGTTTATCATGACTCGCCTTATCATACTTATTCTAAATCAAATCCTCATTCTTACTGCTTTGATGAATCACATGAGAACTAAGACCTCTCTTGTATTTCTTTAGTATCCTCTGTATTATGATTAACACCTCTAGATTGATGTCTACATCATCCTGCTTCTTCTTATTCAACTCTTCATTCTTATTACTTTGATCAACCTCTTGAGAACCAAGACCTCTCTTATCTTCTGACATGTGGATTGAGCAACCACTATCTATACTCTAATATTTCATAAAATCTTCTTCTTTAGTCTTCTACTCCACCTTTACCTTATCTTCAAGGTTTGTCTTCTTGATCCATTTCTTAGTGGTATGACTATGAACCTTGTTGTCTTGGATGGTCTTCTTTATATGGCTCATCTTGAAATATCTTGTAATGTGTCCTCTTTGATCATATTTGTAGCACACATCTCCCATACCATGATTCATTCCATATCTCTATGAATACATATTTTTGAATTATTTTTTATAGTATCTCCTTCCACAGTCTCTTATTTTATGACCAAAATAGCTACAAGAGAAATAATAACCATTATAAAAACTTACATATCTTATGGCATTAGGCTATCTGATAGGACTTTTCTTCATTCTACCAGCACCAACATTCTTTGGTAGACTATTAACCTTTAAGGTCTGACTCTCTTTGTCTTGAGATTTCTCCTTGTGGTCTTCTTTGAATCTAAGACCTCTTTTATCATTAGTAGACTTCTGACTACTCAAAATGTCATCTAGAGCCTCAGTGCTCTTTTCAAACTTTTCATAGGTCTTCATCTTGCTCATCTTATTTTTGACTTACTCATGTTCAACCTTCAAATAATTTAACTCGGATTTTAATTGATCACAATCAACTTCCTTTGATTTCAAACATATATCTATAATCTCTAATTGATTCTTGAGATTCTTGATTATATTCTTATCTTCTTAGAACACTGATTTCAATTCTTGATTCTCTTTCTTTACTTCTTATCCATCTTATACTTCTACAATCACTTTTTAATTGATAGGTTTTCTCCAAAGGACCAAGCTATGATACCAATTATTAGAATCACAATCACTAAGGTGGGGAGGGTGAATTAGTGTTTTTAATACTCTTTTACTTTCACTTCATCATTCATTCATTACCATTCATCAAGAAATATCAATCTAATATACATAAGCATGAATAAATCATTAATCGACCAAAGCAATGCATAAACAACCATAACACATCATATAAGTGGGAAACCCTCATGGGGGATAAAACCCACTAAAAAATCTTAGAAAACTAGTCCTATAAAGAAATGAATCAATCTTTAGTTGAGAACCAACCCATTAAGGAGGACCAACCCCTAATTCACTAATCACCCACTTAGCTTTAGCAAGCACCAGCTTGCTAGGAGGCACAAACCCCCTTGTTGATCAAGAACACACTCAATCAAAAATATGATGACTCTGCACCCAAGTAACCACCAATGATTTTTCCACATTTTATTTGATGATTATCAATTCCTGATGATAGTCTTCTTCTACTATCTCTTTATTTTGCTCATTATGACATCAATGTCATACTCAATACTCTATCTGCTCTCTCTCTCTACAAATCAACTACCTCACACTGACCTTATCAACATATTCAAGCCTCTAACACACCTCTGATCATCTATAATAAACTCATAAACTTATAATCTTCTCCTCTTTTTCCTTGTTATAATCTTGAATAGAAGATGGTCCCCTTCTTTAGGCCTTCACACACTTATATTCCTCTCAAACTGGCCTCTAGCCTTCTTCACTCAACTAGCCCTCTTCCTAAATTGAATAGGTAATATGACCTTGATCCTCATATTTATACATTTTGTTATATATTCATGGTACCCCTATGATGTTCCACATGACCTCATTTTTCTCTTCTTTGTGCTCTTTTATTTTCTTGCACACATACTTATCTAACATGCACAAATAGGCCTAATTAGCCTTGTTTTTATACAAGTGACTTGCTCTCACACACATTGGTCATTAATACACACTTGAATACTTTAATTACCCTTAAAATATGTCATATAACATGTTTAAAACATGAATCAACCAATACATTAGGTTAGCCATAGCTTAATAGGCTACATTCCTTCTTTAGGTCTCATGGAGACCTATTAGTCCTTCTTAATCACACGTTACACTTAGCCTTCTTTGGAAAAATTCCAAACATCTAATACAATAGTAACACCTTAAATTAAAATAAAATATAGCTTATCCAACTTCACTTTAGGTCCACAACACCTCTTAGGTCCAACCACCACTTGAACCTTTTCTCAAAACATTGTTCACAATACGCTTATGCATTCATACAAAATTTGTTTTGAAGAACTAAAACATAAACTCAATTTTTCCAAAAAACTATGGAAAAAAAATCACATATAAATAAGCCTCATGACCTCAATTTCATCACACATTTCATTATATGATTCAACTCATGGTATACAAGCTCACACTCTTCTCTACAAAATGCATACTCAGAACTACCAAATAGCCTCAAAAAATAGTCATAGAACCATGAATTTATAACACTTGAAGGAACACAATCAAAGGATTAAAATTTATGAACATGTTACTAAAACAACCTTATAACAAATTCCAATAGATATATCACAATTTATAGTGGTAACTATTGGTCTTGCAGTCTAATTTGTTCACATTCTCTCTCAGTCCTTACTCAGCCAGACAAGCCATTTTAGATTTGATGTTTCAACCTCTTATACTAACTCTAAACCCTTATAAAAATCAATGATATGTCATATATATCTAAAAAAACATTACTAAATTCATCAGACACTTTAATTTATAAGATAAGGCTTCAAACTCATCATTGTACCTTGTTCACTTAGAACTATAAGTTTTCTTCAAAGATCAGTCATGATGACTTTGAATTCTAACACCTATGTAGACACATTAAAAATCTCTTTATGAATGAATATGATCCTTATATATCTTTATAAAATATCCAAACACAAAAAAATTAAGTTCTAATGGCTAATATTAGATATATAGATCAATCTCATAACCTTTTGGTACATAGACCTCACTAAGCAAAACAAGTCAACTTTGAGAGCAACTTTTTGCTATATATAATGATATCCAAAACTTATATTCATCATGAACATGTATTACTAGTTTTTAAAAACATATTCATGCATTTTGATTCATCCCTAATCCATGATAACACCTCCCTAATAAACTTCTCACTTTTATTTGGTTTTCTCACTATCTGCATCATTAGGTCTATTAGTGATAGGTCAACTTATATGATTAGTCTAGAATACCTATATTATATAACCTATTCAAAAGACACCATGGACACAAACTACAAGTCTCACACTTTGACCTCCATCCATTTGCATACTTTGACTTGGTCAAATTTGTTTATTACATCAAATTCCCTAAAAATAAGCACTTTTTGTAGGGTCAACTCACTCTCCTGATAAACCAATCACAAATGGAGGTGCTTAAGAGAGTTGGATTCAACTTCCAATCACTTTTCTAGCCATATAAAACCATTTTGATCACTTTATAACAAGATCTTCAACATCAAGTCATTTTTAGGGTTTAGACCATCTTCCAGTCTGAATGATCATTTATAAAACCTAGCCCCTTATTTCAGAAACCAATGCTTGGAAATTTAATAAAGGATCCTTCTCCATCTACCATAAATATATTAGTTCCTCATGTAGACTTTTCATGTGCTAACGAACACTTGAAAAACCTTATTGGTTAGACTGCTTTATATTTTGTGCACTTGAGAGACCTTAAAACACTTTTTCAAGCTTTCAAATTTTAGCCTAAATTTTGGTCAACATACTTAAAACAACATGACATACCTCTATCAATACACACCTACTCATACATACTTTGATAACTGATCCTAATACATCATTAGGCCATCCTCTCTCTTTGCTCTTTAGGCCTTTGACTTGCAAGTCACATTAGGCCTTGAAACTAACCTTCTAACCACTGTTCAAGCTATCAACACCTCATATACATGTCATGCATCCTCTTATCATGATCAAATACTACTAGTAGATATCTTTGGATTTTCTATATTAATCTATAAAGTATAGTTGGTCATCTTTAGAGCTTCATTGGAACATCTTTTAAGCTACCTGGAAAATCTTTAGAGCTTCAATATAACATTTTTATAGCTCAATAGAGCATCTTCAGATCTACTTATGTAGATATTCCAATCTATCAACACCTCATGACACTTCATACATCTTAACTTGTACTAAACTTTGACATCAACCCTAGAAGAATCATTAGGTTTCCTTCAAATTCTCTTTCAATAAAGAGATAATAGGTTGCCTTTAAATTCTCTTTTATCACATGGCTTCCTTGTCACATACCAATTCACCATGCATCTTTACCAGATACACCTTAACATCAATGACATCAACCTTGACCTTTACATTAATGATAACACTATGCTAGCAAAATTGACCTTAATAGAGTTGATATCATTTCTAAAATTTACCAAATAGTAAGAAGGAACAAAAATCTTTTTCTGGTGAAATTAATTTCATGTCAAAATTTATTTCAGGTTTTGTAGAGATAGATAAACCATTGAATGTAATGTTAAAATAATGAGATAAATTTGAGTGGATGCCTACCTCAAATAAATCCTTTCAAGAGATTAAGGATGCCATAATGCAGCCCCCTATTTTGGTTAGCCTAAATTACACCAAAGATGTCTACTTATATTCATTTGCATCTGATCATTTCATTGTTTCCATCCTTACTTAGAAACTAGAAGATGGAGAGCATCCCATAGATTTCATGAGCACAAATTTTAAGGAATTTGAATTAAAATACCTCATTCTAGACAAACAATATTATGCACTATTAAAGGCTCTAAATAAATTTGAACATTATATTCTAAGGAACAAAGTTTATGTTATGGTTGTAGATCCTACTGTAGAAATTATGTTGGACCATAATGAACATGGAGAAAGACGAGGTTTTAGGGTCTCAAAACTTTAATAATATGGCATTGAAGTTAGGTCCATGAAGTTGGTTCAAGGTCAAGGTCTTATTGACCAAATTTGACCCTATAAGGTCAAATTGGGGCGCCTATAGGTAAAAACTTGATTGTTAGGTGTTTTAAGGGTCTAATATTATGTCATAAGGTGTATTATAGGTCATTTTATGTCATTCCATGTCACATTAGCCTTAGTCTTGGTCATTTTTAATATTTATGTCTTTTGAAGTCATTTTAGGGGTCAAAATAGAGCATTAAATTACTTGTACAACCTCTTTGGAAAATGTGAAGGTTTCAAAGGTGATTTCATACTCCATGTGTCCTAATAAGTCTTAACTAATCATTTCTAACTAAGAACTGGTAGGTTCTTCAGAAGAAAATGTAGTTTTCTTAGAAAAATGATCATTTAATGAGGTGTAAAGAATTATATAGCCTCCTATAGTTGAAGACACTTTATTAATGTCTCTTGGTCTTATAAACACTTCTTTTAGTGATCAATTTAATTAGAATCTCAAATAAATGAAGAAAAATGCTTCTCTTTCCTTCCATTAGGCTTGGCAAACAAAAATGATCTTCAAGTTTGTGCTTAGTATGGCCAACAAAGGAGGTTTCAAAAAAAAATTATCTTGAGAGTTTCTTCTACACTTAGTCAAATTCCATTTTATGTTTTTTTTTAATATAGTAATGGTGGCTTGTGCTCCATGAACCATTCCTAAGAAGTTGACCTATCCATTTTATTTGCTAATCTATGTACCTTATAGGTTTTGATCTTGTTTGGATGATTCCATATAATCTAGTTACTAAGATTGATTCTAGATGATGTTTTCTCTCCCTTCTAATGATTTCCATTCTTAGTTTAATATTTGGCAAAGATCTCATGGGATTTTTAGATCAATTTTCAAGTTGATGTCCAAGGTGGAATACCAATCATTTTCACTACTTACAGAATATTGTATTCTTTGCAAGAGATTCATGTGAAGGAAATATTATTGTTTCCATGTTTTAATACCTAAGAGGCCACCTCTATTCCATATTTTGTCTTACAACACCGTACATTGATCAAACATTCAGTTTTGACATACACATAGTCAACTCTTTATCTACTTTTCACTTACAATCGCATGTATGTAGCTACATATCATGATCAAGTAGGTGTAGTGAACGTCTAAAGATTATAAATATGTCTCTAGAAGTGGTAAGAAACAAATTTGATTCTTTAAGTGATGTATAAAGGGACTGTGGTAGCAATATACACATATTCTGCTAGTGGCATGCACTTATAGGTGCCCTCATAAGACTAATCATGTTGAGGAGTTTTTGATGTGATCAAGGTTTTTATAATGAAAGGGGTCTATTTTAAATCATTTAAGGAGCTCAAAACTCAATTGAATCTCATAAATCATGTATTTTACCAACTTACTCATCCTCACTGCCTACACTGTGGAATGACCACCTATATGTGGCTTAATAGAGAGTTAATGAGTTATTTTGGAGTGTTGAAGCACATGGAAAAGCTCATGTTGAAGTATTAATGTGTGTAGATACCATGAAATACCTATTTTTAGTGTCAAATTTTCAAGGTGATAGTTTGGATTACCTTTTAAGGTCAAATGATTGATTTAGGGACCTTTTCCCAAAATTGGCAAAATAGAGGTCTAAGCCCTTTTTTGTGTATCATTATACTGAGTTACATTGGTTTTTAAGACCTCTAAATACAATCATTTTCAATATCCCATATATGTCTCTTGATTTTAAAAAGAATAGAGGGTTTTGAGTTGAAGAGATTGGTTTTCAATAGGTCCCAAGTTGCCTTTTAAACACTAAAATTCCATAGTGTTGTCTACAACAAGATGAGTCAATAGCATTTTAGGCCTAATGAGTAAATTTGATGCTTAGAACTAAGTTTTAATGTCTTTTTGCACTAATATATATAAATTTTGGAAAGATAAGCATCAAGTTAGCTATGGAAGATGGTTTTCATCCATTACTGGAAGGACAATCCATACAAATGGCCTACAGACCATTCACCTACAGCCAACATAAGGTTCAAGCTAAGAAGGTGCCTCTTTATTACAATGTATGAGTTTTAGGGTATGATTAATAGTTTGAAAATTTATTTTAATATTCCTCAAATTTTTCAAGTGTATTAAGAAACAAACACAATGATATTTCAAGCTCATAAACACCTACAAACCATTCACCTATAGCCAAGGGTAAAACTCATACATAGTCCATGATAGAGGGTTAAACATGGAATAATCAAGGTTGATAGATGAGAGATGTTTTTAAATGGTTAAGGAGACCCAAAGGTGATGTGAAATAACTCCCAAGGATAATATTCATATATAGGGTCTTCCTAATTCAAACATAGTTGATTGTGTTTGACTAAGAAAGGGCAGAGAGCAAAAGAGTTAAGCTTCTTGATGTGAACATAACAAAGGTAAAAAAATGGCTCCAAACAAGTATCCAATGATCCTAAGATATTCTAATGAGATTTTATGAATTTTATTTAAGGCATAATTCATGCAAAGTAACCTATAGGGGTCATCCTTGAGGGAGGAAAATAGGAAATACAGTTAGGATTATACTCAGTCCTAACTAAGCAGAGAGTATGAAGGGTACATGAAAGGTTTGAGGGATGAATGAGGATTGTAAAATATACATAATAATCCTAATAGTCTAATGTCATCACCATGATGGATATAAAATAGAGAGGGAGCTCTAATGTTACAACATACAACCTATATCCCAGATCCTATAGATAGTCAACTACTCCATGGTTTGTCTTGGAATTCTAAGGATTTTAGGGGTCAGATGACTTGATCAAAGGCTAAAGTTGTGTGTATATGGTATCAATCACTTGGATAACCCTATCAAACATTCAAATTTTCTAATTAAATAGGGGAATTACCCTTTGTTTTGTCTTAGATACAGGGTAGTTCCCTTTATGTACAAACTAGTAGTTTTGGAGAATGGAGACAAAGGAATGAGCGAAGAGATGATTGAGAATTGAAGAGAGGTTTGTAAATTTGTATGAAACCTATTAAAACATGATAAACCAATAAAATAAGAGACAATCCCAATAAATTAGTCTAGAACTCCAAAGTTATAGTCAAGCCTGTTAGGCAAGGTTTAAGTCCAATATCCAAATGGAGGGTCAATGTCAGTTCTAGCCTCAAGTGGTCATTATACCATATTGGATCATGTTTTTGGGGTCACTAAAGAGTTTATAAAGCTTTTGAAAGGTATAGAATTTGTAGGGGAACCCATTTTTGTATCAAGTCAACTTAAAGCCTATAGGAAATGGAGAAGAGAGCTCAAGTAAGCAACTTGAGATGCTCACATATCCCTTGAGGCTATGCATAAAGATTTAAGGAATTTAGGGAGGTTGATGGAGGTCTTTAAACTTGAATTTTTGTAATTTTTTTGTAGCTCCAATGTTAGGGATTTATGAACAAAGCCTAAGAGCCAAAAGTACTCAAAACCCTTACAAACCCTAGTTGAGGACCCAATTGGGAAAATAATGAAGGAAATGCATCCAAATGGACCATAAAGGCTTGGGTAATTATTTTATATTATATATGACTCTCCAAATATCATTCCCATCCACTTGAGGTATTTCACACCTGTATAGATAGGGTATAAAATTTCTTTCCATAATTGTTTTATGTATTGTGTAGGTTATAAGAGCTTTCAAGATATGAAATGAATTTTGAAAGGAAGATTGAGACTTAATCTAACTACCCATGTCAATTTTATGCCATGGAAAAACACCTAAGTGTGTTTACTATCTACTTCATCTTAGCCATTTAAAACTAGCATAGTGAGCATGATAGTGAGAAGGGTGAGAACTTCAAGTGCATGGATTTTTAAGGTCTACATGAGTATTTTAAGGCCCTAAAGAGTATTAAAAAGTGTCATCCACTCCCTTACATGATTTTTTTTCAAAAATTTAATCTAATTTTGAGTCCAAATGTAAGGGGTGTGTGAAAGAAAAGTTTTCTTTGAGTGTAGATAATGATGGCTTACCTCTAAAAGATTCCAAGTGGTTAGGTATGAAACCAACACATGGAGAAGAATGTATATAACCCTTACCTCTTAATAAAATCATTATACCTATCCCCAATTAGTTTTGGCATGTTTAAATAAGGGTGAATGATGAAGGTGGTTTCTTTGTGTAGAATGAGAACTCCTACACCACATTTCAAGAGTTTCATGAATTAGGGTGACACTTGTGCTTCCTAAATTTGCATGATCGGTTTCACATCCCCTCCTCATGCACATGTAACTCATTTTATTATATTTAAAAGTGTCCTTGTGATCTTTGGACTTCTCTCTTCTCTTCTCTCTCTCTTAAGTTATATAAGAAGTAACCATTTTAGCCCTTATAAACTATGTTCCACCTGAGTATGGCAAAGCCCTACTCATTTGCATACCATAGATCAATAAGACTACTGATTTTACCTCTTCTATAACTGGTCATAATGTGTTCACTTGGATTATTAATCTTGCTTAGTGATGACAATTTTTTCCTTGGCATTGTTATCTCACCTATTTATAGTTGGAAAGCTTCTTCTTCTAGGTCATGTGAAATATTTTATTGATGTGTCAAGGTTGAGTGAGTTAGTCTATTTAAATAGTGCCATTATATGCCTCTTATTTAGTCATCCTAGCCTAAACATTCATCATAACCTCATAATGAAATACTGATGTGAGAAGATTCAGATTAGAGAAGTGTATGCCTAGTTAGTCTCTTGGTCTCATATGTCACATGCAACTATTTGGTAGTCATTAATCAATTTGATGTATCACCCCCTTTAGGATAGTTTAATTTAAATTTTATCTCCCTTTTCCCTCACAAAAATAGGTTTAGTAGTGATTTAAAAGTGGTACATCAAGGGAGCTAGCCCTATATAGATATTTACCTCATTCTTAGATTACCCACAGCCTAGAGGTGTCTCAATTGTGCCACTTGGATGAGGAGAACTGAGACATCTCCTAAAAAGGTGAAAATCCAAGTGACAATAAGTTTGTCACAATTCATATTTAAAATTAACCCTGGTATTGTTGCTTTCAAAGTGAAACAGTTTGAACTGAAGCACATCCCATGGTATGACTCTATTATTCATCACTTTATGGATGGTGCTCCACCAACTAACCTAGATAGAACATAGAAAAGAGCATTAGGGTTGAGGGATGCTCTTTTCATGCTTAATAAAGGCATATTATATCATATAAATCATGAATATATTTTCATAAGATGATTCACAAAAGAGGGAGTACTAGATTTCATGACTTCTTTACATGATAAATTAGGTAGTGGTCATCCTTCTGGTAGTGTGACAATCCACAACATCTTAAGGGATAGTTATTATTGGTCAACATTATTCAAGTATGATCATATTCATTTGAGATAGTATCATCTTTGTCAAATATTTATAAAAAGGAAGACTCGTGTTATTATTCCCCTTTAACCATAATTGAGGAGCATCCCTTTGCTCAGTGGGGCCTAGACTTCATTATAGTCATAAATCCAAACTCTTCAGCTAGTCATAAAATTATTATTATAGTGATTGACTATTGCACAAGATGGGTTGAAGAAAGATTAACAAAGAAGAGTATTTTTCAGGATGTGATTAGATTATTACAAGAGCACATTACAACTAGGTTCAGCACCCCTATGGCACCTAAGTGTGATAATGGACCTATTTTCCAATCAGCTAATGTAACTAAGTGGGCATATCAAAACATAATTACATTGAAGTTCTATTCAAATTATTACCCATAGGGGTATGGTTTATCTAAGTCCACAAATAAGAACTTACTAAGTGTCATCAAGAAATCAGTAATAGAGAACCTACATAATTATTTATTTCTCAAGTATGATTTATGGGTTGATTGGATAAGGCACAAGAAAAGTCTCAATATCTTCCCTTTAATATTTTTTTATGACATGGAACCAATATTTACAATGACACTCAAAAGACCCATGTTCAATTCACCCAAGACTACATAGAAACAAATGAAATGGGTCAGTCCAAGCTGTTGGCCCTGATTCATATGGATGATATAAGATATGAAGCCTTACATAATTTTAACCATCACTAGGCAGCTATGAAAATATGGTTTGATATAAAAGAACAATTGAAACTATTTTGCATTTTAGACATGGTTCTATTATGGGATAAATCCCATGAGATGAAAGGTCAACATTATAAGTTAAGTCCTCTTTGGATTGGTCCCTATCAAGTTGCATAATTTCTAGGATAGAATGATTTTAGATTGAAATATCTACAAGGAAATGACCTATATCTTCCAGTCAATGAACAATATTTGAAGCATTACTTCTTATTTGTTTCATCCAACACCATTTTAGAATGAGAGTCACAAGGTTTGTTACACATATATATATATATATATATATATATATATATATATATATATATATATATATATATATATATATATATATATATATATGTAACAAACCTTGTGACTCTCATTCTAAAATGGTGTTGGATGAAACAAATATATGTTTGATTTCCCTACTTTCTTAGACTTGTTTTGTGTTGTCTTAGATTAGGTTTGCATTATGTTATTTGTTTGTTTGTTTTGCTTTACTTTTTTATGTTTATTCCCCCTAACTCATTTGAGTTGGCATGTTTCATTTGAGCCATTGGTGTCTTTTCAGTGTGTTCTATAAACAAAATAGATTGAGGATAATTACTTGTCATATCATGGAAAATTAGTTCTATTGGAGGTAGTATCTTGGCATCATTATTTTAGATTTTCCCTTCCATCCTATTGTTTTTAATTTAGTTTAGAAAATAAAACTTATTCATGACCACACTACATTAAAACCAGGTTCAAGAAAGAGTAAAAAATTAAATGGCATTGTGATGAAGTTGAGATGTTTTTTTATTGTTTTGGATTGGTCATTTAAAATGGTGACTAAGTGCATGAGATTCATTTAGATTTCATAAGTTAGATAATAAGTATACATTCTTGAACAACTCCACAAACTAGAGAATTATTTTTTATATTTTCACGATTTTGAAGGCCAATGATTTGAAACATAGCTTGTAGATTTAGAGTAAATTCTATTCTTGTCTAAACCATCAATTGTACTTAATTAAACAACTGAATCAAATGGAAGAATTAATTTCATTTGTATTATTCTTAGTAATATAAGTTTTCTAAGTCTATCATTAGACCCATGGCTTGGTTCCCAACCCTTAATCGATAGAACTGTAAAATCTTTTCATAAGAAAATACAAGAATAAACTCAATCTAAATGTTAAATCCAAAGTCTTCCTCAAAAAGGTGATTCAAGAAACTCCACCAATGTATTTCCCACCTAACTGGTAATGAAGCAAGACCTTGAGTGGGACCATAAGTATCTATGTTAGGTATATAGACCCTTGGTTGGTAGTAGAGTAATGACCATGGCATTCCCCCCCCCCAAGTTGAATAACTAATTTTTCCCTCTCATAAATTTTGGTTGCTTAGACAGGTCTAAATTGTGTCATGTGATTTAAGAGATATAAAAAAATAAATCAATTTTACACACATCGATGGTCTAAAATAAAATTAGAACTCAATATGTCATATGTTGAATCAAACTTTAGTGCCTTCATCTTTCCTAATTTTATTCAATAAATTATTTGTAGTTTGTGCTTGTTATCTAGGTGTGAATATTTATAGCCTAGGTTTTGAATGTTGATATGACATTATCCTCACAAAGGTCACCATTTTTTGGGTCTAATATGTCCCATTCTCAAAGATTCACATGGTGACCCTATTTTTTCATTATACTTAATTTTCTCATTGTCTCTACCCATTTGAATTTTGAAATTTAGTTTGCAAATGTTCCATGTTTGATGATGTGAATTGTTTGATCTCTTAGATTTATTTATTCTCTTATAAAACATGTATGTTGGACCTTTGTAACCTTACATTTCAATAGTCATTTATTCAAAACCCTAAGGGTCCTTTGTTAGCCTTATTAGACATTTTAAATAAAATCAAAGATTGGCATTTAAAATGTCATTTATCATATGGAAAATTGGATAATCAAGGTTAAGTTTAAGCTTTATTTCATTGTCTTTTGGGTTTGATTTCATTTCATTTTTGAATGTATTGTTGTAAGTCGATTTTGATTTTGTAAGACTAATAATTCTAAAATTTAGACTATGTTTATTTTACCTTCGTTGATTATTTTATTTCATAGGTTTTGATAGTCTTTTGTACCTTCCCAAATCACTTCATGTGTCCCTATCTTAGTCAGCAATATCAAATATCTCCAAGACCCCATAACATTGGGTAATGACATATGACAACATCTTGGAAACTCAAGGACCTAAAAGTTGAGATTGGTTGGAATGGCCCCAAGTCCTTGGGTCATCAAGATAAGACCACCACATGGTATCATCCTGATGACCTAAGGACTTGGGATTCAAGATTAGTTGGAATCACCTTGAGCCCTCAGAGCCCTTAGATGATGCCACATGGTATCATTTAATGGACCTAGGAGTCAAGATTAGTTAGAATGGCCTCAGAGCCCTGGTATGATGCCCCATGGCATCATCTTGACAACCTAGGGACTTGGAAGGGTAAATATAGTCATCAGGTGGTCTATGCAGTTACAAGCCTCTAAGTTATCAAGATTATACTATGTGGCATCAACCCACTACTATGTAGTCTTGGAGTAGTCCATGTAGTTCTAGGCCTCTAGGTTAGTCATATTATGCCACATTACATCATCCTACTACTCCATAGTCTCAATGCATTCTGTATAGTTTCAAGCCTCTAGATTAACAAGATTAAACCATGTGGCATCATCCTACTAACTCAGAGCCAATAGATAAAGGAGAAAATAACCCACTAGGTGGCAAAAATAAATCCTTGGAAAGACTAGAAACATAGAGGATGGTTGATAATTTTATCGCATGGCCAAATAATATGTCTAGGATACAAGTGAGTGGCAAGTGGAAAAGAGAGCCTAAAAACATGAAGTGAAGGTGGATTTGAACCACGTCAATTAGTTGAGTCATCATAAAAGTCATAGGCCTAAATTTTATGACCTATTAAAATGTTAAAATGGATCAAATCTAATAAAATATCAAAATGATCAATCAAGATGCATTTTAAAGGGTATGACTAGTCAAGGGAGATACATGGAGTGAATTGGTGACTTCTTAACTTGAATATTCTCCCAATTAGGCCAAGTAGAAGAATGATTCAAAATACTTTATCCAAAGGTAAAAGTGTGGAATAATTTTAGTTAAAAAGATGTCATAACTATGAATAAAAGATAAATGGAATTTGACCTCTTGTGAAAGTGGAGGGAATATTCTAACTGAATGCAATTGTAATGGCTTGGAGTGGTCATCATGGCCAGAAGTGGGAGCCTTTTGTTAATGGGAGGCAATTTCCATTCCATCTTCTATATAAGGTAACCCATATTATTACTTTGGAGGAGGATACATTATGCACCAAAACTCTTGTGATAGGCTCAATTTTCTCATTTTCTTGTTTTGTTCTGGTCTGTGATTGTTTGCTTAGAGGGCACATCTAAATGATTTTGTAATAACACTGAATTATATACCAGATTAGTTTAAAATCTATGTTGTTCTTTAGTAATGTCTTTCATTTCTTGATAAAACAAAATTAATTAATGTTAAGAAGAGTTTGTAATGTTTTTTTGCTATTGAATATGTAGTTAGATTATGTGGTAGCTAGTCTAATCGATTTTGAATTTTTTTGTTTAAGTTGAAGTTGTGTCAAGCCATTGTGTGTAGTAGATATAGGCATTTCATATGCTTTTATTAATATAATTTTAGAGTAATATGTTTATTTAATCCCTCATAATCTTTCCCATTGAGTTGTTTTGGTTTGTGTTATAGCTAGACCTGGTATACAATGGTATAATTATGATCAGGCATGCTTTATAATTTCAACATTAACAATTTTATTTCAATCAAGGAACCCATCACTTTCCTACCCTACTCTTTCTCTCCTTTTATCCTTTTCTATAATGAATATCTTGTCCATTAAATTCTATTGTGATACCTACGTGATAAAAAAGGACTCAAGTAAAAAATTATCAAAATTGATAGAATTTTTTATGGTTAATTATCATTGCTTATCCATTTAAACGAGTGGAAAGTTCTTGGCCCTTGGGTTTAACTAGAAAAATCCTAAAAATGAGGGGACATTTCATCCCATGTTGTTATCTCCCTTTGTCCCATAAAATCATCTAATTCAATTATTATTTATATTGTGGGTCACAAATTGAGACTAACAAGTCTTTACCTTAAAATGTCTACCCATCAGATAAGGTATCTATTGTTTGACTACATGAAATATAGCCAGCATCTACTCATAGATTGTCTTTATCAAATTCTTACCTTTGATTTGGCATCTCTCAAATGTAAGTGGTCTTCTTTCCTTCATTAGTACTACCCCAATTCCAAATCCTGATGCATCACATTCAACAATAAAAATCTTTGAAAAATCTAGGTTAGATAAAATTAGAGTAGTGCACATGGATTCTTTTAGCTTCTCATAGGTCATGGTGGTTTTTTCATTCCAAGGAAAGAGTCCTTATTTAACAGTGTTGTAAGTGTGGATTTTATGCTACCATAATTTTTCATAAATCAACGATAGTAACATGTTAACCCCAAAAATCCTCAAATTTTTTGACATATTTTGACACCTGCTACTCGATCATAGATTTGATTATTTGAAGGTCTACCTTGTCTCCTTCATGTGAAATAATGTGACCCAATTATTCCACCACTTTCAATCTATAAGAACACTTGGAAGGTTTTGCATAAATTTTATGATTTTTTAAAATGATCAAGACTTCATTCACATGTTACAAGTATTATTCACAAGTCTTACTATATATTAGGATGTTATTAAAGAAGACTGATACAATTTTATATGAAATAAGCCTAAAAATAGTGTTCATAAAACTTTGAAATATAGATGGAAAATTTGTGAGACGAAAAGGAATTACCAAAAACTCATAATGGCTTTCATGAGTTCTAAAATCTATCTTATGGATATCCTCATCTTTAATATAAATTTGATGGTAACCAGAACAAATATCTAGTTTGGTAAAGTAGATAACACCATGTAACTCATCCAAAAAATCATCAATTAATAGGATAGGTAACTTATCTTTGATGGTACATTTTTTTATTTCTCTCTATAGACACCTAAAATTAGCTACCAATAACCTCCAATCAAGCTTTAGATTAATTTCTTTCAAAATGCATAATTTGGCCTAAAAACACTAAAACATGCTAAATGATGTGAACCTATCACATACAAGTGCTGATTTTGGCCAATATATCCATAAATGGGGAAATTAATTTTATGAGACAACTAATTTTGATCAAATCGCTTTAATTCAAAATGACAATTTTGCACCTAGGTGCTCTGGATTGCTTTTTATACCAAATTTCTCTCACGAGACATGTGCCTTTGTTATTTTGGGTTGACAACATCCCAAATGGGATAATACTTCCAAAACATCTAACATTACCTCCCAATTCTAATTCAGTCAAATTTTGATCCAATAATATGACATTTTGACCAGTTTGATTAATTTGTGCACCAATTGCCAAGATTTGCACTAAAATTGATAAATCATGTTTAAGGCTAATTATTTTGAATCAAGAGCTTAAGTTAATTATCCATGAAATCAGTTGAATATTTCATTAATATAAATTGGTATTGAATAACTTCATCATCTAAGACATCATTTTATGGGGTGGCATCCACAAGCCATAAGTGCATAAAATATCAAGATTATGGGTCACCCATGCCTAGTTAATGCCTTTTCCTCCAAATTGACATGAAGATATTTATGGATTTAATTACAAATATTTGATTAATCCATGGCCACACATATCAATCTTGATATCGATGGTCATGGTTGACCTTAGACCATTTTGAAAAACTATAAATAGAAGGCCTCACAACCATAGATTTAAGTTCTTTTCATGTAAAGTTATAATGCTAAAAAGCTCTCTCAAGCCATTGATTTAGTGTTATCATGCCCAATTGTTGAGCCAAGATAAATTCATCAGAATCCCAAGATGCCAAGGAAAATTGGAGATAGCCAAGCTTCCTTTGACGAAGACTCATTGAGCACCCATGACCTTAGACCATTTTGAAAAACTATAAATAGAAGGCCTCACAACCATAGATTTAAGTTCTTTTCATGTAAAGTTATAATGCTAAAAAGCTCTCTCAAGCCATTGATTTAGTGTTATCATGCCCAATTGTTGAGCCAAGATAAATTCATCAGAATCCCAAGATGCCAAGGAAAATTGGAGATAGCCAAGCTTCCTTTGACGAAGACTCATTGAGCACAAGCTGATCAAGCCACTTCAACAAGCCATTTGAAGCATCCAAGGAAGGTTAAATATAATTTATCTTTTAAATTCTAGTTGTGTTTTACATTTAGTTTTGTTAATTATGATCCTCACTTGAGATAGACTTAAGGTGTTAACTATTAGAGTCTTATTTTTTATTTTGATTTCATACACTAACACTACACTAATCTCCCTTTATTACAATCTTATGTTCACAAATGGAACACTTGATTATATCAACTCAAGTTTGTTTATCTCCCCCTTGAGATAGGCTCAAGTTTGTTTATGTGAGCTTGATTATATCACATACTAGGGTAAATTAGTGTTCATTGATCTTGCTACTAATTATAACTACCTATGGGTAAATTAGTATCATTAATCTAATCTATTGTATCCTAGTTATAACTGCCTATGGACAAACTAGGGGTAAAATTTGTTTATCATGCATTGTTACATCACCTTGTCATTGATATTTTCATTTGACTAGCCATTTACCAGATTTGAGAACTTGTTGGGACCTAGTTGGTTTTTTCCCCTCCTTTTATGTGGACAAAATTACTGTGACTTGAGGTCATCTTGAGACTATGTAATCTATGCTCAATGCATGTTGAGGTCACCTCAGTCGCCCTTTCCATGCACTCTCACCATTTTTCAAGAAACTTAAGCCAACACTCTCAATGTTTTATGAGTAGGTATCATGTCATTATTTAAATGAGTTGAGATACCTCAAAATCCCAAAAACATTTCAAAAATGCAAAAACATTTGTTATGTCTAAGCCTAGTCAGTTATCTTCGATTCACCCTACTGGGGCATGGTCATTGTTAGGATGATTTCTTTTGATTTTATTTTCAATATTTCTATTTATTTGTTTGTTTCAATTTATTTGTCTATTTGTGTGTTTTATATGTGTTTCTTTGTTTGTTTGTCTGCTTGCATGTTTGTTTGCTTTTGGCACTATTGCCTCGACTCAGTTTATATGCATTCAATGGGTGATTCCTCTTGCATTATTCTTGAGTATATCCATATTCATATGTCAAAATTTTCATCATGGTTTTATCATTGGTATATTATTTTCAATTATTTATTTGATCATAGGAGTTAGTCTTTGTGAATATTTTGATCAAGTCCTCATGGTGTTCTATCATGATGCTTTCCATCGCATAATACAACAAAAATTAGCTTCAATAAGGTCTTTAAGAAATGGAGCCATAGAAGTTTCTCCTTGGTACCTTAGCAAATCCTTCCACTCATCTTGATAAAATCAACCCATTGACCATTCTATTTATATTAATGCTAATCAAGACAAGCATCTCCTCATTGGTAGGTATAACTAAATCATTTCTATTGATCAATATTTATTCTTCTATCCATCCCTTTCATCACTTTGAGCATCCTCATATGCCTAGTTTTCTATGGCTTATTTAGTCATTAGACTGTTACATCTATATTTCCACCCACTCGTCTTCAATTTGTGCAACAGGTTCTATCCTTGAGTCATGCTTTCTAATCCATCCTAATATAGCACAAACATATCACACCTCATCTTTATCCAATTCAGGTCCTCTTAATGATTATAATTGCCCATGGGAAAATCATTATTTTGAGTTTAATTCTTGATTATAACCATCTTTGGGAAAATTAGTACCTTTTAAATAAATGCATGCAAGCATTTTATCATTTGGATTAATCTCAACCATGGGTTAATTTCACCTTTATTCTTGCTTCTTTTTTATGTATCATCCATCCACATATGTGACGACCACTCCCTCGAGGGGGCATCATCCTAGGCTTCCCAAACACCATTTAGAGCTTTTTCTTCAATCATCATCTTCCTTTTCGCATACATGCCATTTATCATTATTTGAGAATACATTGTTATGCCTATGGTTTTCAACATCTTCCCAAATAGGGGGAAATTATAGACACCTAAAATTGGCCACCAACAACCTCCAACCAAGCTTCAGACCAATTTCTGTCAAAATGCACAATTTGGCCTAAAAATACTAAAACATGATAAATGATGTGAATCTATCATATGCAAGTACTTATTTTATCCAATATATCCCTAAATAATTCAATAAATTTTATAATATATCTAATTTTGATTAAATCATTTCGAGTCAAAATGACAATTTTGCACCTGGGTACTCTGAATTGCTCTTTTATACGAAATTTCTTGCATGAGACACATGCCTTTGTTATTGTGTTTACAACATCCTAAATGGTATAATATTTATAATTCATCTAACATCACCTTCCAATTCTAATCCAGTCAAATTTTGAGCCAATAATATGACATTTTGACTAGTTTGATTAATTTGTGCACCAATTGCCAAGATTTGTACTAAAATTGATAAATCATGTTTAAGGTTAATTAATTTGAATCAAGAGATTAAGTTAATTTTACATGAAACTTGTTGAATATTTCATTAATGGAAATTGATATTGAATAATTGCATCATCTAAGACATCATTCTATGGGGTGTCATCCACAAGCCATAAATACATAAAATATCGAGATTATGGGTCACCCATGCTTAGTTAATGCCTTTTCCACCAAATTGACATGAGGATATTTATGGATTTAATTAAAAATATTGGATTAATTCATATCCACACATCTACATCTTGAGATTTACAATCATGGTTGATCTTAGACCATTTCAAAAATCTATAAATAGAAGGCCTCATAATCATAATTTTAAGCTCTTTTGGTGTAAAGTTACAATGCTAAAAAGCTCTCTTAATCATTGATTTATTGTTATCATGCCCAATTATTTATCCAATCCAAATTCATCATAGGCACAAGGTGTTAAGGAGAAAATTAGATAACCAAGCCTCCTTTGATGAAGATTCATTGAGCACAAGCTGATCAAGCCACTTCAAAAAGCCATTTGGAGCATCTAATGAAAGTGAAAGATCATTTGTATTTTTAATTATAGTTGTGTTTTCCATTTATTTATTTTCATTATTCTCCCCCCCCCCTTGAGATAGGATTTAGGTATTAGATATTAGTGTGTTATTTTGGATTTTGATTTCATACACTAACACTATACTAATCTCCCCTTATTGTAATCATATGTTTACACTCTCTAATATTGACACGTCCTCTACGTATCATCTTTATTACATACCATAACCAATAGGAATGAATATTTAATTTAGCTATGTCTAATGGTACCATCCTCCAACATCTCTTATACCATTTTTTTTAATTTCACTCTTTTGGGTGTACGAATATCTATATGGTCTAATGTTTAGTGGTTGACTACAAGGAGAATTTGAATGGCATGATCATGATCTCATCTTGGTGTTAATCCTTTTAGAATTTATTTAAAAATAGTTGAGTGGTCATCAACAATCCTTTCTAGGTCAGGATGGGTAGATATTTTTGTTGGTTGAACTTCTATGGAACACAACCATGTGACAAATCCTCTAGCCATTTTTCAAATAATCTTTTGCATTTTATGGGAACTAACCAATTATGAATATTTTTCCCATAATCCTCATAGTTCAAATGTCCTTCCTTTAGAATGAAAGTGCATGAAAATTTCTTGGAAATTCATCTCTATCACACCCAAGGTCATAATCCATTGGACTCCTAAAATAATATTTGTTCTACCTATGTGAAAAACAAACATAAGGGAATCAAGATTGGAGTCTCCCATTGATATTATTATGGCATTTCCTAGAACAATTGATTATTCCTCCATCTATGATCATGGCCTAAAATTCTAGATCTAGGTAAATAAAATAATTCACGCATGTCACCAACTTATTATTGATGAAATTATGTGTACTCCCTGAGTCAATAAACATAGTCACTTTTTGTTTCTTGAGGTAACCCACAATTTTTAAGGCTTTTAGAGTGATAATACTCAAAAGTGCATGGCATGAAATAGTTGGTTGGGACTATTTGAATTCTAATTCGATCACTTCTTATTCACAAATGCTTCATCATCATCTTCTTCCTCATTATCCCCTTCAATGTAGAATATTTTTTTCTCAGCACATATATGACCTTTGATCCATTTGATATCACAATTGAAACATAATCCTTTTCGCATTTCTCTTCAATTTGGTAAGGAGTCAATCTTATAGGTTGGGGGAATGATTATTTTGGACCCATACATCTTTGTTATTAGTGAAAGCCATTTGTTTGACTAGATATATTTCATCTACCTAACATGTAAATAACATGGATTCATATATAGTGCTTGGATTAAACATGTAAACATCTATTTGGATTGTATCCTTGAAACCACCCAAGAAGAGATCATTCATGTTTTCATATAATATGTCATCCACCCTTAAGGACAACTTCTGGAATTATTGAATATAATATTTGATTGATCCTATTTTTCATAACTTTTCTAATTAGCTAAATTAGTTCTCTATGATATTATGATAGTAAAAAATCTATAGCTCATGTATGAATATTGACCAAGTAATAGTAAGATCCTTTTTTTTATTAAGTGCAAATCCATTTATAACAAATAGATTACATTAGATCCAAATACAATGATGCCATTACCACTTTTTATCCACCAAAGATCTGATTTATATCAAAAAAAATCTCCATTTGGTTGATGCGCATGAGTGGAGCCTTCCCATCAAATGTTTGCATTTCTAATTTTGGAATAAGGTTCCTTAAATGTGGTGTATTTGGTTTTGGATTGCATTGTCTAGAATATCCACCATGGTCAGGTTGAGTAGTAGTGATTCATTACTGGTTTTGGGAATGTTGATGAACATTCAAATTTGGACCAAGATTTTACATGATACCATCCAAATGTTGATTGATTTGATCTACTTTACTTATCATCTCAAACTGTAGACCATGTAGATCATACTCAATTTGGCTCACCTTATGGCCAACCAAGGAAAACCCTCGAGTAGAAGATCCATCAATTTTGATTTTTAAATCCATCTCCTCTTTTCTAAGAATTTTACCTAGAGTTTCAGAATTCTTATTTTTACCCCTAGTTTGTGGTCCGTCGTAACAAGATTGGACAATCCCAACCCTAATTTTCACCTTTGACCTGACTTTGACCAAGTGATTTTGATATTATATTGGCCTCCAATCATAAAACATAAAATAATGGACCCAATCTATATTTCTTCAAGATTTCTATAAATGTAATTAAAAATGAAAAATTCCTTAAATTTTGTATTGTAGAGTGATTTTATTGAAAATAGTAAAAATTCAATAACCCCTTTAATACTAATCATCAAATATCAAAACTTTTCATGTGGATACCTTGTATGATGCTCCAACTCCAGTAAAAAAAATTACATTAAAAATCACAATGGTTTGTGAGATATAGAAAAACAAAATGCTTTGTCAAAATCAATGCTATGATACCACTTTTAATGAACTTTCTTCATAATTAGAGAAATAAATCGCAATATAACTGAAATAAATCAGAATATATGATAAACAACTTCAAGGGGGAAACCTCATAATCTCTTAATAATAATATAATTCATGAATATGATGTTTTGAGTGAGCAACACTCATCCCTATATATAGAATTAATGGGGAGAGTCACACCCATTCATTATATTCACAAATCCCATAGTGGACCCTTTGATAACTTTTCCTACATCTAATGTCACTATTATGGTTGGGTTTCAAAACATTATTTTCATTCAATTTTTAAGCCCGGGGATCCCAAAATGAAGGATAAACTTACCAATGTTTTATTGGGCAAGGCTCAAATTGTTTCCCTTACCACTCAACAATCTACTCCTTTAGCAACAATAGCATCCTCTCCTCCTCTAGTTCCCATATCTAATCCTCTAGTTGTCATATATGTTCTTCCATCTCTAACACCTAATACTACCACATAGACCTTTACCTACATCACATTCATATCTTTCATCATGGTTGACCCCACAGTTCCCATTCCCAATCCTACTTCATTTCATCCATTTTCATATTTATTAACCACATCTTCCATAAAATAAAATTATATTTATAACATCTAGTTGGACAAGGCAAATAGGAAGGAGATGATCATAGTAGAACTTGAGGTGAAGCTAGAATTTAAACAAGAAACTGGGAAGCTCAAGTGAGTAAGCCAGATATATATCACCAAGGGGGAGACTCTCATATTGCACTATGATTTAAATGTCACAAATAAATGAAAATTATATTTATAACATATAGTTGGCCAAGGCAAAGAGGAAGGAGATGATCATAGTAGAAAAACCTAAGGTGAAGTTGGAATTTTAAAAATCTACTAGGAAGCACAAGTGAGTAACCCAAATAAATATCACCAAGGGGGAAACTCTCACATTGCACAAGACACAATAAGAAATATTCACTCTAATGAGGAAGAGGAAATTAAGGCCAGGGGAGAGGGATCAATTTCTTGAGGATCCTGAGTCTGTGGTAGCTGCTATAACAGAGTTGGCAAATAAATCCATAGGCCAGGGGAGAGGGATCAATTTCTTGAGGATCCTGAGTCTGTGGTAGCTACTAAAAGGGAGTTGGCAAATAAATCCATCCAGGGCATGAAAGATAAAATGTAGAGGTTGGAAGCCTAGACTAAATCAATAGTCCCAGAGGGAATAATTGATGAAGTTGAGAAAGCCTTGGAGTCATTTTATGATATCCTAGCTGAAAATTGGTAAGCTAAAGGCAAAATTACTCCTTGGAAACAAAACTTTAAGATATATCAAGACCATATTACTAGGTTGGACACCAAATTAGGAAATTTGACCAAGGTTTTGTTGACCAAATTTGACCCTATAGGTCAAATTGGGAGTCCTATAGGTAAAAACCTTAGTTTTAGGTGTTTTTAGGGGTCTAATATATGTCATAGGGTACATTATATATCTTTTGATGTTATTCCATATCATATTAGCCTTGTTCTTAGTCATGTTCAATATTTATGTCTTTTTTAGTCATTTTAGAGGTCAAAAAGGGGCATTTAATGACTTTTATAGCTTCCTAAGGAAATGTGAAGGTTTAAAAGGATGATATCATAAATCATGTGTCCTAATAAGTCTTTAGTAACTATTACTAACTGAAAAGTGGTAGGTTATTTAGAAAAAAGGTAATTTTCTTGAAAAACATGAGCATTTAATGAGGTGTATAGAATTGTATGGCCTCTTATAGTTTGGAACATTGTAGGAGTGTCCCTTGTTCTTATATACACTTACGTCAATGATTAGTTTGATCAAAAACTTCAATAAATGAAGAAAATTTCTTATCTTTCCTTCCACTCGCTTACCAAGTAAAGTGGTCTTCAAGTTTGTACTTGTTACGGTCAGCAAGAGAGGTTTCAAGAAAAATTCTCCTAGTGATGTCTTCTACACTTATTCAAATTCCATTTGATATTTTGTTTTAGAGTAATGGTGACCTATACTTTATGAACCATTTCTAAGAAGTTAACTATGTTTTTTTACTTGTAAATCTATACACCTTATAGGTTTTGCTTTTGTATGGATAGTTACGTATAATCCAGTTGCTGAGATGGTTTCCAGATGATGTTGAATATATCCCCTCATTTTTCCCATGTTTTTTTTTTTCATGTTTCAAGTTGATTTTATGAGCCAATCAACTTAGGTTTGTAGATTGGTCTCATATGGGATGATAGATAGGTTTCCACCATTTTATGGATTGTCATACTTTATTAATGGTTCTAGAGGGTTATGATAGTTCCATTTCCATGTTTTCAAGGTTATATTTATTCCTTTCACATTTTAAATTCATTCTCCAAAGAAATCTCATGAGATTTAAATCATAACTACCATATACAGATAGTTTGTTATAGGACTACCACATATAGTTAGATGAATTGTGTAAGACTTTTAACATGTCCATAGAGGTATATTTATAGTATTGAGGTTGAATACATCACCTTATAAGTAATAAACAAGTGATATCCTCTAAAGGGTGTAAAAATAGAACTACTATAGTCATATGCAACATTCTCACATAGTCACTATGAACATGCACCTACAAGTGCCATTAAGGAAGTTTTCACATTTAAAAGAAGGAATTAAAATTTGCTTTAGATGATTTGAACTATCAAGAATGAATTTTGTGATATTAAAATAATCCTAGAACTCATGGGGGTCATAAAACATGTACATTGTCTGCAATCCCACACTTGTTAGCTATATAGGAAAATGGTCACCTACAAGTGACACTACAGAGAACTGAGGAGTTTGTTTTGAGGCATTGAAATGTGTTGGAACCTTTCCTAAAGTAATATTATGTTGAATGGGGAATTATATATCTACTTGAAGTGTGAAATTAAAAAATATAAGTGAAATCCATGCTCAAAGATTCAAATGACTATTTTTAGGGACCTAATCCTTAAAAAGTAAAAATAGAGGCCTAAGGACATTTTGTTTGAATCATACAACATTATTTCAAAGACTTCCAATGCCTCTTAATGTTAAAATATTTTATTACCTACATAGGACATGAACTCTACAAAATATTAAGGGTGGATCACTAATGGAAGGTAGAATCTTGAGAGCCCAAAGTTGCACTTTTATATACTGATTTTTGGTAGTGAAACCTATAGGATTTTGAATCTTTGGGCAACCTTAATTTTCAAGTTGATAAGCTAGACCATGACACTATGTTTGAAAAGTCCTAACAAGTTTGAAAAGCACATCAATGACTTGTAATAATCCTAAAATTTAATTCCATGATCAGATGCTCATCTACAAGTACAGAATGACCTAGAAAAGGTCACCTATAGCTAACATAAGGTTCAAGCTGAGAAGGTGCTTCCTTTTTGCAATGTATGAGTGTTAGGGATGTTTAATAGTCTAAAAATTTATTTAAATATTCCTCAAAGGTTTCATGTGTCTTAAGAAGAAAACATGATGGTCTTGAAATCCCATAAACACCTACAGGTCATTCATCTACAACCTACCTGTAGATGCTCATAGAGCTCTCAAAATGAGCTTAGGGGTTGATGGTCTCATAAAGCTCATATAGCTTGCTTATATAAATTTATTTAAGGTATTTCAATGGTTTCCAAGTATATATCACAATCTCCAAGAGCAACCAACACCCATGAGACTCCATGTTACCTTAACACAATCAACTGTAGTTGAATATGATATAGGCAAAAATCAAAGGGACTTTCTTTGAATGAGGTATAGAATAAGCAATATGAGAAAATGGGTCCAAAATACTACCAAATTAACTTAAAGTAATAAAGTGTGTTTTATACATTGTATTAAAGTTCATGTCATGTAAAATAACCTATAGGTGTGATATTTTGAGGTCAACATAGTTAAGATTTTGTATAAGCAGTCTACACAAGGCAACAGTATGAGGGACTTGTGAGAGGTTGAAGGTATGAATAAAGGTTAGAAAAAATTCATCACAAATATAAAAATATCATGACACCATTATGATGGACATAAATAGATAAAAAGGATCAAATAATGCATAACATAGTCCACAAAGTGCAAACCCTGCACACAGTATTTTTCCTAGCAGTCTATTTTAGGATTTGGAGAATTTAGAGGGTTAAATGACCTAGTCAAGGGCTAAATCATTGTGTAGAGTATTTATAAAACTTTTAGAAGACTCTAAAATACTTGGTTATTCTGATCAAATAGGGTAAGTGCCCTCTATTTTGTCTCAAATAGATGGCACTCCTTTTATGAGTAAAACCCTACAATATTGGAAAGAATGGTGAAAAGGATAGACCAGAGGGTATAGGGGCCTTTCAAGAAGGTATGTAAATTTGAGTAATAACTATACCAACATCAAGAATCAAGTAGGAAAGGATAAACCTAAATAGGTAGATATAAATCATTAAGGGTTATAGTCAGGCATATTAGGCATGTTTAGGTTGAAAGACCAAATGAGAGACCAATGCCTCTTTCAACTCTAGGAGTGGAATAAAATGGACCAAGACATGTTTATGGGGGAATAATAGATGTGTCTGAGCTTTTGGTATGTATAATAAATCATGATAAATACATTTTCAATCTTAAGACAACTTAGGTCTGTTAAACAAGGTTTAGGCCTGGTGTCCAAATGAGGAGTCATTCACACTTATAGCATTAGATATGCATTATAAATTATTAGATCATGTTCATAAGGTCACTAGGTGTGTTTCATCTCCCACCTTACAAAGAAAGCATCATGAATGCTTTTTTGGGCTCAAAGACAACATTAAGCCTATTGAAATGAGGAATCAAGCTCGACATGACAATTTTGGATGCTCACATCTCCCTTGAGACTGTGCATGGGAATATAATAAGTTTAAAGATGTTGATGTAGGTCTTAAAATATGAATTTATAGAATTATTTTAAAAATCCAATGTCCAACCTTCATGAACAAACCTTACGAGTGGAAATAGGCCTAAAACCCTTATTAAACCCTTGAAAGGACCCGATTGGGAAGATGAGGATGTTGAGATACCCAAATGGAATAGTTTGCCAAAAATGATGATTGGAGGTTTCAAATGACTCTCTCAAAATTCCTACCATTAAGATTAGTTGTACATAATTTATATGGATAAGGTACAAAATGGTTTATTTTGACTATTTTGTGTATTGTGTAGATTCTAGGAACACTCAAGAGATGAAACTAAGTTTCAGAGGAATATATAGACTTATTATAACCCCCAATTTCCATTTCATGTTCCATAAAAACTCTGAAGTGTTCAAAAAATAGCTCTTATCTTAGCTAGTCAAATCTGGCCTAGTGAACATGGTAGTGAGAACGGTGAAAAGCTTCAAGTGGGTCAATTTTAAGGTATATCTGATGCCTCTAAGGACATGGAGAGTCTTGACACATGTCATCCACTCCTTCCCATGGATTTTTATGGAAAACTTATTCCTTTTTAGAGGCCAAGTGTGTAGGGTGCATGAAAGAAGGGTTTTTTATACTATAGATGGTGATAGCTCATTTCCAAATGATTCTCAATGACCAAGACTACAACTAATGCATGGAGATGCATTTATAAAATCATTCCCTCTAATTTCAATCATAAAACCTATCTCTAGTTAGTTTTTGGATATTCAAATAGGGCTAAATCATGAAGGCATTTTTCTAAGCCAAAATGAGAACTCCTACACCACTTTTCAAGAGTTTCATAACTTGGAGTGACATTTGTGCTTCCTAACCTTGCATGGTTTGTTTCACCTCTTCTTATAATGCATTTGTAACACATTTTATCAACTTTACAAGTGAATTTATGACCTTTAGACTTCCTTATTCTCTTCTCTCTCTCAAGTTCTATAAGAACTAACCATTTTGGCATGTGTAACTCATACTCCACCTGAGTATGGCAAAACCTTACTTATTTTCATACCATTTGATCACTAAGACTACTGATTTGTAACTCTTCCATAACTATTCATAGTGTGTTTACTTGGATGATTTATTTTGCTTAGTGATGACTTATTATTTTCTTAGCATTGTTGTTTCATTCTCTCACCTATTTGTAGTTGGAAAGCTTTTTATTGCAGGGCATGTGAAGTGTTCAAGGAAGTGTCAAGGTTAAGTGAGTTAGTCTATTTACTAGTGCCATTAAAGACCTCTTTTCTAGTCCTCCTAGCTTAAACATCCATCTATAACCTCATAATGTAATTTTACACACTTAAAAACCACACACATGATCCTAGTCATTGTAATACCTTTGGTTTCTCTTGAATCTCTATCAACTACACCTATAAGTTTGATGAACCTACCTAGCCTAACCTAATTGCCTAATCTAGATTCAAGTTAGTCACTTGTCTGGCTTAACTCACCTTTTCACCTATTTTAACTTATCCTTTCCCCAAGTCCTCAACCAGTGATGATCAAGGTGATCGACGATGGTCACCCTAACTAATGACAGTCAGGTTGGATAGCCTGTACTTAGCATGCAACTTACATGCAAACCACCACCTTATTTTTCTAAATATGATAGCCTAAATCTAGTTATTAGTCCTTTACATGGATGACTTATATTTATAAGCCTTCTTCAAGTCTAGTTTGGACAACCACTTCCACCTCTTACTTGTGCCTATAAGAGAGAGAGCTCTGGGAGGTCAAACCATCTGCAATTGTTATCAAGAGCTCTTTGTATCCAAAATCTCTTTTTTAAGGTCAATCAAGTCAGTCCACATTATCAAGTGATATCATCTATCACATAGGGAGCCTACTTATAATTGACTCTCCACTAAACTCCTAAGTACCATTACACTACCGAAATTCACCCAGATTCTATCAATAGGCAAATCCACATCAACCACCCACCAACTAATTTTTGGTAAGACAAGTATTAATTTTCTTGTATTCTTTTACTAGGTTTTTGTTCTAAGCCTATGCTATCTCCCAAAATCCACTTCCCAAACCTCGTCAATTAGCAAACCCAAACCCCAGTTTCACTTCTAAATTCACTGATAGGCAATCAAAGATGGTTACCTGACCAGTGATGGTTACCCTCAACCAGTGATAGTCACCTGATTGATAATGATTGCCATTGATCGGTGATCGATGATGATTTCATGACCAATGACAGTCACCTGTGGCACAAAAAACTAGAAAACTAATTTAACCCTCTTAAACCCAACCAAATTCACTTTTTTGTGTCCCTACCTATTCATAGGCCCCTTTCTAATTTTTTGATCCATACCCCAACCTGTTAACACTAGTACCAATCAGTCTGTTAGCACTAGTACTAATCAGTTTATCATTAATTAGATCATTTCTAGTCTCTTTTTTAACAAGTTTTTCTTGTATTCATTTTTAGTAATCTTCTATTATTGATGCAAGTATCTTCTTTCCAATTTTATCAACTTGATTATTGTTGACCAATTTTTGCCCCCTTGGCAAAATTGTGGTCAACTTCTTCTCTGGCTTTTCAAAGCCAGTCATATTCGGGTTGCAAAGTCCATCCTGGTTCATGCTCAGTTTAGCCTGGTTCATCTCAATTTAGCATCTCATTTCAACATGGTTGAACCAAACCATTGAACCAAATTTTGGTTTCAACAAGCTTGGTTCAAGTCAAAAGGTTCACCGCTCGATTCAAGCACCTCAGTTCAATATGCATTGAACTTTCGTACCGTTGAACTTGTGAACCAAATTATTGGTTCAACATACTTGGTTCAATGGCTTAAGTTCAACATTTGGTTCAATGCAAAGAGTTCATTGGGCTTGGCTTTTGGTTCATCAGTGTGCTCCTTTGAACCTTGAACTGTTGAACCAAATTTTGGTTCAACGGCTTTGGTTCAATGGAAAAGGTTCAATGGAAGGGTTCGTTGGCTTGGTTCATTGGGAAATTGGTGCACAATGGCCGAACCTTGAACTGTTGAACTAAATTTTGGTTCAACAGGTTCAGTTTAAAGGAGTGTCCTTCGGCTAAAGGGGAAGTCCAAATCAAATGCCCTAGTGAAGGGCCGGCACATCAAAAGGAATCTGGGTCACTCATAAAACAATATAAAGGAGCGGGTACGGCTAAATCTAAGGCAAAAGACAGGCAGAATTTTCGTGGACTTTTTGTCCACGGGAAATGTTCGTGGACAAAAGTCCACGGGATTACAAAGCAAACAAGCTGGGATAATTTTTGCGGACTTTTTATTCACGGGAAAACTTCTACGAACAAAAGTCTGCAAAAAACATAAAATCTGCAGAGAATATAAAGTCTGCAGGACTTTCAAAAGCCCGACGCAAACATTAAGGCTCAAGACAATCCACAAAATGAATGATGGCCCACCAGCAGTCCACGTCAATAGTCCACGAAAGTCATCAAGCTAACAGGGTGAAGGGTGCTGGGAAAATAACAAAGACAGAGTGCCTGCAAAGGATTACGAAGGCCATGGAGAAGATGGAAAGAGCTCGATGATGTTTTGACCAGACTCGAGGCTGTCCTAGAGGCTGTCATTCTTAAGAGGATAGAAGAGCCATTGCTTTTCAAAATGGTGATGGCCATATGCACATCAACTTTCATGAAGCTGAATAGCCATTTCATTTCAAAGCAAAGGAGCTCCAAAGCAATCAGAAAGGAGCCCAGATTGCAGTGACCTGCCAAGACGTTCGCCCCAAGGGGCCAAAGAGCGAGAAAGAAAAAACTAAGAAAGGACAAATCAAACAAAGTGATAGATAAGGTGCAAGAGTGACAAGGTGGCCCAAGTGGCAAAGGACAAAGTGAGCTGGCAATTGATCCAAGTGGCACCATTTGGGAAGTGACTTCAGTAGGTGGAGCAGTCCCTGTGAATTAATCATGAAAGGCACAAACAGTTGAGATAAATCAGTTTTCCTCCATTTTTTATTAAATGGATTGACAAACCATGTAAGTCATCAAAAAAGGGGATAGTTTTCGAGCAGACAAAAGGTGCAGTCCATTTAATTCCTTGAGCGACTTGTTCTTCCCAATGAGAGATGCAACAGGCCAACTTGCCAAAAGAAGCGCCAAGTTCTCTTCTTGCTTTTCTCCTATATATCACAAAACTTCTCATTTTTGAATGGATCTTCCACCTTTGTAAAGGACGCAGCTCTACAAAATTTCACCTGAATCAATACAAATGTAGTTTTTTACCTCCATTTGGATAGACATTTATGTGTATGCGTTGAATGTTTGCTTGTGTCCAGTCATTGTCTTTTGATGCTCTCACAGGTTCAACAGTAGCAGACCTGTTGTCTACAAGGCACCATTGTTGTAGCTGACAGGAGAAGAGTAGTATTTAGGAGTGAAGGAGCAGAAGAAATTACTTCAAAAGTGTGTGTTTCACAGCACCTTGGGTGATCTCTGTTTTGGATTTTCCATTGAAGCCTCCCTGCCAGTTTTAGCAGCCTGGTCCTTCTGCCAAGTGCATAGTGTATGTATGCATTTGTCTAATTCTGAGAGTGGATGTGTGAAGGTCAACATCTTATTTTGGTGTATCACCTCTTTAGAGTAGGTTGTTTATTTTCTACATTTCTTCTCCCTTTTCATCCCCCCCTTTTGTTATAGCTATATATATCTATATCTATATTTTGTACTGCCTAAAACAAACACGACGCATCAAAAGGAGCTAGCCCTTATCTAGAGACTCTCCTCTCCTGCTTCACCATCCCATAGGTGAGAGAGGAGTTTCCATGTTGTGAGGAGAGGGCAGGAACTTGTTTTCCTGCCACTGGGTGCACTTTCCTACGTCAACAATTTTAGCACGCCTGGTGGGACTCAATTTGATCACTCAGTAAAGTTGCAGGGTTAGTCGATGATCATGTTACAGTAGAAGAACCACCAATATAGCACCGTGCACATCAATAGTTTTGGCACACCCGGTGGGACACAATTTGATAATGCAGTAAAGTATCAGGATTGATGCTGGTCCTGTTATAGTAAATCAAGTTTCTTCAGCATCTGGTGACTCTGAGTTATATCCGTTGGTTAAGCATCCTGGTACCATCAAGAAGCACATTTTTTGGTATGTGTAAATTCCATCATTTTAAGCTATGAACTCTATTTTTTTAGCTAGCATGGCTATGATCCTTACCAGCCTTATGGCGATCCTTATCACACCCAATATGGCCAGTCTCAACCCTGCTATGAGCTAGATCACCCTTGTGCTCAATATGTCACTTCTCCCACTCAACCCAATCTTTTTGCCAATCAACCAGTTTTTACCTTCAAGCGAGCACTACTGGGATACAACAAATATGTAATTGATCTTAACACCAAAAAGGGGCACGGCTGAGAAATTCCTGATCATATCATCCATTAAGTGAGGAATGTGCTAGATTAGGTTAAGAAAGAATGGGCTCCTATTGAAAGAGCGAATTGGCACAAGTTTTCAAATGAGATGCTAGACGTGAGTGGTTTAATTGCATCTATGGAGGAGAAGCTGAGTGTGCATGAGAGGCAGCCTTACCAAGTCTATCAACCTGCATACTCACTACCCAAAGCATCATATCAGTCATATACAGCCCTTGCTCTTGAGCCAAGTCGAGCCTGTCAAAGTCTATTCCCTAATCATGTTGAGGAGAATTCCAAAATAGTGAATCTTGTGTTTAAGGCTAATCTTGATAGATAGATCGAATTGGCAGACCTTCAGATGCAATATTCCATTCTGGCAGCAGGGGAAGTGGAATCAAAATCTTTGTTGTCCTCTCACATTGAGGCCCCATTAGCCCCAAAGGAAATGCCCAGCCCAAATTGCTTGAGTTGGAATAGAGTGGTCGAGTCATGGAACAGCGAGGAGGAGAAAGACGTCATCCAAAATAAAGAAATGCAAAATGAGGATGACCTAGCCAAGAGGATTGAGGAACTAGATAAGAAGATGAGACTGTTGGGCAAAAAAGAGATGGAGCTTTTAGATGCTATAGACTAGCCAACGCCAAAAGGTATCCCTTTCAGCAATCCACAAGCTAATTTTAATATTGATGAAGTGTTGGTGGAGTGGAGGGACGAAAATCAAGAAGTTTTGGCCCAGGGTCTACCCTCTCCTATTTTAGAAAAAACTCCCCTTTGTGTGCCAAATCCTTTCTACCAGATGGCACTTGCTCATTCTAGCTCATCCAATGCATCAATCAGTCCTGCCCTCAATCCCATGCACCTAGATTTTCAGCACGCCTCTCTTCAGACAGCTTTCCCTATGCATGAGTAGACCCTCCCAATTATTCCCCAACCTCCTCAAGTCTTTCAGCATGATCTCCAAATTCCAAGCTGGAAGGAGGAGCATCATGAACCAGCCCAGGAACTTGAAAATGACAAAGCTACTAACTGCTCACAAAAGCAAGAGTCCAATCTTTGGACCACGAGCTAGAAGCAAATAGTTGAATCTTGGACCAGCAAGGAGGAGGAGGAGGAAGGTTTTATTCTAACTCTTGAAGAAAGAGAGGCTACTCCTGCCCTTGATAATGATTGTGACTTCCAAGAAAGGCTTTTCCAAGAAGATTTGGATAGGCGAATTGTAGAATTGGAGTCTAGAGTAGGTCTCCTCAGCAAACGTGTGATTGATGTTTCAGATCAAATGATAGATTCTATGCTTGAATGCATCCCATCCATACACCTCCAAGAAAGCTATCAGGCCTTGCATGATATGGATAATGCCCAATTTATGACTGACCAGGGAGACTTCATGAGTGTAACTGAGGAGGAGATCAAATAAAGTGACATGGAGGAGCATGGGAAATCTCTTGTTCATGATTTGAATAATTCTTTTAAAGGTGTTGAGGCAGGGTGCGCTATTCTCCAGGTAGGCTGTGAGCTAGTTAAGAATGAAGAAGGTAGCATTGGGGTTCAAACAAGCATGTGAGGAGGTTGCATTTTTCTAGATTTACTCCTTCAGAAGGTTGGTGAATCTGGAGATACTTCCTATGAAATCATCAAGGAAGATGGTCATATCGTGGAACCCAAGCATGAGTCAAAGGAGAACGAGCCAGTCAATGATGCATATCAAGAGGCTTCTGGTGATGAGCCAGCAGCAATTGATTTCTTGGTGAAGACCACCAACATGAAGGACCAGCAAGAGGCAAGCTTCCAAGAATGAATAGAGTATGTATACGTTAGAAGCATGTTTGAATCTCCACTCGGATACCAGCCAACTCAGGTGACAGGTAAAAAGAGCAAGTCGCCATTTCTCTTTTCCATTTAGCTACTTGCCTGGCACCATAAGTCTTCTTACCAGGAAGGGGACTTAAGAAGTTTTCCATTTTATCCAAGAGGGAATCAAAAATGCCTGGTTAGCTATCCATAATAGTTTGTTTTAGTTTTCTTTTCCTGCTTTCCCTAAGTGTAGTTGCACAGGTAGTGTTTTTAGCCTTGTGTGTTTCCCTTTGCGTGTGGGGTAAAGCTTCATGTTTGATTCTCAAATATTTCGAGCTCTTGTTAATTCTTTCATAGCTACATCTGACTTCGCACCCAATGGATTTTAAGGCAACTGAGTTTTAAGCATAGCAGGCATGCTTCCCCTGTGAGTCGCCAATTTATTGACCAATTTTTGCCCCCTTGGCAAAATTGTGGTCAACTTCTTCTCTGGCTTTTCAAAGCCAATCATATTCAGGTTGCAAAGTCCATCCTGGTTCATAGTCAGTTCAGCCTGGTTCATCTCAGTTCAGCATCTCATTTCAACATGGTTGAACCAAACCATTGAACCAAATTTCTGTTCAATGGGCTTGGTTCAAGTCAAAAGGTTCATCGCTTGGTTCAAGCACCTCAGTTCAATATGTGTTGAACTTTCATACCGTTGATCCGTTGAACCAAATTCTTGGTTCAACAGACTTAGTTCAATGTACTTGGTTCAACGGCTTAAGTTCAACGTTCAGTTCAATGCAAAGAGTTCATCAGGCTTGGCTTTTGGTTCATCGGTGCACTCTTTTGAACCTTGAACTGTTGAACCAAATTTTGGTTCAACGACTTCAGTTCAATGGAAAAGGTTCAATGGAAGGATTCATCGGCTTGGTTTATTGGTAAATCAGTGCACAATGGGATAACCTTGAACCGTTGAACCAAATTTTGGTTCAACAGGTTCAGTTCAAAGGAGTGCCCTTCAGCTGAAGGGGAAGTCCAAGTCAAATGCCCTAGTGAAGGGCCGGCACATCAAAAGGAATCCAGGTCACTCATAAAACAATTCAAAGGAGCAAGCACGGCTAAGTCTAAGGCAAAAGATAGGTGGAATTTTTGTGGACTTTTTGTCTGCGGGAAATGTCCGCGGACAAAAGTCTATGGGATTACAAAGCAAACAAGCCGGGAGAATTTTTGTGGACTTTTTGTCTGCAGGAAAACATCTGCAGACAAAAGTCCATAGAAAACATAAAATCCGTGGAGCATACAAAGTTTGTGGGACTTTCAAAAGCCTGACACAAACATTAAGGCTTGAGATAGTCCACGAAATGAATGAGGGCCTACTAGCAGTCTGCGTTAGCAGTCCACACAAGTTGTCAAGCTAATAGGGTGAAGGGTGCTAGGAAAATAACAAAGGTAGAGTACCCATGAAGAATTAAGAAGGCCACAGAGAAGATGGAAAGATCCCAATGACATTTTGACTGGACTCGAGGCCGTCCTAGAGGCTGTCAATCTTAAGAGGATAGAAGATTTGTTGCTTTTCAAAATGGTGATGGCCATATGCACGTCAACTTTTATGAAGCCGAATAGCCATTTCATTTCAAAGTAAAGGAGAGCCAAAGCAATTAGAAAGGAGCCTAGATTGTAGTGACCCACCAAGATGTTCGCCCCAAGGGGCCAAAGAGTGAGAAAGACAAAACTGAGAAAGGACAAATCAAACAAAGTGATAGACAAGGTATAGGAGTGACAAGGTGGCCCAAGTGGCAAAGGACAGAGTGAGCTAGCAGTTGATCCAAGTGGCACCATTTGGGAAGTGACTTCAATAGGTGGAGCAGTCCCTATGAATTAATCATGAAAGGCACAAACAGTTGAGATAAAATTGGTTTTCCTCCATTTTTATTAAATGGATTGACAAACCATGTAAGTCATCAAAAAAGGGGACGGTTTTCGAGCAGACAAAAGGCATAGTCCATTCAATTCCTTGAGCGACTTGTTCTTCCCAATGAGAAATGCGACAGGCCAACTTGCCAAAAGAAGCACCAAGTTATCTTCTTGCTTTTTTCCTATATATTACAAAACTTCTCATTATTGAATGGATCTTCCACCTTTGTAAAGGGTGCAGCTCTGCAAAATTTCACCAGAATCAATACAAATGCAGTTTTTTACCTCCATTTGGATAGACATTTCTGTGTATGCATTGAATGTTTGCTTGTGTCCAGTCATTGTCTTTTGATGCTCTCATAGGTTCAACACCAGCAGACCTGCTATCTACAAGGTGCCATTATTGCAGCTGACAGGAGAAGAGTAGTATTTGGGAGTGAAGGAGCAAAAGAAATTGCTTCATAAGTGTTTGTTTCACAGCACCTTGGGTGATCTCTGTTTTGGATTTTCCATTGAAGCCTCCCTGCTAGTTTTAGCAGCCTAGTCCTTCTGCCAAGTGTGTAGTGTATGTATGCATTTGTCTGATTCTGAGAGTGGATGTGTGAAGTTCAACATCTTATTTTGGTGTATCACCTCTTTAGAGTAGGTTGTTTTTTTTCTGCATTTCTTCTCCCTTTTCATCCCCCCTTTTGTTATAGCTATATATATCTATATCTATATTTTGCACTGCCTAAAACAAACATGATGCATCAAAGGGAGCTAGCCCTTATCTAGAGACTCTCCTCTCCTACTTTGCCATCCCATAGGTGAGAGAGGAGTTTCCATGTTGCGAGGAGAGGGCAGGAACTTGTTTTCCTACCACTGGGTGCACTTTCCTACATCAACAGTTATTTAAAATAGGTGGATTGATAGCCCTTAAAGAAGCTCTCACTTCCGGAACCTAGCTTCTATTAGGCAATCCACCCAACTATCCATCTAAGAAACAAGTTCATTCAGTGCTTTATTATCTACAGGTCCTCCTCCCAAGCCAAAGAGGAGTTCTTCATAGTCTTCTAATCCAATGCAAGTACAAAAAAATAGGTATTTCTACCACAACCCATATTAAATTTATTTTCTCTCTTTCTCTATAACTTAATCAAAAATTTACATGAAATGTTATGGTATGCTGGTGGGACCTAGAGTCTCTACTCATGTTTTCTTTGCATTTTTATGTTTTTCTCTCTATCTGTGCTCATATTTGAAACTAAAATTTCTTTTAGGATTAAAACCAACTGCATCCATTGCTTGCTTCTAACATTAGTTCAGTTTGAATTAAATCACAGTAATCTTATTGTAGCACCACTTTTGTTGCACACACTAGCTAAACCACTTTCATCAAACAAACATCAATTTAATTTGAGACAAGGACTGACTGGGATTTCATCACTTAATGGTCACCTTACCCATTCTTGGCAATTCTACTTGGAGGTCATTACAAAGAGGAGAACCAACTCATCTCTCTGGTTGAGTATAAACTCTAGATATCAATATATATTGGCTAAGCACTTGACACCCTAATCACTGTGGGACTGTGAAGTGAGGGAGTAGGCCCTAATACCAAGCCACATATTGATTCTAATATAGATTATTTTGAGCACCTAAACAACCTAAAATAAACCATAGACTACTTCTATAGTACCTGATCTACAAGCCAGCTTCTACCACACATTCTCATAAATTAAGGCATAAGCCAAAAGCAAGATTAAAACTAACATCTAGGCTTAACATACTTCATAGTGTGTGTCTAGATTGCCTTGATCATTTTCTTGTCTTTTTATTTGAGTGGTGATTTTATTCTTGTTTTCTCTCCCCTTTTTATTGTATGGTTCTCACTCATCAGTAGTGAAGAGACATAGTAAATTAAAACCCATCACTTAAATCAACCTCTTCTACCTCCTCATCTATGGAGTAAATCTTTGAGGCAAAAGATTCACCTTATCCATTAGGAAGCCCTAATTTCCTTTGGGTATTACCCTAAAGAGACATGGATTTTACCACCTTATTAGACAATAATCCAGTGGCCCTTTAGCACTACCTTCACACCTCCCCTCACCATGTCTTGGTCTCAAATCCACCTCATGATCCTCCTTATGGCATGCCATCCCATTTTATGAAGGGTATCCCCGTTACCGTGGTCACCACCCAATCTTCAACCACCTAGGCATCTTCATCTACTAACCCCTTTGATGTTATGGCTAAGAACTAACCTATGAAACCAATTATTACCCTTATACCATCCACCCCTACTAATGGCTCCTCTACCTTGGGTATAACCCAACCATTGACCCATCATACCCCACTTATAGCTGGAGCACCCAATACAAACATTACCAACCTCTCCTCTGTCAAATCTAACCCATTAGTTAATACCCCTTTACCAATCTTGGGGGTATCTATCCCTTTTACCTCACCACACATTAGCACAAAAGTCACTACCTCCCCTCTTGTCACCAACCAAACTACTACCCATGCCCAATCCACAAAGACTTCTCAATAGGTACCTATTGCACCCAATCTAGGATACATCCCTGACCCACAAGGGTGTATACACACTACCTAACCACCATCATCCACCTACCTTACCTAGCCTCTAGCATCCACATTCCAATATGTAGTAGCCTCTCAACTGCCAAGCAATGACTAATATGTTAACCAACCCCAACCACAATATCAGCCTTACAATCCTTTTGGTGCACCACCTCAAACTGACCTAATGAAAATGCTCATGGATAAGATACCCAACCTTGAGTCATCCATTTTAGGAGCTCATAACATCATATCCTATGATCATATTTGTAATGAACGTATTCATCCTTCTATCCCCATCAGACCTTACCCCCTCAATGAAAGCTTTTGAAATTTACCAAATTTCCAATCAAGGAGGACCCCTAGCAGCACCTTAAGGATTTTAGGCATGCACATTATATGATTTCTTATGATGATTACCTCCTCCTCTAAACCTTCCCCATGTCTTTATCTGGTCTAGCACTAGACTGGTATAGTGCCCTTACCAAGTATTCCATATTTTCTTTCACCCAACTAGCATAAGTCTATTTGGATCACTTTTCCATTAACATTTCCAAGAAGGTCTCTATCATGGACCTCTATTCTATCAGACAATTAGACGATGAGTCCATTACCAATTTTATCACCTATTGGAGAATCTTGATTAATCAACTTTCATTTTTTTTGTCTAAACCTAAACTTATAGAACTTTTTGTTTGAGCTTGCGCCAAACTTATATCTTCTACACTGCATGTCCAAAAATTTAAAACCTTTGATGAGGATTTTACCATGGCACATAAGCTAGAAAAATGTGCCATAAGTGAGGGTAAATTGAAGTTACAAAACAATAACTTTGTCTTTAAGACCAACAAAACCTCTTCCTCCAAACCAATCAACCAAGCCAATACTGAAACCAAGACTAGGGGAACTGTGAATGCCATCATCCTTAAAACTTCCCCTCCACCCAATATCAATCAATAAAATTCTCCCATTACCTCTAATCAAAATGCAAGGAACCCAAGTTGAAGAAACCAAAAATAATTCACTCCACTTGGAGAATCTTACACCTCAGTTCTTGAAAAGCTACTAAAATCTAACCTTATACAACTTCCACCTATCAAACCTCCCCATAAATTTGATTTTTCTCATCCAGTACCTACTTGGTACAATGAGAATGATCTATATGCTTTTCATTGGATAATTGGACATGATGTCAGTGGATGTAATACTTTCAAGAATACTATTCAAAGTCTTATCTACAAAGGAGAACTCATGTTGGATAATCCCATTGCCCTTCAAAACCAAGCTCTTAACATCTTCAAGAAACCTTTTCCCAACCATGCCCTTGTCAAAGCTAAGGACACATAGGCTGAGTGCTCTCATAATGCCCACATGATCAACATGGTTCACAATACACCTACCCATGAGGACCCAATTAGCCAATCTACCCATTCCTCCCCCGCTTCGCTTACCAAGGTCGTGAAGTCACCTTACCCTCCTTTAGATAGCTAAAATAAAGAAGTTCCTTTCTCCATAGCTACCCTCATAGAAGTCTTGGAATCATCACATACTACCTCAATTAGCACATCTAGACAAATCAACATTCTTGATTTTCCACCTCCACTGACTACCAAACAAACTAACACACCTATCGACATCATCCCTAGAGGAGAATTAGTTCTACTAGCACCTCTAACAGAGGAGATATCTATCCCAATCCTACCTCCCTCACCTCAAGAGATAAAATAACCTACCAAACATCTTACCCAACCTACAAGTCTCTTTATTGCATCCACTACCCAAAAATCAAGACCAGTACATAAACCTTTTTCCACATTAGTGCATAAATTAGAATTCACCTTAAAACTAGACGTGGATCAAACCACTTTCTAGCAATAGTTGGGGGTTCTTTCCATTAATGCACTTGAACCTTCTAGCACACCTCTAACCAACCAATCCATCATCTCTCCACCACCTCTTAAACCAATCTAAACCTATAACAACCCCCCAAATTCTTAGTCAAGCAAAGTAGTCACCACCTCACCAACCAAACCTTTCAAAACACTTGGTGCATTCCCTACTCAGAGTTTGGATGACCCATCCTTAAAATTAGACCTAACTTCACCCAATATTGTACCTAGGTCTTGACCCACACCAACCAAGAGGACAAAAGTAGTGAAAGGACACATGACTAATCCTCTATCACCCTCTACATTACCCTCTATCTTAGGGCCTCACCCTTCCACTTTACTTAAAAAGCAAACCCCTTTCAACATATGTCACCCATTGTCATTGATTACATTAGCACATTTATTAGCTGATGTGTTGGTCCTTCCTAGATCACAACTAGTCAGACCACCAAATTCAACCACCCCAACTACCAGCATACCCAGACCAAAACCATCAACTAGAAACACCACCTTACCCAAACCATCTCTCAACGCACCTATTGCCACCAACACACCCATCTTATCAACTAAGACCATGATCCCTAAACCTTTCTTACCTTTAGCAGAATCCTATATGACCATCTTTCAAAGATTAGTGCAGACCTCCTACCTCACATTACCTCCTATTACACCTTTTGACCCTCTTGGTTTGAAGCCAACTTGGTACAATGACCATCAAATATGTTCCTATCATAAGACACCTAGGCATGACATAGAGAATTGTAAATCCTTCTAAACCATTATCCGCCAACACTATGATGAGGATGATCTTTTGGTAGATGACCTTCCACCAATTTCTCTACCATTAAAACCAACCACCAACACATTTTTAATCCCCCACTCTCACTCGAGTGATGGATAATCTACCCAACCCACCCATCACAACTTCCCCCTCTATCCATACCATTAATTTTGGTCACATGATCATAAAAAAAGGATAAATAGAAGGCCAAAGCATCAATTCCATGGACATACCCACCAACTCACCCTATACCAAACTAGACCCAAACCTCCACCTTACAGCTAAGCCCAAAGTTACTTTCTTAAGCACATTAGAGGCTAACCCCTCTAAATCCATCAGGAGAGTCATCCTTAAACAAATCCACTAAATCCCCTACTAAAATGAGCCTTTATGAGATCATTTCTACCTCACTGCACCATCATCAGGCCATGATCAAGGCTATATAGGCCATTAAATTCAGACTGGGGGATTCCCAACCCATAGAGGCCTTCATTGGTGCACTCTAAATATTCACCCTTGTTACCTTCAAGGACTCAAAGATCCCTTCTATCCACCTTGAATACATAGATCCCCCTCTTTTCATTATAGCCCACATCAACCAAACCCACATCAAATGGGTCATGATCGATGAGGGGGATAGTATCAACATCATCTCTTCCCATGACTATGGGAAACTCAAACTATCAAACAATGTCATGTCTAAAACTTCAACCATCCTTAGATCTTTTAATGAAACTATGACCACTACCTTAGGAACCATCATCATTCATATTAAGCTAGGACCTCTCACACTCCTTAAACTCTTTTATGTGGTTGAAGGTGAGTTCACATATAATTTTTTGTTAGGGAGACCTTGGATCTAGGACATGGGTTGTGTACCTTCCACCCTCCGTTGTTGCATCAAGTTTGAACATGAAGGTCAAGTTGTAACCATAAAATCTGACCCTAGCCCTTTTGTAGCATGTAATATGACCCACTAACCTAATGATGTTCTTCTACCCCCATCCAAAGCACTATAAATAACCACCATCAAACCCTCACCCATAGAAGCTAAAGCCATTACTTTTTCTCCTTCCACTGAGGCCTCTACCAGCTCATCTATCCCCATGAACTAGATACCCATCACTGATCCTTTGGAACCTACCTTCCAACACCTCACCCTTGGAGAATATCATCTCCTCACCCTTGATGCCCTCCTTAATCCCCAAGAATATGGGAAACTCAACCACCAACTAGGTTATGACCCCAACATTAGAGCCATTACCCCCTTGGGGCCTCTAAGCTATCAAACCCACTTTATCTATGTGGGAATTGACAAGCCACTTGACACTTCCATCACTCCCTCTCCACCTCAACCATTCACCTCCACCTTCTTTTATTTGGATAACCTAGACTTCACCAAACTATACCTTCATAGGTGTGCCTAAAAGGGATTCAGTTTAGGATGATATAAGCATGGCCCACGTACCTTGACCTCGATTGAGACCCAAAATCCCCATGAGAATCATGGCCTTAGCTTTATTTTATCCAAAAAAAATAAATCCAAAAAAACTACCCCTACAATAGTCAAAGAAGAAACCCCTTCCTCATCAACACCCCCTCCACCTGTGGGCGAGGATGAGGACATCATCCCACCCAAAAAAAAATCAACATGATTACCCTCAGCCCCCTAACTTATCAAAAGGGAGGGGAATCCATATCCATCCCTTTGACCCATCCTAAACTCATGGGAGAAGACTCTCCTACCATTAACATTGTTTAGTGTTAGGATGATGATGTTTTTCTCACCTACCTTAGTGCACCATATTCCTCCATCCACAAATCTTTACCTTTAGAAACCTAAACCATGTTGAATGAATCTACCACAGACATTAGCATAGGCACTCCAAGCAAACCCCATATCATCAAACTTGTCGAAACTCTCAGCTCTGAGGAACTATAGGATTTCTCTACCTTCTTCCAAGGCCATAGTATTGTATTCACCTAGTCATATACTGATATGCCTAGTATCAACCTATCCATCACCACCCACAACATTGTAACTAATCTTGACACCAAACCTGTCAAAAAGAAGCTTTACTAAATGCACCCTCACATAACCCTCCTTATCAAAGAAGAGCTTTAATGCCTCCTCTACATCAACTTTCTTTAACCCATCAATTATCCCCAATGGGTTTTGAACATCGTGTTTATCACTAAAGCCATAGGGGGACTACATATCTATGTGGATTTTCATGACCTCAACCTCACCTACACAAAGGATGACTTTCCTCTACCTAGCATTGACCAACTTGTTGATCTTATAGCAGGCCATGAGATGTTATCACTCATGGATGGATTCTTAGGTTATAATCAAATTTTGATTGCCCCTAAATATCAACATAAAACTTCCTTTATCACCCCATTGGGTACTTTCTATTATAGATTCATGCCCTTCAATCTTAAGAATGTTGGTGCAACCTACCAACATGCCATGACCTATATTTTTTATGAACATATCATATAATTGTCAAATACTATGTGGATGACCTTCTCAAGAAGTCCAAGCTTTGAAAAGACCATTTATCCATTCTCAAGATTATCTTTAAATAACTTATCCATTATCACATCTGCCTCAATCCCAAGAAATGTATTTTTGGGGTCTTGTCAAGAAAAATTCTTGGCTTCATCATTTCCCTTCAAGTAATTGAGGTGGATTTGTCCAAAATCAAAACCATCCTCAAGATGCTACCCCCAACCAATCTTAAACAACTCCACATCTTCTAGGGGAAACTTCAATCCATTTGTCACTTCATCTCCCAACTCTCTAATCGGTGTCAACCCTTCCACCACCTCTTGAAAAATGACATCTCTTTCAAGTGGAATTTTGTTTGTCAAAAGGGCTTTGATGTACTCAAAGATCACCTACTTTCTCCACCTATCCTTACACCTCCTAAATATGGCCAACCTTTCTACCTCTATATCTCTGCCACAGACAACTCCCTAGGGGTAATGCTTGCCCATCAGAATGAACAATGCAAGGAGAAAGATATCTATTACATTAGTCACACTTGTCAAATAAGAGACTCAATACACAAATGTTGATAAATTGTGTTTGGTCTTGGTCTTCATGGCCACCAAACTTTTCCACTACCTTATTAACCACAAAAGTTGTCATAACCAATACTAACCCCCTTAAATACATGCACTCCAAACCATACTAAAACTAGCGTAGGGCTAAATGGCTCATCCTTTTATCTAAGTTTAACCTTGAGTTCCTCTAGTAAAAATCAATCAAGGGGCAAGTAATTTCTGACCAACTAGTTGAGGCACCCTTTTCAAACAATCAACCTCCCCCTCTAGAATTTCTAGATGAGTCAATCACAAGTAAAACTCAAGTAGATTTCACTAATCAAGTAACCATATTTTTTATGGTTCCAAATGTCATCATGGTGGGGGAGATGGTATCATCCTTGTCCCCCTTATCGGTGAACCACTTCCTTTGTCATTTAAAATTTACTTTAAATGCATAAACAATGTGGCCAAGTACAAATCCCTAGTAATAGGTATCCAAACTACCCTAGCCTTAGGAGTCAGAACAATCAATATCTTTGAAGAGTCCCAGCTCGTGTTCAACCAAGTCAATGATATTTACCAATGTAAAAATGAAATGATGCAATTATATAGATAACATGTCATATAACTCTTAGCCTCATTCAAACACTACCATATTCAAGCCACCCCTTGGTATACCAACAATTTTGTTGATACCATGGCTTATCTTACTTCTCAGATCTCATTAGCACCCTTAGACTCTAAACTATAAGTCATTATCCATCACCTCACCAAACCTTCCTACACCAAATTAGACACTCCAACCATCTTTTATGTGGAGGAAATTATACCTAAACTTTGGTATCAGCAAACCTTCGACTACCTTCACCTTGGCATAGTTCCCTCAGGCCTCTCTAGGAATGCCACCAAGCATTTATTCAAATCACCTATCATTATACCATTATGGGAGGAATTCTTTACAAATGAGGCTTGGATGGCCTCATATTCTATTGCCTCTATGGTTTGAAAGCCTCTCATGCCATCAAAGAGACACATGATGGTATTTGTATGGGTCACTTTAGTGGCCTCACTGTGGCCAAGCATATCCTTTTCCTTGGATATTACTAGCCTACCCTTAACCAAGAGTGTTGTGATTATGTGAAAAAGTATGTTAAATGTCAATAGTACACTAATTTACTTCACGTACCTAGTAATAGTCTTCATGTTTATGTAGAATTTTATCCCTTCTCATAATGGGGTTTGGACCTTATCAGTGAAATCAACCCCCACTCTTCACAATGACATCATTATATCATTACCATAACTAAATATTTCACCAAATGGGTGAAGGATATTCCCCTTGAATAATAAAAGTTGAAAATATTATTGAATTCATCACCAACCGTATCATCTGCCATTTTGGTGTTCCCCATAAGATCGTCACTGACAATGGAAACCCCTTCAAAAACAAACAAGTTTAGGGCCTTTGTGATGTATTTGGTATTAATCTTAGCTTTCACCACCTTACCACTGACAAGAAAATGCACAAGCCAAAGCCTCTAACAAAACCCTTAACAACATGCTTACCAAAATGGTCAATTCCTCAGGTCAAGATTGGTACTTGCACATCCCCTTCGCCCTAGAGGCATATCATACTAGCATCTAAACACTTACTAATGCTACACCCTTTTCTCTCACCTTTACAGCTTAGGTCATCTTGCTTCTTGAAATCCAAATAACTTCTCTTTTCATATCTTTGCATGACCTCATTTTAGAAGATGATTAGCGTCAAAAATGTTTAGCCCAATTTGAGCTACTTGATGAGCATCATTTAGCCACTCTTTACCATCTTCATATCTATTAAGAGTTAATTAAGTGAGGCTATAAAAAACACCTAAAACTCTAAGAATTCACCATTGGAGATCTTGTCCTCAAGTAAAACCAACATGTCACTAATATGGAGAAAAGCAAAAGGGGTAAATTTACTCTCAATTAGCTTGGACCCTACATCATTACCCATAAGTATGGATCAGGAGCTTATCATTTGTCCTCTCTCGAAGGTAAACTATAACTTGAGCCTCTCAATGCTTCACATCTACATCCCTTTTATTGTTAGATAGGTATCACAATCATGATTTGTCTAACTTGAGCTCATCCTTTGCAACCACATTCATTTCCCTCTTTTTAGGGGCAACTGACTAAAACTAAATCATATGATTATCCATCACAATTATAGTCTAATCTTGAACTATGGATACCATATCTCTATCCATGGCATGATTCTCATACTACTTCCCATCTCTTTGAGATCGGTTCCTATGGTCGTTGTCACCTATACCTCTCTTTCACCTACTGAATCTCCATGTCAGCTTAGTTTTGCCTTCATAAAGGTAATCCATTAAGCATACATGATAAAGTCTATGTAAAACAAAAGCAAATAAAATCAAAAAGCAATATTAAATAATAAAAACAAATCATGGGTTATTCTTAGCATTCACAGACTGCTCCCTTGAAGGATAGCTATTAAAAAATCAACTAAAATTGCCAAATGTAGGTAGACTACTCCCTTCAAGGATAACTATCAAAAGCATTTTAACTAAGCACATAAACTTAGACTACTCCCTTGAAGGATGGCTGAGTAAAGAATTAATCAAAGCTAAAAATCTCTTGGAAGCTTCTCGCATCGATCAGCTTCCTCAAACCTTAGGCAAATAGCAAAAGTAAAATCAAAAGCAAGAGCAACAAAATTTTGAAAGTTGTAATCAGCTTTCATAACAGCAGTAATCTTGGAAAGTTGTAATTAGTTCTCCTTAGTAGACTTCCTGCATCAATCAGTCTACACTTTATATATGTATATAGACTTGTTTATACTACCCCTTTGAACACCTATAAAAAAGTCATATTAGTCTCGTTAATGCTTCCAGTTTCACCCATTCTCCCTCCACATATCATATGTACATGACTATGAGCTTACTTGACACAATGTTATCATGATCCCTATCTATCAACCTAAGCCTACTAATGTGAAGCATTTAAAAGGCTTATTTTCACTAAGCCAATCCAATTTCATCTTTCATGTCAATCTATACCAATGAAAAGGCATCATACTCTTTCTCTTATATTTTATTAGTTTATGTAAGCCTATCACTATGAACATCAAATGTCACATTAAAAGCATGAACATCATGAGCTATGTCATCAAGCAGCAACATATATTCATTAATGAGTCAAACACAATATCAACATAACATACCAAACCATGAAAATCAATCACATCATAACCCATAAGCATGTCATTACACCATCAATAGCATAAACCAAACAAGCTAAGTAGAATATCAGGACATATACCATTTCTTGTTTCACCTATATAACCATAAATAAAGCCATAACATGTATCCATCCATAACATATCCTATCATAACCATAAATCACAAAAATGAACATCACATGCCTAAACTACTGAATCAAATAACCATAACCATGAGAATCCATGACCATAAATCACAAACATGAACATCACATAAACTATAGGCATCCATCACATACATCGAATCATCAAAAAATGATACATGTCACAATGTGTCAACTCTCTCTCAAAACATATACATCTCACTACATCGACACACAAGATCGTATCAAAATAATACATCAAAATAACATATCCTAAATCATGAGCCTGCACCACTACCACTAGCCCCATCTCTGCCTGCACTTGTACCTAGTGTTGATCCCCTTGGGACCCCTATCTGTCCCATTGAGCATGCCAAAATGTTTCAAGTAAATTTTCACTTAAGTTTTAGAGAAAGAGATAAAATAAACTCAATATGGGTTGTGATAGGAATACATGTTTGCTTATGCATGCATTAGATCAGAAGACTATGAAGAGCTCCTCTTTCAAATGGGAGGATGACCTACAAATAAGAAAGCACTGAAGCAAACTTGTTTGTTAGATGAATAATTGGGTGGATTTTGGTAGATAACTTAGGCTTGGAATAAAAACCTAGTAAAATAATACAAGAAAATGAATACTTGTCTTACCAAAACTTAGTTGTTGGGTGGTTGATGTAGATTTACCTGTTGGTAGAATCTAGGTTGATTTTAGTAGCATAAGGTCCACCACATCTTTGACCTACCTCCATCCTCTTGATCCTCACTCAACAATTACACCACTAGATCACTTCCACCTCAGGAACCATTAGTCTGCCACATGCAAAAATCATCACAATTCACCAAAGCAAAAGCATAAAAGTCCAAATGAGTGAAAATGACACTCATTTTTTACTTTTACCCTAGCAACTTTTAGGGCTTTACCCTTATCATCACCAGTCAGGGTGATTAGTGCTAGTCAACCCTTGGAGCATTCCCCTAATCATCACCGATTAAGGTCCCCACCTTAATTTTTTAGTACCTACCAACAACTAACCTAATTGCTCAGCCATATATTTCCCACATGGGAAGAACTACATTTGGCCTAATTTTTTGTTAGATATTGCATCTATGTAACCATGTAGGTAGCATCCACATGCCTTGTGCACATGGAGTCAGCTCAGCCATGACCACCAATCCCATAACCTCATCACCTTATTTTTGGTATATTTTGGCCTATCTGGTATGCAAGTTTGTGATACATTTTTGCTTGGTCCCTTGACTACAATGACAATATTTCCATGTTAACCCTTTTGCATTTTGTGCCACCATGTGCATATCAACCTGCTTGTGTCTCCATGGGAGCACTTCCTACTTTAGATACCCACGACATGACCCATTTATGTTTTCCTTGAGAGCACTTCCTACCTTGGATAGCCATTAGAAACATGGAACCTACTTAGGAACTTATGTTTACAAGTGTTCCTAGTTGTCATGCCTTTCAATAGTCATGTGGTTCACTTGTCACTTATTCTCCATAACACTGAACCTTAATTTTTACTAACATTGCAATTTTAATAGTTTGCATGATCTTAGTTATCACACCATTTTGTTTCATTTTATGCACAAGTGTGCATCTCACGTGTCCAACCCTTCTTTTTGTCACCTACCTCATAACCTAACATCTACATATTATCAAACCTGTACCCACCTATGTTTCACCTCACCATCTCCTAGTTTAAGGGTGGAACACCTCTTCCTACTCTTAGGCCAAGTAGATCTAGATCCAATCTACATTTTTTTTTTGTTTCTCTTTCACAAAAGCTACATAACAAAAAGTGGCAAAATGTAGATACTATAAAACCACACACACAGTCCTAGTTGTCACAATACCTTCAGTTTTTTTGAACCTCTGTCGACTACATATATAAGTTTGACAAACCTACCTATCCTAACCTACTTACCTAATCTAGAGTCAAGTTAGTCACTTGTCTAGCTTAACTCACCTTTTCACCCATTTTAACCTATCTTTTTCCTAGGTCCTCAACCAATGACAGTCACCCTAACTGATGACAGTCAAGTTGGATAGTGTGGACTCAGCATTCAACCTACATGTAAACCACCACCTTGATTTTCTAAATATGGTAGTATAAATATTGTTGTGAGCCCTTTGTACGAATGACTTATATTTAGAATCCTTCTTAAAGTCTAGTTTGGACAACCACTTCCACCTCTTACATGTGCCTACAAGAGAGAAAGTCCTGGGAGGTCAAACCATCTATAATTATTATCAAGATCTCTTTATATTTAGAATCTCTTTTTGTAGGTTAATCTATTCAATCTATATTATCAAGTGCTATCAACCATCACATAGGTAACCTACATACCATCGACTCTCCACTAAGCTCCCAGCTGTCATTATGCTACTAGAATTAACCTAGATTCTACCAACAATCAAATCCACATCAAGCACACACTAACTAATTTTTGGTAAGACAAGTATTCATTTTCTTATATGCTTTTACTAGGTTTTTGTTCCAAGCTTAAGCTATCTCCTGAAATCCACTTCCTAGATCCCATCAATCAGCAAACCTAAACCCTAGTTTCACTTCCAAATTCAATAATAGGCAACTGGTGATGGTTACCTAATAAGTGATGGTTACCCTCAACTAGTTATGGTCACCTGATCGATGATGGTTATCATTGATTGGTGATAGTTTCATGACTGGTGATGGTTACCTATGGCACTAAAAACTAGTAAGCTAATTTGGCCCTCTTACACCCAAAAAAATTCTCTTTTTTGTGTCCCTACCTATTCACAACGCCCTTTATAATTTTTTGAGTCATACCCTAACCCATTAGCACTAGTACTAATCAGTTTATCATTAATTAAATCATTTCTAGTCTCTTTTTTGAACAAGCTTTTCTTGTATTCATTTTTAGTAATCTTATGTTATTGATGCAAGTATAATCTTTCTAGTTTTATCAAATTGATTGTTTAAAATACGTGAATTGACATCCGTTAAGGAAGCTCTCACTTTTGGAATCTAGATCCTGCTAGGAAATCTACCCAACTATCCATCTAACAAATAAGTTCACTTTAGTGCTTTCTTATCTGCAGGTCATCCTCCCAAGCCAAAGAGGAGCTCTTCATAGTCTTTTGATCCAATGTGTGCATAAAAAAATAGGCATTTCTACCACAACCCATATTAAGGTTATTCTATTTCTTTCTTTAAAACTTAAGTGAAATTTTACATGAAACAGTAATATTGATGTGAGAAGATGCCGATTAGAGAAATGTATGTTTGGTTAGTCCTTTGTTCTCATGTGTAAAATGTAGTTGGTTGGAAGTAATCAACTTATTTTGTGTATCACCTCCCTTAAGATAGTTTGCTTTTAGTTTTCCCTCTCCCTTTTCCCCCCCAAAGATTAGGTTTATTAGTGATCCAAAGTGGCACATTAAGGGAGCTAGCCCTATCTATAGATTCACATCATTCATAGGCTATCCACAAGCATAGAGGTGTTTCAATTATGCCACTTGGATGAGGCGAGCTGAGACATCTCCTCAAAGGTTGTAAATCTAAGTGATAATACATGCCCTATAGGACTCTTAGTCTAAGAAGTTGAAATATTTTTGGTGTTGTCTTTCAACACATAAACCTTTAGAGGCATCTATCTAAGCATCAATGGTGACTTCAAGATCACATCATCTAGTCAAGCAGCCCAAGTATTTCTTTGAAGATTATTGATAATCATTCCTTGTGTTCTTTCTTCCTAATGAAGTTCCATGGCTGACTTTGGTGTTGAGTTTTGTTTTACACAAGTTGGTGAGGTATATCAAGCCTATGGCATCCCCTATCAACCTTGTCATGATCCTTACTAGCTCCAACATGAAGTGTATTATCCCATACATGAAGTGTATCATCCCATACATGAAGTATATCATCCCATTGATGAAGTGTATCATCCCTACAATCAACCTTCTCCATATTTTTCTTGTAGTCAACCTAGTCACTTCTCTAATCAGTCCATTTCCACTTTCAAGAAAACTCTTTTGGGATATGAGAAGTACATGTTGGATATTGATACTCTAGGGGGATATAGTCTAGATATTCCTAGTCATATTATTCATAAGTTGAGACATTCATTAGAGTTGGTCAAAAGAGAGTGGGCACCTATTAAGAGAGCTAATTGGCAAAGGCTTATAAGTGATATGATAGATGTGAGTAGCCTAGTTTCATCCTTAGAGGATAGGCTAAGAATTCATGAAATGCAACCTCACCAAACCTATTAGCCTTCATATCCATTTCTCCAAGATTTCTATCAATCCTACACAATTCCCACTCATAAACCCAATCAAGCTTATCAAATTCATCCTTTTCCCAATCAGCTGGAAGAGAGTTAAAAAGACAAGCCTTATTTTTGAAGAAAATATTGATAGGCAAATTTAGTTGGATAATATGCATATGTAGCATTCCATATCATTAGAAAAAGAATTTGAATCTAATATCTCATTTCCCTCTCCTATTACATCCTCACCTCAAAAAAAGACCTCTAGATATGAAATCCCAAGTTGGAGACAAGGTGGAGAATATAAGCCCAAGGATATTTCAAGTTTTTTGAACACTTTATCCACTCCTAAAAGTGAATCACTACCTCAAAAAGAGACTCCTAATCCTAACATCCTAATATATAATAAGTTAGTGGAATCATGGGGAAAGAAAGAGGAGAAAATCCTAAATAAAGAGTGTGAAATTAAGGAAAAACTTGATCCTATGCAAGCTCCTCCCACCCTTCCTCAAGAAGAGACCTCTTGTTCTCCATGTCAACCCTCTTGTACTCCTCATCCTTTTGAATATTCCTATGAAATACAAGAAAGACTTTTTTAAGAGAACCTAACCAAGCAAATTGAAGAGTTAGAGTCAAGGATGAAATTAGTAAATCAAGGTGTGATGAAGGATTTAGAGCCCAAAGAAGATCCTATGCCAAAACACACCCCATATAACCTCCCTCAAGAGATTGCTTAAGTTGGATTATATTTTAATGAAGTTATTATCAAGTGAAAGGAAGATAACTAAGCTATTTTATCCCAAAGTCTACCTACCCCTTCTCAAGAAATCCCAAAAGAAACCCCTATAATGCATTCTCAACATTTTTTGAGTCATATGTTCCAACTCCACCAACTAGTTCATCTTGCCCTCACCCCATCACCCTTTGCCTTGATGGACCTATGGTATGGGAGCCTAAAGAGGAATAATTAGTTGAAAAACACTTAGAATTATTGCCTGAGGGAAGTACAACTCCTTGGTATCCTCATTAGGCTAAATCATATGATTTTAAGATGCCTAGTCTTAGCATCATCAAGAAGGAGAAGGAGATGGAGGATCTTGAATCTCTTGAGAACCAAAATAAGGTTATGATAGCTAAGATAAAACTTGAGATCCCTCAAGAGGTCATAAATTATGAAGAATAGGTGAGTCATTATGTTGAGTCTTCTTGTTTGGTTGACAATGAAGAATGCCTTTTTGGTGTCAAAGAAGAAATCTTAGATGAAGTCCTTTTAGATTATAAATAAGAGGATGAAGGAGCTTATATTGTTTTTACGCTTCATACTGATGGTCAAAAAGAAGATGAGGACTTGTGGAATCAATTTAAAAACATTTGCAATGAGTTTGAGTCTCTTAAGTCATCTACAACTTCTTTGGATCTGACTACAAGTGATGGTAAGCAAGATGACATTTTTTTAAATGTCATAGATGAGTAAAATCAAAGTTCACATTAGCCTTTGGAGGAAAAAACAAGTTTCTATTCACCTCAACCTTCTAAGGAAAAAGAAACCATTCCTCTTGAAAACATGCCTACAAAGAAGATTCAAGTTGATCATGAGTTGAAGAATGGACAATAATATGAGGTATGTGTACAAGGCCAAGAGGAATATTTTTACATTGGAGACCTATTTGAGGATGATATACTTGAGAGTAGATCAAGTGAAGTTCCAAGGAATAGGTATGATCTATCAAGTGTTCAAACCAAGGAACAACATACTTTGAATCATGATTCATCTCATGAAGAAGGAGACGCAAAAGAAACTTTCCTTTTGATCCTAGAAAGAGAGGTATGCTTAATTGTTAGTTGTATATAGTTATTTGCTTCCTATTTTTCCTAAGTGCTTTGAGCACATGTGTGTGTCTTGTTAGTGTGTTTACTTTATTTGGTGTGTGTCCTTTGTTTTATGTGTTTGAGATAATCAAGTGGTATTATCTTGATCAAATCCTATGGTCAAAGGTATCCTTGTTTTGATTTAGACTTTAGCTGACTCCCTAAGCCTAATGGACTAATAAGGCTACTAGTCTAGTTAGTATAGTAAGCACACTACCCCTATAAGTCACCAATTTGTTGACCAAATTTGACCATGTAGGTCAAATTAAGACTCATATAGGTAAAAACATAAGTTTTAGGTGTTTTTATGGGTATAATATTATGTCATAGGGTGTATTATATGTCTTTATATGTTATTCCATATTATATTAGCATTGGTCTTAGTTATGTTCAATATTTATGTCTTTTTGAGATATTTTGGAGGTCAAAAAGGGGAATTTAATGACTCTTACTTCCTCCTAAGGAAATCTGAAGGTTTTAAAGGATGATGTCACATACCTTGTGTCCTAATAAGTCTTTAGTAACTGTTACTAACTAAAAATTGGTAGATTATTTAGAAAAAAGGTAGTTTTCTTGAAAAACTTGAGAATTTAATGAGGTGTATAGAATTTTATGGCCTCCTAAAGTTTGAAACATTTCAAGAGTGTCCCTTGGTATTCCATACACTTACTTCAATGATCATTTTGATCAGAAACTTCAAGAAATGAAGAAAAATGCTTATCTCTCTTTGCACTAGCCTTGGCAAGCAAAAGTGGTCTTTAGGTTTGTACTTGGTGTGATGAGCACGAGAGGCTTTAGGAAAAATGATATAAGTAGTGTCTTTTACACTAATTTATATCCCATTTGAAGTTTTTTTTCAAAGGAATGGTGACCTACGCTTTATGAACCATTCCTAAGAAGTTAACTGTGTTTTTCTACTTGTAAATTTGTGCACCCTATAGGTTTTGCTCTTGTATGGATTATTTTGTATAATCAAATTATTGAGATGGTTTATAGATGATTTTTAATATATATCCTCATGTTCCCCATATTTTATTTCATTTTTCAAGTTGATTTGATGAGCCAATAATATCAAGTTTGTAGATTGGTCTCATATGGGATGACAGACAAGTTTCCATCATTTTTTGGATTTTCATGCTTTATTAATGGTTATAAAGGGTTATTATAGTTCCATTTCCATGTTTTCAAGGTTATAATTATTACATTCACCTTGAAACTTCATTCTCTAAAGCAATCTCATGAGCTTGCAATCATAACTACCATATACAGTCAGTTTGTTATAGGACTGCCACATATAGTCAATTAAATGAACTGTGTAAGACTTTTAACATGTCCATGGAGGTATATTTATAGTATTGAGTTTGATTACATAACCTTAATATTACCAAACAAGTGAAATCCTCTAAATTGTGTAAAAAGAGAACTACTACAGTCATATGCAATAATCTCACACAATCACTATGAACATGCACCTATAGGTGCCATGAAGGAAGTTTTTATGTTGAAAATAAGGTATTGAAATTTTTTTTAGATGCTTTGAAATATGAATAATGAATTTGGTGATATTAATATAAGCCTATAACTCATGGGAGTTATAAATCATGCACATTATCTGTAATCCCACACTTGTTGTCTGTATAGGAAAATGGTGACCTATAGGTGACACTACAACAGACTGAGGAGTTTGTTTTGAGGCATTGAAATGTGTTAGAACCTTTATTGAAGTCCTAGTATGTTTAATATGGCATGGTAGATCCATTTTAAATTTGAAATTGGCAAATATAAGTGAAATCTATTGGTTGAATATTTTGTCGATTAGCGTACTAATAAACAAAATAGGTATGATCAGCCAAAGTAGGAAGATTAGTCATCCAAATGTGTAGGTTCACCACATCAGAAGGGGATTGATCTCTGCTCTCATCAAGGGTAGGTTCCCTATAGATAAGCTATATATATATATAAACAAAAAATAATACTCAGGGGTAGGATAAACCATCCATCTCTCTTTTCTCAAAGATGATGCGTGCATATCAAAGGAAAAACTCAAAGGAAATGACAGACAGAACTCCTCTTCTTTCAGAAGTACTATTCAGCTAGCCACATGAGTACTCTTGGTAGTAACAAAAAAATGTAGCAAAGGATGTAATAACTAGCAAATTGAGATGCAGCACAAAGTCTCCACCTGAATTGCTCAAAAGTAAGATACGAAGTTCAATGAGGGCACAAAGTCATCCCAAGGTCCTTTACACAGAAATGAAAAGAAAACACACTAAAGGCAATTATGGGGGCACAAATTCTCTCCATAGTTGACTCTTCAGGACACCTTCCTGACTACTTTCACTAATTTTGCTTGTTGAATTAAAGGAATAGAAAATATATCAAGGAAAAAGACATAAGAACAATTTCCCCAACAACAAAGATATTACAGCACAAAGTCTAAAAAGTCACTTGTTTTCTTATTCCAATAACAAAATATGATCAAAAAATTGAGCTCAAAGTCTTAGAAATGCCTTTCAATTTGGGCAGAGTTTCGTTCTGATTGTCAAAAAGAGATACTTTTACAATAGAAGACAGTCCCTTATATAGCCTCTTCAGAAAGGACTTGGGAACAATAACACATCATGTTGCATTGAAATTTGTTAAGAAGATAGGTTGGAACTTAGGGGCATTTACCCATTTGATTTTATCAATGCAGAGAAGTAAGTCACGCTATTGAAAGTTTGCAAATTTCAATGTCCACTTGGCGATCTGATCCTACCTTCATCATTCCTCCTTTTCTGGTTAATTGAATCGGGTCCTGGATTCAATTTGCTATTATGTTCCTTCCTTGCTTTCTGTTGGTCTTGGCCTTAAAGCTTGTGAATGCATTTGGGTCTATAGATTACAAGGATCAACAGCTATTTTATGAGCTTTGAAATTGACGTTCACGCACCTGTCACCACATTTTCAACGGTTAGTTCATTGTCTTGAATTTGATGTCTTCGGGCACATCACCCCTTGGTCCTTCTTCGGCTTTTCTATTTGGCACTTTCTCATAAAGAACCTACCCTTTTGGGCCTTAAGAAATGATCCACTTTGGGTCGAGAAGAGCCCCTTGCAAGGTATCTGCCCTTCAGGTAGTCTTCAAATGGCCTTCAGGCTTCTTGTTTTACATCTTCCCGAAGGGAAGGTGACCCTTCAGCTTCGAGGAAGTGTCCTTCTATTTGGCAGCCGAGAGTCCCCCGCAAGGGTACCTACCCTTCAGGGTCCTTCGGTGGCCTTTCACAGGTTTCCTGTAGGCATTTTCCCCGAACAAATTCCTGCAGACAAAAAGTTCACGAAAATTTCCTGCAGACAAAAAGTTCATGAAAAATGTTCCTATCACTTTTGCCTTGGTTATTTTTTCGGGCTTTCTAGCCACAGCTTCTCTAAATTCTTTCAGGATTTTTGTCTGAAGGAATTGCTTCTTGTCTTAGTCTTTTTCAAATGCCTTAAACAGAAATCTGAAAGAATTTACCTTTTGAGGCTTCTTTGAAAATGACCCTTTCGAAGGGTACTTTTGTCATCCAAGTGCCCTCCGCAAGGTCACTTTGTCCTTTGGGAGATCTTTAAACTTTTGCATTTGAACTGCTCCTTTGAACCGTCTGAGTGAACTACTCCATTGAACCACGATAATGAACCGCTTGGTTGAACCAAACGTTGAACCAAAATGGTTCGAGCCAATGGCTCAAGCCGATGGTTCAATTGAATGAACCAAGCCTTTAAACCAAGCAGATGAACTAATTTGTTGAACCATTTGTTTGAACCAGCCATTGAACCAAGTTTTGGTCTAATGGTTCAAATGAAGCCTTTGAACCATGTGTTTGAACCTGCCTTTGAACCAAAAGACATTGAACCAATTGAACCTTGAACTCGTTGAACCTTTAAACCTTGAACTCGTTGAACCTTTAAACCTTGAACTCATTAAACCTTTGAACCAAAGTGGTTCAACGGTTCAACAGTTCAATGGTTCAAGCCTCTTTTGCTTGAATGCTTGCCGATAGACATTTTTGATTGAACTAAGGCATTGAACTAATCCTAAAAATGACCAAGTGTTAGAAACTGATTCTTTTGGTTGAACCTGCCTTCAGAAGCCTTTGAACCTATAAAGACCATTAAACTTGGCCTACAGAGTCTGTAGATTTTTCTCTTCTTATCGAGTCTGTAGATTTTCTCTTCCTGTAGAGTCTGTAGATTTAAGCCTGCAGAGTCCATAGATTTAAGCCTGCAGAGTTCATAGATTTCTGAGAAGCTTGAAAAATGAAAAATTTGAATGCCCAAGACAAATTTTGAAAAGAGAAGAGACAATTTTGGTCTGTAGGACCAAAATATTTCAAATGTTGTCCCAAAAATGAGTGATATTTTTGGGGGACAACAAAATCCATGCTCAAAGATTCAAATGACTATTTTTAGGGACCTAATCCCTAAAAAGTGAAAATAAAGGCCTAAGGCCATTTTGGTTGAATCATACAACATGGTTTCAAAGACTTAAAATACCTCTTAATAACCAAATATTGTAGTACTTACATAGGATAGGATCTCTACAAAATATTTAGGGTAGATCACTAATGGAAGGTAGAATCTTAAGAGCCCAAAGTTGCACTTTTATACATTGATTTTGGGTAGTGAAACCTACAGGATTTTGAATCTTTAGGCAACCTTGATTTCCAAGTTGATAAGCTAGACCATGTCATTATGTTTGAAGAGTCCTACCAAGTTTGAAAATCACATAAATTACTTTTAAGAAGCCTAAAATTTAATGCCATGATCAGATGTTCATCTATAGGTATAGAATGACCTAAAAAAGGCCACCTATTGCCAACATAAGGTCCAAGCTAAAAAGGTGCTTCCTTCTTACAATGTATGAGTGTTAGGCATGTTTAAGAGTATAAAAATTGATTGAATGATTCATCAAAGGTTTCAGGTGTCTTAATAAGAAAACATGGTGGTCTTGAATTCTCATAAACATCTACAAGTCAATCATCTATAGCCTGCCTCTAAATGCTCATAGAGCTCTCAAAATGAGCTTGGGGATTGATGGTCTCATAGATCTCATAAAACCTTAATGTATAAATTTTATTGAGGTATTCCAAGTGTTTCTAAATATATATCACAATATCCAAGAGAAACCAACACCCATGAAACTCCATGTTTCCATAACACAGTCAACTATAGTTGACTGACACAGGTAGAAAGCAAAGGGACTTTGTTTGGATAAGGTCTAGCATAATAAATATGAAAAAATGGGTATAAACCAATGTAAAATGACCTTAAAGGACCCAATGGGGTTTTATAAATTTTATTCAAGGTCAATTCATGCAAAACAACCTACAAGCGTGATATTTTGAGGTCAACACAGTCAAAATTTTATACAAGCAATCTAGACCAGGCAATAGTATGAGGGAATTATGAGAGGTTGAAGGTATGAATGAAGGTTATAACACCTTAATAATAATTATAAAAATCTCATGACACCATTATTATGGACACAAATAGATAAAAGGGATCAAATGACGCATAAAATAGTCCACAAAGTGCAAACCATGCACATAGTATTTTGCCTAGCAATTTATATTGGGTTTTGGAGAATTTGGAGGGTCAATTGACCTATTAAAGGGATAAAAATTTGTGTAGAGTGTCTTTATAAATTTTATAATAATTTTCAATACTTTTTTTTATTTTTATCAAATAAGGGAAGTGCCCTATGTTTTATCTCAAACAGAGGGCACTCCCCTTATGAGCAAAACCATGTAATCTTGGAAAGAATGGTGAAAAGGATGGACCAAAGGGAATAGGGACCTTTTAGGAAGGTATGGGAAGTTGAATCATACCTATACCAACATGAATAATCAATAAATAAAGGTTGAAATTAAACAAAGAGATCTAAATCATCAAGGGTTATAGTCAAGCCTATTAGGCATGTTTAGGCCTAAAGACTGAATGAGAGACCAATGCCACTTCCAACTCTAGGAGTGGATTATAATGGACCAATAAATGTTTATGGGGACATAATATATGTTTATGAGCTATTTTTATTTATAATAAATCATGATAAATCCATTTTGGGTCTTAAGACAACTCAAGCTTGTTAAACAAGGTTTAGGCCTAGTGTCCAAATGAGGAGTCATTCACACTTCTAGAATTAGATATGAATTCTAACTTATTGTATCATATTCATAAGGTCATTACTGGTGTTCTTCATCTTCCACCTTGTAGATAAAGAATCAAGAATCCTTTTTTGGGCTCAAAGACAACATAGGGCTTGTTGAAATGAGGAATCAAGATCGACAAGATAATTTTGGATGCTTATATCTCCCTTGAGGTTGTGCATGGAAATATAACAAGTTCAAAGATTTTGATGAAGGTATTTAACTACTCATTTGTGGAATTATTTTTAAAATCCAATGTCCAACCTTCATGAACAAACCTTAAGAGTGGAAACAGGCCTGAAACCTTTGTTAAACCCTTAGAAGGACCTGATTGGGAAGATGAGGATGGTGAGCTACCCAAATCCAATATTTTACCTAGAATGATGATTGGAGGTTTTATAGGACTATCTTAGGCTCCCTACCATCAAGATTAGTTGTACATAATCCATATGAACAGGGTAAAAAATGGGTTCTTTTAACTATTGTATGCATTGTGAAGGTTCTAGGAATATTCAGGAGATGAAAACAAGTTTGGGAGGAAGATATAGACTTTTTATAACCCCCATGGCCATTTAATGTTCCATAAAAACTCCTAAGTGTTAAAACAATAGCTCTCATCTCAGTTAGTTAAAACTGGCATAGTGAACATGGTAGTGATAAGGGTGAAATTCTTCAAGTAAACCAAGTTTGGGAGGAAGATATAAACTTATTATAACCCCCCATGGATATTTCATGTTCCATAAAAACTTATAAGTATTCAAATAATATCTCTCATCTCAGCCAGTCAAAACTGGTATAGTGAACATGATAGTGAGAAGGGTGAAAAGCTATAAGTGGGTTGATTTTAAGGTGTGTTTGATGTCTCTAAGGCCATGGAAAGTATTTAAACATTTCATACACTCCCTCACATATATTTTCACGGAAAATTGATGCCTTTTTGGAGGTCAAGTGTGAAAGGTGCATGAAATAAGAGTTTTTTAGACTATAGATGGTGAGAGCTCATTTTTAGATGATTCCAAATGACCAAGACTACAACCAATGCATGGAGAGGCATGTCTAAATTCCTTCCTCTCATTAAAATCATCAAACCTATCCCTATTTATTTTTAGGATTTTCAAATAGGGTTAAATCATGAAGGCATTTTTATGAGCTAAAATGAGAACTCCTATGCCACTTTTTAAGAGTTTTATGACTTGGGGTGACACTTATGCTTCCTGACCTTACATGGTTCATTTCACCTCTTCTTCTAATTCATTTGTAACTCATTTTCTCAGCATGACAAGTATCCTTATGACCTTTGGACTTCATTCTTCTCTTCTCTCTCTCAAGTTCTATAAGAACTAACCATTTTGGGCTTTGTAACTCATGCTCCACCTGAGTATGGTGAATTCCTACTCCTTTACATACCATTTGATCAATAATAATACTTATTTTTACTTTTTCCATAACTTTTCATAGTGTGTTTACTTGGATTATTGATTTTTCTTAGTGATGAATTGTTGTTTCCTTAGCATTATTGTTTCATTCTCTCACATATTTGTAGTTAGAAAGCTTCTTCTTCTAGGGCATGTGAAGTGTTCTAAGAAGAGTCAAGGTTGAGTGAGTTAGTATATTTGATAGTGCCATTTAAGGACTATTTTCTAGTTCTCCTAGCCTAAACATACATCTATAACCTCATAATGTGGTATTGATGTGAGAAGATACAGATTCGAGAAGTGTATGTTTAGTTAGTCCTTTATTCTCATGTGTAACATGCAGCTAGTCGGAAGTCATCAATTTATTTGGTGTATCACCTCTCATAGGATAGTTTTCTTTTAATTTTCTCTCCTTTTCCCCCCCATAGTTTAGGTGTAGTATTGATCTAAAGTGGTACATCAAGGGAGCTATCCCTATCTAGAGATTCACCTGATTCATAGGCTACCCATAAACCTAGAGGTGTTTTAATTGTGCCACTTGGATGAGGAGAGCTGATACATCTCCTCAAAAGGTGAAAATCTAAGTGAAAATAGGTCCTCAATAAAAATGTATTACCACATCTACATTTAATGACATTTTTTTACATTGGAATATGTTTGTTCTTTTATGCACATGAGGACTTCATTATAGGAATGGGCATGTAATATGCATATATTCCTCCCTATGTATAACCCTAAATTTAAATAAGGAGATATTTATGCTTAAGGGGTATTATATTACTTTTACATAAGGATGGTGAATTGACCTAATGAGTAGGACAATTGATAGAATCTCAAATATTCTAAATTTATATAATTGAGATTATAAAAAATAGTAAAGAACAACTATTGATAGATATTGAAAATAATGAACAAGGTAGAAATGGACTTGAAGGTGATCTTGAAATAGTCATTAGATTATAATAATATTTTTTTTTTGGCCTTAGATGCTTGCATAGGGCTTAGACAGTTGTGTCGACGTAAGTGTCTGAATTTGACTTAAATGTCTTATATAAAATAATCAACAGATCTAGTTACAACCAACTAAATCCTTCTGAGTTTTCTATTATCTTTATTTTTGTCTTTATATCATATGCATAGGTCGTCACTCTTTGTAAAATTATCAAACCCTAATTTCTTCACTTTTCAAGTGATTATGATAAAATGGGTTAGTGTACTCATGGTGACGAGCTACCCTAGTGACCTCTTTATCAATGGGCATTGCCTACATATCCCATACTCTAAAAAAGTTCTTAAACTTATGTCTTTATCCCTTATGTGTTATTTTGTGTGTGCATAAGGATGTAATGTATGATAAGTAATGACATGTAATGACCTAGCTTGTAACTTAAAAAATTTGGCTCATGAACTACTCTTTAAATGCTTTAAACCTATGGGAATATTGTTCCTATGACTGATATGTAAATGGAGATGAATAGGGTAAGTTTTCTCACTTGAATATTTCATTGAGTTCTTCTTGGTAAGTTTCCTTATGAGTTCCTAGTATTTTTTAAGTGATAAATGAATGAGGATATATATATATATATATATTCCTTTTAATAATATCTCACACTAAATCACTTAGACTTATATATATATATATATATATGTATTCCTTTTAATAATATCTCACACTAAATCACTTAGACTAACGTTTAGGATACTTTTTATTTACAAATTAGTTGAATTTTGGGCAATGTAACTTTTTATGAAAAGTGGACACTTGCATCGATGCAGGTCTTTGTCTAAGATGCAAGTGTTAATGAAGCTAGAAAATAAATACAGGTCCAAAACTGGCAGTAAAAGATAATGATTACGTTTAGATATTTTTGCATAATATAAAAGGCTTGGTCATCAAAATAACAATAGTCAGACTAAGAGATAATCAATTAGGTAAAAAGATATAGTGAATGCAAACTTTTTAGTAGTGGGCATGTCTATAACTAAAAGGTACATCCATGATAGATATTTTTTAAGTGTACAAGACAGAGGTACTACATAAATTAGATTTTAGTATCTACATTTTCTTCTTTTTAATCTAATAATTAAATTTCTAGTTTAAATGAAATAAATGCATACTTAGGTGTGTATAATACACATTGTCTTTGCGTGAGCCCAACTTCAATGCCTTGTTGGTGACTGGCCTAAAAAAAAGATCATGTTATAGTATATAATTAGTGTATGAAATCCAAAATTGAAAGAATTTGAAATACTTGAAAGTAGAAATAACATAGTTAGAAGTACACATGTGTGTTGATGCAACTATTTTGTCTTTTAGCAATTTGATTTGAAATAATACCTCATTATGAAGTATTAAATATTATATTAAGACAATTCTAAAATTTTAAGTATATATATAGAGAGATTAGAAGACACATTCCCCCAACCTTAGTATAAGGGTGAGTTACATCATGGCCATTAAGTTTGTTTCATCTCAATCATGTGACCCAAATATGTGTATAACTTGGTGAGTGTGAGTGATTTAAACTCAAACTATTGATCAGATAAATTTAGATGATTTAATTAAGTATAAATTATAAGCTTTTTAATATTAAGCGATTTAATCAACTTAACCTTTCAAAATTGAACCAACTACTATAGTAAATTGGCTCAATAACAATCCATAATAGTCCATCATATTTATAATAACAAAGAAGACACATTGCCCCAACCTTAATATAAGGCTGAGTTCCAACATGGCCATTAAGTTTGTTTCATATCAATCGTGCAACCCAAATATGTGTATAACCTGATGAGTGTGAGCAATTTAATCAACTCACCACATATATATATAGTGATGGTGGATGATTTAATCAAACCTAACCTATAAGTCTGGTAAAGTTAGATGATTTAATCAAGTATAACTTATGAGCTTGGTAATATTGAATGATTTAATCAACTCAAACTTTCAAAAGTGAATCAACTATTATAGTAGATTAGCCCAATAACAATCAATAAAAGTCCATCCTATGTATAATAATAGTCCATAATAATAATTAGAATCTAAAAAATGATTTGATTTTGTAATTTTAGGTGCCCTTTGCATGGCATATGCACCTCATATATGTCTCAATCTAAAATTTAAGTATATTAACAATATCAATATATATATTGTTGCCACAAATATATATATGAATAATATAACTATTAAATTTTGGTGAATCTAGAATTGGATACCAGTTTTTAGGTTCTCTAGATCTAGTGGGGATATGTCATAGATACATGTCCTCCACAATAATATATGGATTCTAAGAATTGGTATCAAATGTGGATAACATTTTTACATAACATGCTACCACTATAATCTAGAAAATCTAAAAATTAATGTAAATGCAGAGAACATGTTTACATAACATGCCACCATTGTAATTTAAAGAATATGAGAACTAGTGTAAATGTGGAGAACATGTTTTCATAACATTCCCCCAATATAATATGGAAATGTTGAATAATGAATAAGTGTGAAGGTCATGTCTTTTTGACATGCCCTCACTAAAATTTGAAACAATGAAAGTGTGGAAGCCATGCCTATATGACATGCCCCCACTAATATGCCCCCCTTTTGAGATGAGGGGAAGTAGATTTTGATAGTTACCTTATCTCAAAAGGATAAGATAATTGTATAAGTTATGTATGGGTCATGTAGAATGCATGAGTAACACGTCTAAAAGACATAGCATTGAAGCATGCAGTATTTGATCACGTCAAGTCTTAAGAAGCATGATATAGATCATGACAATGTCTAGATAGTAAAAATACAAGCTCAACAAGTAATCAATCACACATATAAGAGTACTCAAGGGGCATGTTCAAATGTCATACAATTTATGGGACATGACTTATTCAAATGTCCACAAATCATATAATGACATATTCAAATATCAACATACAACAAACAATAACATATTCAAATCTCAAAATAGGCAAGCATGGGACAAGGGCCACAATCAATGGAGCATATTCAAATACTCTAGTAGGAAATATAATGTAAGACAATAGTAAACAATGAAAATAGGCAACTAAAATGAACATAGCATACTTCTCCTTAAACATATGTGTTTGTAATAATTATTAAGTACATAGCATATCAAGTACACTAGGAAAGGTATAAGCATGTATATGTATATAAGTGCAAACATGATAATATAAAATGATTGGGTGTATCATGATCAAATAAACATATTCCCTCAATGTACTTAAGATGTGAGTGGAGGGTAGTCCCAACATATGTATGTGAATATATTGTGTATCTGGATATGCTTATATCACACTCAAATGAATCATGAAACATATGTGTATAAAAGAAAATAATGATATTTCATATACTAACATGAAGCAAAAAATATATGTATAATAAATAGTACAACTAGGAACCTACTAAAAATATTTGATATTTTTGAATTTATTTTAATATTTTTATATATTTGGAATATTTAAATTTTTTGAATGCAAAGTCTAGCCAATTATCCCATCTAAAAGATGCCCATTTATAAGTGCTCTAAATTTCAAATACAGTATATCAAACTAGTGGTATTATCAAGGAGAATATATGGGTGTAATATTGTTGTTAGAAGCTATGTGATGTTTTGCATATGTATCATAGGTCTTTGTGGTATTGAGGAGGTAAAGGAAAGAGTAGGAATTCATTAAACCCATCATTTTGTGATCTATAGTTTTGTTTAGAGTAGCATTAGTAGGAACATGTTTTTAATACCCTTCTCAATCTCTATAGTGTTTTTTCAATGACATGACATCATTAAAATTTTTGGTGTGTCGAGTGTGTATGTGTGCATGACATACAAGCGAGATGTATTGTGATTGATTGTTAGTCTTAACTACAGTTACCTTTTTTTGGTAACTTAGAATAAGGCTCATTATGACTCATGTAGGACAGCCTTGGGGTGTGTGTGCTTTAATGCTAAAAACTATTTGTATTATCACTTAATGTGATGTTTATTCCTTACTAGGGGTTTCAATGTCATGATTTAATTTTGTTAGGTTATCCTTTAGAACAGTTTGTGTTAACTCAAATAGTTTACTTGAACTCATTGAGTGGCCATGTTATGTTAAATTGGTCCTAATTAATTGACTTGTATATTTCTTAGTGTTTCAACAACAAAATCTATCTTTTCCCTTTGTAGATTTTGATAGAAGCCCATTTCTTAAAACTCAACTCATAGTGGTAGAAGTTATCTCCAAGCTTCTACCCTCACATAATTTTAGAAGGTGCAACCTCCTCACAAAGACACCTCTTTTTCGGATTATATCCATTGAAGGTCATTTGTAGTGCTTAGCATTATGTTCCCTTCTTATTTATCCTACTTAACCCATTTATGTCTCTCATCCTAAAAAATGTGAGATCATTATGGTAACTATTCACCAATCTACACCATGCACTTTCACTGACACCTTCACCAAAACCCAAATTTGTTGTTTTATAAAACATTATACATCAGCCCAAACTAACCCATGTGGTCCATCAAATTGGGACAGCCAATTTGAGCACCATTTTTCAACCCTAGTTTAACTACATTGGCCTAATGTCCATCGACTATGCAGGCACTATTTAAATTCTAAGGGTAGTTCAACCACTAACAACTAATTACCCTCCCCTTTGTCTTCTCATTAATTTTTGTTGCTAATAACACCCTCATGATTAGGGCATCCTATATTAGGGAAGATTTATATTTTTTATAGCATCCTTATATTTTAACATCACCTAATACTTCCTCTTTATTTTTTCCAAATTGCTGGGAGAACTATATTAGCCTAAGGTCTTTTTGGACTATGTAAGTAGCACTCAGTTACTAAGGTTAGCTTAGCCGCATCCTTTATTTTGTTTTCCCTTCTCACCTAAAATCTCTTCCTCTACTTCTCTACCTATCTCCTTACCACCTCCCTCCCTTTATCTTGTTAATATGTTTTAACCACTTTTCTAGCTTATCAATCTCTTTTAACACAAGGATTGACAACCTTCCTCATTGGCCCCCCTTATCTCCCATAAAGCCACCACCTACTCTAGTTCATTGTCCTCCCCATCACCTTTCTTTATGCATGATTTGAATATCACTTCCCCACCCACCGTTTGCATTTTTTGTCTCTCTTTCCCCTTATTATCAGCCTTGCCCTTTACCCCCTTTGCCTTTTTTCTCCATCCCCATCATTTCCCCTTGCCCTTGACTATTTTTTGTACCCTCTTTATCACTCTCTTTTCCTCACTAATTTCACATCATCGTGTTCCCTTGCACATTGAGGGACACTTTTACCTCCTACTCTTCCTTGTTACCACCTTCTTATTGCTCTTCCAATGATTCTAGCCCACCTTCATTCCAATTCTTAGTTCTTGTTTTCCTCTTTCCCATCTTTTCAATCTAGCATGCTTTCTATTTCTTCTAGCATCCCATTTTTTTCTTATGTGTGCCACCACTCTCTATGAATTTGACACTCTTTCCACCTTTTTCATTTTTTTTCTCCACCACTCTCTAAGGAACAACATGGTAGTATGTTTTGGTTAATATTTGACTCAGCATTGCATAGCTTAATGGTATTACAGTAATTATATTGGTTCCATGTTTAACACTATCTTTATTATCCCTATTTTGCCATGGGATTGCACAAGGGATTTTTTAGAATAGGAATTTATGTTCTAGTATACCAAAGTATTGATAGAAGTATTTTGATGTTTCACTTTTTCTAATCATTTAGAAAGTAATTATTTAATTTTTGATATATCATGTGGATTCACTCAATAATAGAATATTACTATTTAGGTGATGTGGTGGATTCCACTATATGATTTTATTTTAGAAGCATCAAAGATTATGTTTTTTCAATGGGGCTAAATGTAATACTTTTCTCAAGCTCTATAGTGTTTTCTTGATGACATGACATCATTCAAATTTTTGATGTGTTGAGTATGTCCATGTGCATGATATGTGAGTGGTATGTCTTGTGATTGATTATTAGTCTTGACTTTGGTTACCTTGTTGTGGTAACTTGGAATCAAATTCATTACGACTCATGTAAGACTGCCTTCGAGTGTGTGTATTTTAATGCTAACAACTATTTATATTATCACTTAATGTGACACTTATGCCTTACTAAGAGTTTCCATCTCGATGAGTCATTTTTGTTAGGTTATTCTTTGGATCATTTTGTGTTAACTCAAACAATTTGCTTGAACCTATCAAGTGGCCATGTTATGTTAAGTTGGTCCAAATTAATTGAGTTGTATCTTTCCTAGTGTTTCAACAATAAAATTTATCTTTTAAAATGGTAATAATAACACAATTATGATTGTGATCGAGCCGAGGTAACATTTAGTTATGGGCATAAATAAAATTAGATATAAATACATATTTATATAAAGATATGCATATTAAAATGGTATTATGAACATAATAAAATTAAATGAATAAATATACATGTTTATTCATAATCTGGATAAATGAATAAATTTGGATCAAATATTGCAACTCTTATATCTATACATATTAATATACGTATTTGTATAAATATATTTATATATTAGTATAAGTTAAAATAGTTTTAAATAAATGAGCATATTAATAAATACCTATATTTGTACCTAGTTTTGTGTGTGTGTGTGTGTGTGTGTGTGTGGGGTCTTATTGGTCTTGGTAATAAGTTTGATATAAATATTCAGTTATTTGAATTTTCATGATAATAATTAATCTAATCAAAATTAAAATAAAAATAATAACAAACATATAAATAAATTAAAATAGAAGAGTGGAAACCCTAACCCTAAAAAAATAAAATAATATATAAGCATCATTTCCATTAAAATAAAATAACCTAATAGAGAGAGGAGTCATTTTCGAGATTTATCAAGGTGAAAAATAGGTGGAAGGAGAATGAAGAATGAAGATGGAGGAGGAAGGAGTGGTGAAGGAGAATGAAGGAAGGAGCTTCAATGACATCAGGCAAGGAATTTATCCTTTCTAAATCCCTGATTATTTTTCCAAATTAATGAATGGATTAGATAATGACTACATTTTGAAAATAATTTGTTCTTTTTCTTTAAAAAAATACAAGCTCTAGTGCTCAATACATGTCTCAAAACTTTCCAATTTATTTTTATTTTGTCTTTCAGATAAAGTGAATCTCTTATTTTCTATATATATATATATATATATATATATATATAATTGAACAAATAAAATTTCATAAAAATAAATTTTGCTAAATTATCAGAGTTTTATTCTGAGATTTTAGCAGAATTTATTTTTATGAAATTTTATTTGTTTAAATGTATGTATGTATGTATAAAATATAATTAATTATATTGTTCATTTTCTTTGAAAGTGGGTGTGTGTTGTTCAAACCCCCTCCCATAATAGGGAGAGGAGGGGGATGGGCCAGCCATCCCACCCACCCCTAGCCTGGCCCAATCGATGGCCAGGCTTAAGGCCCTATCCATCGGCCATGGGCCACCGGCTGTTGGCCCAAACCCTAGATAGGGTTTACTAAGTTAAAGAAAAATAATAATACATATTGATAAAAAAAAATTAAAATGGGGGGATGTATATTATTTTTTATATAAAAAAAGAGTTAATAAAAATAAATAAATCAAAATGAATAAATAGATAATAAAATGTTTTTCTTAAATTTAAATAAATAAATATCTTTGTGATAAATGTTTTATATTTCATATGTGTGTGTGAGAGAGAGAGAATATATATATATGGGATATTATTTTATATAATTATATAAAAGAGAAAAAAATAAATATATATAAGTGAACATAAGATGTGTGTGTGTGTGTGTGTATTGAAAATATGTTTTCATATATGTAAATAGATGTATATTTTAGAATAAATAGTATATTTGAGAATATATATATAATTTGAAAATTATCATGTGTATAAACTTATTCTACATAATAATATATTCATTCTTAAATAATTTTCAACTTTTTCATCACGTGTATAAACTTATTTATTTACATATAATATATTCATTCTTCAATAATTTTCAAATTATTCATCACGTGTATAAACTTATTCATCTACATAATAATATATTTTTTCTTAAATAATTTTAAAATTATATATATATATATATATATATATATATATATATATATATATATATATATATATATATATATATATATATATATATATATAATTTGAAATTATTTAAGAACAAATATAAAATTATGTAGATGAATAAGTTTATACACGTGATATTTGGATATCAAGTTAAGATGATATAATATAAATTATAGTCACGAGTTTTTGGTGAATAGAAATAAAATATACCCTATCCTTAATTGAAAATTAGATAGTAGATTATTTTTTTTATTTTACTTGCATAACACTAATGTTAATAAATCATGTTTGAGGGTTATTTCACTTTAAATAACACTTTTGTTTCAGAGTAATGATTTGTGTATTTAAAAAAAGGTTTGTTATTATTGTGGTATATGGGTGTAAATTTATACCTTTAATGTTGATTAGTTATGATATAAACTAGGCAGATTTAGTATACTATATGATGTGTTTTATAAGGTTTTCATGTTATTGTTTTGATCATCGTCTATATGGTTTTCTTTATGAAATTGGTGAAGTGAAATTCAATTTCGAAAATTAATTTTCCTCTTAGAGGTTTGCTCTATTATAGATATCACACCTAGATGGGTGCATAGAAATCAAATGATGTTGTGATGATGGGGTTGACAGTATTATTTACTTTGATGAGAATCGATTATTTTACAATCTATAATGGTATGTCGTGATTTCTTGTATAGTAAGATTTTAATTTTGTAATGATTGGTGTTGAGCTTGATTACCAATAAGCCTGGTGATGTTTTGATGTTAAATGTTAATTTCAATTATTGGGTTGCTTTTTAAATTGTCTCATGTAAGTTTTGCTAGTTACTAAATTCAAACTTTCAATATGTTTATTAATTTGTAAAATGATTTATTTAGGGGGAGAAGTCTCTTGTTTAGTGTAAGTTTACCCCCTTTTATTGACTATTTTGTAGTGCAGGTTGGTGAGTACCAGTATCAATTAGAATACAAGAATTTAATATTTATTGTGTTGTAAAAGTTAAAAGGGTAAATGAGATATTAGAGTGACTTATTTATTATTTCATGATTGGTGAAGAAGTAGTTGTAATCCAAACCCATAAGTGGGGGTAGGCATTAGATGATTTGTAAATACTTATGTAATGTTTAAGTGTATGCACATAGAGGTGTATGTAGCTAGAGTATTGTATAGACTTCTAATGCTATCGTTCAAATGTTGAAATGAAATTAATGCATCTTGTTTTAAAATAAAAGAGTTATTGGTCATTCTATAATTTAAATCTTTTGAATCTTATGAATTATTGGTGTTGTCATGATGTTATGTCAATTTAGAAATAGTGTTCTTATGTAGGGTTGAATTTATAAAGCCATAGACTTATAACAACTCTTTTATGTAATATACGTTTTTTTAAATCATAAAGATCAACTTGATAACTAAAATTGGTAATGTCTCTAATAATATGGATTTAAGCTTGTTGTGTACTCATAGGTTATAATGAATCAATATATTTTTTAACAACTTAAAAATGATTAGCATTGAGCATAATAAATTGCATTGACCTCCTTGAATATTGAAATACTTAATATATGGATCAAGCCAATAATATGTATAAATCAACCTTACGTTCAAAAAACTAAAGTGTAATATATTTAGACAACTAAAATCATAAGCAAACATTCCACTTCCTCAAGCTCATCTATTTGCATTATCCTCTTGGGTGACCTTAATAAAATATTTGTAATCCTAATATAATGGATCAAATGTTTTCATAAATCGAAAAAATTGATTAGATAAAAAAATTTCTTAGTGATAGGAATTTTTGTGTGTTTTAGCCTATAGTTGTCATTCAAAAATCGAGTTTTAAAAATAGCTAAAGTGGGATAAACTTGAATCTGAAACTCAACAATAATTCTCACTAGCTGAGAGAATTGGTTTATGTTACCATAAAAAAATTGATATCATCTAAGCTAAAATGGTACCTCGATTCCAAAATACTTTCATAGGGAAAATCAATTTTACTTTGTTTATTTTATAGTGAATGTGATCTAGAATCAACTTACAATAAGTGGTTTGATAATTTGTTCAATAGGAAATGAAAATTGTTTTATAATATTTTTACCTTAATATCAATGTAGGAGCCTTTGGTTTCAAATTTTATTTCTATTTATTATTTTCAATGATCCCTTTTCAAATTAAATTTATTCAAAAATTTCTTATTGTTCTAATTTTAATCTGTGAAGTTGCTCCAAAAAGGGTGTTGTAATTATCGTCTACTTCAACCTTTCTTGAATCTAAAATTTGTAACCCTTTAGTTTAAGTTACATATTCAGGTATAACCTTTCGTATTTATTTTTTAGGTTTGTTTGATATTTTTAGTGATTCATTATTGAACCCTCTTTGTCATTATTTTCTAGGAATGGTAGAAGATATCATTAGGTGTTGTTGATTTTGGTATTCTTTTTCTTCATTTCAGTTATCCATGTTCTAAAACAATACTTTTGTTGTAGTATGTTATCATAAAATTTTGACTCATTATTTTATAATAGTGTAAACCTTATCCAAGTATTTATTCTAAAGTCATTTTGTAGTTTGTTTAGCCCTGTTGAACCTCTATAGCCTTAAGAGTAATTTTGACTTGTTTAATTGTAGCATTACCCCAAATTATTCATGTGATTATGTTTATTCTTAAATTATGCTTGTGAACATTACTTGAGTTAGGATGTGATCTTTCCCTATTTGTGAAGTTGTATTTAAAAAAATTATCTTTTGCTTGGTTGTGGGTGTTCATAAAAAAATTATAAAGAGAACTGAAACCTATCTAGCCTTAAGTGTTTGTATATGCCTTCTAATCATTTTGGCCTAATGTTATATCAAATAAATGGCACCTAAATCACTAATAACTAATCTAAGTTGTATTTGACCCTTGGCTCATTGTGCATTTTTCTTTGTGTAATAGATTGAATTGTAACCGATTTGACCAACTTTGTTGTGGCATTATGTTTTGTGTTTGTTTGAGTTGTATTCCGTGATAGTGTTAATGTCTTTATATGTATAGGAGTTAGTGTGTTTGTTGGAGTGTTTTAAAAAAAATGTTATGGTTTTGTGTGTGTCTAAGACGTAAATTTTGGGCATTATAATGTTTAGTTTCTTTGTAATATTTGGTGATGTAGAAGCTATCCATTGATCTCAAGATGAAGAGAATCTACGAGTGAAAGATGTATAACATTTCCTAAATTAGATGTGCCATATGTGTGCATAGCAAAATTAGAAAGTGTATCATGTTTTTTTTATAAGTTTGGACTTGGTATTTTTGGTTTACATTTATCTGCATTTGGTTTCTCATTTGTCGATGATGGATTCAATCAATAAGTATCAAGTCTTGTAGGTATGAATAGATTAAGTGGTAAGTTACCAAGTGGATCACAACATAGTTTATTGAATTGTTCATTTGAAGATTGTTTATCATCTATATGAATAATAAATTTGACCTAATTTGAAGAAAGGCTTGTAGTTTCCTCCTTTATATCCATATTTGAAACATTATATTTGTCAAGTGTCTCTTGATTTTTGACTTATTTTTGTTATAAATATTATTTTAAATATTCGCTGTGATTATTGCTCTTTTTGTAATGTTATATTTTACATTTGTGTTTTACTCTTTGACGTGTTCTCATTTGTAGCTTCTTACTCTTTTACAATGACAAAATGTATCTTTGATGACTTGCATGAGTATTGCTACTGTATCCCAAGCCTTGGTGATCATTATGATCAAATGTATAGATAAGACAAGCGATGCCTTATGCATGTTTTCTCAGTCCTTGAACATGTAACCAAAATGTTGTAAATGTTATTTTCCAAAACCATATTGTTTTTAAAGTTGACTATCATTATTGAGAGGTAAATGTATCATTTTCTTGGTTTTATATTTCTTTTTGAATCTTTTTTTCCCTCTAGGTTTGGCATTTGCAATTGTTTTATCTCTGAATTATTCTTTGGTACCCATATTTATTCTTTATGTGTTTATGTTTTAGGAGAGATATTAATAATGTAAGTGGGATTCTTGAGTTATGTGGCAATGATATTATCACCACTACCATTTATATTTTATATTTTGTTCTTCAAGGCAAGACAAAAATTGGTATGATGTCCATGCATTCTATGATATGCATAATAGTCTTTTGACTTTCTAAGAGGATGTATAGGAGGTAGTTGGATCACATTATTTCAATGCATGTCTCTTAGGATTTCACTTGCACTCTTATTTTCTTTTATTCACTTTTTGAATCACTTGTTTTAGAAGTATTCAATTTTATCTTTTCATTGTGATAAAACATCTTGCAGGGTATAACATTGACAGATGAAGATGCAAACACATGATTAACACTAGCATGTTTTATATATTGCATGTATGTAATCTAATTTTCCAATGTTGTGAGCCTTGAATTAAAAATCTAATTTTTCTTTTGTAACTCTTCTATTAACTTACGCATATTGATGTTTATATCTTTTAGGGCCTTATAAGGATAAATCCCTAATATTTCAGATTGAATATGCATACACATCATTTAGAGGAGATGTGGGAGATGGATACATTTGATAAAGGATAAGTACAATAGGATGGACCACCTTGCCCCTTGGAATAGTGACACCATGGGCTTGGTTAAAGGGATGGTAGCTACCACCATTCAAATATTTGACATGACATACTTGCACATTTGGAAAAAGGAAATGATAGTCAATTTCCACTCCTTCCTTGATAGAGAGTATCATAGTTATCAAAACAATCTATATCATATATGATGGATGAAATTAAAAAACAAATATTATGGAAAACAAGGCAAAGAGTATCAAATATAAAATACTTGTGTGATAATAAAACTTATAAGTCAAGTTCACCAAATGTTTAACCCTAAATTTAGATAGGGGTATATAGGATTGAGGGGTATTAGATTATCTTTTACACAAGGATGGTAAACTAACCTAATGAGCAGGCCAATTAATAAAAACTCAGATAAATAATATTTTGAAGTTATACAATTGAGATTGCTAAAAATAGTAAAGTACAATTATTGATAGATATTACAAAGAATAAGAAATAAATGATACTTGGTTTATTGTGCGCATGCAGGTCTAATCTAGAACATATTGTAAGTGGACTAGAAGGTGATCTTAGAATAGTCATCAAATTCTAGGAATATTCTTTCTATGGATTTGGACAATCGCGTCGGGTCTGGATAGTTGCATCGATACAAGTGTTCTATATGAAATACTAACTAGATCTAGATGTGACCAACTTGAGTCATCAATAAAGCCTAGTCATCAAAATAAAACCTAAAAGACCTAGTCATCAAAATAATAATGGTCTGACTAAGAAATAAGTAATTAGGCACAAAAATATAGTGAACATGATCCTTTCGACAATGGATACATCTTTAATTGAAAAGTACAACTATGATAGGTATTTGTCAAGTGTACCAAACTGAGGTACTAAATAAATCAATTTTTAGTATCTATACCATATCATTGATAATACTATTGGCACAATTTTGAGTTTTTCTAGGAAGCAAACATAGTCTCATTATTTTCTCTTGAAGGCAAACCTAATTCTTTTTTTGAGTTTGATGCCAAATTAGTTAATTTCATGTCTTATTTCCAAGGAAAGATTTAATAATCCAATAGGGGATGTAGCATATAATTCATTGAATTAATTAACTATTAAAAATAAAATATAAAACATGCCAAAGAAATGAAAGGCACACTCAAGACTCCCTTGGCTAATCAAGAAGTGCTTCTAGCTAGTACAAAGTCATTATTTAGAGTGCAAATTATAAATTTGAATAAAATTGATCAAGATTATCAAGCATCTATAGTAGCATTTCAAAAGAAACAAGATGGATCCTTCAAAGCTCCACCAAAGTCATTTTCATCGATGATAAAAGGTTAATTTTGGCAATTTACTAATTTAAAAGCATTTTATTTTTATTGACATGATTTATAGCTGTCTAAACTTAGAAAAGCTATTTTCTAAGTTTTTCATGTAATTTTAATAAATATAAGTTGTGTCGATCTCAACTATTTATATGCTTTTATAGACACTATTTCTAAATTATATAACACATTAGTCTTGTACACTTGGCAAACTCAAACTTTGGTTGTTCCTCTCAGTTCTAGACATTTCTTGCTTCCATAAGTCTTGCATCTACTCTTTATTGTGCCCTTTGGCCTATCTCTTAATCTAACCAGTCTTATATTGATGATCTAATCCTTTTATCTTTCCCAAAATGCTTAAAACTTGCTTATCTTATGTCTCTACAAGTTCTAAGCATGTACATGTTTTCTTACTACTTTAACACTTGCATCCTAGATAGACACCTACATCGACACAAGTGTCATGCTCCAACGCAAGTGTCCAATGCCCTAAAGTCATCTAGTTTGCAAAAAAATGTATCACAATTATTAGCTTAAGTGATTTAATGTGATTTATTCTCTAAAGGGATTAGTATAAATATAAGATCAACCTTAATTCATTCATCACCTAGCACAGACCTAAGGCAACTTATCAAAAGTGCTCAATCAAGCATTCAATAAAGAAAAGTTTTCCTATTTTCTTTTATTCTTATATCAGTCATAGGAACAGTGCATACATAGGTCTGAAGTACTAAAGGAGTATCCCAAGTTATATATTTACCATGTTATAAGCTATGTCATTGTTATACTTGCTTATCACACATTGCATTATTCATGCACAAGCCAACACGTAGGAGAGAACTATATATATTTGAGGCCCTCTTCGAAGTACTGGCTATGTACACAATGTTTACTAATAGAGGGGCCTTTGGAGAAACTCGACACCATGTTCCGACTAACCCATTTTTCCACAGCCACTATGAAGATAAAGAACAAGGGTTTGAAACATTTGACAAAGAGTGGCATTCCATGACCTAGATCTGAATGCACTAAAACAAAGGTGATGAAAAACTCATAATCATCTAGGTGGTTGCATCCTATTCCAACAATTATTTTGTATAGGACACATGCATCTGACCTAGAAACTAGCATGGATGCAAATGTGCTAGGTTGACACAAGTGTTCGCGACTAAAAAGGCACTAAATCTAGAATTTGATGACTATTTCAAAATGCTTTTCTATTATACTTCATGCTTGTTCCAGATCAAGATTTATTTTGGTCTCAAAACCAGCTAAGTATCTTATAAACATGCTATTACAATATCTAACATAACTGTGTTTTCTATTTTCAGCATATCTCAGCATAATAAATTCAATGTATGTTATATCTAAGTTTCAAAAATAATTAGTCTATTATAGAGATAGTTTATCACCCTAGTGTCCTCAGATATCTCTATCCCCTTTAACACTAGATTCCCTAATTTAGATTTTTGAGTTAAACATGTGGTGAACCTGAACTTTGACCTCAAAACCCTAGTTGCCTTTGGGTTTCCTTTTTTTTTAACAAAATTATGATTTTTTATTTTTCAAAAATAAAATTTGTAAAGAATAGTATTGCCTTTTTTTATCAATATGTGCACTATGGATGAATCTATCACCCATTTTGGGATCCCTTTTAGAATTATTATGGTAGTTTACTATGTAAATGTCTTGGTAAAATCTATTATTGAAAGAAATAAGATAGAGCAAGTGTTGTCTAAACCTAAAATCATGAAAAATGGCCTTATTGATAAATCAGGTGGCATGTATCCTAATATTTCAATCTTCAAACTTCTAAAGCACTCTACTATTTATAAGGATATCCTATATGAGGCATTACTTGATACCAAGTATCAAGTGATATAACATTGACTTCATAGATATTATGCAAAATCTAACATGCAATACAAATATTATTACCTTTGGTTTTAAAAAGGTGTCCTCAAAGAGTATCATTTATCATGACTTGACTTCAGCAACACAATTTTATTTTCATAATCAAGAAAACCAACATGCACATATGCCAAAAATCCTAAAGACATATAATGAGGCTATGAATAAATTTTCACTATTAGACTTGTTACACAAGTCATCACCTTACAAGGTTATTTTTGTGAGAACATTACATACAAAAACCTTACCATGGAATGTAGAATCACCACATGTGGACTTCATGTCAAACTCCAAAAAATGGACTAAGCATCATATATCCTTTTAAAAGGAGGATTTACCACCTCAACATATTATAAATAGTTGTTTACCATTCTACATCCAAGTGTGTGTTTGTAATAAAATAGTAAAATGAGTTGTTATGGACAATGGTTCAAGGCTCAACATTTGCAACATATCTTTTCTCTCCTTAATTGGCATTGGAAATTCATATTTGGAACCATATAATATGAACATCAAAGGATTTGATAATATTTCATGATAAGTATTGGGAAAAATAACATTGAATATTATGGCGGGTCCCCATCCATTACCTACTTTGTGCTAATTTATGCCAAATGATAAAAACTATAATATATTATTGGGATGGTCATGGATACATGAAATGTATGTGGTTACATCTACTTTGCATGCTTACTTAAAATTTAGTCATCAAGGATATCTTTACATATGTCCCATGGATGTTAATCCCTTCAAACATCATGGAATAGTCTAGCAAATAAGTGATCCTATGCCACAACCCTACAAAACTGATTTTGGTATTCAATATTTTCTAAAATATGGATACAAAGGATAAGGGTTGGGCAAACATGAGCAGAGTATAACTCAACCCGATTCACATACAAATAAAACAACATTTGTTGATACACTATTACAAAAACCTAAGCAGATTATTTTACCTAAGGCATTAATGAGATACTTTACATACTTATTTGAGTCTCCTACTTCATTACTCCTATGGCTAGTAGAGTGTCATCTTATAACTCTCCCTCATCCTATAGATGTTGATATGAATCGGCCACTATCCAAAAGGATATGATGTGAATGTTTATTGTGATTATCAACAGGGACTAGGGCATTCTATGAACAGATATTTTACCTTGAAGCATAAGATCCAAGACCTTATAGATGACCAAAATATTACATTTGATGATCCTCAAAAGGAATCAGGTTCACAACCTGGTGATCACTAGAAATAGAAAATATTTAACAATTCTTTGAATGATCATTCAAAAAAGGATCCAAAACTACAAATGACTTACAATGTACAATAAGGGCTTCAAAGTAAATAAATTAAATGGAATCCAGGCCAATGGGATTTAATAATCACCTTATTCATGGGTGGTGCTTACTTTTGGCATAACCACATTGATACTATGCAATCAAAAAATTATTGTAGTGAAAGACATTTTTCAAAACTTGGGTACCATGTCAAAGATTTACGTAATAAAGGGAAATGGAAATATTTGTTGGGTTTCTTTGTTAATCATATTGTTTGTGGACCTTGTGTTGTCCTTATAAAATTATGTATCCTGCCCCATACTTCATTACACTCCTTTAAATTATGCAGATTTTGGTTATATCAAATGGAAACATGAATTAAACAAAATTAGCAAGGTTTTTTTTCAAATTAAGGTAAATTGATCCATATTATAAATGATAGAATTGTTTCTTATATTACACATGTAAAACATGAAGAGGAACATGTTATGTCCCACTTAAACTTCTCCAACCATGATACAGTCAATGAAATGATTCAACATAAGGTTGCAATCTCTCACAAATTCTAAAAATACTAAAACATTCAAAAAATCCAAAAAATAGTTTCAACATGTACATATTCTATTAGCTCATTGGCATCTATGTGTTAGTTCCATATTGATGGGTGGAATATCATTTAATTCTACATACATGTGTTTCACGGTTTTATTTGAGTGTGATATAGACATACATAGATACATGATTTATGCATTCTTGGATGTTGGGATTTCCATCTACTCACATCATTGAGATGTTGATTGCATCCACCTCTATGATCACAATACTTCAAGGTTATATTATTCTATTGTCACTTTAAATTATCATGTTTGAGTTAATATGTACTTACATGTGCCTTTATCCATGCTTATATCTTCCACAATGTACTTGATATGTTATGTATTTGATGTTTTTGTGGTAACACATTTGATCCATCAGCTACTATGATATGTTCATGTTGGTTGTTTATGATTTCATTTATGCACTTGCATGAGTGTTTTGCCTCATTATTATCTTGTCTATTGAGCATTTGAATATGCTCTAATGTTTTTAGCTCATGTGCTTTTGTTTGTTTCTTTGAGATTTTAATATGCCATTTCTTATTATATGGACATTTGAATAAGTAGTTCTTATATTTATGGACATTTGACTAAGTCATGTCCATTAGATTGTGTAGCATTTAAACATACCTCTTATTTGTGGTCTCTTTAGATTATTACCTTTTGACTTGCTTTTGAGTGTTATTGTGTGTGTGCTTGATTTCATTGTTGAGCTTGTATTATTATTTTCTAGACATTGCCATGATTTTTATCATGCATCTTAGGCCTTAATGTGATCACAATCTATGTGCTTCAATGATATATTTACCTACACATGTTATCATTTATGCTACATGGTACATTAACAGTTATATGGTTATCTTATCTTTTTGAGGTGATGTAACTACCATTTTCTCTCTTCCCTCACCTCAAAAGGGGGGAATATCAATGGGGACATGTCATAAAGGCAAGGCTTCCACACATATTATAGTTTTAGATTGAGTGGAGGGCATGTCATAGAGACATGGCTTCCACACATTCATAGTTTCATATATACAATGGGGGCATGTTTTGGAAACATGTTATTCACACTTATTTAGTATTCAGCATAGCTAGATTACAGTGGGGGCACATTTTAGAAACTGTCCTCAACATTTGCACTTATATCAATTTTTATATTTCTCAATATATAATGGGGGTGTGTTATGGTAACATGTCACTCACACTTGTTTAAGATTTTAGATTGGCTAAAACATATAGCTATATGATTTGGATACACATTTGTAGCAAAATTTTATACATTGGTACCATTGTTATACCCAATTTTAGCATGAGACATATTTCAGTTATATATGCTATGTAATATGCACTTAATATTATAAAAATCCAAATCAGTTTCAAATTCTAAACACTCTCAAAGAATGTCACCACCTACCAAGTTGGACTTTTAAGAACTATATTGAGTTAATCTAATGCAGTAGTTGGTTCACTTTTTGGTATGCTTGAGATTAAATCACTCAATCTTGCCAAGCTTTCAAGCTAGACTTGATTCTATATGTTGGTAATTTGATTATCATTAATGTCAAAAGGGGCAATATGGGTGTCATTGATGTCAGAGGATCAGGCAAGATTAATGGAGAGATCATATTTTAAAGTTGCATAGTGCAAAGTTGTCATTCTTTTACAAAGACCATTTCTGGACCACTTCAAGAGCAATTAATAGAATATTTGTTATGGGGTTTTTAAGATCATCTTAAATATATGGTCTGCAAGTTCAATTGAGAAGAAATGAGCTCAGAATTGATTTATATTTGATCTTGAACATTACAAGGTTTCTCAATTAAACCCTAAAGTTTTAAGCCATGGCATTCATAGGCATATTCTATTTTTATGTTGATTGGATATAGACAAGAACTGGTTATTAAATTATAACTTAATTCTTTATCATTGTTGTGTAGCCAGCCCCTTTGACCTAGTAATTACTGTTGACCATTTTTTGTCTAAAAGGCCAAAAATTGGTCCCCTTTTGTCCCTGTTGTTCTAGGCCATTTCATTTTTTGATTTTGCATGAATCTGTCCATTTATACGGACTCTGCAAGTTTTGGATTTCTACGGACTCAGCAGGTTAGTCTTTTGGTGCTTGACGGATCAGTTTCAGAAAGTGTTAGGTTTTACAAGGTTTCTTCAGACTTTTGTCTAGAAATTCACAAGGAAAGTTGGCATCTTTGAACCATTGAACTGGTTCAAGGCCTTGGTTCAGCCATTGGTTCAATGTTTAAGTTCAATCGGCCTTGGTTTGACCACTTGGTTCATCGCTTGGTTCAACCATTGGTTCAACATTTAAGTTCATCAGCAAAGTTCAAGGCCTTGGTTTGGCTTTAGGATCATTAGCAGTTTCAACCACTTGGTTCATCGCTTGGTTCAATTGACGGGTTCATCAGACGGTTTAATGAGCTCGGTTCAAAGGGCTTGGCATGCAGCGTTGAACCGGTTCAACAGATTGGTTCAACGGGTTGGTTCAAGCGAAAGGTTCAAAGGGCTCGATGTGCAGTGTTGAACCATTGAACCTTTTTTGGTTTAATCGATCGGTTCAATGGCTCAATTCAAGGGGACGTCCCAAATCCAAAGGGCAGGTGCCCTTGTGAAGGGCAGTTTTTGAGTCAAAAAGCCCTTGTGGAGGGCAGGAAGCTTTCAAAAGGCAGCCGAAGGGTAAGTTTTGGAATTTTGTTTGAGGCTGAATTCTTTCAAAAAATTTGTCCAAAGGAATTCGGAGGAAGGCCACCACCCGACAGGAAAGCCAAAGAACCCGAAGACAAAAGCCTAACTAAGGAGGACAAAAGCCCGCAAAAAAGACCCAACAAATTTTTGCCAAGGATGGTGACGTCCCGAAAGCTGTCAATTTTACAGAGACAAACTAGCCATTGGGTTTTCAATTTCAAGATGATGACCACTCGAATGTCAAATTTAACATAGTGAAATAGCCGTTAGCTTTTCAATTGCCTAAGTGCCAACCATGAAAAGAGCCCAAGGAATGTAGCGACCTACCAGAAGATCGCCCCTGAGGGCTAAAAAAAGCAAAAGGATACAAAACCAAGAAGAGGATAAGGATAGAAACAGACAAAGCATCCAAGTGGTGAAAGGAGGTGTCAACTCAGGGATTTATTCCTGCAGTTAGAACAGTACTTGCCAAGCGGTCACCAAATGGTGCAACAGAAGACAAGCTGCATAAATGTCTTGAAGGGAGCAGTCTCTTTGCAAAAAAGAGGCACAGCCATTTTCTCACATTAATGTGGGATGCCAAAGTCAAAGCAGGAGCCGATAATCAGATGGCTTCCTCTTCCCAAGGTTCAGAACACACATGGGCCACTTGTAAAAAGAGTGCCAAAATCTTTCCTAAGAAGCGCCAAGTTCTCTTCCTCTTTCTATATATTGTAAAATTTCTCATTTGAGAAGCATCCACTCTCTTAGCCTCAAGGCAAAACTCTGCCCCAAAAATCTCTCAGGCTTGTAAGGCAGAGCTCTGCCAGATTTTACCTTCAATCAAGATTTAGTATTTTTACCTCCATCTGGACTTGCACTCATGCATATGTCTATTTTTTCTTTTGTGTTAAGCCATTGTCTTTAATGCTTTTAACAAAATGACTCCAGCATGTCTAGTGCATTTTGAAGTCTCCTTTCTACAGGTCTGCTAGAAGTGTCTACAGAAAGAATATAGGTGCATGTGAATACGCTGTCAAAGTGTGTCCCAGAACACCTTTGCTAGTTCCTTCCTCCCTGTACTTCCACGGACCCCTAGCTGACTATTGCAGAAGAACTTCTAGCTTCAGATGAAGTGTATGGGCACTTTTTTTTGGTGAAAAGTGTATTTTTGGGCTGGGTGAGTCATCATTTTTTTTGGTGTATCACCTTTTCATTTTTAGGCTTAGGTTCTATTTTTAGCATCTCTCTCTCCCTTTTCATCCCCCCCTTTTTTAATTTTATTTGTTAGCCATAGGAGAAACCAGGGCCTAAAAGATACATTAGAGGGAGCTAGCCCTTATCTAGAGAGTCTCCCCTCCAGCTTCACCAGTCCCACAGGCGAGAGGGGAGTTTCCATTATTGCATGTGGAAGGGCGGGAGCTAGGCGTCCTGCCCTGGGTGCAATCCACTATGTCAACAGTTTTTGGCACGCCCGGTGGGACCCAATGGATAGGTTATATCCAAAAATTTGAAGAATTTTTAGTGTGTTCTTCAACCAACCAGCCTTTGGAGGCTTTTGCATCAACACCAATGGCGACTCCGAGTTGAATCAGCTGGTTAAGCAGCCTGGTGCCATCAGAAATCACATTTTTGTATGTATAATTCCTTTGCACAAAATCATGGACCTTGTATTCCTTCATATGACTATGATCAAGCTCCAAATTTTTATGGAATCCCCCCAAGCAGCTCTCCTAGTTGCCCTTCAACGATAAGGGAGGTGGCGCTGGAATTCGAGAAGCAAGTAATGGAAATAGACAGACTGGATGAGTAGTATGATTATCAGCAAGAGCTGATGTATAAAGAGGTGTGTTTGTTTAGGCAAGCTGAGGTCTTGCAATCCATGGAGGAGGAGGTAGCAAAATGGAGGAATCCATTCATTCAAGGCAGTCAGCCTTGCGCACCCCCTCCTATCCTAAAGAAAGCCCCCTCTTGTACACCAAATCCTTTCTATTAGATGGCACTTGCTCACTCCAACTCATCTGATGCATCAATCAACCCTGCTCTTGACCCCGTACGCCTAGCCTTCAAGCATCAAAGGGAACTAGAACAACCTCCCATGGAGATGAACCTTCTAAACTCCTTAGATCGTGAATCTTCTTTTGGGGGGAACTTTACAAACTGCTCCTACTCAACATGATGATGCTGGTGACCTCCAAGAAAGACTCTTTCAGGATAATCTAGCCAAGCAAATTGAATATTTAGAGGCTAAGGTGAGGTTGCTTCGTGAAAGAGAGATAGAAATTTCAGACCTTGCAGAGGAGCCCCAGGGCCTTGGAGAAAACAAAGTTGATGCCTATTCATAGGAGCAAAATTCCAATTTCGAGGTCCTGAACTAGAAGAAAACAATAGAATCATGGGGCAGGGAGGAGGAGAAGAAAGGTTTTTCTCAAAACCTCAAAGAAGTTGAGGCTGCTCCTACTCATGATGATGTTGCTGACCTCCAGGAAAGGCTCTTCAAAGAGGATATGGCCAAAAGAATTACAGAGTTGGAGTCTAAAGAGATATTCCTCAGCTAGTGTGTGATGGACGGTTCAGACCCAATGGCACATTCTATGTCTGAACGCACCCCATCTACACATCCCCAAGAGAGCTATCAGGGCACACCTGATATTGATGAAGTGCTAGCCAAGTGGAAGGAGGAGAATCATTCGATTCTAGCTCAAGGACTGCCTCCTCTTCCACATGTTTTTCCCACTTCATCCCTTCTCAAGGAGGAACCTATTCTGCAAGAGACAAGTGAGGAGCAAAAGATCTAATCTGCAGTTTCCCAAGAGGCTGTCATGAGCGACAATGAAGAAGAAATCATCATCAATGCTCCTTGTGAAGACCTCATCAGCAATGGAGAAGACACAGTGCATGCATACATGCAGATGTTCCAGTAATACGAGGAGGAATATAAGCATGATGAGCTCTCTCCCCCTTTGTTTGATGAACTTCCTTGTTGTTTCGATGAGGAGGACTACTATGCTGAGGAGCTTGAGTTGGAGGAGGATCAGGAGAATATCTTTGAAAATCTAGAGATCCTGATTTTTGAGGAGGAAAAGGAGAGGTCTGTCTTCCTTGAGGGAGGCCTTGAAGAAGGAAGCTTTGAACAAAGAGGCGATGTTCTATGGGATGAGCAATCATTTTGTGAGTCCATTTCAGACATCACCATAGTCACCCTTCTTCAAGAAGGCCAAGAGAAAGCAAAGGATGAGTCTGATGGAGTCTTCAATGAATCAGAAGGAAACGGGTCAGACCATGATGCACTTTAAGGGAGCTATGCATATCAAAGGGCTTTTGGTGATGAGCCAACAGCCACAGATTTCTTGGTGATATGCACCAGCATGAAGGACCAGCATTCAAGAAGCTTCTAGGAACAAATAGAGTACGTATATGTTGGAAGCATGTTTGAATCTGATCCACTCGGATACCAGCCAATCTAGGTGACAGGCAAGAGGAGCAGGTCACCAAATCTCCTTTTCATTCAGCTACTTGTCTGGCACCATAAGTCTTCTTGCCTGGAAGGGGACTTAAGAAATTTTCCCTTTGATCCAGGAGGGAGGCAAATATTCTTAGTTAGTTGTACATAGTAGTTTTCTTTCAGTTTCCTTTCCTGCTTTCCCTAGGTGCAGTTTGCACAGGCAGTGTTTTTAGCCTTGTGTGTGTTTTCCTTTGTGTGTGGGGTAAAAAGCTTCATGTTTGATTCTTGGATCTTTGGGGTTGTTGCTAACCTTTCTTCAAAGCTACATTCTGACTCCGTGCCCAATGGACTACAAGGCAACTGGTCTCTAAGCATAGAAGGCATGCTTTCCCTGGGAGTCACCAATTTGTTGACCATTTTTCGCCCAATAGGCCAAAAATTGGTCCCCTTCTATCCCTGCTATTCTAGGTCATTTCATTTTTTGATTTTGCATGATTCTATCCATTTCTACAGACCCTACAGGATTTCTACAGACTTTACAGGTCTAAATCTATGGACTCTGCAGGTCTAAATCTACGGACTCTATAGGTTTTGGATTTCTACAGACTCAGTAGGTTAGTCCTTTGGTGCATGAAGGATCAGTTTCAAAAAGTGTTGGGTTTTACAAGGCTTCTTCGGACTTTTGTCTAGAAATTCACAAGAAAAGTTGGCATCTTTGAACCATTGAATCGGTTCAAGGCCTTGGTTCAACCATTGGTTCAACGTTTAAGTTCAATCGGCCTTGGTTCGACCACTTGGTTCATCGCTTGGTTCAACGTTTAAGTTCATCAGCAAAGTTCAAGGCCTTGGTTCGGCAGCTTCAGGTTCATCGGCAGGTTCAACCACTTGGTTCATAAGACAGTTTAATGAGCTTGATTCAAAGGGCTCAGCGCGCAGCGTTGAACCATTAAACTAGTTCAATAGATTGGTTCAATGGGTTGGTTTAAGTGAAAGGTTCAAAGGGCTCGGTGCACAATGTTGAACCATTGAACCTTTTTTGGTTCAATCGGTCGGTTCAATGGCTCAGTTCAAGGGGATGTCCCAAAGCCAAAGGGTAGGTGCCCTTGCGAAGGGAAGTTTTTGAGTCAAAAAGCCCTTGCAGAGGGCAGGAAGCTTTCAAAAGGCAGTTGAAGGGTAAGTTTTGGAATTTTGTTTGAGGTTGAATTCTTTCAAACTTTTTGTCCAAAGGAATTCCTTCAGACAAAAAGTCCAAAGGAATTCAGAGGAATGCCGCCACCTGACAGGAAAGCCAAAGAACCCAAAGACAAAAGCCTGACTAAGGAGGACAAAATCCCACAGAAAAGACCCGATGGATTTTTGCCAAGGATGGTGTTGTCCCGAAAGCCGTCAATTTTAAGGAGATGAACTAGCCATTGGATTTTCAATTTCAAGATGACGACCACGCGAATGTCAAATTTAACACAATGAAATAACCATTTGCTTTTCAATTGCCTGAGCGCCAACCATGAAAAGAGCCCAAGGAATGTAGCGACCCGCCAGAAGATCGCCCCTGACGGCTTAAAAAAGTAGGAAATAAAACTAGGAAGAGAATAAGGCAAGAAATAGACAAAGCATCCAAGTGGCAAAAAGAGGTGTCAACTCAGGGATTTATTCCTGCAGTTGGACCAGTACTTGCCAGGTGGTCACCAAATGGCACAAACAACAGACAAGCCGCGTAAATTCCTTGAAGGGAGTAGTCTATTTGTAGAAAAGAGGCACGGCCATGTTCTCACATTAATGTGGGATGCCAAAGTCAAAGTAGGAGCCAAAAATCAGATGGCTTCCTCTTCCCAAGGTTCAGAACGCACATGGGCCACTTGCGAAAAGAGTGCCAAAATCTTTCCCAGGAAGCGCCAAGTTATCTTCCTCTTTCTATATATTGTAAAATTTCTCATTTGAGAAGCATCCACTCTCTTAGCCTTAAGGCAAAACTCTGCCCCAAAAATCTCTTAGGCTTATAAGGTAGAGCTCTGCCAGATTTTACCTTCAATCAAGACTTAGCATTTTTACCTCCATCTAGACTTGCACTCACGCATATGTCTATGTTTTATTTTGTGTTAAGTCATTGTCTTTGATGTTTTTCATAGAATGACTCCAGCATGTCTAGTACATTGTGAAGTCTCCTTTTTGCAGGTCTGCCAGAAGTGTCTACAAAAAGAATATAGGTGCCTATGAATAGGCTATCAAAGTGTGTCCTAGAACACCTTTGTTAGTTCCTTCCTCCCTGTACTTTCACGGACCCCTAGCTGACTATTGCAGAAGAACTTCTGACTTCAGATGAAGTGTATGGGTGCTTCTTTTTAGTGAAAAGTGTATTTTTGGGCTGGGTGGGTCATCAATTTTTTTGGTGTATCACCTTTTCATTTTTAGGCTTAGGTTCTATTTTCAGCATCTCTCTCTCCCTTTTCATCCCCCCCCCCTTTTTTTCATTTTATTTGTTAGCAATAGGAGAAACCAGGGCCTAAAAGATACATCAGAGGGAGCTAGCCCTTATCTAAATACTCTCCCCTCCAGCTTCACCGGTCCCATAGGTGAGAGGGGAGTTTCCATTATTGCGTGTGGAAGGGTGGGAGCTAGGCGTCCTACCTCGGGTGCAATCCACTGCGTCAACAATTACCAGCTCAAGTAATGTTCTAAGACTTTATATTTCTGGAGTCCTCAACTTAATATTTATCCTAGCTCAATCAATGGTTAGTGCTTAATTATAAATTAAATATCCAAAAAAGTGTAACAAAGTTAATTTTTCAAAGGTACCTCTGAGTAAACATGCTAGTGATAAGTGTCACAATCATGGAACTTGCACAGTAAATTTATGGAGTGGTTTAAAGTCAAATAGTCAAGTATAACATGAGGAAGCTAGGTGTCTCCATAGTGGGAACTAACAACAAAAGTGCAAAAGGCATGTGAGGATGCCAAGTGTCACATTCATAAGAGCTTCTCAAAGATAAAGTTCAAGTTTGTCAAAAGATCGAACGATGAGCGTGTGATCATGTAATAAAGATCTAATGGAGTGAGTAGACTCAATGAGATCAAGTGTTTGATATTCAATGACACAGAGGCAATTTAAAGATTGAGCTAGTTTGATGAGATTGACGGAGCATATTCATTCCAAATACTTAAGAAGAAACAAGATGAGATGAAGAGCTCGATGTTTAATGTTTGACAGAGGTAAATTTTTTGCATCTTTGAAGATCCAATGGCACATGGGAGATCAAATCAAAAGATCCAATAGATGCATTTTAAAGTTGGAACATTAAAGCATGGAAGTGTACAAGGATCCAATAGAGTATGTGAACCTATCATAACTTGACCTAATGGACATGTTTTAAATTTGATCAAGTTGAATGAGGATCATCAGATCATGGTATGAAACTTAAGATCAATGGTTAGTATTCAAAGGTTTGTTCACTATAATGATCAAGTAGAAGAACATGCAGGTAAGCCATAAAATATGATACAAATAATTAAATTAAATGCAATGATCGATCAAATTTGTGTAATATGGCATGTGTATCAAAATTAGAGACTAGTATATGCTAAAAATAGTAATGAGACTAAGAATCATGACGGTGGAGCATGAGTTCAAGATGTAAAAAACTTGTTGTTTAAGAAATATGAATCGAATCCAAAATTGGTGTGATGTGATAGCAAACAAATGTGAACATAGAGAAGATGTGAAACCTATATCAAATGCTTGTGTGTGTGTGTGTGTGTGTGTGTGTGTGTGTGTGTGTGTGTGTGTGTGTGTGTGTGTGTGTGTGTGTGTGTGTGCGCGCGTGCGATCTAAGATACAATTTGGTGAAATTGCTACTGAATAGAGTCAAATTGAGAGAGAGAGAGAGAGAGAGAGAGAGGCTGAAAGTAAGAGAATGCTAAAGTGGTTGAAGTGTGTCAAATAGAGAAATATAGAGACATAGAGACAGAGGGGCAGAGAGAAAGAGAAGAGAAGAGAGAGATGTGCAGATCATGAGAAATTATAGACCAGACCTATAATAGAGAATTGGAACTATATTTATTTGTAAATAAAATTTATAATTTAGAGTTATAGCTTCATAATATAGATCTGATTGGTAGATACTATCAGATAAGCTGATTTGGTGCTCAGTTAGGGAGTTGGTGTTTCCTTAGAGTAGGCGCTCTTAAATCATGGGATTGGTGTCTCATTAGGATCAGTGCCCTTAAACATTATAATCAATGAGGTTTTTGATTGTGAGGCCAGAATAGAATAGTAAATTCTATCAGCTATTTTCATGGTGGTTTTTTCCATATTAAATTTTCCATGGTATATTTAGTGTTATGAATATTTGTGTGTATTTGATCTCTACATATATTTTTAGTTTACATTAAAACTTTAAAAAAAGTACTAAGTTAGTCAATCCACTAATTCACCCCCCCCCTCTACATAGATAGTTGTGTTCCAAAAATTGGTATCAGAGCCCTGGTTCTTTAGAAGAAGTTTAATCGGCTCATGTAGATCTTAAATACTGAACACAAATGTCTAGTTAAAAAGGCTCTTCCTCAAACAAAGAACCTCTTTTTGATGGATCAAATTATGCATTTTGGAGTATTAGAATGGAATCATATTTATCTTCATTAGGTTTTGATGTATGGATGTTTGTTGTAAATGGATATATAGCTCCCACTATAACTCCTACTAATCAAGCTTCAAAAAAATCATATGAGAGAAATGTCAAGGCAAAGAATTCTATTCTATGTGGATTATCTAATTTATAGTTTGTCAAAGTGATGCATTATCAAAATACACAAGATATCTGGAAAAAATTAAAGAGCATATATGAAGATGATAACAAGGTAAAGTAGGCCAAGCTACAAATACTCAAAGGTAAGTTTGAAAGCCTTAAATGAATGAAGAAGAAAAAATTGTAGACTACCTCCTCAGAGTAGATGAAATAGTCAATATAATCAGAGGCTTTGGAGAAGAGATGAAAAATTTGGTCATTGTCAAAAAGGTCCTAAGATCTTTGCCATCAAGGTATGACTCAAAAATCTCTACAATAGAGGAAGTAAGAGATCTAGATAAACTCATTGTTGATGAGTTGCATGGAACATTCACGACCTATGAAATGAGAATGGAAGAAATAGATACCTTTAAGAGAGAATTTGCATTCAAAGCATCCAAATAAGTAAAGGCAGAAGCACCTACATCTGGATCTGAGGAGACTGATGAAGAAGAAGCCAATTTTTTTAGAAGATTAAAAAGAGGGTCTAGAAAGTACAAAGGTAAGTTACCCTTTAAATATTTTAACTATGGTAAAGTAGGACATTTTTCTGCTAAATGCCCTTATAACAAAAAAGGATAACTCTAAGCAAGAAGAGGATAGTAAAAAGATGAAACCCCACTATTCCAAGAAGAATAACTTCTTCAAAAACAAGAAAGGCGTAAGAAGATAGTGACTCATTGGATGATTGTGATAGTTCTAATGATGACCATGATTGTGTCTTTATGTCTGAGAAAAATAAAGTCATATTCATGACATTATGATCAACTTATGTGGATCAATAAGATGTTGAAGACTTAGATGAAGAAGAAGGAGAACTGGATCTAGATTGTGAACTCATATGTGCTCTAGATGAAATTGAGAAGTTGATAAAAGAGAACTCAAAATAGAAGAAGCTTAGACAAAAGGAGATTGAAAAAATGTCTAAAAGTCTTAAAAAATATGATCAGATGGTGGTTATTCTAAAGATACAAGTTGAAGAGGCCAAAATAAGATAAGATGTATTCAAACTTGAACTATAATCTAAGTCTTATGAGTGCATGAAGTTAGAAGCAAAAATAGTGACTTCGAGAAAAGAACTTAATAAAGTTAAAGAATAAATAAATAAAGGTCTGAAGCTGAAAGGAGGATTAAATATTCTTGATGATTTAACCAACTCTCAAAAGCCTTCAAAAGAGAGATTTGGTCTTGGTTATGAAAAAGGAAAAAGTTTCATAACCATTACATTTGCTAACCTATATGACAACTTCAAAGCAGAAGGAGAATCAGGAGCAAAAAAAGAAAAAGCTTGCAAGAATACAAAGAGATCCACAAGCAATATTGATGTGAATAAAGTTGAAGGAAAAAGAAGCTTGAAGAAAGGAAGATGAGCAATGAGCAATCTCTACAAATTCAAAGAAGATGCAAAACACAGGTAGTTGATGTAGATGGTTACACAAGAGTGAGAGACTTGAAGAAGCCAAAGTTTAGAAGAGCTTCTCATCCTGCACAAAAAAATGCTATGACTAGGTATTATTTATCTTTCTATGGTTATTGTTATACTTGTAATCAATTTGGTCATAGGGATATTGATTATAGAGTTTACCTAAAAAGAGAATAAATTTTGTAAGCAAAAATTCATTGACATCCTTGTTAGATACAAATGTAATATGTTATAATTACAATAATTTTGGTCACATGGGTAAACAATTTAGAATAAACTTTGTAAGACCAAAAACACAAAGTAAGAAGAAAGGCATGCCTCCCAATGTGAACAAAGGTTCATAAGTCTCTAAAAAGGGGGAAAATAAGCCAAATAAGAAACATAAAGATGTGTGGAAAGTGAAAGATCAATCTATTATTTTTCAAACTGCACTCCATGTCAAGAAATAGAATTTGTGGGTAATAGATAGTGGTTAATCAAAACACATGACTGGTGACAAGATTAAGTTCATCAAACTAATTAAATGTAAGGGAAGATTTTTTAGCTTGAAAGACAACACTATAGTAAAGTTTTGAGGTAAAGGAACCTTGAACATAGATGTAAAACTACCTACACATGATATCCTTTATATTGAAGGATTGAAGCATAATCTATTAAGTGTAAGCCAAAGGTGTGACAATGGATATAAGGTCACATTTAATTCATAAGGCCACAAGATTAGAAGATCTGAAAGAATAGTTGCAGAAGGGAAAAGAATTGAAAGAAATATTTATAATCGTAGTGAAGTGAATGGTAATAGTTGCCTGATACAAAAATTGATGAGAGTTGGTTACGGCATAGAAGAATGGGCCATGTCAATTTTAACAACCTAGTAAAGGTGAGCTCAAATAAGTGTGTTAGACATCTGCCTAAGATAACAAAACCTACAAACACTACTTATAAGGAATGTCAACAAGGTAAGTAGACAAGGGTCAGATTTCAAACAAAGGAGTATGTAACTACAAGGCATCTAGAGTTAGTTCATACTAATCTTTGTAGTCCTACTAAGACAAGAGGATCTAAAAGAGAGATATTTCATGTTATTTGTAGATGATTACTCAAGAATGACATAGGTAACCTTTTTGAAGGATAAGTCTCAAGCATTTGAAAGATTCAATATCTTTAGGGCCATGGTAGAGAATGAAATTGGATGAAAAATCAAAAGCTTAAGATCTAATAGAGGTGAAGAATTCACCTTAAATGAGTTCATAGAGTACTGTGATAAGCATAGAATCAAAAGGCATTACTATACAACAAGGAATCCATAGTAGAATGGATTTGTTGAAAGAAAGAATAGGACGGTCAAGGAGATGGCCAAAACAATGCTAAAAGAGGCCAAGTTATCTAATAGATATTAGAGAAAAGCAGTCCAAATAGCAGTATATATCTTGGATAGAGTTCAACTAAGGGTAAACAGTGATAAAACTCCCTATGCATTATGGTATGAAAAACCTACTTCTATTAAGTATTTCACAGTGTTTGCTAGTAAATGCTACATTAAGAGAAAAGAAGACATATTGGGAAGCTTTGAATCAAGATGTGATGAAGGAATATTTCTTGGTTATTCCACCCAAAGCAAAGCCTACATATGTTATAATAAAAGGCTACACAAGATTGTAGAGAGCATCAATGTCAAGGTTGAATAAGGCTTCAAACATGTTAAACCTAATAGAGAAATTCATAATGAAGAATCAGATTATGAAGAGAAAGCAACTAATGAAGAGCATGAGGAAGCATATCAAAAGGCACTCGCAAGATTTATTCAAAAGGATTATCTTATAGATCATATCATTGGCAATAAAAATGAAGGATTTCAAACAAGGAGAAGAGTTATAATGAACAAGGAGCAAGTAAGTTTTGCTTTAATGTCTGAAATTGAGCCTAAGAGCTATGTTGAAGCTAGTAAGGATGAGAATTGGCTAAAATACATGGAAAAAGAACTCAACCAAATTGAAAAGAACAAAACTTGGAAATTATTTCCAAGACCTGCAAATAAGAATGTCATAGGTACAAAGTGGGTCTTTAGAAACAAGCTCAATGAGGATGGAACTGTCATAAGAAATAAGGCAAGATTGGTATGCAAAGGATATGCACAAGTTGAAGGTATATACTTTAAGGAAACATTTTCTCCAATTGCCAGATTGGAAGCTATAATAATATTTCCAGCATTCTCTATTTACAAGAAATTCAAAGTCTATCAAATGGATGTTAAGTCTGCTTTCTTGAATGGGAACCTAGAAGAAGTCTACATAGAATAACGTAAAGTTTTTCAGTTATCAGAAGAAGAAGATTATGTGTGCAAATTGAAGAAAGCTCTATATGGTTTAAAATAGGCACCTAGAGCATGGTATTCAAGATTAGACTAGTATCTGCAATAACAAGGACTCAATAAAAGATGTGCAGACAATAATCTATACTTCAAATCAGAAGGTGAGCATATGTTGATTATTATTGTTTATGTAGATGATATCATTTTTATTGGTAGCAACAATAGAATGTGCAAATAATTTACTACTCAAATGAAAAATGAGTTTGAGAAGTCTATGCTTGGAGAATTTTCTTTCTTCCTTGGTCTACAAATATCACAAACTTATGAAGAGATATTTATATCTCAAACCAAGTATGCTAAGGAAAAGCTCAAGAAGTTTAGAATGGAAGATAACAAGCCAATAAGTACTCCCATGATAACTAGAAGAAAGTTGAGAAAAAATGATGGGCCCCTTGATGCAAATCAGACTTTGTATAGATCAATTATAGGTAGCTTGTTATACCTAACTAAATTAAGACGTTATATCAAGTAAGTTGTATGCATGGTTGAAACATTTCAAGCTACTCCTAAAAAATCACATGTCAATGCAGTGAAAAGAATCTTTCGATATATCAAGAGCACATTTGACTATGGCATATGGTATCCCAAAGGTGAATATTTCACTTTGATAGCATATACAGATGTTGATTGGGAAATAAGTATGGATGGTAAACGAAGCACTAATGGTGGTCTATTTTTCATTGGAAATAGACTTGTTTCATGACTGAGAAAAAAGCAAGAGTCCATTATTCTTTCTATAGCAGAAGCAGAGTATCTGTCAATAGTGGCATGTTGCACTCAAGTCTTATGGATGAAGCAAACACTCAAAGACATCAAAATAGAGTACACATCACCTATCTCTATTCTTTGTGATAATTTAAGTGTTATTAACAATCATATAATCTAGTGATGCATTCTAGAACTAAGCACATATCAATCAAGTATCACTTCTTAAGAGAAAAGGCTAAAAATAAAGAGGTCACAATAGAGTATGTGACAACTCAAGATCAAGTTGCAGACATATTCACCAAACCTCTTTCTAAGGAATAATTCTAGTATCTAAGATAGAAATTAGGAGTGGTGGCTCCTACATCACATCATTAGATCTTAGTGATAATAGGGAATGAGTCCAGGGGAAGTATTATAGAAGTCTTGTTAATCCCTAGAAGAAGAGAGAAAAGGCAACTCAAGTATGAATATTTTTGCAAATTTATAATGAGTTGATGGTTGCATATTCTTAGACAAACTCATTTATCTGATAAAGGGGGAGAAAATTTTGGACAAACTATGAGAAATTTGGAGTCCCTTTGCCATTGATGTCACAGGGGGATAAAAAGTGTAAATGCTCTCTGTAAAAATTTGAAAGAGCAGATCATGTGTCCAAGTTGAGTTTAGGAAAATGTTCCATTACCTAAGGGGGAGCAAGTTTGGTATGAACAGTTTCAGATCAATTTCATCAGAAGCCAATGCAAGCAATGCCACATAAGGAGTAGAGTATTGTAAGATCATAGCATTTAGTTTGTCGTCAATGCTAAAAGGGGAAATTGTTGGAAATTTCATTGTCATTGATGTCAAAAGGGGCATTATGGATGTCATCAATGTTAGAGGATCAGGTAGGATTGATGGAGATAAGATCATATTTTAAAGTTGCACAATGCAGAGTTGTCATGCTTTTATAGAGACCATTTTTGGACCACTTGAAGAGAAATTAATAGAATATCTATTATGAGTTTTTTAAGAGCATCTTAAATATATGGTCTGTAGGTTCAATTGAGAAGAAATGAGCTCAGAATTAATTTATCTTTGCTCTCAGAAATTATAGGGTTTCTCAATTAAACCCTAAGGGTTTAAGCCATGGTGTTCACAAGGATGTTCTATTTTTATGTTGACTGGCTATAGACAAGAACTAGTCACTTAATTTATAACTTAAGTCCTTGTCATCATTATGCAACTGGCCCCTTCAACCTAGTAATTACCAGCTTGATCAATGTTTAAGGACTTTATATTTCCTAAGTACTCAACTTAAGATTTATCTAGTTTAATCAATGATTAGCACTTAATTATACATTAAAGATCCAATGAAGCATAGAAAGGTAAATTTGTCTCAAAGGCACCTTTGAGTACATGCACTAGTGACAAGTGTCACAATCACAAAGCTTGCATAGTAAATATATAGAGTGGTTTAAAGTCAAATAGTCAAGGATTAATGCGAGGATTTCAAGTGTCTCAATAGCATGAACTGAAGCAAATGTGTAGACGGCACATAAGGATGCCAAGTGTCACATTCATGGGAGCTTCTCAGAGATAAAGTTTGAGCTTATCATAAGACCAAATGGTGAATGTGTGATCATGCAATAAATATCTAATAGAGTGAGTGGACTCGATGAGATCAAGTGCTCGATGTTTAATTACACACTGGCAAGTTAAAGACTAAGCTAGTTTGATGAGATCAATAGAGCATATTCGTTCCAAAGACTCAAGAAGTAGCAAGATGAGATTAAGAGCTCAATGTTTAACATTTGATAGAGGTAAATTCCATGCATCTTTGAATATCCAATGGCATATAGGAGCTTGAATCAAAAGATCTAATTAATGCATTATAAAATTAGAACAGTAAATCATGAAAGTGTACAAGGATCTAACAGAGCACATGAACCTATCAAAACTTGATCTAATGGATGCATTATAAAGTTGAACAAATTGAATGAGGATCATCAGATCATGGCATGAAAATTAAGATCAATGGTCAGTATTCAAAGGTTTGTTCACCATAATGATCAAGTGGAGGAACATGTAGGTAAGCCATAAAATACAACACAAATAATGAAATTGATTATGGTGATCGATCAAATTTGTGTAATATGTTATTGCATCAAAACTAGAGCCCAGTATATGCCAAAAATAGTAATGAGAACAAGAATCATGGTGGTGGAGCATGAGTTCAAGATGTGGGAAACTTGTTCAAAAAATATGAATCAAGTCTAGAATTGGTGTGATGTGTTAGAAAACAATTGTGAACACAGAGAAGATGTTAAACCTAGATCAAATGCTTATATATGTGTCATCTAGGATATAGGTTAGTGAAGTTGCTATTGAATAGATTCAAATTGAGAGAGAGAGAGAGAGAGCAAGAGGATGTTGAAGTGGTTGAAGTGTATCAAATAGATAAATATAGAGACACAAAGATAGAGGGGCAGAGAGGAAGAGAAGAGAAAATAGAGATGTGCGGAGCATGAATAGTTACGAACAAAACATGTAATAGAGAATTAGAACTAGATTAATTTGTGAATTAGATTTTTAATTTGGAGTTATAGCTCTATAATATAGTTCTGATTAGTAGGTGTCATCAGATAAGTTGATTTGGTGCTCATTTAGGGAGTTGGTGCTTCCTTAGAGTAGGTGCTCTTAAATCAGGGGATTGGTGTCTCCTAGGTTCAATTCCCTTAAACATTATAACCAATGAGGTTCTTGATTGTGAGGCTATATTAGAACAATATATTCTAACAGCTATTCTCATGGTGGTTTTTTCCATATTGGGTTTTCCACAATATATCTAGTGTTATACATATTTGTGTGTATGTGATCTTTGCATATATTTTTAGTCTACATTAAAAGTTTCAAAAAAAGACTATGTTAGTCAATCTACTGATTCACCCCCCTTAGTAGATAGTTGTGCTCTAATAGTATCATCCATCCTCACTTGTTTGATAGTGTGAGTTGCCTTGGATCACTCACACTCACTAGGTTATAAGTATGATTGGGCTTCACGGTTGAGCTATTCTCAACTGCCATGTCGCAATTTATATTTTCTCTCAAGTTTGGGGCATGGGCCCTCCTATCTCTCTCTCTTTCCTATCCCCTTATATATATGTACTTTCTATATTTAGATTTATTATAATCTTAGTTTCAATGATCCATAAAGATACATCTTTCAAATCAAGTTGTCAACAGGCAAGATGGTTGTATCGATACACAAGGGTACTCCTAAACCTCGCTCTTTCAATTTCAAATCATTTCAATATTTTAAATTTTAGATTATATGCACTAATTATATAATATAACATGCTCTTGGTTGCAAGTCAGTCACTAGTAAAACATTCAAGTTAGATTCAAGCAAAGACAAGATGTGTTATACACACCAAGGTATGCATTCATTTACTTTAATCTAGTAATTTAATTACTCGATTAAAGGGGGGAAATATAGACATTATTTTTTAATTATATAGCACCTCAGTCTTGTACACTTAGCAAAATCAAACCTTAGTTGTTCTTCTTAGTTTTAGACCTTTCTTGCTTCTATAAGTCTCGCATATACTCTATTTTATGCCTATTTACCTATCTCTTAGTCCAACCCGTCTTATGTTCATGAATTAGGCCTTCTATCTTGCTTATAATACCTAAAACTTGCTTATCTTATGTCTCTATAAGTTTTGAGCATGTACCAATTTCCCTGTTCTTTGGACACTTGCATCCTAAATAGACACCTATGTCGACGTAGATGTCCTACTCTGATACACGTGTCCAATGCCCTAAATTCATCTAATTTATAAATGTAATATATCCTGATAGTCAGCCTAAGTGTTTTAATGTTAGTTATTCTCTAAAGTGATTGGTATAAATATAAGATCAACTATCATTCATTCCTCACATGGCATAGACCCAAGGCAACTTATCAAAAGTACTTAATAAAGCAAAACATTCCTATTTTCTCATATTCTCATAGCAGTCATAGGAACAAGACACACATGTCTAAAGTATTAAAGGAGTATCTCAAGAGCTATATTTTCCAAGTTACAAGCTAGGTCACTATTTTACTTGTGTATCACACATTGCGTGATTCACAAACAAGTTAACATGTAGGGGAAAACTACACAAGTCTAAGGCTTTCTTTAAAGTATTGGCTATGTAGGTAGTGTTCCATGGTAGAGGGGTCTTTGGGGTAACTCGACACTGTGTACCCACTAACCTATTTTTACACAACCATTATGAGTGTGAAGAACTAAGGTTTGATCATTTGACAAAGAGTGACAATCCATAACCTAAATCTGACCTAAATCTGAATGCACTAGAACGAAGGTAACAAAAAATCCAAAAGCATCCAAATGGTCACATCTTATTCCAATAGGTCATACAAGACACCTGTGTTTGACCCAGACATTAGTGTTGATGCAATTTTCCCAGGCTGACACAAGTGTCCAGGGCTATAGAGGTACTAAATCTAAAATTTAGTGATTGTTTCATAATACTCTTCATGTTTGCATCCTACCTATTCCAAATCTAGATCTATATTATTATCAAAACTAACTATATCTTATAAACATATTACTGTAATATCTAGCACATTTGTACTTTATATTTGTAACATATATCAACATAATAAATTTAGTATATGTTATATCCAAGTTTCACAAACAACGGACCTACAATAGAGATAGTTTATCACCATAGTGCCTTAGGCTATCTCTATCCCCTTTAAACCTAAATACCCCTAATATATATTTTAGGGTTAAATAACATTATATTTTTCTCTCAAAAAGAGGAATATGTTTTCAAAAAAGTTTAGAATTATGTGGAAAGTTGAATGAATTTGTAATGTGTTTTCTTTCTCAATTTCTAAATGTCACATGAGATATTGAATTTAATTGATTAGTACATGAGATTTTTGTGCTTGAAATTATAGGTTACTTGAATTGAGCATTAACTAGTTATATTATTTTTATAGATAAGACTTCTTTTATAATATTTATAAATGAATAAATGTGCTTGTGCAATTTATCATAATTCAAAATCTAACAAGTAATGCTTTGAGAATCATATTTACAATCTAATTTCCTTAGACTCCATATTGTTTTTTCTTATATAAGAGTTACAACTAAAGATAGGTATGCATTACTTTTCAAAACAATAAATTTCAAAAATTAATCAGTTTAAGAAGACATTCCCTAGTTGTTCAAAAAATCTTCTTTTCTTCCCTTCCCTTTCCTTTTTATGTATTTTTATTTTGATCAAAGTTAGTCCTATACAATAGCATCATTGTGAATATTCACCTTAGGATAGTTTGTTTAACTTTTTGGTAGATATAGGCAAGATCTTCTTGAATAGAAACCACGTGGTTACTTATAAAACTAAATATCTACAACTTATGCCATGTAGACCATTGATGTAATGGAATTTGGAGAGCTATTCTTTGAGGAAGATCAATTACTTTTCTTTGATTTGCCTTCATATGATGAACCTGTACATGTTGTATAACAAGTTGTGGAGGAGGTGACAAAGAAAAAATATATGGCTAAATGGGGTACTCATATGGAATAACCAAAACTGTAACCACTCAATTGTGTTTTATCAAGATTTAGAATTAATTGGTGTATTAACTCTAATTAGAATAAAATGAATATAAATATAGTCAACATTGTAAAACAACTTGCAGCTAGCAGAATGAAAGTAAAGTATTAAAATAGACAATGTATAAATGATTGAAGGAAACTAAATATGCAAAATATAAGAAGATTTAGCTATTTTTTGTCTATATGTTGACCGTGTAAGACTAAGAACCACCTAGAAATGAATAAATAGATATGATTATTCATGTGTAACTAAGATAGGTTTTTCCAATGTCTTGTCATTATCCTAAAACATAATCATCAAGAAAGACACAATACCATCTAATTGATATTGTCCTTACTGGGTGATCTTGACCCTCAATAGAAAATAGGAAAAAAATAATGGCATAATCATCTACACTTGCTTAAAATGCGCATGTGTGAAAATTTGATCTTCGATTGTGTGCAGATGACCTACAGATGGCTTCTTCAAAATTAAAACCCTAATAAGGCTTATAATAGCTGAAAACCAACAAAAAGAAAGGGTAAGGTATAATTCTCTAAGATAGCCATAATCATCCTCTTGAGGATTGATCATTGCCTACGTATCTAATACTCCGAAGAGGTAAATTAAGTCTATGCAATTCTCTCACTTACATTGCTTAGCATGATTGTGCTCATTTTGCTACATGTATGCATCTAGAGATGGTTTGAATACTTGATAATGTTTTTCTTGACTTGGATATAATAAGTTCTTGACTTGGTCAAGGGCTAATTCAAGTGAATAGAGTTGAATTTCGGAAGAGTAGAGAAGCATTTCTCAGTGCACAATAGTGTAAGTATGTCTTAATATTGAAATTATCAATTGGGTTTTTGGTGGGTATAGTTATTCTCCATAATTTTTGGGGAATCTAGAAGACCAGAAATTTAACTATATTTGACAATTTAAACCCCAGTCCTGATTTCACCTTTAAGATGATAATGGTGTCTATTAAGGAGAATTGGGCATGATTGGCTTCTTAATTTTGATATCCTCCCCCATTCACCTTTCTCAGTCTCTTCAATCTTTAAACTTAATGATCCCTGCTTGATTTCATAAGCAAAATGTTGATAGATCATTGATTAAATGGATTCATCTTTTGGATTCATGGTTTAAGATGAACTTTCTTAGAGCAATGAAAGGTAATCCCGATCCAATAGGGGGAGGTGGGGTAATCATAGATTTCAATGGTAATATTCTGGTACCTAATGTGGGTCCTATAGGGATTCAAACAAATCACATGGTGGAGGCTTATGTAGCATGGTGGGGGATTGAGTTGGATGCTAAGTTGGGAGTGGAAAATCTTTTGGTGGAAGGGGACTCAATATCATTAATTATTTGAAGGGAAGTTCCCAACCTTCTTGGTCAATTGATAATATTATGTAGGATGCCAAAACACTCCTCTTTTTTAAAGGATTAACCATCTTCCACGTCTATAGGGGAGGCAACAAGGGACTAGACAAGTTGGTTAATATAGGGGTTAGGAGAGACTCACTCAAGCGTTGGTATGGTGACATGGACATTCATAATGATTTCACATCTATTATTTAAAATGAAAAAGCCCTATCAAATATGTGACATTATAAATATAAATATTGGTAAATCCAATTCACGTAGGAGTAATTATGAAGTTACATGTCTTGTAATCATGATTTATTCATACCTAAAGGGATCACAAGAAAAAAAATTGGCTTTAAATGTTATCATTAAATTAAAAAAATCCAAATAAGGGTTTTATCGCTTTAACAGCAACCTGTAACTTTTGTAGAACTCAAAGTAAACCTAATAAGCTAGATATGGGTGGTGACAGAGATAGAGTGGAGTTGATTTCATGTGTGATAGCTAAGGAAGACCCTTACATCTAGAAGAAGATGGTGAAGGGTGGTCTATCAAATTTCATGGAGATGATTGTAGGGCATGATGTGGCTATTTCCCATGATTTCATAAAAGGATGGTCTAAGAGACAAGTCAGAATGCATGACCTCAATATCACCATCTCCAAAAATATTATTGGTAAGGTTATAGGTATGGCTTGTGATGGGGTTAAGGCATTTAAGGATAAAAAAGGAAATAAGAGTTGTTTAAAAAAAATTATAGTACTAAGAAGAAAAACTTGAAGACATCTAATCAAAAAGGTTTCTTTCATGTTGATTTGCCTAAAAATGGCTAGAAGTGTGTTTGTACATCTCGAAAAACATAACTCTACAGGGTAAGCACATAGTTATTTTCTCTCACCATTTTATTTTGCTCAACCATTTCAAATGGCATCATATAAGCATACCCTTTTTTATGTTGAAGTCTCTAGAGGTCTTTGTAAACAATTTCAAGAACAATCATTCTACTAACCTTATTCACCAGGGTATTAGCCTTTTAATTGTTAAAAGGGGGGAGCCCCTTTGGGGTAAAGATATTTCAGAGGTAATTCATATTCAAAGTGACCAAGAAGATTTTGCAAGGCATAGTGAGGATTTCTCAAGAAATGGAGAGGAGAAGAAGCCTATGGCGTTAGGGGGAGAAAATGTCTCTAGTGATTTATCCCCAGGGGGTAGTCAGAAAGGAAACCCTATTCATGTTGTCCCCATTAATAGTAGGGGTCTTTCTTCTCATAAGTATAATTTGATTGTTTAAGTTGAACTATCGATGCAAAAGTTCTAGACAAAAGTTACAATCCAAAGGCTTCTAATTTCTGATATTTCAGAATAAGTGGACAAGCTAAAATTATTGTTGACTTCAGAGGAATATTTTTAGAGAAGGGTGATAATAAAAGAGATGGTAATGAAAATACAGGGGTGTTTGTCTCAACCCATCCTTTAAAAAAAGCAATAAGGATCGGAGTAAGGAAGGAGAGGTGGAAAGGAAAAATATTGGATAGGTAAAGGTGGAAGTAAGAGTAATGGGAATTAAAATAAAGAAGGATATAATGGATTCTTTGCAGAGCTCTAGCAATAGGACCAGGGGCAAGGAAAAGAACAAAGAAAATTTTGGTACTAACAAGTTAGTTCTTTACTCAGATTCGTAGGACTCAAGTTCTTAATCTTTTTGGGCCTATTTTGTTATATTTTGGCATAAATTTGGTGAAAGTTTGTCTATTGTAGCTAGTTGTTGATATTTGGTTGAGTATTATGGATCTATTTAGTTCTTGGTTCTATTTATTGTGTTTTTATCTTTACCTATTTTTTGTAATGGGTACAGGCCCCTTAACCATTTGTTTACCAAATCTACTAAAAAATAATGCAAAAGGGAAAAACTTCATGCTACCTATCCTAAAAATACAAACCCACTTGTAAGGGAAGGTTTAATTATGAAAAAGAGTCATTTTTGAGGTGAAGGATAGGATTGACCCACAAGGTTAGGAACTACTACCACTATGTCCCATAATAATAAATTTTGTCCTTGAAGAGTAACATTTAAAATTAATAATATAATATGTTTGTACATATGCTTAGAAGGGTTTTTGGAAATTAAGAACATTTATATAGGTGTCAAACTTCCACTTAGAAATGGATAGGTCCATATAAGTACTTAGGATAGAGTGAGGTGGAAAAATAGGACTAGATTAAGTGATCAAGTCAATTTAAGTAAAAGTGAACCGAAACTGACATTATCAAGTATTCATGACCAAATTTGAGTGAATACAGGTTGTTATGGATATAATTCACACATAAATGTACTAAAGATGGTATTGCATGTAGCTTATGTATCCATGGATGTCCTAATAACATGTTGAATATCCCAATATCAAACCAAACTAAAAACCAAGTAGTAACTACTATAGGCCCTACCACGAGCAATAACACAATGCCCCCAAGATGGGTTTGTGTCTTTTCATCGAATCATTTTACCATAGTAGTTGTACCAATAAAATATTTATGTGTATCCAAGACTAGTAAGCAATGTCATAGTGCACGTCTTGACTCGTTTTCCACCATAACATTGTGTATAGGATGAAAGTCAATGAAATTTAGAACAAACAAAGGTGCATTGATAGAATCATCATCAATAATCTCATGATCAAAAATTGTAATTGAATGAGGTTGTACATGTGTGCTTGCAAGTGTACCAATAATATCATCTAAAGGATAAACTTCCATAGATTTAAAACCATAAAATTTTGGAGGAAAATGTGCATTATAAGTTATATGCACTTTCGGATTAGACTTGATCTCTTGTGTCATATGTTTAGAAAAAAATTGAGAATATATTTAGCTTCCTATTAGACTATGCAACTAACTCATTTATAGGTGTATTAACATCATTAACCTCAACAACATTGTTAGTAATTAAATATTTTATTTTATATCTCAAACAAAAACATCTATTAGTGGAATGTCCTACACATATATGCCAATCACAATAGGCATTGATATCTAACCCCTAAAGTGGTGCCTTTGTCATATCAACCTCCATTGGTGGAGGGAGAGATATGGCATTACACTCAAATTAATTTTCAAAAACTTGTGAGGAGGTTTTGATAATCATGTAAATTTCCTCCTTTAGGGAGTCAATAAGACAATCCTACTTGTAGGTTTTGAAACTACATTAATTGTTGTCTTAGCCTCATTCTTACTATCATTTGTCTTGGATTTGAAATTTAGATTTCTTTAAAACTTGGCATTAGAAGATGTTGGAGGAGTAATCTCATACTTTAACTTATTCATAGCAATCATAGTCCTTGATTGTATGGCACATGTCGTAGAAAGATTGAAACCATTAGAACATAATACACTTATGTATAGGAGAAAGTAAGTTTTGTTTGAATATGTCTTGTAATTCATTATTATCTACAAAATCTATCATTTTAGAGAGCATTGTCTTATAATAAAATACATAGTCATTAATGGACTCACTAGGTCCTTGCTTGAATTCTACAATTTGAGCATAGGAGATCTTCTCACTAATATTGATAGAAAAATGAGATAAAAATTGATCAGTCAAAGGATTTAAAACATGCACTATTGAAAAACAAGATCACAAAACCATCTCAAAGCATAGTGTTTGAGGCTCCTAAGGAAATGATAGGTCAACAACTTATCATTAGAAGAGTAGTCGAAACATGTTGCATGGAAGGATCTAAGATGCTATTCTCAATCACTTTTATCATCATATAGTGTAAACTTAGGTGCAACAAATCTTGTAGGAAAAGGGTAAGAAATAATCTCAAGGTCCAAAGGGTTATGTTATAATACTTGAGAATTAGTTGAATGACCCGCTCTACAAAAAACTTGCTCTAGTTGGGAAAACTTAGCTTGAAGATCGAGAATAGTTTGGATAAGCCCTAGATTAGGAGCAATAGAATATTATGTATCTGTTGTCACTTGGATTTGCACCTCTTTCAAGAGATGCAAATCTCTCCTCATCCAAGTGGCATAATGGAATCACCTCTAGGCTTGTGGGTAGCCTAAGGAATGAGGTGAGTCTCTAGATAGGGCTAGTTCTCTTGATTTAATACTTTGGATTGAACCTATAATTAAAATTGGGGGATGAAAAGGGAGAAAGATAACTAAAAAAAAACTAATGTATAGGAGGTGATACACCAAATTGAATGATGACTTCCAACCATATGTATGCTACACTCAAGACCAAGAAGCTAACCAAAACATACACTTTTCCAATCTAAGTCTTCTTGCATCAATGTTACATTATGAGGTTATAGAAGAATGTCCTAGGATAGAAGGACTAGACAAAAGGCCTATCAGGGCACTAGTGAATAGGCTAACTCACTTAAACCATGAACATATCCTAGAATAATTCACATGTCTTGCAAGAAGTTGCAAATAAGTGAGAGAATGTGTCAACTTGCTAAGGAATCCATAGTCTACACTAAGCAAATTCAACATTCAAGTGAATCACACTATGAACAGTCATGGAAGAGGTAAAACTTAGTCATTTTATTGATAAAGAGGTATACACATGAGCAGGGTTTTTCCAATACTCAGGTGGAGCATTCCAATACCATGTCAAAATGGCTAACTCTTATAGAGTTTGAGAGAGAGAGAATAAGAGAAGTCCAAGGGTCAAAATAATACTTATCAAGCTTAGAAAATTAGTTATACATGCATGAGAAGAAGGTATGGTTTGAACCATGCAATATTAAGAGCTCCAAGTGTCAATCCAAGCCACAAACCTCATGAAAAGTGGCAAGAAACCCCATCAATTAGCTCAAAAAAATTGCCTTCATGATTGGAGTTATTTGAACATCTTATAACTTATGAGGATCAGTTCAAATGATTGTAATGGAAGAGGAGACTCTCAGACATGCCTCTCTATGTATTGGTTCCATGCTTAGTCTTCTAAAAACCTCTGAAAGTGAGCCATCATCATTTGTTGTCCATAAAACTGCACTTTCATGCACCCTACACACTTGGCCTCCAAAATGCCTTTTGTTTCTCATAAAAATCAATGGGAGGAAATGAATGACACCTGTAAATACCCTCCATGGCCCTAGAAGCATCATGCACACGTTAAAATGAGCTCATTTAAAGTTGTCTATCTTCTTCACTAGCTTGCCCAATATGCCAGATTTGAGTGGCTAAGTTGAAACACCTAATCAAGGTACTTATAAGTTTATTAAAGTCATGAAATGAATATGGATAGTTATCTTAAGTATTAAGCTTTCACCTAAAGTTGGTTTCATGTTCAAACTCCTCCTGTAGCCTGCACAACAAAAAAATGGTCAAGATAGCTTATTTCTACCATGTCTGTATAGGCATGTACATATAAAAAGCATGTGGAGCAGCCTGAGGGAGTCCTTTCCAAGGTCCAATAGGTTTCATGGTCATATTGTGTCATTATATTAGCTTTACAACACCACTTTCACAAACTGATCCTTGCAAGGGTTTAACAAGGGTTTTAGGCTTGTTTGCCCTCTTAAGCTTCGTTCATAAAAGTTGGATGTCCAAGTTGCCAACCAATTTCACTAGTTTGATGTTAAAATACCTCACTAGCTTCCCCTAAGTACTTTGGCTCCCATGGAGATCCTCCAAAAATATATGTGTTGAAACCTCTTCTATCGAGCTCCTCTTTCTCATTTTGCACAAGTCTGAATGGGTTTTTTAGCCAAAAATGTCTTTCTTTGGTTTACTTTGCACTCCAAGAGCTCTAACACATCTATATCCATCCCATAAACATGTTTCAATCATCTATATATATTCTCAAAAGTTAGAAATGGAGATGACCCCCCCTTAGGTGCTAGGCCTAGACCTTGTTCAATAGGCTTGCCTACAACCTTTGGTCAAAATGACCTTCCTTGATGGATTCCTTACACTCACATAGATTTATCATTTCTATTATGGTCCCACAAACATGATTATATAGGTTATACATAATATCAAGGACTAAAGTGAAGATGACTCCCCTATCTAGCATTAAGCTTCACTATTTCTCATAGTCTTGACTGCAACCCTTGTGGTCTAGAGCATTCTGTTGGATCCTCTGCTTATGTGAGGTGTTTTCCAAGATTTACTAGGTGTACCCCAGATTCCTCAATCTTCCTGAAGGGTCTATACACCTTCTAGCTTCATCTTTTATTCTCATTTCCCAAGGTTACAGGGTTTATGCATGGGGAAAGTGCCCTCTGTCTAAGACAAAACAAAGGGCACTTACTGTATTTTATTAGACTATTTAAGTGGTTTAGAAGCCTATTCAACTCATAGACATGTTTTTTACCAATTTTTAGCCCTTGGTAAGGTCCCTAGACCCCAAAACCTCCTTGATTTCTAAGGCAGACTTTACATAGGCAGACTATATGCAGGGGTTTCCATAAAGACTGTGAGTACTTTTTTTGAGCCACTTCTTTTCTTGATATACCACTTATGAGAGTATCATGGAGCTTTGTCACAATAATTAAAATGCTTTGATCTCTTTAAACTCACATTAACCTTCATGTCCTCACTCCACACCCTAACTGGGACAAGGTTGGGTTCCCCTTTTGACTGTGTTTCTTACTCCTTGAGGCATACATGTAGGCACATTTGTAGCCTCTTGGGCTTTAAACACATGATTCTATCCTTCCTTGGAAATTTTCAAGGTTAATTTATCAATTACCTTCATGTTCATGTCATCGTCTCATCTATGACACCTTAACACTGAGCTTGACATGACTGGTTGTGCTTCCTTTGGACAGACCCCTATAGTTGTTTATGCTTGTTTTAGGTTTATACATAGTGACTAAAAACCTTCCTTGAGTCCAAAAGGATCATTTTATGTTTGTTATATCCATTTGGAACTATCTTCATGTCATATCTATCTCAAGAGAATCAACGTCTTTGCTCTCTACCCCTCTAATTGAGACACCTAGTCTTTGACTCCTACCTATAGGTGTGAATGGCCTCCTAAGACCTAGGTGTGATGTTTGAAAAACTATCATAATCCCCTTTGATCACAAAAATACATGTTTGAATTTTCACTCAGCATGAGAATCCCCAAAACACCACTTGATCATCATTTTCTAGGACACTAATCAAACTGAGATATTCTGCCTATACCTTACCTTATTGTAGGTGGTTATTGCCCCAAATGAGTTTGGATATGATGCTTGAGAAACTCTCTTTGAATCCCTTAAGAAAACAAGTTGCACATATGATCTAGTATTCACCTATCTTTGAGTCTTAAAACACCAATTATGTATCAAGTTAAGATCACTAGTGAGACCTTGTTGTAGATGCCTATTTCTACAGTGTACGAACTATTCCCACCCCCTTATGTGGAAATAGGGTCTTGGAATATCATCAGTAGTTCCATGATGTTTATCATTCATATAATTAGGTTTCATACTCAAATATTTCTTCAAAACATGTTTTAGGCCTTTCTCCTTTATGGTGACCTACAAGACTGTATCCTCTACCATAAGCTTTGTTGTAGGTTGTTTGTTGCATGTTTAGGCTTGAAAATTGCTTAAATACTCTTCTTGCAACCTCCATCATCATTTCCAAGGATTTGTACCCTTTTATTCACCTTTTATAGCATTTTCATCATTGGAGTACTACCATCCTACTCACTACCAGACTGAGACAGTCACTTATAGTGGTTGTAGGTGTGCATCTAGGATTATCAGGGGTTTGTATGGGTTTGTCCATCATGTTTAGAGCTCATTTATATGATCAAGGTTTTGAAAAAGGTGATCATTAGTTCGCTTCATCACTCCACCTATTTATACCCCTTTACATGTCTCTTGAACACCCAAACTGATTCCTTGGACTGAGACACTTCTCCTCTGCTTGTTGCTGCACATTTTCACAATGTACGGACTGCAAGTATGAAAATGGAACCAAAAACATCTATCCTTGGAAAAACCTTCATGGTTGTCATGATTTAAGTTGTAACATTTGGATGAAGAGTTTTCTCATAGTTCTTTCCATGTAGATTTCATTGTCTAAGTTCAATGTTTTTGGAAGCACTTTCAGGACCCCAAACAACCATTCTCAATCCAATCTCTTGACCCCATTCTTGGTATAGTCCTTCTCCTTAGCAAGGGATAAAAGGTTTATCTATCTAAATACCTTAAAAACTCATTTTAACCTTACTATAAGACATCACAACAATCCTTTGGACCTTTGTTTCCTTGTTTTAGGGACAAAGGGCTTAAATTTTGTCCTTTCCTATTTGATCCAAGTTTCATGTTGGGATAAATAACGGAAGCACACAATTGATTACCAAGCAACTTAATATGCAAAAATTAACCAGAATACACAAGTAACTAGAATCCAGAAATAACACATGATATGAGAGACAATACACAACTTGTATTAAAACTCTTTCAGAAGAAAATACAACAAAGAAGGCTGCCACAGTTCTTCTTCCTTACACACCTCTAGGGCTCCCACACCTCTAGGGCATAAACAGTAAATCTTCCCTCAAAGCTCTCTCTCCTAGGTCCCAACACCCAACTCAAACACAGAGTTAGTGTTCACCTTACACCTGTGCTCTACGCACTCCACAAGTGCTCCACGCACTCCCCAAGTACAAACTGTACTCTAAGTAGATCCCACCTGATTTTACTCCATGTTGTGTTGATGTCCTCTCTGATCTTGCACACCTGCAAATCAATCTGGTTCTGCACACCTGTGAACCTTGACCTTGCACACACATACACCTATAAATTAATTATCTTATTTACCATGTAGATCTCTTATAGAAGCCATGCTCACCTGATGACCAAGATCATACACTTTTGAAGAACCCTGTTGATTCTCTAATCCAGCACCCGCACTTGGTACTGTGGCACTAGGAGGAACACACCATGCTCACCTCACACACAGAAAGAGCTTATATTATTGCTCTTTTACTCTCTAGCACATGTTTACAATACAACCAATGCGTCTCTTAAATAGATCTCATGCAAACAATAATTAGACACCTAATTACAATAATTAGATCTGCAGCTTCTAGTCTAAATTTGGCTCTAAACATACAAACACTTGGTTCGTCAACTAACTACCTGTAACATACTCGCAGCTCGAACCACAGGTGACCGACGTCGGTCCCTGTCTGCCTGAGGGGTGCCGATGCTGATTGACTTCTGACCGACGTTGGTTGCCTTCCTGTCTCCTCCCTACCGACGTCGGTTGGCCTAACTGATGCCAGTGACAGCAACACTCTGCAACCCTTCGCAACCTCCTTCCCTGCTTGCATCAGTGAAGCTTTTAGCTCCACAACCTAACAATCTCTCACTTAGAGATAAATAGTTGCACTGTACCTGTACATGTACCCCGTCTAATCTATTTCTCAACTTGTATCCCTCTTCAAGATGGATTCTGAAGACAACCCACCACATAACCTGTGGTGCACCTCCTGTCATCCGAGTACCCTGCCACATTCGAACCTATAATCCCATGTAGTGAAGTCCTGACCCTAAATAGCATGAATCCCTGCTGCTGGTCCCTCTCACATCCCTGAGAATCCATTTCTCTGAATTGGCTCCTAACTCTCTGACAACACCCACTGCTTGGGCAAACTCAGGTCTATATTAGACCTCATGTGATTTCGGACACTAAATTGTCCAGCCCTTGGTGTGCTCCGATCCTGCATCCTGAACCTCGCCAACACCTGATTCACATCAGCTCCCACTGGAGACAAAATCAACCTGTGATCTCTCATGTCTCCCATGCCAAACAATTTCACTGCTCCAAATTCTTCATAACAAACCACTGAACTAATCTTACCCTTAGCTCAGCAAAACCCTGTATGTACAAACCTGCTAGCAAACATATCATCCACATACAGTAACAAGATAATGTCATGACCATCATCCCCCTGGTAAGACAAACCACAGTAGTTACCCTGACATTGACTAAAGTCATGCTTTGTCATCCACCTGTCAAAACCTGTACCACTATCCTACAGCTTCCTCAAGACATATGACCTGGTCTTCCGTCTCATGTGTTCATTCTCTCTATTCTTCAACTAAGGTATCCATTCGTCTCTGTGCTTTCATACCTGTTGGCAACCCTACTAAATCTCTTGCTTGGTTCTGCATCATATTCCTACCATGCTCCCACTGTTTCCTGGATCCTTCTTGCTCTGCAGTCAGCAACTAGTATAAAGAAGAGGAACAACAAATTTGAGGCTTACTTACCACCTTCAGTCCTCCATATGGGCATTTGAGACTCTTTGACAGCGTGCTATCCATCCAAAATCCGTTACAGTGATTGACCTCAGTCACCAAACAGTCTGCATCCAATCGACATCGGTTCTTGCGCCTGTCCCTGACTACCAACCCTGCCGACGTCGGTGTCTCCTGCTGCCAACTTCGGTCCTCCTGATCGACGTCGGTCTTACCTACTATCGACGTTGGTTTTCCTGCTGACGCTGGTACCTATGTTTTTTTGTAAGTGATGACTTTTTTACTCGCAAGCTCCTTTGAATCAAAACCCATGTCCAAACTGCCTTGCTCAGAAGTATCCAACTCCATCCACTGGTCTCTGTCTACCATCTCCTCCATAAACACTAAGGCTTTCCAGTTCTTAAGCCTGTCAAATATATCAGTCTTCCTCTTAAGAACATGCATCTCTTTCTTGCTCATGTGACCAAGCCTACAAAGCCACGTCTCCACAACAGAAGAAGAATCAGTAATATAAACAAGTAGATAAAGAGTGCATGTTTTCTTACCACCAGCTAATTCAAGTGCATCCGCTATGAGAGTTCTTGTGCATCTCTCATCACCCAACTTTTTTGAAGAAATTAGCCACATCTCCAAACCTGGGACCTGCATGACCTCCTTCAACACCCATGTGTTGATCACCTGCAATTTCAGCGTCACTTCCCCTTTGCCAATTCTTTGGAAAGGCTCACCAACTCCTCTCCCTGGGGCTGCATGGAAAGAGGCAACAGAATCTATTATCCAAGATTCAACTTTATCTAAGAAACCTCTCAGAGCATCCTGTGCAACAACCCCTGCAACATCTGCATCTTCAGTTCCTTCATGCTGATCTGCTACCAACCAACAATCTTTTTTACCTACTCTTTCTTTTCATAGGACCGTAAGTGACCATCTGTGCTTGTCAACTCCTCCATTCTTAGCTTACTTTCATCTGCCATTGCTCTACTCCCACTCAATCAGAAACCCCTGAAAGTGACCTGTAACCAAACACAAAATCTGCTCCCTGCAACCTTAGCTCTGATACCACGTGTTGGGATAAATAACGGAAGCACACAATTGATTACCAAGCAACTTAATATGCGAAAATTAACCAGAATGCACAAGTAACTAGAATCTAGAAATAACACATGATATGAGAGACAATACACAACTTGTATTAAAACTCTTTCAGAAAGAAATACAACAAAGAAGGCTGCCACAATTCTTCTTCCTTACACACCTCTAGGGCTCCCACACCTCTAGGGCATAAACAGTAAATCTTTCTTCAAAGCTCTCTCTTCTAAGTCCTAACACCCAACTCAAACACAGAGTTGGTGTTCACCTTACACCTGTGCTCCACGCACTCCGCAAGTGCTCCACGCACTCCCCAAGTACAAACTGTACTCCAAGTAGATTCCACCTGATTCTGCTCCCTATTGTGTTACTATCCTCTCTGATCTTGCACACTTACAAATCAATCTGGTTTCGCACACCTGTGAACCTTGACCTTGCACACACATACACCTGCAAATCAATGATCTTACTTACCATGTAGATCTCTTATAGAAGCCATGCTCACCTGATGACCAAGATCATACACTTCTGAAGAACCTGCTGATTCTCTAATCCAGCACCCACACTTGGTACTGTGGCACTAGGAGGAACACACCATGCTCACATCACACACAGAAGGAGCTTATATTATTGCTCTCTTACTCTCTAGCATACATTTACAATACAACCAATGAGTCTCTTAAATAGATCTCATGCAAACAATAATTAGACACCTAATTACAATAATTAGATCCGCAGCTTCTAGTCTAAATTTGGCTCTAAACATGCAAACACTTGGTTCATCAACTAACTGCTCGTAACATACTTGCAGCTCAAACCACAGGTGATCGACATCGGCCCCTGTCTGCCTGGGGGGTGCCGACGCCGGTCGACTTCTGATCGACATCGGTTGCCTTCCTGTCTCCTCCCTACCGACGTCGATTGGCCTGACCGACGCTGGCGATAGCAACACTCCGCAACCCTTCACAACCTCCTTCCCTGCTTGCATCAGTGAAGCTTTTAGCTCCACAACCTAACAACAACCATTCTCAATCCAATCTCTTGACCCCATTCTTGGTATAGTCCTTCTCCTTAGCAAGGGATAAAAGGTTTATCTATCTAGATACCTTAAAAACTCTTTTTAACCTTACTATAAGACATCACAACAATCCTTTGGACCTTTGTTTCCTTGTTTTAGGGACAAAGGGCTTAAATTTTGTCCTTTCCTATTTGATCCAAGTTTTCATTTATATTTGCCCACTTGATGTTTCAATTAGACCTATCTTGAGCTTTCACACATGTTATGGTTTGAAAGAAGATCTTACCATGCTTGAATATTTCATACCAATACCTTTAAGGCTCTGCCAATAGCACCTGTAGGTGGATACTTTCACACACAGGCATTGAATACAAGAATGAGCAGTGTATATTGCATTTGCCTTTCAAAAGGGTTATAGGCCTATCTCAATGCCCTCAAATGAACTCCTCACACTTCAAAGAGTTTGATATCATCACTAATGCTTCATTATTATCATGATATTGCTCTGAATACCTGTAGATGCATGCTAATGGCTGACTGTATGCAAAAGTTGTAAATGATTGCACACCTCCTCTTTGACATCATATGAAAACTTGGGACACCACCATATGCCAACCAAGGATGAATCAAGACTTAAAAACCTTAAACACACTTATGAACATGTTACACAGGTCCTCTATATAGAATTCAAACTTCTTTATGTGGAAAAATGATTAAAATTATTTATTGTAACACCCTCCTGCAAAGTGAGTTAGGTGGCTTATCAAAACAACTTGAAAGCTGAAAAAAATCATGGAAAGTAATAGAAGAGGAAGTCAAGATGCTCTAGAAACAAGCTCAACAATTTTATTATACAAATCTCCCAAACCAAAGCAAAACCCATAGGGTGTACAAATTAGTAGGCAGTTTTGAACAGTCAACTTCAAATGGATTATTCATAAAGCACAGTTGATCATTTTCAAACTTCTTTCTATAAAAATGGAAGTCTTTGAGTGTAGACTATGTCCCCAAGAGCATTTTGCTTGAAACCTCCTGTGTTGATCATACCAAGAAAGAACCTACAATTCACTTCTCTATGCCAAGAAGGGTGAAAAAAAGATAGAATAGTTTTTGAAAAAAAATGGCACTTATAGACCAATTCAAACATGGAGATGAATGTAGGGAAGCTGAAGTGACACTTTTCACCATTTTCTAAGTGGCACACTTCCCAAAGAGGTCGTACAAGTGCCAAACTCTTCCATTTCTTTAAGAAAGCTAGCATTTCCTCTAATGAACCTACCATATTTTAGTTATGTCAGTTGTCTAAGACTTCTAAGGACACATGAAAAATGACATCATATTTTGATACTTGCACATTTCTTTAAAAACTTGTACAAAAAGTTAAATGTGTTATTTTCACCTTTCAAATGACCTAAAAATGATAAATGGACATAAAAACTAATTGACCAAAGCTAATATAACATTAGTTGATATCAATTAACCTATAGTTCACCTCATGACAAGATATTAGACCCCCTAAATCACAGAAAACTCAAGCTTTTATCTAGGGGTGCCCCAATTTGACTAAAAAGTCAGATTTGGTCAACAGTATCCATAGATGGTATCATTAGTGGAAAGCTTAGGAAGCACAAAAGTATGTTGCATAAGAACAACCACATAAATCTGAGTAACTTGTGTTTCCCTCAAATCCTTGGTGGACATCACATGTGTAGCCATTAATGTAGACATGAAAAGAAACAATAGGAGCAATGGTATGAACAACTATTGTATAATCTATGCCTCTTAAAGGTTGATTAGTATCATTTAAAAATTTATGTTGTTCCTTTTATGTGGCTACGGTAAGTCTCTTTATGTTTTTAGCCTCTAGGATTATGTTCAATATCTTATCCAAATCATTAAGTGGCATAAAAATTCAATTTTGAAAATTAGAAAGGGTTACGACTTGTGCAAGATATACACCATTAAGCTCAATGAGATGTATTCTACCATGATATTCATTATTATGTTCATAATCATCTTATAAGAATTTTCAAGTTCATTGTTTTATCTTCTTTTGGAGTTTTACACAATAATACCCAAGCAACTAAAATTGTTTAAAAAGAATGACAATATTCAGATTTACACTAAAATACAGTCAATAATACAGATTTGTCTAATTTAGTATATGTGATAAATAAAATAACTACAAAGCAACTAAGGGACAAAGAGAGCATATCTTATTTAATAATATATCTTGGATCATGGCAATGGTTAGGAGTCGTCACAGGACTGTGTTGGAGATCTAAATTTTATTTGTTATATATTATGATAGTTTTTTACCTTCGAACAGTTGTATCAATTTAGGATAGTAACATCGATGATTATGTCTGTATCCAATGCTAGTGTCCAGTGAGATCCATATATAGGAATGATCTCAAATTTGAACCAGACATGCGCTCACTCCCCCCTGTGTAATCATTGTATGTCTCAAATTATGTTCGTCTATGTGCTTGATCTCGGTAATAAGTAACCCTATTTTTTTGCATTGTGTCTCTTGTAACCTATTTTAAAAAGGGGTTAATAACATGAGTCAAGCTAGCTCTACTAACCCTGTTATTGTTAAGTGTTATTTACATAGTTAATACTCCTAAGAGAGCCTTAGACTCACATGTAGTTCCCCCTCCTATGCATGTGTGTGGAATTGCAACTGTATAGCTATATGTTCTTTCTCTTATTAATATTTGGTACAAGTGATGCAATAGTATATTTGACCTTTTGAATGCTTCAGATATTTAAAATAGTGTTGTAGTGCAATTTGATAGCTTGAAATAGATAGTACTTTATTATTATAGAATTGTCTTATCAAATTGGAAGGTAGTGCAATTAGACCATAGCCTTTATATATACATGAACCTTTTAACTTTGAATTAGAACCTAGTGATGCATGAAACGCTGACCATAAGATGGGAAAAGAGGGCTAACAAAATGGTCACAAAATGAAAGATACGAAAAGAGACAAAAAGATAAAACTGGATAGTTGTGTCAAAGCTGGACACTAACATCGATGTTAGTGTTCCAGATGAACTCAAGTGTCCAAGGGGTAAAGCATATAAAAAATAAGCAAAATAGGTAGGGGTCTTTGGTATACATTGGATGAAGATAAATAAATATAACACACATGTCCAAGGGGTAAGTAAATCAAGTGAAATAAAATGGAATCGAAGAAGTCTATGATAACAGAACAAATAACACGATTGTAACACTAGCCAAATCTAAATGTAAGACCAATAGCAAAGACATTCACCATGAAACAATGAGAGCAAAGTTGAGTACACCATAACATAGATATACTATGAAAAAACCTCATAAAGAGGTAAAAAACCCACCAAGATTATTCATTATTTGAGAAATAAAATATACCCAATACAAGCTTTATTTTCTTTCTCTTCTCTTTTTTCATTACATCTTACAATATAAACTCTTTATTATATAGGCAATGTAATCTGCCCATTATAAATATTTTTTTCAACCACTATATTAATGGATCCAACCTCTGTAAAGGTCATTTAATATATTTTATTATTTATTTATATGAAGATAAGCTCATGATAATAATAAAATATATTATTATTTAATTAAAGTATTAAGAGTACATAAATAACACCACTTAACCATTAATTATTCTAATACTCTCCCTTAAAATTAAGTGGCAATACAAGATGATTTTTAAGAGGTAACAACATAACGAACTTACACTCCATAAACAATCTATATGATAAGTTTTAAGAGGTGATAATTGAAGGAAACATCCTTCATCATGCCATAGTCACCTTTAAAAAAATTATGCAATGTAAACATAGTCACCCAAAGATATTACACTATTTAACTATAGACACCCAAATGTGTTATACTATGTAACCACAATCACATAGTCACTTTTTTAAAAATTACATTATTCAACTATAAATACCTAAAGGTATTACACTATGTAACCGCAATCACATAGTCACATTTAAAAGAATTACATTATACACCCATAAATACCTAAAGGTTTTGCATTATGTCCCTATAGGCACTTTTAAAGGAATTATATTATATAATCTTAAACCACTTAAAGTGAGTTTAGACTAACATGATCATGAGACTACATCTCACAATAAGAATACATCTCACAATTTCTCACGAATAATCAACCAAACATATTGAAGTCTTTTATAACATAAAGACTTTCATGTTACCATGTGCTGGGTATAATATAGACTTCCATATGAAGTTTACCAAAATCACATAAACTGAAATATTATAATGCTTTACACTGAGAAAAATTATAGAGATAGAAGGAAACACACAACCCATATGGCTTTTAAAAAGTGACATTGTCATGCACACTCTCTCTCAATGGCAACTTCGATAAACCCAATATTGAATGAACTTTAATAAGCTTTAGTTTTTTGGTGTTGCATTAGATTTTTTATCAAAGCTATACAATTTTGACTATCACCAAGAAGGTTGGTATAATGAGAAACTTTCACATAATATTCGTATATCATCTTTCATAGCCACAAGACTTTTTTAGCAACTTCCACATGAAATGCTCCAAGTGATAGCACTTACATCAAACATAAACACATATCCAGAAGTAGACTCATCATAGTATGGTTAGCATCACAAAAACTAAATAAATTAGTATAATCAAAAAATATATATATAAATCAAAGTTTACAATTTTTTTTTATATCAAAATATTTGTTTTGCTAATTTTTAATTATCTAAATATGGATCTTACATAAATTTGAAAGTAACACATCTTATGAAATATCTATCTTAACAATAGTTAGATAAATCAAAATACCAATAAGATATTTGTAAATAGGGGTTAGCTTTATTGCACATAATTTTTTGATCAAATTTTAACACAACTTTCAATGGGAGTATATGTAAGCTTGCAATCAAGCATGTACATACAATAAATTCATTAATAATTAGATACTAAGTTAACCAAACATTACAAATTTTATTAGGAATAATTCATATTATAATTTGAGTCATAAATATTATTTTCTTTTTTTTTAAAGTCGATATTACAAGTTTACATTTTATACTAAATTGATAAAAAAAAATTTAAAAAGTAAAAAATTTAACATATTTTATACTTGATTTTGAAATAAAAACACATACTCTAGTGAGTAAACAACACTAGCCACTTTAGTTGATTGCAAAATAATTAAAAAATACAAATGATTAAAACAAAGGTATAAGTTGTAAGTATCATAAAAGTGGATACAAGTGTCGTAAATAGTGTCACAAATTACATTATTTGACCAAATTATTATAAAAATAATATAAAGAAGTTTTAAATCAACTCAAAGACCTTCATAATGTGTCTGGACTATGTCAAAATTTATAAATGAATTGGTTAGACAACTATGATCGACAAGGAATGGATAGGATCAAAAGTCAAATAAATTGTCACACACGGCACACGTTCCCACGTGAATGATTATGTACATTAAAAAAATAGTTTTTAATAATAAACTAAGTTTAGTCAAAAAAGAAAGAATGAGGGGATTTAAACATAAGACCTCTCTCATGCAAGTGTACTTAGCAAAATAAAGCTAGCCAACTCACCCACTAAGCATGTTAACACAATAAATGCACTAACTTATGTTTAACATTTTTTTGGTCTAATTTTTATTTTATTTTTAAATAGATAAATTAGAATTAAATATTTTTATTAAAATAATAAAATGCAAGCATTTATTTAAAATTTAAAAAAATAAAAGATTTTGAAATACATAGGTGGTGTCCACTGCTTGGGTGAAAAATAAAGCATTAAATAAAAACTTCATTTATTAAATACAATGGCATTGAAGAAAGATGTAAGGGAGCTTGCAGGGGCTACAAGAGGTCAAAACGGGTTCTGTAAAGCTTGCAACCACCTCCAAACAGCGCTCCAAAGCACATGGAACCTTCAAATTTTGATTTTAAGCATAGAATCTAGCTGTTACAATTTTTTAGGTCATACTATGATGGCCAAGGACGGTATAAAAACCAAAACTCTTCCCTGTTCTTTCAAATAACCTTTGAGACAGTTTTAGAATGCCTCAAAACTGATGAAACGCACTTAACAGATCTAAAAATGAGTAAGAAGTGAAAAATCCAAATTTTTCTTCTATCCAAAGGTCATACAAGTCTGAACTAAGATGCCAATAGAGGTTTGGAAAAGAAAATAGAGCTGAAAGAGTAGATTACAGAGTTTGGAGAGAGTTTAACAAGCTTAAATCTGATAATTTAGCCTCTTCAAGGATCAACACTAGGAAGGAGAGGAACTAAAGCATTTTTTTATTTTATTTTTCTTATATCCTTCATGGAGGTCGTACAAAGCAAGCTTGAAAGCATGAAAAAATCAAAGTTTTAGAAGATATGCCTCAAAGGTTTTGAGAAAGCTTTGGGTGACTTGAAAACTAGTTAAATCTTCTTGAAACATAAGATCCATTCAACAGAGGCTAAAAATAGAGATTTTAACAAAAAGAAATCGTAAAAGACCATACAAGAATGTCTAAACTATGATTTGCAAGCTTGTTGGCTCTCTTAATGCTTTCATCTACCAATAAGTGCTAGCTCTATGACTTAGAGAGCTTTAAACACATTCATACAGATTGTTAGTCCAAAAAATAAGATAATCTTAAGATTTTTAATGCTTAAAGAAGTATTTTTAACCTATTTTAAGATTTTTAGTCAGACATATGACATCAAACTAAGCTTAAAATATGAAAAATTGCATAGATTTGATATTTATAGGCTTCTATGGAGGAAAAAGTAGAATAACTTACTTCCTACAGAAAGAAAAGCTTGAAAAAACTTATGAACACACCATGGCTTGAAATATGGATGAATATGGGTTTGAACACATGCCAAAAACTCAATCTTTGATCTTGCCTCTTGATCATACATCAACTTAACTCTGATACCATGACAGAATAAGCAATATGATTGTAACAGTAGCCAGATTTGATGTGAGACCAATAGCAAAGACATCACCATAAAACAAAAAGATCAAAGTTGAACACACCATAACACAGATATACCGTGGAAAAACTTTATGAAGAGGTAGAAAACCCACCAAAATTATTCATTATTTGAGAAATAAAATATACCTAGTACAAGTTTTATCTTCTCTTTTTTCATTACATTTTACAATATAAACTCTTTATTATATAGGTAAGGTAATCTACGCATTATAAATGGTCTTTTTTAACCACCACATTAATGTGTCCAACCTCTCTAAACATCATTTAATATATTTTATTATTTATTTATATGAGGATAAATTCATGATAAATAATAAAATATATTATTATTTAACCAATTTAATTTAATGTATTAAGGGTACATAAATAGTACCACTTAACCATTAATTGTTTCAATACATGAGAGACTACATCACTAGATGTATAATTTTTAGTAAAAGGTATATACATATAAGAAGATTAAAATTATATGTACTTGTACTAAAATAGGTGTCTATATTTGCTCCATTTAATCGAGTAATGCAAGAGAAAAACAAAATTGACTAGTTTAAAGAAAAATAAAATATATACCATGGTGTGAACACACGCCTTGTGTTTTCTCGAGTTGTTCTTTTAATATTTCATCTTTTGAACATTACCTACAACCAAACATATGCCAAAAATAGTAAATCAGTGTTTATAATTTGTATGTAAGCAACACTAATAAGAAGCATAAAGAAAGAGCATGGATAAAGTACCCCTGTGTATGTGTCACGTAGTAACAAGGTTTAGAATGCTAGAGACTGGAGAAGGAGACAAGGGGATTTGAAACCTCATCCATCTTCTGGCTAGGAAGATGAGCAAGTCTACAAGTGGTAAAAGTGTATTGCACCATGGTGGTGATGTACCTGGAGTAATGAGAGTTGGAAGGTGATCTTGCCCCTAACTCGGAATAGGAAGAGTGGTGATTCAGCCATCAGGAGTATCATTTTTCGATGAGCACAACTCAAGTACAAAAGATATGTATATATATAGCTTAATATAGCGTGAGTGATGTAATTAAGTTCACCCAAAAAACTTGATGAGACCGGACAATTTAATACCTACAATCACACCAAAAATAAGAACCAACCACTACAGATAGGTAAGGTTCAATACAGTCTGTAAATACTCTATTGAGGTATTAGTACGTCGGGGTATTAGTACATAGAAGTTTTGAAATTTTGAAATTGATATAAATTTTTATAATATTAAGCACATGTTGCATAACATATGCACCTTGGATATGTCTCATGTTGAAACTGTGTATGATAAATGGTACTATATGGGAGTTTGCCACAACCATGAATCTAAATCATATATTGTGTATGTTTTTCTCAATTTAAAATTTTGTATAAATATGGAGAACATGCTTCCAAAGCATGCCCCCACTATGTATAAAGGAACCTAAAGCTGGAATAAGTACCAATATAGAGGACATGTTTTTCAAAACATGCCCCCACTGTAAATTAGAAATATTGAATACTGAATAGGTGTGGAGAACATGCTTCCCAAGAATGCCCCCATTGAATCTAAGAACTATTAATGTGTGGAAGCCATGCCCATATGACATGCCTCCACTGAATTTGAAAGTTAATATAAGTATCACATACTGAATAATTTGTAGAACATGTTTCCAAAGCATGCCCTCACTTTAATCTAAGATTTGTGCCAAGTGTGTTCCGATTGTATAGAACACGTTTATAAACATGCCCTTACTGATATGTCCCCATTTTTAGGGAGGAGAGAATATAGTGCCTACTAGTGGTCTCCTCATAAAAGGAATAATAGAAAAAAAAATTGATTGCATTTAACTTGGTAATATTTTGTTAATGTCGTGGTCAAGAATTTGTAACATTATTTTCGGTAGTATCTAGAATGTAGTAGGATATCTATGCAGCAGAAATTTTAGTGACTTTTAACAATGTTTGAAAATTTACAAATTTGGTATGATATGGAAGGGATAATTGTCTAGATCTAAAATTAGCTTGTAGTTTTGAATTTGGATAACCAAAGCTCAAGATATGGTCTTTTGAAGTTGTGTCAAAGTGGTATATTAGGTGGGTTATAATAGAATTTTGAAATCATTAGCATTTAGAACTTTTGTGAATTTTGAGCTCTAAGTCTAGAAAAGAACAATGTTACGTAGAAGAGCTCCTTGTCCCTTGTGATTTGATATACTTTGGAGTGCCCTCACCGGTTAAAATTTTGATGCGCTTGTAAGTAATTTTTTGACAATTTATTGGTAATTTTGATTTTTTTTAAATTTGTGTTTTGAGCATATTTTTTGGCATTTTTGTGGGATGTCAGATGCTTACATCGGCATCCTAGATTCTTGGGTTGGGACAGTGATGTAACTATCCACTTTTGGACGTTACCATCCGATGTTTTTGTCTAGTGCGAATGTTAGCGCCTAACGCATCTACCCTACATGGACACTAGCATCAGACATTAACATATTTTTTATTTTATGTTTAATTTATTGATATTTATATATTTTTATAATGAAATGTGGTCACTAACAATTTTATATTGTTTCCTTCTTGGTTGTATAAGGATGTGCATATTTGAGAGTTCTAGCATGGTCGACATTATTCAACATTGGTAGAGCTTGGTTTGGATGCAGTTGACTGGTTTATTATTGATCATGTAGGATTGAGTTATGTGGCTCATGTGGGATAGATTTCATATGATATTCACCTCCTCATAGCTCTAACAAAGAGGTGAAACCTAGATACATATACATTTTGGCTTCTTGCTGATGACAAGACCATCACCTTGGAGAATGTATATCAAATATTTTGATTGACAATTACGGGTGAGAGGGTGCAGGTTGCCGATGATGGTAGTCATATCTATATTCAGTGGTCCCATGTATATTTACAAAGTAGAGGGCTCCTAATGTGGAGCCAAAAAATAAGGTTCAATTTGGTGATATTATCATAGGTGATGTTCCATGACTGTGGAAATTTAATATGTGTTACTGGCATCATTTGTAGTTGTGGAGGGTTAGATAGTTGCGATTTGTTATTGTATGTACTAGATAGTTTATAATATTGAGTTGGGTAGGAACAAATATTCTTGGGCTTGCACAGTATTAACCCACTTGTACAAGGATCTCTATAGATTGACATTGGAGAGCCATGGTGGTGGTATTGGCATGGTGACTCTATTGCATGTCTGAACGTATGAGCATATCACAGTAATACGATTAGTTGGGGTCCTCTCCTTGGATGGGCTCACCCATAAGAGTTTGCTAAGCAGGGGGTATTCCCACATGGTAGAATTCATAACATGATGGAGTACCAGACTACTTTGGATAGTTTTTTCTTGATCAAATTGTGTGATATCCTTATAAGACTTATGTTGGGTGGCTTGAGGATGACCATGAGTTACAGAGAGTTTGTGTTACTATGTGGTTGATTGATCAGTTTCCTAGTGTGTATGATTTCTTTCAGTATGATCATGTGTTACGACGGTTTGGGATTGAGTATGGGGTGCCCTTAGTACCATATTCATGACATCGCATAGTATGAAGTGGTCATAGGTTGCATGATAGGCTAACACCCACTATTGTAGATCTAGCCTTGCCCCTTGGTGATGAGTGAGATCTCATGGTTCCCCTAGTAGTAGGAGATGATGTAGGTTGTACTAATGAGTATGTGCAGTGGTGGGCTAGGGCTCAATGGTCTCTGTTGCAAAAATCCATCAAATCTTAATCTCTCTAAGTGCATGCATTAAAGGGTGCACCGGGTAAGGGTTGGGTATACCATAGATGATTTGCAAGATTATTGTCCACTATACCACCACTTGCAACCAACACAAACCTCTCATATACAATTTTATAAGCTTTGACACCTCCCATACACACTCCTCCAAGAAATTCACTGTCTCAAATAGCCCTTACCTAAGCAAAAACCTCTTTTTAAGTTTTATTAAACAAAGTCAACCTAGGTTTACCCTATACTTAAAATAGATGAGCACGTTATGGGATTAGGTCATCCTCGACCAACCCAATATAAGACCTAACTATTTTACATTATTTAATAATACAATGTCGATTGGGTCGACTCTATTGACTAAAAATTTTCAAGAGTTTAAGGTAAGATCCTGCTATATATACACATCTATTTCCACCATTTCATAGAGACGAATAGATTTAATCATTTATTTAGCACCTATTTACAATTTACTATTCCACCATTCTACTTGAATAGTCATTGCTTAGGGTTTACACTTGGAGATAAGGATCTTGTCTTGTGGAAAAGTCTTGGATGCTTTGGTCGATCTTAGTAATCCTTACAAACCAAAACAACCTCTTGCAAAGCACCATTAACCAAGGGAAATATTAAGTCTCAACAAGTTCATATTCAAGGTAAGTATCTCTAACTCTTATTCCTCTATTTTAATAGATAGAAGTAGCATAAGTAATGGATTTTGAATGTATTTTTCTCTCCATGTATTAAGGTTATATTTATATTAACTTAATTAGAATTTTTTTATGCGTTTTAATTAACCCTCTTTTGTGCCACATGCTTTGGTGAACACTAGGTTAGATTTTACTTTACTTTATAATTTACTTGTGAATAAGAAAACATAGGACCTAGATAGAGTTATTGCATGGTATTACATAGTTAGAGGCTTTAAACCCCTCTCTAGTGATATTTTTAGGGTAAGAGAACCTTTGGTTAGGTCTAGTAGATGCATATTAGTCATGACCTTGATTGTCTAAATGTACCAACAAGCAGAAGTGCTAATGTGGTTTATCTTCTCCAAGCTAGTATTGATTTGTAGATCAATTTCACTTTTCTTTATATACATTTTGATGAACTCGATGTAAATCTAACCCTTATAATTTTTCCTGTGTGCTTTCATTTATTAACATCTATTATATGTTTTCATTTATACGGTACTGGATTGAATATGTTGATACAGTCTAACATTATATACGCAGGTTTAACACATAGTCACTGCAATTGATTTTGTATTTCTTTGTGTAGGTATTCTTCAATAAAAGGTAACTAGATCAATTAGTTTGACTCAGTTTGCTTCGTTCATATAGGTTTTTAGACTTTGTCGATCCAGTCGACTTTGTTAGAAAAATAAAAATCATCATCTGAATAACACAACATGAAAATAGCAACTTTGTCATCTTAAAAATTATCAGGGTCATTCTTACCTTCTTAGTCATTTATGTTCACCATTTATAGTCCTATTTTTCATAGTTTTTAGTCTATAAAACTATAACCCTACAATGAACTGGGTAAAATAGATCGACATAGTTTTGTAGCTTATTTTCTTGTCTAGAAAACTCAGTCAACATGTTGAATTGTGTTCTTCTGGCTCTTGCTTCAATAGATAGTATCGACCTTGTCAATTTTGATCTGTACAATTTGCATACAAAATCATCTGAACTGACTTTGTACTCTTCAAAACAAAGGAATTAACCTATCTTATTAGTAATTAATTCACTTTTCATTTTTTTTAGTTGCTTGCTTAAAGTAACAAACATAAACTAAATAGAAGGTTTTTAATTTACCAATTTAGTCACTATTTTTCTTTTTTACATACTTTCAAATCATATAACAACAAAAAATATTAAACTTTTATCGAAGGTCTACCTATTTGGATTTCATCATCAAAAGGAACGCTGACTTAATTTTCTGACCAAGTATAAATACGTGGTTGATGGTATATACTTGTAAAGCACCTAACATCCTTATCACTGCAAGATTGTGAAGTATGGGGGTAGGCCCCAATACCAAGTCGATACCATCACCAATATAGATCCCTTTCAACCTCAACTGTCTAAAATTATTCTTAAATTGATTTTCTAGTTCCTTGTTATAGCCAACTCTTTATCACATTTATTTTAAAAATTGTTATAACTTAAAACATTCAGAGATAACCACATAGATTAGCATTTCTATTTTTTTTGTTTACTCTCTAATCATTGTATGTTGTATTGCAAAACTTATATCAGACAATGTTGGTACAAGGTTTGTGTTGTGTGTTACAACTGTATTGACTAGATCAATACAATTTTTGTGTTTTTCTTTCAATTTTTTACAAAATCAGACTAGATTGTCTATAGTCATAATTGTCAAAACCTTTCCCTACCCTCAAAACATAGTCGATCTTCTTGATTGTGTCTCATATAGTTTTTGTCTTTCTACAAGACATAGTTGTCATGTTCGACCTAGTCTCTTCCAAACTGGGCATACTTCTTTTCCACAGAACACAATTATCATGTTTGACTTAGTCTCTTGCAGGCTAGTCAAACTTCTTTTCTACATAACACAATCATTCTAGCTAACTTAGTCTCACATAGACTGGTCTTTATTACTTCTCCACAGCACATAGTAGACTAATCTGACTGTGTCCTTTTCTCAACTTTTCTATTGGTCTTCCTTCCAAACTCTATCGACTCAGTCAACTCTTTACCTCTTGGTCAATATTGTTTGGTATTTACCCAAGTTTATTTATATTTTTTATCTTTGTTTTTTGATATTAGATTTTTACTTTAAGTTTCATGAAATCCCCTATCATAATCTTTTTGGACAACCTCGATCCATTTCAACAATATATGGGATGTTTTTTTCTTCCTACCTTTGCTATCTGAGAGGATTTTTACTCTTAGAACACTTTTGTTCATCTTTCATCTTTGGGCTGTAATATGATCCAAATTACTCCAACTAATGACATTGATGGATCAGATCTATTTTATACTTCTCAAGATAATTTTTTCTTTAAACCACCTTATTACACTATGGGGCAATTGACACAAGCTTAACCAATAACCCCATAAGAAACCTTATAAACACATACCCACCTCCTTACAATCTTCCACCTAGCAATGTTAGAACAATTAATGTCTAAGTGGTTATTATAAACCCCTGGCTTACATTGGTAATTAATTAAATAAATAATAATATATTATTTATTTACTCGAGGTGTAAACTTTGAGAAAACAAATAATCTTAATGTAGTTATTTAATATTTATTAATTAGATTTATCAGGGTGGATGGACCCATTATTTTCACAATGGTCACATTTCCTCGTGAATCATTAAAAATAGGGTTTTACCATTATTGTAAAATATCTCTCGAACACAAAAAATATTCAAGTATTCCTGTGTGTGACAAATACTTGTCTGACACAAACTTGTGAAGAATTTATATGAGTGAGATGAAGAAGATTTGATGTATTAGGGTTATTATTGTTTCTCAATACTAAATATCACTTTGCTAGATTTTTACCTTTTTGAAGTTTTTTCCTAGATAAATACTTGTGTTATGTTTTATTGATCTTGGCTCATTATGTTATATTTTGCTCATTAAATCTCTTCTAGATTCATGCTTATTACACTTATATATTTTAACATGTTATCAGACCCAGTGGAGAGGATTTTGATCAGCAAGCATATAGAATAATTGAATTGATATTTCAATTTATTCAAAGCTTGGGAACTTGGACGTCATTGTATGGCCTAGGTATTTTTTTAAAATAGAAACTCAGATTTTTGTGCATCAAATTACCTTCTGAAAGTTTTATTCATTTAGTTTTGCAAAGATAAGGACCCATGTAATTTTTCAAGGCCTGAGAAGCTCTCGATCAACCTATTCAAATTTTTCTCTCCTCCATTAATGTACATGTACGGCTTGGGAGGTTGGCAAAAATTGTTTTTGGCACCAAAATTTTTTTTAAAGGCTTGTTGGCATTGTGGGAGGATTTTAGGAAGGTTTGCAAATTTTGAAGGCTTGAGAAGGCCTCTATCTCCCTCAAGTGTTTTTTTCTCCTCCCAAACTTGTGTCATTTCCACCTACAGAAAATATTAAGGTAAATATAAAGTTCTAATAAATATTTAAAAAATAATTTATTTTTTTATTTTATAAATTTGATTTACCTTTTATTAAATTATTTCACCAAAATTTTAAAAAAACAAGTAATTTGTTTTTACTTTTGTTTACATGTATAATAAATAAATATTTTTTAAAAAAAAATAGATAAAATAATTAAATATAATATTTTGCATGTAAACCTTTGACTTCACTCATAGATAAGTTGGTGATTATATTTTTTTAGTAAAAAATTGTAAAAGATAAGTCTAGTATTCAATTATCATTAGCATTTTTTTTCTTGTTGACTCTAGTCAAAATTAATTGCAAATTAATTTAATTTGAATATCACTTTTTAGTTTGCATGTCTTCCTTCTCACGTGAAAACTCCCTAAACCTATCGATTTGTCCTTCTTTCGACACTTGATATAGTCTAAACCTAGGCAATTATAGTCATCCAACCAATCGATCTTTAAGTTTTAACATGTTTCAGACACATGGATGTAGTTAACTTTTTGTTTTGAAACTTTTTATTATTGATTTTATACATTTTTTATTAATTGTGCCTAGGTGATCATTGTGAGTGTGACTCTTTCAACACCTAGAATTGTGCAACTTTATTTCAATTTTTTGCTTTGGTTAGCATCTAAATTATATATCTAAATATAGTTGCATGCTCAATTCAATTTATTTTATAAATAGTTCAAAAAAAAATATTTAAAAATGTTAAATCATAAAATTGTTTTTATTTTTAGTGTATTTTTATGACACTTGTGACACCCTGTTTTGTCACAAATTTGTTGAAAAAAATTGTTTTATCAAGCTTTAATTTAAAAAAATAGTATGTATTTACTTTTTTAAATTTGTTTTAATTATCAATAAATTTAAAATTCACACTTAAAAATTTATTTCTTAATCATTTGGATACTATCATGTTTAAAGGAAAGTCATGGTTTCACCTCATTTTTCCTTAAACAAATCTCAAATAACTATAACATATAAAAAATTCATGTTAAAGCTAAATTCATGACCCATAAATTATATAATATTATCATTAGGATTGAGAAAACCCTCTTTGGATGACATGTAATACCTGAGCTTACCAGTACATTTCAACAAAAATATTAGAAAGCTATATCCATTATCTTGCAGAGTGTTAAGGATGAATTCTTTCTCCACATTAGTAATCAAAAATCTCCTTGCGAAACTTAAAAACTTCTTGAATCCATGCATGAGGGCACTCGTCTCTCAAAAATCATTAAGTTAATCTTTGAATTGCTGACAACACCTATGAAGGGTGGTAAAAAAAAGTTGAGAATTTTCTAGCTAAAATTAAAAATATTAAAACTCATTTAGATAGTTGTAATTATAATTTGATTCAAGATCAGTTGTTTTATTTTATAATTCAATTGAATATTCATAAAAAATTTAGAAATTTTGTTTCAATTTTAAATTGTAAGTATCAAACTGATCAAGATATCATTGACTTTATCACCTTATATGTTTTCTTGATTCAAGAAGAACAAGTAATGACTAATTTTGATTCTAAAGAGAATGTCACTCATGCACTTCTCACCTTAAATAATATTTTTAATAATAATAAAAACCAAAAATCTAATTCTAACTCTGATAAAGGTAAAAATGAGAACGAAAAAATTGTTAATAAGAATCATAAATCTAAATTCAATGAAAATTATAATTTATGTGATAAATTTGGTCATACAAATAAAACTTGTTATAAAAAAAAGATAAAATTAACAATCAATCTTTTGAAAATAAAAAAATAAATAAAACTAATCAAAACAAGTAGAAAAATCAAAACAACATTCAAGATCAAAAATTATTCATTTATATGTTGTTTTATTTGTTTCAAATGAAAATGAGTGGATTTTAGATACTGGTGCATCGCATCATATGGAATATTTATATGATATTTTGTATGATTCTAGAGATATCTTTAAAAAAAATTACTTAAAAGATAATTCATTTTTAGAAACAATTAAACATGAAAAAGCAAAAAATTTAAATGTTGTTATTAATGATGTTTTTTATGTACCTGAGCTTAAAAATAATTTGTTATCTTGTTCTCAACTTACTAATGATAATTTTATTATAACATTGCTTAAAGATAGTTGGTCCATTATAAATCAATATGGCTCCTTGATTGTTGAAGGTATTCAAAAGAATAGTTTATAATCTTCTCTCTTTTTGCATATTTACTTTCATCGCATAATAAGAATGAATCTCAGTTATGACATGAAAGATTATGATATATTAATTTTAGAAGTTTACATGATATGTCTACAAATAATCTTGTTGTTCGACTTCCTTTTATAATCTCTCATTATAAAACTTGTGAGGGTTACTTACGTGATAAGCAACATACTAACCCTCTTTACAAGAATCATGATGTGAATTCCTTACATCCTTTAAAATTAATTCATAGTGATGTAAGTCCTTTACAAGTTACTTCTCTTAATGGTTCATAATATATTGTTACATTTATTAATGATTATATTAAAATGATCTAATCTTATTTCATTAGAAAAAAATTGATATTTTTTAAATTTAAAGAATTTAAAATTTATGTTGAAAATACATCTGATTTATATATTAAAAAATTAAGAATTGATAATGATAATGAATATATTAATAAAGAGTTTGATTCTTTTTACATTAATTGTGATATTAAAAAGAAATTAATAATATTTTATTCTCCTCAACAAAATGATATTGTTGAAAGGAAAAATTGCATCATCATACAAATGGTTAGAACAATATTGTAATCTGTAAATATTTTTAAGCTCTTATGGGCCGAAGTCATGAACACTATTGTTCATATTCTGAATAGACTATCTACCAAAGCTTTGCATCTTTCTATCCCTTAAAAAATATGGATTAAGAAGAAACTTAGTGTGGCTCATCTTTAAAATTTTGGCAATCTTACTTCTAACTTTATCCTTAAAATTAAAAAGAAGCTTGACCCAACTTCTTATTCTTGCATTTTTATAGAATATAGAGGTAAAACTAAAGATTTAAGAGTATATGATCCCTCTAAACATCAGATCATTGAGAATAAGAATGTTCTTATTTTTAAATAAGTTTTTTATGATTCCTTTGTGGATCCTCCTCAATGTTCTTTTATTGATGGCCCTGACTCTCATGTTTCTCCTTGTGATGAAACAAATATCCTTGAGCAAGTTGATCTAGTTATAAATAACTTAGAGTTTGAGGAATCTCTTGAGTTTCATGTTCAATCTAAAAGACTTAAATAGACAGAATCTTTAATTTAATCTTACAATATTGATAATCTTAATAAATTAATTAGAAGTCAACATTTTTATCATATATTAATGACTATATATGAATATGAACTTCAATCTTTTGAGGAAGCAAGCAAGTTGATAGATGATATGTTATACAAATTAAATTCAATGTTTTAATTAAAAATCAGACTTAGGATCTTATTCCTTCACCTAAAAGATATATTGTCAATTGTAGATGGCTTTATAAAATCAAATATAATTCAATTAATAAAACTGACAAGTTTAAAACTAGATTAGTTACTCGTAGTTTTACTCAAAAATCTAAGATTCACTATGTTGAAACCTTTGCTTCTATAACAAAAATGAGTACTGTTAAATTTTTTATTGCACTTACATCTCAAAATAATTGGGTTATCCACCAAATAGATGTCAAGAATGCATTTCTAAATGATGATTTAGAAGAAAAAATCTACGTGAATCAGCTTAAAAGTTTTATCGACCCTAATAGAGAATATTATGTATGCAAATTAAAGAAATATTTATATGGTCTAAAACAAGCTCTTCGATCTTGGTATTTTAAGATTACTTTTTTTTAAAGAATTAATTTTTTTTAATTTATATTCAAATAATGATCTCTTTATTAAAGTTGAAAATTATTAATTGATACTAATTGTATTATATGTTGATTTACTTATTACTGGTGATCTAACTAGTTTAATTCATAAATATAAGGATAAACTAAATCAAACATTTAAAATCATTGATTTAGGCATTCTATATCATTTTTTAAGAATGGTTATATTGTAAGATAGCAATTTAATTGTTATATCACAATCTCAATATGCACATAATATTCTTATTAAATTTAACATATTTGATTGTAAATTTACCACTACTATTGAAGTTGGTATTAAACTTTCTAAACTCGCATGTGAAAAAACTAACCTTACTTTGTATAGACAGTTTATTGAAAGTTTAATTTATCTAACCAATATTATGATAGATATTTCATATGTTGTCAATGTTGCTTCTATATTTATGCAAGATCCTTGTTTGGATCATTAGAAATTAGTTAAATATATTCTTCATTATATCAAAATAATAATTAATTATGGTTTATTTTATTCTTCTATTGATAATGTTAAATTATATGGTTATTATGATGCTGACCATGTTGGTGATACTTTAGATCACAAATATACTTCTAGATACGTGTTTAAGTTTGATGCAACTGTTATCACTTGGAGAAGCAAGAAACAACTTAATGTCTCCCTCTTTTCTACAGAAATTGAGTCCACAAGTGTTATAAACGTTGTTAAAGAAGCCATGTGGCTACGAAAGATGTTGAGAGAACTTCATCTGGATATTTTTTAGAGTACCATCTTTCATTGTGATAAATAAAGTTATATAGCTCTATCAAAAAATGTAATGCAGCACCAAAAAATTAAACATATTAAAGTTCATGTGCATTTTATTTGAGCGAAAATCCTCAATGATGATATTATTTTACAATTTTGTCTTACAAATGAATAAATGATAGATATCTTCATAAAACCACTTAATGCTACCAAATTTTGTTAGTTTCGTGTAATATTGGACCTCTCAAATTTGTCATTGAGGAGAAGTGTGCATGTCAATGCCACTTCCTAACGGCTATGTATTTATTCTTCTCTATACTTCTTCTCATTTGTAAAGCATTGTAAAAACTTCATGTGAAAATTATTTGATTTACGTGTAGAATTTTATTTGTGTATCCCAATACATTTATAATCATAATTTATAATAAATGTCTTTATGTTATAAAAAGCTCCAAATATGTTTAGTGATTATTCATGAAAAACAGTGACATGTAATCTCACAATCATGTTAGCCTAAACTTGCTTTTGAGTAGTTTATGGATTATAATTTTTTTTGTTTCAAAAAAAAAATTTGACATGATGAAAGTTTTTAAATCTTTCAAATTTTGCACATAGTATAATTCTTTTATGGTGACTATGGCTTTTATCTACACTTATCATTAAAGAGGAGTGTGTTGAGACTAACACCCCCTATCTTTCTTTTTTGAAAGAAGGATCGTTGTATTTGTTTCCAGAAAATCTGTATTCTAAATTAAATATAAAGAGTTGTCTTTTCTTGGATTTTAAAGGCAAATTAATTTTAAAAGGGTAACATGTGTTTTGATGTATTTGATCATGTTTACGTTTCATTGTTCAAAATTGCTAATAATTGTCTTCAAGGTGATTAGTTGTAGGTTCCATAGAAGAAGGTAGGGCTCCTAAGGAACAAACCCTAAAGGGGATTTGAATTTGAATATTCATGAAAAATACTAGCGAGAAATTTTATTTACTTTTGATTAAATGATCCTAAGTCTAACTTTATATTAAGCTTCAAATATGTTTTTCTTTAAAACATGATCAAATATTAATATAAAACCTTAGGTTAAACTTTATACACAATCGGGTATTAATTTCAAGCTTATGCTCTTTTACAGATATAACAATAATTGCTTGTTTGTTGATTTTGATCTGATGTTGCAATAACCCTGAAGTCTTTTAAAAAGGACATATAATTAATGATTTGGGCCTAGTAAATATCTAACGGTGATTGTTTGCTTGAAAGTTTCGATCCAATAGTGCAAATTAAATCTGACACCCAAAAGGACGTTAACCATTGTTAACCACTCAGGACATAATCCGATGGTTCACATTGCCTCAAAGGTTTTAATCTAATAGTGCGCATCGACTCAGAAGCCTCAGGATCTCTTAAAGTATTTACGCGTGGCACTCATTTATTGGACAGAAAAATTTTATTGTCTTAAAATTGATAGGTTCACTCTTATCATTTGATGTCTATGAAGACATATTTGATGAGACTGAACCCGTCAAATTTAACATGAATCAAAAAGATTTTATTGTCTTAAAATTGATAGGTTCGTTCCCGTCATTTGACGTCTATGATGACGTATTTGACGAGACCAAACCCATCAAATTTAACATGAGATAGAAAGATTCTATTATCTTAAATTTGATAGCTTTGCCCTCATCATTTGACGTCTGTGAAGACGTATTTGACAGGACCGAACCCATCAAATTTAAACTAAACAATCCCAAAAGCCTTAAGATCTTCTGAAGGCTTTACAAGAGGCACTCAATCATTGAACCAAAAAATTATACTATTTTAAATTTCACAGGGTCACTCCCATCATTTGACATTTGCGAGGATGTATTTGATGTGATCGAACCTGTCAAATTTAATTTAGACAATTTTTAAAGCCTAATCAAAGGGGCATTTCAAAAAAGCCTTTTAAAAAATTCTTAGCTTTTATGAAGACAAGCTTAGTATATAAAGATCTTAGCCTAAGTCATTTTGTGTTTTTTAAACATAAAAATCTAAATGACATTTTTAAACCTAAGATTTATATGATCATGTAACTGATTAAAAGGTAAGCATATTGCGAGATCCAATGGTGATCACTTCACTGAATTTGATACAATGGTGCATCAGTCTAAAGCATTTTTTTTAAAAAGTATGTGGTTAATGATCTGGCCCTAGCTAAGATCCAATGGTGATTGCTTGCTCGTTGGATTTGATCCAACAGTGTGACGAAGTTGAGGACTTTTCAAAGGCCTCACGAGCTTGACACATGGAACAATAAATAAGCTCAAAGATCAATAACTAATGAAATGCAAGTCCTTAGATTTAGAGTTTCAAAGCAAAATAAAGGAGACTTTTGAAAACCAATGATCACTCTTCAAATGGCATTTATAAAATTTGTCATGAAAGGAATGGAACCCTGTCACATAAGCTCCATGTAAGTTTTGAGGATCGAATGAAAGATATCTCATGATTGAAAACACAGAAGACATGATAGTAAGGTTCTATCAAATTTAAGGCACATATGAAATCAAAAGCTAGATATTTTTGCCATTAAAGCCAAAAACCCTTAACCCTCTATAAAGAAGGCCAGAGTCGATTCAATTGATTATGTGACACTTGAGATAATTGTGAACTGAATTTAGAGCAAGTGCCTTAGTGAGATCTTTGTTTTCATCAACTAAAGTTCAATGTTATCAATGGCAGCAGGCAAACAACAGATGAAAATGGAAGCAGAGCTTTACCTAACTTCAGATGGTGAAGGAAGGATCTTTAGAGACATAGAATTAGATTTAACAAAATTGAATGTGCATAGAATCAGAAATTGGTCTAAATTATTCTTCTTTATAAAGGAGCTGCAACTAATTTCCCAAAAGGAAAAGAGGAATGCTACGGTGCACCAAAGATATAAAGACCTAGTATCAATTCCGCTGACAGGACTTCACCATGTGACTGCTAAACCAGAGGTAATGCATTGCATTGATCTTCTTGTTCCTATTTTTGTTGACTACATAATAGATGGAGAATGGATTATTCATGAAGTATCAACAAAGTTGCATGCATAGCTCCCATAACCTTTGAGACTTATTATAAGTTCCTTTTGCCTCATGTTGATCTCCCTTCCTTGAGAGAATGGAAAAATTCACAAAACCTAAATTCAGTCCTCTCACCTTGGTTAATCCAAGGTTCTCGATTTTTGAGGACCTCAAATGATGAGATTCTTATTGCCCAATTCAGGGAAGGTGTTAGGGTAGCTATGACTTTATTGAACAGAGCCTTTGGTGCCTCTTCTACTACTTATTTAAGTAAGCTTTGGGTATCTTATGTCCAATGCATGTTGGAGCGAAACTTAACCCCTCTTATTGGAGACTTAATAAGTTTCTTCTTGACTAAACAATTTGCAACCATCAAGAGAAAGACTTCCAAGCAATTCTTTATGATGTCTTACCTCTTGGATTCACTCCTAGCCTCTATTAATTTTCATGGCATTTGAAATTGGTTCCCTGATGGTAGATCTACCATTTCCCATCATTATTTAAAATTACATATATTCAAATATAAGAATCACATACAATTCATATGTGATGGTATCTTCCTAGTCATTTTTGAAGTAATCATTGGTATCCCTATGCCCAAGCTTCATCATCTAATCAAAAGACAAGTAGAGACCATGGGGGATGTGTGGTTCTATCCAGATTGCACTGTAATAAGGATAGAGGGAATCATGGTCTAACCATACAGATAACCTATATATGTTCCCAGTAAGTTTGTAGAGCAAGAAATTGCTTATCAAATCATCCAGGGAATCGATTGGCACTACAAGAAGAATAAGAAAACTTAGGTTCATCCTTTTCCACTGGATATTGGAAGAATTATAATCAAGGATTGAAAACAACTGGAGATTATGGTGGTGCACAGGAACTCATTTGATTTCCAACTAGATGATCTTAAGATGTGGGACCCCAATGATAGAGTGGCTAACCATATTCGGGATAAAAAGGTCCCAAACGTTGAGTAAAAACATCAACCAGGTGTGGGTGATGGTATTTACACAAAGGCAAGGAACTTTGAAGAAGTCTTGTCTAGGGTTAAAAACTACAACATAAATTTAGAACATAGGTTAGTCGTGGATAATAAGCCTTCAAGAGAAATATGGCAGTTACATCCTTTACAATATCACTTGTTGCTACGACCATCTACGACTACACATCAAGAACCACCTGTTGAAGGACAATCTTTGAGCCTCAGCGGAGAGAATTAACAAAATCATCCCAGGTTGGGCAACCTAAGGATGTAAAAGGAAAAGGTAAGGATGTGATTCAAGGGTTCAACATTGAGCATAAACCTGGTGAAGGTCCCCAAACTTATGTATCCCCACCAAGGCCTTCTTCCCCAATAGAGATTATTAGCATGATTGCTTTGGAAACTAGAGAAATAGTAGAAAGTACCTTTATTAATATCACATCTTTGTATGGTTCGGATAAGGAAGAAGACCCATCTGAGGAAGCAGGCAAGGAATTGGTTCCACTGGGCAGTAAAAAGAGACAGGCAAAATTAGCCTTAGTTCCTTTGGCTCCAAAAATGAGGCCTAGGTTAACTTTCACTCACCCTACTAGTGAAATAAACCTCTTTAGTGATGAGAATCATATTTATGGACCAGCCATTCCTGATTGGTTTGTTTATGAGAAGTTGCAAAAAATCTCATATCTTTCTCCTTCACTGGCTTTGACTCGAGTGGACATAGGTCTTCAGGATAATGTCAAGCCTTGGATTTAGGATATGTTGAACAAACAAGCATAGAGAAGCATCCAAATTCTTTACAACAAAGAAAGCCAATGGGTTGGTACCCTAAGAGCCTCTAGGAGTTCAAATGTAGAGATTCCTGAACAACCACGGGTGAAAGAATTTGACCCTCAGATCCAATTTAATCCAGATACATCAACTCTTGAGAGAGTAGAGACCAAGAAAATTACTGTTGGGACTGAGGAGTTCACCTTTCAGAAGGTGGAACCATTTTCAGGGTTAACTCCTATTCCAAGGCAAGTAGCAGGGGAGCATCATATTTTTCAAGATGTAGCTAGTGTGGTAATAGCCCAGTCAACAATAACTTTAGTTAGAGTTCAAGGAATGAAGTAGAAGATTCTCAACTTAGAAAAAGAAAAACAAGATTTAGAAGCTCAGGTCCTCCTTTCAATTCCTGAGGACGTATTGCAAGTGTTAAATATATCCTTGATGGATGCATTCGAGAATTTTAAAAGCATCAAGTCTAGATTGAGTGATTTAGACCATCAAGCTGAGATGGCACAAGCCTTAATCACCTAGTGGTAGAATTCTTAAGCTCAGATGGAGGAGCTCATCAAGGTACATAAGACAAAGTAGGGATTAGACTTCAAGATTATCAAACTCAGACATCTGGATGTCTTCATGGTAGTTTTGATAGATAAACACGAATATTTGATCACCTGGAGCAATGATGTTAAGGATTTCATCAAGAGAGACATAGACTTGGTAAATCGGTTGAGAAAATTCTAGGGAATTTATTAAATAACCTTCTCAAACCACTACTAAAGCCCTGATTCATGATGAAGAATTCAAGCAGAGGGTTGGTACTCACATTCAAAGCATCAAAGACAGCGAAGGTCATTCAGCGAAGAACAACCAGAAGACCCTTGATACCATTATTTTTGTAGGGAAGCAAATTGCAGAAGCACAATGTATAAAAGAACTTGTATCTTGGGTAGATAGTGAATTTGACAAATTAGTAGATAAAGAAGAGGATTGTCTAATGAAGCCTACAGTGGATTTTGAGTTGATCAAGGATCAATACACCAACGTGAAAGACTTCCTCAAACAGGGCTAATTAAAGAGCCCACCAATGAAATTCTTAAGGAATTTTCTTTTTGTAAAGTATATGCTAGTCTGTTAGCATATACTCTTTCTTGTCATGTTGACATGTGACCTTTCACATTGTATCTTTATATTAAGGGCATTTGTCCTTATTGGCATGTTGATATTTTGAAATTTAACTGGTTAACTGCCTATGTTTCTTATAAAAAGGCAGATGGTTACCATTTGTAAGAGAATTTTTGAGCAATTGATACCAGGAACATTTAATAAAACTAAGAAATTCTGAAAAGATTGTTTGGATAGTTTTGTTAAATGTCTATGCTATCTCTCAATCATGAAAATTCATATTGAATTTGAATGATTCTTCTTGTTTTGAGTGACATTCTTTGTCACATGGTAGTTAATTTGTGTTGAATGCTAGATTAACTGTAATGATTTCAAGTATACTTCATTTCAATTGCTCTGCATTTGGATGTACGTATGTTATTCAGATCATAATAGCAAACTTTTAAAGTAAACTTGGTTCTTACTTATGATTCATACTTTTCCTCTGAATCTTGTCTGATTTATGATGTAATTTGAGCTTATGTTGTTTTATAGCATAAATTGATTTAATGTGTACTCAACGTAATTTGAATTTTGTCATAATAGTTGATATGAAAACCTGCAATCACGTCTCTTCCTTCCTTGCTCTTCCTTTTTCTTATTTTTTATCAAGATTCACTCTAGCTTAAAGATCATTGTTAATAATCATTTAGTTTAACTTTTGAGTCCTCAAAATTACTAAGAAATCAAATTGTGTAGACCCTAGTGGCTCCCAACCAATAAATCAAATAAATATTGTGGACAGTTTTCATACTTTGCTTCTATTTCACCATAGACAATCATTGAATAGTCACAAACTGCAACTCATGTCATGGATTCTTAGAATCCTAAAATGAGAAGTGTTCTTCAACACTAAGAGCACCTGCGGTATAGTTTGAAGCATCAACAAGAGAAGCTCTGCTAGCGCTAGAAGGAGGGATTTTTTGAAGAATACTTAGTATTTTTGTGTGTATTTGGTCAAATATATCTATATTATACATGATTATGTTTCTTTTAGCATAAATTGTGTAAAGATTGGTGACCTTTGTGGAAATACGGCTTTTGTTGCGAAGAATTATTAGTATTTGGAGTTAGGATGACTTATTTTGTTTAAAATTAACAATTCTTTAACAATAAAAGGTTTATTTGAGTCATAAGTTGTAAAGATTGGTCATCTTTGCATTATTTAGTACATCTTTGAACTTGTTTAGTTAAAGATCGATGTCCTTTATCTTTTTATGAACATTTTTTTGCAAATTAAGCGTAGTGTTCATATTATTTGTCTTTCTTTCGAAATTGATGTGTTACACCGTGTTTTAAAATAGGATCCTTAATCTTCAATCTGGAATTACCAAGGATTAGGACCAAATCACATTCAAAGACTAGAGAACCCTTGCTCGAACTCAAAATTCACAGGACTAGAAAAGACAGAGGAAGACATAGGTATTCTAAATCTTTACCATCATCACCTTTGCAAGGGATTTTTGTGTTTGATCTTCATCTAAGCATGATGTGGCTTGGAAGTTCCCCTATCAATATACTAAGTGCGGTTCATGATTTACAACGTAATCTTGAAAAATATTTGTCAATATTTAGTCTAATCGGTATTACGACTGCTGAAGAATATGTTAAATCTTTCAAAGTTGCATTAAGATTATTAATGTTATTCATGAAGATGTAGCTTGTAGGTTGTTCTCATTTACATTCAAAGATGTTGCATATGAATGGTTCCTTAATATGCTTGACAATTGTATTATCTTATGGAATAACTTTAACACTATTATTATTGATTAATTTGGAAAGATCATAAGCCCTTGTGTCATCTATCATCAATTTACAACTATTAAGAGAGATACAAGTGAACCTATTAGGTCCTTTAATGCTAGGTTCCAAAAGATGTTTAGTCGGACCATGGATTCATATAAACCTAACGAAGATTTAGCTTTGGAGGTTTATAAAGATGTTGTTGACCCCATGACTTATATGTTTCTAAAGAGAGCCCTTCCACTTATTATCACATTGGTTCAAGCCTATTATGAAGCAGTCATTATTAGCGACCAAATGCAACCCCAAGGACAGATGGCTTATATTATCCCAAATGTTAATCTTCAAAAGCCTACATTAAACCTTTTTCCAAATAATAACCAAAATACTCCAACATTAAACCAATTTCCTGCTTTGAATGTGTTGCCTACTAGTCATGTTGTCCCTAATCAAAATTTAGGTTTCTTAAGCCATCAAGTTACCAATGGATTTCATGACAATGACCAGAAGGCTTTAGTGCCTATCAATGGCATTAACAGTAACCAAGGTCAAAATACTGAGGTTCCAAAAAACAAGAATGAGTCTATATTGAAAATGGTACAGAAGCTTAGCATTGATTTTTTGTAATTGCAAAAACAAGTTGGTAATGCTAATGACAATTCTGGAAGGAACTTCAATTTTCAAAAATTCAGTAGGCCTAGGAATAGGTTTCAGAATGACAGTTTCTACAATAACAAAGCTAATGAGCCTTCCTCTAGCAAAAAGAATATGGATATAAACCTCACTGATATTGCCTTACCAGATTACTGTAGGGTGTGTGCTACTTCCAAGCATGGTGAGATTGATTGCATTGAGTTTTGTAAAGTCTTTAAAGATTTTCAAGAAGAACTTGACACATTTGAAGTGGTCCCAAATAAAGATGTTGCTACAAATTCTTCTAAATCTAAACCATCTGACCAAGTACATATGGTGGAAACTTTTCAATTCCGTTTTCAAGAGGATAATGAGCTTGAAAATATTCCTGAAGAGATTCAAGCATTACAACAATTTTTGAAGACATATCCTCTAAGAAATAGGGAACAAAAATAATCATTGACTACTTCTACCCCTCCTAACAATTATGGAACCACTCCAAACAATGTATCAAAGAATAATCTTGAACCCCTAGAGGAAGTTCTCCTAAGCTAACTGTTGATCCTCCAAGCAAAACTGGCTACAATATTGTGGAGGATATGAAAAGGATTAAAGCTAATATCACTTTGCATGAGCTAACTCAGATTACAGAACAAAGAGACTTACTTTGGAATCTTTGTCTAAGAAAATTGGGAAGCCCCCTAAGAATGATAGTGCAAATGTAATTACTCAAGTAATCAAAGTAGAGTCTCCACAATTTTTACTTACAATCAGGATATTTGGGAAGAATGTTCATAATTATCTTTTAGATTCTGGAGCCTCAACCAACATTATGCCTACTGGGCTATGTGAACAACTCGGGTTAACTCCAATCAAGTCTAATAGGATAGTCACTCAATTGGATAAATCTAGAGTTAAGGTTATAGGAGAATTATTGAATGTGCATATGCAACTAGCTAGTGAACCCAAGGTTCAGCAATTCATTGATATCCATGTGGTAGAAATGCCTAGTGCTTATGGATTGTTTTTGAGTAGAGAATGGACTAAGGCTTTAAATGGCTATATGTTTATTGATTGCTGGCACTTATGGCTTCCTTAGAAAGGTGTGCCAAATCAAATAAGAGTGGAAAGGGAACCTCAAATGAAACACATGATAACGTAATATAATGTTGTTAACAAAAGGGTAAATTTCCTATATTCTTATTTGGGAGTTTTCACTTTGGAAATTACAAAAGAACCAGTTTCTAAGAGTTCTCAAATTTTTTGTTTGTGGAAGTTATACATTGATGGTGCCAATTACAAATCAGGATCAGGAGCTGGTATTGTATTGTAGATCCTTCAAAAAAGTAATACCATGCAGCTTATATATTATAATTTCCTTGCACCAATAATTTCACTGAGTATGAGGCTCTCATACTTGGCTTGTAGTTTGCCATTAAACACAAGGTTAAGGAGCTCCTTGTCTATGGAGACTCTGAACTTGTGGTTAACCAAGTGAGGAATAAATACTAGTGCAAATTGTCTTACTTAAAAAGATATAAGTTTAGGGTGTGGGATTTGATCAAATCTTTCAATGCCTTCAATATCTTAGCTGTTCCAAGAGAATCTGTTGCAGCTAACCTAATGGCTAATCATGATTCTCAAAGCATTAGTATTGATCTAGTACCATATCCTTCAGTTCGTGACAATGTAAATCATTTCCAAGTTTTCAATGATGATCAACAAATCATAGATTTATTAACTAATTCAGGAGCTTTTGAAGCTCACATTATTGATAAAATTGATGAAACTTTTCATGAGAAGGAACTTACTAATAAAATCATCCAATTAAGTGACAATAAGATACTTAAAGAGATGATTTCATTTGAAAGAATATTTGATCTTGACAAAAAATTTGAGGCAACTAAACAACCTAAGGTAAATGGTAGAGATTATCATGTGATGAACCTTGGTCCACATGATCAGCCCCAAATGGTGAATATAGGGAAGGCTTACACTGAAATGGAAAATAGAAAAGCTAGAGAGTTGCTTACAAAATATAAGGATGTAATTGCTTGATCTTATGAAGATTTGAAAATATTTGATCCAAGGGTCATTACTCATACTATACCTCTTCAAGAAGATTGTAAACCTTTTAGACAGAAGCAAAGGCCAGTCAACCCTATTTCAGAATCCTTGATTTTTAAAGAAGTCAAGAAGCTATTAGATGCGAGGATAGTGTTTTCTATTAGACATTCTACTTGGGTGACAAACCTAGTCCCAGTCAAAAAAAATAATGGAGAAATAAGATTGTGCATAGATTTTAGGAATCTGAATAGAGCATCTGAAAAGGATAATTATCCTTTACCTTCTCTCGACCAGGTTATCCAAACTATTTCAGGATCTTTCATGATGTCCTTTTTGGATGGATTTTTTTGGATATAAACAGGTGCTTGTTGCTTTAGAAGACGGGATGAAAACAGCTTTTACTATGAAATGAGGAACATATGCTTACAAGAGAATGCCTTTTGGATTAATTAATGCAGGGGCAAATTTTCAAAGGGCCATGGATCATGTTTTCCAAGGTTTAATGGGCAAGTGTATCATCATATATATGGATGATCTTACAATATTTTCTAGAAATAGAGAGGAACATTTCATACATTTAAGATGAGTATTTCATAGATGCAAAAAGTATGGTATATCTCTTAATCCCAAAAAAAGTATATTATATGTCACTGATAGAAAATTGTTGGGACATGTCATTTCCAAAGATGGGATTTATGTAGATCCTGATAGAGTAGAGGCCATCTCTAAAATTGGGTTGCCCAATAGTTGAAAAGAACTTAAGTTATTCTTTGGCAAGATTAATTTTGTGAGGAAATTTATTTCAGGGTTTGTTGAGATTGTTAAACCTTTGACTGATATGCTTAAGAAATATGCTATAATTTCTTGGAATAAAGAATCTAAGAAGGCCTTCACTGACATTAAGAAGGCAATCACTAAAGCTCAAGTCCTCATAAGTCCTAATTTCTCAAAAGATTTATTTCTATATTCGTTTGCTTCTGAGCATACTATGGCTGCAGTGTTAACTCAAAATGTTGATGGGAATGATCATCCCATAGCTTTTATGAGCACCAACTTCAAAAATACAAAAATAAATTATTTTGTGATTGATAAGCAAGCTTATGCATTAGTAAAGGCAATAAAAAAATTCAAACATTACTTTCTTAGAAATAAGGTACATGCCATATTACATGATCCAGCTACAAAGCTTATGTTGAGTCAGAATGAGCTCGGAGAAAGAAGAGGCAAGTGGATAGCAATTCTACAAAAATATGATATAGAGATGAAAATAGCCAAATTAGTGAAATGCCAAGGCTTAGTTTAGATGATCACTAGTATTGATCCAAAATGCCATGTCATGCAAATAGATCAATAAAACTTTCAACCCAATGAATGGTATGACTCTATTATCCATTTACTTGTCAATGGTGTTTGTCCCCCAGGATTTATAAGAGAACAAAAGAGAGCCTTGAGGCTCAAAGCAACTCATTACCTCATCAGGAACGGAATCTTATATAGGAAGAACTTTAAGGGAATTTATTTGAGATGTGTGTCCAAAGAAGAAGAATCTTGGATTATAACTACCTTCCATGAGAAGCTTGGAAGTGGACACCCTTCAAGAAGAACCACAGCTCATAAGATTATTAGGGTTGGATATTATTGACCCACCCTCTTCAAAGACGCTTATAAGCATGTAAGAGAGTGTCATTTGTGCCAGATTTTTAGCACAAAGGCAGCCATGCTTTTACAACCTATGATGGTAGATAAACTTTTTGCACAATGGGGATTAGACTTTGTAGGAGTAATAAACTCCAATTCTTCTGAAGGTCATAAGTATGTCCTAACTGCTATGGATTATTGTACTAGGTGGACTGAGGTAGTAGCTACTAAGTAATGCAGAACAGAGGAGGTGATCAATTTCCTAAAGAAAAATATTTGTACTAGATTTGGAAACCTAGTTTCTTTGGTTTGTGATAATGGATCTACATTCATTTCTATTGAAATGATGGAATGGGATTATGACCAAGGCATTGCACTCAAGTTTTATTCCAATCAATACCCTCAAGGAAATGGTGTTTCTAAGTCCACAAATAAAAATCTGATGAAAGCTATCAAAAAATCTATTGAAAACAGACCTAGAACATGGCATAAACTTCTTAAGTTTGTATTATGGGCAGATCTAATCATGATCAAACAAGCTCTAAAGGCCTCACCATTTTTGTTGGTATATGGTCAAGAAACCTTATTTCCCATAACCTCGAAGTTGCCTATGTTCACATTCATGTAGGAATACATGGAAGACAGTCAAGAACTTACTAATTCTCAGCTATTAGACATTATTCAAATGGAAGATGCCAGAGAAAAGGCATTTATAGACTTTAGTAGGCACCAATCAACCGTGAAAAGTGGTTTGATAAAAGATCTAAAGTAAAGTTGTTTAGGTAGGGAGATCTAGTCCTTCTTTGGGACAAAGCATCAGAACCTAAAAGCAAACATGGTAAATTCAACCCTTTATGGATTGGTCCGTACCAAATTGCAGAAATATTGGGCAACAATACTTTCAAGTTGAAATATCTCCAAGGAGCAAAGTTCACACTGCCTACTAATGGACAATATCTCAAACATTACTTTGTTGTTGTCCCAACAAGGGTCTTCATGGAATAAATGTGTAAGATTGTTAAAGTTAGAGTAGGTAAACTAGTTAGTTTCTTTTCTTGCTTTGCTTTTCTTTTTCTTGTTGGGTTTATATATATTTGTTTGTTTATGTTTTCTTTTCTTTTCTTGCTTGGTGGTATTCCTTGGTTGTGGTATAATCTTTTGATATTATTGTTGATTTGAAAATTGCTCAAGAGAGTGTGGGTGAATTTTACAAAAGGTGAACATCAAGTCACAATAAAGTATCATGAAGAAACCAATGGCACTGGTATAGATTGGTTTACGAACTCAACGTCCTACAAAGATTTAAATCTTATTCTAAATTAAAACTTGGTTTTAAGAAAAGTCATGTATATGATGTGAATTTAGTTTGTTAACTCATATTCATGCTTACACTTAAAACATATCCTTGTCATGAACTCAAGTTTCAATTAAAGTAGATTATCCTAAAGCTAGAACATTTGATCAAATCCCTAAACCTGGCTAATCTGGTTCTCAACCTTTGTTAGAAGCAAAAAATGATGATACAAAAAAAAACTTATTGTCAAATCAAAAGCTTCTGAAGCAAAGGTGATTCAGGGAATCTCCACCGGGGTTATAGACCCCTGGTTGGAAGTGGAGCAAGACCTTGAGTGAAACCAAAAGTATTTATGTCAGGGCTATAGACGCCTGGCTGACAGCAGAGCAATGCCCAAGCCTACCTTGAACTAAGTTTTTATTCTCAAAGAATATCTAAAATGCCCAAAATCAAATGTAATGGACCAAAAGGACATGAACCCAGACGTTGTTTCTTAAAGTTCATGACAAATAGTAAGTGGAATCAAAGCACACACTGCATGTTTATGTTCTAATATAGAAGTTTAGATTTTATACATAAGGAACTTGTTTCAATTTAAGGTTGATTCAGGAAAGAGCATATGTCTAAATGGGATATAGAGTTCATGTAAAAGTTCAAACCAGAGTCTTGTGTTCTAACATATTGCTATGTTGCCCCTGTGAGTCATCATTTATTGAGACCAACACCCCCTATCTTTCTTTTTTGAAATGAGGACCCCTGTATTTGTTTCCAGGAAGTCTGTATTCTAGATTGAATGTGAAGATTTGTCTTATCTTAGATTTTAAAGGCAAATCAAATTTAAAAAGGGAACATGTGCTTTGATGTATTTGATCATGTTTACATTTCATGGTTCAAAATTGTTAATAATTGTCTTCAAGGTGATTAGTTGCAGGTTCCATGGAAGAAGCTAAGGTTCTTAAGGAACAAACCCTAGAGGGGGTTTGAATTTAAATATTCGCAAAAAATACTAACAGGAAATTTTATTTCCTTTTGATTAAATGATCCTAAGTCTAACTTTATATTAAGCTTCAAATATGTTTTTTTCTTTAAAACATGATCATATATTAATATAAAACCTTAGGCTAAACTTTATACACGATCGAGTATTAATTTAAAGGTTATGCTCTTTTACAGATATAACGGTAATCACTTGTTTGTTGATTTTGATCCAACGGTGCAACAAGCTCGAAGTCTTTTAAAAAGGACATACAGTTAATAATTTGGGTCTAGTAAATATCTAATGGTGATCGTTTGCTTGGAGGTTTCAATCCAATGGTGCGAATTAAATTCGACACCCAAAAGGACGTTAACAGTTGTTAACCACTCAGGACTTGATTTTATGGTTCACATTGCCTTGGAGGTTTTAATCTAATGGTGTGCATCAACCTGAAAGCCCCAAGATCTCCCGAAGGCTTTATGCGTGGCACTCATTCATTGGACCAGAAAAGCTTATTGTCTTAAAATTGACAAGTTCGCTCTCATCATTTGACGTCTGTGAGGACGTATTTGACGGAACAAACCCATCAAATTTAACATGAACTAGAAAGATTTTATTGTCTTAAAATTGATAGGTTCACTCCCATCATTTGACATCTGCAAGGACGTATTTGACGAGACCAAACCCGTCAAATTTAACATGAGACAGAAAGATTCTATTGTCTTAAATTTAACAAGTTCGCCCCCATCATTTGATGTCTGCAAAGACGTATCTAACGAGACCAAACCCATCAAATTTAAACTAAACAATCCCAAAAGCCTCAAGAGCTCCTGAAGGCTTTACGCATGGCACTCAATCATTGGATCAAAAAATTCTATTGTTTTAAATTTCATAGGTTTGTTCCCATCATTTGACGTTAGTGAGGATGTATTTGACGTGGCCGAACCCGTCAAATTTAACTTAGACAATTTTTAAAACCTAATAAAGGGGGCATTTCTAAAAAACCTTTTAAGAAATTCCTAGCTTTTTACGAAGACAAGCTTAGTATATTATAAAGATCTTAGCCTAAGTCATTTTGTGTTTTTTAAACATAAAATTCTAAATGACATTTTTAAACTTAAGATTTATATGATCATGTAATTGATTAAAAGGTAAGCATATTGCAGGATCCAATGGTGATTGCTTGTTCACTAGATTTGATCCAACGGTGCGTCAAGTCCGAAGCCTTTTAAAAAAAAGCATGAAGTTAATCATCTAGCCCTAGCTAAGATCCAATGGTAATCTCTTGCTCATTGGATTTGATCTAACGGTGTGATGAAGTTGAGGACTTTTCAAAGGCCTTGTGAGCTTGACACATGGCACAATCAATAAGCTCAAACATCAAGAACTAATGAAATGCAAGGACTTGGATTTAGCTTTTGAAAGCAAAATAAAGGGGACTTTTGAAAACCAACGGTCACTCTTCAAATGGCGTTTATGAAATTTATCGTGAAAGGCATGGAACCCTGCCACATAAGCTCCACATAAGTTTGGAGGATCAAATGAAAGATATCTCATGATTGAAAACATAAAAGACATGATAGTAAGGTTCCATCAAATTTAAGGCACGTATGAAATCAAAAGCTAGATATTTTTTTCCATTAAAGACAAAAACCTAGAATCCTCTCTAAAGAAGGCCAAAGTCGGTTCAATTGATTATGTGATACTTGAGATAATTGTGAACTAAATTCAGAGCAGGTGCCTTAGTAAGATCTTTGTTTTCATCAACTACAGTTTAGTGTTATCATTGGCAACAAGCAAGCGACAGATGAAAAGCTTTACCTAACTTCAGATGGTGAAGGAAGGGTCTTTAGAGACAAAATTAGATTTAACAGCCTTGCATGTGCATGGAGTCAGAAATTGGTCTAAATTATTCTTCTTTATAGAGGAGTTGCAACCAATTTCCCAGGAGAAAAAGAGGAATGCTACAGTGCACCAAAGATATAAAGACCTAGTATCAATTCAGTTGGCAGGCCTTCACCATGCGACTACTAAACTAGAGGTAATGCATTGTATTGATCTTCTTATTCCTATTTTCATTGACAGCAGAATAGATGGAGAATGGATTATTCATGAAGTATCAACAAAGTTGCATGCATAGCTCCCATGGACTTTGAGACTTATTATAAGCTCCTTTTGCCTCATGTCAATCTCCCTTCCTTGAGAGAATGGAAAAATTCACAAAACCTGGATTCAGTCCTCTCACCTTGGTAAATCCAAGGTTCCCATGTTTTCAAGACCTCAAATGGTGAGATTCTTATTGCCCAATTCAGGGAAGGTGTTAGGGTAGCTATGACTTTATGGAACAGAGCCTTTGGTGCCTCTTTTACTACTTATTTAAGTAAGGTTTGGGTATCTTATGTCCATTGCATATTGGAGTGAAACTTAACCCCTCCTATTAGAGACTTAATAAGTTTCTTCTTGGCCAAACAATTTACAGCCATCAAGAGAAAGACTTCCAAGCAATTCTTTATGGTGTCTTACCTCTTGGATTCACTCCTAGCCTCTATTAATTTTCATGGCATTCGAAATTGGTCCCCTGATGGTAGATCTATCATTTCCCATCATTATTCCAAATTACATATATTCAAATACAGGAATCACATGCAATTCAGATGATGGTATCTTCCAAGTCATTTTTGAGGTAATCACTGGTATCCCTATGCCCAAGCTTCATCATCTAATCAAAAGACAAGTAGAGACCATGGGGGATGTGTGGTTCTATCCAGATTGCATTGTAATAAGGATAGAGGGAATCATGGCCCAACCATACAGATTACCTATATATGTTCCCAGTAACTTTGCAAAGCAGTAAATTGCTTATCAAATCATCCAGGGAATGGATTGGCACTGCAAGAAGAATAAAAAAGTTTAGGTTCATCCCTTTCCACTGGATATTGGCAGAATTGTAATCAAGGATTGAAAACAATTGGAGATTATGGTGGTGTACAAGAACTCTTTTGATTTCCAACTGGATAATCTTAAGATGTGGGACCCCAATGATAGAGTGGCTAACCATATTCGGGATAAAAAGGTCCCAAAGGTTGAGTACAAACATCAACCAGGTGTGGGAGATGGTATTTACACTAAGGCAAGGAACTTTGAAGAAGTCTTGTCTAGGGTTAAAAACTACAACATAAATTTAGAACATAAGCTGATCAGGGATAATAAGCCTTCAGGAGAAATATGGCCGTTACATCCTTTAGAGTATCACTTGTTCCCAGGACCATTTGGGACTACACATCAGGAACCACTTCTTGAGGGACAATCTTCTAAGCCTCAGCGGAGAGAATTAACAATATCACCCCAAGTTGGGCAACCTGAGGATGTAAAAGGAAAAGGTAAGGATGTGATTCAAGGGTCTAGCATTGAGCATAGACCTGGTGAAGGTCCCCAAATTCAGGTATCTCCACAAAGGCCTTCTTCCCCAATAAAGGTTATTAGCATGATTGCTTTAGAAACTAGAAAAATAGTAGAAAGTGCCCTTATTAATATCATAGCTTCTTATGGTTTGGATAAGGAAGAAGACCCATCTGAGGAAGCAGGCAAGGAATTGGTTTCATTAGGTAGTGGAAAGAGACAAGAAGAATTAGCCTTAGTTCCTTTGGCTCCAAAAATGAGGCCTAGGTTAACTTTCACTCACCCTACTAGTGAAATAAACCTCTTCAGTGATGAGAATCCTATTTATGGACTAGCCATTCCTGATGGGTTTGTTTATGGGAAGTTGCAAAAAATCTCATCTCTTTCTCCTTCGTTGGCTTTGACTCGAGTGGACATAGGTGTATAAGATAATGTCAAGCCTTGGATTTAGAATATGTTGAACAAACAAGCAGAGAGAAGCATCCAGATTCTTCGCAACAAAGAAATCCAATGGCTTGGTACCTCAAGAGCCTCTAGGAGTTCAAATGTAGAGATTCCTAAACAACCACAGGGGAAAGAATTTGACACTCAGGTCCAATTTAATCCAAATACATCAACTCTTGAGAGAGTAGAGACCAAAAAAATTAATGTTGGTACTGAGGAGTTCACCTTTCAGAAGGTGGAACCATTTTCAAGCTTAACTCCTATTCCAGGGCAGGCAGTAGGGGAGCATCCTATTTTTCAAGAAGATGTAGCTAGTATGGTAATAGCCTAGTCAACAATGACCTTGGCTGAAGTTCAAGGAATAAAGCAAAAGATTCTCAATTTGAAGAAAGAAAAACAAGATTTAGAAGCTCAGGTCCTCCTTTCAATTCCTGAGGATGTATTGCAAGCATTGAATATATCCTTAATGGATGCATTCGAGAATTTGAAAAGCATCAAGTCTAGATTGAGTGCTTTGGACCATCAAGCTGAGATGGCACAAGCCTTAATCACCTAGTGGTAGAGTTCTCAAGCTCAGATGGAGGAGCTCATCAAGGTGCATAAGACAAAGCAAGAATTAGACTTCAAGATTGTCAAACTTAGACATCTGGATGTCTTTATGGCAGTTTTGATAGATAAACAAGAGGATTTGATCACCTGAAGCAATGATGTTACAGACTTCATCAAGAGAGACATAGACTTGGTAAACCGGATTGACAAACTTTTGGGGAATCTAGTAGATAACCCTTCTCAAACCACTACTATAGGCCTGATTGATGATGAAGAATTCAAGTAGAGGGTTGGTACTTACATTCAAAACATCAAAGATAACAAAGGTCATTCAGCTAAGGGCAACCAAAAGACCCTTGATACCATTATTTTTGCAGGAAATGTATCAAGGAACTTGTATCTTGGGCAGATAGTGAATTTGACAAGTTAGCAGATAAAGAAGAGGATTGTCTAATGAAGCCTGCAGTGGATTTTGAGTTGATCAAAGAACAAATCACAAAGGTGAAATACTTCCTCAAACAAGGCTAATTGAAGGGCCCACCAATGAAATTCTTACGAGAATTTTTTTTTGGTAAAGTATATCCTAGTCTGTTAGCATATTCTCTTTCTTGTCACGTTGACATGTGACCTTCCACATTGTATCTTTACATTAAGGACAGTTGTCCTTATTCGCATGTTGATATTTTGAAAGTTAACTGGTTAACCAAGTATGTTTCTTATAAATAGGCAGATGGTTAGCATTTATAAGAGAGAGTTTTTTATCAATTGATACTAGGAGCATTTAATACAACTAAGGAATTTTGAAAAGATTGTCTGGATAGTTTTGTTAAATGTCTATGTTATCTCTCAATTGTGGAAATTCAAGTTGAATTTGAATGATTCTTCTTGTTTCGAGTCACATTCTTTGTCATATGGTAGTTAATTTGTGTTGAATGCTAGATGTATTGTAACAATTTCAAGTATACTTCATTTTATTTGCTCTGAATTTGGATGTACATATGTTATTCAGATCATAATAGCAAACTTTTAAAGTAAACTTGGTTCTTATGATTCATAATTTTCCTCTGAATCTTGTCTGATTTATGATGTAACTTGAGCTTATGTTGTTTTATAGCATAAATTGATTTAATGTGTACTCAACGTAATTTGAATTTTGTCATAATATTTGATATGAAAACCTGCAATCACGTCTCTTCCTTCCTTACCCTTCCTTTTTCTTATTTTTTTATCAAGATTCACTATAGCTTAAAGATCATTGTTAATAATCATTTAGTTTAACTTACAAGTATTCGAAATTACTAAGTATTCAAATTGTGTAGACCCTGGTTGCTCCCAACCACTAAATCAAATAAATATTGTGGACCATTTTCATACTTTGCTTCTATTTCACCACAGACAATCATTGAATAGTCACAAAATGCAACTCATGACATGGATTCTCATCATCCTAAAATGAGAAGTGTTCAACACTAAGAGCACTTATGGTACAGTTTGAAGCATCAACAGAGTGTTAGAACAATTAATATATAAGTGTTTATTATTAACCCATGGCTTACATTGGTAAGCAATTAAATTAATAACAATATATTATTTATTTATTTGATGTGTAAACTTCGAGAAAATAAATAATCTTATTATAGTTATTTAATATTTACCAAATATTTATTAATTGGATTTTTCGGAGTGGTTGGACCTGTTATTTTCACAACGGTCACATCCCCTCGTGAATCATTATAAATAGGGTTTTACCCCTATTGTAAAATAACTCTCGAACACAAAAAAATATTCAAGTACTCGTACGTTTGACAAATACTTATCTAAAACAAACTTGTCAAGAATTTATCTGAGAAGTGAGATGAAGAATATTTGACGTATTGGGGTTATGATTATTTCTCAATATTGAATATCACTTTGTTGGATTTTTAACCTCTTTAAGGTTTTTTCCAAGATAAATGCATGTGTTGTATTTTATTGATCTGGCTCATTATGTTATGCTTTGCTCGTTAAATCTCTTCTAGATCCATGCTTATTACATTTATATATTTTAAGCAACCCTCCCCCTAATTTCAATTCGGGCAATGTTTCTACTACCAATCCCAATAATACACCCCCCAACACCAATCCACCAGTTAATACCACTCAAATTCTTGCACAAATAGTGCAACAAATGAACATCATGCAAACATATAATACTTCTCAAATAATGCTAATGCAACATCATTTGTTAAACATGGCTAATCAATGTCATACTCTTCTTCCCTAAAATAACCAAAATTTCATCCCTCCACCTCTTAAATATGTTGCAGGAAATATTATTCCTTAACATATTATGCACAACAATATGCTCCAAAACATTCAAAATGAACCTTTAACCCCCTTCATTGTTTCTATTGATATTGGTAATATATCTTCAATTATTAAATCTAATGGGATTAAAGACCCTGCATCTTTCCTTAAAGCATTTGGTAATCTTTATAAAGAGTGGATTCAAACTAATACCTTTGTCACTACCAAACTTTTAGTTAAAACATTTACAAGGGACGTATTAGAATAGTATAATCAACTCCTCCAACATTCTACATGAAAACTTGAGGATCTAGTCAATCCTTTAGTTAAGGATTTTCAACACAATGATCTTCCTGAAAATTGTCTTAACCATTTCATTAATGCTAAACAATCCCCTGTTGTATGAGTTCATAATTTCATTAAATGTTGGAAATATTTGGCTCACAAAGTCAATCATAACATGACTGATGATAACTTATTCAAACTCTTCATAATTGTCTTAACACCTTCTCTTCAATACAAGGTTCAAATTTTTGTTCCCCAAACCCTAACAATGCTATTCATCAAGCTAAGCGACAAGACTTTCTTATGAAACAATTTGAGACCAACATTGATACCATCAAGGGATATGTACAAAACTCCACTAATGCAATGATTAGCAATCCTCCCCAAAAAAAATTAGGAGTAGCCAAAATGGATAATCCCCAAGCTTCCATGCACCCTTAACTATTCAACAAATGAAACAACTTTTAGCGTATTTTAAACCATTCACTTATGCTAATACTCCACCTACATGTTATAATCCTAATTTCATGCTGATGTCAGTCATTCCCATGAAAACAGTTGTTGGCTTACCAAATTCGTTGTTTAGTTTATGTTAAGATATACATTCAACCATGATGCTATGATCAAAATACGTCATCATGATTATGTTAATGCCTCTCAAAAGAAACAAGATTTCAATCCTTCTTCCTCTAACATCCCAAAAAAAAATTATACCTCGAACCCAAAACATTCAAACAAGGATATATGTGCAATTGACGCTAACTATGACCAATACTATACCAATTCTCAATACATGAATGCAACTAAATTCAATTATCGACGTAAACCTACGCATAAAGATCATGTCACAAATTCAAAGAACCCATCACTCAAAAACTTCTTAAAGACACCACTACCAAAAACATACCTTCTAACATGAATGAGGAAACACTTTCACAATTCGAACCTCAAACTACTTCTCTTCCTACTAAAAGCATTTTACCCTTCAAGCCTCATGTTGGTTTTTCAACTTCAAAATCTCATTGGAATTTCTTAGAGGAACTTAACTCTATGCCTTGGAAAATACCTATTATGAAGTTAGTTCGCACTTCTCCATATCACCGCAAATTCTTAATGCAACAGTGATAAGAAATTGAAGAACCTCTTTCCCTTGAAGTAGAACAATCTCTTCAAGATCCTACACTGACAGAAGTACACACTATCGAAACTATTTGTCCTTCTAAACCTTCAACAGAATTATTTGAAGAAGATATGATCAATGATGAAATTCTCTTTCGAGCCAATGACCCACCTCTCTTCATTAAAATCACAATTAATACCACGCTTATTTAAAAATTCTAAGTAGATGAAGGGTTAGGAATTAATGGTACCTCTCTTTGGCTAATTCAACAACGTGAGTATAACAAATATCACTTCAAGCAAACTTGTCTCACATGTCACAAATTTGACAAGATGAATCAAAAACCACTTGGTTGTATTTGGCTCCCTTTCATTATTGGACCCAAGACCATACGTACCAAGATCATCATTCTTGACTTACCATTATCCTATAATATACTCCTAGGTCGCCCATGGACACATTGCATGAGGGCTATTGCCTACTCAAGTAGCCAATGTATCATATTCATCCATAATGGCAAATGTTATAAACATGAAGTTGATCCCAATCCATGAAGTATTCAGCTACCTAATCCCAAATCTCAGTATCAGATTCCAACCATTTCATGACTCAATAGTGCACCTTTACCTGAATTCTTTAACATGAATCCAGATTTACAGGTCATTGTTGTAGATTCTAGTGATGATAAGCCAAATGATTTGTAAAATAGTTGCAATACTACTAAGTTACCTCCTGATTTAACAATTTTGAGAATATTAGTGTATTATTCCTAATTTAGTTAAAGGGTCTGAGTAGTAAAATCAGTATATAAATATGTAATAATTAAGCTACTGATTTATGTAAATTAGATTACAATTTTGAGCTTTTTAAAAATAGTAATAAAACGTTAAAGAGAAGACTTAGCTGGAAACTAACTGATACGACTAAGACAAGATCTGATATTCATTATGCAAAACTGGGACACTATTGCAAACTAGAATCTGACTTTCTTTTTGTGATTAGAAAGGAGCACCAAAAGTGGATGGGAGTGACATCAGTGCTATAGTCCATCTTTGTTGTTGTTGTCTTGAGGATCTGAGCTTTTTAAGTTTTGTGTGCCAGGTCTGTGTAACCCTATTTGTAAAGTTTCGATAGTCGAAAGTCGATAGAGCTTCGTGTAGAGCAGATTTTCTCTTCAAACCCTATGTTTCATTATGTTTTGACCAATTTCAAGAAAGAGGGAGGGTTAGTATGTGTAAAATTCACTGAACGTGTATCCACACCTCTTGTATGGGCACGTTGCCCACATACCAATACTTCAAAGAGGGTCAAGCCATATGTAGTTCTCCTACTTGATGTGTTTTATGCAATTGAATGCATGAATATGCAGAATGTTAAACTAGATGTGTTTGAGGTGGCTAGGGATTGGTTTAAGGATTTGAATAAGCTTGTAAGTGTATTGGTTGGCTATATGCAGAGAATAGGGAAGATTGTTTGAGTAGTCTTGCTTATATTCTTGTTTGCTTAGTGATATTTGCCAACTCTTTCTAAATGATTTTTGAATGGGCTTTTATAATGATTTATTGGTCATGAGTTGAATGAAATCGCGTTACACTGACAAGGATAAGGATGGGGAACCAAAATGAATTGACCATTGGGGCCAAAATTGCACTTGGATAGGAGTGCCGAAAGTGGACAAGAATGGCACCAGCATTATAGTCTAAGTGTGATGCTATTGTCCTGAGCTAACGGGACATGGGGGGATGGATTAGTCATAGAAAAAAGGGTTTGGCTCAACTGAGATCAAGTCTGAAAAGCTACAAATGATTAAAAATAGTGAAAAGATGTTTATGAAGGTCATGAGAGTAAGCAAGAGGGACCTAAAGGTTGGGTGTCATTAGCCATGCTCAAGTTACTAATTTTTTGCATTTTATATGACTACATTTGCCCCCCCTTTATTCTAGTGTTGCAGCAAAGCAAAATACTAGGATAAAGGAAAAATAAAAGGCATACCTAAACTTACCTATAAGGGTGAAGCTCATAAAACTATGTGATGTTGGATGTGCATAGATAAACCACGCTGTGAAGTGTGAATCTGTAGGAGAAAACAAAGAGTCGATCAGTTCTTACTAGATACGTTGTATCTAAAATAAGAATGTGAAAAGTTGGGTAAGAGAGAGGAAGAGAAAGGAATGAATACACATCACCAGGTACATGAATCAATACAAAACTTGTTATGATGTTGAGTGATGTTGAATATACTAGATATGTTGTACCAAGAGTAATATCATGAACAAAGCTGAGTGCTCAATTCTTCGAGAGTAGCTTAAGAATACAAAGGCTAGCCCTTTGGCTTCATCACCGTCTACTAAGTGAAGCTAAGTGGTCATGTGTGTGTTAATTGATGTTTGGATTGTGTGTTCAATCTCTTTGAGTAGGTGGCTCAAGAATACAAAGGCTAGCTAGTCCTTTGGCCCCATTGTTGCTTCGTGAAGTGAAGCTATGAACTAATATCGGTATAAAATGTACATCATATGAGATGGCTCTTAAAACCTATAAATATATAATGATATGATAATGTCAGCGTGCATAGTCAAATGTATGCTAGAAACTAGGCCACTCTTGGCCACTCTGAAAGATGGAGATTAGGCTTGTATGAAAGCCACTCTAAAATTAGTGCACTAGGCTTGTATGAAAGCCATTCTGAAATGATGCCAACCACCTACAAATGGAATAAGGCACATAACTGTTGAGAATGCTTGAGTAATGTTGAACTCCAAAAACAAAATGTGTCACGCACATTGCCCCCAATCACTAGTGTCTGGAACATAGATTTTGGTATGAAAGTTATACCAACTGTCATATCCGAAACTAGAAGTGAGAGCCATCATGTCGCACATGATGCTTCCTATATCTGAATTCTTTGAGCAAAAGTGTACTAAAAATTGTTGATTTTAAACTGGTCTAGTTGTGTAAAACTATAATTGAACCTACTTTTTTACCTGCTTCTGAAAATTTGGTTTTTCTGCTATTTGAACAAGAGCATCGAAAATAAATAATAGTGGCATCGGCTATAGTCCAATCTTGGCATTGTTGTTCTAGGTAAAATCTAGTAACTATTTTGACATTTACACTATTTATCTAGTCTGTTCTGACTGGTTTGATGTTTGATTATTATTCTAAGTGTTCTGAAACTGATTTTTTGACTGATAGGAGCTTTGATCTCTATGACAAAACCCCTATTTGTTGCCCCTTCTTATGAGGATAGGAATGAATACCCTACAATGACTGCCCTCTGAAGAAAGAGCTCTACAAGTGTGTTATGCTGCAAATATACATGATATAGCAATGATAATTGACAAGATATAACATGGTTTATATTGAGAGATTGTTAGATCATCAGGGGTATGCCTAAATAGATATAACAATATAATAGCATGTACAATGTACTGAATTAGAACTGAAAGTCTGGTTAGTTGTTAGTTGTTAGTTGTCAGGTGTTATGGAGGGATGGAGCATGATGTCCATCATGGCATCTTTAAAAGCAAGATAATGCATGATGTAGATCATGGCATTGCAAACAATGAGAAGCAAACAAGCAACAAGCACACAAGGCAATAAGCAATAAGCGTATAAGGGTGGCCAAAGGGACAAACAAATAAGGGACATGAGCACATGTCGCTCAAACTGGAAGCAAACATACAAAGCATGTTCAAATGTCACATATACATACAATTGAAACAAACAAGGTTAATGTGAAAGCCACAATCACATAAAAGAGTACAGACAAGGGACATTGGCAAATGTCCAAAGGCACACACATGAATAGAAGCAAAAGACATTGATAAATGTCCTAAGGCACATATAGGAGACAAACAAGAATTGGAAAATGCAATCACATCAAGTTACGCTAAGCAAGAAAAGAAAACATGTAAATACTAAAAATACAATCGCATCTAACTAATCAACGTAAAAAGTGAAAGTATGCAAGACATATTTAGTACAAGACTACGTATATGCTAGGAAATACATAAGTGTTATATACTAGTGAGTATCGATAGAGTAATTTGTATAAGCTACTATGTAATGTACATCAATATGATAACTAAAGTGTGTGGTGTAGGAATGACATAACCTGGATGGTGTAGTCATATAGAAGATGCCATCGATGGGTAATATATCGATGTATGTCTCGAATGTAGAACTAGAATGCCCCCCTCAATGGGTAGAGTGAAGCAATCAAGGAGTTGGATGCCACTACACACACTCAAAGAAGATCAAGTGAAGCATGATAATGTAGATAAATCAACAAACAATAACATAGAACATCAAATGACAGTCTACCATAGTAGTAAAAATGTAAAGCATGGATGATGCATACAATCAAAATATTTTTGGTGTTTTTGAATTATTTGCATATTTTTGAATTTTTATTTTGTTTGAATGTTTTTGAGTTTTTGAGATATATGAATGTGTTTGAGTTTTTAAAATATTTGAATGTTTTTGAGTTTTTGAGATATTTGAACATTTTTTAGTTTTGAGCTATGTACAATCAAGCATAAAAAACTATGTAGAAATAAAATTGAGGAGAAATGATACTAATCGATGAGTCTCATGGGAGACTCCCTATCATGGTGTCATGTATAAAGAAGAAGAATCATGCGTGATCATGAAGCACGATGGAAATACTGAGACTGTGGCTCTGAAAGTTGTACATGTCGTAAATGTTCTAAAATCTCTAAAGTAGAAACTGAGTGTGGAGTCCCCTTGTAACTTTGATAAGTATATACAACTGTAGGGCTCTTAAGGACCCATCTGGTAATGGAGAAACTCTTTGAACATGTGTTCTGTGAGTAGATGCATGAGACCTCAATGATATTGCCTTGGATGTGAACACTAAGCTAAAAGTTATCTAGAATCTTGAAGGTGTGGAGATGTATGAACTCTCTATATTGGTGATGGATGCCTCAACTGTGTCTAAATCAGAACTGGAGGAGGAACTATAACTGGTATCAAAATTGAAACTAGTGGCAAAACTGAAACTGGTGACTACGAAATAGTAGATGGCTCTAAAGTGAGGAGTGGTAACTCATATAGAACTCCACCAACTGTAAAACCCTTATTAGCATGAATGAATTTCACACATCTATGAACTATAGAAGGTATTGATTGAATTTTCTGAATCCAAGGTCAATCAAGTAGCATATCAAAAACTCCTACACTAAGAACCATAGTGAATAGTGTGACCATGTGTGTTAGACCAACCTGCAAAGGAAGTACTATCTCACCCAATGAACTTTATATGTGCCCACTGAATCCACTAATAACTATGTTCATCAGGGTAATACCCTGCTCTAAATATCTCAAATGCTGCAGTAATGTCATAGTGCATATGTTAACACTTGATCCATTATCTATGAGAACACTATGAATAGAATGATTATGAATGTAAGCTCTAATAAAGAGTGCATGATAATCTGAATCATCCTCGACGATCTCCTACTCTGAGAAGGAGATGGAAGGTCTAGCTAAAACTCTGGAATTGTATACACCAATCATGTTACTCAAAGGATGTGTCTCAATTGAAGGTGTCATATATGTATCTGGTGGCGGATGTACATGATATGTATGGTGAACCCCTAATGTGTCCCTTGTCTCTTATTTAAAATGTTGCAGAAAGGGATCTGAGAAGATTTTTAAAGCTTTATCCCATGTTTGGTTTGTCTGAGGAGGCTCAACTGAAGTGCCAAGATCAATATGATTGTCATCTATCAAATCATGTATCTTGTGTTTCAAACTAATGCATTTGGTTGTTGTATGGCCTGGTGCCCTATGAAACTTACAAAATGCATGTTGATCATATCCCCGTAGAAGAGGCTTTGTTGGGTCAACTTCCTAAATAGGAGGGAGAAATATGATGTTACATTCCAATAGCTACTGTAAAATCTTGGCTGAAAAAACTGGTAGATTGTTAAAGGTTCATCGAGGAGGTGTTGATAAAACCACACACTGAGAGAGCTTGAAAGTCGCATTAACTATTGGTTGATTATGACTCTTGTTATCATTGACCTTGACTTTGTATGGAACTTTGTTGTTACTCTTATTTGTTATTTCTGAGATACTTATGTACTTTAGTTTGCTTATTAAAATTAGTTTGACTTCTCTTTCCTTTACTGTGTGACATAATTCAGTGAAGGAAAAAAATCTTTTGAACATAATTGATTCATGTAAAATTGGTAGGAGACTATGTTTGAAAAGATCTTGTAACTCTTGATCGGCCATGGGGCTAATCATCTTAGCCAAAATACTCTTATATCGGAGAACATAATCTGTGAGATGTTCATTTGACCTTTGTTTCTATGATACAACTTGAGCATATGAAACCTTATCACCAATGTTAATGCTAAAATGAGCTAAAAACATCTCGGCTAAAAGATTGAATGCATTGACCAATTGATTCGATAAACTATAGAACCATTGTAAAGCATAACTATTTAGGCTCCGTGGAAATAGTTTAGTAAATAGCCAATCATTTGGTATAGAATCCAAGCATGCTACGTGAAAATATCTCAAATGTGTCTCTAGATCACCCTTGCCATCATATAGAGTAAGCTTTGGTTGAACAAAACCTTGTTGCAAGGGTGTAGAAGCAATGTGGCGTGCCAATGGTGTATGCAATAGAGCAAAAGAATCCAAAGTTTGTGTAGGTCTAGAGGCACCTTGCTCAAGATGTAGCACTTTAGATTGAAGAGATCTTATCTCTTGCACAAGGGTTGCCACATCAGGAGACAGATATATTAGTTGTAGTTGGTGGCATAGAGGCAGGTTGGTCTGCTATAGGAGGTTGTTGAGACATAGTTGCCTCTGTAGTGTCATTTGTAACTAAAAGCTTTATAGTTTGAGAAGATTGATCATTGTTCACTCTTTGTTGTTCTTGTAGTATTTTAAGTATGTCATCTTGCATGTCAGGGTGTTTGGTTAAGAGCTCTTGAAGTTTTCTTTTATCGATTTCATCAAAACCGGTGTATTGGACCATTATTAAAGTAGGAAAACAATTTAAAATTTGATTGAATTTTTTGCAATAATTTGTAATAGACAAAATGTTGTAGAAGAAAAGTATTGAATATAGAAAATGTAAAGTCCTAAAAATAGTGAACTGGAAATTGCATAAAAAGGATACGAAGCTCACAAACATGTAAAGTGATACCTAAAAAAATAATGGGACCTGGTGTATGCAACTATGGTTTGACAGATAATTATTTTGAAAATATACTATGAAATTTTGAAATTGAAAGTGAGTTTCTGAGTTAGATATGCAAGTAAAAAATCAGAATTTTATAAGAAATTTTATGATTTAATGGGACCTAGTATATGCAACTAGGGTTTTGAAAAAATTTGAAGTTTTACTATTAAATTTTGAATTTTGAAGTGAATTTCTGATTTTATTATGATAGTAAAAAATCAGAAATTATTGAAAAATTACTGAAAAAATATTGGAACCTAGTATTGATAACTATGGTTTGAAAGAAATTTATTTTAAAATTACTAAGAAATTTTAAAATTTAATGTTAATTTTTTAATTTATTATGCAAGGAAAAAATCAAAAAGAAAAAAGAAAAATCAATAGGAAATTTAAGTTAAGGTTTATAAGGTTTTTATGCGCTAACGAAGTAAGTCAGATTCACCAAATGATTTAACAATTTTGGGAATATTGGTGTATTATGCTTAATTTAATTAAAAGGTCTGAGTAGTAAAATTAGTAAATAAATATGTAATAATTAATCTATTGATTTGTGTAAATTAGATTACAATTTTAATCTTTCTAAAAATAGTAATAAAAAGTAGAAGAGAAGACTTAGTTAGAAACTGACTGAGACAAGATCTAATATTCGTTGTGCATGATTGAGACACTCATAAACCAAAATTTGACTTTCATTTTGTGATTGGATAGGAGTGTCGAAAGTGGACAGGAGTGACATCAACGTTGTAGTCCACCTCTGCTACTGTTGTCCTGAGGATCTGAGCTTTCTGGGTTTTGTTCTTTAGGTCTGTGTAACCTTGTCAATGAAGTTTCGACAGCTAGAAGTTTGTAGAGCAAATTTTCTATTCAAACAGTATACTCTATTATGCTTTAACCAATTTTGAGAAAGAGGGGGGTTAGTGTATGTAAGATTCACTGAAAATGTATCTACACCCCTTGTATGGGCACGTTGCCTACATACCAATATTTCGAAGAGGGATCAAGTCATATGTAGTTCTCCTACTTGATTTGCTTTGTGCAATTGAGTGTATGAATATGCAGAATGCTAACTGGATGTGTATGAGGTGGCTAGGGACTGGTGTAAATATTTGAATAAGCTTATAAGTATATTTATTTGTAGTCTCTGGAGAATAGAAAAGATTAATTGAGTAGTCTTGCTTATATTCTTGTTTGCTTAGTGATATTTGTCAACTCTTTCCAAATGATATTTGAATGGGGTTTTATAGGGAACTATTGGTCATGGATTGAAAGAACTTGTGTTAAGCCAACAAGGATAAGGATGGGAAATTGGAAGGAATTGACCGTTGGGGACAAAATTGCACTTGGATAGGAGCGTCAAAAGCGAACAGGTGTGGCACCGATGCTAGTCCAAGTGTGGTACTGATATCCTGAGCTGTCGAGACCTGGGGGATGGATTGGTCATGGAAAAAGGGGTCTAGCTCAGCTGGAATCAAGTCTGAAAGGCTACAGATGATTGAGAAATAGTGAAAAGATGCCTATGAAGGTCATGAGAGCAAGCAAGAGCGACCTAAGGGTTGGGTTTCATTAGCCACGCTCAAGTTACCAATTTTTTCATTTTATATGACTACACCTCCTTATATTTCAGAGTGGCTCCCTCCTTTGTTACCCTGTGATCGTACCAATCCTCTTATCAATGAGATCACTGAACTCCCTCCTCCATCTAATGCACATGAAGCAACTTACATAGAAGATGACTTCACATGTAATGAATATGGAGTGGCTAAGTTATTTAAAGACCCTTTAACCATATCACCTCAAAAATTTAGGGATTTAGGTGTATCTCCTTATAATGCTCCTCTAGAGACACAAACATGTACTATCTCTCACACCTATAATGATAACTACATCATGGCTCAAGCTCAATCACAAGACTTAGATGTACAACACTATCAACAAACCTTAGCCAAAATACATGCTTTCGATCGAGATGCTCATGTCATTTCAATGGATAGCGAGTTAGAACCTGAAGGTCATGTATCTCCAATTAATCCTCCACTTATTGATACCCCTTAGGTTGTTGAACAAATCTGACCTCTCAAAAATTTAGAACTTTTTAAACCTTCCATACCTTCTATATCATTGATCAGCCTACTAGTGATTCTATAAATACCACTGAGGTTATCCCCCTTACTTCAACTGAATCTCCATCTACAAAACAACATAAAACATATATTATCAACCTGGTTGACTCCAATCAACCTTCACAAACCATTCCTCCTAAACCTGAAATCATCTTTGATGTTAAGGCAACAGATGTATGACAGATACATTCTGAATATGATTGCCATGGTAATAAAATCATTGATCTTGAAGTAGATGTATAACTATGGACCCTTACCCATGCTCCCTAGTGATGAATCCATACTTGAGGTACTCCATGCTAGAGAACCTCAACTTCCACGGCAACATCATAAATTTGGAATTTTTAAAAGAAAAGTTCCTCGTTTTAATAACTTCATTGCTAATGTAAACCCCAAAACAAATCCTATTTCTTCTCTTCCTAATGTTCCATATCATTTTCATGACAAAAATGCTATGCTTATTGAAGAAACAATGAGAATAGAATATGGTACACCCTCATGTCCTCGACCCATAACGATCTCTAAAGAACTCATGTCAATGGAGCATGATAATTTTAGCCTATTCTTCAATAAGTATCATGAAACTTTCGCTTGGTCATATGAGGACATGTTTGGTATTGACCTTAGTATTGTCATACATAACATAATCACATACCCAAATGTAAAACCCATCTGACAAAAACAATGACAATTTACACCCAATATTTCCACCCTATGCCATAAAGAAATTATCAAACTTTTCGATGCCAAGTTTATTAAACTTGTTGAGTATTATGAATTTGTGTCAAATATTGTTCATGTTCACAAAAAAAGTCACCATGGTCATTCATATATGCATTGATTTTTACAATTCTAACCTTGCATGTCCAAAAAACATTTTACATTAACTTTAATAGATGTCATCGTAGACTCCACTACTAGAGATGAAATGTTGTCACTCATGGATGGTTTTTCAGGCTACAATCAAATTCACATACCCCACAAAGACCAATATAAAACAACATTTACTATGGAACAAGACACCTATTGCTATGTCAAAATGCCTTTTGGCCTTAAAAATGTTGGAGCTACCTATCAATGTGCCATGACCCACATTTTTCACAATCTTATACACAAAATTATGAAAATCTATGTTGATGACCTCATTACCAAATCAAAGAGTTGCACAACACATCTCACTAATCTAGCTATCATTTTTGACTGATTAATCAAATACAAAGTTAGACTCAACCCATACAAGTGTGTCTTTGGCATTAAATCTGATAAACTTCTAGGTTTCATGGTCTCTCTCCATGATATTGATGTCGATCCCACCAAAATCAATGCTATATTCAATATGCCCATTCCTTGTTCCATTCCTAGCAATCACACTTACCTTGGCAAGCTTGGGTCAATTTGGCATTTCATCCTAGAAATGGCTTACCTCATCTACTATGTTAATTCCCTTCTCAAGAAAGGTAATGCTCTAGAATGGACTGATCCATGTCAGAAAGCTTTCGACAACATGAAAGAATATTTGTTTTATCTTCCCACTATTGGAAGTACAACTACTAAGAGGGGGGGTGAATTAGTTGCCTTAAATCAATCCTTCAATTTCACTTAACAACCATGAATCATTCATTTATATACATACATTAACCAATGCATAAATAAGCATCTATGAAAGCAAACAACAGAAGAACATAGGAGATATGTGGGAAACCCTCTTGAAGAATAAAACCCACTGATGCATAGCTTGGACAATAGTCCTATAAGCAATTAATCAAAATTTAGTGAGGCACCAACCCCACAAGGAGCACCAACCCCTTCTCTAGTCAAGCACGAATTCAACTAGTCCTTTAGCAAGTACCAACTTGCAAGGATGCACCAACCCCCTAAATAACTTAGCACCAACTCGGCTACCTTGAATCTTTGATCACCCTTGGACACCTATTGCTCACTCAACTAAAGATGACCACCTTCTTTTGTTCTTGTCACTCTTTTATCTCTCTTAAACAACCTATTAAGCCTTCTCGCTAATTTATCCCTTTCCTTGGTAGAATTAGGTCATATGACATTGCTCATCACCTGTACAGCTAGATCTTCATGACATTCAGTACACTTCTCTAATGGTCTTCAAACCCTCTACCTAGTTTCCAAAAAAATTTATCATTCGCTCATGTCCTCAATATTCTAACTAGTCAATTAGGCCTATTAGACCTCTTTATACTTGACTCTTGCTCTTACCCATCTTGATCGGCCAAGACCCCTTCCACACTTGGATCACCCTTGGAATAGATCAATAAACACGTTTCACAAGTGAAACAACCACTACATAGGTCGGTCATTACCCTTGAGGACCAAAACCATAATTAGGCCTAATAGAGACCTAATGCAATTAGGCCTTCTCAAAGCACACATTTCACTTTGGCCTCCTTGGAACACCTTGAGCCTCCACAAATGGATGAAACACTTCATACACTCTTTAATTAGACCCCTGACAAGCTCACCTTAATTCCCCAACACCATTTAGCTCCTTGAACCACACAATTAAGTCTACTCATAATTAGGTCTTTTCACTGCCATAAAGTTTGTCTTGTAAATCTGATGCATACACTCAACTTTGCCACATAACCCAATCAACAAATCACATGGATAGAACCTCCATGACCTTAGGGTCATCATCATGTTCATTGGATTTCACCAAACGGAGCACAAGACTTCAAACCAACCGTTTTCATATGTTTATTCAGAACTGCACACAGACTTCAAAAACCCAATCAAGAAACTTTGACTTTTCACACCTTCATAGGAGTTTCTCAAGCATATAAATACATTCAAAAGAACCTATGAGAACTCTATAACAACTTCATGTGCATTGGATTCTACAAATCTATGCAAAAATACTTAGGTATATCATTCTCACTCATCCACATAAATTTCTCTGTAGCTCCAAAAACATAGTCATGAAAACTAAGTCTTAGAACTGCTATGGGAACACTTTTATAAACTTCCAATGGGTTGAAATGATCCTTTAGAATTATTAAAACATCTCTAAATAGATAGATTACATGGTTCAATATCAATATTGGTCTTACAGACCAATCTCATATCTTCACCCTACATAGACCTCATTGTGTTAGACAGGTCACTTTGAGAATAACTTTTTGCTTGTATATGAGCATCACCAAAACTTCTATTCAAGGGGGAAAAGTGATATGGGTCTTGAACAATGACCCCATGCATTTGGATCCATTGCAACCCATCCCTAATCTCATTCTCACTTCTGCTTGGTTTTCTCACTATCTTCCTCATTAGGCCTATTTAGCGATAGGTCAACTTCCATGACCGATTTAACATATTTAAGGTCTACAACTTACTTAAAAAAACCACCATGGTCATAAGATATAGGTATCAAGATTCAACCTCCAACAACTTTCATGATTTGACCTCGTCAACCCTACTTGTTACATCAAAAATTTGAGAAACAATGGGTTTCTTGTAGCTTCCATTCACTCTTCTAACAGACCAATGTCAGCTAGAAAAACCTGAGAGAGTCCTCTTCATGCTCCAATCATCAAACTAGGTCATCCAATCCATTCTGAGCTATTTCCAACAAGATCTCTCTTATCAAGTCATTATGAGGGTTTTAGGAGGGTTTTGATTGCTTTCCATTCTTAGCAATCGTTCATAAAGGATTGCCCCTCAACTTCAAAACCAATGCCAGGGGATTTAAACTAGGACCCTTCGCTAACTACCATGAACTACTCAGGATCTCATGCAAAGGTTGTATGTGCCAAAGATCATAAGAAAATCCTTCTCAGGTTTGCAATACCTCATTCTATGCACATAGAAAAACTCAACACCAATTTTCATGCTTTCTCCTTCAGGATTTGACCTAAAACCTTGTCAACAAACATGACACAACCTCTAACACCTCTGACAATGCTCTTTTGAGCTTTGGAACCTTGGCAAATGAACTTGACTCCTCATTAGGTCACACTAGGTATCTTTGCACACTAGGCTTTGAACTATTAGTCATACTTAGACCTTGATCACACCTTCAAACCTCTTGTATTGTTCTCAAAACCTCATCCTCATGTCATACAACTTCATACCATGCTTACGCACTACCAAAATTTCTCTCACAAGTCTTAGACAGCTCACTTTGTCATGCTACCAGGCCTATGCCTTCTCAATAGGTCTCTCAACGTAACGACTAAGCTTCAAAACTAACCTTGGAACTCTTCTAAAGGCTTATTTGCCTCTTTCACATGTTTACACAACTTTATACACTCTCTCATACATGTACTGATACAATTCACCAAGCCTCACTATGTTTTATGCATACACCTTCTCATAGGACTAGACTAAGCTTCTCAAGACACATAGTACTCAATAGTAGCTTACCTTGCATCATGATCTTGACCTTGACATGCCATCAACTTAGAAGAATTCCCTGGTTGCCATCAAATTTTCTCTTGTCATAAAAAAACTTTGTCTCATACCACTCCACCATGCATGGCCTCAACTCTTGACATTGACATTAATGACATCCATGTTGAACACACCTATCTACTAAGGGGGGGGTGAATCAGTAGATGATCTAAAACTAGTCAGTTAAAAATATATATATATATATAGAAAATGTGACTTCATCTGTAAATCAAAGAACAAATGCAGAAGTCACATGCACACACATAACACCAAATTTTACGTGGATAACCTAAAGGAAAAAACCATGGTGAGAATCAGCTACTAGAATATACTATTCTAATACAACCTCACAATAAAATGCCTTACTGGCAAACCTCACTAGTTACATTTAAGGACACTGATCCTTAAGAGACACCAATCTCCTTATTGAGCACCAACCCAGTTTGTATGTAGGCACCAACTTACCTGAACTATGGAGCTATAACTCCAATGTACAAGATGGATTCACAAGTGAATCCAATTCAATTATCTTTGTTACAAGTCTAATCTGTAACATCTCACCTTCTTCTCATTAGCTATTTGCTCTATCTTCCTACTTGCTTAATCTCTGTCTGCATGTCTCTCACTCTATATCTACATACATATGTTTATGCTTTATTCAGATACACTTCATTCCCCTTCCTTTTTTGCATTTTACTTTGTTTGCATATTTCTTTTATTGACAGCCCTTTTTCTCACACTTGAAAACACAGTACTAGCCGCAATATGATATGTTAAGAATTGTGTTTATAAAAGGATTCATTAGGGTTTCTCGACTCACTTATTGCATTCACATTGTATCTGCACTAAACCAGTTTCACTTCTGGATTCTCCTTTAATGCGTATTTGACTTTTGCATTTTCCCATGTCTTGGTTCTTGCATCATAAAGCAATTGTCTATTCTTGTTTCTATCTTTGTCAACTGTGGGATTTTGGTCATAACTACATCGTTTCCTTTTCGTGTCTTGGTTCATGCATCATGCCATAATGTTCTGGTCTCTTTACTATGTTTGGCAGCTGCTAGATTTATCTCTTAAATGCACAACCTCCTTAATCGATGATTGATCGGTTGGATCGATCAATCTCGAGTTTTGTGCAATCATTTACAGGTTTTGGCCATTCCTTCAATTATTCGTTGAGAATATATTAAATGCATGCCTTTGATTTATTTCTTCGTGTCATCTCTAACTATCGAGCCCCTTTTTATGTTTTCTACTATATCTTATATAGTTGGATCGCTTTCGCTCCTTTCGATTTATTCAAATATGCTCGATCTTTAACTTTGCCACTATGTATTAACTTTCAAACACCTTTAAGGCTTTGGATTCACTCACTCTATTGGATCTTTTTAATCATGACTTGCGTGTGTCATTGGATCATCAAAGATGCTTGCTCTTTATGTTAACTAAATCATTAACCTTCAACATGTTGACTTCATCTCGCTTCTTTCAGCGTCTTTGAGATGCTCCCCTTCGTCGATCTCTTCAAACTTGCTCGAGCTTTAACATGTCCCCTTCAGGACAATTTCCATGGAATTTTTGTCCGAATCCCCTTCGAGACAAATTTTGCAAACTTTTTGTTCAGGTCTCCTTTTGGCACTTTTGTTTAGGACACATACCCTTCAAGGCTTTGCAAATGTACCCTTCAGCATTTTTGCAAGGGTCCACATACCCTTCGGCCTTTTGAAAAGCTACCCTTTGGCTTTTCTGCAAGGGTCCTCATACCTTTTGGACTATTTCAAAAGATCCTTTTCAACTTTCTGCAATGGTACACTTGCCCTTTGAAACTTTTGTAACAGTCCACTTGCCCTTCAAACTTCTTGAGAAGTGCCCTTCGGCTTTCTTGAACAGTCCACATACCCTTCGACCTTTTGCAAACTACCCTTCAGCTTTTCTGAACGGGTCCACATAGCTTTCGGCTTTCTTCAACATGCCCTTCAGACTTTTGCAAAGTGTCCTTCAACTTTTCGAAAAGGTCCACATGCCTTCGGAATTTTGTTTCGGGATAATTTTTTGAGGACTTTGACACTTTTTCTGAAAGAATTGTCCTTGCCACTTTTTTCAAAAAAATTCCTCCGAAGGAATTCTTCAAGACTATTTCAAGTTTTCTATGCAACTTGACTTATCAACTTGAGAGAAGCAAAGTGCTTGTGAATCCTCGATAACCTCTTCACTAGACCCTTTTGAGTTTTCTACATCACTTAACTTATAAACATAAAGCAAGTAAGATGCTCCCAAAACGCCGATTACTTCCTCTTGACCCTTTCGGGTTTCTCTATTTGCTTTGCTTGTTGACCAAATGGAAGGAAAGTAGTTGCAATTCTCTGATCACCTTGTCTTAGACCATTTTGGACTTCTCATGCTACTTGACTTCTTATCACAAGGAAAGTAAAGTACTTGTGAAACCCCGATCAACTCTTTGCTAGACCATTTCGGATTTTTGAGATTGTTTAGCTTGTCAACAAGAGGGAAGTAAAGTAACTTCCAAAACCCGATTTCTATTGCTCGACCCATTCATTTTTTTCTAGCAACTTGACTTATAAAGTTGAAACAAGTAAAGTCATTGCATAAACCCGATTAACACTGCTAGACCCTTTCAGGTTTTCACCTTTGCTTAACTTATAAACTTGAGGGAAGCAAAGTTACTTCGAAACCATGATCTGCACTACAAGACCAATTCGGGTTTTTGGGATTGTTTTACTAATTTTATAAATAGAAGCACTTCATAAACCTAATTTGCATTGCAAGTCTGTTCAACTCATCCTTTGGCATTAATGCAGAATAGCACTTGCTTCCTTTGACATCAATGACAATATATCAGACCTCAATGACCATTTCCAACAATCTCCCCCTTTGTCATTGATGGCAAAACATCATCAAAATGCCTTAACTCTTTTTATCTCCATTCTGCTTGCACCCCTTTCATTTTTATTCATTCTCCCCCTTTGACATTAATGACAAAGAATCCTTGCCATAACATGGAAACTAATTGCTCCTTTACTGTCAGCTTGGTTGTTCTGATCCTTGGACTTGGCTAGTTAGAGCACTGTGAGAGAAAGTCCCCCTTTGGCGGTGACATATTTGCCTAATTTTTACTTAGACACATTCAAATATGATTCCTCTGGTTCCATTATTCCTCAAAAGATCATGTTTATAGCATTGGTCTGAAAGACCAATCAATGATCGATATATCTCTTTTATAGATAAGAATAATGATCTAGAGCCAACAATCACAACAAAGGGACTATAGCTATATCACCAGACTGCTTTCAATACTCCCCCTAAATTCATGCTCTATCACTAGTATCTAGTGTTGTGATGTAGGAGTTATTACTCCCAAATTTTGTCTCATTACATCACTTGAGCAGTTATAGGTCTCCTTACAAAGTCCTTGGATCCTAGGTCTTGATCAATTACAAATATTTCACTTTGTTTGTTCATGAGGATTTAGTATATTGTCTAGGCAATTAGCTTGGTTGGATCAAGTCATTATCTTGGCCTTCTCGGATCAACAACTGTAGTAGACAACATCTTTTCTTTCAATTGTGACTGGAGCTTTTCACATATGCTTCTTTTCACATCATGTTTGGCTCCTCTGTTAAACACACCTATCTACTGAGAGGGGGGGGTGAATCAGTAGATGATCTTAAACTAGACCGTCAAAAACCTTTTTGCAGAAAATGTGAATTCAAATGTAAATCAAAGAACAAGTGTAGAAGTCACACACACAGAGAAACACATAACACCAAATTTTACGTCAAAAACTCAAAGGAAAAAACCACGATGAGAATCAACTGCTAGAATCTACTGTTCTAATCTAGCATCACAATAAAATGCCTTAATGCTAACCTCACTAGTTACATTCAAGGACACCGATCCTTAGGAGACACCAATCTCCTTACTGAGCACCAACCCAGTTGTATGTAGGCACCAACCTACTTGAACTATGGAGCTATGACTCCAGTGTACAAGATGGATTCACAAGTAAATCCAATTCAATGTCCTTTGTTATAAGTCTAATATGTAACTCCTCACCTTCTCATTGTCTGAGTGCTCTATCTCCCTGCTTGCTTAATCTCTGTCTGCATATGTCTCACTCTGTATCTGCATACATCTGGTTATGCTTTATTCAAATACACTTCATTCCCCTTCCTTCTCTGTGTTTTATTCTATCTGCATATTTCTTTTATCGATAGCCTTTTTTCTCAAACTTGAAAATGCAATGGCAATAGCGAAAACAATATGATATTGTAAGAGTCGTGTTTATACAAGGATTCATTAGGGTTTTACGACTCACTTATTGCATTCACATTCTATTTGCACTAAACCAGTTTCCATTTTGGATTCTCCTTTAATGCGTATTTGACTTTTGCATTTTCTCACGTCTTGGTTCTTGCATCATATAACAATTATCTATTCTTGTTTCTCTCTTTGACAAATGCGAGATTCTGGTCATAACTGCGTCATTTCCTTTTCATGTCTTGGTTCATGCATCATGCCATAATGTTTTGGTCTCTTCACTATGTTTGCCAACTATTGGATTAATCTCTTAAATGCACAACCTCCTTAATTGATGATTGATTAGCTAGATCGATCAATCTTGAGCTCTATGCAATCATTTGTAGGTTTTGTTTGTTCCTTCAATAGTTCGTTGAGAAATATTAAAATGTGTGCCTTTGATTTCTTTCTTCGTGCCATCTCTAACTATCAAGCCCCTTTTTATGTTTTCTACTATGTCGTTTATAGTTGGATCACTTTCGCTCCTTTCGATTTACTTGAATATGCTCGATCTTTAACTTTGCCATTGTGCATTAACCTTCGAGCACCTTTAAGGCTTTGGATTTACTTGCTCCATTGGATCTTTTTAATCCTAACTTGCATGTGTCATTGGATCATCAAAGATGCTTGCTCTTTATGTTGACTAGATCATTAACCTTCAACATGTTGACTTCATCTCACTTCTTTCGACATCTTTGAGATGCTTCCCCTGCGTCGATCTCTTCAAACTTGTTCGAGCTTTAACATATCCCCTTTGGGACAATTTCTACAAAAATTTTGTTCGGGTCTCCTTTTAGCACTTTTGTTTAGCACACATAACCTTCGAGGCTTTGCAAATGTACCCTTCAACTTTTCTACAAGGGTCCACATACCATTCAGCCTTTTCAAAAACTACCCATCGGCTTTTCTACAAGGGTCCTCATACCCTTCGAACTTTTTGAAAAGATCCCTTCAAACTTTCTGCAATGGTCCACTTGCCCTTCAAAACTTTTTTAATAGTCCACTTGCCCTTCGGACTCCTTGAGAAGTGCCCTTTGGCTTTCTTAAACGGTCCACACACCCTTTGGAACAATTTCCGCGGGCCTTTTGTCCGAAAGATTTGTCCTTGCCAATATTTCCAAAAGAATTGTCTTTGCCAAATTTTTTGAAAGAATTCTTCAAGACTATTTTCGGTTCTTCATTTAGCATGACTTATAGACTTGGAAGAAGTAAAGTCATACTAGAAACCCGATCAACTCATTTAGACCCATTCGGTTTTTCACATTGCTTAACTCATAAACATAAGAGAAGCAAAGTCACTCTGAAATCCCAATTACCTCTTCCTTGACCCATTCGGGTTTTCAATATTGCTTATCTTATAAACATGAAAGAAGTAAAGTGCTTCTAAAACCCCGATCAACTCTTCTAGACCCTTTTGGGTTCTTGAGACAAATTGACTTATAAACATGAGACAAGTAAGGTCATTGTATAAACTCGATTAATATTGCTAGGCCCATTTGGGTTCTCAGGACAACTTAACTTATAAAGTTGAGAGAAGTAAAGTTGTTCTGGAATCTCGATTTGCTCTATAAGACCCATTTGGGTTCTCAAGACTACTTTACTTATTTTATAAATCGAAGCTCTTTATAAGTTCGATTTGCACTGTAAGTCTATGCAATTCAACTTTTGACATTAATGCAGAATAACACCTACTTCATTTGACATCAATGACAATATCACAAACATCAATGACTATTTCCAACATCCTCAAGTCATTTTGATTCTTTGAGTTAGCTCCCCCTAACTCCATGGTATATGCAGTGTATCATCTTCAGAACTCAAGATTTTCTTTGTTATGTAGCATAAGCCAGTCTCAAGCATCATTCACTTGAGCATTTTCAAATTTGCCACCACATGTTATGCAAAAATCTCATTTACCCTGAGTCTTCTTGATCCTGACAGACTGAACAAACTAGCTCCCCCTTGTTCTACTGACTTACTAAAAATCAATACAGGACTACTCAGCATAGGATCATTTACATATCAATGTAAAATGGTCTGAAAAGACCAATCAGCAATCTTCATATCTCTATAGCGATTGATATTATGATCTCAGAGCAGCCATACTTACTTCCCACTTAGAGGTCTCCATATCCTAACTTTGGAACTGGAGTCCATGAATATATTGTTAGCATACTCATTCTATCCCATTAGTCACCATTATTCATAGCACTTGATTCATCTTGGCACAGCAACATCAACTGGGAGCACTCATTTCTGCCTTCAGCACTTTTTGAAGAGCATCACTAACTTCTTTGTTTAAAGGGGTCTCTTAGGAAGCATAGATAGAGACACCTTATTTCACAATGTTTTTTTAGAACAGTGTGAAACCAGGAATTACACATATCTCCTCACATTCCTTCTCCTCCTTATTCTTCTTGCTCTTACATTTGAGGGAAGTGACCTGCTCATTCATCAAGTTGTTCTCCTTTCCTTCTAGGATTGGAATACATGGAAACAATGTAGAATCTTTCTTGCAGCTGGAAGTTTCATCACTAGGCCCAGAAAATTGACCATTTATGCCCGTTACTTGCTCTACTACTGCTAGTTATTCACTTGAATCTGTGCATGCCCTTGACCTATCTTTTGTCAATTTATTGGGCTTCTCTTTGAGCTTTGTCTTCTCCTTCTCATCAATGGCAAATGTTGTGATCTCTTGACCTTTTCCAGCCTTTATTGCACTCTCCACCACATTAACTAGACTGATGTGATTTGCAAACTTATCAAGCTTTACACTCACCACCTTTGGTCTCCATAAACTGATCTGCCTTCCTTTGTGAGCTTTAGGCACTTGGATAAGATTGTTCTGACCTATGGACTTCTGATTGCAGAATCTGGCCATATGTCCCTCATCGTGGAAATTGAGGCACTCACCCTTGCTCACATTCTTGGTCTCTTTGTGTGCCCTGTTGGGTCTCCTTTTCTCCTTATTAGAGGCTTGTGAACCTATGTTCACATTGGAAGGAATACCTTTCTACACTTTTGATCTCATAAAGCTTGCTCTACAATGTTTAGCTATATGACCAAAATTATTGCACCAATAACACACTACATTTGTATTTGACAAGGATGTAACTAAATTTTTGCTTATAAAGTTATTTCTCCTTCTAGGTACAACTCTACATTTGCTAGCCTTCTGACCAAACTGATTACAGCTATAGCAATAACCATAAAAAGATGAAGAATACCTGGTCATAGCATTGGGTTGCCTTGTTGATCTTCTTCTCTTTGTGTAATTGACTACATCAATTACATTTGTCCTCTGCATATTCTTCGAAATTACATGGACAGAGTTTTGGTTCTTCTTTGCCTTAGGCCTCTTCTCTTCTCTAGCCTTCTTCTTATCAACATTGCTTGTATTCGATTCTGCTCCATTGCAAGCTGCCTCCTTCTTGGATCCTAATCCTTCTGCTTTGAAGTTGTCATACAACTTAGCAAATGCATTTGTCATGAGACTCTTTCCTTCCTCATAGCCAAGACCAAATCTTTCTTTGGAGGGCTTTTGTGAGTTGATCAACACATCAATAATGTCTGAACTTCCTTTTAGTTTTAGACTTTTGTCAATTTACTCTTTAGCCTTCTCAAGCTCCTTTCTCAGGGCAACTATTTCTTCCTCTAGCTTCATACATTCAATGGACTTGGGGTGCAGTTCAATCTTGACTACATCTTCTGTTCTTTTGAGCTCTTCAATTTGATTTTTTAAGCTCACCACCATTTGATCAGACTCTTCAAGACTTTTGGACAGATTTTCAATTTCCTTTTGTCCAATCTTCTTTTGTTTTGAGTTTTCCTCCCTGAGACTTTTAATCTCATTTAGGGCATAGATGAGTTCTCCTTCTAGATCTACTTCTCCTTCCTCATCTTCATCCCAGTCTTCATCATCATTTTGATTTGAATCTTTTGAGGTTGATTATATTGCCATGAATAGAGATTCATTTCCACTTGCTACAAAGGCACAGTCATTGTCATCATCCGTACTCTCACTATATTCCATTGAATCATTGTCTTCCTTTATGTATAGACCTTTCTTGTTATTGGAGAAGTTCCTTCTTTGGGAATGGTGAGGTTTCAATTTTGTAATGTCCTCTTCTTGCTCAGAGTCACCATTTTTCGTATAATAACATTTGGCAGTAAAATGCCCTATTTTACCACAGTTAAAACATTTTAAGGGTAGCTTACCTTTGTACTTTCCAGATCCTCTTTTCAGTCTTTTGACAAAGTTGGCAACTTCCTCATCTGCATTCTCAGATCCCGATGTAGATGCTTCTTCTTCCTTTGTCTATCTAGAAAATTTGAATGCAGCTTCTCTTTTGGTAGAGTCTGCATCGCCCATTCTCATCTCATAGGCAATGAATGTTCCATGCAACTCATCAACAGTGAGTTTGTCCAAATCTCTTGCTTCCTCAATTGCAAAGATTTTTGAATCATATCTCTTTGGAAGCGATCTCAATACTTTCTTGACTATGGTCGTTTCTTCTATTTATTCACCAAGGCCTTTGATGGTATTCATTGTTTCATCTACCCTGAGGAGGTAGTCGGCAATCTTTTCTTCTTTAGTCATTTTAAGACTCTCAAACTGCCCCTTGTAGGTTTGTAGCTTGGCTTGCTTCACTTTGTCATCTCCTTCATAAATGCTCTTCAACTTGCCCCAGATGTCTTGTGCATTTTTGCAATGCATGACTTTGACAAACTCTGAATTTGAAAGTCCACACAAAATGGCATTCTTTGCTTTGGCATTACTTTCATATGCCTTCTTGGTAGCTTGATCAGTAGGAGGTACAGCAAGAGGTGTATATCCATTTACTGTGGACATCCATACATCAAATCCTAATGAGGACAAATATGCTTACATTTGTATGTTTCAGAAAGCATAGTTGGATCCATCAAATAGGGGTACTTTGTTTGATGAGGATCCTTCAGACTAGCCATTGTGTTCACTATCCAAGATATACCTGAGTCGATTAGACTTCTCCTAAGGAACCTTAGGCTCTGATACCAATTGTTGAACACACCTATCTACTGAGAGGGGGTGAATCAGTAGATAATCTAAAACTAGTCCATTAAAAAAAAAACTTTTAAAGAAAATTTGACTTCATGTGTAAATCAAAGAACAAATGCAGAAGTCACATACACACACAGAAACACATAACACCAAATTTTATGTGGAAAACCCAAAGGGAAAAACCATGGTGAGAATCAGCTGCCAGAATCTACTGTTCTAATCTAGCCTCACAATAAAATGTTTTAATGGAAAACCTCACTGGTTACATTCAAGGACACCAATCCTTAGGAGACAACAATCTCCTTACTGAGCACCAACCCAGTTTGTATGTAGGCACCAACCTACCTAAACTATGAAACTATAACTCCAGTGTACAAGATGCATTCACAAGTGAATCCAATTCAATTTTTTTTATTACAAGTCTAATCTGTAACTGCTCACCTTCTTCTCATTATTTGTTTGCTCTATCTTCCTGCTTGCTTAATCTATGTCTGCATGTCTCTCACTCTGTATCTGCATACCTCTGGTTATGCTTTATCCCGATACACTTCATTCCCCTTCCTTCTTCTCTGCGTTTTACTTTGTCTGTATATTTCTTTTATCGATAGCCCTTTTTTTCACACTTGAAAATGTAGCAGCAGCTGCAATATGATATGTTAAGAGTCGTGTTTATACAAGTATTCATTAGGGTTTCTCAACTCACTTATTTCATTCACATTCTATCTACACTAAACCAGTTTCAGTTCTGGATTCTCCTTTAATGCATATTTGACTTTTGCATTTTCTTGTGTCTTGGTTCTTGCATCATACAACAATTGTCTATTTGTGTTTCTATCTTTGTCAACTACAGGATTCTGGTCATAACTGCATCATTTCTTTTTCGTGTCTTGGTTCATGCATCACACCATAATGCTCTAGTCTCTATACTATGTTTGGTAGTTGTTGGATTTATCTCTTAAATGCACAACCTCCTTAATTGATAATTGATCGATTGGATCAATTGATCTCGAGCTCTGTGCAATCATTTATAGGTTTTCTCTATTCCTTCAATTGTTCGTTGAGAATATATTAAATGTGTGCCTTTTATTTCTTTATTCACGCCATCTCTAACTATAGAGCCCCTTTTTATGTTTTCTACTATATCTTCTATAGTTGGATCACTTTCGCTCCTTTCGATTTATTCGAATATGCTTATTCTTTAACTTTGCCACTATGAATTAACTTTCGAGCACCTTTAAGGATTTGGATTCACTCGCTCCGTTGGATATTTTTAATCTTGACTTGCGTGTGTCATTGGATCATCAAAGATGCTTGCTCTTTATGTTGACTAGATCATTAACCTTCGACATGTTGACTTCATCTCACTTCTTTCGGCGTCTTTGAGATGCTTCCCCTTCGTCGATCTCTTCAAACTTGCTCGAGCTTTAACCCCTTTGGGAAAATTTATGTAGACTTTTTGTCCGGGTCCCCTTTGGGACAATTTTTGTAGACTTTTTGTCCGGGTCTCCTTTTGGCACTTTTGTTTAGGACACATACCCTTCAGGGCTTTACAAATGTACCCTTCGACTTTTCTGCAAGGGTCCACATACCCTTCGGCCTTTTCAAAAGCTACCCTTCAGCTTTTCTACAAGGGTCCTCATACCCTTCAGACTTTTTGAAAAGATCCCTTCGAACTTTATGCAATGGTCCACTTGCCCTTCGAAACTTTTGTAACAATCCATTTGCCCTTCGGACTTCTTGAGAAGTGCCCTTCGACTTTCTTGAACAGTCCACATACCCTTCGGCCTTTTGCAAACTACCCTTCAGCTTTTTTGAACGGGTCCACATACCTTTCAACTTTCTTCAACATGTCCTTTGGCTTTTTGGAAAGGTCCACATGCCCTTCGGATTTTTGTTTCGGGACAATTTTCCAAGGACTTTGACACTTTTTCCGAAAGAATTGTCCTTGCCACTTTTTCTAAAAGAATTCCTCTAAATGAATTCTTCAAGACTATTTTGTGTTTTCTATGCAACTTGACTTATCAACTTGAGAGAAGCAAAGTGCTTATGAATCCCTGATCACCTCTTAACTAGACCCTTTCAAGTTTTCTACATCACGTAACTTATAAACATAAAGCAAGTAAGATGCTCCCAAAACCCTAATTACTTCCTCTTGACCCTTTCAGTTTTCTCCCTTTGCTTTGCTTGTTGACCAAACGGAAGTAAAGTAGTTGCAATTCTCGGATCACCTCGTCTTAGACCATTTCAGACTTCTTGTGCTACTTGACTTCTTATCACAAGGAAATTAAAGTACTTGTGAAACCCCAATCAACTCTTTGTTAGACCATTTCGGATTTTCAAGATTGCTTAGCTTGTCAACAAGATGGAAGTAAAGTAACTTCCAAACCTGATTTCCATTGCTCGACCCATTCGGGTCTTTCTGACAACTTGACTTATAAAATTGAAACAAGTAAAGTCATTGCATAAACCCGATTAACACTACTAGACCCTTTCGGGTTTTCACCTTTGCTTAACTTATAAACGTGAGGGAAGCAAAGTCACTTTAAAACCACAATCTGCACTACACGACCAATTCGTGTTTTCAGGATTGCTTTACTTAGTTTATAAGTAGAAGCACTTCATAAACCCGACTTGCACTGCAAGTCTGTACAACTCATCCTTTGGCTTTAATGCAGAATAGCACTTTCTTCATTTGACATCAATGACAATATTTCAGACCTCAATGACTATTTCCAACAATTCATCTTGATTTTGACGTCAATGCCTCAACACCAACAATAGGAACATACCTAAACAATATCCTCCTTTGTCATTGATGGCAGACACTTAAACAACGTTGATCATTCACATCTCCCCAAGCTGGATCATTTTCAAACTGACCTTTCTTCCAAACTGGAACTTTCTCTCCCTTTGACATTAATGACAAAGGGTCATCTTCTTAGCAACTATATGATCCTTGGACCTAGAACAACATACCTTTTCTCTCCAAGCAAACTCATTATCTCTCTTTGCTAAAAACTCAACACAAATCAGGCTCACATACCTACTCTTGGAGCATGATTGGCTCCCCTTGTCTCCATGAAATATTCAAACACTATCATGACTATGACTTGGTTTGATCACGTCATCATACAAACTCTTTGTGACTCATTTCTTGTGATCACGCTTCTTAATAGACTCTTGACTAAACCTTGGATTTGAAAATCAACAAAGAACACAAAGCTCCCCCTAAGATCAAGCACCCTTCACACTTCTGCTCACTAGCTGAGTGCCTCCATGAAGCCTAATGAAGTCACCTCTACTCTAGGGTACTAAAACAACATAAACTCAGAAGATTCCCAGATCTCCATGTCCTTACTATACTGAACTTCCTTCATGATCCTCTTAGGCTTGAATAACCCTTTTGGATTGGCCTCTTCAATCTCTATTTGAACAACATTCTGGTTTGGTTTATTGGTCTTGACTCCATCCAGAATCTAAGCTGATAGGGAGAATTCTTGGCACTCCTTTGCATCTGGACTATGCTCCACCATGGTAAATAGTCCACTTGGACTTGCAGACTGGTCATCAACCTTAGCTACCTTGGGTTTCAACTCATTGTCTTGTCTTCTTTCTTGTACTCTAGGGGCCTCAACTTTCTTGTTTTGACTTGAGAATCCATGCTTATAGAACTTTGCAATATGTCCAACCTTTTGACAATTGAAACAACTATTCCTCTTAATGGGAACACAACATGACCCATACTTCTTGATTGATGACTCTCCTCATAGTTCCATGCATATTCATTCGTGGAGGGTCTTCTACAATGCCTTGCTCAATGACCAATTTGATGAGATGAATAACAATAGCCATTGAAAGGATTAGCATACCTTATACCATTAGGTTGCCTAATAGGATTAGTCTTCATTCTATCAGCACCATCATTTCTTTATTGACCATTGAACTTATTGATCTCATTGGTGTTCTTCTTTTGGTCTCTATTGAAACCAAGCTTTGTTTTGTCATTAGCAATCTTTTGACTACTCAAGATGTTGTCTAGATCATTGGTACTCTTTTCAAACTTCACAAAGGACTTAACCTTACTTGATGCCTAATCCAACTCAGTTCTCAAGGAATCTACTTCAGTTACATACCTTGCACATTCTTCTTTTTTAGCCTTTAGGCTTACAGTCATAATCTCAATTTGAGTCTCCCCCTGTTTGACTATTTCCTCTTGTTCCTTGGAGTTGTTGCTTAGTCTAGCTTCAAACAAGTTGATTTGCTCTTCATAGACTTTGATAAGAGACCTCGTCACCTTCTTATTCTTCTTCACCATCTTTAGTTCTTCTAGAGTATTCATCAACTCAGCCTCAAAGACCACCTCATCTTCTTCATCTGAATCACCAACAATACCTCCAATCCATATAGACTCTTCTTGATTTGAATAGCTTACTTCATCAACCATGAAGAGTACTTCATTGACATCAAGACCATCACATTCATGGTCACTCTCAAAATCACTTCTATTACTCTCATCAAATGCGTTGCAATCTTCCTTGGTGTAAAAGCTTCTTTTGTTCTTGAAATAATTCTTCTTGTTATCATACATTTTGAAGCTTTTCTTGCTCTTATTAAAACTATAAGACTTTTTATCATCATCATGACTGTCATCATGTTCTTCATCATCTTTTGCCTTATGCTTATGAAGGCACTTGTTAACAAAGTGTCCAATCTCTCCATAATTAAAACATTTAAAGGGCAACTTACCCTTGTATTTACCTGAATCGGTTTTCAACTTTCTTACAAACATAGCTATCAACTCATCATCATCAATATCAGATTCATCATTGTCTTTGACTTTCTTACCTTGTGGCTTCTTCTCTTTTGACTTTTTTCTATCTTGAATGCAACTTCCTTCTTTACAGGTCTTCCTTCACTTGTCCTCATCTCATAAGTTTCTATGGTGCTATGAAGTCCATCCATCTCTATCTTGTCTAGATCTTGCATCTCTTCAACAGCAGACACTTTAGAATAAAATTTGAGAGTTAGAGATCTTAAAACCTTTTGAACAACAATAGACTCTTTCAATTCTTCACCTAGGCCTCTTATGATGTTGACCACTTCATCAACCCTCAACAAGTAGGCTGCAATGGTCTCATCTTCATTCATCCTTAGGATTTTTAATTGTCTTTTATGGATTTACAACTTAGCCAACTTGACCTTGGAGTATCCCTCATAAATAGTCTTCAACTTATCCCACATTTCTTTAGCAGACATATAGTGCATCACCTTCACAAGTTCTGCCTCTGATAGTCCATTCACAATACCATTCATTGTTTTTCAATTATTATCACTAGCCTTCTTACATGTTGCATCTGTAGGAGGAATAGGGGATGCAGTATATCCATCTAAGACTAACTGCCAAACATCATGACCTTGAGACATGAAATAAGTCCTCATCCTAACACTCCAAAAGCATAATTGGATCCATTAAACAACGGAGCTTTGCTTGTAGAAAAACCATTTTGTGCTTGACTAGCCATCTTCACTTGCTTAAGATCTCCTTTAGGTTATTAGACCTCCTTCAAAGGACCTAATCTAATACCAAATGTTGAAAGTACAGCTACTGAGAGGGGGGTCAATCAGTTGCCTTAAATCAATCCTTCAATTTCACTTAACATCCGTGAAGCATTCATTCATATACATACATTAACCAATACATAAACAAGCATCTATGAAATCAAACAACATAAAAACACAGGAGATATATGGGAAACCCTCTTGGAAAATAAACCCACTAATACATAGCTTAGACTACAGTCTTATAAGCAATGAATCAAAATTTAGTGAGGCACTAGCCACACAAGGAGCACAAACCCCTTCTCTAGTGGAGCACCAACCCCTTCTCTTGTCAAGCACCAACTCAACTAGTCCTTTAGCAAACACCAAATTGCAAGGAGGCACCAAGCCCCTATGTAACTCAGCACCAACTCAACTACCTTGAATCTTTGATCACCCTTAGACACCTGTTGCACACTCAACTAAAGATGACCACATTCTTTTGCTTTTCTCACTCTTCTATCTCTTTCAAACAACCTACTAGGCCTTCTCGCTCAACTAGCCCTTTCCTTCGTAAAATTAGGTCATATGACCTTGCTCATCACCTGTAGTAACATAGTTAGATCTTCATGACATATTTATCACACGTCTATGATGGTATTCAAACCCACTACCTAGTTTCAAAAACTTTATATCATTCACTCATGTCCTCAATATTCTAACTAGTCAATTAGGCCTATTAGACCTTTTCTTTATACTTGACTCTTGTTCTTACCCATCTTGGTCAGCCAAGAAACTTTTCATACTTGGATCACCCTTGGAATAGATCAATAAACACATTTCATAGGTGAAACAACCACTACATAGGTTGGTCATTACCTTTAAGGACCAAAACTACCATTAGGCCTAATAAATACCTAATGCAATTAGGCCTTCTCAAAGCACACGTTTCACTTTGGCCTCCTTAGAACACCTTGAGCCTCCACATATAGATGAAGCACTTCATACATGCTTCAACTAGACCCCTGATAAGCTCACCTTATGTCCCCAACACCATTTAGCTCATTTCACTCCTTGAACCACACAATTGGGTCTACTAGTAATTAGGTCTTCTCACTGCTAGAAAGTATGTCTTGTAAATCTGAAGCATATGCTCAACTTTACCACATAACCCAAACAACAAATCACATGGATAGAACCTCCATGACTTCAGGGTCATCATCATGTTCATTGGATTTCACCAAATAGGGCAGAAGACCTCAAACCAACCATTTTCATATGCTTACTTAGAACTGCACACAAGATTCAAAAATCCAATCAAGAACCTGACTTTTCACACCTTCATAAGAGTTTCTCATGCATATAAATACATTCAAAAGAACCTATGAGACATTTATAACAACTTCATGTGCATTGGATTCTTTAACTCTATGCAAAAAGACTCAAGAATATCATTCTCACTCATACATAGAAAACTGCATATCGCTCCAAAAACACAGTCATGAAAACTAAGTCTTAAAACCCCTATGGGAACACTTTTATGAACTTCCAATGGGTTTAGATGATCCTTTGGCATTCTTAAAACATCTTGAAATAGATATATTACATGGTTATATATCAATATTGGTCTTACAAATCAATCTCATGTCTTCACCCTACACGGACCTCATTGTGTTAGACAGGTCACTTTGAGAACAATTTTTTGCTTGTATATGAGCATCATCAAAACTTATATTTAAGGGGAAAAGGTGATATGGGTCTTGAACAATGATCCCATGCATTTGGATCCATCCCTAATCCATTGTAACCTATCCCTAATCTCATTCTCACTTATGCTTAGTTTTCTCATTGTCTTCCTCATTAGGCCTATTTAAAAATAGGTCAACTTTCATGACCGGTTTAGCATATTTGAGGACTACAACTTACTCAATGTCCACCATGGTCATAATAAATAGGTCTCAAGCTTCAACCTCCAACAACTTTCACGATTTGACCTGGTCAACCCTACCTGTTACATTAAAAATTTGAGAAATAAAGGGTTTCCTATAGCTTTCATTCACTAATCTGACAGACCAATGCCACCTGGAGAAACTTGGGAGAGTCCTCTACATGCTCCAATCATCAAACTAAGTCATCCAATCCATTCTGAGCTATTTTCAACAAAATCTTTTCTATCAGGTCATTATGAGGGTTTTAGGAGGGTTTTGATTGCTTTCCATTCTTAGTAATCATTCATAAAAGATTGCCCCTCAACTTCAAAACTAATGCCAGGAGATTTAAGCTAGGACCCTTCCCTAACTACCATGAACTTCTCAATATCTCATGCAAAGGTTGCATGTGCCAACGAGCATAAGAAAATCTTTTTTGGGTCTGCAATACCTCATTCTTTGCACACAAAAAAACTCAACACCAATTTTCATGTTTTCTCCCTCATGCTTTGACCTCAAACTTGGTCAACAAACTTGACACAACCTCTCACACCTTTGACAATGCTCTTATGAGCTTTGGCACCTTGGGAAATGAACTTGACTCCTCATTAAGTCCAACTAGGTCTCTTTGTACACTAGGCCTTAAACTGTCAGTCATACTTAGACCTTGATCATACTTTCAAACCTCTTGTATTGTTCTCAAAACCTCATCCTCATGTCATACAACCTCATACCATGCTCACACACTGCTAAACTTTCTCTCACAAGTCTTAGACAACTCACCTCATCATGCTACTAGGCCTATGTCTTCTCACTAGGTCTCTCAATGCAAGGACTAAGCTTCAAAACTGACCTTAGAACTCTTCTGAAGGATTTTTTGCCTCTTTCACATGTTTACACAACTTTATACACTCTCTCATGCCTATACTGACACAATTCAAAGTTTCACTATGTTTTATGCATACACCTTCTCATAAGACTAGACTAAGCTTCTCAAGACACCTACTACTCAATAATGGCTTACCTTTCATCATGATCTTAACCTTGACATGCCATCAACCTCAGAAGAATTACCAGGTTGTCTTCAAATTCTCTCTCAACAGAGAAACAATAGGTTGCCTTCAAATTTTCTCTTGTCATAAGACTTATTTGTCTCATACCACTCCACGATGCATGGCCTCAACTCTTGACCTTGACATTAATGACATCCATCTTGATTTTGACATTAATGACAACATCAATGCCTCAACACCAACAATAGGAACATACCTCAACACCTACCCTCTGCCAACCTTCCAATGATCATCCTTTATTTTGTACACCTCTTCTACTCCTATATCAGTTAGGGTAATGCTTGCCTAACAAGATGATACCGGAAGAGAATATGCTATTTACTATATTAGTTGAGACCTCATTGACTACAAAAAACATTATACTAAATTTGAACGTGATTGCCTTGCTATCTACTTCGCAACTAAAAATATCCATCACTATATGTTTTATCAAACCACTTATGTCATTATCCGCTCCGATCCAATTCATCATTTCTTCTTCAAAACATTTATACCTAGAGATAGAATTGGCAAATGGATGGTTCTGCTGATGGAATTTGAACTTCAAATTGTAACACAAAAATGTGTCAAAGGGCAAGTCATCGCTGACCAACTTGCAGTGGCACCCATATCCACCACAAATCACCTTCAAAATAATCTCCCTGACGAGAACATTCTATATATTGAAGGCCTTAATCATGTTATTCCCCTTAAAGATTATTTCCATAACTTCACTGTTGATTTAGAGGCAAATAATTAAGAAGATACCAATATCATTCCCAATACTACTAAATCCAAAGTAGTTATTGAAGAGTTCCCTGAAATTACCATTGATTTGCAAGAAGACACATGGACCCTCCATTTTGATGGTGTCAAATGCCTCCAAGGAGCTGGAGCAGATTTTATTCTAACTAACCCTCATGGTAAGATCATCCCCCTAGCATTCAGATTAACCTTTGATGTCACTAATAACATGGCAAAATATAAATCTCTCACCTTAGGTATGAAAACAACACTTGACTTAGATTTATCATATCTCCAAACTTTGAGTGACTCTCAACTTATCTATCGTTAGGTTAACAGTGATTACCAGTGTAAAAGTGAAAATCTAGTTGTCTATCATCAAATGGCAATCATAATTGCCAAAGAGTTTGTCTCTTTTACCATTGAGCCCATTCCACGAGATCAGAACTCTATCACTGATTCTCTTGCTTCTTCAACATCTCTATTTCATCCTCATCAAGTACTTAATGATTCCTAATTTCTTATTCAAATAAAAAAATCGCCCTCTTCTATCCAACCACAGGGTTCGCTCATTTGTCATATTGACGTTGTCACTATTCAACAAAGCCCGTAGTACAAAAACATCATCCAATTCCTTGAACACCAAATGTATCCTCCAAACATGGATTCTCGTGAAAAGACCAACATATGTAATGTCTTTTGATACAACACCCTTTATTTCCATAATGTAGAAGGCACCCTACTCCGTTATGTGATGCAAGAAGAGGTTCCTCCTCTTCTCAAACAAGCACATGGGAGCATTTACGGTGGTAACTGTAGCGGACATGCTACAACACTCAAATGCTTACGTATGAGATACTTTTGGCCTATTTTAGAAAATGACGTTATTGATTTTTCTAAAAAGTGTAATCCTTGCCAACTTCATGATGATTTAATTCATTCACCACCAGTTGAGCTCTAAACTGTTGAGTCTCCTTGGCCATTCTCCATGTGGGGATTAGATCTCATTGGTAAATTACATTGGTTACAAAATAGTCATGTTTTTATAATTGTTGCTACTGAATATTTTTACTAAATGAGTAGAATCCATTCCTCTTATCAATGTCACGGGAACCACTATCTCTAAATTTATCCTTAACCAAATCATTTGTCACTTTAGAATTCCCCATACTATCAATTATGATAATGGTGGCAATTTCAAAAACAAGGACATGAGATAGTTATGTGCTAAATTTAAAATTTTTCATAAATTTTTCACACCTTACCATCCACAATGTAATGGCCAAGCTGAGGCCACTAATAAAATCCTCAACAAAATTGTACAAAAGACCATCCGAGAAACATGCACTGATCGACATCTTCACTTATATCCTACACTTTGGGCCTATCATATTAGCATACATACTACCACTAGGGCAACACCGTTCTCGCTAGTTTATGGTTCCGAGTCTGTGTTACCATTAGAATTTGAATTCCCCTCTTTATGTATCTCTTCACTGTATCATTCTTGATGAAGAGTTATGTGAAGCTTGCCTTTATGCCATAGACCTTCTTGATGAACATCGTCTAGCCGCTCTTCAACATAATCAGCAATACAAGGTTGGCATCGCCAAACAAAATAATAAAAAGGTTAAAGTCCACAATTTTAACATTGGTGATCTAGTCCTTAAGTTAGACTACACCCATGATAAGTAAGGTACATATGCCCAAAAATAATGGGGCCCTTATTTAGTGAAAGACATTCTTGTTCCTTGCACCTATCGCCTACAAACTAATGAAAGCCATGTTTTTAAAGAACCCACTAATGTGCAATTTTTGAAGAAATATTTTTGTTCTTATCATACTTCTATATATTGTCCTACTAACACATCTTGCAGGACTTCTCCAAGGATCTCACCTTTTATAGTAGTCTCTCTTATACACAAACCTTAGTTCCTTCCTTTGGTTATTTGGTTTCTTTAATTCACGAGTTGCATTGTAATATCGTGGATAGGACCCGATTTTCCTCATGAATACCTTTTGCTTTCATATATCAATTTTTCATATCAAGTTTGTTATTTTCTAATGTTTTTTACACTCGGGTTTTTTTTTGTGAGTTGAAGTGTAAGACTATGGATAGGTCCAGGCTCCCTTCACAAATACCATTTTTGTCTTTTTACACCCACTTGAGTTTTTCTTTTTTGAGTTGCAGTGTAGACCATGGATAGGACCAGGCTCTCATAAAAATTGACATACTATTTCAAACATTTTTACTAAACCAAATGTTTTTTTCTTAGAATTTTAAGAAATGGTTACAAATTTGTGATTCCACATTCTCAGCCTCGATTTTTTATTATTTTGTAGATCAAACTTGCACAACAAACTATGTTAGCATGTTTCCTTACACTTACATTATTATGATAAGGAATTATTCTTGCCTATCACTGTATCACTTTTCACATTTTCACATTTTTTTACGATTTGAAGTAATTCAAATTGTTTCATGTTCATTCCTCTTGATTTTCTTTCATTTCATTCCACTTTGGATAAAACAAGGTCAAACTCAAGATATCACTTTTATTTTACATGAATAAACAAGACTTTTATACACCATGCTCTCTAAGTCCTCTTTCTTAGTAACCAAGTCCAAAGGTTTCAAATGATAGTCATTTTTAACACCTATGTTTGGTTCTCCGAATCCGTATGGAGGAATAAAAAAAGCCATCAAAATTTAAAATCTAAATCATTTAAAACAAAAGGCAATGATCAAAAGGCAATATAAACATCAAAAAACCAACATCATATTAAAAGATGTGATTCATAGCACATCTCTTATCTTCAATCGAAGCTCCAACGCCACAGTTGGCCTCATCATAGAGCCAAGGTCCATTGGAGTGCAGTAGGCCAGTAGATTGGGATAGGAGAATTTAAAATAATTTAAGTGCTACCTACTTTCTCACACAAGTACCCAATCTTCGCAATAGAGTGACGGCTATGTAAGGAGTCTTAAAGAACGAAAAACACGTAAGAAAGTAGGTCCATTTTACTTTTCATGCATATAGCCTTCATGAGATGGTATTCATACTTCATTTGATGACCCAATATTTACGTGGTTAGGAGTTCTTGAAAGTCCTTAATGTCGAAAGTCCTCTTGTTTTGACAAACCTAATTTTAGTATCTTGACTTTGATAAAGAGTTTCTCTACCTTATTTTTTATTTCATTTCCCCCACCACCGATTTCATTCTTCCCTTTACAGGCAAGTTTGATTCTAAATTTGTTTCCCCACTTATATATTCCCTCCTCTTCACATCTTAAAACATGCCAACACTACTTTGTTTTGGTTTTATCCATTTGTAGAACAAAATAGTATGTTTGAGTGACTATGAATTATTTTTTGTACACCAATGCTTTACATTTCTAGAATTGTCTTCGTTTCATCTGAAAAAAAATTGTTGTCATTCTCTTTTTTCGGACAACTACATTTTTATTTTTTTTCATACTTCTTTTTTTACGACCACTGCATCTGTTTCTAATTTCAGTATTTTTTCTATTAATGAGTGAGTTTGGATTGTTACTTCTCACTCACCAATGTTGTTTTCCCTTTCATGCACTTTTTCCATTAATGATTGAGTAAGGATTGTTACTATTCACTCATCAATGTTGTTGTACCATCTCTTGCCTATATTTGTTTAAGTAAGGATTGTTACCACTTTCACATTGCTTTTACATTGATGTTAGATTATCATTTCTACTTGTATACTTAGTTTGACTTGGTTTGTTTACCTTTCTTACTTAAGATATACTTGTTTGGATTTTTGATCATTTAGTAGCCTTGGCTTTTGAGTTACATGATGTACTCTAAACTTTAACTTGATCATTTGGTCCAAACTTAGCATTTATCACCCTAAATTACCAAATTTTCAAGTACGTCATGCCTACACATTTTAGTTATCTCAACTTTCATGTGTTTGTTTGTTTTTGCTTTTTAGTTTTGTATCATTGGGTTTGTCCAAAGCAATCAGGTGCCCTCTACGATCAAAACTACAAACACAACAGACAACCATTCAACGATAAAGGTAAGTCAAGGTACGCATACATTACTTTTATTTTAGTTATTTCCCTTTTAGTCATTTATTTTCAGTTATTTTATGCTTTATAATACTGTAATTTATTTAAGCATTGTGTGTTGCTATGTTCTTTTCCCGAAGCACCATCCCATGTTACACTTGTGTGACACGTGATGAGCTTCGAGTGAGGCATATGTATACACAATATTTTTAAACTTTATCAATTATTGATGCTTTCTCTCTTGCAAAAACCCGTCGAATCCCTATCTCTCTTTGTGCATGTCGTAAAAGGTGCATCGGGTAAGGGGTGGGTAGACCATTGGTGTTTTGCAAGATAGTTTTCCCCTATACCACCACTTGCAACCAATACAAACCTCTCATATACATTTACCTAAGTTTTAACACCTCCCTTACACACTCCTCCAAGCAATTCACTGCCTCAAACAGCCCCTACCTAAACCAAAACCTTTTTTTAAGTTTTACCGAACAAATTCGCCCTGAGCCAATTGTTTACTTAAAATAGATGAGCACGTTACGGGATTAGGTCGGCCTCAGCCAACCTAGTCTAGGACCTAACTGCTTTACTTTATTTAATGATATAGGGTTGATTTGGTCGACTCTATCAACTAAAACTTTGGAAGAATTAAGGGTTAGATCCAACTATATATACACATTTATTTCCATCATTTCATAGAGATGAATAGAGTTAATCATTCATTTTGCACTTCTTTACAATCTACTCTTCCACTATTCTACTTGAGGAGTCATTGCTTAAGGTTTACACTTGGAGATAAAGATCTTGTTTTTTGGAAAAGTCTTGGATGCTTTGGCCTATCTTATTGATCCTTATAAACCACACAACCTCTTGCAAAGCACCATTGGCCAAGGGAGAGATTGAGTCTCAACGTATTTGTCTTCAAGGTAAGTATCTCTAACTCTTACTCCTCTATTTTAGTAGATAGAAGTAGCATAAGTAATAGTTTTTGAAAGTATTTCTCTCTCCATGTATTAGGGTTATATCTATATTAATTAGAATTATTTTATGCATGTCTACTTTTATGTTTATTACCCTCATTTTGTGACATATGCTTTTGTGAGCACTAGGTTAGATTTTATTTTACTTTATCATTTGCTTGTGAATAAGAAAACATAAGACCTAGCTAGGGTTATCGCATGGTGTTGCTTGCCTAGAGGCTTTGGAACCCTCTCTAGTGATATTGTTGTGGTAAGGGACCCCTTGGTTAGGTCTAGCATATCCATATTGGTCATGACCCCATTTATCTAACAAGCTGAAGGGCTAGTGTGATTTTACTTCTCTGAGTTAAGATTGATTTGCAAATCAGCTTCACTTTCCCTTGTATACAACATCCATTAGAGCCATATGTGAGACTCTTAGTTTTGAGTTTTGCACTTGATTTTGCTATAAAAGGATTGGGTTTTATATGTCGTTAATTGGTGTATTATCTCAAATGTGTGTAGGTAACTAGGAGTGGTCAACCATGGTGGGTCCGAAGATTCAAACATTTACTCGCAATGTGTCGATGGACATAGCTAGAAATGGATTTATTCAGAGAGTTGTTGATATTACTGGTGTGCATACACCCTTGTTTGATCATGTTGCAAGAGTTTTGGCAGCATACCATATTGTTGCCACAGAGCGTGAGGAGTTATGTGCAGAGCTAGATAGACGAGACATCCCACAATAGAGTTCCAATGAGATTATGCAGACACTTATTAAGCACTATGATTCTTTGAGATGAGAGCATGAGGAGACAGTGCGACAACTAGGTCCTTTCGAAGAGAGAGTACATGTGTTATCACGTGCACGAGGCCCATAGTTTGATCCTAGTGCATCTACCTCTAGAGGTGTTGGATTTATGTATGTTGATAGTGATGAGGAGTATACCCTAGGGGATATGCCCCTAACTTATGATTAATATGCTTATTTGTAAAACATTGTATCAGCTTATATGTATATGACATTGTTCAAATGGATTTTATTTGGTATCTAATATATTTGCATTGTTTTATTCTTTGTCGGTCATAATGTGATTTGTTAATTGTGTTTTACTTCCGTAGTGTATGTTGTGGATATGGTAAAAGGTATAACAACTATTTCAATTGAATGAAATACTTGTATGACATGAATAAGAAAGTACTCATTGTATGCAATGGAACCCTATAGGAAACAAAAATGCTTTACTATAATGATTGTGTGGTAAAGTAACTGTTGATTTTGCTTATGTAGTCAACTTTGCTATAATTGTAGGTGTAATCGGTGAATCTATAGGTACCTACTTAGGAACCCAAATATGTTATGTAGGTACACCCCCTCCACGCATGCCTCTATCCAAGACTTGATCAACCAATGGTTCCTTGGTAGGATCAGTGTCAGAGTGATAAGTCTTGGTAGAGAGTACACTATGAGGACTTATGCTAGTGGGTGTCTTCTGCGAAGGTCGATGGATCATGTTTTCCTTAGAAGGATCAACGTGAGATGGTTCAACCCTATTAGACGGGCCTCTAGGAGAAGTATGTGAATGAGTTCAGGATGCCTCTTTTTTAAATGCAATAATTCTCTGATCTGTTAACTGTGTAAGCTTTTGCTCAAGAGAAAAACACTCATTATCTCAATGACCATTAATACCATGATAATTGCAAAAGTGGTGTCCTTTTGCCTTCTCAAATATATGCGATGGGTAATGTAAATTAGGAGGGAGTGCGATCAATCGTTTATCCAACAAAGTTCATAATATATCATGTGTTTTATCTTGATACCCATCAAACCGAAGAGGTTGGCATCTTGTGGTGCTATTTGGTCTAATCGTGGGAGGTATTCGAAAAACACGTTCCTTTCCTTTGTTCAATACTTTAACTGTTGGTGCTTTGGTAGGTACTAGTGGTTCTGAAGAAGATTTTTGAAGTGGTTCATGATCCTTCGTATCTTGTTTATGTACCCTTGACACATGATTATTGGCATGCTTGGTTTGTGATGGAAAAATAGGTAACTGAGTTTGTGTATTTGTTAAAGCACATGCATATTTATGCACATCCTAATATAAGGTCTTGAATGAAGCAAAGAGTTTATGCAATGTTCTCTCTATGAGTGGAGAAAAAATACCCCTACTAATTATAAATTGTACTTCCAAATCTGACGGTGTATAGCTTAAGGAATACAAAGCATCCTTAAATTGAATAACATAGTCTTGTAGAGACTCATTCTCATTTTGGGTCAATGCTTTTAAATGTTCCAATGGTAACTTAGGTAAGGTAAACTAGTAAAAATGTGATAGGAATACATCCTCAAGCTTCTTGAAAGTTGATAAGGAACCATTTGGGAGGTTGTTAAACCAATCAAGAGCCCCTTTTGTTAAACTGTGATGGAGCTTCCATATTGGGCCCAATGTCTAAAGGAGTGTATATATCGTTGCAAATGACTAGCAAGATCCCCTTGACCATGGAAGAAGGAGAAATAAGGCATGATAAAATTTTACAGATAAGGATATTCAAATACATGTTGAGCAATAGATTGTTCTGGTAATGTATTCTCCTAAAAAATAGCCTTGTCAGAATAAACTTGTAACTTAAGAGTGTTGACTTGTTATTGCAAATCTCCCATGGTGGTCATAATAAATAACATATCATGAGGAGAGGTTGAAGTTTTTGTTAGAGATTGTAAAATACTATTCACATGAAACATAGGGATGGTAGGATCTTTATCACTTCCGAGAGGAGAATCGTCACATGGCTTTGCAACATTTAGTAAAGGAGTACCCATGGTTAAAGAAGTAACTATATCATGTTGGATATCATGAAGGCTAACACTGTTGTCATTGAAAGATGTTACTTCACTTGGAAATTGGTGAAATAATTTCACTTGTAAACATTTGCTCTTGTTTAGCCAAAAATGCAAAAGAGGGAAGAAAAGAGACATTTGGCACTTCATTTGCAATATCATGAGAGGGGGGGATGCAACTATCACTTTCATTTGTACTTAGCAAAGGAAGAGAGAATAGAATGATACTTTTGAGTTTCTTGGATTTATATAATTCGACCTTTAAATGAGATAGATCAAATGGATTTGGGACTTTTTGTGTGTCCCCAAACAATGCAAGTTTTGTAAGTGTTTCTTTAGTGTGTTCATTAACACTCTTGTTATGTTCTTCAAGGATCACAATGAGAGACATAGGACATGTAGTTTACTCATTACAGACTAGAGGGGAAGAACCAATTGGACTAGGTTTACTTGAATCATGCTAAGGAAACAGGATTTTCAACACTAGTATTAGTTGGAGAAGAAGGCACACACTTGATTTCGACAACATTTTCATTATGAGATATATTTGAGGAACATTCAGTCTCCTTGACTTTGTCAACACTAGAAAAGGGAGACTCACAGTCAGTTGTCGAGATAGCTAAAGAAAGTGGAGATGCAATGATTGGATTTTCAAAATTAGGAATAGTATAATTTTGCATGTTTGTTGGGTCTTGAAACTCTTCATCATTGGAAAGCAAAGGAGTAGGAGAATTAGGTTTAACATAGCCAAGAGGAATATCATTACATTCATATCCACAAGAAGAAATGTCATTACCACTAGCTTGATCATTTAGATTTGCATTTGCATCATTAGTTATTTCATTGTCATAGTTATAAGCAAAGGTGGGGGTTTTAGCCTGTTTTTAATGTTCCATAAGATCCTCATATGAAATACATTGATCATCAAGGACATTAAACCAACTATCCAAAGGATGAAGCTTTTTTGGTTGAGGGTCCCTTGGATTGTCATAAATTAAGAATTCCATAAGGGGCTGAGACTTTAAGAAAATTTTGAAAATCACAATTACAAGGGCCAAAGAAATAAGGAGATTTAACATTGCTTAAACTAAGCCTACATAAGCACAAATCAGATCTGAAAATAAAATACATAAATCCAAAATGAAATTTTGAAAGAAGGCGAAAGCCCTCATATGCAAACTAGGGTTTTGGTTCAACAAACTGAGGACGGGTTCACCAAATGTTATGTGTTTTTGGAGTTTACAAGATAATACCCAAGCAACTAAAGTTGTTTGAAAGGAATGGCAATATTCAAATTTACACTAAAATACAGTCAATAATACAGATTTGTCTAATTTAGTATGTGCAATAAATATAGTAAGTACAACGCAACTAAGGGACAAAGAAAGCATATCTTATTTAATATTTTGTTCTGGATCGTGGTAGTGGTCACGAGTTGTCACATGACTGTGTTGGAGATCTGTATTTTATTCTATCTGTATTATGACATTTTTTGACCTTCGGACAGTTGTGTCGATCTAGGACAGTAACATCGATGCTTATGTTTGTATCTGATGCTAGTGTCCAATGAGAGCCATACACAAGAGTGACATCAAATTTGGACCAGAACTGTGTTGCCCCCCATGTAATCATTGTCTCAAATTATGTTTGCTTGTATGCCAGATCCAAGTAATAAGCAACCCTAATTCTTTTACATTATGCCTCTTGCAACCCGGTAAAAAAAGATTAGTAATGTGAGTCAAGCTAGCCCTAGCAACCATGTTGTTGTTAAGTGTTGCCTACATAGCTAATACTCTAAAGAGGGCCTCAGAGTCACATGTAGTTCTCCCTCTTATGCATGTGTGTGAAATTGTAACGGTACGACTATATGTTCTTTCTCCTATTAACCTTTGGTACAAGTGATGCAATAGTATATTTGACCTTTTCAATGCTTCAAATATTTAAAACAGTGTTGTAGTGCAATTTAATAGCTTGAAATAGATAGTACTTTCTTATTACAAAGTTGTCTTATCAAATTAGAAGGTAGTGCAATTAGACCATAGCCTTTGTATATATAGGAACCTTTTGACTTTAAATTAGAACTTAATGACACGCGAAAAGTTGACCATAGGATGGCCAAAGAGGGCTAACAAAATGGTCACAAAGCAAAAGATACGAAAAGCGAGAAAATGATAAGACTAGACAGTTGCATCGACGTTGGATACTAATGTTGACGTTGGTGTCCAGGACGAACGCAAGTGTTTAGGGGCTCAAACATATAGAAAACAAGCAAAACAGGTAGGGGTCTTTGGTATACACTGGATGAAGATGAACAAATATAGCAAACAAGCCCAAGGGGCAGACAAATCAAGTGAAATAAGATGGAACCGAAGAGACCCATGAGAGATCGCATCATTAGATGTCTAATTCTTAGTAAAAGGTATATACATACAAGAAGACTAGAAATATGTGTACTTATACCAAAATGGGTGTCTACACTCATGTATAACACCATCAATAATATGTTTCTCTAAATATGTGTTCTTTAGCAAATTTGCATCAATAGAAACATAAATTTGCATTTCATTAAGTTTATCCATTTTATATTGCACACAAACAAATGGTTAGCTTAAAGGAAAATAATTATAACCACTTGCAACACCAATTAACTTAGCACTTTGTAGTACATGTACAAGAGAGCTAACCTTCTTAGATAGCATAGAAGCTATGCATTAAAACACCAAGAAAACTAGGGAAAACAAAAAATGCATAAATTATTCTCTATGAAAGGGAAATAAAAAATTAGATATAAACCCCTAATGCAAAAAAAAAATTGAAACCCTAGGAAGGAAATATGAAACCTTAAGGGAGAAAAAACCTAGGGTTTGTTGCATGCAAAAAAAAAGTTTGCGTTCACTAGAATGTTTTAATTTTTTTAGATTTTTGATGCGATCTAAATAAGCTAAAAACTATTGAAATTCAAGTTGTGCAAGATAGCGTATTTACCATACATATTTGAATGTAAAAGAGAACGTTGTCGATAACATATTTATCTACATCTATGTGTTCTTTAACAAGATTTGCATCAATAGAAACAAGAATTTACATTTTATTAATTTTATCCATTTTAGATTGCATGCAAACATGTGGTTGGCTTAAAGGAATCTAATTATAATCAATTACAACAACACTTAACCTAGCACTTTGCCTTACATGTATGAGAGAGCTAACCTTCTTAGATTGCAGAGAATATATGCATGAAAACACCAAAAAAACTAGGGCAAACAAAAAAAGCATATCTTAGATTTAATATTTTCATAGTCCATAAGATAGAAGTAGGCTTTTGGATAAACTACTAACTATTGTCTATGAAGGGGAAATAAAAAATTGGATTTGAAACCCTGATGCAAAATGAATTTTAAACCCTAAGAAGGAACGATGAAACTTAAGGGAGAAACCCTAATGCAAAATAAATTTGAAACCCTAAAAAGGAAAGATGTAACCCTGAGGGAGAAAGACCTAGGGTTTGTTGCACGCAAAAGAAAGATTGCGTTCACCATAGTGTTTTAATTGTTTTAGATTTTGAGTGTGATCTAAATAAGCTAAAAACTATTGAAATTCAAATTGTGCACGATAATGTATTTACCATATAAATTTGAATGTAAAATAGAGATTGATTGCACTTACTATTTTTAGAATAGACCAACCAAAGAAGGGAGAGACGACACTCGATTTTCTAATTTATGTTGCTCACTGTCTACATCACTAGTCTAGAAAATGCTTTGTATTATCTTTGTAACTGCTCAAAATAGCAAACAAACCCTCAAAGCTACCACGACGTTGTCAAATAAGCGCATGCCCCTATAACAATCGATATTATACTTTGTTTGTAGGTACTATCCAAGTTAATTTTGCTAGTCTATTCCACCTCATATCATTGCGCCTTCCTTTGTACATGTTTTATGTGTATTGAATTATCCTCGGTTATGTATGCAAATTTTAGTTTTGCTTCTTTCCTTGAAACTCTAGCTTCACTTTCAACACAAGATAGACTTGAAAAAGGGTTAAAATGATGGATTGGACAACATCAATCACTCTCCACTGAGTGCTTAAGCATTCCCTAGTTCCAATGCTTTGAAGAGAGATTCAATAGCACGTTGTTCTCCCACTTATGTGTAAGTGTGCACAATTGTGATCCACTAGAATGCAATGCAATGCTTTAGCTTTCAACACTTGACAACATGCATGCTTCATCTGTGTTTTGTATGCAGACTTGGCTATAAGTTTGTTCCTTTGAGTGGATTAAGATATGTATGCCTTTTGGATAATATCTCAAGGATGTGCAAATAAATTTCTCAAGTTTGCAAGTAGTTCTTAATGTGATGGTCAAGTCAGAGTGAGACTTTAGGCTTGAGTTGTATTTACTGATGACTCTTTGATATCCCCTCTCGCTCCCTTCCCCCACTGCCCCTTCCCTCCCCCCTCGCCTCATCCCCATAACTGACATGTGAAACACGCTTAGGTCAATCCAAGGAGATGGTTGAATTTGAAAAATAGCCATTAGAGGTTTTTGGAGGCTATCGGCATAGACAGACACCTACAGCAAGCCACAAGCATATGATTGTTGCCTACAATGTCCATAGAGGATAAATCAATGATCTGGTCTATGGAGACAATTTACTTGTGATTATGAAGCATTATGGCATAAACTAGGATGACCCTGAATATGTATATTGAAAAATTGGGTTGGCCAAGACAATAAATAGGCAAATAGATACAGAAAAGTGTGCATAGGAGTCAAATGTGTATGCACAAATCCAAGCATATCAAGACGTCAAAATTGATGTTGCCATGTGTCTAATACTAAATTTTTGTGTCTACACGTACATAGCTTCCTGACTTAATTTTAAGCACTAAATCAAACATAAGTCAACTTCATGCCCACGTCACTGAGCTAAGATCTAGATTGAGAAGCTCAATAGTGTTAATGTTTTGAAATAGAGACAATTTTACAGCAGCTACTCGAGATAAAGGTAGACTTGCACTTGCAAGGAGCATAGGAAAATTTGAGAGACCTTGGATAACAAGGCATGCTTGCTTAGAAGAATTTCTTATCACATGGAAAAAAACCAAAGAAGATCAAAGTAAACCACTACCTTTGGAGCCTTGGGCTCTTTTGAATGCTCATAGAAGTCAAAGGAAGAAAGTTCAACAGACACAAGCTTGGATTAAGATGTTGGATTCACTAGTGAGAATCCCTCAAGCTTAAGAAATTAGTGACATTTAATGAAGTAAATTTAGAAGCAAACTTATATGAAATAATAGATTTCATTTTTTAGCATAATACTATACAATCTAATTTAGTAGAAACTAAGATTTTGATTTTGGTATTAAAGGATAGAGAAGTATTTGCTCGGTGCTTTGGAGTTTCATGTGTAGCATTAGAAATATCAGTTAAAATCATAAATCTGGTTTTTTGGTAATGTGGCTCCACGTGTTATCTTTCAAAGCTTTGGGTGCATATTTGATGGGTATGCCCATAATAGGTCTAACAAGGCCCTAAAGTGGAGGACATTTGGCCAAATATGCTCCCTCCTGGTTTCATGGTTTTATTGTTGTTTGAATGCCTTCAAAGTTCTTGAAAATAAATCACTAAATGTGGTTTATTAGTGTGATGAACCTCCTACAGCAGATTACCTCCTACAACAGATTTAATCAAAATATGCGAAAATAAAATAACTCTTACCAATAACAGAAACACAGAAAGCTTATATTGATCGCACGCCACTTCGAGGGGGCAACCTGATTTGAGCAAGCTCAATACAATGAATTCGTGGATGCCTTCATTGAGCCTCAACACTTACTTATATACTAACTCTATTCTAACAACTACTACTTCCCTTATATGTGGGACAATTCAAATATGCTCTAAGGGACGACTTACAAAGCATATGCGTCCATAGCAATTATTACACTAATACTGCAAAGAGAAGGGTAAGGCACAGGTTCCTAACATCCCCTCCCTCTTAGAAAAAGCTTTGCCCTCAGCTTCAAATGTGGGAATTGTTGTTGAATCTGGAAGAGTGGTTCCCATGTTGCATCTTCTGGTTGCATGCGGTGCCTTTGGATTAAGACCTCTGTGATGGAGCGGGATCGAAGTTGGCAAGTGCACCTGTCCAGGATTGCTTCTGGGTCGAGAAGGATGGAGCCTTCATTATCAAGTGTTGGTAAAACTGTCTGCACTCGGATGTTGGATCCAAGAACTTGTTTCAAACAGGGGACATGAAAGACAGGATGAACTTGGGAGGAAGGTGGAAGCTCTAACTTGTAAGCAACTGACCCAATCTTTTGGAGAACCTTATATGGCCCATAAAAATTTGGAGCAAGCTTTTGGCGCCCTTTTAGTTTCAGTGATGATTGCTTGTATGGTTGCAGACGAAGAAAGACCATATCACCAAGTTGAAAGGTACGCTCTGAGCGGTGCTGATCAGCCTGTTATTTCATTCGGTTATGTGCCATGTGGAGATTGTCCTGCAAGGTGCGGAGAATCTGATCCCGATTTCAGAGAGTAGTGTCAACTGCCTGAATTGGTGAGCTGCCAGGATTATATGGAAGAAGTGGTGGCGGTGCTTGACCATAAACTACTTTATAGGGAGTCATTTTGGTGGAAGTGTGGTATGAGGTATTGTACCACCATTCAACTAGGGGAAGCCACTTGGCCCATTGATGTTGTTGTTCTGAAGAAAAGCAACGAAGGAAGGTTTCCAAGCATTTGTTGACTATTTCTGTCTGGCCATCTGTTTGTGGGTGGTACCCAGAGCTCATTCTCAACTGTGTGCCTGTGCGACGAAATAGTTCCATCCAAAAATGGCTGGTGAAAGTGGCATCACGATCTGAGACAATTGAAGAAGGAATGCCATGAAGACAGAATATCTTATCCAAGAAAACCTGTGCGACTGTGGACGCTGTGTATGGGTGGCTGAGTGCACAAAAATGACTATATTTGGAGAGGCGATCGACTATGACTAGGATCACTGTCTTTCCCCTAGATTTAGGGAGGCCCTCAATGAAATCCATGGAAATATCTATCCAGATCCTAGTAGGAATGGGCAAAGGCTCGAGCAAACCGGGAGTCAATATGGTTTCACCTTTGTTTCGTTGGCAGGTATCGCATTCAGCGACCATCTGTTTAATTTTGGCTTTCATGCCTTTCCAAAAGAAGTGTCGACGTGCCCGCTCATAGGTTTTGAGAAATCTTGAGTGCCCTGTGGAGAGGGAAGCATGGATTTCATAGAAGACAGCCTGATGCAAGTCTGGACTTTGGGAAAGCCCCAGACGACCCTTGTATCGTAGAGAAGCACCGTCCCATGAATAATGCAGTACTGCAGAGGGGTTAGTGGCTAATTGATGAATGAGGTGGCATAAGGAGGGATCATTTGCATACCCTTGTTGGACAGATTCCAACCATTTCGGAATGGGCATGGAGATGGCAGAGAGGGAACGCTGGTCCTCGAAGGTTCTTGAGAGAGCATCAGCCACAACATTGCCTTTTCCCTTCTTATAGGTGATCTCATAATCGTAACCCATGAGTTTGCTGACCCACTTCTGTTGAGTTGGGGATGAGATCCGCTGTTCCAAGAAATATTTCAAACTTTGATGATCAGTTTTGATGCAAAAATGGTTTCCCCGTAAGTAGGGTCTCCATTTTTGTATTGCATGTAAAATTGCCATCATTTTCTTTTCATATGTAGACAAGGCTAAATTGTGCCCAGAAAGGGCTTTGCTAGTGAAGGCAATTGGTCAGCCCTCTTGGAGAAGAACAGCACCCAAGCTGATGCCACTGGCATCACTTTCGATAGTGAAAGTTTTGGTGAAGTCTGACAGTGCCAAAACTGGTGTGCTACACATACCCTGTTTGAGTTGGACAAATGCCTGATCAGCGGTTGCACCCCAGGTGAAAGCATCCTTCTTCAATAAGGAAGTCACAGGAGCCGCGATCTTTCCATAATCTTTGACAAACTTGCGATAGTATCATGTCAGGCCTAAGAAACCACGAAGGCTCTTGAGGGTGGTTGGTTGAGGCCAATTCTGCATAGCACTGATTTTTTCTGGGTCCGCATGAACTCCATTGGCTTAAACAATGTGCCCCAGATAGTCGATTTCCTCTTTGACCGAATGAACACTTGGATTGCTTAGCACATAATTGATTGTTTGCTAACAGTTGTAATGCCCTGTCAATATGTTGTAGATGCTCGGCCCATGTGCGGCTGTAGATCAAAATGTCATCAAAGAAAACTAAAATAAATTGACGAAGAAAAGGCCGAAAGATTTTATTCATGAGTGCTTGAAAAGTGGAATGAGCATTTGTAAGGCCAAATGGCATGACAAGAAACTCATAGTGACCTTCATGCGTACGGAACGCTGTCTTGGGAATGTCATCAGGATGCACTCGAATTTGATGATACCCAGAACGCATATCCAACTTGGAGAAGAATTTGGCCCCATGGAGCTCATCATGAAGCTCATTGATGACAAGAATTGGGAATTTATCCTTGATAGTGAGGTGGTTAAGGGCTCGGAAGTCAATGCAAAGGTGCCACGACCCATCTTTTTTGTGGACAAGAAGCACTGGGGAAGAATATGCGCTGGTGCTAGGGCGAATAACTCCAGACTTGAGGAGTTCCCGGACTAAGTTCTCAATTTCAGTGTTTTGCTAATGGGGGTAACGGTATGGCCGGATGTTGGGTGGGATGCTTCCTAGAAGGAGAGGAATGCGGTGATCTTCAGGGCGTGAAGGGGGCAAACCTATTGGTTCTAAAAAAATGGTTGCATGCTTGTCGACTATGGCTTGTAAATCTGTAGGGTGGTTAGTAGTTGCGGGGCGCTGGGGTTGAATGGAATGCCGTTATGCAATGACCCCATGTGAGCATTTCTTCAAAAGTTTTTCCATGCGATGAGAACTGATGATGCTAGTAGATCCTGGTAATAACCCTTTTAAGGTGTGCTTCTGACCATTATCTATGAACTACATCCAAAGCTCGGAGAAGTCCCATAAAATAGGTCCTAATGTACGAAGCCACTGTGCCCCTAAAACCACATCACACCCTCCTAAAGGTAGGGCAAACATATCAGAGCGACAATTATAATCGCCAATTGCAATACCCACATTTCGACACTTCTCTTTACATGGCAATGTGCCCCCATTAGCAATCATGACTTCAAAGCTAGAACAAGGGTATATAAAGCAGTTTGCCGCCTTAGCAATACGAGGATCGATGAAATTGTGAGTATTGCCCGAGTCAATGAGGATTGTGAGAGGGATCTTTTTGAAGCACCCTTTGACCTTCATGGTTTGGGGAGTGGTGACCCCTGCTAGTGCATGCACTGAGATCTCAGGTTGAGTCTCTTGAACCGCTGGGTCCTCTTTAGTGCCGGGTTCTTCTTGGGCATCTTGAAATTCTGGAATATCAGGGTCGCTGTCCTGCTCTGGGGTGACTCCACATCTAGCAGGTAAACTTTTTGTTGGACGCACCTGTGACCCTGAACCCATTTGTCATCACAGTTGTAACATAATCCTTTCTCTTTGCGATCCCACATCTCTGCCTCAATCAGGGGCTTGATTGGTGTGGTTATGGTTGTCCGTTGATTCACTGTGTTCTTTGCTGGTAAAAAGGTGAGAGGTCGACGCTGTGTGGAGAGTTTATCTTCTGCTAACTTAGCCAGACCCAAAGCGTCCATCATATTTTCAGGTCGAAACATTTTTACCTCCGAGCGGATCGGCTCTCTGCGGCCACTAACAAAGCAACTTTTGAAGAAGTCATTTGACAACCCTTCAGTGTGATTAGCGAGTTTTTTAAATTCAATCTGATATTCACGAACAATACCTGTTTGACGAAGTTTGGTGAGAGCTCCTGTGAAATCCTCGAATGTTGAGGGACCAAACTTGCGCAAAATTAAGGATGCAAAATTTGACCAATCAGGTTCATCATTTGTCTTGAGATACCAACGGTACCACTGAAGTGCTTCTTGTCCCAGATGAAAGGAAGCAATTGGGACTTTGTTTGCAGAATAAGTATTGTGGAGGTTGAAGAATTGTTCAGCGCGATATATCCATCCTGTAGGATCTGTACCATTGAACCGTGGAAAGTCTAGCTTAGGTCCACAGGAGAAGTTGGAAGCAAAGGAGCGATGCTCTGAAGAAGACTCCTCCTTCTGCACTCTGTTGAGCAAGATGCTATTCTGTTGATTCAAGCCACGCATCATATCAGTTAACTCTGTAACCTGAGATTTCAATGTGGTGATTTCTTCCTCCATGATTTTTGTGCCTGCACGAGTGGTGACCATAACCAGTTGTTAATAGCCGGGAATCCTTCGCATGGTTCGGGGCAGTGCCCCAAAAAAAAAAATTGGACTTGTTTTTTTTTTTTAATTTGCTGCTGTTTTTTTTTTTTTTTTTGGCAGCTGTTTTTTTTTCTTTGCTGCTTTTTTTTTTTGCGGTTTTTTTTTTAAATTGCTGCTTCAGAAACGGATTGTCTGCAACTGTGTGGTTGGAAATATCCTCAACTGTGGATATGCTATTGTTTGCTCTCTAACCCTAATAAGTTGGATATAGACCCCAGGTTTGTTTCGCTGCCTAAAGGATTTTTAAATTCTTTATGGCCACCAAAGCTGTCTGATCGAGTACCGCTCTCCAGAAATTTCTGGCCGCGGGTTTACCCCTTAACGATAGGTTTTGGTTTACCTCACGAGTGGGAACTAGTCAATCAGGATGGGGCCGTTGCCCTTTTCGCTGGCAGGTCCTCTCAATGGGCCAGGGACTTCGAGGTTCTTGTGGTACTCCTCACAATGAGTTTTAGGGCTTATGCCCAAGCACTTCCCACAGTTAAGCGGATAGGTATTTGCCCAATCCGAAATGACAGAACCTGCAATGAAAAAAATTCTTGCCAGAAATGGCGCGGCTCCTAGAAAGCCCTGCTTCGAAAAAAAAATTGCTCCAAATCTACCCACAAAGCCAAGAAAGCGCTCTAATACCAGATGTGATGAACCTCCTACAACAGATTTAATCAAAATATGCGAAAATAAAATAACTCTTACCAATAACAGAAACACAGAAAGCTTATATTGATCGCAGGCCACTTCGAGGGGGCAACCTCCTTTGAGCAAACTCAATACAATGAATTCGTGGATGCCTTCATTGAGCCTCAACACTTACTTATATACTAACTCTATTCTAACAACTACTACTTCCCTTATATGTGGGACAATTCAAATATGCTCTAAGGGACGACTTACAAAGCATATGCGTCCATAGCAATTATTACACTTATACTGCAAAGAGAAGAGTAAGGCACAGGGTCCTAACAATTAAACTCCCAATAATATTATAAACTCTTCATAGAACTAGAATGCACAAAGAATAAATTATTTCACATATAACAAAATCTCAAAGCCATGAATAATCATATTCAAGACTACAAAGTTTTTGTTAAAGAAGATCACACTTGCACACAACTTGCGCATCATCTGCCACCAAAGCAAAACAAGACGATGGTCAAATTCAAGTAGGCGTGACATTAGTATTTTCTAGTAACAAAACAAACATTGCACCAACTCGACATTCGCATCATACTAACGACTATCTTTCATTGTTTCACAAAGGCAAGCTATATGATTTAGAGTTCCAGGGATACGACTCATGCAAAGATATGGGATCCCAGAAGAAGAGATAGAAATGGCCAAGAAAATATTTTTTATATAATTTGTTAAGAAGGAAATTATAGTTCACATCTAATATAGCTTCAAACATTAGGTTTTATGGTTAACTATGTTTGGAGATTGGCTTCTTAACATGATGGCAATATGTTCATATATCTAGTAGAAAACCAATGCATACAAATAACTATACAAACCTCGATTGTAACCTCTATACTATACTCACTTTTTATTTTCCATGGCATCATATATAATTTCGTCTTAGTATTCATTTGATCCTAACGTTGATCGTAATTGCAACAATAGTACTCGCCTTTCACGCCTACACATTCATAACACATTAGATATGGTATTTTCTACTACAATTATGGTTTAAGCAAACCCCATTTAACTACATTACTTCACTTTGTTAGAAGAGACTTCCAATATTATTACCGTCTTATATGTTGAACAGTCCATCTTACAAATATATTGAACGTGCACTAATTATTTCTTTAACAAATCCAATTACTAGAGCTTGTTTTACCAAATATCAATATTCAACCATTTTTTTCATCTCTTTTTCAGCATGCCCATGGAACCAACAGGCCATTGCTAGTTGTAAACTTTTACATCATTACTCATGGCTCTTGCTTTATCGCCTAGTGGCATTTTACTTCTTATTGCTCTTTCTTTACTGCCTAGTGGCATTTTACTACATGTTACTCTTGCTTCACTACCTAATGGCCCCTACAATTTATATAGCTCTCACTTCAACATCTAATAACACCAAGGTTCTAGTAAGATCCTCCACCCACTATTTCTTTCGAGATTGTATGTGTAAGTCCTCTACAATTTATATAGCTCTCACTTCAACATCTAATAACACCTTGGTTCAAGTAAGATCCTCCACCCACTATTTCTTTCGAGATTGTATGTGTAAGTTCCCCTTATAGGTCGGTCTCTATTCCAATCTCCTTTGTACACAAACCTTGTCTATTGCCCCAACTTGCTTTGTGGAGTGGAATCTTATGTGTTTGATTTAGAATAGCCTTCTACCTTTTTCCTATTTAATGGTTTCTTATATTAAGAACCTATTTTAGGCCCCAATACAAGGACCTTAAATCCTGAGCATAAACTTATATTAACATATTCAATAAAGTTTCAATTGACAACATTGAGCCCAAAAATGATCATTTCCTTTGGTGTTTATATATCAATGGCTTCCTTCAGGGAACACCATCATCACAATGACACAACTATTAAATGCCCTACCTGCAATAGCCCTTAAACCTTAAAACACCTATTTTAAACTTTGCCCCAAAGTCTAAGATGTTTGAACTTGGATTCACGACCTTCTCTCCGTTTCATTAAAGAGTCATTCCCCTATGGGTTGCTCTATTCAGAGATTTCACTCATTGCCCACATTGATTGCAATTTTTTAGAATATTTACAAAGTTAAAATCTTGTTTCAATAATGGAAGTCAAGAAATGCTTCCTTGTTTAACAATGGAACAATAGACAATATTTTTGCCATATTGGAAAATATTAGCATCATCTCCTTTGTTTTGTTTTAGATTTAAGCTCGAGTTAAAAAAGTGGCCTTGGAAGTTCAACACCTCTAGAATCTACTCAACCACTAGGGAGTGCATCGTGCACCAATCTGAGCATTGCTTTGGAGAACTCCACATCCAGTCCTTCAAAGGCAACACAACGACCCTTGCTCCACCTACAATGCTCCCTACACTTCCCAATGGAGGGATTGGGCTCAAAGTCCCGAATGAGCAAAGGTTGTTGCCACCACATCCTATCAATGGGCTTATCCAATTTCTCCAAAGCCAAAACTAGAGGAGCTTGCCACCTAAACTAGGTGTGGTGTGGTCGTGGCTTTGACCCCTCTAGACCTAGTAGAGCTAGAAAAAAGATAATACAAAAGTAGCTCTGTCGAATCTCCTACATATGAGCCACAAATAATGTGAGACACTCCCACAGGGTGATCCTCAACAACCCTCAAGTGTCGTTGTTGCTTGTGTATAGTTTACCTACATGTTTTTACATGATTAATACAATTATGAGCAAGTTTTAACATGACTGCCCTTTGTCAATCTCGAGCCACTTATATTAACCGGCCACCAGATTTGATGTAAATCATCACCTCGATAATTATTGTAGATCTTTTTTTAAGTAATAAAAATGACTTTCCAGTTAAAAATATATATTTCAAACATTGCATTACACAGAAATGGAGAAAATGCTTTTTCATAAAAATAAAACAAGTCATTCCCACCAGTATTGTTTTTGCATGTTTTCAAGGATGATCAGGAAGAAACTCAGGCCGAGCAAATGCGGTTAAGCGATTACCTTAATCTTCATTGCTTGGGTTCCTCTCATTTTATTCAGAGAAGAAAGCTGTGCATCTCTGGCGACAGCCCTTTTAATCATAAAGCCCAAAGGTTCTTTATTATTTTGTTCAATCCATATCTCTCAGTGACAACCACGGAGATTTTTTATCTTGGAAGGCAACAAAGAAAGAATTACGAGAGTACCCAATCTGTAAGAAACACTACAAAAATAACCAATTGGTTAATTATCTATCCCTAAAAAAGATTTGCTTGTATTTTTTTCCTCTGCTTCAAATTTTTTTTTTGGGGCCCTAAAAATTAGTCATCGGAATGTTGAATTGTTTTCCCACCAAATACAAAGCACTGAAAATTAGCACATCTAACACTAGGATTTGAAGATTAACTCCTCCCGTGGACAATTTATAATGACAGAACAAAGTAATCTTTAAATCAGTAAGCATACAAGAAAAAGTTGCAGCATCTTGCAGTATCGTCAGTCTTGAAAAGCATTATCAACTTACCCAATATATATTTCTGGTGGCTTTTAAAAAGAACATCTGGGTTGGTAAACCATAAAGTGCCAACAATATCCAGAGAACAAACTCTCCACAAACAGTAAATTCTTTTGACTCCATTTACTAATTTACACAATTCCCACCCTGTGGCTGCTAGGGCTTCGAAAAACTCACTGAGTTGGTAAGGCAAACAATTAAGAATGCCATGGCCAAAACCCATTTGCTACAGAAGCTGGTAAATTGTGTTTACAGACCATGCAACCTAACCTATACACACCACCTGGCTAATATTAATCCTGGTTCAAACACCAGATAAAAATTCCAGCAAAACAAACCAGGACCTCAAAAAAACCGAAAAGTGAAAAACATGCACAGAACCTAACAACCATACAGAAGAGTTTGCCAGTCCTCGAGTCTTTAGAGTAAAGGAGGTGACCACCGAAGACTGCATCAACAGGGTCATCAAAGACAACACCTGCAAAAAGAGCCAACTCTTGAAAAAGAAGAAATCATAAAAACCCACTGCAACCCTACCATGGGTCCAAAAAAGCACGAGCAAGCCAACTGTCTCGAAACTTACTTAGCTACCAGTCCAATAACCACAGATTCTCACCCTAATGCATTAATTCCAACATATCATCTGAACTAACTTCGTTCACTTCTGTATTTTATGGTGATGCTGATATAGTCATGATATTCAAACTTAAAACTAGTAAGAAACTGAAGCATATCTTTTTTCTATGACACAAGTAGGTCACACCGCCATAAATGTGCCCCCACTGAATCAAGCGCTGTCTGACTCAGCCCATTGCAGTGCTGCAAGTTAAGACCAAGCAATGTCTCACTCATCCTTTCTATAAAAGGCAAACATTTGTCTGTTATCTGCTTACAGCCTGAAAGAGAGAGAATCTGTATGGCCTGTTGTCTTGCAGATACTAAAGAAAAAACACCGTTATCTGTAATCCCACACTTTGCCAAGTCTAAATCTTCTAAAGCTGGGCAGAGATCAGCGATAACCTTCAGACTTTGATCTGTTACTTTTCTACAACCCTCTAGATTCAGTGTCTGAAGGTTTTCTCCATAGAGGCTTGCTATAGCAAATACTCCCCAATCTGTCACTTGGACACACCCGCTTAAGTTTATTTTGACCAAACTTCTCTTACTGCTTTGCAAGAGAGCAAGAAGACCTTTGTCAGATATTCCAGAAAGCCCACTAAGATCAAGACGTTGAAACTGAGGACAAGCATTCCCCAACAAAGCCAAGAATCCATTCCCAACACCCGGGCAATGGCAAATATTGAGGGATCTCAAGGACTCGCACACAGGAAGGGGCCTTGTCAAAAGTCCAATCTCTTCAACTCCTTCACATTTAATAAGTGATAGCACTTTTAATTTTCTGCCACATTTAGAAAGCATATCTATTACACCAAAGCAAGAAATCAAATTGCACTCCTCTATTCGCAGATTTTCAAGTGATAGTGTACCACGGGACAATGCTTTTAATCCCTTATCAGTCACTGACTCACACTTCCGGATAGAAAATTGCTTCAAACTCAAGCAGCCCAATCCAACTGCCTCCACACCGGCATCTGCCAGTCCTTGGCAAGCAGTTACTGAAAAATGTTTCAGTTTTTGCAGACCCACTGCACTTCCCATGGAACAGAAGCCCTTCTCTGTAACATTATGAAGGCTTTCAAGTGATAACTCAATCAGAGACTTGCCATAGTGTCCAAGTGCAGCTAGACTAATGTCAGTCAATCTTAGAGCTTGCAACTTTACCTTCATCAAACCATTGGTTTTTGAAAGAATTGTTATAATCCCTTCATCACTAACAAGAGAGCAGTTATTGATGCTCAAAGATTTAAGCTTGACACAGTCCTGTCCAACTGCTTTTAGAGACTTATTCCCAACCAAGGCACATGATTCTAGATTAAGGGTCAATAAATTGGGACAGTTTACAGCAACAGATTCCAAACCGATGTCCCCAATCCATGGGCATTGACAAAGATCAAGTTTCTCCAATAGTCTGCAACCTTTTGCTATTGCAGCCAACCCCTTATCACCGATGAATGGGCAATCCCAAAGACTTAAAACTCTCAGACCTGGGCAGCCAAGACCAATAGCAATAAGGCCTAGATCAGTAACCCCTGGAGATGAAATATTTCCACGAATCAAGAGTTTTCCCAAGCCTCCATGACCACCTGTGCAGACAGCAACTGCAGCAAGCCTGATGTCATTAGCCTTCTTCCCCTCCAAGCATCTAGTGAGATCCCCAGTAACCCATAGGGACTTCTTCTTAGACATCGCTTTCTGAGTAGCCCCCTTGCTCTCAACATCAGTGCCCATAGTCCCTTCAGCTGCAACTTCACTGCAGTCATCATAACTGCCATTGCTTAGATTGGCAGCTCCTTGAACTTCTGCTATTTTGTTTGAATTGGCGGAGGGACTTTCCCCAAAAAAATTTGGCAACGGCTTGGATCTATGTTTAAATTCACTCCTGTGCATGCTGCTCTGAAGCATAAGCCACAGTTTTGAAACACCAGCACAAACACTTCGATCTCGAGGACCTGGAAGGCATCTAAATATCTCAAGAAGGCATTCATCTGGAAGCATGCTGATGAGATCTTTTGTGTCTCTCTTAAAGTTTGACTCTCCCTGCAGTACAAAGGCATTGTGCCGAGGTTTTTTGCAAGGGGGGCATAATGTCTCCATACAAGATGCAACAGGGAGAAAACTGCAAAAATCCACTCTGCTAGAATTCTTTGGGCCTCTGATGTAGAAGTCTTCATCACCTGAAATTCAAATCAAAGAATCAAATGATAACCCCTACAAACACAAGCAGCAAAAAAAAACATTTGGAGTCCATGCAAAATTTGATCCATTAGCATCTCCTTCATGAAGAAATGGGAAACAGATAGCAGCTAAATACTGCTAAAATCCAGAAATAAAAGATGTTAATTGTTCTATTTTTTTGCCCAGTCTACCCATAACCCAAGTTGTTTGACCAATAGGCTAATGGTACACCTGAGCTGGTCTAATGGTGAAGAATTTGTGCTCTTGAAAGAGAAGTCACATGTTCATATACTGCAGCAGGAAAGGTATGTATGCCTCGTATTTGAAGCACAGTTAAGTGCTTCTTGCTGGGAGTATAAGGTGGTCTCATATGCTATAAGCCACCAGCCACCTTGCAAACCCAAAAATAAAGCACCCAGCATCGTGGACCTTAAAAAGGCCTTCCCTATCATTTTTTTTTTTTTTCCTCTTTGGACACGATATTAATACAGACAAGCTACTGATTCATGCCCAATAAAATTGTAAAAAACATTAAAAACTAGAAGGTGTGACAAAATTGGTTTAAGGAATTCATTTTAAAGATGCACAATCTTTGATGTCATATACAACAAAAAAATGTTTTAAGCACTTTCCACCGACAGGTGAAGAGAAGTTATAAACATAAAAAAGATAGTCAATAATTTTTCAAGATCATCCTTATAGTCCTAGAGTGGGTGAATTTTGAAAATGATCCATCCCAACACCCACCAAAATCCAATGAACCCTTGTGGAGTTACATTCGTATCCCAAACAAGAATATTACTTCCAATAGCAGTTCAGTTAGTATCCCCAAAAAGGAGGTCACTTTCATTAGCAGCTCAATAGTATTCCAAAGAAGAATGTCAACATTTAATAGCAACTCGGTCAGTATTCCTATGAGGATTATCGTTTTAAAAAAAATCATAGGCCACCTCACCATTGCAGGCCAGAGCTGTTTTATTAAAGGACTAAGGAGTTCAGCGCCCTACTTTCCTACAGAAAAATGATATAGTACATGCTCTAGGCTGGTTTCTCTGATAGAGATGTCCCTAATACCCTCGTCTTAAAGAATGGGCGTGAAAAAATCTTTGGTGTGGACAAGATGGGTGCTGCCTGGCATGCAGTTACTTATAAGAGTACTCAGAGCTACACTTATAATGTCTAGAAGAAATAAATTGAGACCAGAACGGAACCAATTTTGCAATGTAACATATGGGGATTTGAAAACACACTGGCTAATTTCACATAGATCTATACTTTGAAGGAAAGACCTAAGATATTTACAACCCACATGGAGAATTAAGAACTATTAAGTTTTGACCACAGGGAAAGAGAATATAACTTTGAATTCAGCAGTCCATTACAGTTATCCTAAATGAAAAACATAAAGGAGGTCCGGATCATGATGGATTAGATGACCCTACAACCTACAGCCTAAAATGACTCATTTTTAACAGATTAGATCCACCTTATACAGATATATCACATTCTATTGGTTAGATTGGTTAGATAATATAAAGTGAGCTATCCATTACAGACATCAGTTATGTTTTTTCCTTTTTAATTTATATTTTCCAGTACAGAATATACGAAAACAAGTATTTGGTAACAGTACATGGTTGAAAATCCTTGTGCAGAATTTGTGCAGTGTATTAATGTATTATCGTAAATTTCTGGGAACAATTTTGACGGTCAAGACATTTAAATTTTGATGAAAAGCACCATGAATAACAAAATTGTCATCAAGTTTAAATTTGACAAGCAAGAGTAAATGTCAAATTGCAAGCCTGATGCTAGGCACTCGAAATCATACCCTGGACCACACATTGAAATCTGAAATCCGAATGCCAAATACGCAACAATTCATGTGCCTTTTTCTCTCCATGTACATTGTAGCTCTGCCAGCTAGATCTAATCAATAAATCACACAACAACGTATGGAAAAAAACAGAAGTATAATAATCTTCTAAAGCAGTCTCTGACTTACATATGGATGCCTAACCCCAATCCTCATTTGGTCTTTAAGTTAAAGGAAATTTCATTCAAGATAATTTTTAAAAAAAAAACAGAGGGACAAGCTGACCACAAACAATGACCTGAAATGCCACAGGTTGGGCACCAACATAAAGAATCCAGAACCTGGCCAGGCTTGCAATACATGGCTTTCATTGTACAGAATAACCCCAAAAAGCCTAAAATGGCTTGTTGAACTCAAGTATGACAGGCTCCTTGAGCTGAAAACAGAAAATCCAGAGCCCTTACATATGGCTCTGCCAGGGTTACAATAAAATCATGTGAAACTAATAAAGCTTCCAAGAGAAGCATAAAATGGCAAGTGGCGCCCTCAGTATTTTTTTATCATATCGTCTAAAGGGTTGTGGTGCAACGGTTATTTCTTAGAAAACCCCCAAGGCAGATGCCATTTTGTCATACAATACCCCCTTATGGATGCCAACAACGGTATTTCTTTTCATTTATCTTATATATTATTCAAATTTTGTACCCTTAACCGAGCTTGGGTCCAACCCATCTACAGCCAGAGCACCATATGTATTAAAAGTGTGACCCGGCTTCAAATCTCCTTCACTGAAATAAGATGGCCACTATTCCCAGCTGTAACTAACATCTATACATTCCAGCCTAACCAAGGTTTCATCTTTAAGCTATACATTGTTACAGGCGGCACATGTCCTCGTCCCAAGAAACAACATATGCATACTAATATTTGGAGGACTTTACGGCACAAATGTATGACCCAGAATCAAATCTCCTCCACTACAATAAGGTGACCACTAATCCCAACTATAACTAACATCTATACATTGGACCTTACCGCATAAATGTATAACCCAGATTCAAATCTCCTCTGCAGCAATAAGGTGGCCACTAATCCCATCTATAACTAACATCTATACATTCCAGCCTAACTGAGGTTTAAACTTTAGTCATAAAGCATTAAGAGCGGCACGTGTCCTCGTCCTAAGAAACAACATATCCATAATAATATTGGGAGGACCTTACGGCAGAAATGTGTGATCCAGGTTCAACTCTCCTTCACCGCAACAAAGTGGCCACCAACCCCAACCCCAACAAAGTCTAATATCCATACATCTAACTCTTGGGTTTAACCCACACGCCATATAGCATGAAAGGCAGCGCATGAGCTCACCCAAGATCAATCGATACAAATAATGACCCGAAACATTGATTTTTTCTCATTTTCTTACCCAAACTTTCATACGAACAAATGATTTCGCTATAATGAAGTCTTTCAAACAAACGAATAATATATAATTAATAATAAAAAAATAGGGATCTCGTTGATCTCAGACATAACGAGCATATGGATTTTCTCAAATTTGCACAGAAGAAAAGAAACGAAACAGGCAATCGAAAGAAGATAAACTTACAGGCACGCTTGAAAGGAGTTAGCATAAATCCAAGCCACAACAGCCCTTTCACGATTCGATCCGTGGACCCAATCCGATCTTCCTTGCCTCAAGCAACTGCAATTCGCATAATGTTAAGTGCAAGATATTATCGAACATCCGTGATCGCAGCCTATAGAAAGTCGGTCTTCCATGGAAAGTGAAAGGAAGAAGAGAAAAGGGATAGAGGAGGAGCCCGTGGATTGTATCGCAACATAAGATAGGTGCATTCCCATACACACATTCATCCATCGTCTTTCGGTGCTCTGACTGAGGCCGGCTTTTTTTTTAATTAAAGCCGGCTCAAAAATTCTGCAGTGCATTGCATCTGCCACAAAACGCCGCCCCCTATAAAAGCCGCCCCTTAATTCTAATTCCACCCTATCTATGCTCATGGGTTCTTCTCCCCTTCTTCACTTTCTATTCTTACAAAATGTAACTTCATTTCATCCTCTTGGATTTGGGATTACGCCAAGGAAAGAGAATTGAATTAACTAAGCTGAACTTTATTTAAATTAATTAAGATTATTATTTTTAATTATAATGTAATTTTATCTTTTTGTTTACGTTATTACTTGGAGTCATTTCTCAATTACCTTTTCCTCTTTTTTTTTGGGTTTCAATGAATCAATAAATTTAAAATATATATTATGATAATGATTATTAAAAAAAAATGTATTTAAAAAAAATTATTGTAAATGTTATTAATTAAAAAATACTCTTATAAAAAATTTAATATTATTAGAAACTCTATTCTTGAAAAAATAACATAATGACAATAACCTACACATTAATAATTATTAACTTACCTCTTCCTGAGACCATCTTGTTATAGAGAAATGATTAATTTCATTGTGTACATGCATTTCTTTTTTGGAGGCTAGTGTAGACACTTCACTTTTATCACTTCCATGTCAAAATTGTAAAATGAAACGACTTCTTGCAATTACACACAAACTGATCTAAATTCATTTGTTTATATAACATATGAGTTCGAATTCACCATAGGGCATCTTTAGATGGGATAATTCATCGTATTAGATCTATTTAATTATTAATCTGATCATTTTCTCTGGTCAATTTTTATATTATGATCAATTCACTAATTCCCCTTCGTTGATCAATTAATACAATCAATTCTCCTTTTCTAAATCATTCTTCTAATCAACTTTTTCCAATTTGGAAACCCTATGATGTTAGCTCTGCATTGATGAGCTTTTCGGTCTTTGCCACACTACCGATCGTCACAAATCTAAGTAGGATATTGCTTTGTTTGTATTAATTGTCGATTTTGATCGGTGATTCATCCTCTTGGCAGTAAGGGGGTACCCTTTATTTAATAATGGTCGCCTCCATCTCTACATTCACAGATGCAGAGAAAGCTGGAACGAGCAAGCATAACCATTGCCTTGAGCATGGCGAGGAAATTCATCTTGAAGATCTTCCACAAGGTAACACTGATGATCCTAACTGTCCATTACCTAATGTTATTTTGGATGTGCCTGAATTTGACAAAGCCTATCATTTCTTTGAGAATTTTACTTTAATTACTTATTTTATTAGCTGAGTCCCCCCAGAGAGCCTTGTAAAACAATGGGTTCACAACCATTGGCAAGGCCATGATGTGAAACTCGAAGGACTCCAAAATGTTACAAAGGGATTTTTTTATTTCACTTTTCTAACCTAGAACACTGCAAAGCTATTGTCAATCATGGGCCTTGGTTCATTTGTAACACTTTGGTTGTGTTTTTTCACTAGATTCGAGACTTTCAAGTCTCAAAACAAGCGAAACTGAAAGTTCACATCTGGGTTGAATTTCTTAGCTTGTTGCTCCCCCTCTAGGGTTTTATAGACCAACTCATAAAACCCATAAGGCATTTCTTCTGCCATGAGCAAACTAAATTATTTATCACTCATCCTCAGAAGAAGGTTTGTGTGGAAATGGATCTGTCCCATGATTTGAAAGGTTCTATTGATATACAAATTGGCTCTAACCATTTTTCTTAGTGTGTCTTGTTTATTAACCTCCCAAATACTTACTTTTGATGTCAGTCCTTATATCACATGATCTGGGAGTGCCCTCTGATGGTTCATACTCCCCTTGCTCCTTAGTAAAAAGTGAATCTGAAGCCAAATCTTAGAATGGCAATAATGACGATTAGATTACCGTCACCAATAAGAAAATAACACCTCTTCTAAAGGTGGTGGTAGGCCACAAAATTTGTCATTCTGACCTACTGACAATACTTCTGTTTCTACTTCTACTGGTAAATTTGCCTTGCCAAAGCCTATCTTCCTCTTGTGCGTATGTCGCATGTAGTGGCCTCATTGGTTGAGACACCACCTTCAGTGTCATAGTCACAACCCTTTCCTAGGGTGAGAGCCCCCAAGGAAGAAAGGATCCTAGTCACTTTGGATCAGAAATCAATATTATAGCGCTCTCACAGCCCCTTTCCATCTCCTAAATAAGAGGAATATATAACACACAAGCGATAACCATTTAGAATGACTGATTTTGTGTCCAATAAACTCATGTATAACAAGTTTGCTATGTTGGAAGGTCTAAACGAGGAGAATCACATGCACCTTGATCTTGTCCAATGATTGTGTACTCTTGGAATGTTTAGGGTCTTATTGATCTACCGCATAAGTATGTAGTTGGGAACAGTTGCCAGTTTTTATGCAACATGAAAATTCTTTGTTTACAAGAGTTCAAGATTTATGGCTACTTACTAGAAAATACAACATGGATCATCTCATCTGGGGCCATTTATTAGGCCACTAGGCATTGTTGGAAATATTTTCACTGATGTCAAAGGTATAACATTATTGGTGACAAAGGCCCCATAGCATTTAATGTCTTAAGTTGTTTTTAATATTCATATTTTGGCTAAAGTGTGTTAATATTTATTAAATATTAACGAATATATTTTTTCATAAAGTCAAAAGAGGGCCTATAAAGAAGTCAAAGAGTCATGAGGTAAAGATAAAAGAGGGAAAGGACACATTTTCCCATGAAAGGTCATCTTGAGGAATTCAAAGAATCACCAAGTGAAGACAAAAGAGGGAAGGGTGCATTTTTCCATGAAGAGTCACCTTGAGGAATTCGAAGAAAGGGGAAAGGATGCATTTGCTCATGAAGGGTCACCATGTGACTTTTCAAATGAAAGGATTCAAAGGGTCATGCAAGTTTGGCACCATTTTCCATGTGGATTGAAGAGTCACAAAGGGTGAATGTCAAAGGTCATTTGGAAAGCTATAAAAGGAGGCTTGGGAAGCCATTTTAAATATGCAAGAGTGTGCATGGTTTGTAATTATTTTATATAAGAAAAGAGAGAATATAAAGAGATATAGTAGAGTTCTATCATTGGTTGAGAAAACAACATTGAGAGATAGTTATGTTTTATACACAAGAGGGGTTGTTGCTCCTGTGGGTTGGTGCTCATAAATCATTGCTATGTTGGTGCTCAGTAAAGGGGTTAGTGTTTCTGTAAGTTGGTGCTTGCGAACTTTGTAATTTGAGTTGGTGCTCATTCATATACTTAAGACTGTTCTCTGTGGTTTTTCTTGCATTGAGTTTTTACATAAAAATCTGCTCTCTCTCTCTCTCTCTCTCTCTCTCTCTCTCTCTCTCTCTCTCTCATGTGGTGCATGTTATTATTTTAGTTTTATTGCATATCTTGAATGTATGGTTAAGTGGAGTTTGATTAAGTAAAAGTTTTATAAGATATATGATATACTGATTCACCCCCCCTCTCAGTATATCTTGTGCTTAATAATTGGTATCAGAGCAAGTTCGTTTAGAAAGAGTTTAACAACTTGAAGGTAGATTGAGGAAATCACAATGACTGGATAACATGAAGGTTTTTATACAAATAAGGCACCTTTATTTGATGGAACAAATTATGCTTTTTGAAACATAAGGATGAGTAATTACTTGATGGCCCTTGGATTTGACATTTGGCAAGCAGTGATCGAGGAATACGAAGAGCCACAAACACTTATAACTACTCCTACAGAAAAGAAGGCAAGTGAAAATAATGTTAAAGTTTTAAATGATATTTTATGTGGTTTATATAAATTAGAATTTGTTAAAGTTATGCAATGCAAATCTGCTCATGAGACTTGGGTAAAGCTTGAGAATATTTATAAAGGTGATAGAAAGATTCAACAAGCTAAGCTCTAGACTTTTAGAAGACAGTTTGAAAGTTTGAAGATGGAAGAGGAAGAAAATATAGCAAGTTATCTTTTGCAGTTTAATCAAATAATTAATCAAATTCAAGGTCTTAGAGAAAAGTTAGAAGAGTCAGCGGTGGTACAAAAGGTTTTAAGATCTCTACCATTGAGATATGATGCAAATGTATCTACAATTGAGGAAATGAAGGATCTATCCAAGTTAAAGATGGGTGAACTACATGGTATTCTTACAGCATATGAGATACAGACTGAACAAGAGAAACCCTCAAAGAGGGAAGCTACTTTTAAAACATCTAAGAAAGATAAGGCCAAGATTCAAGAATCAAGTGATAGTTCCAGTGATGAAGAAGATGACAACGAAGCCCTATTGATTCGCAAGCCTAAAAAGGGCATAGGTAAATATCAAGGAAAGTTGCCATTTAAATGTTTTAAATGTGGTAAAATTAGACATTTTGTAGCTAGGTGCCCAGATAATAATAATGGTGATAATGAAGAAAGAAAGCCTACATACAAGAAAAACTTCAAAAGCAAATACAAGAAGATATTAGATAAGAAGAGTTTATATTCTAAAGATCTTATCTCAACCAAAGACAGTGGAGTTAGTGACTCAATGAAGAAGAGATTCTATTCATGACCATACATGAAGATGCCTCTGCAAGTAAAAGTAGAGATAATCAAAAAGAAGAACACAATGAAAGCGAGGATGAAGCCGAGGTGAATCTGGAATGAGAACTCATTTGTGCTTTAGAAGAATTAAAATTTCTTGAGAAGAAGAATCAAAGATTGAAACTCTAGATTGAGAAAAATGAAAAGGAGTCAAAAGAAATAATTTAAGATCTACAAGCACACATTGAAGAAGCCAAAAAGACTGAAGAAGATCTAACAACTCCATTACAAAAAATAAGTGAAGAATGTAAAAAGTATGTTGTAAAAATTGCCTCTTTATAAGAAGATATTAAGAAAACAAATAAAGCAGTCGATGATAAAGATGTCAAAAATTCAAAATTTGAGAATATCACTAACATGTTGAATAAGATATTCGAAAGTCAAAAATTAATATCAGATAAGATAGGTATCAAATTTGAAAAAAAAAAGAGCTATGCTGAAGTCCTTACAAAAGAGGAAATAAAAAGAGAAAAAGTTAAGAATGCAGAGGACAACTTAAACAAAGAAGGCTGGAAGGAACAAAGCTACAAAAGATAATCAAGTTAAAGATACAAAAATCAAAACATGTTCTATTTTCATGGTTATTAATTTTATTGTAATGGTTATGGTCATAAGAAAATACATTGTTGAAAAAGAGCTAACAATTTTAGAAACAAGGAGAAGGAAACTCATGCAGAGTCAAGCAAAAGCCACAACTCTTTTGCTCCTCTATCAAGCTTTGATGAAGAGGCCATAATATGTTATAAGTTCAATAATTTTGGACACATAGCTCGGCATTGAAGAAGTGTGTTTGAGTCAGTTAAGAAGGACCAAAGTTTCAAGGCTCTATTCATCAAGAAGAAAGACAGGTTCATGACAAAAAATAACCTAAAAAATTTATGTTAGTTTAGATAGTATTACATGCAAGAAATGAAGAAAATACATGGTTCATTGATAGCAGATGTTTGAGGCACATGACAGGAGATAAGAGTAAGTTCATAACTCTAAAGAAGATCAATGGTGGTACAGTGAAATTCATAGATAATACCACTACCAAAATAGCCAAAAAATATACATTAAGTTTGGATAATGGTAGTACTAAGACTAAAAATATTCTGTATGTAGAAGATCTTAAGCATAATCTATTGAGTGTAAGTCAAATGTGCGATCAGGGACACACATTAAAGGTCTATACAAAAATTTGTGAAATTAGGAGGAAATATTCAGATGTGTTGATTGCAAATGCTCAGAAGACAAGTAATAATTTATAAATGTTATCAAATATTAAAGGTTAAAGATGTTGTTTGAGTCAAGTTGAAGAAAGTTGGTTGTGGCACAGGAGAATGGGACACATAAATTTTGACAATCTTGTCAACATCAGCAAGAAGCAAGCAGTTGGAGATCTTCTAAAGATTACAAAGCCCTTCAACACACTTTGTGAACCATGTCAATATGGGAAGTAGGTCAAAAGACTTTTCAAGATAAAAGAATACTCAACCACTGAAATGTTAGAACTTGTTCACACTGATCTATGTGGACCTACCAGAACTCAAAGTACTCAAGGTGAGAAATACTTCATGTTGCTTATTAATGATTTTACACATGACTTGAGTGATATTTTCAAGGAAAAAATTAGAAGCTTTCAACCACTTCAAAGCATTAAAGGCTTTAATTGAGAATGAAATTGGTTTGAAGATTAAGTGTTTGAGATCAAATCGAGGAGGAGAATTCATGTCAGATAAGTTTATTGAGTATTGTGAAGACCATGGGATAAAGAGACATTATTTAGTAGCCAGAACTCCATAGCAAAATGGAGTAGTTGAGCGAAAAAATAGAACAATTCAGGAGATGGTGAGGACAATGCTAAATGAATCCAAGATACTAGATAAATATTGGAGAGAGCCAGTAGGCACAACAATGCATATCGAAAATAGAGCATTGTTGAGAGTCAATAGTGATAAGACTCCCTATGATCTATGGAAATATAAACCAGTTATTGTTGATTATTTCAGAGTTTTCGATAGTAGATGCTTCATAAAGCGAATCGATACAAAATTAGGTAAGTTTTAATCTAAAATAGATGAAGATATATTGCTTAGATATTCTTACAAAATTAAATCTTATAAATGTTATAACAAAAGAACTAAGAAGATAGTTGAAAGTGCAAGTGTCAAGATAGATGAAGATTTAGCACAAAGAGTCAGTGATCCAATAGACACTCCTAAAATCATTGAAGAAGATTTTAAAGAATCAGATGAAGATGAGAAGGAACAAAAGGTCACCAAGACCCAATCTAAATATGTTCAGAGAAATCATAATGAGAGTGACATCATCATAAAAATAAATGAAGGAGTTCACACTAGAAGGATGATGGTAAGTGAATTTGAGCAAGTTAAATTTTTTTTGTTATCTAAAATTTAGCCTAGAACTTTTTTAGAAGCTAAACATGATGAGCATTGGGTTAAAGCAATGGATGAAGAATTAAATCAGATAGAAAAGAATGATACTTAGGAATTAGTGCCTAGACCAAAATATCATAATGTTATAGGAAAAAAATGGGTATATAGAAATAAATTAAATGAAGATGGTGAAGCTACTAGGAATAAAGCAAGGTTAGTATGTAAAGGATATGCTCAAATTGAGGGTATAGATTTTGAAGAAATTTTTGCACTAGCGGCAAGGCTAGAGGCTATTAGAATGTTTCTTGCATATACAATGTTTAAAAATTTCAAAGTATTTCAGATGGATGTCAAGTCTGCTTTCCTAAATGAGAATTTAGAAGAGGAGGTTTACATTGAGCAGCGTGAGGGATTTATTCTCTAAAATGATAGTAGCCATGTATGTAGATTGAAGAAAACACTATATGGATTGAAACAAGCTCCCAGAGATTGGTATATAAGGCTTGATAAGTACCTGTAAGATCAAGGTTTCAAGAGAGGTTTTCTTGGAAGTAATCTCTACATCAAAACAAAAGGTGAGCATCAATTGATTGTTGTGGTATATGTTGATGACATAATATTTAGAGATAACATTGAAAAAATAACAAAATAATTTTATGATAATATGCGAAAAAAATTGAGATGTCTATGCTTGGAAAATTGTCATGTTTCTTAGGGTTGCAAATATTTTAGTCAGATAAAGGAATTTTCATATCTCAAAGTAAATATGCCAAGGAAATGTTGAAAAAAATTGGTTTTGAGGATTGTGCACTAGTTGGCACACTAATAGGTACAGGGAACAAGGTAAGTAAGGATGAAGATTCACCTATTGTAGATTAATCTTTGTATAGATATATGATTGGTAGCGTTAGCCAATTTTTCCACCCTTAGAAATTGGCTAAGTGTAATCTTTGTATCCATCTATCCCCTCCAAATAATTACACAAGTACTCTCTCTTTTCAAGATTTTGTTCGGCCTTTTAAAAAAACTTTCCTTGTCTCTCCCCAAGCTTGAATTCTTTCGACCTTTGAATTATTTCATCCTTTTTGTCTTGGACTTTTGTCTCAAACAAAATTTTGAAAGAATCCTTTCTCAAGTCTTTCCTAAAGCAATTCTTCGAAACATTTCTTCCTCCTACTTTCTCTCCAAAGTGCCCTTCAAAAATGTTCAAAGGGACACTTTCCTTCAAAAAGTGCCCATTTGGGATTTTTTAAAGGGACACTTCTTCTTCCAAGTGCCCTTTGAAAAAGTCTTAAGGGACACTTTCCTTCAAAAAGTGCCCTTCGGGATTTTCTAAAGGGACACTTCTTCTTCCAAGTGCCCTTCAAAAAAGTCCAAAGGGACACTTTCCTTCAAAAAGTGCCCTTCAGGATTTTTTCAAGGGACACTTCTTCTTCCAAGTGCCCTTTAGAAAAGTTTGAAGGGATACTTTCCTTCAAAAAGTGCCCTTCAAAATTTTCAAAAGGGACACTTCTTCTAAGTGCCCTTCGAAAAAGTCCAAAGGGGCACTTTCCTTCAAAAAGTGCCCTTCAAGATTTTCTGAAGGGACACTTCTTCCAAGTGCCCTTCAAAAAAGTCTAAAGGGACACTTTCCTTCAATAAGTGCCCTTTAGGATTTTTTGAAGGGACACTTCTTCTTCCAAGTGCCCTTCAAAGAAGTCCAAAGGGACACTTTCCTTTAAAAAGTGCCATTCGATATTTTTGACAGGACACTTCTACTTCTAAGTGCCCTTCAAAAAAGTTTAAAGGGACACTTTTCTTCCAAGTGCCCTTCAAAAAAGTATGAAGGGACACTTTCCTAGAACCTGAAGGAAAGAGCTTGGAAAAGGGCTCGAAAATAAATGGAAGTGGCAGACAAAATGTCTGAAGGAATTTCTTCAGAAGAAAAACCCAAAGGAATGAGCCCAAAAAAAATGTTCCTGAAGGAATTGTATTGATGAAGTGATGGGCTGAGGGATGTCAAAATCAGCATCATGGACTAGTCATTGGGATTCAAATGTCCCATGACGGGCTGAGGGATGTCAAACTTTAGAACGAGGAACTAGTCATTGGAAGTGATCAAGTTTGAAAAGCTTAAAGACTTAAGACTTGAAAATCCTAAAGTTGTCAAGCTTAAAGAACCCAAAAAGGTCTTGATAATGCAAATCAGGATTCTCTAAAGACTTTACTTATAAAATTTATAAGTAGCCAAGAAAGCCTGAATTACATTACAAAGTGCAAATCGAGTTTTCAAGACTATTTAACTTATAAAGCTTGATCCAACGGCTAATCTATGACAAGTAAATCAATGATGAAAATCAATTATATGAGTCATTCTAGATGGCCATTAGAAAGATAAATCAATAATCACATGGATTCTTAGAAATGCCTCTCCAAGGCAAAATAGAATGAAAGTGACTCTTTTCCATGCCATTGCACATATCAACGAGCCAGTGGGAAGCTGTTAGGCGTCAAGACAAATTTCCAATAGATTGATCCTTTGCAGCAACTAATTGATGCCATTATTCATCTTAAAAGTATTTGGTGCAGTCATTGGGAAAGCACTTTGGAGAGAACAAGCTAGTTGTGTAACCACTTGTGGTGACATGGATCAATTAGAGTGCCTAAATGAACATCATTGGCAAAGTCAGTTACAACTGAGGATGGAGACTTGCAATAGAATTTATTCCTCTCCTTGGTGCCAAAAGCTTTCCTTTCTCTCTTTCTTCTTGCTATATATACAACCCCTTAGCTAGTGAAAAAAGAGACCACACAGTATATGGTAAAGCCCTGTGAAATGATATCACTTTCTACCTTTAAGCATTAACATAAGTCTTTTCTTTCAAGTTTTTAGATAATTGTCTGAGTGTGAAAGAGATGTATAGTTGTAGCTTGTGATGATTTTTCATCCTCCTGCCCCCTTTATCCTTCATATCTAAACAAGAGTTCTTGGTCTAACTAGTCACACAATGTGTACCTAAGTGTATTGAATTTTTGCATGTGTATTACTATCTCGAATGTGTAAAGTTTGCCTTTCAGCTCATTTACCTTATGTTATCTTGCATATCTCACCTTTGTGTTAAAATATTGTTGTTAGAGTCTTTAGATCTTGGGAATGGTTTGTGTTTTTGTTGTATTGTGCACTAGAATCTGACATTCATATGGAAACATAGTTTTGGTGCATCACCACTCTTAGAATAAGATTCTTTTTTATGTAGTTTCTAACTCTTTTCCTTTTAAACAAGCTGGTTTAGCATATATTATCTTATAGAGACATATTCAGGGAGCTAACCCTATAATCTAGAGCCTTTAAAGAAGAGAGATGGATAAACATCAACCTTTCCCAGACTTTAACATCCAAAATCTAATCAACCTTCCTGCATATGACCCTATTCCTCCCAATGCTACCAAGAGTCTCCCTATTTTCAATGGTGAAGGTCCTATTACACCATTTGAGCATATTAGAGACATTTCAAACTTTTGTAATTTCCATAATGTCACCCAGGCCAATATAGCCATTAGACTGCTAGGTATGTATTTGAAAGGCAAGGCACTTGACTGGTACTTGATGTTAGAAGGTGGTTGTATTACAAGCGAAGATGGCTTTGGGGAATTATTGGTAACCAGATTTGAAAACAAAAGTGACCATTCTTCACTGATCCATCAATTGAATGTAATAAAGAGAGGTCCTAATGAATCCATGGGGGATTTTAATGAAAGGTTTCAGAAGACATGGCACAGGCTACCACCTATCATGAGACCTCCCCCAAGCTTTGTGTTCCCCACATATCTCAAAGGTATTGGCACTGATGTGGCTATTATGTTGTAGTCAATGGGAGGTTTTACTTTTCTTGGCACATATGAGCTAGCCATTGAAGCTAAGAATAGTTTAATACAGGCTAAACATCTTCCTCCAAGAGTTTTCATGCCTTTGTTGTCTCACAATTCAATTGAAGCTCTAAGCATGGCATAAGTTCCTAACACTAGTGTGAAGCCAAGAGCCTTTCCTAAGAAGATGGAGAATGTTGTGAACAAAGATAAAGAGATCCAATCATTGCGAGCTCAGTTGCAGATGAGTGCTCCACCTAATCATCAATATTATCCTAAAAAAGGATATAGAGTTCCACCCCAATAAAACTACCAAGGGAGAGGACAAAATCAGCAAGGTTAAAATAACCAGCCTAATGCCTATAATCCTAATCCCACTCCTCCCATGAAGGTTGTTATTCTAGTACATGTTAATCTGGTCCAAAGAGAGAATCATTTGGACCAATGGGGACAACCTCAAGGTTAGTTTATGCATGATGATGGAGAAGGCAACCAAGATTTGGTGGCACAAGAGGAAACTACTCCTTATGTAACTTCAGAAGAAGCAAACCTTATGCAAAGGGACAACCGTGGAGAAGGCAACAACCAAAGCATAGGCATGATGAATTTCCAAGTAAGAGATGATTATGTGTTAAATTAATGTACATTAATTATATCCAACACAAGAGCCAAGAAGAGAGTATTGGGAGAAGGTCAAGAAGCATGAGTAACCCCAAGCGATGCCTCTCCAAGGCCACAAAATGTGAATCCTAGTATTGTACATGTTGCAAGTCATGCTCCTCAACAAAATCAGAGTGCAGGTAGGATTGTCAAACCTATAGCACAACAAGTTTAAAATCCTTATCTACCTTCAAAGGTCCAAGAAAATGTGAATGTTACCTCTCTAAACATTATTGATTCTTTGAAGAATGCCAAGACAATTATATCTCTTTGGTAAGTTTTGCATATGCCTAGTCAGAAGGAGCTGTTGCAAGCATATCTTGCAAACATTCATGTAACCCCTTAAAATTGAAATAAAAATGGTGTATCCCTTACCAATGATCCAATCCATATCTTAGATCCCTTCACCAAGTATGAAAATCCTCCACCCTTCTATCTCACCCTCATTATGGGAGACAAACTGGTCCATAATTGCATTGTGGATAGTGGAGCTAATACCACTGTTATGCCTAAAGTGGTGGCTAATTAAATAGGATTAAAATATGAGCTAAATAACAAGGGTGTATTGTAGTTTGATGGGACTCTAACTAAGATAGTGGGACTAGTCAAAGGTCTGAAGGTCTTCTTATATGATTGTCCAAGTTTTCCAAATTTTCAAGACATTGTGGTGGTAGACCTTCCAACCCATTTTGCTATCTACTTGTCAAGGGACTTCACGGCTAAGATAGGAGGGTACCTTTTTTCTGATTGGTATTTTCTAGATTTTAAAACAAGATATGGAACCAAGGTGATTATAAGGACTCAATCCTTAGCAAGGTTTCATATTGAGCCATACATGGAGACAAACTCAAATTAGAATTGTTTAATTAGCAAAGAATCTGAAAGTGTTATGGATGGTGAAACATCTTCCCCCCTTGAAGGTATTTCTAATCTCTTTCTTGATAAATATAGCATTGAAATACATGGACTTGATCCATATAATTTCATTGAAAAGACTGATTTGGGAGTTTATTGTATGCGTGAAGGGGATGTTCCAATCCCTTCACTCACTAATGAAGACCATGAACTTGATAGGATATGGGAAATGTTCTTTGATGGATCAAGAAGCAAAGTAGGTGTAGGAGATAGAATTATGTTATTTTATCCATCAATGAATCATTAATACTCCTCATATAGATTTCACTTTAGCTGCACTTGCAATGTGGCAGAATATAAAGGCCTAGTCCATGGTCTCCAATGGGCAAACAAGAGAGGAATCAAGAGTTTAAAGGTTTATGGAGATAGTGAGCTGGTCATCCACCAAGTAATAAATCAAGCTACAACCAAGAATATTTTGCTTAAATCCTATAAGCATAGGGTATGGGACTTACTTGAAGACTTTGATGCCTTCAACATACAACTCATACCAAGGGATTCTAATAAACATGATGATAAATTGGCTGCCACAGGTGCACGATTTGATACAACTACTGATGTGAGATAAGAGAAAGATCAATATCATATCAAAGTCATTATGAGGCCTTCTATCCCAAATAATGAAGTGTCATAGCAGGTGTTTGAAAGTGATAAACACATTACACACTTCTTACAAAATGAGGCAGGTTTCTCATCAAGGAACCAAAAGAGATTGCATGATCATTATGAAGAACAAATTATACAGCTAAAGACAAACAAGATACCTAAGGGGTTAATTACTTTGGAGAGAAAATTCAATGAAAATGATCAGAAGAAGAAAGAAAGAGTGATCATGTTCACAAAAGAAGAGAATTATGAGAGAGTCATGATTTACAAGGACAAGCTCCTGAAGATTGGTAAGCTTTGTTCTTGGTTTGAAAGGTAGGCCTTTGTTGAACTATGCAAAGAGTTCTTTGGTATCTTTGTTTGGGAATACAAAGATTTGAAAGGGTTTGATCTAAGTATAGCTCATCACACCATTGAGTTAGAACTTGGATCTAAACCAATCAGTTAAAAATAATGGCTTATCAATCCCAAGATAAAAGAACTAATGAAGAAGGAGCTGACCAAGCTAATTGAGTCTAAGATTATCTTTTCTATCAAGCACTCGACTTGGGTAGATAATCTTGTACCTATCTGAAAAAATAATGGAGAAATCAAGATTTGTGTGGATTTTTGAGATCTTAATAGAGTGTCTCTCAAGGATCATTATCCACTACCTTCTATGGAACAAATTCTGCAAGTTGTTTAAGGTTCCCAACGCTTCTCTTTTCTTGATGGTTATTCAGGCTACAATCAAATATTAGTCAATGAAGAAGATCAGTTCAAGATAGCCTTCACTATGAAATGGAGGACCTTTTCCTATAATAATATGCCTTTTGGTTTATCAAGTGCTGGAGCCACATTTCAAAGAGCAATAAACATGGCTTTTAAAGGTTTGATCAATAAGTTCCTACTTGTGTACCTAGATGATGTAACTGTCTTTTCAAAAGATGTTGTTGATCATATGAAACATCTAAGGTAGGTGTTTGAGAAATGCAGGGAGTTTGGCATATCTCTTAATCTAAAAAATTTCATCTTTGTTATTCATGAAGGAAAACTTTTGGGGCACATTGTTTTAGAAGGAGGATTGTCTATTGACCCTAAAAGGATTGAGGCTATCCTAGTCTTGTCCTTGCCTCAACACAAGAAGGGAATACAAAGCTTCTTAGGGAAAATAAACTTTGTCAGAAGGTTTATTCTAGACTTTACAGCTATAGTAAGGCCTATCACAACCATGATAAAAAAGAACCAAGTTTTTACTTGGACAAAGGAGGGAAAGAATAGTTTTGAGACAATTAAACAAGCATTTGAAAAATATCCTACTCTCTTAAACCCAAAATTTTCCTAGGATTTCATACTCTATACCTTTTCCAACTTTGATACAATCTTAGCCATGCTAATGCAAAAGAATGATGAAGAGATTGAGCAACCAATTGCATTCTTCAGCCAAGGATTGGAAGACTATGAGGTTAGATATACATTTGTTGAGAATCAGGCCTTGACAATGATTAGGGGATTGAAAAAATTTAGGCACATGGTCTCAAACAATAAGATACATTTCATGGTTTCTCATCCCAGCACCAAAGAGTTTCTCCTAAGCAAGGATCTCAATGAAAAAAGAGTTCGTTGGATCACAAAGGTGATGGAGTATGATGTGGACATCAAGGTGACAAGCTTGGTGAGAGGACTAAGATTATGTAAGCATTTTGCTTTAGATCTATAGGAGCTAAAAGAAGAGGTCTTAATCAACCAAGTTTAACCCCAACTAGCTGATCACATTCTAGTTCAAAACTAGACACAAGACATCATCAGTTTTCTTCAAAATGGTGAGTGTCCCAATGGTTTGAGCAAGTCTCAAAGGAGATAATTTAGATTGAAAACCATTACCTATTGATTTACTAATAATATTCTCTTTAGAAAGGACATAAATGGTGTGTTATTAAGATGTGTTAATGATGATCAGTTTGACATGCTGCTGGAAGCTTTTCACAATGGTACAGATGGAGGTCATTTCTCTCCTAGAACTATAACTACAATAATAATGAGGGCTATTTACTATTAGCCTAGTATTTTTAAGGACTATTATCATTAGGCTAAGGTGTGTCCTCAATGTTCCTTCTTTGTAGGCAAACAAAAACTTGTAGCCCTTCCATTGAATCCTATCCAAGTGGACTAGCCTTTCATGCAATGGGGCCTTGATTTCATTGGTATGATCAACTCTCCATCAAATGCTAGACACAAATGGATATTAACTGCTACTGACTACTTCACAAGGTGGGTAGATGTTGTACATTGAAGGAGGCAAATAAAAATGCTATCTTGGAATTATATGAGAGCATTATAACAAGGTTTATAGTTCCTTATGTCATCATTTATGATAATGCACTTACTTTCTTAAGTGCCAAAACTCTTGATTGGACAGGAAGGAATGGAGTTCACTTGAGTACCTCATCTAGTTATTACCCTCAAGGTAATAGATTGGCTGAGTCTACTAGTAAAAACCTCATCAATATCATTAAGAGAGCATTGGAGAATAATCAAAGGGCCTAACATATCAAGTTGAAAACAACTTTATGGGTAGACAAGATTAATTCTAAGAAATCAATTGGTAACTCTCCCTTTGTACTTATTTATGGGAGAGAAGCCAGGTTGTCTATATCCCAAGAACTCCTTGCCCTAGAACTTTCACAATAGCTATAATTACTTGAAAAAACTCTGATGGAAGCTAGGTTGACAGAATTAATGCAACTGTAAGAAGCAAGGGATGATGCCCATAAGGCCATAGAACACCATCAAGTGCTCATGAAGATATCCTTTGACAAAAGGACAAGTGCAAGAGTGTTCATAGAGGGTGACTTGGTTTTGAAGTGGGATGAAGCTAGAGCAAATCCAGGCAAGCATACAAAATTTGACACTTTGTGGAGTGGCCCTTACATCATCAATAAGTATAAGCAAAGTAACTCCTTTTAGCTATCCAAAATGAATGGAGAAGGGTTGCCTATTCCTATGAATGGGCTACACTTGAAATCTTTTTATCAGCCCTTGCTTTTCCTTCTATAAATACTAGTTTAGATGTGTGTGTTTCCTTTTGTTCATTGTTGTGTTCCCTAAGTGCTTTGTAGCAGAGGTGTGTTTTCCTTCCTTTTGTTTGGTGTGCGTCTCTACCTTGTGTGTGTGAATTAATCTAGCTAGTGTGTTTTTGAGCCAAGGCTTGTTCAATTCTCTTTGAAGTGCCTATATGCATGACTGCATGCCTAATGGAAGGATTAAGGTGACTGGTCTTAGGCATAACAGGCATGCCTCCCCTAGGAATCACCAAAAATGTTAGCCAATTTATGCACCCTTAAAAATTGGCTAAGTGTAATCTTTTATCCATCTATCCCCTCCAAAAAATTGCATAAGTATCTCTCTCTTTTCAAGCTTTTGTTAGGCCTTTTAAAGAAACCTTCCTTGTCTCTCCCCAAGCTTGAATTATTTTAGCCTTTGAATTCTTTCAACCTTTTTGTCTCAGACTTTTGTCTCAAACAAAAAGTCTGAAAGAATCCTTCCTCAAGTCTTTCCCAAAATAATTCTTTGGAACATTTTTTCCTCCCACTTTCTCTCAAAAGTGCCCTTTAGAAAAGTCCAAAGGGACACTTTCCTTCAAAAATTGCCCTTCAGGATTTTATGAAGGGACACTTATTCTTCCAAGTACGCTTAGAAAAAGTTCAAAGGGATACTTTACTTCAAAAAGCACCCTTCAAGATTTCCCGAAGGGACACTTCTTCTTTCAAGTGCCCTTTGAAAAAGTCTGAAAGGACACTTTCCTTCAAAAAGTGCCCTTCGGGATTTTCTAAAGAGACACTTCTTCTTCCAAGTGCCCTTCAATTTTTTTTGAAGAGACACTTTCCCAAAACCCAAAGGAAAGAGCTTGGAAAAGGGCCTGAAAGCAAATAGAAGCGGTGGACAAAAAGTTTGAAGGAATTCCTTCAAAAGAAAAACCCAAAGGAATGAGCCCAAAAGAAATATTCTTGAAGGAATTGTATCGATGAAGTGATGGGTTGAGGGATGTCAAAATCAACATCATGGACTAGTCATTGGGATTCAAATGTCCCATGATGGGCCAAGGGACATCAAACTTCAAAATGAGGAACTGGCCATTGGAAGTGATCAGGTTTGAAAAGCTTGAAGACTTAAGGCTTGAAAACCCTAAAGTTGTCAAGCTTGAAGAACCCAAAAAGGTCTTGATAATGCAAATCAGGATACTCCAAAGACTTTACTTATAAACTTTATAAGTCAAGTAGCCAAAAAATCCCAAATTACACTATGAAGTACAAATTGAGTTTTCAAGACTACTTAACTTATAAAGCTTGATCCAATGGCTGATCCATGACAGGTAGATCAACGATGCAAATCAATGATCCAGGTCATTCTTGATGGCCAATGGTAAGATCAATCAATAAGCACATGAATTCTTAGCAATGCCTCTCCAAGGCAAAATAGAATAAAAGTGACTCTTTTTCATGTTATTGCACATATCGACGAGCCAGTGGGAAGATGTTAAGGGTCAATAAAAATGTTAAATAGATTGATCTTTTGCAACAACCGATTGATGCCATTACTCAGCTTGAAAGTATCTAGTGCAACTGTTGGGAAAGCACCTTAGAGAGAACAAACTGGTTGTGTAACCACTTGTGGTGACATGGATCAATTAGAGTGCCCAAATGAGCATCATTGGCAAAGTCAGTTGCAGCTGAAGATGGAGACCTCCAATAGAATTGATTCATCTCCTTAGTGCCAAAAGATTTCTTTTCTCTCTTTCTTCTTGCTATATATATAGCCCCTTGGCTAGTGAAAAAATATACCACACAATGTATGGCAAAACCCTACTGAAATGATATCACTTTCTACCTTTAAGCATTAGTATAAGTCTTTTCTTTCAAGTTTCTAGATAATTGTCTGAGTGTGAAATAGATGTATAGTGGAAGCATGTGATGATTTTCCATCTTCCTGCCCCTTTTATCCTTCATACATGAACAAGAGTTCTTGGTCTAACTGGTCACATAGTGTGTACCCAAGTGTACTGAATTTTTGCATGTGTATTACTATCTTGAATGTGCAAAGTTTGCCTTTCAACTCATTACCTTGTGTTATCTTGCACGTCTCACCTTTGTATTGAAATACTATTGTTAGAGTCTTTAGAGCTTGGGAATGGTTTGTGCTTTTGCTGTATTGTGCACTAAAATCTAACATTCATGTGGAAAAATAGTTTGGGTGCATCACCACTCTTAGAATAAGATTCCCTTTTCTACAGTTTCTAACTCTTTTCCTTTTAAACAAGCTGGTTTAGCAAAGATTATCTTGCAAAGACATATTCAAGGGGCTAGCCCTATAATATAGAGGTCTATTTCCTCCATAGGCATACCCACAGGCCATGGAAATGTTTTAATATTGCCTAAATCTAGGAGAGGACTGAACACTCTCTTCTAGGGTGAAAGATTTGGAGATAACAGATAGTCTTTTATATTTGACAACATCAAGGCTAGACATCATGCATGCAGTAGGCATGGTTGTGAGATATTAGGCAACCCTAAAGGAGAGTCATGTTTAGTTGGTGAAAAGAATATTTAGATAAGTCAAGGGGACATTGGATTATGGTATCCCACAGGTAGAGATTTCACTTTGGTTGCTTATACAGATTTAGATTGGCCAGGTTATTTGGATGACAAAAAAAGTACAAGTGGAGGAGCTTTCTTCCTTGATGATAGCTTAGTATCTTGGCTAAGTAAGAAGCAAAAATCAGTATTACTTTCTATAGCTGAAGTAGAATATATTGCAATAGAGTTGTGTTGTACTCAAGTGCTTTGGATGAAGCAAACTTTAAAATACATCAAGGTAAAATATGATGAACATATCTCTATTTTTTGTGACAACACAAATGTTATTAATATTTCTAAGAATCCAGTGACGCATTCAAGAACAAAACATATTCCTATCAGATATCACTTCTTAAGAGAGCAAGTTGTAGATCAGTAGATTAAGTTGGAATATATCAGTACTACATGATAAATTGTAGATATTTTCACAAAGATACTACCAAAGGACACATTCGAGTATTTATGAGAGAAGTTGGGAGTAGTTTCTTTTACTTCCTATCATTGAGGTTCAACATCAGTTGAGGGGGAGCTAAGTGTTATTTCTAGGAGAGACCCTTTTCCATTGATGTCAAAGGGGGAGAAGTATAGAAAAAGGTACAAGAATAGGTACATGATGCTACAGTAAGGGGGATTTACTATATGTTTTTTTATTGATAGTATGTGCAGGTTGGCATGTGCAGTACATGTTTTAGGATGTGGCAGTTTTAGTTTGAAGTTGCCATCAATGACAAAAGGGGAGATTATTGGAAATATTGTCATTGATGTCAAAGGTTTAACATTATTGGTGATAAAGGCCCCATAGCATTTAATGTCTTAAGGTGTTTTTAATGTTCATATTTTGGCTACAGTGTTTTAATATTTATTAAATTTTAATGAATATATTTTTACATAAAGTCAAAAGAGGGCCCATAAAGAAGTCAAAGAGTCATGAGGTAAAGACAAAAGAGGGAAAGGATGCATTTTTCCATAATGGGTCATCTTGAGGAATTCAAAGAGTCACCAAGTGAAGATAAAAGAGGGAAGGGCACATTTTTCCATGAAGAGTCACCTTGAGGAATTTGAAGAGTCACCAAATAAAGACAAAAGGGGAAAGGACACATTTTTTCATGAAGGGTCACCATGTGACTTTTCAAATGAAAAGATTCGAAGGGTCATGCAAGTTTGGTGCCATTTTCCATGTGGATTAAAGAGTCACAAAGGGTGAATGCCAAAGGTCATTTGGAAAGCTATAAAAGGAGGCTTGGGAAGCCATTTTAAATATGCAAGAGTGTACATGGTTTGTAATTGTTTTATATAAGAAAAGAGGAGAGAATAGAAAGAGATATAGTAGAGTTCTATCACTTATTGAGAAAGCAATATTGAGAGATAGTTGTGTTTTATACACAAGAGGGGTTGGTGCTCTTCTGGGTTGGTGCTTGGCAAAGGGGTTGGTGCTCCTGCAAGTTGGTGCTTGCAAACTTTGTAATTTGAGTTGGTGCTCATTCATATACTTGAGATTATTCTCCATGGTTTTTTGCACATTGGGTTTCCACATAAAAATCTGGCGTCTCTCTCTCTCTTGTGTGGTACATGTTATTGTTTCAATTTTAATACATATCTTGAATGTATGGTTAAGTGGAGTTTGATTAAGTAAAATTTTAAAAGATATATGATATATTGATTCACCCCCCTCTCAATATATCTTGTGCTTAACATACATGATGTTAGGTGTGGTGGGGCCATCACTTTTTTGGCTCTAGAGCTCACTTAGATTATTATTTCTTAGGGTTCAAACCCCACCCACCAAGTAGTGTTGACCCTTTTTTATTTTAATAACCACATTATTGGATTGGTTAATTTATATAGCTCTAATGATGTTATGGAATGAGCAACTTTGTGGAGGTGGTTAGTCGACTCTCTCTCAGATGTACATTGGATCCTCTATGGTGACTTCAACATGGTGGAGTCACTAGAGGATAAAGAAGGATGCCTTCCAATGGGATGGTGTGCAGGTGAGCATGAAGCATGGTTTTATATGCATAACAAGCTCAGGTTTTTTGATCCCAACCATCACCAGAGGAAGGATTCAGACTCCCCCTTGTTCACCTAGTCTAATTTCTACTAGGGAGAAGATAGGGTGCTTCAACACTTAGATAGAGCTTTATAGGTCGAGCAAGATCTTTTCTATTTTGCTCTAGTTTATGACAAACTAGTTTCATTCATTCCTAATACCTTTCTCTCATATCATCACCCTATTTACTTTAAATTTGAATGGACTTCTCCTCAAGTTAAGCCTATTTCCATGCAATTTTATCTTAATACGACCCACCTCAAACATGAAAGAATAGTGGGACATATTGTCAAAATTTAGAATTTGGTGCCTCGACTAGAGGGAGACACTAGTTGGATTCAGTGGTGGTTTTGAATCTCTTTCTCACACTTCCACCTTTCTTTAGATCTATGGCAAGTAAGCAACCATTTTTAGATGGAATCTACATAATGTTACAAATTTTGAGTTTATCTAAGCCTCACAGGAACTGGAGTAGACACCTTTTAATATCGACCTTCAAACTCAAGTGACACAATAGATACACAAGTTCCAAATTGAGAAAGCACACAAATCTAGAGGAACTCAACTAAGAGCTCGTATGCACTAGCTAAAAATAGGTGACAAGGTGTCAAGGATTTTCTTGCCCTCCTCCACTTTAGGAGAGTTGATGATAGAATCAAAGCTATCAAGGAATGGAATGCAAGACTTACCAAACTTCCTGACATTTTACCAGCCTTTGTTTAACATTACCATGTTATTTTCTTAGTGCAAGCATATTCTCTAGAAAGGGATTCAACTCTCCTTCAATGTCTCTAGGTTGTGCCCTATAGAGTTTCCAATTCTCAAATAGTTGCTTGTGATAGGCCATTATCTCTTAGTGACCTTCATGAAGCTATTAAATAAATGGTAGTGGATAAGGCTCTAGGAATTGATGGTTTTCTATGTGAGTTTTATCAAACTCTATGGGATGTTGTTGGTCCTGACCTTCATCAAGTGTGTTCTGAAGTTGTTTTAACCAATTCTTTAGGAACCCTTATTAATCAAGGTAACATCAAGTTCATCCTGAGGTTGGTGTCCTTAAATTATCACAAATGAGAGGCATATTACTTTGCTCAATATCTCCTATAAGATAATTGCTAAAGCTTTGGCTTTCAGGGTGAAGCACATTCTCCTTTTAATTGTTAGGAGTGAATAAACAGGCTTCATATAGAATAAATTCATTTTGGATAATAGCATTACTATTTAGGAAGGTATGAAATGGGATAGGCTATCTAATCAAAAGGCTCTATTTTTGAAGATTGATTTTGAGAAAACCTATGATAACATTGAGTGGCCATTCATTCTAGCCATGCTACAGGCACTTAGTTTTGGCCCAAAATTTGTTTAGATTATTAATATGCTTTTTTAGGATGTGGGGGCTTGTATCACTATTAATGGCACCCAATCTTCTCAATTTAAACTGCATTGTTCTATTTGGCAAGGTTGATCCTTATCCCTTTCCTTATGTGCTTGTAATAGAAGGATTTAGCTATCTTCTAGCTGATATGTTGTCATGGGTCTAGTGAAAGGCATCTCTCTCCCTTAGTCTAATAGACAACTTTTAAATGGTTATTTCACAGATGATTCCTTTCTCGCCCTCCAAAAGGAAAACATTTCATTAGAAATGCCAAAGAAATGTTTGCATATATTTTGTTTAGCTTCAGGCTCTTCTATTCAATGGAGGAAGACCCAATGTTTCAGATAGTGCCGGGGTTTCAAACCTCCTTAGCTTGAGGAATTTCAATGGTAGTGGATTTTACCAAGAGTGTAGTTTAAGTTTCTTGGCATTCATTTTGCCTTTTTGGCCTTTCCTTCTGACTTATGGTCCTATATGGTGCATAAAGTTAAAAAAATATTTATTTTTGGATCATTAAGCCTCTTTCTTTGGCTGGCAAGTTTCAAATCTATTGTAAAGGTTGGGCCCCTTCCAATGTTGTCTACAAAAAATTAGAAAAGCTTTTAAGAGATTTTATCTAGGCTAATTCTGAGGGACATAAGGGCTTCCACAGAGTTGCCTGGAACATTTGTTATCATCCCAAGGAAGTTGGGGGATTAGATCTCCTTGATATTAAAATCTAAGGACTTGCTCTTGGTGTCAATTGGATTATAAGAGGTCTTTCTAGGGATTAAACCTAGAATATTCTTCTCTGCCATTGTATCTCTTAGGGGCTCCCATGTGATAAGAAGGCCTAGCAAGGCCTAAGACTTCATTCCCTACTTATCACTCCAGTGCCTATCAAATTTAAGTGATTCTTTGTAATCAAAAGCTTGTGGAAGGCTTGGGAGAAGCTTAAGCCTCACCTTAGCTGGGTTGGTGAAGGGCTCAGGAATGGCTTATCCATTAATTCTCACTCCATTTGGTAGTCACCTTTCCTAAATTTTCATAACGTCCCCTTTGCCTTAGTCCCCTAGGTTAGAGGGTTATACCTTTTCAGGAAAGGCACAAAGGTTACAAGCAATCTCTTTTGTAAAGAGATCAGAGTTTGGCTCACTTGGTAGCAATTTCAGAACAAATATCATTTAATAAATTTAGATGTAGAGGCTATTGCAGAAATTCAATGCTTCATACTTGATGAATACTTACATAAAATTGGAGTCAATTCTCTTATTCCTTGGTGAAAGGATTGACACTGGCCTCCAACCACTCCCTTCACCCAATATTATCTTCGATTGTGATATCACTTACTTGATCCATAACATATTCTAATTGATATGCTCAATATTAGATGGAATATTCATTCCAAAGATAGGATATGGGCCCGACAATTTAACAAGTGTGGTCTACTTATATTGAGCCCAAAAAAGCTCATTTTTTATCATGCCTTCTTTACCAAGGCCTACCTATGGGTGACTGGCTCAAGCATCTAGGTGTGCCTAACCCCATTTTCCTACCTTGTCATCAACCAGAGATTGTTAAGCATCTTCTTTGGTTTTGCCTACACGTTTAATCTACATGGCACTAGATTCACTAGCCTTTTCATCCTTAATTTTTCAAGTGTAAGATGGATCTCTTAGGAGACTTAGCTCTGTTTCTTGCAAAATATAATTACTTTTGGTAGATCTTTCAAGCTAACATTTTATTTCAAATTTGGAAAGCTATAAATTATGTTTGCTTTAATCATGAAGAGCTGGAACATATTTTTTGGTTTTTAACAAAATTAGTGTTCTCTCTAATGTTACTCTTTAGATACAAAGTCAAATAGACAAGGGCCATTTGGATCTTAACCACCTCCAGCATTTGTTAGATCATTAAGGAAATGCTCCATGTGCAGTTAGCCAAGAACCTCTTAAACCCCCATGACATCCTTCACTCCCTAGGGATGAGGATGTGGGCCATAACGGTAGAGATCTAGACCTAGATGTAGTAGTTATTCTCCATGATAGTTACCACCTCATTGGCCTTCTCCTCATCATGGTGGCTTGGATGGTTCATCTCGATCTAGAGGTGATAATAGGGGATGGGGATCTCCTCCCCTGACCCAGGATGGTGATAAAAATGGTTGGGGTCTACCTCCCCAAAGCAAATTACCATGCCTATATCTAGATATTTCCCTTGAAATAAATCAAAATGAGACTTTGGAAGCTCAACAAAACACTGGTTGGAAGCCCTCACCTGCTAACAAGGATCCTCCTGTCATGGGAGGATGAAGTGATAAGCCTCAAAGTTCATTGTCTTCCTCACCTCCCCCGACATCCATGTTTGTTGTTGCTTAAATGTTCTCATTATTTTTATTTTTACCTTGCTTTCTTTGCTTTACTAGCAACTATTAATCTGATGAAACTTTTTTTTTGGTGTCGTTATTTTGTGACCACTTTTCTAAATTTTCTCAAGGGTTTTTTTAACCCTTGGTGTGACTTTGCTCGTGGTGTGTGAATTTTCCACCCATTTTTTTATGATTAGCATTGTACCATATCTTGTTTTATATATATATATATATATATATATATATATATATATATATATAGGTGCTTCTTAATAAAATAAATTCCACATTGTATTAATTAAATTGATCTTTGATTAATTGAATTAATCATTATTGTAATTATAATTCTATGTAAATATAATTATAATTTCCTTTCAATTGTTAATTCCTCATTTTCCTTCAAAGAAGTATCTTCATTTGAGAAAGAATCATAAATCCTATGAGATATTTTTTTGTGAGTCAAGCAATTTACTAAATGAATTAATAGTCAAGATTATTCTCCACCCCTCATCTTGGAGACAAGATGAAGGACCCGCAATAAATGTCGTGAGATATTTTAGGATCATTCTCAACCATCCATCTTGGAAATAAGATGAAGGGTTCACATTAGTTATCCATGTACTTGCTTGAGAATGGTTCTTCACCCTTCATCTTAGAAACAAAATGAAGGGTTCACAATCAATCTTACAAATATATTACGAGGAGAATCATTTACCCTTCATTTTGGAAATAAGATGAAGGGTTCATATTAATCCTTATTTAATATTTTAAAGATCCATCCTCTACCCTTCATCTTAAGCAAGATGAGGAACTCACATTAGCAATCCATGTGATGATCCATGTGCATTAATGATGACTCGTTTGCAGTTGTTCATCTTGGAGTCAAATTGAAAGGTCCTCATTCATCTTGATATATTTAAATAGACTTCTTCCCATTATAATTTACATGTTCAAATGAGACAACAAAGTGTTGACAAATCCATAAGTCTTCTTATGCATCACATTTTCTATTCTTGATCAAATTTAACCAGTCCATAGTTTCAAAAGAGATGCTTCAACACAAATTGACATTGGCAAAGACCTATTAACACTACATCCAAACCAAATCATAGACAAAGATGATGTTTCTAATGAATGTTTACATTAGGTTAGTTTAATCTTAGCATTGTTAGTTAATTTTTATATGCTCATGAGGTCTTAGGTTTAGATCATTAATTACTCATGTTTTATTTAATCATTTACAAATATTGAATGAATAACACTAATGTATTCTAGATTCTAATTATTCATATGGCATGTTTGATAGGACCTAACAACACACATTTATTTTGAGCCCCTTTATCAATCTTCCTTTGTATAAAATATAATTATTTTGACTCATTTATGTTTATTTTCCTCATTATTTTTTACCTCTGCATATTGATTAATTCACTTCATGAAAACACCTCTATTTTTTGGTTAGTCAATGAAATTATCTCCAAATTGGTGAAATCATCTAATAAATCAATGAAATTGTTCCCATGCACTTCACAATTCATTTTCTTGTTGATTGGTAAAATTATCATTATTTCAATGAAATCATCATGTTCTTGGACTTATATTTTGGCAAAATCATCATGTTCATCAACGAAATTGGAACTATAATTAGTGAAAACATTTTTATTTGTTATTCTTCCTCTTTGTTCTACTTGTGAAAATTTTTATATTTAGTGAAATCATCCAAGAATTAATGAAATTGTTAAGGAAATCAGTGAAATATCTTAGAATCAACAACATTGCTCTCATGTATATCATAGTTTGGTTTACTACTAATTGACAATTATTTTGTTATCAATGAAATTGTTCTATTATCGATGAAATTGACCTACTAATTGGGAAAATCATCTTTATCTATATTTTTTTACATTATGTTCTTTGTTCTATATAGGTTTCTAAAATTAGCGAATTGGTCCTACTAAATGATGAATTTACCTCTGTGGGTCAAAATTTGAGAATTGTAAAAACAAATAAAATCAACTTCATTCACTTGTCAAAGACCCACCAAGCAAAACTACTTACCTTATTTGTTTTTTGGTTCTAAAAAGGGTGTGGTGATTCATTCAAACATACACTATCTACTCACATTTCCTTTGGTGTCTTAAAAAAAAAACACATTTAATTTGGGTTATAAGAAAAATTGCTTCGTTTCTAAGCTTTTTCATTTTGTACAAGATTTCTTGTTGCTCAGGTATTTTGTGAGGATATTTTATGTATATGCTCTCTTATTTTATGTGACTCAAAAATGCAAGGTTCCTATTTATTTTATCTTGAAGATTTATCTATTATGCTCTTCGATCATCCCTAGGGAGAATTATGTGAATCAGAATGACAATACCTTCATTTTTATTTTGGCTATGCAAGTTCGATTTCATCACCTTCTCATAAGTATTTAGGATATGGTGACTAGGACGTAATTAGTCAACATTCATACCAAACCCTGTTTATCCGATAGGATATACAAATTAAGGAGAGTTATCATTGCTAAGGCTTGACTTTGTGCTTGCACATCAGCACATGAGGAAAGAACCATGGGGATTTATTTCCAATACTCAAGGCCAAGGTGTGGTACCCTCAAAAGGAGAAATATTGATAACAAGATTAAATTTGTTCATTGATAGACTCATGCCCATGTACCACATATTATGGGTCATATATAGGGACCATCTAGAAAGTCAAGTAAAATTATAAGCAAACCCTAAATCTTATAGCACTTCTGTTACATCTCAATTCTTTATAAAGCAAACTTACTTAATTATCTATGGATATTTATAGTTAACAATTTTATTTGGTTTTTTCTTACTAAGCTTTGAGATATATGTTGTTATGGGAAAGTTGGATATTACTTAAGTTATATTATTGGATTGTTATGAGTTAGCTATAGTGTACATTCTTACAGCATGATCATGTTGATCTATTATTTTAGTTATATTTTATGATGTATGTATATCATGATGTTATGGTATAACTACCTACTTTTTGTGAGTTTGACATAGGAGAACTCATCACTTATAACGTGATGGAGGGAGAGATTCATCGAAGAGGGTCTGACATAGATGAAGTTGTTGGGGGATGACATAGAAACCAGCTAAAACCCTGCACACACCACATTAGGAATACATATTAGATGCATAGTGGATTAGATAACATAGTGTGTTTTGATGTTGTTTGCATTTAAATAGTTGTTTACACATGGTTTGATAACATAGTTTAATGGTTATATAGATTTAATCTTGCATGATTTGTGGTTATAATCATTAATATTTTTAGTGATGTGATCTGCATAATTAGTTTAAATTTGAGTTTATTGATTTATGACTCAATCTTTAAGTTGTTTGAAGTGCTAATTTAATTAGCAAACATATGGATTTTCAAAATTAAAAATAAAATAAATATAATTTAATAATTTCTAATTAAGAGGAAAAAATAAGAAAAAAAGAAGAAATTCTTAAAATAAATAAAAGGGAAGAAAATCCAAAAAAAAAAAATAATAAATAAAGAGAAAGTGGAAAGGTTTAAAATTAAGAAAAATAAATAAATAAAGATATTGATAAAAATAAAGAGAAATAAAAAGAAAGGAGAAAAATCTAAAAGAAACAAAGCTACACCCTTTTTCATGTTAAGAGAATAAAAAAATATATATCTAGGCAATTGGGAAGAGAATATAAAAAAGAGAAAAGGGGAGAGGTGCAATATAGAGGAGGAGAGTGTTAGGAGCATGGAAGTGGAAGAGAACAAAGAAGCCAAAAAGAATAATAACACACACTACGAGGTAGGCAATGTAATTACTTTCTGAGTATGAATGTTGAATATTTACAACAAATAAGTTAAATATATTTATATGTATGTTAGTGTAATGGTCAAATACGTGTGTAAAATGAACTAATATATAATTAAAAAATTGATTTACAATATCATGACATTGATGCAAGATGGTGTGTATATTTTAGAGAATATATTATACATAACCCACTATTATACTATCATATACCTATTATATATAAACTATATATATATATTATACAAGTCTTATACTAAGAATATAGAAGTAACATACTTAGAAGTCAGATGTAGTATACTAGATATCTGGAAATTAAACTACAATATTTAAGTCATTCTATATGTAGTAAACTCTAAAATAACATATGCACATAGGATCAGGTAGTGTATAAATAGTGAATAGGATGGATTCAATCCACAATTTTTTAAACCACTACCTGGATCTATTATTCTAGGTGACCTTCAATGGTTAAAAGTATTCCAAAGGATAACAATTAGTATGGTGTCTCATATAAATCTGGAACTACATCTAATATCTAATTTTGGACTTTAATTCTTAACCCCATGTGCAGTGATTTATTATATATGGAAAATTATATTGTTGTTTGAATAGAAATAGTACTTATAGTAACTATTTTATCATCAATTTTCACCCTTGGAGAGGGTTCTTCAGGCTCTCTCCAATTGATCTACACTATGGGAACAACCATAGGATGTGTGTATCCTATGGTGGGGGTTAAACCTCTAGAGAAGGTCAGCTTCCTCTTGATGGATCACCTAAACTAATGTTGTCACAAGGAAAAGGGTTAAAAAGGGGAAAATGGCTCCTAAGAAGGATAAAAGGTGATGCACTAAATAAAAATGGGAAAATCCCATAAGATTGAACCCACATTAGATCTATAGAAGATAATGCTAGCTCACACAACCTCACAATATAGTTCGGTGCATAAGTGTTTCATGGACTAGGCTCAAGTAAAACACTAATCTAGACCTCCAAATAGCTTGAAAAGATTGTAGAAGAGGAAAGGAAGGAGGATAATGGATATGGAAGAATCTCCTTCATAAGGCCATCATGCACAACTCGCTAAACATTAATCCAAGGCAAGAGATAGGTAAAGAAAGTCCTTTATTACATCAAGAGGTAGTTCTTAAAACTGCTTGATAGGGTTTAGCCTAATCAAGATGATCATATTTTGTAATATCTTAGATATTCCTTTGTTCTTTAAGATCAAAGAGTCCTTGTGGGAACCCAAAATCAGAGAGCATCCCCCTTTACACAATGAGAAAGAATGGGTGATATAGAGAATGGGAGAGAGAAGAGGGAGCATGGGTAAAAAAATAAATAAATGAAGTCTAATCCCTTAGATAGAGTCCCAACTATCTTTCTTGAATTCTCCACCACCTTTTGAGTTAATAAGACTAAGCCTTCTTCAATAAGCTATCCTGCATTTACTCCAATTAGTCTTTAAGCTCTTCTCATTAGCTAAGAAATGAACTAGAAGACAAGACTCTATTTTTGTAGATGATGAGTAATGATTTTAATATGAAGAAAAAAATGTAGGCACCTTAAAGATAATTCAATGTTCCAACGTCTTTCTCCAATCCCCAAATCTCTTTGCTTTGATCTTCCATGCCACCTTCCACTTGCTTTCACTATTCATGAGAAGAGGATACTCATATCTATAATCCTGACAGATCTATGACTAAGTTTGCTTTAAGAAACTAAAATTACTTATTTATTGAGGATATATCCATGTTGAAGGATGACATGCATTCTCATAATCACAAATATCTACCCTTACATTTAAATCTAAACCTAGGTCTACTATAGACGAAAACCATTCCCAATTATTAGTTTTCCTATAGTCTTAATGTCGATGAAATGAAGCTCGCCAGGTGTTTGATCTCACTTCAACAATAGTTGCCACCTTTTTGTCTATATTAGGTATAAAAGACCTATTCTACCTTTGTGGAGATCTAATGATGATGCTCGATCCCTAAAATATCCATTCTAGTTGAACCTAGATCATCTTCAAACTCGATTCTTATGCATTCACTTGCATGGGTGAAAAATAACTTCATCAACCTCCATCGAAAGTCTCTTTATCTCACCTTTGTTCATTGGTCATAGAATTATTGATTGAAGACTATAAAATATAGATATTTGGCAGCCTCGTTCTTGATCTAAGCTTTATTGACTTATTAACCTTGCTCACACTGTTGATCTTTCTTTGTACAAATGAATGCAAACCATATATCTTCTATCATTTTAATGTGCTAAGACACTTATCACCCACACATTCATCTTTGAGATTCATTGGCATTTTGACCCATCATTCATTATTAGATCTACTTTGTATGATGGATCATGCACTATTGATTAGCTTGGGCCCATTGGCTTTATTAATCATCACATGCCATTAGATTTCTATTTAAGTACCCAAGATCTTGTTACTTGTCACCCTTGTACTTATGCTAAATTTTTGACTTGATGCTCACCATTGATCTATGAATGCATGATCGAACGCATGTTGTTGGATCTTCAGGACCCATTGACATCATTGATCACCTGCTCACTATTGGATATTAACTTGAGCTTTCATGATTTGGAAGCTTGTCAGCCCCATGTTCATACTCAAAGCATTTGAATTCAAATGACTATTTGATGAGGCCCAAAATTAACATCTGCATGTACATCCCACTTTACAAGTTCAGCTTTAAAGACCTATATTTTGAGTTAACAATCTCATCAAGATATAAAATTTATAGAGCATGATTTAGGCATGAAGAACTTCATGTCCATATGATCTTTTAACCTGAGAGGTTTTCTAAGCATACTTATAAAATGCACAATCGAGCTAACCAATCCACTTATACATGATGTGCTTGTGATGGTATAATTCTTTTGGACTTGTTTAATAAACTATTATCTATTTATAAGGCTGCAATGAACTTCTAAGACTTTGTACAACCTAATTCCTTGAAACACCATGAGAACCTACTGGTATCTTCTCTCTTGCAATTTTAGACTTGATTCTAAGCCATTTGATCATTTACTACATTAAGAACTCTACTCATCCTATCTATCTAGGTAGAAGCTTTGTATGTGGGCCAAATTTGGCCAACATCTTTGGTGACTCATAGGGAAGCATACCTACTATGCTTGAGAACCCAGACTAGTTGCCTTGTCTAATCCAATGGGCATGGAGTTATAAGCTGATCTGAATTGAGTAAGGATGTCCCTTTCTTGAAAACCCTCTCTTGAAGCAATAAGGACAAAAATAAATAAAACAAAACAAAGTTCCCAAGGCACTTTGGAAAAGGAAACACACAACAGGAAAGGAAACTAACCTAAACAAAGTAAGGGAAACTAACCTACTAAACAACTGTGTACATAGACACTTAGAGAAAATAATAAAATATACTCTAATATATATAATATTATGGAACAATTTACAAGAACCTCCCTCCTGTGTCAAATGGGAAACTTTTGGTGTCATTCACTTGTAATAAACCAAGATGAAAAATACCTTGTTATGGATGTACCAGAATTGGTGGACCAGGCAACTTAATGGCCAATCCTTTTGATAAGTTCTTCTATGGATGAAAAAGAATAAACATGTCTCCAATGTAGACATATTAGTCTAATTCTTCCAAACTTAGTTCATGTCAGATTGCATGAGAACTTTCTTGATGTTGTTCATCACTCTTGAGAAAGCCTTGCATGAAGACTTCATTTAGGTTCTTGGGAGAAACTGCACTTGGTTCATTTGGTGGTTCAAAAATACCATATCCTTCCCCCTTGTCCTTATGCAAATTAGGACTAATCATGCTTAGATAAGCATGTTCATAATGATTTGGAGGAAGGACATGTCGCTTAGTCTCTTTAAACTCTTTGGTTATGGCATTTAACTGTTGCCATAACTCTTTAAGCTCTTCATTGGTATGTTTCTCAAAATGCATCACCTAAGCACTTTAGATGTCTTATTCATCAACCTCACTCAAGATTTCATCTTGTTATTCAATTAAAAATGAGGGTTAATTTGACCATCCAAGGCCTAAAACATCACATTTGTCTCGCTCAAGATCTGATTTCCTTTCCTCTTACTCCAACATATTAGGTCAATCCTCAACTGACACCTCATCTTGAAGTGGACTAACCTCAAGCACCAGGTTTTGATCCTCTTCTTAATCTATGTAGATTGGACCTTCAGTATTATATTCAAGGTCTACTCTATTTTTAGCTTGAGGATTATCTTCTTTAGGCAATTTTTCAACATTAAGCTACTTTATTTCACTCAATAAACCCAAGCACAAATGTTTCCATTGATCTTCTAAATAATTTGAGCTGACCTTGACCTCTATAATAGGTTAAGGAAGGTTATCCTCTTATTTCTCACCAAGGTCCTTCAACTTGAAAGCTGGAACATTATCTTCCCTATGAAGTGGGTTCCCTATTATGATTTCTTCATCATAGACATTTGAATTGTCCTCTTCAGGTTCACCTAAGCTTATAAGATTTTCCTCTATTCTTTGCAAATCATGATCTTTATCCATGAGGGAGATGGTGGGATGGTGAATAAATTCACCATGCTTTCAACTTAGGATAGTATCCTTCCATCTAGGGAATTTGATAGCTCTCTTTGGTGGCTCTTGAGGGAGAGAGATAGAGTCATGGAACTTTTGTATGGCAAGATCATTGAGCTGAGATAACACCTCTTTTTGTTGAACTAGTTCCTAGACTATCTCAGCTAGCACTTCCTCTCTCTTCTTTGTGCCCTCCTTGATTGATTTCCATGAGGGGAAATCATAAGACTTAGCCACCTTCTCCTTTTCTTGAATGGGTATGGGAGAGGGTGGTTTCACAAGAGAGGGTATGACATAGTTAGGGTCATTGGCATAGGAGAAGATCCAAGATGGGATGGCTTCATGTTCCTTAACTAAATGGTTTTCAGTGACTTATTTGGCTCTTGATATAGATGAGCTTTGACAATGTGGGATAAGGGGCTAGGTTTGAGCATGAACATTAGTAGGCGAGGGTACTTGGGGTCTAGGGTTGTGTGTTATTTATCTCAAGAAAAAATGATAGTCATTTTATTTTCTAGCTTGGTCTTGCCTAACCAAACATTCTTCTTGAAACCTCAACTTCTAATTTTGAACATAAGCTTGATGTTCAAGATTCTATTGTTGCCTATAGTAATCATCTTCCTTATCAAACTCTCGTAATTATTTTTCAAGATCAAGCCATATCTCCTTAAGGCTATTTTTTGGTTGACTAGAGAGAGACAAATTTTGACAACGTTGATACATTGAATCTTGAGGGCCATTTGGGGTGAAGCCATGAATATTGCTAACTTGATATAAAGGATAAGGAATGAAATAACATGAATTTTGATCAAATAGGGAATGATACATACCAAATAATGGTGATTAGGCACCTGGGCCGCTTATACCAACTGATAGATGTTTGGAGTCACCATTGATGTTTGAACACTTGCCTCTAGAGGTTGATTGCATTGAAAGACAACACCAAAAACCTTTTAGTGAGATGTAAAATGTGGTAAAGTCCCACTAGATATGCCAAAAATTATTGTATCATCAAATTTCACCCTAATAAAGGGTTCTTCAGGCTCTCTCCAATTGAGATAAATAATGGGAACAACCCCAGTTTTTGGGTATCTTATGGTGGGTTGAATCTCTAGAGAAGGTTGTCTTCCTATTAATGGCTCACGTAAACTAATGCTATCATAAATAAAAGGGTTAGAAAAGGGATAAGGGATCTTAAAAAGTTTAAAAGGTGATGCACCAATTATAAATAGGAAACACTGATAAGCATGAACCCACACTAGATCTACAGAATATAATGCTAGCTCACACAACCTCACAATCTAGCTCAGTGCATAAGTGTATCATGGACTAGGCTAAGGTAGAACACTAATCCAGACTTGAAAATAACTTGAAAACAATTTAAAAGAGGTAAGGAAGGAGGATAATAGATATGTAATAATCTCCTTCATAAGTCCATCATGCACAACTCACTAAACACTAATCTAAGGCAAGAAATAGGTAAAGAAAGTCCTTTATTGCATCAAGAGGCAGTTCTTACAAGTGCTTGATAGGGTTTAGCCTAATCAAGATGAGCATATTTTTCAATATTTTAGAGAGTCCCCTACTCTTAAATATTAAATATTCCTTGTGGTAACCCAAAATCAAAGAGCATCCCCCCTTACAAAATGGGAAAGAATGGGTGATTTAGAGAAAGGGAGAGAGTAGAGGGAGCATGAGTATAGAAATCAATAAATGAGGTCCAATCCCTTAGATAGAGTCCCAATCACCTTTTTTGAATTCTCTACCACATTTTGAGTCAATAAGACTAATCCTTCTTCAATAAGCTAGCCTGTACTTACGTCAATTAGTCTTCAAGATCTTCTCATTGGCTAAAAAATGCACTAGAAGACAAGAGTCTTTTTTTATATAATGAGTCATGATTTTGATATGAATAAAAACCCTTAGGCACCCTAAAAATAATTTAATGCTCCAACTATTTTCTCCAATCCCTAAATCTCTTTACTTTGGTCTTCCACACCACCTTCCACTTACTTTCACTATTCATGAGAAGAGCATCCTCATATCTATAATCCTGATAGAGCCATGACTAAGTATACTTTACAAATATCTACCCTTACTTTGAAATCTAAACCTAGGTCTAATATAGATGAAAACTAATCCCAATTATTTGTTTTCTTATAGTCTTAATGTCGATGAAATAAATCTTGCCAAGTGTTTGATCTTTCTTAGATAATAGTTACCACCCTTTTGTCTGTATTAGGTCTAAAATACCTATTATGCCTCTATAGAGTTCTAATGGTGATGCTTAATCCCTAAAATATCCATTTTGGTTCAACCTAGATCATCTTCAAACTCAGTTCTTATGTATTCACCTACCTAGGTTGAAAATAAAATCATCAACCTCCACCAAAAGTCTCCTAGGCTCACATTTGTTCATTTTCCATCAACATATTGATTTAAGACTATCAAATTTAGACACTTGGTAGCCTCACACTTGATCTGATCTCTATTAACTTATTGACCTTATTCACATAGTTGATATTTCTATGTACAAATGAATGTGGGCCATAGATCTTCTATCAGTTTAATGTGCTTAAGACACTTATCACCCATGCATTTGTCTTCAAGATTTTCTAACCTTTTAACCCATCACTCATTGTTAGATCTATTTTATATGATGGATCATGCACCATTGATCAGTTTGGGCCCATTGGCTTTATCAGTCACCACATGCTGTTAGATTTCTATTCAGGTACCTAAGATCTTGCCACTTTTCAACCTCATGCTTATGTTGAACTTTTGACTTGATGTTCACCATTAATCTATGCATACATGATCGAACATGCATCATTGGATCTTTAAAACCTACTGACATCATTGATCACCCACTCACCATTGGATCTTGAATTGAGCTTCCATGATTTGGACACTTATTAGCCCTGCATTCATCCTTAGAACATTTGAATTCAAATGACTATTTCATGAGGCCCAAAACTGATGTTTGTGCACATGTCCCACTCTACAATTTCAACTTTAAAGACCTATATCTTGAGATAGCAAGCTCATCAAGATACACAACTTATAGAGCATGATTTAGGCATGAAGAATTTCATGTCCATGTGATATTTTGGCTTGAAATGCTTTCTAATCATACTTATAAAATGCACAATCAAGCTGACCATGATATTTTTACATGATGTGCTTGTGACAGTCTGGTTCTTTTATACTTGTGCAAGAAACTATTGCCTCTTTAGAATGCTCCAATGAACTTCTAAGACTTTATGCAATCTGATTCATGCCCCTAAATGCTTGAAATACCATGAGAATACATTGGTATCTTATCTCTTACAATTCTAGACTTGATTCTAAGCCATTTGATCATTTACTCCACCAAGAACTCTGCTCATCCTCTCTATCCAGGCATAAGCTTTGTATGTGGGTCAAATTTGGCCAATAGCAACTATGTAAGTAATTATATAAATTGACCTGGTTGAATATGAATATACATGGTGATTACAAGATAGGGACTAAACTTAGACTCAGGGGAATGCAGTGTTTAGATATGTGCATTTATATAGTTTGTAGTTATGATATTGTTCTTTGATAAAAACAAGCACAATGATCTGTATTATTATTTAATAAATGCAAATGATGATATATACAACAATAATTTTGTAGTAATCTGCAATATTATGTATTATGACTTCATAAATAAGGAGATTTGAACTTGTGAATGGTGCAACTGATGTTTAATAGTAGTATGAGATTATATAAAAAAGTAAACTATTTGTTAGTCCAAATAACAAATTTAATGCCTGAGTTTATCGATTTGATAGGTATTCAATTATTCTAATCTTTAAAAGAATATTTTATATATATTGTGTGATATGATACATATCTTTATGTATTCAATCTATTGAAACATATTTTAGTATATCCTTTGATTTGCATTAATTGTCATGCATTAAATAACCTATTTCTATATTTATCTGGTATATTAAGGATCTTATATTCTATGAATCAAATTTAAGGAGCATAGGATATCTATAACCCTGTGTTTAACCATTGATCTATAAATCCACATAGAGTAGGGTCGATTTTAGTAAATAGATATAAAATTTATATATTAAGGACTTATAACCTATACGTTATATTAATAAAAAGGTCACATAGTGACTTATGACTTATCATATATTTTATCAAAATGAGTATGTTTATTTATACTGACATATATGTAGTTATTATATCAAAATCCTAAAATAGCTTTTAATAAAGCATGCGAAACATATATAGCTCAACGTAGTCTTTCATTATTTTGTGATAAGCTTTATGATATGTATGGGATCACTTATCATATGTAGCATGTGAAATAAAATATGTAGTTGGGATATAATACTATAATAAGCTATGTATTAATGAATTAATTAATAGTATGTTTAAAGAGAATATAGGTATACATATGCTTAATAGTTTATACTTGTACATCGAGGTGTGTACCTTTAATTATAGTTCGATTGGTGGTTCAAAACTTTATTATGGATTTTTGTATAGTAGAATCTTATTTATGCATGCATACAACTCCCTAAAAGTATAACAAATACTGGAATAGAATATTTTATGTTTCATGAGAATTGAGACTTATTATAACTAGTTGTTTGGATAAAAGCTTATGCTTTTATTGATTTATAACTACTTTATTATGACTAGATGGGGTATTTATTAGTTGTGCTTAAGAACACTAGGCGATGATAATATGGGTTATCATAGGGTCTATTATATTTAGAAACTACTTATAGTAATTAGAAATTGTAGTTAGATATATATTGTACCTGGATGGTATAAAATGTAGTTATTATTTCTATTATTTATGTGATAGATAATATTGTGAGATTCATTCATACATTTGATGGAATAAATGTATGAATTTGGATTAACCCTATGCTTAGCATGTTATATGATTGCTAGTAGGATGTAATCTATATTAATCTATAGGTTATACTATGTCAACCAAATCTCACATTGTTGATATTGAGTAAGTAGTGAGATGAATTTCACTAGCTTACTAGCATCACAATGCCAGATAAAGGTAATCCAATCAAGTGGTGTGTATGAATTTGACTGATCCTTAGATCATTAATTATTGAAAACTTTGGCCAAAGTAATGTTAGTGAGACATTATCATATCATGAGTATGATTTACATGTTAACAAGATTCTTTATGATAAACCACATGTTTAGTTTTAGAAATCATATAACACATATGTACTATCTTATTTGTCTAGATTTATGTGCCATCACTATCTATTCATCTATTAAGGGAGGGCCATTCTATGATAGGATTTGTGCAGGGGATCGATGGTCCATGGTTGGTGTGGAAAATTTCTCAAATGATGTTCTCCCTCCCCACAAAAGTAATTACTTGGAGATGACACTTGAGATTGCCATAGATACCAGAGTTCAAGAAACTTATACTCCACAGATCCATGTATCTTATATATATACATTGTATTGTATTTATTAATGAAATATTATCATGATGATCTATTGTTACTTGTTTATTATGTATTGATAGTAATGGTTGTATGTTTATACTAACTATGGATGGATATGTAATAATTATGATGTGTTTCTTATGATAATAGTGATCAATGATATATGATTTCATATGCTTCATTTACAGTCTTTATATTTAGAGTATTTTATATGGTCACTAATTAGATTCTTGTGGTGTAATATAAAAAAAGTATATGTTGTTTTAAATTTAAAAAAATCACATATTTATAGGTAGATCTCAGTGGGGATGTTACATGTGGTATCAAAGTTACATATTGAAATTTAGGACCTAATGAGTCCATTAATGTTTTCATATCTTTCTTTTTACAAAAAAGAGTATGGTGAAATGTAGAGTTTTCAAAAAGGGGCCGTTGAATGTCAATGACAATAACCCTCTATTTGATCTTAAATTGATTTATCACTGAGTAATCAATAAAGATGGATCAGATTCTTGAAGCCATGAATGAGACCGAGGATCAAATTATAGGCCTAGAGTAGGTGGTTCATGGACATGAAGAGGAAAAATATCAAGATGTACCTGAATATCATCCCATTGAGCAGGAAAACCCTCAGGATGTGAGAGCTCAGGTTAATATGGAGTTGGCTAGAGTTATGAAGAAGGTGAACCCACCTAAGTTCAATGGAACTATTTTGGGTGATAGAGCTAAAACATAGTTGATTGAGATGGAGAATTATTTCAAAATTCAAAACTAATTTGAGGTCACTAAAGTGGTATGGGGAGTATACCAGTTGGCTGGTGAGGTAAGTACATGGTGGGCCAATAAGAGGTTGGAAATGAATCTTAACTTGACCACCACTACTTAAGATTAGTTTATAACTTTTTTCAGGTCATGATGGCTTCCACACCTTTATTTTGATTAAAAGCTCATAGATTTTTAGAATCTAAAGTAGGGAGACTTATCGATGAATGAGTATTGGGAGTAGTTCACCAAAATTTTGAAGTACATACCTTAGTACCAAAGAGATGAGAGGTTTAAGATCATCAAGTTTATCATGGGATTGGGACCTTAGATCAATGGAGAGGTGGATGTTCATGGAAATTATACCATGGACTAGGTCTTCAAGAAAGTAGTCAAATAAGAATAGAAGTTGAAGTCTCTTTCACATTTTAGGGACATATTCAAGAAAAAGTTTGGAAATTTTAAGTCAATGTTCAAAAATAATAATTAGAAATAAAGGAGTGGAGGCTCCAAGAAGTAGTTCAAAAATTAGAATGCCAAATTCAATAATGATTCAGGCAACAAGAAACTAAGCAATGGTTTCAAAGGTGGTTTCAAGGGAAACTAAAAGGCTAATAGGAAAAAACCACCTGGAGGTTGTTTACTTTATGGAGATGACCATTATGCTCCTGATTACACTCAGGACAAGTCAAAGAACAAAGGTCCTATTCCTTAATAGCGCAGTTTTCAATAGCATATTCATGTAATAGTTGATAATCGATAAGCTAAATTTCAAGCGTTACCCATATAACTATTAGGTACTTTATTTGAACATCCAATTTCCGTTTTGATAGATATAAGGGATACAAACTATTTTATATCTTCTAAAATTCTTAGTAAGTTTTTTAGAAGATATGGAGTAATGGTAAATGCATGGCCAATATAGTATGGTAATGACTCAAAAGTCATGGTTGATAAGTGTTTAGTTGAAGCAGAGACTAGGTTGCCCGAATTCATAATAGTAGTGGATCTATATGTAGCACCACTAGGGTCATATGATGTGATCTTAGGAGTTAAATGGATTACAAAATATAAGGCTAAGGTTGACTGCTACCTAAAAAAATTGAGTGTTTGGATGATTTTGGAAATTAGACACAAATTTAGGGCAAGAAAAGAGAATTGTGGCTTAGGTAGATTTATACAATACAAATCAATAGGGCTCAAGGAAAAGGGTAGCAAGCATTTATCATCAATATAAATGAATTGGAGGAACCTAAGGAACCATCTCTCAAAGATTATCCATTCCTAGGGAATTTTCATGATGTATTTCTAGAAGAATTGCCAAGATTGCCTCCTAAATGTGAGATCAATTTCTCTGGTGATATCATATCTAGATTGGAACCATAGTCCAAGGCACCATATAGGATAACAACTACTAAGGTGGTTAAATTGAAGGCTCAACTATGAGAATTATTTTCAAAAGGGTTGATTAGGCCAAGTGTGTCACCTTATGGTGCACCAGTTATCTTTGTCAAGAAGAATGATTGTACTCTTTGACTTTGCATTTATTATAGAATGTTGAGCAAGGCAACTATAAAAATATTTATCCACTACCTAATATAGATGATATTTTTGATCAAATACAGGTAGCAATGGTATTTTATAATATTGATCTTAGATCAGGATACCATCAGTTATGGATAAGGGATGAAGATATTTTGAAGACAACATTTAGAACTCATTACAGACTATGATTTCATAGTGTCATTATTTAGATTGACAAATGCTCCAGTGGCATTCATGAATCTCATGAATAGTGTATTTAGAGATTATATAGATCATTTTGTTTTGGTTTTTCTAGATGACATTCTTATATACTCTAAGATTAAAGAGGGGCACCTTTAACACCTGTAACTGGTTCTACAATAGTTATTGAAGCACAAGTTATATGGCAAGTTATCTAAGTGCTCATTTTCCTAAGAAAAAGTGCAATATTTGGGACATATTATCTCTATGGATGGTATCTCAGTAGATCTGATAAAGATAAGAGCCATTATGGAATGGCTAGTACCAAATAATATACACGAGTTAAGAATTTTCATGGGATTAACAGGCTATTACAAGTTCATTTTGAATTTTTCCAAGACAATTAATCCAATTACTTCTTTGCAACAAAAAAACCAAAATTTTGTTTGGTTAGAAAAGTGTGAGTAGATTTTCAAAAATTGAAAAAATGCTTACTTTGACACTAGTGTTAAGAGTTCCTAACCCCAATGGTCAATTTTTAGTGGTCATAGATGCATCTGGGGATGGACTAGGAGGAGTCCTTATGTAGGATGGTGGAGTGGTACCTTATGAATTAAGGAAGCTAAAACCATATGGGGTGAACTATGCCCCTCATGACCTAGAATTTATAGTAATTATGTATGCTTTACAATTATGGGGACATTACTTGTTGGGAAAACCATTTAAGCTCAATATGGATAACTTAGGACTCAAGTATATATTCACCCAACCAAATTTGAATGCTCATCAGAGATGCTGGCTAGAGTTCTTATCTGATTATGATTTTGATATCAACTATATCAAAGGCAAGGAAAATAGAGTACTCGATGCCCTAAATCGTAGAAAGTACATAACAATCATAACTACTATTAGAAGTAATTTTAGAGATCAAGTGATTGAATTTTCACCAGGAGATGATTCTATGTCAAGTTAGAAAAATATTATCTAATAATGCTCAGAATCCTTGGTATTAAGGATTTAGATTTGAGAGTGATGGTCTTTTATGTTACAAAGGAAGGATGTATGTGTTAGATCAAGAGAATATATGAAGTAAAGTGCTAAAATAACTACATAATGCCTCATATTCAAGACATCCAAAAGTAACCAAGCTCATGGCAGAGCTTACACCATTGTATTTTTGGAAAGGAATCAAGAAAGGTGTAGCAGATTATAAGTCATTGTCTAGAATGTTAGTGAGTGAAGTTTAAACATGTGCATCCAGTTAGGTTATTATATACGTAGGATATACTAGAATGGAAGTGGAAAGTGATCATTATATACTTTGTCCAAGGTTTACTAATGTCATGAGATATGCATGATATGATATTGGGAGTAGTTGACAAACTAACCAAGGTGGCTCATTTTATAGTAGGCAATTTGATAGATGATGTAACTACTCTTACGAGGAGGTTTACCAAGGAAGTGTATAGGTTGCATGGATTCTTATAGAATATCATTTCAAATCATGATCCAAAGATGACTTCTAGATTTTGGGTAACTCTGAATTTAGCTTTGGATATGCAACTAAATTTTAGCATTGCATACCACCTAGAGACTGATGGTCAAACTGAGCAAGTTAATCAGGTGTTAGAGGATATTTGTTGTATGTATTACATAGATTAATGATACAAGTGGGGAGATTATATTCTATTGGTTGAGTTTAAATACAATAACCCATACCAATTAGCTTTGAAAATGACACCATTTAAGGCACTATATGGAAGAAGGTGCAAGACACCAATTAGTTGGGACAAGTTAGAGGATATGGTAGTTTTTGGACCTGAGATGCTTTCATAAATGAAAGAACAAGTAAAATTAATAATGCAGAGATTAGTCAAGGCTAATGATGGGCAAAAGAGTTATGCTGATCTAAAGAAGATAGATATACATTTTTTTATAGGTGATAAAGTGTTCTTACAAGTTAAGTCATAGAAGAGATAGATTAAATTCAAGAAGTCAACAAAATTGTCATCGAGATATGTGGGACCCTTTGAAGTGTTAGAAATGGTCAATCCTATAATGTATATGTTTGCATTATCATTAGCCCTAGATCTATTACATAAAAAGTATATAACTAATCCTGCACATGTGTTGGATTGGAATGCTTTGTAGGTTTCGGATCCTAAGGTGGTCATGGTAGAACCCATCAAAGTAATTGACACTCACAAACTTTGTTTGTGTAATAGAGAGATGTCAGTGTGTAAAGTCCTATGGGACTAATAGTCTGAGGATAGTGGTACTTGGGAGAACTATGATGAGTTTGACAAGATATTTTCACATTTATTTGCTTGATTTGATACTATTATACTATATTATTTTTCTGTTGAACAATGTTTTAACTCAGAACTTATGTTTGAATAAAGTCATCTGGGATGATGATTAGTTTTAGGTGGGGAAGGATGTTACATCCTGATTCTTCATTAAACAAAATTACTTGATTATCTATGGATATTTATAGTTAACAATTTGATTTAGTTATTTTTGACTAAGCTTTGAGATATATGCTATTACGAAATAGTTGGATATTGCTTAGGTTATATGATTACATTGCTATGAGTTAACTATAGTGTACATTCTTACAACATGATCATGTTGATTTGTTATTTCAACTATATTTTATGATGTATGTATATCATGATATTATGGTGTAACTATTGTTGTGAATTTGATGCAAAGAAACTCATCTCTTAGAGCGTGATGGAGAGAAAACATCATCAAAGAGGGTTATGTAGATGGAGTTGCTGGGGGATGACATAGAAACCAACTAGAACCCTGCACACACTACATTAGTAATACATGTTAGATGTATATTGGATTGGATAATATAGTGTGTTTGGGTACTATTTGCATTTAAATAGTTGTTTACACATGATTTGATAGCATAGTTTAATGGTTATATAGATTTCATCTTGCATGATTTATGGGTATGACCATTAATGTTTTTAGTGATGTGATTTGCATAATTAGATTAAATTTGAGTTTATTGATTTATGAATTAATCGTTAAGTCATTTGATGTGCTAATTTAATTATCAAATATATATATATTTTAAAATTATAAATAAAATATAATAATTTCTAATTAAGAGGAAAAAATAGGAAAAAGAGAAGAAATTCTTAAAATAAATAAAAGAGAAGAAAATCCAAAAAAACAATAATAAATAAAGAGAAAATGGAAAGGTTTAAAATTGGGAAAAAACTCAAAAATAAAGATATTGATAAAAATAAAAAAATAAATAAAAACAAAAAGAAAAAGGAAAAACCTAAAAGAAACAAAGCTACGCCATTTTTCATGTTAAGAGAATAAGAAAGAATATATCCAGGCAATTGGGAAGAGAATAGAAAAAAGAGAAAATGGGAGAGGTGCAGTACAGAGGAAGAGAGTGTGAGGAGGGTGGAAGTGGAAGATAACAAAGAAGCCAAAAAGAATAATAGCATAAACTTCTAGGTAGGCAATGTAATTACTTTTCGAGTATGTATGTTATAGCAAATAGGTTAAATATATTTATATGTATGTTAGCATACTGGTTAAATACATATGTATAATGAACTATTGTATAATTAGCAAACCAATTTACAATATCATGACATTGATGCAAGCCTATGTGTATATTATAAAGAATCTATTATATATAACCCACTATTATACTATCATATACCTATTATATACGAACTATATATATATATATATATATATATATATATGTTATACAAGTCTTATATTAAGAACATAGAAGTAGTATACTTAGAAGTTAGATGTATCATACTAGATATCTAATAATTAAATTGCAATATTTAAGTCACTCTATATGCAATGAGCTCTGAATTAACATATGCACATAGGATTAGGTAGTGTATAAATAATGAATAGGATGGATTCAATCCATAACCTTTTAAACTACTACCTAGATCTATTATTCTAGGTGACCTTCAATGGTTAAAATTATGACAAAGGATAACAATCAGTATGGCATCTCATATAAATCTAGAACTGTATCTTAGATTTACTTATGGAATGTAATTCTTAACCCCATGTGCATCGATGTATATATTTGGAAAACTATATTGTTGTTTGAATAGAAATAGTACTTATAGTAACTATATAAGTAATTATTTGAATCGACTCGATTGAATATAAATATACATGGCAATTCCAAGATAGGGACTGAACTTAGACTCAGGAGAATGTAATGTTTAGATATGTACATTTATACATTTTGTAGCTATGATATTGTTATCTAATAAAAACAACTATATCAATATGTATTATTCTTTAATAAATACAAATGATGATATATACAATAGAAATTTTGTAGCGATCCATTATATTATGTACTATGACTTCATAAATAAAGAGATTTGAACTCACAAATAACACAACTGATGTTTAATAGTAGTATGCGATTATAAAAAAAACATCAAACTATTTATCAGTCTAGATAACAAATTTAATGCCCAAGTTTATTGATTTGATAGGTATTCAATTATTAAGATCTTTATAAGAATATTATATATATATATATATATATGTATTATGTGATCTAATACATATTTCTATGTATTCAATATGTTAAAATGTAGCTTGGTATATCCTTTGATTTGCATTAATTATCATGTAACATAACCTATTACTATATTTATCTGATATATTAAGGATCTTATATTCTATGAAGCACTTTTAAGGAGCATAAGATATCTATAACCCTGTGTTTAACTATTGATCATTGACATAGAGCAAGGTCGATATAAGTAAATAGATATAATGTTTATATATTTAGGATTTATAACCTATAGGTTATATTGATAAAAAGGTCACATAGTGACTTATGAATTGTCATATAGTTTATCAAAATGAGTATGTTTCTTTATACTAGCATATATACAGTTATAGTATATTGAAATCCTAAAATAGCTTTTAATAAAGCATGCGAAGCATATATAACTCAATGTAGTCTTTCATTATCATGTGATAAGATTTATGATATGTATGAGATCAATCATCATATGTAGCATGTGAAATAAAATATGTAGTGAGGATATAATACTATAATAAGCTATGTATTAATGAATTAATTAATAGTATGCTTAAAGAGAATATAGGTATACATATACCTAATAACTCATACATGTACATCATGGTGTGTGCCTCTAATTATAGTTTCATTGGTGGTTCAAAAATTTATTATGGATTTATGTATAGTAGAATCTTATTTATGCATGCATACAACCCCCTAAAAGTATAAAAAATGCTAGAATGAAATATTTTATATTTCATTAGAACTGAGACTTTCTTATTATAACTAGTTGTTTGGATAGAGGCTTATGTTTTCATTGATTTATAACTACTTTATTATGACTGACTAGGGTATTTAGTAGTTATGCTTAAGAACACTAGACTATGATAATATGGGTTATCATAGGGTGCATTATATTTGGAAACTACTTATAGTAATTAAAAATTGCAATTAGATGTATATTATACCTAGATGGTATAAACTGTAGTTATGATTTTTATTATTTTTGTGATAGATACTATTGTGAGGTTCATTGATATGTTTGATGGAATAAATGTATGCATTTAATATAGTCATGTACTTAGCATGTTATATGATTGCTGGTAGGATGCAATCTATATGAATCTATTGGTTATACTATGTTAATCAAATCTCATATTTTTGATACTGAGTAAGTAATGAGATGGATTTCACTAGCTTACTAGCATAATAATGCTAGATGAAGGTAATCTGATCAAGTGGTGTGTATGAAGTTGATTGATCTTTAGATCATTAATTATTGAAAACTTTGGCCAAAGTAATGTTAGTGAGACATTATCATTTCATGAGTATGGTTTACATTATTGTGTGATATTTTTATTAGAATGGGATTCTTTATGATACAATGTATGTTTAGTTTTAGAAATCATATAACACATAGGTAATATCTTATCTATCTGGATTCACACACCATCACTATCTACTCATATATGAAGGGAAGGCCATTCCCTTATGGGATTTATGTGGGGGATTGATGGTCTGTGGTTGGTGTGGAAGAGTGCTTGAATGATGCTCTCCCTCCCCATAATAATACTTACTTAGAGATGACACTTGAGATTACCACAGATACTAGAGTCTGGGGAACTTATGCTCCGTGGAGCCATGTCTCTTATATATTTATATTGTATTTATTATTGAAACATTATCATGATGAGTTATAATTACTTATTTACTATGCATTAACAATAGTAGCTATATGTTTATACCAACCATGGATGGATATTTGTAATTATAATGTGTTTCTTATGATGATAGTGATCAATGATGTATGATGTCATATGCTTCATTTACAATCTATAAATTTAGAGTATTTTATATGGTCACTGATTTGATTCTTGTGGTATAATCTAATAAAAGTATATGATATTTTAAATTAAAAAAATTCACATATTACTAGGTAGATCCCAGTGGGGATTTTATAACTTCATTGAAACCCTTATGACTAAAGTGGTTGTAAAGGGACAAGACCCTCTCATGAATAACCCGATCTTAGATTGCTTCTTATATGCCTATTTTCTCTTAGATCATTCATTGATGTAGGGGTGAAAAGATAATAACCCCCTAATATTGTCTTGCTCAAACGAACCTTTTGAGACAAGGGTGGGATTAAAATACCATCAATAAATATAATAATTTCTTTAAAGAATCTTAAATTTTAATAATCCTCTCTCAAGACAAGTATATCAAAGGTAAAATGAATGTGATGTACACTCGCATAAATTATTAAAATTATCTTGTAATGCTTATGTGTTGATGTTTGATTGTCATGTCAAAAAATCATTTGTATTCAAAAACCAATCCCATCCAACAAGGTCAAAAACCAAAGTCCACGACATTATCATGGCATACCTATACAAAAAGGTGTTACTATGTCCACGTTCTAGGTCAAAATTGTTCCCTTATATATCTTATGTCCAAATTTGTTCAAAATTACACCTCTATTATATGAAATCATCTTATTATGTTGTCTATGTGAATTTGAACCCATTGTAGTATTTTTCCTAAGTTTTTAGTTCAAAATCATTTTATTGTGTTCAAATAAAAGTTGTTCAAGTCCAAAGCTTTCTCTTATTATTTCTAAACATCATATTTTTCCTTTCCCATCTAGGCCTATTCCAAATTCAAGTCCAATATGCCTTATTACACAAAAAGTGATATTTCTTATAATATTGCTTATGATGACAATTGGACCCAAGGACAACAAGATCATACGAACCCATTTGAGTATCAACCCAATTATCCCCATGATCAATAGGATTCTATGAATCCATGTGATATGGAAGTTCACCAACCTAAATACGAAGAACTTCCACCTACCTATGATGAAAATCAAACTTGATTTGAGCAAGACTTATTTGATAATAATGATGAAGTCTTTTTACCCTTATTAGAGATGGGTGTTAAGGTTCCTCTTGATTTTCCCGTAGAAACTTTATGTTAGGTTGAGAAATCACAACCATTAAACACTATCAAAATTTCAAAGTGGAATGATGATATACCCTCCTCTAGTCATGGTCCTTTAATTTTTCAAATATTGACAATTCCAAAAATGTCTAGGAAAGGAAAGGAACTACTTGTAGCATCATCCTAAATTTTACCTAGTATTACAGCTCAATTACAACAAGTTGGTAAAGTGTTTAATGACATTACCACCTTGTTGCTTAATCTAGTTTATGATCTTACACTTGAACATTATGTTAAATATTCATTGGTTGATCCATTTCCTAATCTTGAGACATCCATTACTCCTAAGAAACATATACCTATAGATTCTTCACAACTAGTTGTATAGAATATCTAACAAACATTACCTAATCCTCATCAAGTTCCTATAAATCCCACATTTCTAATTTCATTTGAGAAAATCCCCCCTCAATAGTTATAAAGTTTAAGTCATTCCCAATAGGTTCTCATTGAGACAAAATATTCCTTCTAATTCCTATATTCCCCAACACAATTATTTTAACATTCCTTTTAATAATCATTAGATTTGAACTAATACATAGTAATAAGTTTCATTTATGCAACATGTTACTTCTAGTCAACAACTAATTCTTATCACTCAACAATAATTCCTTCATAAAAATCAACAACTTCCTCCTTTGCAGTAATGCATTTCCATTCCATCTTCTAATCATAATCAATACCAATTTCTTCCCACACAACAATGCATTTCCATTCCATCTTCTAATCATAATCAACACCAATTTCAATTTACAAAGCAACATGTTTCCATTCCATCTTCCAATTGTAACCAATACCAAATTCCACTTAACCAATTTAATTCCAACACCAAAAATAATAATTCTAATTGGTTAGGTCAAAGAGTTGCGAAATTGCACAATCCCCCACCTACTTCCCAAAATACTTTCTTTTCTTAGGAATTATAGGTTGTCGAGAATGTAATATTAGGATTACAAGCTAAGAATCAAAATTGAAAATATAATTTGGATCACATAGTTCATATCCATTTGATTCAAGCATTTTTTAAATACTTTTTCCATCACATTTTGAAATTCTTAAATTTGACAAATATAGAGTAAAATGTGACCTTAGAGAGCACTTAAGACTATTATTTGTTTCTTGCCAAGAAGTAAAATATGACACCAATTTTTTACTTCACTTATTTCATGGATTTGGCTGGACCAACTTTAGAATGGTTTATGCACCTCATAAAAGGTTCTATCATAAATTTTGATGATTTATCAAATAATTTTATTAATCAATTTTAATATAACATTGAACATGAGTTAACCATGGTTGATTTGTGTGATATTAAATAATGAGGGGGTGAAAGTTCTTTTGCTTATCTTCAAATATGGTGAGCATTGGCTAGTATATTTCTACATGCACTTCCTGATATTGAGTTAGTAAATATATTCATGACAAATTTTAACTTCGAACTATCTCTTAATCTCAAATTATAATGCCCAAATAATTTTGATGATGTTATTAATAAAGGTGTCCAAATAGAGAAATCTCTCATTGATAAGGATCAATTAAAATCTATTCACAAAGTAAATCTCAAAATCAAAACCAGAATCAAAACCAAACTTCAACTCCAAGTCCAACAAGTGCAATAGAAAATCCCAAGACTTTTAGCCACAATACAAACATGGTTGGTAATGGAGTTATAGAAGCCAAACATGTTCAAACAATACAATCACCACTCATAAAAAAGATCCTCAATTAAAACCACTTGCTTTACAAAGGCAACCTCCTCCAAGGAATCAGTTTAGTAGAAGACCATTTTTTAAGTTGGGAGAGCCCATTGAGAATGTATTTCACAAACTACTTGTTGTGAATATGATTGGTTAGCTAAATTGTAAACCCTTTGATGAATGTCAACCTAAACTAGAATGGTATAGGGATAATGAATCTTGTGAATATCATCAAGTCAAAGGTCATGTAATTCATATATGTGTGCAACTTTGACATCTCATCTAAGACATGATAGAAAGATGGGAAATTGAGTTAAATAATGCATTATCCTCTAATTATAGTTAGAAAATGGGGATCTATAAAAATCCATTTCCTCAACATAATACTAATCATTATGAGCAACAAAAAGATCAATAAAATAATAATTGTAATTAGAATCAGGGTTCCCAAGTTAATAATGTTGATTACCATGTTACCCCCTATGATTAAAATGTAGTGGGACATATCATGGAACATCACATAGCCATGATCATGATCAATCCCTATTTCCATTACAATAATTCCCAACAAGCAAATGCCTCCATTCTGGGATTAGGTCCATCTATTTTAGAAATTCATTCCTCCCATGATTTTCATCCTCAAGTTATAATCTTGATACCTGTTTATTTTTCTTCAAATTCTTGTGTTTCTATTCCCACTCAAGATTTTATTGTTACAACTCGATAACTTAAAATCACCATTCAAAGGCTTGTATCTTCCTTTGCTAATCCTAATCCACCTTCTTCTTCTATTGTTATTCTAGATCAATCCAAACCTAAGTATACCCCTCTTATTAAGAAGTTGTATGATCTCATGGATCAATTGAATAAGACGTTGGCAAAAGTTTCCATTTTAGATCTTTTGTGAACTTCTTATCTTCACAAGGATATCTTGTATGAACTCTTGATCTAGTCTCAAGTGCCAAAAAATATTACACTAGATAAATTTCAAGTGTTGGTTGGACACTTGTATCCTATCCCACAACTAGTATTTGATCAAAGTGATATATCATCCCTTAGATCTTTCCACACTAATTCCCTGTCTATTGAAGCTACAATTACTTACCACAAAATCAAGTGGGTACTTATAGATAATGGTTCTAGCCTTAATTTTTCTCCATTAAAGTTAGTCCAACATCTAAGATATACTATGTGTAGACACTATAAAATTGCACACGATAGTTCTAGATGTCGAACTAACTCCTAGACCACCTTGGGACCCCTCAGGACTATCCCACAACCTTTCAACCACAAACCTAAGTCAAATTGACTAGCTTTGACCAATTTAACCTTTGACCTATCAACCACTAGTGGTTAGGCCTAACCATTGATAGTTAGGCCTAACTACTGATGGCCAACCTTTAAGTACCTTAAAGGGTTAAATCTGACTTCAACTTTAACTTGATTTTTTTATATTTAGATTGCCTGATCTACGTGTGAATCAATGCATGTTAAATACTAAAATTAGATAACCCCTTGACACCTTTTTGAAATTATTATTTCACATCTCCCTTACTTCTATAAAAAGAGATGAGGAAGAGGTGAAAGGGATCCGATCCAAAGTTAGAGAAATCAAACATCAGAGATCACTATCAATTATCAGAGCTTCTTACATCAAAGCTTCTTTTGTAGTTATTCTCCCAACAAACCAGCAACCAGGCCAGAGATCCAAAGTGCTGTGATAACTCATCAGTCAATAACCAAGTACTGTTACTTTGCCAAAATTTATCTAGACTCTATCAACAAATTCTTAGCCAAACACCTCAACCCTTTTTCATATCAACAAGCTAAACATCTATTTTTAGTAATTAGTTTACTTTGTTTTTATTTCACAAACAACCCAACCTAAACCCACCTTCCAGAATCTCATTCTACAACCTCATCAACCTATTTTTTAACCCAACCCATAACCCATAGTAACCACCAATAGTCACCCTAACTACCGATGGTCTATCCATAATCACCAATGGTCACCCTAACCACTGATGGTCACTATGTGACAAATAAATAACAAGCTATTTTCACCTATTAGACCTTAACCAAATTCCACTTTCTACCTGATCACATAGCATCACCCTATTTTTTGAACCATACTTGAATCATTTAGCATTAAGATCAATCTATTTATTGATATAATTAGTCAAATTCACCTATTCATTTATCAACCACTTATTGTTTTTAATTTTAATACCTTTTGTTATTTATGAAAGCAATTTATCTTTCATTTTTAGAACTTGATTGTTTAAAAGTGTGGATTAACAACCCCTAAGAAAGCTTGTAATTTTTGGATCTATCTTGCTAGGCAGTCCACCCTACTATCTAGCTAATCAACCATCTCTTTAGTGTTTTCTTATCTGCAGGTCATTCCTCTCAAGCCAAAGAGGAGTATATACAACCATTTAGATCAATGCATGCACAACATATTAGTTTTTTCTACCATACCCTTCTCAAGTTTGTTCTCTCTTTCTTCTAAAGAATATAAGTGAAATTTTACTAAAATATTTTAGCATATTCAATGGGACCCTTGAGTCTTTTCTTGGGTTCATAGTTGCATCTAGGTGTTTCTTCTTCTTGTTTTTTGCTCATAGAACAAAATCAAAATTTCATTTTGGGCTTAAAATTGACTACATCCATTGTTTTCTTGCTTATTTTAGCTCACATAGCTTAATTAATCATGTGAATTAATCATATATTCACTCTTATCACACACACAATACCAAACCACTTAAACTTAATCAGACATAATAAAATTGACATAAGGTCTGACTGGGATTTCTTTACCTAGCGGTTACCTTTCTCAACTATCCTACTTGGACTTCATCACCTAAGGGAGAACCAACTTAGCTCACTGGTTGAGTATAATCTCTAAAAATCAATATATCTTGGCTAAGCACCTGACACCCTTATCACTATGGTGTGTAAAGTGAGAGGATAGGCCCCAATATCAAGCCATGTACTAATTTCTAATATAAATCCCTTTGAGATCCTAAACACAACCTAAAACCAACCATAGACTTCTTTTCTAATACCTTCTCTACAAGGCAAGTTGAATCACACAATTCTTAAAGCTTAAGTCATAAGCCATAAGAGAGACTAAAAAGAACCTTAAGATTTGATTTAACAGTTTTGGGAATATTAGAGTCTTATTCCTAATTTAGTTAAAAGTCTGAGTTGACTAAATGAGTAAATAATATTGCAATAATTTAACTACTAATTTGTATAATTTATTTATATTTTTAGCCTTTCTATAAATAACAATAAATAAGGAGAAAATTAGACTTCACTAAAAATAGGATGAAAGCACTGAGACAGGGTCTATAATTTATTGTGTAAGACTATGATAGTGTCATAAATCAGTATCTAGATTTCATTTTGTGAAAAGATAGAAGTGCCAAAATAGGACACCCCAAGGTTTGGTACTATAGTCCTTTTTTGCCATTATTATCCAAACTACTCACAAAGACCTAAATTTTCTAGGTTTTATTTGTTATCCCTATGTGAGCTTACCTATATAATATCAACTATTGAAGGTATATAGATCTCCTTGTAGTGATGATTTATTCTTCAAACCCTAGAATTCATTGTTCTTTAATCAATCTTGAGAAATAAGGAGGAGTTAGTGTGTATAAGATGCACTAAACATGTATCCACTCCCCTTGTGTGGGCATGCTGCCTACATACCAATACTATGAAAAGGGATCAAGCCATATGTAGTTCTCCCACTTGATGTGGTTTGTGCAATATTGTTATGCAGATGTGAAAATGATAATTTAGGTATGCTTGAGATGGCTAGGGAATGGTGCGAGGATTTGGATATGTTTGTAGCTATATTGGATGACTGTATGTAGAGAATAGGGAAATTTGCCTCAATGGTTTTGCTTGTATTCTTGCTTGCTTTGTAATTATCAACCTCCTCCTAAATGAATTTTGAATGGGCTTTTATAGAGATCTATTGGTCATGGGTTGTATGTATTCATGCTAGGCCAACAAGATGAAGGATAGGAACTGGAAGGAAATGATTGTTAGAGATAAAAATATAATTGGATAAGAGCATCAAAATAAGAAACCTTAGGGTCCAATGCTATAGTCCAAGTTGGCTGCTCCTATCCTACATGTGTGAGACTTTAGGGGATGGAATTAGCATGGGAAATGTAATTTGTTTGAGCTAAAATTAGGTTTTAAAAGTCCATGGATGATTAGGAATAAGCAAAAAGGTGTCTAGAAGGGTCATGAGAGCATGTAAGAGGGACTTATGGGTTGGGTGTCACAAGCCACACTCAAGCTACCAATTTTGACATTTTATATGCTTACAAGATTTAATGTGCTTTAGTGTGTGTTTTGTTTCCTTGAATTTTTCTTGTCTTCTCTTTGTTTGAGTTGTGAGATTGCTTGTATCTTCTTCTTTCCCTTATTTGCATGGTTTTAACTAGACAACAACTAATAAACTATGAAAACCAAGATCCACCTCCTAATCATCCATCTTCTTCTTTTTTCTCATCTATGGAGTACATCTTAGATGCAGAGAGTTCTCCCCATCCTTATATAAGTCCTACCATCCCTTGGAATGTTGTCCAAGGTAATGTAGATTTTGCCACCTTTCTAGGTAACAATCCCATAACCCTCCAACATTACCTTAAAACCATATCTCATCATATCCCTACTTTAGTTCTACCTATTGATCTACCTTATGGCATGCCATCCTACCTTATGGGTGATACTTCTATAGCCACCATCTCCATCCAACCTTTAGTCACCCAGGCAACATCCTCTACCAATAACCCTACTGATACCACCATCTAAAACCAACCCACTCAACCAAGTAGCACCCAAACACCTTTTTCCCCAACTAATAACCCTCTTAGTGTAGGAACAACCCAACCTTTGGGAACTGATACTTACCTTACTATAGGAATACCCTATACTAGTGTCACCACTATTCCTTTTGTTCCTAATTTGCCTACCTCTACTCCATTCTAGAGTTTGGTGGTTTACATACCTTCTACCCTTCCACCCATTAGTACCAAAGATATCACCTACCCTCCATCTAATAACCCAACAATACCTCTTACCTAACCTGTGTTAGTCCCCCAACAGGTGCCCATTGCACAAAACCTAAACTACATCCCTAACCCATACAGGTATGTACCTCTACCTTCCACCCGACCACCTATCTCTAGGTATTTATATGTGATATCATCCTAACCACCCATATCCACATACCAATATATGGTAGCCTCTCAACCCCCCACCAACCATACATATGTTTCACCTACCCAAACCCAACATAATCTACCTTACAACTATGGGGGTGCAAACCACAAGTGGACCTTGTTAAAATGTTAATGGAAAAAATGACTAATTTGGAGTCATATATTTTTGATGCCCATAACCTCCTATCTTATGACCAAATATATAATGAAATAATTCATCCATATGTCCCCATTCAACCTTATCCTCCTCAATGAGAACTTTCAAAATTCTCAAAATTTTAGAGTAAGGAAGACCCTCAACAACAGCTGAGAGCATTTAGACATTCTTACTATTTGATCACCCATGATGATGCCCTCCTTCTTCATACCTTTCTTATGTCACTTTTAGGTCTAAAACTAGACTGGTATAGTGCTATTACAAGGCACCCCCTCTTTTTTTTTTACCCAACTAGCTCAAACTTTCTTAGATCACTTTTCCATAAACATCTCTAAGAAAGTTTCCATCACTGATCTCTACTCCATTCAATAATTTAACGATGAGTTCATAGCTGACTTTGTAGCCCATTAGAGAAGCTTGATAAATTTACTCTCTTTATCTTTTCCCTAACCTGATCTAATTGAAATCTTTATGTGGGCTTGTGTCAAACACATTTCCTCTACTTTACAGGTTCAAAGCTGCAGGACTTTTGATGAAGCTTTCACCATGGCACAAAAATTAGTGAATAGAGCTATTGATGAGGTGAAGTTGAAATTTAGAAACAAGAATTCTACCTTTGAATTGAATGAGACTCCCTCCTCCAAACTTAGCAATTAAACCAACACTAACTCCAAAAACAAGGAAACCATATATGCAATTGTCCTTAAGATTGCTCCTCCACCCATTGTTAATCAACCTAGCTCTTCCAATTTCTCCAATCAAAACACCAAAAATCAAAATCTTAATAACAAAAATCAATTTAATCCATTAGGGGAGTCATATGCTTTAGTCTTGGATAAGTTGTTGAAAGCAAATATAATACAATTGTTGCTAATCAAACCTCCATAGTAATTTGATTCCTCTCATCTTATACTTGGATGGTATAAGGAGAATGAATTGTGCACCTTTCACCATGTCATTAGGCATGAAATTAGTAGGTGTAATGCCTTCAAGAACATCATCAAAAACCTCCTTGACAAAGGGAAACTTGTGTTGGATAACCCCAATGCACCCCAAAATCAAGCACTTGACATGTTTAGACAACTATTTCCCAACCATTCTCCTTCTGTAAACTATGAAAATAATAGAGTAAAATCTTTTCACAACCATGAAGTCCATACCATTAATGCAATCCTTAGTCAAATCATTTCTATGGAATCCATTGATGAAACCACCTTTTTAGCCCATCTATTTATTGAGGTAGTGGATTAAATCTCTATTCAATTAGAAAATGAGATTAAGGAAATAGCCACTCCCCTTCTCCACTTATTGAGGTAGTGGAGTCACCCTCCAGTCCTCAAAAAAATGAAACCCAAGAAACAACCCCTCCATTTTCTCTACCCATTGAGGTATTTGACTCACTGAACCCTCATTAGGAGGACATACCAAAAGAAGTAGCCATTACAACCATGTCCTTCTCCTCCACCATACAATAATCCAATCTTCTTTTGGAAACCACCCCTAAGGAAACAATCACTCTACCTACCTCTCCCATAGGAGGTTCATCTTACCAAACCTTAGAGCCTTTGATTAAGGAAAAGGATGAGGTAACCACTTGTCTTTATCTACCCATGGGTTTGACGTTTGAGCTTAGTATTGAAGGGATCAAACTCATCTATAAACCTTTCTCTAGTCTGGTTTAAAACTTGGACTATTTATCCCAATCCAATGCACATCATGCCACATTTTGGCACTGTCTCAAGCTTTCTTACCAAACCAAGCAATAATCTCCAACCATACCACTATCATCCTAACCTTCCTTTCCTACTATCGAACCTATTTTCACCATAACTGAGCCATGTGAAACCTCCACTGACCAAACCATACCTAAACTATCCAAATTGACTCCACCTAAAATAACCAAGCCACCTTCTACCATTCCAACTAAGCCTACCAAAAACCTTGGCATATTCCCTACTCAGGACCTTACTCACCCCTCATTTAAATTGGAATTAACACCATAAAACCAACCAAAGAAGCCCCAAACTAGGCTAATAAAGAAGGTGAAAACACCCAAGGTTTCACAAACCAAAAATCTGCCTTCCCCTTACACTTTGCCTTCTATTTTGGGACCTCACCCTTATACCTTGGTAAGGAAACCAACCATCCCAAACAAGACCCAAATCCAATCACCACTTTTAGTTACACCATCATTCCTACTCTTATCCTCACCTATTTTCACCAAACCTTCTATAACTCAACCTTCTACTTATTAGGAATCTACCCCAACACTTTTCACCTCCAAGTAATCCATACCAAAAACATCCAAAAAGAACATTCCTTCACCCAAATCTTTGACCATCAAACCCACTCCTAAAAGGGCTTCCACCTCAACTACAAAAAGTAAGACCTCCATGCCTTTGCCACCATTGCCTGAGTCTTACTCAACCATCCTATAAAGGTTATTACAAGCATATTGCTTAAATTTACCACCTATGAGACCATTTGAACATATTCCTAAAATATCTTGGTATAATGATAAATTAGTATGCTCATATCATAAAACACCTGGGCATGATACTAAAAATTATAAAGTATTATCCCATTAGTTGTATCATGAGGTTGAATTATTGTTAAATGAGACTCCTATGAGCCCAACACCAATCCAAGAACCTAGATCCATCAACCAACACTTACCTATTCCCTCACTCTCATCTTAGAGTGAAGTAGAACTGAATTAACCCTCTAACCTGACTCCTCCCCAAATTTATGCCATCCATATCATCACATGATCACAGGGTTAACCAAAAGATAAGGGAAAATCAAAGGTGTCCATTTTATGGACATATCCCTCTTTTACCACCCAATCACCCAAATAATGCCAAGCACCCTTACCTTCAGTTAAACCCAAAGTGTCCATCTCAAGACCCTCTCAATCCAATCCATCTAAATCAATCCAATGTGTAGTTCTGAAACAACTTCACCAAACACTAATGAATATGAGTTTATATGAATTGATCAATACCTCACCCCATCATTGCCAAGCTATGATAGAGGATTTGCAATCCATAGGGGTCCAACCAAAATACCTACAACCTCTAGTAGCCTTTGTCAAAGCTATTCAACTTTCCAACCGCATTACCTTTAAGGATTCAAAAATACCCTCCATCCATCCAGATGACCCAGATCCTCTCCTCTTCGTTACCATGTCTATCAACCAAAACCTCATCAAGAGGGTTATGATTGATAGGGGAGATAACATCAACATTATCTCCTCTCATGTATACAACCAACTAAAATTACCTGAGAACATTATGTCAGAAACCTTAGTGATGCTTTGATCATTTAATGATACCATGGTCATGACTCTAGGAACTATTATCCTTCACATTCATCTAGGATCCCACACACTTCTTGAGCTCTTCTACATAGTAGAAGGTGAGATCTAGTACAACATTTTATTGTGATACCTTGGACCATTCCATGGGTTATGTACCATCCAACCTACATTGATGCATTGAATTTGAATATGAAGGTCAATTTGTTACCATATAAGTTGACTTGAGTCCTTTTACATCATGTAACATGACGTACCAACCCAATGACATTTTCATTCCCCCATACAACAAACACTTCACTAGTAAAAGATGAATCCCCATCCTCCTCTATCAATGAAGCCTCTACCAGTTTATCCATTCCTTCGACCCAAATCCTTGTAATGGGACCTTTGGAGTCAACCTTCTAGCATCTTTCATTGGGGGAGTATCGCCTTTGACACTATACACTTTTCCTAATCCTAAAGAGTATGGTAAAATTGAAAAACAACCTAGTTATGACCCTAATATTGGAACAATGTTATTTTTATGCCCTCAACTTATCAAACTAATTTCATATATGGGGGACTTGATAAACCCCTTGACATTTTCATCACTTTTTTCACGTTGCCATTCACCTCCAGTTTCCTCTACCTAAATAAATTTGAGTTTACCAAGACATACATCTATACGTGTGCTTGGAAGGGATTTGGTTAAGGTCAGTATGAACATGGGATGCACAAGTTACTCCTAATCAAGACATAAAAACCTCACAAAAATCATGGCTTCAGTTTCATACCACCAAAAAACTAAACCAACCCACCTCCCATCACCACTGTTGCAGATGACACCCGTTCCTCACCAACCCTTTCTCTATCAACAACTAAGGACCCAAACATAATCCCCATTAACTTTTTTTCATCTACATGACTAGCCTTAGACCCCTAACTTATCAAAAGGATGGGGTGACTATGACTATTCCTCTAACCCATCCTAAGATGGATCTCCTACCATTAATATTGTTTGATGTCAGGATGATGACTGCATTCTCACCTATCTTGGTATAAAATATCCCTCCATCCATAAATATTTTCCACTTGAGACTTCAATCATGTTGAATGAATCCACTATGGATATCAACTTGGGCACTCTAAATAACCTGTACATTGTCAAAATTGGTTAATCGCTAAATTTTGAGGATCTTTGAGACTTTCCCTCCTTCTTGCAAGATCAAAACATAGAATTTGCTTGGTCTTATAGTGACATGCCAGGAATCAGTCCATCCATTACTACCCACAACATAGTCACCAACCATGATGCCAATCTAGTTAGGTAAAAACTTCAATGAATGCACTCTAGCATAACCCTTCTCATCAAAGAAGAGATTCCACATCTCCTATCCATAAATTTCATTCAACCCATTGAATATCCACAATGGGTCTCGAACATCATACCTATCACCAAAATGATAGGAGGACTATGTATTTGTGTGGACTTTTATGAAATTAATCTTGCTTGCCTAAAGGATGACTTTCCTTTGCCAAACATTGACTAGCTTGTTGATCTTACAGATGGCCATGAGATGTTATCTCTTATGGATAGATTATTGGGTTAAAATCAAATCCTAATTACCCCTAAAGATCAAGACAAAACCACCTTTATCACCCCATGGGGAACCTTCTGTTATAGGGTCATGCCTTTTGGATTAGAGAATGTTGGTATAACCTACTAACTCATTACAACCTACATTTTCCATGACCTTATTCATAAAATCATCAAATACTATGTCGATGACATTCTTTGGAAATTAAAATGTCATAAATATCATTTGGTCATTCTTAATATTATATTTGAGTGACTCATTCATTACCATGTCCACCTTAATCCTAAGAAGTGTATCTTTAGGGTTTTGTCAAGAAAGATCCTTGGATTTATCATCTCCCTATGGGGAATCTAAGTCAACCCTACTAAAATCAAATAAATCCTTGATATGCCTTCTACTACCCACCTCAAGCAGCTCTATAGATTGTAGGGGAAGCTCCAATCCTTTTGTCGCTTTATCTTTCAGCTCTCAGACCTATGCCAACCCTTCCATGAAGGATGTATCTTTTAAGTGGAACTATGAGAAAGCCTTTGATTCACTTAAAAATTACCTTCTATCTCCACCTATCCTCATTCCTCCCAAGGAAGATCAATTTTTTTACCTTTATATTTCCACAACTAACCACTCCTTAGGGGTAATGCTAGCTCATCAAGATGAGGAACATAAAGAGAAAACCATCTACTACATTAGTCATATGCTTGTAGAGTATGAGACTCGATACACACATACCAAAAAACTTTTCCTAGCCTTAGTCTTCATGGCCACCAAACTTTTCCATTACTTTCTTAACCATAAGACCTATGTCATAACAAACACCAACCCAATCAAATATATCCAGTCTAAGCCATACCAAAACCAATTTATGGATAAGTAGATCATGCTTTTGGATAAGTTTTACCTTGAGTTTCTTTAATAGAAGTAAATTAAAGGGCAAGTCATTGTCAACCAATTGGCCAAAGTATCCCTAGCAAACAATCAACCTCATCCTCTTGAGTTTCTCAATGAGTCCATCGTGACCCTCTCTCAGGTAGAATTCACCTATCAAGTGACCATGTTATTTGATGTATCAAAGTGTCAACATGGTGGGGGAGTCAACATCGTCCTTATTCCCCTTCACAGTGAATCTCTTCCTTTATCCTTTAAGCTATATTTTAAATATATCAACAATATGGCTGAGTACAAAACCCTAGTGATAGGCCTCCAAATTGTGTTAGTCTTGGGAGTCAAAATGATCAACATATTTGATGACTCTCAACTTATGTTCAATCAAATCAATGGCTCTTACCAATGTAAGAATGATGCATTATGTTGGCTAGATATTTTTTTAATAGTCAAAATTACCTAGGCAGTCATGGCATTAAGTCCCCTTCATTTAATGATGAAGCTCCCATGTATTTATGTGTATCTATTTTTAATTACTTACAACTTAAAGTTATTCACAGAGTATACAAATTATGTGTAAGTTATTCTAATTGGGGATATTACTTTAATCACTCTGTTCATGAGCCATAACAAAGGGATTTTATAGCAAGAAGTTGGTTCTGGGAATGTGAACAAAATTTTAGATAGATTTATGATTAAAGAAAAGATTATAATGCTTGAAAAAATATTATAATAAATAGTTTTGTAGAGTTTACTATATACGTGTAAATATATAAACATATAATTTTGATAACCTTTTCAACAAATGATCAAGAAAGTAATGAATTCAATTTAGATAAATAGATAACACAAAGTATACCACTTTATCTTCATAGAACACACATAATGATTCCCTCAGACACAAAGTTCTCTAGAAAACAAACTTCCTTCTTATTCACTTTCAGCAAAATTCATACAAAATTATCTAGATATCTAAACGAAAAGTTTTAGATTGCTTAAAATTTCCCATATAATGATTACGATTTTTTACTTGAAAAAATTATCATCCCCAAGCCTGCAGGCTTACACTTCTATTTATACAATTATAGATACCAAATTCAAATAGGAAATAACTTCTTCAATACCCATGCATTGCACTAAAACTAGAAGCTGTTGAGTGGCATCCTCCTCAAAATTCTCCTCTGTGGCATGTAATAGCTAGTGACATGTAGCTCTTCTTTGGTCTTGTTGTTTGGTTTGAATACAACTACTTTGCATGTAGAACATAGTTTACTTAAGTAATTTACCTTTACAAGATAACTTCAAGTAATGACACTTTAGCCAAATTACTTAAGTTTTACAATTTTACAAAGTAATATACTTCAACAAGTAACTTTATAAAATATCTTCACTTAAAAGTAATTTCTTTTAATAATGCTACTTTAAAAATAGAATGAATATAATGTAAGAAAATGAGAAGAAGGGAGAAGAAATTGATGGAAGGAAAAACAATAACAATTATTCCACCTCATGAACCTTGGATCTACTTTTCTCTCTATACTTGATATGTTAAGACATCATCAACTGTGTTGCTACATCATCAGGTTTAGCTAGTGCTTGTCTTTCTATCTCATATCTTAGCATCTCCCTTTCTATCCTTTTACTATAAGTTTTTATCTTTTCAATTTTTGGCTCTAGTATATTTATCTGACGTTGACATTTGATGAAATCCTTATTAGATTTGAATGTGGAAGGAGTTGTGAGTTTGTCTATTAATTACTTGAACTGCTCATATAGCTGCGTAGATGTTCTTGAAATATTATCAGACCAATCATTAGTAAGACCAAAAATGCAATCTTCTAGATTCACTTTTTCATCACTAGCTTCCTCCTTCAATGTCTTCATTTCTTCACATATTTCTTCCAGAATATGCATTAAAAAAGATAAACGATATTCTTACTATTTTATCTTCTTTAAGGACCCTTCTGGAACAATCTTTTCCTCAATCAAAACTTTCTCATTCAAATTAATTATTGTTTACAAACTTTCTAGTTGTAACCCAACAATTCCATTTTCAAACTCAATCTCTTTCATCACTATCTTCAAGTCAGCTAACTTATTTACAATGTCATTATGAATACCTAGAACTTCAGGGAAGAATTTCTAAACATTTTGATGCATCTTTTCTATCCAATCATCAACAACCATTACCTTATCTCTAGTTTGCTGTACTTTAGTAATTACTTACTACTTAATTGAATCTCATGAAACAATAGATTGTTTTCGAATAGATCTAGCAACCTTAGCTATTATTTCACATAATTATGCATTTTGTTCCTTCAATTTGGATTTAGTAGCCTTTTCTTCATCCATTTTATTTAAAAGAGTGTTGATTAAATTTTGAGTGTCTTGCTTTAAACCTTTAATGGTTACTTCTTCGAGAGGTATCTTTGAAAGTGTTAAGTCACTCTTAGTGACTTCTCTTTTGCTCATCCCTTGTGGTGGAATTTCTATCTCTACAAGCTTTTTTCTTGAAGATTCAATTATCAACTTTGAAGTTACTTTTGTAGACTTGGGATTCTTTCCTTTCTTATCTAGACTTTTCAACAATTGTAAGTTTATCTCCTCAAGATTAATCACTTCCTTTGACTCTGGAGTTGTCTACAATGCCAACCAAGATGAGAATTATGTATCAACAGAGGTGTCGAAATGAGTTAACATCTATTATTGGTTGTTTCTCACCACCAAATCTTGAGAAGGAACCTCTAGGGCCTTTGTCTCCTTTTGGATCTCTTTCTTTAAAAATTTTTCAACATGTTTCTTAATTTTTTATTCTTTTTCCCTGTAATCTTCTTTCTCTTTCTTTGCGTCTTTTTCAATTGTTACCCCCTTCTCTTTTGGTTTCTTAGCAAATTTCTCTATCATTTCCTTCTTTTCAGGTTCAACTTCTTTTATTGATTCAACAACTACTTCTTCCTCTTCCTTCTCAAGCTTTATTGCTTCTTTTTGTTTTTTCCTATGGTTCTACTTGAGATGGGATTTCTTCTCCAACAGTTAATTTTTAAATCTCTTTTTCAATGGTGGGTTGATTTGTTGAAGGGAAAGGAGGTGGAGAGGGTGAAGGAGGAGGAGGAGGAGTCTCCTTTTGAATCGATTTCTTGGGAGCTTGGATGCCATGAGACTTTAGGGGTGGCATCAGTACTGACGGGTCTATGATGGGTATAGTGGAAGTAGGAATGGAAGGAATTGTAGAAATAATAAGAATAGTAGTATCAGTAAAAGAGACCAATGGTGGTGTGGGAACAACTGATTTGGCTCTTTGTCCTTTACTATAGAATATGTATCATCAACATTTCTTTTGAACTTTATCTTCTTCATAAGCATTTGGTTACTTTCTCCCTATACCATTTCCTTCCTATTTTGACCTACATGAGTGGTCTCACTCATCAAATACTTCATGCAGTATCCTTTGTTAAGAATCTAGGTGGAAATCATTGCCAAAATATTTGAAGTTTTATTAGGAATAGTCTTATCATGATCTTTGTCAAAAATAATTATTGGAAGTGGGACACTATCCCCCTTTGTTGCATGAAAAACATTTCTAGTGATAACCTCATCATCTTCCATATCCTCGAGGATGGTATCTAGATCAAAAGCATGAATTTGTTCCATAGTCAATCTACTATTGCCCCTTCTTACATCAAATTCATCTTTGCAATCAGTCCAAAAATATTCAAGTGCTAGAATATGCATGTATTCTAGAGAAACTATATATTGAGCCACCCTCTATAATCAAAATTGGCTTTGGCCTCAAAATGTGTTTGGGTGTAATGATGTTACATCTCTTTTTGTACATTCCTAGCCTTATAAATGGTTGGGAAATGGTAATGACCAATTATAATGGGAAAGTTGATGGCTGGACGATGAGCCTTTGATTGAAAGTCATGTAACTCAACAAGATATCTACATAATTCCATGAGAATCAACTTATCACTTGGGTATTTAGATAATTTGACAAGTGTTCCTGAGAAACCTCTAACCCTGATGTATGTAAAGTCAAGGAATTGAATGAAGATGTAACTATATTGTGAAATTGTATCACATGCTTCGTCTGATACTCTTCTATGTTTTAGAGCTACATTTAACTTGAAAATGAGTTCATAAAAGAATCCTTCATTTACTATAATATAATGTTTGTAGTACTATGAAATAACTAGTTGAGGATAATACTCATATATTGGCATAATTGCTAGTGTACCTTTTATTCTTAGCCTTGAAAATGCTCCACTTAAAGCTACTGCATATAAAAGGTATGAAATCATCTTAAAATCAGAAATTTGTAATACATTATTCAACTATTGATCCATATTATCATTTATCATTCTTGCCCACTCAATCTTGGTTGAGCTTTGGGTGATGTTAATAGTTCTAATATAAGCATACATCCAAGGTGAGAAACATTTGGCATTTTTATCTCCATTGATTCTATATAGTAATTAAATGATGTCATCTACTTCTTTAATGAATTATGATCTTACTGTATACTTTAGACACCTTGAGGTTTGTTTCACTTTCTTCAAGTAATATGTATTCATTATCTTACTACATTTTGAGGTCTTAGTTTCCCATTGCTTATTAACTTTCTCCATTGTTACATCAATTTCTTTTGGTGATGTTGGGATATTTAGAGAGTAGTTGAGATATTGAACATTCTCTCACAACCCTAGTAAGGGAATCATAATACTTGGCACATGTTAGCATAAATTTAAGGAGTTGATCTGAGCTTGGGAAAGTTGTAGCTTGAAAAATTACACTACTAGTCATTGCATGCATGAGTGGAGTCTTAACTATGGCCTTGGATATTTATAATAGCTCTATGATGGACACATGTCCCATATCTACATCACTTATCTCTATTAACTTAGAATTGATGATTGATTCAATTGGGTATCCATTATATTTGTACTTCATCTTGGGCTCTTGTGACTTAAATCTCTTAGCTTTTAGTTTGCCCTTGCTACTTTGTTTTAGAATCTCCTCAATTGCCAACTCTGGGACTTATTCAATTTATGTTTCTTGTACTTCCACTTTAGCTACTTCTTCTTTTGATCCTTCTAATCTAGACATTGGCTTTGACTAACTTTGAATAACTTGATAAGTGCTTTTAAACACTTATTGAATGCTCCAACTGGTTTAAAAAGCTTGAGAAAAAGTCAACTTATTGTTATTATAGTACTCCTAAGCAAGCCTTAAGTTTTAAGTATCAAAAAGTCTTAAAAAACTTAAGTACCTAGTATTTAATTAATAGGGTCTCACAACCCTAGGTTGGTCTATAAAATTCTCAAGTTTTAAGCATCTAGAAAACTAGGTAGGTCACAAGGGATATGCATAGACAACTTTGGGTTTACCTCAACTTGTGACTTCAGGGTTATATTACCAAGTTACTTAGATGAGAAAACCTAAGTAAGCAAGGGGAAGGAATCTGGGTAGGTCTTGAGTAGTGTTATATGGGTTTATCAAGGTTAAAGACTTTGAGTTTTATAGGGGAAGTAACTGTGTTAAGGAAACAAGAGTAAGTAGAGAAGGATCACAAGTTTTGGTAAGCTAGCTCTTTGAGGATCAGGGTTTCCAAGGATAGTTACTTAGGATTAGAAACCTGAGTAAGCAGTGTTAAGGAACCCAAGTGGTTAAATCATTTGAGGGTCAGGTTTCTTGAGGGTAGTAACTTAGACTTGAGAACTTGAGTAAGCAATGAGGTTTTGGGAAACCTAGGTTGGAGACATTTTTAGCTACTAGGGTTTTTCATAGAGATTTGATTTTTAACGATTTTATGAAAAAGTTTGAATGTTAAATTATTATAAACATAAACATAAGGTTTCCAAAATATAAGCATGATAAAAAAACACAAGAAAGAATTGAATGAAATAAGACATGATAGTAGAAACATCCATGGTGGAAAAAAAATAAAAGAGATAAAAACAAAGAAAAAGATTCAACATGAAGCTATGACAACCATAAGGAAAGGATCTACCTACCTCAAGCACAAATGGGTCAAAGTGAATCTACACGAAGATGCTCCACAGGCTCAAATCATATAGCTTGGGGTTTGCAGGCATGATATCTTGGTTGAACAACTTAGATGCCAGGTAGGAAATTAGGTGGCTATTCCAATATTTATATAAATGCCAACACATTAATGATGATTTGGGAACATGTGGGAAAGATCCATGCAAGCCTTTAGCCTTTTGTTAGGCTTATCTATCTACTTTACTTGATTTTAGAATTTTAAGTAAAGTACCCTCGTAAACCCAATTTGGTCTAGGTCAATGGGTAGTTCGGGTTCATGGACTTCCACTACTTTTACTTGTGACTTTATATAATTAAATAATCCTTAAAAACTTGATTTACTTTGGGAAATTCGTAGTGCATTTATGTGACTTCTTTACTTAGCTTCAACATCAAAGTAAAACTACTTGATAACTCTGATTTGAACTAGGAAGTGTAATTTAGGATTATGGGATAACTTTACTTACTTTTGAATAAGTAAAGTAGTTTAGAGAACTTGATTTTCTTTGTAAATGAGCTAAAACACTTTAGATTCTTTGATCTACTGAGGGAAATGATCAAATAGGTTTTTTAGTGATGGATTTAGGTATATGTTTCCAAACTTCTAGAGTAATTAGGAGAAACTGGAGAAAGAAAGCAATAAGACACAAAAACTACTAAAGACTAAGGGTTTATTCAAAGGACTAGTTCAATAAAGACAACTAACTCACATCAGACAAAATACAAAATTTTAAATAGGGGTAACCTAAAATTTGAAGTGTGGAATTTTGGGGACACCATATTATGCTAGTACAAATAACTAGTTGATATACTCTTAGCATCCTTTAAACACTACCATATCTAAACCACTCCATGATCTATGAACAAGTTTATTGATACAGTGGTTTCCCTCACTTATTAGATACTATCTACACCTTATGACTCTAAGCTATCTATCATTATCCATCAACTTACCCAGCCATCTTATGTCAAATCTAACTCCCTCACACTCTTCAATGTGGAGGAGACCCAACTTGACCTTTGGTATTAGCAACCTTCGACTCTCTCAGCCTTGCCATCATTCCTTCTAGTCTTTCCAATAATGATCAAAGAGCATTTATCCATATCACCTCATGTTATATTATACTAGGGTAATTCTTTATAAATGTGACTTTGATGGTATCCTATTTCATTACCTATGTAGTCATGAAGCCTCTCATGCTATTAGTGAAATGCATGATAGGATCTGTGGGGGACACTTTAGTGGCCTAACATCGCTAAATGTATCTTTCACCTTGGCTATTATTAGCCCACCCTTAACCAAGATTGTTATGATTATGTGAAAAAGTGCATCAAATGTCAACAACATGCCAATTTACATCATGCACCTAGCCATAGTCTTTAGGTATCCAAAGATTTATGGCCCTTCTCATAATAGGGTCTGGATCTCATTGGAGAAAGTTTACCCCCTTCTTCACAATGACAAGATTCTATCATCATTGTGATTGAATATTTCACCAAATGGGTAGAGGCTATTCCTCTCATCTCAGCCAAAGCTAAAAATATTATCAACTTTATCAACCATCACATTATCTATCATTTTGGTGTTCCTCACAAAATTATCACTGATAATGGTAAATCCTTAAAAAAACCAAGTCTAAGGTCTTTGTGATGCGTTTGGTATCAAGTTATGTTTTTCATCGCCCTATCATCCACAAATAAATGGATAGGTAGAAGCCTCTAATAAAACTATCAATAACATGCTAACTAAAATGGTTAATGCATCTGGTTAGGATTGACATTTACACATCCCCTTCACCTTATGGGCCTATCATACTAGCATTCAAACCTGTACAAGTGCTACCCCTTTCTCTCTAATTTTTGGAATAGAGGCTATATTGCCTCTCAAAGTCAAAATTCCCTCTCTTTGTATATCCTTGTAAGATCCCATCTATGAGAGTGATTATCATCAAGAACATTTAGCCCAACTTGAGCTACTTGACAATCATCATTTAGCTATGCTTACCCACCTTTGTGTCTACAAAAATGAATCAAGCATGTTTATAACAAGCACCTTAAAGTGTGAGAATTCAACATTATAGATCTCATCTTAAAGGAAAATCAACATGTCACCAATATGAAGAAAAGCAAGTGGGGAAAATTTGATTTTAACTACCTTGGACCTTATATCATAACACCTAAGTATGGATTAGGAGCTTATTAGTTGTCCTCTCTTGAAGGTAACATATAACTTGAACCCCTCAATGCTTCACATCTAAATCCTTTCTTTTGTTAAAATATGATCAAACTCACCTTTTTATCTAACTTAAGCTCTTCCCTTATTTTTAAACCATATTCATTTCCTTATTTTAGGGAAAACTAATTAACATTGAATCATGTGATTATTCATCACACTCATAGCCTAATCTTGAACAATGGGTACCATGATTTTACCCATGGCATGATTATCATGGTACTTTCTACCCCTTTTATAGGATGGATTCCCATGGTCATTGTTGCTTAAACCTCTGTTACACCTAATAAACCTTCTTATGCTTTAGTTATGCCTTAATAAATGATAACATTTAAGCCTATATAAGCAAGTCTATGTCAAAAAAAATCAAAATAAGAAGCAAAATCATAACTAGAAACAATCATGGGTCATTCTTGACATCCACAAACTACTCCCTTGAAGGACAACTACCAAAACATATCAAATTTGCTCAATATAAGGTATGTTTCTCCCTTGAAGGATAGCTATCAAAATCCTCAAATAAAACACACAAACTTACACCACTCCCTTGAAGGATGGCTAAGTAAAGTATTTGTCATAACATAGCAATTTCTTGGAAGCTTCCCGCATTGATCAACTTCCCCAACCCTCCCAAGTAATAAAATAATAACAAAAGACCCATTATCACACATCAAAAAAAGCAAAATTATTTTGAAAGCTGCAATTGGCTCTCATAAGTAGACTTCCCACATCAATTAGTCTACACCATATATGACATGGACTTGTTTACACTGACTCTTTGGTAACGCCTAGAAGAGTCATGCTAGTCTCACAAGAAGGTTCCATCGTCAACCATATCCCCTTTATATGCTATAAGCAAGAGATTTTGAGCTTACTTGACATTATGTGATCAAGACACATTTTTAACCAAGTAATGAATGCTAATGCATAGCATTCACAGGGCTTATGTTCCTTAATCTGATCTAACTATGGTTTTTTTTAATCCTGGTCAAAAAAGAAGCATTGTGCCTTCTTCTTATTCTCTCACACTAGTTGATACATTCATTAATACATTTTTTCTTTTTATTATCTTAGCTATAATTTTGCACATTTTGTCTCATTATCCAACCTACTCTATGTGTTTTAAAATTACAACACCTTCCTCAAAATAAATGCATTTAATCATGTGTTTTTACCTTATTTGTTTAAATGTTTTTAACCATAAGAACATTTTAATAAATTAAACATCTCCCACATCAAACATCATCTAATGATCAATCACATCAACTAAAACATCTTTAATAACTACCATTATGTATCACACATCAAAATAAAAATAGTCATTCACACATGTTGTCTCAATCAAGATGAGGAAGCATATACTCATTAAATTTAGGCATGAACATAATCATCATTGTCATCATAATGTCATAACAAACATCCTCATCACATAATTATAAACCTAAACCATGATCATGTCAATCAATACCATAACCAAAATATCATCATCATCATCATCATCATCATCATCATCTTCATCGTGCTCATGTCAATGTCATAAGCATGATCATATTTAAACATGAAGTAAATGATCACATCCATGAACAATATCATTAACTCATAAACATCATCATAACACCATAATTATCCTATCATTCATCGTATCCATATAACTAATATCCATAAACCATAACCATAAAAATAATCCCAAAACATCATAAGCCATGACCAACAAAGTTATAACCATCTGTAGTCATATAAAGTGTGAAATTTGGTAAGTTGAGTGTGGCTAATGACACCCAATCCATAGGTCCATCTTGCTTACTCTTATGACCCTCATAGGCATGTTTTCACAGTTTCTCAATCATCTATAGCCTTCTAGACTGAACCCTTGCTAACCCAAGCTACACTTTCTATGATAAATCCATCCCCCCAGGTCTCCTACTCCCTGGACAATAGCACCCAAAATTAGACTATAGTGCTGAAATTTAGGGTGTCTTATTTTTAGTGCTGTTGTCTAAGTGTATTTTGGCTTCTAACAATCATTTTCTCCTAGATCCTTATCCTAATTCATGTCTGCCTAACATGAATTCATTTAACCCATGATCATTAAATCCCTTATAAAAGGCCATTCAAAATCTATTTATAAGGGTTGGCACTCATTTACAAGAGAGAAGCAAGAATACAAGCAAGACTACTCAAACACTTTTCCTTATTCTCTGCATACAACAATCCAATAGTATTTCAAGCTTATTCAAACATTCACACCAGTCCCTAGTCATTCCAAGTACACCTAGTTTTGCATTTACTTGCATTTGCATCATACTATTAGACCAAGCACTTCAATGGGAGAATTAAATATATCTTGATCCCTCCTCATGATATTGGTATGTACGTAGCATGCTCACACATGAGGTGTGAAGTGCGTCTAGCGTATCTTTTACACACTAACCCCTTTTCCCTATTTGCCAAAGTTCTATTTAATTACATAAAAGACATAAACACATGAAGAATCATATTTATAAGGAGTTCTATTGATAGTGAGGATTTGAAATTTGATACACAGGCTCACACAGACATGACAAATAAAACCCAAAAAAATCAGATCTTTGTGAGTAGTTTGGAAAACAATGGAAAGACTAGGATTACAACACAGAACAATAGGGTGTCTTATTTTTGGTAGTCCTATCCAATCAAGAAATGAACTCTAGATTGCTATTTGTGATAGTGTCCTAGTCTTATTCCTCTAGTATCAAACTCTGTTTTAACTGTAATAGCCTAGAATAAGCTAAGTCATATTTTCTCTCGCTTATTACTATTTTAGAAAAAAGCAAAAATACAATTTATTTACACAAATAAGTGGCTTAATTATTGCATATTATTTATTGATTTATTAATCTCAAACCCATTTATTATTTAGGAATAAACATCTAATTTTTAAAAAATAATAAATCATTTGGTGAACCCAACTTACTTCAAATATCATAATAAAAACCCTAGAAACCCTAGGGTAAATTCCTACTTGATTTTCCAAACTAATTTCTAAATTTTTTCTTGAAAATTTAAAAAAGAAATTCCTCTCAAATTTTAAAATTTTGTAGTAAAATTTTAAAATAAATTTATTTCAAACCCTAGTTGCATCTACTAGGTCCCATTAAATCAAACACTTTCCCATAAATTTTTGATTATTTTCTTGAAAACTTAACTCAAAAATTCAATTTTGATTTCAAAAATTCATAGTATTTTACAAAAATATTTTTGAAAATCCCTAGTTGCATGCACTAGCACCCATTTTGTTTCTTGAGGTATCACTTTACATCCATTCTCAAATTGTAAAAATGTTACTTATTTATTTACAAACTTTTCTTACATTTATTGCAAATAATAAGGAAACCATAATGGGCCCTATCATGTACATGAATGATGAAGTCTATCATATGTTAGTATAAAGTTTCATCCTTTGCATTTCAATCTTTATTTTCATAATAAGGGATGATATAACAACATTTATTGTTAAAATTACACAAGATTTCAACATTCCTTTTGCATACTTTCTATCTCTCATATGGAACAATTTTCAAGTTTATCATGCTAAAAATGTTAGCAATATTATTATGTTACAAGTCAAAGCTCTTTATGCATTCAAGCACAAAATCATGTTCTCTATCCTTTACTTTCTATTTGTCATATGGAAAAGTCTCCAGATTTATCATACTAAACACATACAAGATGTTATGTTGCATATCAAAATTTTCTATGCATTCATGCACAATGTCACAATCTCTATCTCTTACTTGTTATCTTGCATGTGGATTATTATTTATAAGTATATATTTGCACAAATAATCACTCAAATTACATGCATTTCACTCTACATTCATGATTTTTGCCTCAAAGCATATAACTCATTGGATATTTTTGAGTATCTCCCTATCATTACTAGACACCAACAAACACTAGTAGTTGTATTAATCCCTCCTTCCTTTGAACTTGGTACATCTAGCTCTTATCTCACACCTAATACTAGCTTTATGCCTATAGTAGATCATGCGGTCCATGCTATCACCCAAGTTTATGAAGATAGGTAGGTTTATTACACCCATGGCTATATATTTCTCACTCAAACTATCATCCCTTCAGACATAATCTCCATTCTTGAACTCCTTCAACAATCCAATTTTTACAAAGATGTGTTGTATACAACCCTTCATAATACCAGAGTTCTATTTCAGTCAAACCAACTTATGTTGCATCTATCCTCAACATAATGTAATGGACTAAATAATATATTTCCTTTGAGAAAGAAGATTTACCCCCAAAATAAATCATTTCACAACACCTCCCTTTGTATATACAATTATGAATCAATGATGTAGGGGTAAAATGAGTGTTAGTCAATAACAGTTTAGGACTAAATGTCTGCAACATTTCCTTTCTTAAATGTCTTAATATACAACCTCATTATCTAGATCATTCTGATATGAACATTAGAGGTTTTAATAACAATCCATGGAAATTCATGGGTCAAATAACACTTAATCTCACACTAGGGCCTAAGACACTACCAAGTACTTTCCAAGTCATGCCAAATGACCTCAACTATAATTTATTACTTGGTCATCCTTGGATTCATGATATGCATGCAACCCCTTCTACACTCCATGATTGTCTTAAATTTAGTCACAAAGGCTACATATACACATGCCCAATCGATAATGAACCTTTTAAATACTATCAAGTTATTGACACTCCATATAATTATATTTTGCACTTTAATCTTGGCTATTTACCTATGCAACCCATTATTCACACTGTACCCTCGAACCATGTAACACATCAACAAAATCCAAATTCCATAATAATAGCAACCCCAAAGTACCAATTCACCTCATCTTTTTCACTTAAATTCCTTAATAAAATGGGATATCATAGTAAAGGTCTTGGAAAGCATGAAAAAGGAATCATCCATCCTGTCGAGGCATCTACACAACATGGAATGCAAATGCTAGGATATCAATTTACCTATCCTCATAATAAAACCCTCTTCCACCACTTTAAAGCATATCAAGTTTTGTCCACCCACTACATCGATAGATCACATCATTAATCATAATTCAACATTATCATTAATCTACCCTAATATTATTGATGATACAACTTCGCAAGACATGTTCACATTAGATGAATTTTCCAATGATGAATCCCTCCTACAATTTCTCAGAGCATATGAGGACCTCCCATCTTGTTATCATAAAAATAGATTTTCTCATCACACAAATGCCCACACATATTTTTGATAAACTTTAAACTCACTCCAAGGCATACCAATTGATTTAAATGACACTATCCCTACCACTCCTTACACACTTGATCATTCCACATTGGTTAATGAATAAACCATAAATTTTAACTTCAGAACCGATCAAGATTCCTGCATTGTATTATTAGCCACTGCCCTCTGAAAGGAAGATGATATAGATATCCATCAAACTTTAACAGTTTTCCCAAAACTTTTTACTTGGTCTTACTTAGATATGCCAAGAATTGATACATCTATTGCCATCCATCAGATTCCCTTATACCCATATGCTAAACTAGTTAAGCAAAAAAATCACAAAATGCATCCTAAGGTGGCTCTCTTGGTCAAAGATGAAATCTAATGCCTCTTAGATGCTAGCTTCATTCAATTAGTAGTACACCCTAAATGGATTTCCAACATAGTCCCTATAGTCAAACCTAACAGATAAATTTGGTGTTGTTCTAATTCTAGAGATTTAAATAAAGCATGCCTAAAAGATGATTTCCTTTGCCTAATATTGACATGATCGTCAATTTCCTAGCTAGGTATGAAATGCTATCATTCATGGATGGCTTTTTTAGATATAACCAAATCAAGATTGCTGAAGAAGATCAAGAAAAAACATCTTTTACTACACCCTGGGGCATATTTTGTTATATCATCATACCTTTTGGATTAAAAAATTCTAGAGCCACATATCAACGTACCATGACACATATATTTCATGATTTAATTCACCATACGATCAAGGATTATGTTGATGATATATTAGCTAAATCCAAAAAATGATAACATAATGCTATTGATTTATGAATGATTTTTCAATGACTCAGACAATACAATGTCTGACTAAACCCAAAGAAATATGTGCTCAAAGTTACATCAAGTAAACTACTAGGTTTTATTATCTCTCAATGTGGTATAGAAGTTGCTCCTAAGAAAGTAAAAAAAATTATCGATATGCCACCTCCCACCAACTTAAAATAACTCTGATCCCTATAAGGCAAGATCCAAACAATCTAATATTTCATAGCTTAGCTTGTTGATAAAACTCAGTCATTTAGTCAACTACTAAATAAAGTTAATAAGTTTATTTGGGACCAAACTTGTTAAGAAAGATTTGATACAATCAAGTAATATCTCCTTAATCCACCCATTTTAGTACCAGCTATCCCAGACAAGCCTTTCCTACTATATATCTCAACAATAGATCACACATTAGGAGCACTCCTAGCACAACATAATGATTAAAATATTGAATGAATAGTTTATTACATCAGTCACCCATTGGTTGATTATGAAAAAAATTACTCCCTAATATACAAACTATGTCTAGCATTAGTTTTTACCACACAAAAACTTTGACATACCATGGTCAATAATGAGAGTCAAGTTATCACAAAAAGAGACCCCTTAAAGTTCCTACTAGCCAAACCACATCTTTTTGGTTGCATCACAAAATGGGTTATGTTATTAACAAAATTTGACTTAAAAATAGTCCTTCAAAAATCAATAAAGGGCCAAATCATGATAGACCATTTGGTAACAACACCACTATTAGATACCAATCCTCTTAGTGACACATTAAGAGATGATTTCACCACCTATTTTACTCATGAAGATATTTAGAGCATGTTATTTGATGGCTCTCAATGTGCATCTAGTGTAGGGGTAGGCATTGTCTTTGACGATCCTTTCAATGACATAGTTATTATAGCATACCAATTAAGTTTCTCTTGCACCAACAACACCATAAAATATGAAGCACTTATCTTAGGATTATTTTCTGCCCTATCCCTCCAAATCAAAAATATTCAAGTCTTTGGTGATTACCAACTTGAAATCAAATAAAAGAAAAACACCTTATCCCATAATGTAACATGGTAGTACAATGTCTATCATCATAATTTAACTACTTTTCTATTGAGAACATCCCTAGAAAAGATAACAGACACGTAGATGTAATGGCTAGTGTTGCATGTCTAATTCTTATCGACATCAATGATGATAAAAAAATATTTACAATTAAATTATTTAAATCACCATCGATATCTAACATGGATTTGATAACTCTTTCCATCTTAACTACTACATGAAGTTTTGTAACTCTAGAATGGTTCTCTGATATTTATAACTTTTTAAACAAATCAATTACACCAGACACTTTATCTTGAAATGATAAATGTAAGTTACAAAAATAATCAATCCATTATGTAATCATTGGTGGTAACCTTTTTAAATGATCCTTCGATGGACACTTACTATGATGCTTAACCTCAATAGAAGCCAAAATTGCTCTAGCTCAAATACACAATAGTGAATGTGGTGGTAACTTTAGTGGAAAAGCCATGTCACACAAAGTACTTTGACAAGGGTACTATTAGCCTACCATGGACGATGAATGTTTATAATATGTGAAGTTATGTGATAAGTGTGAATGACATAGTAATCTACAACATGCACTATCACAACAACTATAACCTATCATCACTCCATGGCCATTCATGTTATGGGGATTTGATCTCATTGGAAAAACTAAGCCTGAATTAATCCTGAATCCACTGATGGACATAGTTCATAATCATAGCTAAAAAATACTTTATAAAACGGGTATAAGTAGTTCCACTTCAATATACCATAGGTAAAGACATTTGTAGTTTGATCATGACTCATATTATTGCATGCTTTAGCCTATCAATAGCTATCATTTATTATAATGGAACATCATTCAAGAATAAAACTATCAAATTTTTTTGTACCAAATACAAAATTGAGCACACATTCTCCACTCCATATTACCCACAAGGAAATGGTCAAGTAGAAGCTCCTAATAAAACTATCAATAACATTTTGAGCAAAATAGTGAGAAAATTTAGAGATGATTGGCACAATCAACTAGTTTTAGCATTATGGGCTTATCACACAAGTATCTGTATGCCCACAAGAGCTACTCCTTATTCACTCATTTATGGCACAAAAGTAATTTTACCATTGTAATTGGAAATCCCATCTCTCTATGTCTCCCTCAAAGGTATTCTCACTAATGACCAATATCATGAAAAGCATCTACACCAGCTTGAATAGTTAGACCATACACGCATTCAAACTATAAAACACCTCATAATCTACCAAAAAAATATACAATGGTCTTACAACAAATGAGTTCACACCATATAATTAAAAGTTAATGATCTTGTTCTCAAATAAAACCTTCACAATGTCAATGCCAAAGAAGAAATCAAATGAAAATTCAAATCAAATTGTCTAGGTCCATATATTATTACCAAAAATATTAGCCCTAAAGTGTATCATCTAGCCTCACCTTAAAGAAATAAACTCAAAAACCCAATGAATATTATGCATCTACGTAGATTTCATGTCTAGCATGCTATTTTACATATTACAGTCTACATAATTTATGTTCAAAGCTTGATTGTACATAGTTCAAAATTTCAAAAATACAAAAAGAATATAAAATATCAAAAATACCAAAAACATTCAAATATATCCAAAACACAAAAACATTTTGATTTTATGCATCATCCATGATTTACTATGCTACTACTATGTTACGACTTACATTTTCTATTTCATGCTATTATATGTCAATTTATCTACAATACCATGCTTTACTTGATCTTCTTTGAGTGTGTGCAATGACATCTAGATCCTTGATTGCTTTACTCTACCCATTGAAGGGGCATCCTACTTATACATTCAAGACACATTAATATACATACCTATTGGGGGCATCTTCTACATGGCTACACCATCTAAGTTATGTCATTCCTACACCACACACTCTAGTTATCATGTAGACATACATTACTTACTAGCTTACATAGATTACCACATCGACACTCACTAGTATCTTACACTTGTGTATTTCCTAGCATATACCTAGTCTTGTACAACATGTCTTACATACTTTCACTCTTTCTTTGATTAGTTAGATGTGATTCTATCTTTCCATTAATTACATGCTTTCTCTTCTTGCTTAGCGTAGCTTGTTGGATTGCATTTCTAGTTCCTGCTTGTCTCCTATATGTGCCTTAGGACATTTTACAATGTCCTCTTCTATTGATGTGTGTGCCTTAGGATATTTTCCAATATCCTTTTCCCTCTACTCCTATATGTGATTATGGCTTCCATGCCAACTTGCTTCTTTCAATTATATATGTATGAGGCATTTGAACATGCCTTGTATGCTTAATTTCTAGTTTGAATGACATGTGCCCATGTCCCTTGATTTCTTGGCCCCTTGGCCACTCTTGTTTACTTCTTGCTTTTTAATTTATATGCTTGTTACTAGATTACTTTTTATATTTATAATGCCATGATCCATATCATGCATTTCCTTACTTTCTTGGATGCCATGATGGACATCATGCTCCATCCCTCCTTGCTAACAAATAATAACTAAAAACTAACACTTTCAATTCTAGTTTAGTACTTTGCACATGCTATTACATTGTTACATCTATCTAGGCATACCCTTATTGATCTAACAATATCTCAAATCCAACCATGATATATCTTGAGATATCTTGTTGATTATCATTTTTATATCATATATCTATGCAACATAACACACTTATAGTGCTCTTTATTCTAAGGGCAATCATTATAACATCTTCATTCCTACCCTCAAAAGAGGGGGATTTAAATAGGGGTTTTGTCATAGAGATTAGATCTCGTAATGATCAAAAAAGTAGTTTTCAAAAACCCAGAATAGAATCTAAACATTAGACTAGGCAAAATAGACCAATCAGACTATAGAGAATCTAAAATAGTTACCAGATTTGGCCCTAGACAATAGTGTTAAGCTGGACTGTAGCACCAAATAATAGGGTGTCCTATTTTTGATGCTCTTATTTAGACAACATAATTTTAAAAAAAAAAATAGATAGAAAAGTGAGTTTAATCATAGGTTTGTCAGCTTAGTATAGTCCAGATTCAACATGTTTTAGTATAGATTTTGCTCAAAAAATCCATATATAGGAGCCATCATGCATGGCATGATGGCTCTCACTTCTATTTTTTGATTAGGAATTTGATATAACTTCTAGATCAAAATTCATGTTCCAGACACTAGTGATTAGGGGCAATGTGTGAAACACATTGAGTCTCTCCTTTTTCTAAGTTAAGTTTATTTTCCAAGCATTTCTCAGTAGTTACGTGCCTTACTCCATCTGCAAGTCATTGGCATCCTTTTTCAAATTTGGATTTTATACAAGATTAACTTCTTGAGTAGCTATGTTCTTGAGTTGGCTTCCACATAATCCTATTGCACTATTTTTAGAGTGGCTTTCATACAAGCCCAATCTCCATCTTTTAAAATGGCCAAGAGTGGCCTAGTTTCTAGTATACATTTAGCTATCCACACTAACATTATCAGATCATAGTACATTCATGGGATTTAGGATCCATCTCATATGACATATATTATATACCAATATTACTTCATAGCTTCAGTTTATAGGGCAATGATGGAGCCAAAGGGCCAACCTTTGTATTGTTGAGCCACTTATTTAGAGGGATTAGACACACAGTCTAAATATCGATTGACACATGCATGATTCATTAGCATCATTTAGTGGGAAAAGATGGATCCAAAGGACTAGCTAACCTTTGTATTCTTGAGCCACCTACTCAGAGGGTTTGGACACATAATCCAAACATTGATTGACACATGCATGATTCGTTAGCTTCACTTAGTAGGTAATAATGAAGCCAACGGGCCTGCCTTTGAATTCTTGAGCCATTTCTAGTGAATTGAGTACTCAACTCTATTCACAATATTAATCTTGGTAAAACATCATCCAATAGTACTCAGTACACACCCAACACAATCCAACATCACAACAAGTTTGTATTGGTTTGTATACTCGATGAGGTATATTCATTCCTTTTTCTTCCTCTCTCTCTTACCCAACTTTTATACATTCTTATTTTAGATATAACATATCTAGTAAGGATTGATCTACTCTATGTTTTTCATTACATATTCACACTTCACACCATGCTCTCTCTATGCACATACAACATCACATAACTTCATAAATTTCACCTTTACAGGTAAGTTTAGGTATGCTTTCTATTTTTCCTTTATCCTAGTATTTCACTTTGTTGCATCACTAGAATTAAGGGAGGGCAAATATAATCATATAAAATGCAAAATTTGATAACTTGAGTGTGGCTAATGACACCCAATCCATAGATCCATATTGCTTGCTCTTATGACCCTCATAGGCATGTTTTCATAGTTTCCTAGTCATTTATAACCTTCTAGACTGAACCATTGCTGACTCAGGCTATTCTTTCCATGACAAATCCATCCCCCTAAGTCTCCTACTCCTTGGACAACAATGCCTAAACTTAGAATACAATGTTAAAACTTAGGGTGTCTTGTCTCTAACATTCTTGTTCAAGTGTATTTTGGCTTCTAATGGTCATTTTCTCTCGGATCGTTATCCTAATTCATGTTGGCCTAACATGAATTCAATTAACCCATGAACATTAAATCCCCTATAAAAGGTCATTCAAAGTCAATTTAGAAGGGTTGTCACTCATTTACAAGAGAGAAGCAATAATAAAAGCAAGACTACTCAAGCACTTTTCCCTATTCTCTGTATACAACCATCCAATAGTATTTCAAGCTTATTCAAACCTTCACAATAGTCCCTAGTCATTCCAAGTGCACCTAGTTTTGCATTTACTTGCATTTGCATCACACTATTGCACCAAGCACTTCAATGGGAGAACTACATATAGATTGATCCCTCCTCAAAGTATTAGTATGTAGGTAGTGTGCCCACACATGGGGTGTGAAGCATGTTCAACATATCCTTTACACACTAACCCCTTTTCCCTATTTTCCAAAGTTACATTTAATTGCATAAAAGATATGAACACATGAAGAATCATATATACAAGGATTTATTCTAATAGAGAGGATCTAAATTTTGGTACATAGGCTCACATAGACATGGTGAACAAAACCCAAAAAAATTAGATCTCTGTGAGTAGTTTAGACAATAGCAGCAAGACCAGGACTATAACACCAGACAATAGGGTATCCTATTTTTGGTGGTCCTATCCAATCAAGAAAAAAACTCTAGATTCCTATTTTTAATAGTGTTTTAGTCTTTTTCCTCTAGTATTAGACTCTGTCTCAGCTATAATAGCCCATAATAAGCTAAGTCATATTTTTTTATCACTTATTACTATTTTTAGAAAAGGAAAAAAATACAATTTGTTTATATAAATCAGTGGCTTAATTATTGCATATTATTTACTGATTTATTAATCTTAGACCCATTTATTATTTAAGAATTGAACATCTAATTTTCAAAAAATAAAAAATCACCATCACATCATAATCACATAAACAACATCAATCTGTATCAACATCATCATGAACATAAATAAAAAAGCCATATCATCACATGCCTACCTAGGTGAGTACATATGAACATAATCATATCAACATAATATCATAAATAAGTAGCATGAACATCATAACCATGAACCAAAAACCATAAGCAAGGTTCACATATATATCTCATAAATAATCATCATCATGTATATAAAAATATACATACCTCTCAAAAAGATACATCTCATTACATCGACTCATGGGCCAATATCAAAATCATAAAATACACCAAAAATATAATGTCTCATAATCAATCTACGATCCTAGGGCATGACTACCTTCTAGAGCTTTCCCTCTTACAACTCCCTGTCCTCTCACAAATGTGGTTCACTAAGTTGGTGTCACCATACTAGCTCCTCCTATAATCTTATCTCTGTACTCACCCCATCTGGGCTCATCTAGATAGTATCTAAAGACTAAAGCCTCATAATATCATCTCCTCCATAGTTGATACATATCTCTACATCAAGATAGTTCTTGATGGTCCCACAGTTGCAGGTACTCCTCCTCCTACCTATCAGAGAGAATCTCTCTCATGCATCACCATGGCTAGATGAGCTCTAGCCTAATCTCTCTCTCCCATGAGGGTGGCCACCTTACCCTATGTTGCTACCAAGGATGCCTGTGATACCATTAGGGATGCCTATGCTATGGCTAGAGCCACTCATTCTTGGTCCTTCTCAGTGATCACTACCTAAATATCGAGACCACCAACCCCCTACATCTAAGCCTATTGACCATCTCCCTTTGCGTTGACATCCATGTCCTACCAACCACCATCATCACCACAAAATTTAGTCATAGTATAGTGTACCTCATACTATGTAGGATACCTATCTGTAACACATACATCATCCATATCCATCCTCATAGGTAAATATTCATGATCAATAAAATCATGAACTAGCTATGGAATGAGTAGTGGAAACTCTACATCCTCCATGCTATATCTTGGGAATACCTTGGGTATATCTTACATGAGGCTTAACTACATCTGTACCCTATCAAATGGAATGAGTTATATCCCTTGATCTCACCTATCATAGATCCATCTATAGCTTTGAAGAGATAGAGTATGTCTCCTATAATATGCCCATCCTAAAAACCTAACTTATGGTCTCTAAATCATGTCTCCCATGACCAAGACATTTAGTCAATCCTTGTACCCGTCTATGTCATGTGCCCCTCTTTTAGGTCCTGAGAGGGCATAATTGCCTCTCCACCTCATGTATCCAACCCTAAAATCCATCTGCATGAAACCTTCCCATGCTAGTCCTAGAGGTCTTAGTATCTGGATGTGCTCATAGGCCCAACAATGGAGAAAAAATTGATGCTAATCTCGTATCTCCTATGGGCTTAGAACCCCCATAAATCTTAAGAAATCTGAATTAATAGTAGAAGTGCCCACATGAACACTGTGCAACCCAACCACTTCTCTACAAGAACCCCTAGTAATAAGTAAGGGAATCTCCCACTGCCCAAATCTAATAAACCATAATAGGTGACCATTATCATCATCATAGTGAGCAATCAACTCACATATCTATCCCTTTGGTATAATGGCACGTAGTGTAAGCCTATAAATTTCCACCTTAAAAAATCAAGGTCCTCTCCATACAAGAGCTCCATATGCCTATCCTACTCATCACTCTCACTATGGTAGATTGGCTCACCCCATATGCATAGTTGTATGATCTTATGGATGTCCTCAAGTAAGATGGTTATCTCACCTATCAAAATCAAGAATGTGTTAGTGGCAGCATCCCATATCTTGATAAGTGCCACTAACATTGTCATATCTTGAGGTATGTGTTGGTAGTACCTCATGCCTCTAAGGCCAACATCCTTCATAGTCTCTCAATCTACATCCATCATGCCTCACTAAATCTCATCCAGTATTTGGGGCACTCTATCCCCCATCTATATCCTCTCCCATGCCTATAGGGTTTGATAGCAAAAACCTTAGTTCACTGTCATATTTTGCCTATGAATTCTACCACTTACACTTACCTCTTATTATAATCTATCCAACTCATAACATTTGCTTAATATGACCTATACCTATTACTTTACCCCATCATTTGACCTTCTTGACCTATACACAAACCTTACCTAACCCTTTGACCTTACCCTAACCCATTAACCTCAACTATTACCCATTAACTATTGTCTATCAACCATTAACTCTTAACCAATCACCAAACTTTCAACACATCTATCGATCATTAATGGTCAACTATTCCTATAGCTGACCACTAATAGTTAGGTGACCAGCTATCGATGGTCACCATAAAGTGACCTATCGATAGTTGCATATCAATTACTGATGGTTGATAATAACCATCAATGGATGATAATGACCATCGATGGCTGGTAGTGACTATCGATGATCAAACCAAACCTTACCCCCTAAAACTACCTACTAAAAACCATAAATAGCTAAAACAAACTTGATTAATCTTCACCCTACCCTCCCCTATCTACCATACCCTTATCAATCTGACTCTAAACTACCAAATTGAAATCTAGAACCAAAAACACTATCAACAAACCTAGCCCTAGGTCAACACCCACCCAAAAAATAAACAATTGACAAACTCAATTACACATTCATTTACAAATTTGAAACTAATCTACTAATTTAAAACAATACCTACCTCATTCCTCAACCACTATCAAACAAGAGCTCAGGGGACCACTACCTGACCTCACACTCTCCCTCATCCCCTCTACATCCTCGATCACTCAATCAACCTCAAATCAATCCACTTAATCTGACACACTCACTCACTCACTAGTAAACTATTATTGTTTCTTTTATTCAAAATGCCAAAGAGTGCAATCATTGAGGGTTGAAGTTCACAATGAGAGAATAAAACCCATGATGGCCCTTTTGTCTTCACTCTTTTATGGCTGATGTATGACCACCAGTGATTGACCTTGATGGTCAATGATCAACCAATTGAGGGTTTTCCCTCCCACCCGTAACTTTTCTAAATAGAATTTCACCTAATGCCAACCACTGGAGATAACCTTCTCTGACAACCCCCACAAACTATGTCAATAATTGATCATGGTCTTTTTTACCTAATTTTTGCATATTTTGTAATGACCTTGTTTTAGTCATTTTGATTGCACCAAATAAATTTTCCAAGGTGAACATTTTAAACTTGTGCTACCTTGTGCATAATCAACCAATTGTGTCTTCTCAAGATCACTTCCTACCTTGGATACCTATGAAAATAATGACCTTATCTAGGAGACTTGAATTTACAAGTGTAACCTAACCACCATGCCTACATGTCATGTTGTGGTCTACTTATCACTTATCCTTCTAGTGCTGACCTTATTTTTACCAACCATATCAACCTAGTCAATGCACAACCTTGTCTATTACACTTAGTTGTACTTTGTGTGTGTGTGTTTGTGTTTTAGTGCCCAACCTATCACTCACTTTATCACCAACCTACCCACTTATCAAACCTATACCCAATTATGTTTCACCTCATCATTTATCACTTTGAGGGAGAATACCTCCTCCTATGCTTGGGGTAACCTAACCTTCAACCTGTAATCTATTTTTGTTTTGTATATTGCTGATACAAACTTTATAACAAAAGGGGCAAAATGTAGGCACTAGAAAGTTGAACATGATGATTATAGATGTTGAACTAACCCCTAGACCACCTCAAGACCCATCAAGACTATCTCATAACCTTTTAACCATAAACCTAAGTCAAATTAATTAGATTTGATGAAATTAACCTTTGACCTATCGGCCACCAGTGATTAGGCCTAATCATTGATGGTCAGCCTTTAACAACCTTAAAGGGTTAACTCCCACTTCAACTCCAACTTGTTTTTTTATATTTAGTTTTCTTGATCCACATGCGAATCAATGCATGTTAAAGAATAAAATTAGACAACCCCTTGACACCTTGTTGAACTTATTTTTTCACCTCTCCCTTCCTTATATAAAAAGAGAAGAGGAGGAGGTGAAAGGGATCTGATCTAGAGTCAGAGTAATCAAGCATCAGAGATCACCAATAATTATCATCACTTCTTTTATAAGTATTCTCTTAATGAACCAATAACCAAGCTAGAGATCTAAATTGTTGTAACAAGTCATCAATCAATAACCAAGTATCGTTACTCTATTGAAATTGCTCTAGACTCCATCAATGAATTCTCAGCCACACACCTTAACCCTTCTTTTGATCAACAAGCTAAGCATCTATTTTCAGTAATTAGTTTACTTTATTTCTATTTTTCAAACAACCCAACCTAAACCCACCTTCCAAAATCTCATTCTACAACCTTGTCAACCAATTTATTAACCCAGCCCAAAACCCATAGTAACCATACATGGCCACCCTAAAAATTAATGGTATGTCTATAATCATCGATGGTCACTATGTGATAAATAAATATCAAGCTATTTTCACCCATCAGACCTCAACCAATTTCCACTTTCTGCCTGTCTACATGATCACAAAGCATCACCCTATATTATAAACCATACTTGAATCATTTATCATTAATATCAATCTATTTATTTTTATAATTAGTCAAATTCACCTTTGCAGTTATCAAGCACTTCTATTTGATTTTAGTATATTCTGTTATTTATGTAAGCAATTTGTATTTCATTTTTAGAACTTGATTGTTTAAAAGTGTGGATTGATAGCCTCCAAGGAAGCTTGTGATTTTTGGATCTAGCTTGTTAGGCAGTCCACCCTACTATCTAACTAATCAACCATTTCTTTAATGTTTTCTTATCTATAGATCATTTCTCCCAAGATAAAGAGGAGTATCTACAACCATCTAGATCAATGCATGTATAACATATCAAGTTTTTTTACCATACCCTTTTTGATTATCTTCTCTCTTTCTTCCAAAGAATATATGCAAAATTTGACTAGAACACTATGGTATATCTCAAGAAGGATACCATCAATATTAAGGGGTATGATAATATTGAGTGACAATCAACATTTACAATTTCCTTGCCCTTCCATATTTGGCCTATCATCTATAGTACCTTGTTCCATATAATTAATCTTGATTTTTCATATAATCTCCTTCTTAGTCATCCATGGATTCATGAGATGTGTGTAGCTCACTCTACACTCCATCAATGTATCAACTTCTCTCATTCTAGAATATAGGTCACTATTCTTGGGGATCTATAACCATATCAATATTGTAAACATATAAAACTAGAAGGTTACCAATATACCTATTATCCTAGTGATGCCAATACCATTAAAAAAGATAATCAAGTAATGTTTGAACCACCTTAATCTAATTATTTAGATCCCAATACCCTTGCTTATTCTTTCAAAGCATCCTTCCCCTCATTAAATTCATCCCATTTCAATATTAATGATAAAGGTTTGACACATATAGTATTGAAAATGTCTTTCATATCGCCAAACTACCTAGATCATCCAAATTCCATGGCAGGCCTAAGATGAAATGGCACAAGAAGAAGATAAAATATTATTCCAAAGATCATCTTTCATTCATCCGTAGAAACACATTCAGTCAAGAATATTTGAAGTAAGAGGATGAGTCATGGTTGTATAATGAGGATTTAGCTATTTGTTTTCAAAGCAAAAAGTACCTTATCCCAAATAGAATTATGATCTATCATGCTTATAAAGGCAAGAGTTTGGGGGAAAAAGAGTAAGGTAGACTAGACCCTATTCTTCCTACTAAGCATTCAAATAAATAAGGTCTCAGATATAAATTGCTCAACTTTATCCTTACACATCCTAAAAATGATCTAATATCTATGTCAAAAGATGATATTCCTAGTAGTGACATAGAGTCCTATGATAGTATCTATGATGAGCTTGTCTACACTAGTCTATTTGATTCCCATTATGTTATCACTATTTCCATTATTTCAACCCTTCCCCTTACTCTTTCCACATTCATAGTTTAATGATCAATTGCCTTCTTTGCCTATGATTTTAGATGATGGCTCGACTCTTCTTGTGGAAGACATGATATAAGTAAATATTGGCACGCATGATAATCTTAAGATAATCAATCTTGGTGTATCTCTCACTATTGAGGAAATTGACTTGATCATTACCATTATAAAATATTTCATTAATATATTTGCTTAGGCCTATTCATATATCTTGGTCTATATCCTTCATTGGCAGTCTATCATTTGGTCAAGTACCCAGATTACAAACCTATTAAGTAGAAGATAAGAAAGATGCATCCATGGATTTACCTCCTTGTCAAATAAAAGTCATAAAAAACACTTACAATAGGTTTTATTAAACCTATTCCCTATGTAGATTAGATTTCCAACATTTTTCTTGTTTGTAAGAAACCTTTCAACATTCAAATCTACATAGATTTTAGAGATCTTAACAAAGCTTGTCCCAATGATGATTTTACATTACCTAATATAGATATGATTATTGACTCTAGAATAGGTTATGAGATGCTATCTCTTATGGATTATTTCTCTAAATATAATCACATTAAGATTGATCTAAAATATCAAGCCAAAATAACATTAAAAAGTCTATGGGGCGCATTCTGTTATCCATTAATGCCATTTGGATTTAAAAATTTCAAAGCTACATATCAACGAGCAATGATTTTTATCTTTCATGATCTTATGCATGATATTACTGAAGACTATGTTTATGATATTCTAGGCAAATCCAAAACTCGTGTAGAGTATCTAGAAGTCTTGTAAAGAATCTTTGAAAGGATTTTTGAATATAAAGTGCATCTTAACCCTAAGAAATGGGATTTTGGGGTTACATCTGACAAATTTTTAGGCTTCATTATCTCTCATTAGGGCATTGAAGTTGATCTAGCTAAAGTTTAAGTTATTACTGAGATGCCTCCTCCTTCCAATTTGAAATAAATGTGCAGCCAATAGGTAAGATCCATGCTATTTGATAATTCATTTCCCAACTTGTTAATTTTTTCATCCATTCACACATCTTCTAAATAAGGGCACTACATTTCACTGGAATGTTAAATGCCAAGAAGTTTTTGAGTAACTTAAGAAATACTTAGCAAAGCTTCTATTACTTATTCCACTAATGTTGAGGAAGCATTTGTTATTGTACATTTTTTCCACTACTAGTGCCTTAGGGGCATTCCTCACTCAACACGATGATCAATGGAAAGAATGAGCTAGTATTATCTAAGTTGAACATTAGTTTATTATGAGTAAAACTATAATCAAATAGAAAAAGCTTATCTTTAATTAGTTTTTGCTTCCCATAGAATTATAAATTATATGTTGAACAATAAGACCATGTTGATTGCTAAACTGGATCCTTTAAAATATCTACTAGAAAAAGTAGCTCTAACTGATTGAATGGATAAATGGGTCATGTTGATCAATTAGTTTGATATTGAATATACACATTAAAAATCTATCAAAGGTGAAGTATTAACTGATCAACTAGCTAAAACACCTCTCTAAGATTCTACTCCTATTATAGTACATTTTCCTTATGAGTCTATTATGAATCTAGATGAAGCTAAAAAATATAAACTCTATTTTGATAGCTATTTCACATATCATGGATGTGGAGCAGAGATATTATTCATCATGCCATAAGATTATCTTATTCATAAGGATTTTGACATTAGATTTCTATATACTAACAACATTATTGAATACTAGGTTTTTCTTGATGGGCTTCATCTTGCAGTGCAATGAAATATTCAACATTTGTAAGTATATGGTCATTTAAAACTCATTATCAATCAATATACATATCAATATCAGATAAAGGATGAAAAAATTGTGCCTTACAAAGGCATGGTAGATGATATCAAACTCAAATTTGAATCCATTCAGTTTAAACAAGTTCCTTGAGCCAACAATAAGTCTACAGATGTAATGGCCATAATTGGCTCCATGATTGCACTTTCTCCTTTTGTTAGAGTATCAATTTCTAATTGAAAATTTATTGTTCCAACATATGATTATTTATATTTTGAGATGATATTATTATTGCTGGTCCTCATTCCCCTTGGTACACTAACATTTATTCCTATCTTCATGATCAAAGCCTTCCACCTAATCTATCCTATAACCAAATAAAATCTTGTAGAAAAAATAATTCCTATTACACCATAATTGGCAACATGATCTATCATAGGGGCTATAATGGAACTTTGATTCATTGTTTAAATATGGGAGAATTCAACTTAGTGCTTAGGGAAGTTCATGAAGGGATTTGTAGGGTACACACTATCGATATTGTGCTAGCCAAAAAAATCCTTCATACTAGCTCTTATTGGCCTACAATAGACATAGATGCATGCTATTATGTTAAAAAATGTCTATCATGTTAAAAACATGGTGATGTATTCATTCTCTAGCACAAATGCTTCAACCAATAATAACTCCTTAGCCATTTTCAACATGGGGTCTTGATTTTATAAGAGAGATTAACCCTAATTCTTCAGATGGCCACAAGCATATCCTTACTACTACTGAATATTTCACTAAATGGGTAGAGGAAATACCTCTAGATCACATAATTGGTAAGTAGATTTCTAAATTCATCCTAAACCACATCATTTGTCATTATGACATCCCTTCCACCATCATTTTAGATAATTACACATCCTTTAAAAATAGGGACATTATCACCCTCTGTACTGAGTTCCATATCAAACATATATTTTACACTCATTACCCCCAAGGTAATGGCCAAGAAGAATCATCCAATAAAAAACTTATAAAAATCCTCAAAAAAGATTGTTATTGAATTTGGTTGAGATTGGTATTTGAAAATTTTCTCTACCTTGTGGGCACATTTTACCAATGCCCACACCCCTAGTAGTGCAATTCCGCATTCCTTGGTCTATGTATTTAAAGTAATTCTTCCTATTGAGATCAAGCTACCCTCCTTACGCATTTTACTTAGAGATATTCTTGATGAAGAAGACTATCAAGTGGATAGATTAGTAGAGTTGGATATGTTGATGTGGGTTTTATGCACACCTCAAAGAATTTTAAATGAGGTAACCTCTAACATTTTGGGATATCTATGAAATAATGTTCTAATCTAAGGCACAAGTTATAGGTATGTGGTTAAAACAATTGGGTGTTGGAATAATAGGTTGAGCTTGTGGGTTGTTAAACTAGACTTTATGGATGGATATGTGGATTCTAATAAAAAAGAAAATCATAGGCAATTTGAATGGGTGGAGAACTATTCTATAGTGGGCATATCTCAACGAAACTCAAAAAAGAAGGAAGGGTAAGGCAAAAAAGGAGGTTATGTATCTTGAAAAGTAATTTCTAAGGCTGTATCTTGAAAAGTAATCTCAAAAACAAGTATTTTTTGTTTACAGCTTTTACACAATTGTGAATAAACACGATTAACATTTTGGGGTAATAAATATAGGATGCTCAATAATCTCAAATGAAGGTTGCTCTTCTTAGGGTTGATTTTGCAAAGCCTTATATAAGATATTATAGTTTAGACCAAGAAGTTATCTAGGGTAGCTATGACTCACACCTAAAAGACTATATCAATAAAAATACCTCTACACACCTTGGATTATTAATTTAACTTTTACTAACTACTTAAATCAATGATATCAATCCTCAATTAATATTTTACATCTAACACTAATATTCATTAATAAAAAAATCAAATTCATTCATAGCATTAGCACACATTAGAATTATTGAATCAATATAGACAAAGAAACCTCAAATTCACTAAAACAGAGGGGAAAGAAAGAACAAACACAATTGCATGATAATCAATTTCTTGATCTCTTCCTGTATATTCATCCAAAACTTTAACCCTTTGAAAAGAGGGTTACAACTTGTATATATAGACTTGGGTAAGGGTTCACTTTATCCTCCAAGTTTAGAGCACTTTGATTACATTTTAAAAGACTATCTAATAAGTCTGAGTTACATGTCATAACTTATAAATATTTTTAGACATGTAACATGTGTATTTTGACAAAGATGATTTAGTTAATTATAATATGGATGCAACTAGGACTTAACTATTCATTTATAACTATTACATGTAAAATTGTACAAAAATAACCTTCAAGTTAAATCAACTCTTGCTTAATGTTTCTCAAAATTTGCATTAGAACTATAGTTGTGCTTGTTATTAATGATGTGGTAATTGGAGCTATACTCGATGATGCACTCTGTAATTGAGTTGGAGTTACAATCAAAACTAAAGTATGAGGTAGTAATGATGTAGCTATTATTACTAGCATTGTAGGTGGAGTCTATGGAGAATCATATGAATTATTAAATCAACTCTTGGATGATAGGTGGCACTTATGTTGCCTTCTTCTTGGCATCCAACTCTTGATAATACTTATATACCTTATCATGTTGTATGTAAATTAAGTTCATGTTCAGAAGATGTAGCCTAGTCACCCTACCTATTTTTTACATCAATTTAGTGTGTTATGTGTTGGTGGATCAAAATCCAACCTGGAAGACTTGCTGAATCATCTGATCAAATGTATCTCAAGTTACCCATATCCCTCTATTATCTTGTATTGTTGTCAATTCAAGCTCAGTCAAATTTTGCTTTTTTTACTTCTCTTATTCAGATAACTTATTTACTAGAGATTTAGAAGATGATACCTAATCCTAGGCTTCCTGTGTTCTTATTAGATCTAAATTCAATGCATTTGATGCCTCTAGATGGGTCATTAGGTCTAAGTGGCTAAATACCTTATTGGGGGTGTATAATACCAAGAAATTTAACTTATTCTCATCTTTCCTAAGAATATTGAACAATCTAGTTATTAAATTTACATGGGGAGCCAAATTGACTCTCAAAGAATGAATTGCATCCAAAATCTCATATAGATAGAGTGATACATTGTGTACATCCTATTCAATACCATGGGGGAATTGGATTACCTATTGTTACTCTCTAAGAGTTTTTAACTCTTCTTCAAGCTCTTATCTATCCATTTTTGCCTTACCTTAGTATGTGTCTCCATATAGGAATCAAGGTCCTTAACATATATGGACTAACCTTTCTTCCTACTTTATCTTTTAAAAAGGGAATAAACCTCTTACCTTTCCTCCATCATCAAACTTATGCTAGAACTATTCTCAATTTTCCTCTTTCTAACCCACTAGACTAATGTATCCTTATCAAATAATGAGCTCACCATTAGAAGTTCAGCGATCTTCAAATTAGGCCTCTTAGAGGTTGAAGCACCTAACTCCTTGGATTAGTTGAGAAGAGTGAGATTCAAAGGATATAATGGTTTAACTTCTACTTGTGCATGTTCTTCAAGCTCAGACTCAATTTTAGAGGAAGGCTTTGTCATTGAAAGACTAGTGTTGAAGAAGGTAGAGGTGAACCCAATTGGGTAGAAGAAGCATAAATTTGGGTGACAGGTTGACTAATGGCTAGGATGGAAAGAGCTATGGTTTTAGGGATGGACACTAAAAAAATAAAAACTGCAATAGTGGATGCTAAAGAAGGTGAAGTTGCACTAGGTTGAGTAGTAGATGGGTGCATAAAAAGGAGACCAATAGAAAGTGGTTAGAAAATAATGAATGGAAATAATTGATGTAGGGATGGTAGAAACAATTGGTAATGGCATCAAAGGAAAAAGGCCCAAGGGGGCTATGAAAATAGGACCCTTACTAGATGACTCACTAGTGAGAGGTGCCTTAGATTTTAGCACTTATAGGCTTAAGACCTTAGCATTTTATAATTCTTCCTCATCCACCTATTATGTTGGCTCATCTTCTAATAAAGGTTGTGCCTCCTTGAGGGCTTGTGTGGGTAGGGTCTAAGGTTTAACCCCATTTGGATTCCTCTAATAACACCTTGTTACTCTCCCAATTTATAGAGCTATCATCTATTGGGGAAGAGAAGGGGGAATCATGTTGGCTGTTAGGGATATTGAAGTCATTATTTTCTATTCATTAGAGGAGTCCAAGAAAATAATCTTGATATCTTACCCTTATATGCTTTACTTAATTTGAGATAGCTCCTCTACCAAATCTTACTTAACCTTTTTGAGTTCAATATTTGATGCTTAAACTGGAAGAATTTGTTCCTCTTCTGTTTGTGTAGAGGTATATACTCACTCTTATTATTCTTCATGTCCTTTGATAAGTAATGCCTCACCTATCAACTATTCTTTCTCCTGTGGTTGGTCTTGAGATATGAGTGGATTTTGGGGATCTTTCCCCTCTTTTATTGGTTATTGATATGGCAAACCACTTGAGAAGTCAAAAGATCTCCATCCTCCTAGATATGGGATCCTAAATTTTGCCTTGCTGAGTATGAGAGAGCATTTATCCTATATTACCCTTAATAGGTGCTCACTCAAGCTTGCAATTATTGATCTTTGTTTCACTTCTTCATAATCCTTAGAATTTAGAAATAGAAAATCATGATCAAATGGATCATGTTTATATGCAAGGCCAAGGGTGTGAATCTTCTTGTGGACTTTCCCATGAGGTCCCAAATTCTATGGGGGAGAGTGGGAAATGCATATTCTTTCCTAACATTTTTAGCTTCCCTGAATTGCCTCTATATGGTGTATTGCATCCTCTCAATAGTGATTTTGGAGCCATGGAATGTATCTTTCTTATTCTTTGTCAACTCCTCATCAATACCATTCCATATCTGGTATGCAATCTCCTATTCAACTAACTTATCTAGGATAAATTGAGGAAGCTAAAGAGGATCCACCTCGTGGCTAGAAACCTTATAAAAGTGTAGTCTAGGTAGAGCCAATAGTCTTCCATATTATTTTAAAGCATTCTGACAAAGTTGGGTGAAATTATAGCTAGATTTTGATCTTGGATGGCCATCCAGACATGAGGGTAGAGATATTTAACAATCTTATCTATGTTCCTAACATATGAGTATATGTGCATAAAAGAGTAATAATAATAAAAATTGGTTCTTGATAACATCTAGGTTAGGATCCCATAGGACTCCATTGTGCCTACATACTATCCCCATGACTGCATCTAATAGATAGGACATCATATGGAAGTTTCCCCTGTGTGGTCTCCTATCTTTGTGTAAGATTTATTCTTGGAGGTGAGCACTGATTACTTACCCCAATGTGTAGGTGCACTCTGAGGTACTTAACAAGTCTATCAAGGGAACCTATTCCACATGTAAGAAGTAGATGCTTGTAGGGATAAAGAGTCGATTCAATAGTGTCATGTTGACATAGATCCCCATTTTGAATTAGGTGATGGGAACAGAATTCTTAACATGCTCCTTTATAGTAAATGTTTCTTTAGGGAGAAGCCACCTTGCCAGTGCTCATTTCACATTATTGGCCTTATTCTAGGTAAATATAGTATGTAAATCAAACATAACATCTAGAATAAGTAGACTCAAATACCTAATGAATGTATCCCTTGAGATATAAGTGACAACTATGTTATTATCAACTTAGTGGAGGTAACAACTGTCTACTATTCTACCCTAAAAAAGAGGCCTCATAACAAATCTATGCATGGCATAACCTATGATGTAGTGACTAATTAATGTAGGGACTATCATTTGAATGAGAGAAGGTCCTTTACTAAGTACTTATCATTAGCTGAAATGTCTTCTTCCAATACAAAATAATCCACATTCTCTACATCTTCCCATAAGGTTGAGTAATTGGGATAGTGGCCATCAAATACAGTCGCATAAAAAAATGTGTCTAAATACTCAGTAAAATCCTTGATAAAGAACTTGGAGGGTACCAAGGGTACTTTATATGACCTGGATGACGATGCCATGGCTACTTGATGGATGCTAGTATGCTTTGAGATTTTGAAAATGGAATGCACTAAACTAAATTATTGGATTACAAATCATTCTGGTCATAATTAGGGATTTTGGTATTACTGAAGGTTTAAGTTTGCTTGAGATTTTGAAAATTAAATTACATGAAATTGGTTAGGGGATCGATGCTAATATCTTTCTACATTCATTTCCATTTTATGCACCATTAATCACCAACATATACAAGCTCGTCACCTTAATTCAATTTAAATTCAACCACACTATCCTTCTGTACATTACACATAAGATACTTTTTTTATCTAGGGTGCCATGATGTTGCCTTTGATATTCTATCATTTGTCATTATATGGTCCAGTCAATGGAATTAAAACTTTGCCTTCGAGCCAAAAATACTCCAAAACGTAGAATGTTCTTTGGGGAAATTTATTTCAAAATATTTTATTCGAAAGTCTCTAAAACAATAGTTATCGAAGAGTTAATATTCTTAAAAAATATTGTGGTTCGGGTAATAAAAAGTTCCCAAAGTGAAGCTTTCAAATGAAAGCTCCAAAAACAAAGATTCTAATGAGAATCCTTCCAATAGAAAGCTTTGGAAGTGAAGTTCTCTAAAACAAAGCTACTGATTGGAGAGTTTTTGAAGTAAAAATTCCCAAAGACTAAATTTGTCGAAGAAAGTTCTCTGAAGGGAAAGTTACCAAAACAAAGATTTCAAATTAAAATTCTCTAAAGTGAAAGTTTTTGAAGAGAATATTGCAAAATAAAGTTTTTTGAAGAAAAGGTCTCCAAAATGAAAGTTTCCAACTAGAAAGTTTTTTAAGAAAACATCTCCAAAACAATAGTTTTTGAAATGAAAGTTACCAATTGGGATAAAGTTTTCAAAGAGAATCTTTTTGAAGAAAACCTTCTTATGTAAATTATCTAAAACAAAGCTTACAACTTCTAAACCTCCCAAAATAAAGCTAATCTAAATAATTTTCATGCAAAACAATTCCTCCTGACTTTTCATTAATAGATTAGTTTGAACAAGTACTTTTGAATGGAAATAAGTATACCCCAACATGATTCAATGTTCAAAGTACTGAGTTTATATAAATAATAATAACCCTCATAACCATCAAAAACACATAAATACCCAAATGAAATATTAATACTCTCTAAAATAAAGGGGGTCCCCACTTTGCAAATAAAAATACAAGGTGGGGTGTGTTTAATACAACATGATCTTCTAGATGAGAAATAGACAGCCACCCTGAATCACCTCAAATCCTATCAAAATCAGCTACACCAAGGCTATAACAAGTGCATTATCTCTCATGAGTTTGAGTTTGTTGATCTTATCTTAAAAGAAAATCAAAAGAATATAAATGCTAAGTGAGAAAATAAAGGTAAGTTTGAACCTAATTAGTTGGGCCCCTTCATTGTTTAAACTAACTTTAGGTTAATGCATATAGGTTGGCCACTCTAGAAGGTGATGAATTAGCCGAGCCAATGAAAATTATGTATCTTAAGTTATTTTATGCTTAATTTGTTGTACCCTTGTCTATAAATGTTCCTAACTAGGGGCATCTCTATTCAATTTTGTCTTTCCTATCCTTTCACCCTTGCTTGGGGGCATCCTTTTCTTTGTTCCTTAGCTCCCTTTCCTATTACCACCCTGATTAGATTATGATTATTAAAGTACAACATGTGAATGAAAATAAAACTTAGAAAGAGAAAACTAAAATTTTAGAATAGTTTGTGTTAGCCTCTCTTTGTATAATAAGTGTTAAAATATTTAATGTCATGGTTTTTCAACTTATATGACTTTTATCATTCCCTTGAGTTCTTAACTATTCATTTTTCCATTCCCTCATTCACCCCTATCACATCCTAGTTTTTTGTTGTAAGATAATAAGTTGTATCCTATTCCAATTTGTTATTGAGTGGTAATCCATGAATTACTCATGTATGAACAACCCTTTCACATTTCTTGTTCATTATTGAGTTCTCACACCCATGATCCCCCTTTACTTTCATAGGTGTTTTTATATATATCTACCATGTTTATTGTATATTATTTGGTCAAAATACTCTTTTTTATATCATATTTCAAAAAACCCAAAAATAATTCAAATATTCCAAAAAACCCTAAATAGTTCAAATATTCCAAAAAAAACCTTAAATAGTTCAAATATTCAAAAAATCCTTAAACATCCAAATGTTCTCTTATGTATAAAACCCTAAAAAGTTTCACGACTCACTATCCCACAAAGTTTCCCCATTTGTGCCCATCTCTAGTATGCCATAATTAACTAGTTGTCATCATGTTATTTAACTTGGATTTTTAGTCATTTATAGTTAAGTGGCACATACTCAAGTACCTCATAGACAATTTTTATTTCCTCATGAGTATGACATCTAAAAAGTGGGACCAACTCCCTATGCTCTCAACATTTTTTGAGCTTAACCATTCCATCTCAAACATTAATTTTCTTGTCTTGATCATAATTATCATTTTTTGTGCCCACTTTTGTTCAAACTACACTGGCTTGAGGTCTAATTAGACCATGTAGGTAGCACTTAGTTTTCTAAGGTTAGCTCAACCATCCCTTATCACATGCTCTTGATGTTTTATGATTATTTATCTTGCCATTTTGGAAAGCTTATTCCTTATATGCTCTCATTGTTATACAAGTCCCCTTACCTATTTTTATTCTATAATCTATCTTCTTAACTTGTCATCACTTTTCTTCTTTGCCAAATCCTTAGGAGAATTGGATTTGGGAGAAATACATTGTACCTAAATTCCATATGACTATGTAGGTAGTGTCAACTTGCATAGGGAATTTGGAGTCATCTTGGCCACCCCTTCCTTATTCTTCTATCCCCCATTGGTCATAATTATTTTGTCATACCTTTGGTCACAAAGAGTAATGCCTTATTATCACACACACCCATTTACTCACATAATGTTTAGTTTATTTCACTTGTGTGTGTTGATTGTTTGTTTTCTTATCGATATGTTGTTTTATTACTCAGTTGCCTTAATTTAGTACATTATGTTTTTCATTTAAGTATTGATTATTTATATCATTATTTTAAGTGGTAAACATTTGTTTCTAAATTATAATTGATTTAAGTGCATTATGTTTTACATTTAAATATTGATTTTCCATATCTTGTTTTAAGTTGTATACATTTGTATTTTGAATTCAAATTTTATGAATTTTGACAAATGGATGCTATCATGGTTTTTTTTAGATTATGATGCATACTATCATGTGCAATATTAAAAATTAATTCTCAAAAAGGTTTAGTCACATGTCAATGCAACAATCAAACATCACTATCTATGTAATCCAATCATCAAACTAAAAAAACATGATCATTACATTACTGAGTCCAAAATATATCTCATAAATAATAACAAAATGAGCATCTATAAATCAAAGTCATATCAATCATGTATATTCTAAGTATAAGAGACATAAGAAAATGAAATAAGCATCACATGAGATAACAATCACATTAATGGATCACTCTATAATAATTTCTTCCTTTTGGAGGTCCACTCATCCAAAAAATTTCTTGACTCTCCCCTTGAGGTCACATCTCGGGCTTATTAAACATCACTTTAGGACATATTTGAACTCGTTTGCTAGTAATTTTAGCAAAATTGTCAGATTTTGCATTTGTTAAATTTCTTCCATGATCATTTTAATGACCTTTTTATTCTTTGAAAATTTGTTGCTTCATCTACATCTTGTAACACCTTCTCAATCAGGGGTAATTTCAGACACTCCACTTTTATCACTTCCATGTCAAAATTGTAAAATAGAATGACTTCCCGTAATCACACACAAACTAGTCTAAATTCATTTATTTATCTAACATATGATTTTGAATTAACCTTAGGGCATCTCTAGGTGGGATAATTCACTATATTAGATCTATTTAATAATTAATCCAATCATTTTCTCTAGTCAATTCTTTTACTCTAAAAAATTATTAATTCCCCTTCGCTAATCAATTAATATAATCAAAATTCTTTTTCTAAATCATTCTTCTAATCAAAATTCGTTACATTTATTAATTAAATTGATCTTTGGTTGATTGAATCAATCATCCTTCTAATTATAATTATATGCAAATTGAATTATAATTTCATTTCAATTTTTAATTCTTCCTTTTCCTTCCAAAAGGCATATTCATTCAAAAAAGACTCTTGAGATCCTATGAGATATTATTTTGTGATCCAAGTAATTTACTGAATAAATTAATATGCAAGATTATTATTTACCCCTCATATTGAAGACAAGATAAAGGGCCCATAATGAATCTTGTGAGATATCTTAGGATCATTCTCAACCTTTCATCTTAGAAACAAGATGAAGGGTCAACATTGATTATCCATGTGCTTTCTTCGAAATGATTCTCCACCCTTCATCTTGGAAATAAAATGAAGGGCCCACAATGACTCTCACAAAGATTTTATGATGAGAATCATCCACCCTTTATCTTAGAAATAATATGAAGGGCTCATATTAATCCTTATTTGATATTTTTAAGAGTCATCCTCCACATTTCATCTTGAGCAAGATGAAGGGCTCATATTAGTGATCCATGTGCATTGTGGATGACTCTTTTTCAATAGTTCATAGTGGAGTGTTGATGAAGGGTCCGTATTGATATTTATTTATTTAAATATATCTCTTCTCATTATAATTTACATGATCAAATTAGACAATGAAGTGCCAACAAATTCTTAAGTCTTCTTGTGCATCACATTTTCTATTCTTGATCAAATTCAACTAGTCCATAGCTTTAAAGGATGTGTTTTAACACAAATTGGCTTTGACAAAAACTTATTGATGCTACATCCAAGCCAAATCATACAAAAAGATGAGATTTACAATGAAGGTTTGCATTAAGTTGGTTTAATCTTAACATTGTTAGCTAATCTTCATATGATCATGAGGTCTTAGGTGTAGACCATTAATTATTTATGCTTAATTTAATCATTTAAAAATATTGAATGAATAAAGCTAATGTATTAAGATTATAAAGATATAGATAGTAAATTTTCAATTTATAATTTATGTTTTACAAGACAAATAAATGTTACCAATACTAGAAAATTACCGATACAGGTACTACCATTAATGAAAGATGAATAATTGTCTCATAAAGTAAAAAATAATTTATTACTATAACATTTTTCCAATCTTGGTATCAGAATAACATAGCCATAAGTAGCATTGGATGCCATAAATCATAATTTTTAAAACAAACTATAATGCTTTTTTGTGGACATTAAAGAAATGTCATATTAATATAATGATTTTTTGTTGACATTAATAAAGTCATGTTTTTAAAAGTTCACTTTAATATTTATTATAGTGTGGGTCATATCAATTTTATCTTGAATATTTTTTTGACTGTCTATGAATTCACTTTACCATCTAGCCATTTTTATCAAATCATTTCATCTCTTATCTTTTCTATTTTTTATATTGATTTGTATAAACATAAAACTAAATTAGATTATGCAAATGGAAGTAAGGTTACTAGTCCCTACCATACAAGGGTACTAAGTTTTCACTTTTCAACTACCATGTTTCTTATTCAACCAATAAAATTATTTAAAATACATATTACATTAAGCCAAAAAAACACTTTGACTAATAAGCCATAGTTAAAAGTAAAAAAATATCTATTAGCTTGTTATTCAAAAAAACCTAGCCCGATCATGCTCATGATTATGTTAAGACTTAAATATTCTTAATTATTATCTAAAATACAACTATTATGTTAATAGTTCTCTTCTTGTTATATTTTGATATAAACATTTAAAAAAAGAATGCTTAGTGTAGATTGACACTTTTGGCACCAGAAGACTTCTTCCATGCTTTATTACTTTTGGTTTCAAAAAGACAATGGAGTGGAGTGAGTGGATCATATATGTATAATCTACCTCCACCACCTACAATTTATAAATAAAAATATAATGCAAGATTATAAATAATTTTTTGCATGCCATGTGTTAAAGGATAAATAACTTATAGTGAAATTTTGAGGAGGTCGACAAAAATGACCATTTTTACCACACAATTTTAAGAATGTATTTTGATAACAATGACCATTTTTACCATACGTAATTTTAGAAATGAATTTTGGTGCATAAAACATGGTACACGATACATCAATTCCCTTATCAACCCCACATATGTTGTCCTACTATATTATACAAATGAATCTCTCTCTAATTAAACATTATAGAACATGCCAAATGATCGAAGTACATTACATTTTAAATCTCTTGTATCACTTTATTTAACTTCTTCATATATCTATGTTGTATGCATTAGTAATTACTTATATGACATGGACTATATAAACATTATATACCTAAATCTCACCATTAATGCTTTTCTCTATTCACTATTATTAATTTTTTAATATTATTTAGTGTTGTACTGAGCTTACATTACAAATTTACATGCAAACTTTAAATAAATTAAAATGCAAAGGCAAAGACAAAGACTAACCACTAAGTAACCCTTATTTAAATATTAATTTTATGAATATTAATTATCTATCATATATATATACATATATAGTTTTAATAATTTTAAGGTAAGAGGATTTATTTAGTACATGAGTACTTTTATTAATCATCCTTTTTTACCAACGGTTTTTTTTTCATGTTCACCATGTTTCATTGTGATTTGATTGTTAGTGTTCTTGATTTCATAATGTTAGATTACATGTTAATAACTTACTAGTTTAAATTTGATAAGTCTATATATATATTTATAAGTGTATGCAACAAATTAAGATAGATCTACAACTTATTTGACCTAGTAAATACCAATATCAAATAAGGTAATCAAATAACATGCATTATGTGATTAGATTACCATAGTAACATGAATTAGAAACATAAATAACACACATATTAATCCCATTATTCCATATATAACCATTACTATTTATATTAGGAGCATGACCAAATTGGATATGTTAAACTTAACTAAGGGATTTGTTACCACACAACACCAAAGGAGAGGCTTCCAAAGCCTCTAGGAAAATGACACTATGTAATAACCCAAGCTAGGCCTAAGTACATAAAATAAAACTAATATAGTACTCACCAAAGTGTATGACACAAATGGGATGATTAAACATAAATAAATAATCAAGATATCATGTTAGGAAAATAATGACCTAAATCACCTAAAGCGAAAGATGGCAAGCAAAGAAAACCCTATATCTACACTAGGTTTAAGCATAGAGGTAATCTAAGCAAGAATTTATACATTCAAAAAATATTACGTATATAATATCCCTCTATAAAATGAAATAATAAGATTTAGGAAGACTTACCTTGGGAAAACCTATCGAATCTCAATCTCTCCCTTAGGCAATAGTGTTTTGCAAGAGGTTGTTGTGGATCTATAAAGATCACACTATAGAATTAGATCTATGCTAAAAGACTATTAATTTGTATCTAAGAATTACCACAAGTTAAGTAATCTTATTTCCAAGGAAAACCCTAAGTAATATCTCTTTCAAATGTATATTTAGTATAATTTTAAATTGTAATGATGAGAATATGAAAGTTCCTCTTTATTGGATTGAAATGAACCTTGTATTTATGTAAATAGATAAGACTTAACCCTTTCATAATTCTAGTTGATAAGATTAACCAAATCGATCTATTTAGTTAGAAAAAATTATTGTAGGACTTGAACTAAGTTGGCTAGGTTGATTTAATTCTGTAGTGTGCACTTAACCTTTTATAACAAGACTAACCTAGCCAACTTAGTAGGAAAATAAGATGTTTCTTAGTTAGGTGTTATTTGAAAGGCTAAATGCTTAGGGAATTATGTAAAAAAGTTTGGATTTATTAGGGATTTAGATAATTAGGATTTGAAAAGAGTTTATGTAATGATTTAGTTGATCAATAATCTTTCAAATCACCAATGGTTATGACCACCTCATTCCATGTGCACCCTTTAAGTCATGCACTTAGAGAGATCAAAACTCAACAGGGTCTTACAAGAGAGAGAGAGTGTCAATAAATGATAAAGTTATAATTTTTTTTTGTGTATACATATGCCCCACTCAAAACTCATCATGTTTCACATAGTTATAACATGGGATTGTTCTTTGAGGAATATCATAAAAACACATAATGTTGAGCTAAAAAATTGTAGTAGAAAGTAGAAAATAAATGAAAGTAAATAATTTATAGATACGTACTTTAACTTACCTTATTATTATTTAAATAGAAGTTACATGAGAAGTACATGAAAGAGGTGTCCTATATGTAGAATAAGTCATGGACCTAAAAAAGGATAAAATTTGAACTTTTTGCAAAAATATGTGGTTAGTATTAAAAAATTCTCTACATTGTCAGGTTTCTAGAACTTATTAATTTAGTTCATTAAAAGAGTTTATAAAAACAAATTTATGAATAAAATATAAAATTTATCAATAAATAATTAAAGCTTTTAAATTTTTGAATTTTTACTATTAAAGGCATAAATTATTATTCATTTGTGAATTTTTGATTATTGACTATTAGAGCTTTGAGTATGCTAGGTGAGTAGAGAGAGAGATGATGGTGTGAACTTGAGGAGGTGAACACATTAGAGGACATATTACAGCTACTCTGCAGATAGTCCAGGTATGAGATGAGTTTAGTATGATTTTTTTTAGCATTTTGGGATTAAAATGAACTAGGTTAGGAAAAGTAGGTGTCAAGGCAAATCCATGTAATGGAATTTCACCCCAAAAATTTAGTAGTAGAGTAAATATTATGGGGGTTAATGGGTATGAGTCACAAAGTTTGGAAAATTAAGTTTAGGGTGTTAATGATGAGCTAGTTAAAAATCACCTTGAAATTTAACTAGTATTGACCTAGTTGATTTAGTTAGTTTGGGTGATTTTGAATAGGTGGCCAAATCTATAATAGGTATCCTATATAGTAGAATATTGTAATGGTTGGTAACATTTAAGGTGGTCCATATATTTAAAAGTTAAAGGGTGGTCGATGGCCTATGTAGTAGCCAACATAGTTTAACGAAGGGATGGATGACCTATTATAAAGTGTAGCTGATTTATTAGGTTGTAGGTAAGGTGGTCAATGGTATATGCCATGGTTGATCATGTATAAAAATTAAGTGGTCAACGTAGTTAGATTGTAGAAAGTTGGTCATGGCATATGCCCTAGCCAACTATAAAGTTATAAGTGGCCAACATAGTATGAACTGTGGTTGATCTACTAGGATATGAATAAATGTGTGGCTGACTTAGTATAGAAGTTGGTTGACATAGTTTGGGAAGATAAATAAAAGGTAAAATAGGTTGGTGAAGTACTTAATTACTTGTTTTTTTGAGTTTTTAGATTATATTTATTGATTATTTAGGATGAAGAACTAATTAGTGCTTTGTTGTTTGATATTTTTGAGAGGCAATGAATACTCTAGAGATTAGTGGATGGAATGTGGTTACCAGATATTTTTGAGATATTTTCTACGATGAATTGAGCTTAGTTGACTATCTTGGGTTTTGGTGATATTATGGAGATGCGATAAATTCTATTTAGTGTGGAGTTAGTCGTCATGTTATTAGGGACATGGGAATGACCAATTAACACTTTTAGGTGGGTGGTGGATGGAGATACCATTAAGGTGGATATCACCATCGAAAATGTCCATGCTTTGTTAGGACTCCCACTTATAGGGTTGTTTATGTTGTGTGATACACCAGAGATAAATGTAGAGAGGTGAGCCTTATCCTTATGGGTGATTGGCTTTGAGATATATCTAGGCTAGTTTATCAGTGCATCTATTTAATGTATGTGTAAATTATATTCTCAATATTTGGAAGGCCATTATTGGACTTGTGATAACTCATGTTATCTATTACAAGTCAAATAGGAAGGTGCCACCATATATAATTATATTATATTAGTTCATGTTGGATTAGGGCACATGTATGATTTAGGATCAATGATTCAAGAACAAATGGTGCATGATTTGTATAGAATTTTATCATGATAACATATGATAGGCCCTATTATTATTTTATGTAGTTAGATTTATGAGAGGTCTTGATGTATCAACCTACAAGGTTACCACATGTGGTGGATGTTGCCTTGCTATGTGTGGGTGATGGGGATAAAATCATATGTTATATGTTGTACTGCATGACCCAATGTTATATAATATCATGCTTGTAGAGATTATTTGGTAGTCATATCATAGAACAATGGATTTGGACCTCTTGGACAAGTACATTTTAGGCATGAGTGTGTGTGAGGATTATAGGTTACTATCCTTAGTCGATGGAGCCACATTTAATGCCTCATTTACCAATATATTTTGGGTTGGTACACCCAAAAAATCCCATAGTAGTGCTAGCATATTAGGCATGACATATGAGGGAACATCATGGTGTAGGGGTATAGGAGTACCATTATATGTTCTTGTCATATGACCATGTCAATCGAGATATGGGGGATGACAACATAGATAATAGTGAGGGGATCTAGTGGTAGATGGAGGAGTAGGAGATATGAATTTTGTTACACAAAATTAGATATTAGAGTAACCACAGTGGTAGCAGATACATAGATAGGGTCGAAGGTAATTACGTACACAACCAAAGGCACCACCATAGGGAGATCCTACATTGTAGCCTATGTTGAGTTGATCAATTATGAGGTAGATTTATAATATATTGCATCATGCTCATGTGATTCTTCTTGGTCCTTACAGAGGCTTCACACCACCATAGATTCATGCTTCACAAAGGGTACTTGGTGGGAGATATGATGGGTCTACTATTGGTAAGTAATTCACATTTTATTGAGTTTGTGATGGATTGATAAATATGCTAAATTGTATTTTGAAGACATATATGTGAGACCTGATGTTAATTTGGTTTGCATTTTTTATATGTTATAATAGAGGAGGATAGGTGGTTATCCATGGTTGAGAGAGTACATCATGATACTTTGGATGATGTATTACCCAAACATGATACTACATAATTATTGATCTGATGGTGTCTTCAAAACCTATGTATGCTAGTTGGTTTTGATTGGTTGGTGTGGTAGCTAGGGAGTTGCAAAGATGATTTGATGCATCTCAAGTGGTATTACCACTAGGTGTCAATGATGGGGAGATTTAAGCATGGTATTCATTAGATGTGGAGTGAATTATACATTTAGATATGGCTAGATAGTTGGCCTAGGTATACTGCATGTCAATCATGAATAAAAATGATAAGAAGAGAGAAAATATGAGTGTAAGGTAATACAAAATATCAAATTAAAAAATAAGAAATAACAATGTAAACAAAGATATGAATACAAATAAATATTGAATGCAAATAAAGTCAAGAATATGTAAGCAATAAAATATTGATGTAAAAAAAGGTAAATGCAAACAAATATATTAAACCAAAGTATGTGGATAAGAAATATCGATGTAAAGAAAATCCAAAGTATGTAAACAAGGATATGTGAATAAGCAAGATATGAAAATGTGTGAGAATAAAAGGTGGGGAGTAAGAATGAAAAACCTAGACTTAGAGTCGGTGTTAGTATATAATGTGAAAAGCTAAAGTTATTTTATGACAAGCTATGGCATATAGTTCATATACGAGAAAAACATATTTTGTGAGGAAGGCCTAGTCCTATCTGAGGTCTTACACTACAACTCACAAATGAATAACTAAGTGATATTCATTTGTAGGGAGAATCAAATTTTTATGATGAAGGCTTGGTCATATCAAAGGTCCTACATTGAAACTCACAAAAGGATTACCAAAGGTATGTGAAAATTATTTAGAGAGAAACAAATTTTTTGATGAAGGCCTAGTCTTATCCAAGGTCTTACAATACAACTCATAAAAGATAAACCAAAGAGCTATGATCAACGTAGAAGTGATATTCATCAAGGGGGATTATTTAGGAATGATGTTATGAAAATAGGGAATGAAAAGCTTATACATATGTGTTGTAACAATCCTTAGTAGAAATGAGACATACTAAGCAAGTGTGCAAGTGCCTAAGATTTTGTTTGGACAACAAATATTTAGGATACTCATATTGGTAAATGCAAAGTAGTTGGATAATAAGTCAAGTACCTATATCATCTCATAAAAGTTATTAAAATTAAAATTAAAATGATCCTACCTCCCCATGACATGTTCTTTATTCTTTAGGACCCCTTATAGAGCCACTAGTCTACTATGAAGATTGGGTACTTCTGTGAGAAAGTAGGTGACACTAAATATCATAATGAGACCTTCTATCACAGTATACTAACTTATCAGTCCCTAATGAACCTTGAATCTATTATGAGTCCAACTATAGAGTTTGATCTTTGAATATAATATGAGATGTGCTAAAGAAGTATCACATCTTTTGGTGTGATTTTGACTTTTGAGTTTTTTTTTTGTATCTTGATAATTTTATTTTGTTATAATGATTTAGATTTTAAATATTATGGATTTTGATAATCCTCCTTCATATGGATTTGGAAGAACGAAACATGAGTAACACAAAAAATATTATATTTTGGTTACAAGAGAGAAGTACCTAAAACTTATGTCAACTTCATAAATATTTAGTTTTGCCCACAAGTAAATATGCAATCTCAAGACTAATGGTATGTGTGCTTGAGATGAGGGATATATAAGGGGGAAATGGGGATAATGAGAAAACCATATAAATAATGGTATAATGATGAATATGCTTTGTAGCTGATCATAGGGAAAATAGGATAGTGTAGGGTGTGGTCTAAGTGTCATGCCACATAACTAACTACACTATTCAACAAGTGATCTAACATAAACATCCACATAAGGTAAAATCATCCCAAGATAGGGGAAAACAAGCATTTACAAAGTATATAAAGAGCGGTAATATGAAAATTGAAATATTTTAGAGTTGTAAAGTAGAAACCATGAATGTAAGAGTATATTAATATAAATAGAGGAAAATAAATAAATGATAATAAGTGAATAAAAAATGTTATAATGAATTAAAAATATCAAAAATCAATCAGGTAAACATATGAGGCATAATATACCATAGTAAAATAATGTGTTCACAAATACTGATAGATTTCATGACATACATCATCAATAACATTTTATTAGTCTTGTTGGAACTGGAATTTATCTTTGACCATAATCTCATCTATCTTCATTGAGAGACATGTGAGGACTTCATGTCACACTATCTCAATAGAAAATATAGGTGTTCTAGAAGAAAAATAAGGTTGTGTATGTGGTATCTCTTATGAAGTGTAATCAATGCAAAGAACTGATGCTATAGTGTGACTGTATGTCTCTGATATTTATAGTGAGTAAGGGGTAGATAAGGATTAGTCTTTTCCCATGAATGACCTTGGGTATGTTGTCAAGAAGGTGATGATGTAGGTTATGGAAAATCATGGAAGTGCTGATACAAGACTCTACACCTATTTGTATGATGTGTAGTGCATTGATGCCAAAGTTAGTAGAACTTCTCATGTTTAGGGATATATTATGGAAGAATCTTAAGAGGAAGTAGAGTCTTATCAATAGATTGTGCCTTCTTTAGATGAAGCATATTAATATATTATTGAAGTTGTCAGCAGTGTGTAAAGGTACACATGGTTGTACCATGGAAAGAATGAGTACATCTAGGAGTAACTAACTATGGAGGTCTATTATCTATAATAAGAGTGGAATCAAATGCTTATTATTATGGTAATAACCTTTGATGTGAAGGATAATACTTGGCCCAATGACAAACAACCTTATGGAAATAATAATATGGCTAATATGCTCATCACGTAGGTAGAATATCAAGTTTAAGCAAAGGTAATATGCCATCACCATCAATATTAAAACTTAAAATGGGTCTATACTAGGCTAAGAAACTATGATATATACATGCAGTGTAGGTCGACATAATGTGGCTGACATCTTAAGAGGTAGAAATCTCAAAGGATCAAAAAACATGGAAAATTGATATGGTCCCATCACGGCATGATCAAGAAGCATGCTTGGAAGAGGATCAATAATGACTAAGTGATAAGAAGTTTGTGTGTGCTCCATCTTTGACTTGTGAAAATCAAGTGAAGAAGAGATAATGTCAGGTGAAAGAGAAGAATAAGGAACTACATCAATAAAATTAATACTATGAAAGGAGTGTTGTAAAGAAGAACTATATCTAAGTATTTTTCACATTTTAAGATTGATAAAGCCCAACTAAAAAGGGTAATCTAATGAATATCCATCATCATAATTAAGAGTATGAAGATCAATAATGCAAATTGATGATCCTATTTGTCGAATAAGCATGAGGAATGGATTGTTTAGTCTTGGTTAGAGTAATAGGAATCTCGCAATTGATTTTTTGCAAGACCAAGGTCATAAAGGAGGTAATTAAGTAATTATTTTTAGAAAATTTAATTATAAGTGGGCTTAATTGACTCTTATCCTTGGTATTAATTAAATAAACAATCATATATTATTTATTACCATGAGGTGGAAACTTCGTGATAATAAATAATAGAGTTATAATTATTTAATTATTACTAAATTTGAATTAAATTATTTTATCATGATGGATGGACCCATTAATTTTACAATGGTCACATCTATTGGTTGAATATTTTGTCGATCAACGTACTGATAAACAAAATAGGTCTGATTAGCCAAAGTAGGAAGATTAGTCATCCAAATGTGTAGGTTTACCACATCAGAAGGGGACTGATCTCTCCTCTCATCAAGGGGAGGTTCCCTATAGATAGGATATATATATATATATATATAAACAAAAAATAATACTCAGGGGTAGGACAAACCATCCATCTCTCTTTTTTTAGAGATGATGCATGCAGATCAAAGGAAAAACTCAAGGGAAATGGCAGATAGGACTCCTCTTCTTTCAGAAGTACTATTTAGCAAACCACAAGAATACTCCTGGTAGTAACATCAAAATTTAACAAAGGATGTAATAACCAACAAATTGAGATGCAGCACAAAGTCTCCACCTGAATTGCTCAAGAGTAAGATACGAAGGACAATGAGGGAACAAAGTCATCCCAAAGTCCTTTGCACATAAATGAAAAGGAAACACACTAAAGGCAATTATGGGGGCACAAAGTCTCTCCACACTTGACTCTTTAGGACACCTTCCTCACTGTTATTGCTAATTCTGCTTATTGAATTAAAGGAACAGAAAATATATTGAAGAAAAAGACATAAGAACATTTTCCTCAACAACAAAGATATTACATCACAAAGTCTAAAAAGTCACTTGCTTTCTTATTCTAGTAACAAAATATGATCAACAATCTGAGCTCAAATTATCAATAATGCCTTACAATTTGGGCAGAGTTTCATTCTAATTGTAAAAAAAGAGATCCCTTTTACAATAGAAGAGAGTTCCCTATATAGCTTCTTCAAGAAGGACTCAAGAATAGTAATACATCATTTTGCATTAGAATATGTTAAGAAGACATGCTGGAACTTAGGGGCATTTTACCCATTTAATTTTATCAATGCAGGGAAACAAGTTGCGCTTATTGAAAGTTTGTAACTTTCAATGTCCACCTAGCGATCTGATCTTATCTTCATCGTTCCTCCTTTTTTGGTTAATTGAATCGGGTCCTGGATTTAGTTTGCTGCTCTATTTCTTCCCCGCTTTCTGCTAGTCTTGGCCTTAAAATCTGTGAATGTATTTTGGTCTGTATGTTTAAAGGATCAACGGCTAGTTCACTATGTTGAATTTGACATTTTCGGGCACATCATTCCTTTTTCCTCTTTTGGCTTTTCTGTTTGGCACTTTTCTGGATTGAACTTGCCCTTTTAGGCCTTAAGAAATGACCCATTTTAAGTCAGGAAGAGCCTCCCGCAAGGGTATCTACCCTTCAGGCAGTCTTTGAATAGCCTTTAGGCTTCTTCAGGCATCCCTTTGGCTCCAGGAAGTGTCTTCGAATTGGCAGCTGAGAGTCCCCTGCAAGGGCACCTACCCTTCGGGGTCCTTCGGGAAACTCTTTGAACTTTGGCAATGAACCAATTGTTGAACCGTTCCATTGAACCATGGCTTTGAACCATTCCATTAAACCAAGGCTTTGAACCTCTTGTTGAACTTGCCTTTGAACCATGTGTTTGAACTAACTGGTGAACCAAGTTTTGGTTCAACGGTTCAAACAAAGCCTTGAACTGATTGATGAATTGTTTGATTGAACCAAAGGATGAACCAAAGCATTGAACCGCTTGGTTGAACCAAGACATTGAACCATTCCTTTGATTGAACCTGCCATTGAACTGAAAGCATTGAATTGATTGAACTTAGAACTCGTTGAACTTGTAGAAATGAGCATGTTTGCAGAGTCTGTAGAAACCAAGTCCATAGTTTTCTCTAACCTTGAAAGATTTCATAGATTTCAACCTGTAGAAGCCCATTGAACTTGACTTGCTAAGTCTATAGATTTCCTCTTCTTGCTGAGTCTGTAGATTCAAGCCTGTAGAGTTCGTAGATTTCTGAAAAGCTTGAAAAATGAGGAATTTGAATGCCCAAGACATTTTGGAAAGGGAAGAGATAATTTTGGTCTGTAAGACCAAAATAGTTCAAATGTTGTCCCAAAAATAGCTAATATTTTTGGGGGACAACAACATCCATTGGTATTTCATTATAAATAGTGTTTTACCCCTATTATGAAACCAGCTTGGGAATATAAAATTATTAGTCATATTCAATTTGAAGATTTTGTGAAATATTATCTAAGAAAAAATGAGAGGTTGAAGAATTGTATTGGCTATAGAGTTGAGTTTCTCAATTATTTGAATAATCATCATTAATGGGGTTTTTTACCTCTTTGAGGGTTTTCCACGATAAATTTATATGTTGTGTACATTGATATGTGATCAATATTATGTGCTTTATTTATTAAATTCATACCTAGATTCATCCTGTGCATTGTTATATATATTATTTATTAATTTTTTTATGGAATCAGAACAAGTGATGTGGATTTAATTGACAATTATATTACATTGAGTTGAATATCAATAATTGAAATTAATTTTTTTAAGCCTTAGGAGGTGGTGTATAACTTTGGAAATAAATAATTATGTTAGAATTCCATTTTGCTTCATTGTTGATACTATGGAGTCAAATCTCTTCTTACAATTTTCATTCAAGTTGTCCAAAACTCTATTCAAGCAATCATAAGTTTTTTTGGATGATTTTTCTTTCTTGGGCATGGTTTTATGGCACTAAGGCAAGTTAAAAATTCAAAAAATCAGATTTTGAATATTTAGTGCTTGGATTTCTCTCTTGAGGGGTCAAAAATCTTTATTTTGGTCTAAAATCACTCCAACACCTATTTTAAGCTTCAAATCACTATTTTTTGAAGATATTTTGTTGCCATAAATTCCATTGTATTACCTTGTGGCATTTTAAAAATTCAAAAATCATTTTCTTGGCTTCAAAATTAGTTTTTTAAGGTTCTGGTTGCATTGTTGTAAACTTTCAAGGCCTCTTACAAATTTTTAGACCTTAAGAAGGCAATTCCAAGCTCCTAGATTTTTTTTATCTCCACATGTGGTGCCCTTATATTACCTATAAATTCAAGCAATAGTTTTCATCAAAATTCAATTTTGAAAGCTTGATTCGCTTTATGTCAAGATTTCAGGAAGGTTGGCAAATTTTCACGTAGTTTGGTGATCTCTTCAAGCTAATGTGTGCACTACTGCATCTATAAGGGCACCATATATATGCTTGGAATGTGCTATAACTATGTAAATATTTTTACATAGTTGTTGAAAGTGTTTTTTAAATCTTTAATTTATTAAAATTCTTTATTTTAATGGACCCCACTTTTTATTTTAAATTTTTTTACCCAAAAAGTAACTTTTTAAAAAATAAAAGATTTTACATGCACATTATACATACATACATACATACATACATACACACATACATATATACATACATATATAATTTTCTATTTTTAAAATAAATTAGAAAAGAGTTAAAAATAAATTAGTGCATGTTAAACTTTAACTAAACTTATAGATGAGTTGGAAGTTATTATTTTACTAAATGATTATAATTTAGGATGTCATGTGTTCAAAACTCCCAAAATCAACTTTTTATTTTTGAATTTGGTCAAATTTAATTTAATCTAAATTCTATTTTTGGTTTACATGCCAACTTCTCACACATTAAAAATTGTAGTTAACTTGTCAACCTTTGTTTGAGTTTTAACCTATTGAATATTTTGATAAGAATAGTTGTGTAACCAATCAATCCCTAAATTTTGGTACCTTTTGCAAACATATATGTGGTCTATTTTGTATTTTGAAGCCTTCTATTATTAATTTTGCAACTCTTTTAATAATAATGTCTAGGTGGTTGTTTTGAGTGCTACTCTTTCGACACCTACTTTAGTGCAATTCTAATTTAGTTTTTTGTATTATTTGACATCTAAATTATGTAATTAAGTATAGTTACATGTGTGATTCACTTTTTTTTTGAAAATAATTCAAAAAATCATTAAATTTTTTTTGTTTAAAATAGCTGTGTTTATATAAGTATATTTTTGTGACACTTTATTTTATCATAATATTTTATATTTTTCTTGCTTTGTATAGCATTAAATTGATCAATAAATATGTGTTTATATTTATAATTTGTTTTTTATTTCAAATAAAGTAAAAATTCGCACTAAAAAGGTTTTATTTTAAATATTTGTTTATTGTCATGTTTAAAGAGAAGTTATGGCTTTGCCTCATTTTTACTTAGATAAATCTCAAGTGCTAAATAGAAATAACTATAATATATGAAAAATTCATGTTAAAGTTGAATTTATGGCCTGAAAGTTATGGAATATTATTGTTGGAACTAAAACAACCCCTTCTGGATGAAATGTGACCCTTGAGCTTACCAATGCATTTCAACAAAAACCATAAAAAGCTATGTCCATTATCTTGTGGAGTGTTAAGAATGAATTTCTTATCCAAATTGGTAATCAGGAGTCTCCAAGTGATGCTTGGAAGCTCCTCAAATCCATGCATGATGGCACTCATCTCTCTAAGATTATTAAGTTAATCTTTGAATTGCTAACTACACTTATGAAAGGTGATAAAAAAGTTGTGAATTTTCTTGCTAAATTTAAAAACATTAAATCTTAGTTAGATGGATGTAATTATAATTTGATTCAGGATAAATTGCTTTATTTTATTATTCATTTGAATATTCATGAAAAGTTTAGAAATTTCTTTTCAATTTTGAATTCTAAGTATCAAACTGAGCAAGATATCCCTGACCTTACCACCCTGTCTGCTCTTTTGATTCAAGAAGAGCAAGTTCTAACTAATTTTGATTCTAAAGAGAATGCCACTCAGACACTTTTAACCTTAGATAATGTTTCTAATAACACTAAAAAACCAGAAATCTAACCTTAATTATGCTAAAGGCAAATACAAGAATAAGAAATATGGCAATAAAAATCATACACCTAAATTTAATGGAAATTACAATTTGTATGGTAAAGTTGGTCATAGGAGGGAAACCTATTATAAAAATAAGGATATAAATAACAATAAAACCTCTAAAAATAACAAAGGGAAGAAATCTAATCAAAATAAGTAGAAGAATCAAAATCCTAATCGGAATAACATCTAGGATTCAAATGTTATTGCTTTATTTGCTTCAAATGAAAATGAGTGGATTTTAGATAGTGATGCATTACACCATATGACTTACTTATTTAATATTTTATGTGATTATAGATATATCTCTAAAATAATTTATTTAGTAGATAATTCATTTTTATAAGCAATTAAATAGGGAAAAACAATGTTTTCAAATGTTACTATAAATGATATTTTTTATGTACCTAAGCTTAAAAATAAGTTGTTATCTTGTTTTCAACTAACAAATGATAATTTAATTGTAACATTACCTAAAGATAGCTGATCTATTAGAAATCAATCTGATTCCTTGATTGTTGAAGGTGTTTAAAAAATGGTTTATATATATTTTCTCCTTCTCTTACATGTTTAATTTCATCGCATAGTAAGAATGAATTTCAATTATAGCATAAAAAATTATTTTAGAAGTTAAAATGATATGCTTGCAAATAATATTATTTTTGTACTTCATTCTATTCCCTCTCATCATAAAATTTATGAGGCTTGCTTATGTGACAAACAACATACTAACCTCTTTCACAAGAATCACGATATGAATTCCTCGCATCCTTTATAATTAATTCATAGTGATGTTGTATGACCTATTTATATTATATATATTAATGGTTATCTATATTATATTACATTTATTGATGATTACATTAAAATGATTTTGTCACATTTAATTAAAAATTAATCTAATGTGTTGTTTAAATTTAAGAAATTTAAAGCTAGTGTTAAAAATGCATATAATTTTCTATTAAGAGATTTAAGAACCAATAATGGTGGAGAATATATTAGTAAATAGTTTGATTATTTTTACATTATCTATGATATTAAAAGGTAATTAACAACTCCCTATTCTCCTCAGAAAAATGGTATTGCTAAAATAAAATACCACACCATTATTGAGATTACCAAAACAATGTTGCATTCTACAAATGTTCCTCCTAGTTCTTATGGGCTAAATCCATGAATACTACCGTGCATATTCTGAATAAGAATATATGCTTAATATTTATATTTTTTTCCATAAAAAATACGTATTCTCATAACATTCCACTTGCTTTGATAAAATTATTTTTACTTTAGAGATACTAACTATATTGATAGTGTCTCGTCTACATTGTATTTGTTAGTAAAATGAATTAGATCGACTCTTGAAAAATGTTTATTACAACTATATTATAATATATATATATATATATATATATATATATATATATATATATATATATATATATATTAGATGAGAAAACCAATAAAATATTGATTATTTTTAATTCATGAGTTAGCATAAGAAATACATTATATGCATAACATCATACTTAATTTGATAAAATGATCACATTTAGTTATTGCATTTGGTAAGAAGATTATGCTCAGTAAGTTTGGATCTTTTGTGTTTCAATTACTTAAATACTCTCATTTTATTATTTTATCATTTGATTATTTATGCTAACATATTTATATTCTTCATTTGATAATAAGATATGTTATGAAATGCAAAGTGTAAATGAAATTTGTATTATTAGCTCTTCATCACTTGCTTTACTAAGTATTCTATTCATACATCTCCAAACTTATTTGTTTCACTCTCACATCTATTTTATTAGATGATGGTATTTCATGCTAAAATTATATATATTTGATGTATGATAGGTTATACCTCAATCTTTTGTTTAAGCATATTAAACTTGACTTTTTTTTTGATAAAATTCAAATGATAAAATGAATTATTACTAATAGGATATCTAATGTTTAGATAAACTTAGTATCATATTATTAATAAATTATTATATGTGCATCACATGAAAATTGGAGATGCTCATCTTTTCAATATTGGAGATGTCCAATAATGAATTGCATATGATAATTTACATTTTTTCACTAATTTTGTAATCAAAGTAGTGAACTTATTTGCCTAAAATATGACATGATTATTTTCAAATGTGTTTTACCATGTAAAAACATATGTCATATTTTTATGTATTTGGTTATTGTGATGCTAACCATACTATGCTATCATGAATCTATTTTTTGATGCATTTAAGTTTTGTGTAGGTGTGTAATACCAAATAACTAAACATATTGTAGTTCATGTGCATTATATCCAAGAAAAGGTCCTCAACGGTGATATAGATCTAAATTTTTATCCTATGAATAAACTAATGATAGATATCTTCATAAATCCACTTAATACTACCAAGTTTTGGTAGTTTCATGTAATTTTGGGCCTCTCAAAGTTACCATTGATGGGGAGTGTGTATGATAATACCACTTCTTAATGACCATGTGTTTTTTCTTCTCTATACTTCTTCTTAATTGTAAAACATTGTAAACTTCATGTGGAATTTATGTTATTGTAAACTTCATATTGAATTTTTATTTTTGTACCTAATACATTAAAAGCATACTTTGTAATGGAGGTACTTTTATTATAAATGGTTTCAAATATGATTAGATGATTATTCAAGAGAAAATGTGAGATGTAGTCTCACAATCATGCTAGACTAAAATTAATTTTGAGTAGTTTAAGGATTATAAATCCTTTTGTTTTAAAAGGTGATGTTTGGCATGATGAAGGTTTTTAAATCCTTCAGTTTTATACATAGTATAATTCCTTTTTAAAAGGTGACGATGACACTTATCCCAACTTAAAATTAAGGGAGAGTGTTAGAATATTTAATTTTAAGTGGGCTTAATTGACCCTTAGCCTTGGTATTAATTAAATAAACAATAATATATTAATTATTACCATGAGGTGAAAACCTCATGATAATAAATAATAGTGTTATAATTATTTAATTATTACCAAATTTTAATTAAATTGTTTTATCAAGATGGATGGACCCGTTACTTTTAAAAAGGTTACCTCCTTTGGTATTTTATTATAAATAGGGTTTTACCTTTATTGTGAAACCAACCCGAGAATATGAAATTATACGCCATATTCAATCTAAAGATTACATGAAATATTATTTGAAAAGAAGTGAGTAATTATATTGGGTATAGAGTTGAGTTTATAAATTATTTGAATAATCATCATTAGTGATTTTTTTACCTCTTTGAGGTTTTCCCATGATAAATTCCTATGTTGTGTACATTGATATGTGATCACTATCATATAATTTTCTTATTAAATTCATATCTAGATTCATCCTGCGCATTGCTATATATATTATCTATCAATTATTTCAATTATGTGTAAAGGGAGATCAAAAGTTTTTATTTTCAAATTGATCTCATTTGGTTTATCATCATCTGAATATAATAGGTTAGGCAGTATATTTCTCACAAGTTTGGGGTTACCATTATAGCCTCTAGTAGAGTTGATAGGGTGGTTAAATCATTAATATTCATGAAAGGGAATGATAGGTAAAGGTTCAAGGGTGGGTATTTTGAAAACATGTTCTTGGAATTGTTCAAAATTTCAAGGGTTGATGTCTCCTTGAATCTTGTAAATATCACAATTATGAAGAAATTTAACACAATGGCATGCTGCTGATGTCATAAATCTCATGTAGTTTGTCCAAGGTCAACTAAGTAAGATGTTATATGATAATGGAAAATTAAAGATCATGAATTTAATTTGAGCAATGATAGGAGGAACCATGATAAGAATCCAAACACATCCTAGAGGAGGCATTTGTCTTATATCATAGACTTGACATGTAATTTGGGTAGATTTAATATTAAATTTAGAGTACTTAAAGTGTTTTAATAAAATCAAGGGAGGTGACATAAGTGCTAGAACCTTCATTGATAAAATGTCATTTGAATTATATGTCACCAATTTTTACACTAATAAATAACAAAGGATAATCCACTTGAAGAAATATTTCATTAGAAATCATTGAAGTGATGGTAAATTTGAGTGAGAGTGAAGTATTTATGGTTTCATCAATGTGTATAGACATTTCATTTTATTGTTAGAGAATATTATCTTCAAACATAGACAAAGTGGCTCTGTGCCCCATATGTGGAAGTCAAGTGATGCTGAGAAAAATTCCTTATGAGTTCAAGAAAAGGAATTTGAAATGGGAGATGATAAAGTTTTGTTATAGGATCCCATTCATCATATCTGGTTAGAGTTATATCAGATAAAGGTGCATAATGTTGAATCAAGTATGTTGAAGGAAGGGTGGAAGTGAATTTAAATTGATGTTGAGAAGAGGGAGTTGATTGAGACTTAATTGATGTGGTTGCACCAAGTGTGTCTAATTGAGTTGAATTAGGTAATGTTTTAAATGTCAATGTTGGGGTGGTGTGTGGTTATATAGAAGAGTTTGTAGGTAATGAAGAATTTGAGAACGTAAGTGAATTTAGAGTTTTAGGTAGATTGGAGTGAGAAAAAAATGGTGATTACAAATTGTACCAATGGAGAATGAATATCTAAATGTGGTGTTTGAGTAGAGACATTTCAAATAGTGGATGGAAGAGTAGGTTGTGTTTTTGAATTTATGGGGATTGTTGTCTCATGCCCAAGTTCTATAAAATGAGATGGTTATCAATCTTGGATGGTACAAAAAGTTGGAAAGTTGTTATAGTTAGAACTTAGGTAAGAGTGGATATAAGAAACTACTCTCATATTATTCATGCTGACAACATTCTCATCATTATGATTGATGGAATTTTTGACAATGTTAGTAATGATAGGTTGAGTAGTAATTGGTTGATGATTAGGAATAGGATCCTTATAAATTACAATATGAGTGTTAGCTTGGTTAAGGGTATCATGTTTATTTTTGGTTTCCTAAACCTATAAATGATATTTATGGATTATATAACACATCAATCTTGTACACTTGAAAAACTTAGACCTTGGTTATTCCTCTCAGTTCTGTACCTTTCTCACTTTTAGAAGTATTGAATATACTCTATCTTATTCTCTTTGACCTATTTCTTTGTTTAACTAGTCTTATGTTGATGACTTAGACTTTCTATCTTACCTATAATGCTTAAAATATGCTTATCTTATGCCCTTATAAGTTCTGATCCCATACCTATTTTTTAACTACTAGGACATAAGTGTTAGTCCTATACCCCTACATCGATGCTAGTGTCCTACCCTGATACAAGTATCTAGTGCCCTAAAGTTAGCTAATTTTCAAATGAATTGTATCTTAACAGTTGGTATAAGTGATTTAATGTGAGTTATTTATCCAAAGGGATTCATATAAATACAAGATCAACCCTCATTCATTCCTCACCAAACATTCATACCAAAGAGCATTCAAAGATCATTCAATTGAGCAAAGCTTCCCTATTTATTTCTATTTCCATATCAATCAAAAGGAATGCATATATAAAGGTATGAAAGACTGAAGGAGTAGCCTAAGAGCCCAATTTTCCAAGTTACAATAAATGTTAATATTGTACTTGATTTACATATTTTTCATTATTCACACACCAGCCAACATGTAGGGGAGAACTACATCAATCTAAGGCCCTCTTTGGAGTATTGGATAAGTAGGCAATGCTTATTGATAGAGGGGTATTTGGAATTATCTTGATGCCATGTGCCCACTAACCCATTTTTCCAAGGTCACTATAAAGATGAATAACAAGGGTTTTGTAATTTCATGAGGAGTGACACTCCATGACATAGATATGAATGCACTAGAGTGAAGGTGAAGATAAACCCAAAAAAATCTAGGTGGTCACATTTTTTTCCATTAGGTATTTTGTATAGGAAACCTACATCTAGTTTAGATAGTAGTGTCAATGTAGCCATCCTAGGTTGATGCTAATGCCCATGGATCTAGAGGAACTTAATCCAAAATTTGATGATTGTTCTAAAACCATATTCTAGTCTGCTTATTATTTATTTTAGATTTAGAATTGTGTTAGAATCATAACTAACTAAGTACATTATTTCTTTGTCATTTTCAAATTTAACATAATTTTAATTACTATTTTTATCTTATATTAATTTAATAAATTCATCATATGTTATATCTAACTTTATTATTTAATTGGCCTACTATAGAGATAGTTTATCACCCTTGTACCCTGGGCTATTTCTATCCCCTTTAAACCTAGATTCTATAATCAAGATTTTTATGGTTAAACATAACCTTAGTTTCTACTTAATAAGTTTGTTTATGCTCATGAATTAGGGTTCATGATCAAAATTAGCACTAAGAAAATATTTAAGAGTAAAGTTTCATAATTGATGACAAATTTCATGAGAATAATCCTAACTTGCATAATACCAACAAAACTTGTGTGGATCATATCAATGTTTGGTATGGTGAGTAGGGTCAAGATCTTGTGGTGAAGGCCTAGGAAGATGCTTTTGAATTTCTACCATGGAAAGAGGTTTGTGATAATCTACATTGTTTACTTGGGAAAATGTAGCATTAGCTTATGGTAAGGGTTGGTTGAAAGTGGTTATAAAAGAGTAACATCATTGGAATGATGACTTGGAATAATAACATGAATAGTGTGAATATAATCATAGTTATCCATAACACAATCATTGGTAGCATGTCAATTTTTAGATTTCATAATTTTTCAAGTTTCAACAGGAGGATGGTAAGGCTCAAATTATATTATGGGAAAATCTTGACATTTGACTTAGTCGAGGGACTATTCTATAGATTTAGGAGAAAGGTTCCTAACATGATATTGTAATTTAGGATGAAGAGGATTAGTGAATAAGTGAAAGAGGTTGTCTTTTGACATGTTATGTTCAGATTTATTGGACAAAGCTTTTCATCATTTAATGAAAACTTGTGCAGTTTTAGATTCTAATTTATTATTATTGATTAAGTTAGCTAAGTTATTTTTAGGAAGGTCATTACCTTAGAATTCTAGAATCGATGCATTGATTAAATATTTTAAACTAGATATATTAAAAGATCTAAGTTGATTATACCAATCCAAAGCATCACCTATGAAGGTTTTAGCTAAGAGCTTAGTGGTGGAAAATGTGTTGATTTTAATCTAATCTTTATATAAATTTCTAAAAGATTTCAAGTGCAAATCAGGATCAATATACCGATTATAATTGATAATAGGAATAGTACCACCTATGTCAATTTTTTCAATTTGAAGGACTAATAGTTTATTTTATATATGTTTGATACTATTATTGAGAAGTGGATGTTGAGGTATAAGGCTTACCTTATGCATATATAAGTGGTGGGGAGGGAATTAAGTTTTTTCACTCCCAATTTAGTAGGTTGAGGATAATTTTTCAAATATAAAAGTTAGTTTTCCATTTATATCATTTGATTTGTAGTATTAGTTTAAAAATTGGCCATTTGGTTCATGGCTTGTAATAAAATTAAAATTAATGTTGATAGTGGATTAAGTAGTAAAATTGGTTTGAGATGCATTAGAGGTAACATTGACTTGAGTAGATAAACATGGTCACTTTGAGTGGACCCACTTGAGGAAAGCCTGACCATGGTAGTTAAGATACTACACAAGGTTAAAGAAGAACTAGTAGAGAAAGTCAAAGGCATAGAAGAAGAATAAAAAGTCATGAAAGAATTCATAGGGTGACTTGTCCCAAAACATGTAGGTAAATTATGTGTAGGTGAAGGTGGATAGTCAAGGTAAGGTCTCATCTTGATATTGTATATGATTGTGGTATCCTTTCCATAATGATGGGGGTTTTCAAATGTGATAAATTATATCATTTTAATAGTATTATAGATGATATGTTATGATTATATAACACCTTAGTCTTGTACACTTGGCAAACTCAGACCTTTACTATTTATCTTAGTTATTTACCTTTCTTGCTTATGCAAGTCTCACATCTACTCTATATTTTCTCCCCTTGGCCTATATATCTTAGTCTAACTAATTTTATGTTGATGACCCGGATCTTCTATCTTGCCTAGAATGCTTAAAGTGTACTTATCTTCTATCTCTATAAGTTTTGAACTTATAAATGCTTTTCTACTCCCTAGACACTAATGTCTAAGATGGACAGTAGCATCGACGTTACTATCCTATCCCAACATAAGTGTTTAGTTCCCTAAAGTCATCCAATTTATAAATGAAACATATCCTAATGGTCAACCAAAGTGCTTTAATGTGAGTTATTACTCCAAAAGGGTTGATATAAATACAATACCAACCCTCATTCATTCCTCACCTAGAAAAAACCAAAGAGACCAAGGTAACTTATCAAAAACACTCTATCAAGCATCTAATTGAACAAAGCATTCATATTTCCATACCATTCATATCGATTACACAAATACAAGTTCAAATTACTAAAGGAGCAACCCAAGAGCCCAATTTTCCAAGTTACAAGCTAGGTTACTATTATAATTGATTTGTACATATAGTATTATTCACACACAAGAAAACATGTAGAGGATAACTACATGCGTATGAATCCCTCTTCATAGTATGTACTATATAAGTGTTGATGTGGGTCTTGTGCACATTTCAAATTTAATAAGGTATCTTCTAACATTTTAAGATCTCAATGGAGGTAAAATCCACTTCAAAGCATAAGTTTTAAGTATGGGTTAAACAACCAGATGGTAGAATAGTAGGCTAAGCATGAAAGTTGTTAACTAGGTGTATGTGTGGGTGAATGAAACCTAATAAATAAATTAAAACCTAGTTGAGTTAGATGGATTGAACTTATTCTAAAGTGGGTAGATTTCAACTCAATAAACTCTAAAAATAGGGAAGGGTAGAGTACAAAAGAAGGTTTTATAGTCTCAAGGGATTACATACAAGGTTGGTTTCTTTGTGAAAAAGTATTTAAAAACTAATTCTTGCTACTAGTAGTTATTTCACACTCATATACAAACATAATTATGCAGTCTAAGAAAAAATAATATAGGAAACTAAAATATCTTATCTAAAGGTTAATCCTATTAGAGTAACTATTACACACCCTTAATTAAGAGATTATAACTCAAATAAGAAAGGTATCTAGGGAAGCTATTTATTGTACCTAAAAGACTATATCAAATAAAACACTTTTACATACTCTAAAAATTGAAATAATCAACCTATTTGTATAAAATCAATAATACTTGCTAATGAATTAATAGCTATTGTACATCTTAAACTAGTAGATATTAGTGATAACAAAAGGAATTATCCATAGTTTTTGGACACTTTTAATTAATAAATTAAAAAACCAATAAATAAACACTTAAATATATAAAATGAGAATGGAAATGCATCTATAGAGTTGCATGACAATAAAAAATGACTTTTTCTTGTATCTATTTTTTTCCAACCCTTTGAAATAAGGGTTTTACAAGTATAAATATACTTTGGGAGGGGTCACTTCATCCTCTAAGTTCATGTAAAATTATAAGTTACATATTAATAATTGGAACCTTAGTTCTAATTCAATGCTTAAAATTGCATGGACAATGATAGTTGATCAACACTGTGCCCAAAAAGAGATTTGCCTGCATGATTCCATACAATATGTGCATGAATATAAAATTCTTAGGATAACTACCACATGCATACATGAAGTATGAATAAACTTTAGTTATATCAACTAATCTTACATACAAAATTAAATTTGGATAACTAAGTCTTACTCAAACTTAGTGACTACATGGATTAACTTGACATGGTAGGAGGCACTGAAGTTGAAGGTAGAGTTAAGTTGGGATGTGGATTTGAGATGAAATATGTGGCCTTGGCCTTCATTTTTTCCTCCAACTCTTGGTAAAATTTGAAATCAATTGCATGCTAAAATATGATGATGTCAATATTCAAAAGAGGTGGGTGATGTACCTTATTTGCTTTCTCTATTAATCATGCGTATTCAACCTTGGTATATCTAAAATTAACTTGAAATATTTATAATTTTATAACCTTATTTCTTGAAAAAATTAGATTGAACTCAATTTACTCTGGTACCAACCCATGAATATTTTATTAGAAATTTGCCAAAGCTTACTAGAGGAGTTGATAAAAAATAGCTCTACTTATTAATTACCCTGTAGAGTCTTTAGCCTAGGAAATTTTTAGCTCATCTAAAATCGATAAAATTAGGTTCTCATGATCTATAAACTTTGGTATTATGGCCTTTACACTTGCAACCCACTCTCTTACCTCCTAAATCTAGATGACAACTAAATTGAGGGAATTGGATGCCTCTAATGGTGTCATCAAGTTCAAATGTCTATAAGCCTTATTGGTAATTTATAAAACAATAAATTCCAATTTATTTTCATCTTATTTTAAAGAATTAAATAATTTGGCTGTCTCATTACTATGAGGAGCTAATTCATCCCTTATTGAACTAATATCATTCAGGGCATTTTATAATCTTGAGGTTGCATTCTAAACATCTTTTTGTTACTTGTACAACAAGACCTAATTCTTACAAGAATCAATGAACCTCTTTTTTAGCCTTTTTCTCTACTTCACACATGCTCATAGTTTGTTGGTCTCAACACTAAAACTTGCCATGGTGGTGTTGACAGTGAAAATTTTACTGTCAACTAATCAACCCTTTCATCTATTGTGAAAGTTAAGTTAGAATCATACCAGTCTAATAGTAAGCTTCTGAAGGTTCAATTACAATCCTAAAGATGCGAAGGTTTTTTTAAATGTTCTAGAAAATAACAAATACATTATTAAATATAACATATTTCATTATAATTTATAAATTCACTTGTCAAATAATGAGTCATTTCAAATATGAATGTCTATTCTATCCTATTTGATAGAGAAAGTCTATGAACAAGACAAGCTCTTGAAGGAAAGAAATATGATTCAATTATGTAATATATTCTTAAGTAATAATCTTGTTGTTGTAATAATTTACTCCAAATAACACCAAGACAATAAAATATAAATATAAATTAAAACATAATTAAGAAGCAAAATTAGTTTGTAAAAGATATTCAATAAAGCAAGCAACCATAAATAACTCAACAAACTAGATAAAACAAACAAGACAACAACAAAACTAATAATGAAATAATAAACTATTTAATAGAAGCAAAGTATTAAATCTAAGATAAAACATAAATAAACTGATCTAACTAAGTCTAAAAAACTAAATTAATCTAAAACTAAACTAAATCTAACTCCAAACTATAAAAGAAAGAAAACTAATCTAAGAAACTTAACTAAAAAGTAGAACAAAAATTAATAGTAAGCTAAAAGAAAATTAAAAGTAAAAAAAATATTAAAACTAAAATAAAAACAAAAAAAAATTAGGTTAATTAAAGATTAATATAAATTAGATTAAACTAAGTTAAAGTCAAAGTCAAAATAAAGTACAATATAGATAAAACATGTGAGTCTCAATAGAGAGAGTCATCTTAAAAAAATAGATTGATTTTATTTGAGAAACAAACATATTTATTTACAAAATATCTTAAGAGGCAACTTTTACAATCAAATAGATCAATAAAATGTCACAGACAACAAAACTTTCATCATTATTCAAGTTGAATACTTAGATTCTGCACATAGAACTGTAAGGAACAATCATCAAAATATGTTAAACTTAAAAAACTTTAGATAATATATTATAAATGATAATATAAAACTAGATATACATGTATTGCCTAAGCAATTTATTCAACCATTAGAGAAAGTACCATTTGGTCTATCTGCAAAAGTCATGCTAGCTTAGAGAAGTTGCATAGAAAAGAAAGAGATAAATGATTGACTTTACAATGTATAAGTATTCAATACCTATGTTGTTCCTCCTCTTCAAATGAATCCTTGATCTTCTTTTATACTTATAACTTGGTTAAAGAAGTTGTAACTAACATTAGTTAGTTATTAGTTAACTTTAACTAATTGATTTTTGTAAATCAATTAATCTTGACAGTTATTAGTTAAAGTTTCATTAATATTAAAGTCTTAAGGGATCAAATATTTGAATATAAATTGAGTATTTGCTAATGATTAGGGACCCTTAATCAATTAATAATATTAATAAATACATACTTCAATAAATAATTATATAAATCAAAAACTAATGATATTCTTATCCATATTAATTCCATAATGCATATTATCAAGATTATTTAGGTATATTATATATATCAAAAATTTAAAATCTATTGTACTTTCAAAATATCATAACTAAAGTATCAAAATCTGAAGGCACTTAAGTTCTACCAATCTAAAAGTTTAACTTTGAAATAAAAATTTATCCTACTAACATATAATAGTCAACAAAATTAGATAAAAACTTAATCACTGATTTTTCCTACTTATTCACACACTCATTATATTCCATTTCCACTCTAGGATGCTAAACCATCTTCATTCTTGGGTCACTTTCATGATCATCCACCTACAACTTAATTCTTTTGATAACTCTGATCTCAATTAGAGTGCCTATGCCATTCTGACTATTTGACCATTTGTCTGAAGTGGTTGGATGAATTACAAGTAGTGGTTTTTCAATATTAATTTTCTTGCAACCCAAAATAGGCATTTTTCAAGGTGGTGAGGCTTCATTTGAGCAAGAAGGTAGGGTTAGATTCACATAATTCTTATCATGAATAACCTCAATATCCAGATGTGTAGGATCATTATCTGGCTGAGTTGGTTCATTAGTATGGTTAAATCTTTTTGGGGTAGGTGACTAAATAGGAAGGTGATCTAGATTATCTTGCAGTCGATGGGAAGAACTACTATGAGCTTGAGACTGGGCTCCAAATCTTTGGCCATGAAATTCTCTATGGCATCTATGGTTTACAGGATTAAAGGGCAAATTATTCAATACATTCCATAACTTAGGATCAATGGCATCAAAGCAAATTGACATTCTAGCTCCCCTATTAGTGAATTTAGGGCCAAATCTTCTCACTCTATAACCTCCTCTAGGAAAATACCTATTCGGGGTCTATTGATTCATGCTACCAAAAGTCTTATTTCTTCCCTAACCTTGGTTATCACTATATCTACCTAATCTCAGTTGATCCCATCCTGACATCCTAAATATATATACAATATGAAAATAAATATTTAAAGCTTGATTATTTATGACTAAAAATCAACATGTAGATATCAAATATGAAACCAAATCATAGTACTTAAATATACAAAATCCTCAATCTTAAAGTTCTCACTATCATCAAATGATCACAACTAATTCCTATAACTAAACTACATATTCATATGAAAAATTACTTGTTGAACCAAATCATTAAAATATTCCAATTGAAACCTTAAAATAAAATTATACACTGATAATTTTATTTTCAATATATCCTATCATATTTCATTGAGTTCTATTCTCATTGTGTATCATTATCAAACTAAAACTGCATAGATTTCCAAAACTAAACCCTTCAACATCATTAAAAGAAAAATCTTACAAAAGTCCATTCATGACATGTAATTCTCAAACTATAAAACCCATATCTTTTCTTAAACTAACAAAAAAACTAAACTATCATAAACTTTTCATCATAATAGATTTGAATAATAACATATCTTTTCAAGTTAGTTTCATATTTTTCTTGAAACTATAAACCATTTTCTCATATATTCATGACTTTGGAACAAAACCCATAAAATTATAGATTACATGTCATTTCATTCTATATGTTAAATCTCTTATCATAATAGAACCATATTTGGATTTTACCCAAAATTTCCAACTCATGCATTTTATGTCATTATGGGCAGCATATCATAATAAACCATTTATCTTTCCTAAACATCATTTTGAAACTAAAAAACCAAATTTCTATAACTTTTTTAGAAAATGATCAACTCTTCCTTCATTGTTCATTCATATCTGTGATTTAGGAACAAACTCAAAAATACCACTGTGACTATAAAAATGAAACTATCTAGTGAAAAATTTCAATAACATGCCTTCATATTATAATTAGAAATATTTTGAAGCCATCATATTTTCAAATATTTCATCTTTATAAAACCTTAAATATGCATGAAACTTACAACCTCAACATGCTAAAACACCCATATATCAATATAATAAAACCATCAAAAACCCAAAACCAAGATGTGCAGATCTAGATGATAACTTCCATTATCCTTCAGACATCGAAAACATACTATATTTCTATAAAATGACCATGTAGAGCTTATCTACAAAACCATGTATGCATGAAAATGTAGTTCAAAATAATAAATCCACCACTGAATAATATATTTGCATGTTTAAACATACTGTTTTAAAACCATTCAAACCTTTCATATATTTAAAATCAAACATACAGAGTTTGTTCTATCTAGAACCTTAAGTCTCAACACATGATTGAAACTATGACTGGTATGTTAGAAGCACTGTTGAATAATATATAACTCACAGAAACCTAAACCAATATGCATATTGAAATAAGAAAAGCCTCAATATTCTCAAAAATACCATGCTCAAACCAAATTGGTAAACCAACATGTCATTTATTTCATTAACCACCAAGATAATTGGATTTTTATCAAAAATTAAAACCCATTCACATTGATATCTCATGCACAGAAAGAACATATCAACCACTAAAACTGTAAGCTTTTTTTAATCTTTCCAAAACAAACACATAGTGGTTTAGAAAATTATTAAAATGCATAATCACATGAAGATAGTAACCATTCTTTTTACATGCAAACAAAAAACCATTCGTAATAACTAAAAATTCCTCAAAACTTATTTACTTTGTTATTGGCATACCTATATGTGCACTCCCTTTAAATTTCTGCTCACAAATCCCTATTTGCAATTCCAAATTTTGATTCATTAGAGTGTTGTTTCTATAAGAAAGCTTCACATAATGATCAAAATAATGAAAACAATGCTATTTATAATCCAAGTCCTACAAAATAACTGTTTGTGCCTACGTGCACATTTGTGATTGGTTCATTAATCAAGGTTAGTACTTTATAAATCTACCAACCTACTTAGCATTGTTATCAAATTTAGTGACAAACCAATACCTTGCTAAATCACCAACTAAACTCCATCAACTGAGGCATGTATGCTTCACATTAAAAATCTTAAACCACCTTTGATCTCACAAGTTCTCAAAGCACTCATCATGCTTTTCATTTATTCAACCTTCCAACTAACCTACCACGAAGACTTCCAACTCAACATTATGACATTCATGTGCTTCGAGACTGCCAACTCACTTGCCAACTAAACGTTCATGATCCTTGAAATCCAAACTTCCAAAGTCAAACAACAAATTATTAAATGTGAATTTGAATAATAATGAATTTATGCCATAAACCTTTCAAAATCAAATATACTCAACTACATCACCCTTGAAAGTCACCAATTTAAGTCCTTCAAAATTTTGTGCCTCAAGTACATAAACTTAAGTCACTAACCTTTGAAATGAATAAGCCTCAAGTGACCATTAGAAACTTCAAACTAGGTTTAGTTATATGACATTAGAACTTAGGATTAATAACATTTGAATTAGGAACTTAGTATAATGAAATATTTATGATTAAACTTATAACACCTTAGGAAATCTTAGGTTTAACATTATAAACCAAACTTAAATTTTATCACACTTATCCATTTCATAACCAAAATGCCAATGTTCCATACTTATAGAAAACTGATATGAACTTTTATTATGATGAATCCATATGGTGTTCAAAACTAAAGATCAATTGTAGATAACTAAATATTATTATGATAATCATGACAATCATATAATGCATACAATTTTCATAAAACCATAAGAAGCACTATCCTTTTCAAAATGAAACTCTACATGCGGTATCACTACAATTTGATCAAATTATATTAACTAAAAACATGTGACTGAGTTGAATTGATAAATGCATATGTACATTTTATTCATTCATCCATTTATGCTTTTTAAAACCAATTAAAATATAAATATGAATGCATAGACCAATCATCATCAACTTATTTAATTTAAAATATGTATTCCAATATACTATTAATTGATTTAGGTCCTCATTTGTAGTTTTAGATGTCATGACTAGGTCATCACTATGGCAAAAAAGTATAAATTTCATAAAAATGTAGGGGTGTGAAAAATAGGAATAATAGGTGGTGTGTTTCAGTTTAAATTAAAAAGTAGGGCTTGAAACCACCACTATTTAAAGGACCATGTCTGTGTGATTCAAATTTATATTTTACACTTAGTGTAATAATGGAGTCTTGACCTCCCAATTCACATTTGAAAGCTAGCTCTCTCGAATCTCTTAGCCTGATCTATGGATGTAATATCAATATACTTGCCTATTAGGGTCCCTAAACATATCCCATAATGGAGATCAAGTTTGTGCAATAAATTTTCATGTATATCACTTGGTCCCTAAACGTCATTTTGACCTTCTTCTTACAATTGTCAAAGTCAGGCCCTTGATTTGCATGTGACTTGTTCAGCTCTTTTGATATGTCTCAAGTATTTTTTTAATCTATTTGTATTCCATTCTAGCTTATTAAAATCCTCCCATCTCAGAGAGTGCATATGTGTTAAAATTTTCATGTTTTAACCTTAGCTTAAAAATGTCATTTTGACCTCTTTTTACAGTGTCAAGGTTTTTGACCTCCCATGCATACGTTGGGGTTCTAGGATTGCATTACAGCCATCAGACCTTGTTAAATGCATGGTAGGTTGAAAACCCTAACACTCTAAAATGAGGTCAAAATTACATTTTCAAGCTAAGGTTAAAACATGAAAATATTGATTTATATAAGATTATGGAGGTTTATTGATGATCTGTGCATGTGAATGGTGGTCATGGTGATTATGGATCAACTGGTCACATAAGGGATTGATTTTTGGGTGTTGAATTCAATCAGTGGTTTTAAATTTGCTTTTCTTATCACAAGGTTTTATTTTCTTTCCTCTCCCTTCTATTTTATTATTTTTTATCAGTTAGTTAGATCAGGAAATTGTGAATGTAATTTACTTAAACATTTATCTTGATTGCAATATTTTTATTCATTGATATAACTACATTGTTGAATGTTAAGCACAATAGAATGAACATTGGAATCAATCACACACCTATGAAAAACCCTAAACATTGATTTTTTGGAAATTTTAAATGAATGCATGTTTTATTGTTTACAACATCTACATGAAACCTGCTTAAACAAAAATGACAAACATGCATTCCATTTTACATTATTTAAATAACCAAAACCCACTAAAACACATATTTAATTATTATGATAATTAAAATATCATAGTCCCCTTAAATTGGAACCATCACAATGCCTGTCTAAATGAAGATTAGCGTACCATGACCCAGTAGACAAAAACCTTGGAGAGATTCCCCAAAATCGCCTTTTAAGAGAGGTGAGCCCAGAATATTGGTCTTGTGTTAAAACACATGTTAACAAAACTAGTGATAGAAAGAGGGCCTTTAACTATATAAAAGTGTGAAACTAAAAACTTGTAAAAATAAATTAAACTTGAACATTTAAAAGTGTTGCCCATGCTCACACTTCACAAAAACTAAGATGGAAAAGATAAGAATATCAATGAGGTCAAAATCAATAGGGGCTGATTTTGAACTCCTTGTGCTTAGTGAACACCATAAATTGAGGGAAACCAAGAGGAAATCAAGAAACAAACAATTCCACTTAGCCATTAACTCACCTAGTGCTATAACACCATTCATTAATCCATTTACTACCCCTCAAAACCCACCAATGGTGGCTAATCCCACTTGGTTTGGTGGAGGTGTATGCCATGTGAATGTTCAAGGGCCTACTCATGATTTACCAAAGAATCTAGATAAATTCTACCCAAATTATATGCCCAAATGAATTTAATCAACGAAAGAGGACATATAGGCATTTGAGGATGCCTTGATCTAGATGCAAGTGCAACATGAAGATGATGCTTTCTACCTCTTCCCTTCCTCTTTGGGAGAGGTTGCTTATGCCTATTACTTGAGCTTACCAAATGGGTCCATAACTTCTTGGAATCATCTTGAAACTATTTTCATCAATCATTTTAGACTACCTATTGATCAATTATCCTATATCATCACTTTGAAGTTGACTATAGAGAGTCAAAAGAGCCTATGAGCATCTTTAATGCATATTTCCATAAGATTTAACAAAGGCTTAAAGAACCTTTTACTCAAATGGAAGCTAATGCAATTCAAAATTACTAGAGAGATATTGACTCAATGACCTCCATGTTCCTCAGGAGAACCCCACCAATCATCTTATCATTGTCCTTGGCACATAATGAGGCTATAAACATTGAACACCAAATAGTTCCATATGGTTACAAAATGGGTCCTTTGCCTTCACTAGGACAACTGAAGGCTTATAATCAAATCCCAATGATCAATCATACTTTGTAATAGGGTACACCACTACTGAACCCAATTTCAAGTGCCTTGTATGGAAGCCCAAATCCAGTCTAAAATACAACAGCTATGAACTAAATTTTTTGTGGGATACCTTTTATACCTCTTAATCACATTTTTACACAAGAAAACAACTAATAACTAATTACAGTAGCATATAACAAAATTGCTACTATACTAAGCACTAGCGGTTAAGCTACTCCTACTAGAAATGAATAGGCTATCCCTTCATTTATAAACAAGAAAATACCTATTAGTAACACTCATAATTGTGAACTAAGAATTTGACTCAAGAGAGGATAGTTAGTACTGTGTTAGTTCTAAAATGAAAACAAAATGAAAGAAACACACTAACTAGCATAACATCTCTAGGCCTAGAAATTAGGGGGAGCTTAAAAATAAATATACATATGAAAACAATAACTAGAATGTAAAGAAAACATTCCTTCGCCTTCCTTGAATGCTATAAATAGCTTGTTGAAGTGGCTTGCTTAGCTTGTACTCAATGAGTCTTCATCAAAGGAGGCTTGGCTATCCCCTCTTCTCCTTGGCACCTTTATGATGGATTTTTATTTGACTTGGATCAATAATTTGGCTTGAAAATATTAATTTGCATGAACCTTTGGAATCAATTCAACATTATAACTTTGTATTATTCAACCTTAAAATTCAATAGGCAAGGCCTCCTATTTATAGATTTTGTAAAATGGTTAGAATGAACCTAAATCATCCATCTCAAGATGAATATGTGTGGCTAAGAATCCATTCAATTTTTGAGGCAAAAATCAATAAATGCCTTCATAAATATTTGGGATAGAGAGGCAATAAAGAGGCATGGAGGGTCTTAATGGGACATGGGTTGGCTTAATCTTGATATTTTATGCATTTATGGCCTAGGGATGCCTTCCCAATAAATGATGTCATTTGATGATGCAAATATTCAATATTAATTTCAAAAAATAAATATTCAGAAAGCTCCATAGAATTCTCAATTAGGATCATGATTTGAATTAATTAGCTTTAAGCATAATTAGTCACTTTGGTGCAACTTAAAATCAAAATGGTCAAAATGTCTTGTTATTGGCTTGAAATTTGAATAGATTAGAATTAGGATGTAATGTCAGATGCATTAGATTCGTTATCCCATTTAGGATGTTTCCAACACAAAATAATAAAGGCATGTGTCTTATGTAAGAAATTTGGTAGAAAAGAGCAATCTAGAGCACCTAGGTGTGAAAATGTCATTTTGACTCGAAATGATCTGATCAAAGTTAGTTGCTTCATAAATTGCATTGCCCCATTTAATGATACTATTGATGTAGTGGATTGCACCCTTGACAGGAGGCTGAGCTCCTACCTTCCACACGTCATAGTGGAAACTCCCCTCTTGCCTGTGGGTCTGGCAAAACTGGGGGGAGTTTCTAGATAAGGGCTAGCTCCCTTTGATGCATATGAGTTATTACAGTAAGTTGCTAATACATACACACACACACACACATAGAAACACACACACACACATAATGGGGGGGTGAAAAGAGAGAAGGATGCTAAAAAAATAGAACCTAACCTAATAAGATGATGCACCAAACAAGTTTGATCTACTCACACTCACACTCTGAACCATAAGAACACATACATACACTTCAATTGGTAAAATTACCAGACTATAGGGAGCTTGACAGGGAGGCTTTAATGGAAACACATAGAAAAAGGACTTATCATAGGCACTGTAGGAAAAGCACACTGTCTAGTAACCTCCTTCTACCTCTATGCTCCAGGTACAACTCTTCTTGTCACCTACAAGAATGGTGCCTTATAGATACCAGGTACATTGGTGTCAACCCTGTGAAAGCATTAGGAAGCAACGACTGAACACAAGACTAACACTCAAACACACTCAAAGATATATCCAACCAGAATAGAGGTAAAAAATGCATATCTTATTGATTCTAGGTGAAAAATGGTAGGGCTTCGCCTTACAATATGAGAGATAGATTTCTCAAATGAGAAGTTATAATATATATCAAGGAAAAAAGAGGCCTTTTGGTGCCCTTTCACAAGTGGCCCATGTGCGTTCCCAACATTGGGAAGAGGAAGTTGCTTGATAGATAATGTTGTGTTAGCTCCTGTTTTGACTTTAGGCATTTAAGATATATTAAATGTCATATGTGAAATTATGGGCCATGTTGTTTGTCTGTAAACAAGACCACTCCTTCAAGGCACTCACACAATTTGTCTACCAATTAATGCAAATTGAAGAAAATGGGTCATGCCGTTCACTATTGGCATTCTTTGATGACCACTTGGCAGGCACTGCTCCAACCACTGGAGTAACTCCTTGAGTCGATGTCTTCCTTTCCACTTCGACTATTTTTTCCATTTCTGCACTTGGCTCCTTTGTCTCTTCCTGGCTTTGTATTTTGTTGGCTTTGTCTTTTGCTAGCTTTTGGCCCTCGAGGGCTATCTTCCTAGCCTTGATGGCTCCTTGGGCTCTTCTTTCAATGGTTCTTCCTTTTGGCCTTTGAATGTATTTGGGTCTGCACTCAAGATTTTAAAGATCAAATGGCTATTTCCTTGCCATAAAATTGACATTTGCGGGCCCGTCACCATTTAAAAGCCAATGGCTAGTTAATTGCCCTAAATTTGATACTTGTGCACCTATCACTGGGCATTTGAACTTACAATGGCTAGTTTGCCATGCTCAATTTTGTTGTCTTTGAGCCTGTCACCCTCCTTGGTAATTCCTTTAGATTTTCCTTTCCTTCAGCTTTTTGCTCTGGTTGGGCTTCATTGGTTTGGCAGCTGAATTTCTTTGGACTTTTATCTGAAGGAATTCCTTTGGACAAAACGTCTGAAGGATATCTTTCCTTTATTTTTTATTTTATTTCCTTAGGTCTTTTCTCTTCAGTCAAGCTTTTGTTTTTTGACCATTTTCCTGCAGAAAAAATATCTTCAAGAATTATCTCGACCACTTCCTTTCCTTCAGAATTCTTCTTTAGGTTTTTTTTGTGGCTTTTCCTAAATTTCTTCAAACTTTTTATCTGAAGGAATTCCTTCGAACAAAAGTCCAAAAGAAATCATTTATTGCCTTCGCCTTGTCTCCTTTTTTATTTCACGAGATTTTCTTCTGAAGGAATTCCTTCAGACATTTTGTCCAAAGAAATTCTCATCCTTTACCTTAAACAAATTTCTAAAGAAAACTTGCCTTGTTCACTTTTTGATCTTTTTTCAAGTGTTCCCTACCCTCCACAAGGGCACTTGGGTCTAGAACTGCCCTCCGCAAGGTCATTGGATTGGTCCCTTTTATACTTGAATACCCTCCGCAAGGGCACTAGTCCTTTGGGAGACTCTTTTGAACCTTCTAATTGAACCGTCCTTTAAACCAAATGGTGAACCAATTGAGTGAACCGTGCCTTTGAACCAACCCATTGAACCCAACCATTGAACCAACTCTTTAAACCACTTCTTTGAACCAAGCTGACTGAACCAAGCTAATGAACCAAGCTAACTGAACTAAGTCATTGAACTAAACCAATTGAACCAAGCTGATGAACTTTGTCGTTGAACCAAAGCGATGAAGCAAAGTGACGAACTTAACCTTTGAAGCAAAATGATGAACCAAAGCACTGAACCAAAGAGTTGAACCAAAGCATTAAACCAATTCAATGGTTTAACGGTTCAAAGTTACTAACTCTTGGAAAGATCATGTCGTTGAACCTAGATGTTGAACCACTTTCCAACCTTAAGGAAAAGTGTCTTGAACCATTTTAGCTCTATTTCCTTATGAATTTCTTGGGACAAGAGTCTTAAGAATCTTTGTAAAGCCTTGCACTCTTTGAACTGGTTCTTTATCTGCCAAAAGACTTGTGCAACCAAAATTATACTAGATCAGAATAGCAAGGGAAGAAGGGGACCAATTTTGGCCTGTTGGACCAAAAATGGTCAATAGATACCCTAGCCAAAAATTGGCACTTGAATATATAAATTTCAAATCTTTTAATCTATTTTAGTATTTTATGCCAAATTGTGCACTTTAGTAGAAATTGGTCAAAAACCTGGTTGGAGGTTATCGGTGGCCAGTTTTAGGTGTCTACAGTTTATCCCTATTTAGGAGGGCATTGTAAGCTTTAAGCACAATAACATCTTCTCAAAGAATGAAAAGGTCATATATGCTTACAACTTTAATGGTAATTGATGAACTGTATGATGCCCCCTTGAAGGAATGGTTGACACAAGTGGGTTGGAAAATAGTCCCTACAAAAGAAAGAAGCAAAATGAAGGAACCAAAGAAAGGAAGATGATGGGGTGAAAACACAATGAGTTTGAAAAAGTAGTCCAAAATCACTAAGAATTCAAGTGGGATGCCGTATAATGGTTTGCCTAAAGGCTGTTATAAGCATTGTACCCTGATAGTGGCAACTTGGTATGATAACACAATGATTTTCCCCAAAGCAGTTATAATCATTGAGAAGATGGAGCTACCCCAGTTATGATAGACAAACAAGATAATAACATGCCCTTGTTTGAGAAAAAGAAATTAAATTTGGTGAGAACATAATTATTTGCCCAAATGTGGTTATAATCATTGGGAAATGTAGGTGGGATGGTGTACAATTATTTGCCCATAGGCAATTATAATCATTGGACCCCAATTATGGAAAACATGATTGATTGGATGATGGTGATGGTAACTTAACATAGAGGGTAATGATGAATTAGAACAACCTATTAGTAGGGAGATGCTCATCCAAACTACCAAAGGTTAAAATTCTTTCGTGGTTAATTACTCTATTTGGGTTATGATTAGGATGTTGGTGCCAAGGAGATGTTGATACCACCCTTGATGAGTAGACTTCTTGAAGCTAATTTTTTTGTATCATTTTATGATAATCATCATGATATAACACCATGAGGACTAGGCCAAAATATACATCGAGATCAACTCTTGAGATACAATACTCAAAATAGAAAATAATGCACCAATGATAAAAACCATCATGACAATGTAAACATATGAAAAATGGATGGATTTAGGTATAAATGCACAAGGAATCACCCAATGAATGGATACATACCAAATTAAGGTAAGAATGCTGAAATCAAAAAGATAGGTACACAAAAAACAAATAAAACAAGCAAAGAAATAAATAACAGTTAGTCTGAATGTTAGTAGAAACAACACAATAAAAATTACCCCTAATAAAATAGGTGAGAACTTAGCAAAAAAACATGATAGGGGAATAAAATAAAAGGAAGGGGGTGACTGACCTATCTCCATATGCACTAGATAAGTGGACACTACCTACATAATTCCATATATGTAATATCCAACAACTTTAGGCCAAATGTAGTTCTCCCAAGAAATGGGAAGAAAATGATAACTGATGAAAACAAATAGAATAGATGTGATAGAAGAATAGGAATGGTCTTTCAAAATGCAAAGTGCATGGGAGAAAAGGCCAAAAAGGATGGGGAAACTAAGTGACAAGTAATTTTCTTGCAACTTAGTAAGGGTTCCCAGAATCCTTAAGGCAATGAAGTGGTTAATGTTTTTGGTTTTTTCTAATGGTTTTACAAATGTTTCTGGATTTTTATAAGAATCTTAACTCAAATGAGAATGACAAGATACTAAAACAATCCAAATTCATAAAATGGCAAGAGTTGTTTAGATTGCTCATAAAATGATGAGAGTGTGGCTTAAGTTGCTTACAAAATGGTGAGAGCATGGTGGAAAGGGTGATTGAGTTGACCTTAATAAGTATCGAGTGCTACCTACATAGTCCTAAAGTAAGACCTCAAGTCACTATAGTTCTATTTTATAGCAAAGGAATTTGACTAGTATAGCAACCAATTCAAATAAAATAGGCATAGTTGGTATAAAGGCATAGTATGGCATAGAGAATGGCTAGTTGGTAAGATCAAGGCATAATAAACAAGTGTTTCCCCTAGTGTTTTTCATCAAGTAACTCTAGTTCTTACAGATGAGCTACTTGATAATCATTATCATCTAGGACATGCTTAAAAGAGATGCATAAAGATGGCAACTTAAACTTAATGGGAAGGATGGCTTCTATACCATAAACAAGTGAATATGGAGTGGCTCCTATGGGTGTACGGTGATTGGTAAGGTATGCCTAAAGGGGATAGAATATCTAAAGGTGCCAATCATGACCAACATCATTGACAATATTTTTGAGAATATTGATAATGGTTTTGCTTGATGCTTTAGCATGGCCATTATTTTGAGAGTAATATATTGTATAAAAATGTTATGTGATGTTGTATTTGACACATAGCTTGTTGACATCCTTGTTCTTGAATGATCCTCCATTATCAGATATAATATTAGAGGGGATACCATAGTGGCAAATGAGATGGTTGAAGATGAGCTTGGAAATTTGCTTTCCAATCATGTAAGTGAGGGGTATAGCTTCAACCCACTTAGTGAAATATTTAGTGGTAGTAAGGATATGTTTATGGTTGTTAGATGAGGTAGGATTAATCTTTCAAATGAGGTCAAGGCCCCATGTAGCAAATTCACATGGTGTCAACATTAGTTTCAGATTCATTATTGGGGCATGAATCAAATTAGCATGTTATTGACATTTGTCTCACTTATTTACATATGCATCTATATTTGCATCCATTGTGGGATAATAATAACTATTACACAAGAGATTTTTGGATAGGATAGCCCCACTAGTGTGGGATCTACATACATCTTCATGAACTTCCCATAATGCTAGCATAGATTATGCCAAAGTTAAATAATGAAGAAGAGTTCCATTAAAACTATGATAGTAAAGGGTTGATCTAAGTAAGGTATAACAAGTGGTTTGGTGGATGAAGGCTTTAGTTTGTTTTTGGGAGAGGTCAGGTGGTGTTTTAGCAAGTTAATCTATAATAGCTTGCCCCTTAATAACTTTTTGATTGATGTATTCAATGTCAAACTCACTTAGGAACATGATCCGCTTGGCCATGCAGCCTTGTAAAGCTATTTTAAATAGTAGATACTTAAGTGGATCTAATTTTGAAATAACCATGGTCTTATTATTTAACATGTAATGGCATAAATTTTGAGCTATGAAGACCATGGCTAAACATGCTTCTTTTATGGGCATATAATTATGTTCATATGTAACCAGTATATGGCTTAAATAATACATAACATGCTCTTTTCCATTGTCATTATGTTGAGCCAAAAGTGCCCCCAGGGCATTTTTAGTAGCTGATAGATACAACAAGAAGGGCCTTCCCTATATAAAAGGTAACAAAATAGGTGGATTTGCTAGATAGTCTTTGAGTTGTTGAAAAACTATCTTATAGTGATCATACCAGTGAAATATGACTTCTTTGTTTAGAAGATGCATAAAAGGATGACATTTATTGGCCAATTGTGATATGAAGCATCAGATAGACTAGATCTTGCCCTAAAAACTATGGAGCTACTTCAAATTAGTTGATGGTTTCATCTTTGTTATAGCTTAGACTTTGGCTAGATCAACTTTAATGCCTCAACACGACCTAATGAAGCCTAGAAATTTGCCTGATGTCACTCCAAAGATACATTTATTAAGATTAAGTCTAACTTTGTACTCCCATAATCTTTCAAATATTTTGTGTAGCACTACAAGGTGATTGACCCTTGTCTTTGATTTGTCAAGAATGTCATCGACATAGTCTTCAATTATATCATGCATCATATCATGAAATATGATAGTCATGGATCTTTGGTAGGTGGCCCCTAAATTATTAAGACCAAATGGCATAACCTAATAAAAGAATGTTCTCCACGGAGTGTTGAATGTTATTTTATGTTGGTCTTTTGGTGCTATCTTGATTTGGTTATATCCCAAAAAATTGTCCATTAATGAAAGCATTTTATAGCCCACTATGGAGTTGATGATCATGTCAATATTTGGCAATGGAAAGTCATCCTTAGGGAAAGCTTTATTTATATCATAGAAATTAGTACAAATTTTGATTCCTTTTAAATTTTTACTAACTAGTACAACATTGGATATCCACTCTGAGTAGTCAATAGATCGAATACGTCCTACTTCTAAGAGTTTTTCTAACTCTTTCTTTACCAATATAGTAATGTGAGGGTGCATCTTACGTAGATTTTGTTTACTAGTTTGGCACTAATATTGACCACAACGTGGTGCATAACCAAGTCTGGGTCTAAACCTAGCATGTTAGAATATGCCCATGCAAAAATATCTACAACCTCCCTCAAAAGGGCTATAAGGACTTCACACTCTTCTCAGTAAGGAAACACCTAGCTTGATCCACTTTGGGTCATCTGGGGACCTAATGTTAACCTCTATCATATCTTCCACTACAAGGGTTAAAATATCTTCAAGTATAGTGGGAAAATATTTGAATTGGTTGGCAATATTAGAGTCCTCTGCTAGGACTAGCTCTTCAAGCTACCCTAGGCATGATAAATTAGAGTCCCCTAATGGAAGGTTTGGCAATGTAATAAAAACTATTGGAAACGCTTAAATGATTCAATCAAAATTTTTTAATTCTTCAAAACTAAACTCAGACTCATAAACAAGTTCTTTATTGGTGGTCTATTGAGCTATGGTTAAAGAAGGTTGAACACCCCCATATAATGACACCTAAAATAGGTTTTCACCACTAGACTAGCCTTTTTCTTTACTTTTACCTTGGTCAGAAAGTGCCCCAAAAAGGTTTTCACTTTGGGACCTCAATGTTTTAATTATTTGATTTTGGATAAGGGTGTTTAACTACTCTCCAAAATATGCTACATGATCTAACTTGATTGAGATCCTTGATTTATGGTCCCCCAATGGAACATTCTCTCTAAGACCAAAAAATCATAAAAAGCCTCATAATTTATAAACACATCAATCAGTATGTTGGACTCTTACTAGTCCCAGTCTATTAGTTGGGGACAATACAATGGTAGTGGGTTGTGACGAATGATAGGGGTAAGGGTATAAATGGAATGCAGGTTAATCAAGTTGGTTTTAGCTAGGTCATAAAAAAGTCTATGATGAAAATCTACTTCACTGTTGGCATCTTCATCATTAGTTGATGGTGATGGAACATGAGTAAGGTATATGGAGTCACCCCTAAGTAGTTTAAATCTAAGTCTATAGGGTATTTTGTATTGGGTCATGGAAATTAGCTCAAGTGTTCTTTATTTATTAGGTTTGAGGCCTCCTCCTTCATAGTCTTGATTCTTCATGATCCTATTGGGAATAGGATACTTTGCACTCTTATAATAATTAGCTTGGTTGTCATTGTATAACCATGATTCATCTCCCTTGAGAGGGTTTGGTTTTAGGCTAGATGCTAGTAAAAATATGATAGGTGATTTACCCTTGCTATTTTGTTTCCATTTTGGATGAAGTGGCTTAGATTTAGGTCTTCCAAAGGACTTTGGATTTTGTGGAAGGTTTGCAATATGTAATGTATCATGGGTCACATTCTCCCATGGGATATTAGGAGAGATAGTAAAATGATTGGATGCTTCAGGAGGTAGCATATGGGAAAGGGAATCAATGGTATTAAGATCAATGTAGTTATCCTTTGGTGGATCAAGGAGTATTAATTTTCCCTTATCTTACTTGGACACTAGATTCATGTTGAAGTGATAGTTATAACTCTTGAACTAGGCCTCTAAGTGCTTGTAGTGCTCGTATGGATGCAAATCTCTTGGTATACAAAATTTCATGCTTGAATGGGAGAAATTGATACATTGGTACAATGTTAATGGGATTGCATGAATTTCATGTGACCAAGTCCTTCCCAAAATCATATTGTATGATAAATCAAGATCAAGAACATGGCAAAGTGTATCATGGGTTAAAGGCCCAAGGATAATTGGTAAATATATGTTGCCCTATGATTCTATTTCATCATTATCATAGGATTTGATGGTTATTATATCTGCTTGAAGATCTATCATTGTGTACTTGAGAAGCTTGATGACCATAAAAGACACTATGTTTAGACCTGATCCATTATCTATAAGGACAGGCTTCACTTTATGCCATTTTATACAAACTTATATGTATAATGGGTTATTATGCAATGGGACAAGGGATGACATCACTTTGGTTGAAAGTGAATTGTTGGGCTAGAGCTAGGTGTCCAACTAAATCTTGGAATTTATCAGGGGATATGTCACTTGAAATAGTTGATTGGCTCAGGAAGTCATTTAAAATGTTTTTTTGGATTGTTGATGTATGCAACAAATCTAAAATGGATATTTATGTTGGCATCTTTTGTAATTGTTCTACAATGTCTACTTTATTCTCTTGGTCAATGCTAAATGGATTGTTCTGAGGCTAAATAGTTGGTTGGATAATGGGTGAAGTGATAGATAACTGTGGGCCTAGGATGGTAATCTTTGACCTCTAAGTTTTGATTACACAATCAGGATTGAATATAGGACCATGATTGCTAAAAAATGATGGTGATAGTATGGGACCAGATAGGACAAGTCTTGATTGCTGGTGCACTTGTGCATGGTCACATGATAAGGATGAGTTATCAGTACAAGGTCCAAAAGTGGGAATCCCCATTTGCTGGTTCACCTGTGTGTATTCCTAGATCAAAGAAGGATTACTAAAGTGATTGGATTGGTTTAGTATGGTTAGCAATGGTCTCATGCAATTAGAATTTGGTCTAGGATTAATGGAGATGGTATTAATGCTACCTCCTACAATATGGCCTACAACTCTATTATAGTCATGTGCAATTGCATGGTAGGTTTGATGGTTATTACCATTTTGACCTTGGTTCTATTCATTATTCTAATGTTGTTGATTCTATTGTTGGTTATGTTAGTTCTATTGGTTCAGCCTTTGATTTTGATATTATTGATTTTGTTGTTGCATTGTCTAGTGTTGTTGTCATCATCATTATTATTATTGCTACTAGTTGTTATATTCAAGAAAAGGGTTTTGATAAATCCCAAGAGTTTGATTAGAGGTGGAAGGACCACCATCTAATGTGATCTCCCCATTCTCTAACATATTCTCAATCAAATTCTTAATTTGCACACATCTTCATAAATTGTGCCTATTGACCTAATGTTATTCACAAAATTTATTTTCATGGTACCAATCATGATAAGGAATGCCTTGTAGATAATGCTTTGGTACAGGCTAACTAATCAAATTAGTGGTAGTGAGTTTATGAAACACATATTCAATAGGCTCTCCAAGGTCACTAAAAACATGGTGAGTAGGTATTATTCTCTTTGAAGGAGGAACTTACAATGGCAAAGGTGGTTGCATTTGTTGCATGGGCCTAAGCTATTGTGCTTGATGTGTTGGCTGAAGAGGTTGTCAGGTAGGAGTAAGTTGAAAAGGTGGCATAGGCTGAGTGGATGGTGTTTTCACCATTTGGACATGGAGTGACTTAGTTACTCCATTTCCCACAACATTCTTATTATGATTGAATTACTTTGGTCAATCTTGGTTATTAGCCTATGTCAGTTATGATGCTTACATTTGGAATTAATTTTGATTTTAGCCATTTCCCTGATTGGTACCTTGATTCTGATTAGTTGAAGTGAGTTTGATGATAAATTTATTAATAAGGGCTCACTCAATCAACAAACCTTTATCAAGGATCTCTTTGAAAGTATGCACACATTGTAGTTTCAGATGATAAGCTATATCACTATACAAAGTTTTAGTAAACACATCGGCTAATTATTTATCTAGTAAACTATGGGTGAATCAACTTACAAGGGATTTCCATTGCTGTAGATAACTCGAAAAACTCTCACCATCTTTTTGTTTTGCTTGCATCAAGTTGATTAATGAAATCACATGTTCGAAATTGTAGGAAAAGTGTTGCACAAAATTTTCTAAAAGGTCATAAAAAATTATTACTAAATTCTTGGGAAAATTTAAAAACCACTCTAAGGCTTGTCTTTCTAGACTCCTTGGGAACAACAACAAAAGGTATATGTCACTATATGCCACTAGCTTACATGCAATAAAGAATTCTATTAAATGGGATTTGGGGTCACCTTTCACCTTATATTTATTAAATTTTGGTGGTTCATATCCTAGAGGAAATAGAATCTACAAGTACTCCATGTTGAATAGATAAAAACATGGTGAGTAGGTACTATTATCTTTGTAGGAGGAACTTGTAATGGAAAAGGTGGTTGCATTTATTACATGGGCCTAGGTTATTATGCTTGGTGTGTTAGTTGAAGAGGTTGTCAAGTAGGAGTAAGTTGAAAAGGTAGCATAGGCTGAGTGGATGGTGTTTGTACCATTTAGACATGGAGTGACTTGGTTACTCCATTTCCCACAACATTCTTATTATGATTGAATTGCTTTGGTCGATCTTGGTTATTGGCCTATGTAAGTTGTGATGCTTACATTTGGAATTGATTTTGATTTTGGCCATTTCCTTGATTGGTACCTTTATTTTGATTAGTTGAAGTGAGTTTGATGATAAATTTATTAATAAGGGCTCACTCAATTAACAAACTTTTATCAAGGATCTATTTGAAAGTATGCACACATTGTAGTTTTAGATGATAAGTTATATCACTATGCAAATTTTTAGTAAACACATTGGCTAATTATTTATCTAGTAAACTATGGGTGAATCAACTTACAAGGGATCTCCATTGTTGTAGATAACTCATAAAACTCTCACCATCTTTTTGTTTTGCTTGCATCAAGTTGACCAATGAAATCACATGTTAGAGATTTTAGGAAAAGTGCTGCACAAAATTTTCTAAAAGGTCATCAAATTTTATTACTAAATTCTTGGGAAAATTTAAAAACCACTCCAAGGCTTGTCTTTATAGACTCCTTGGGAACAACAACAAAAGGTATATGTCACTATATGCCACTAGCTTACATGTAATAAAGAATTCTGTTAAATGGGATTTGGGGTCACCTTTCACCTATTTATTAAATTTTGGTGGTTCATATCCTAGAGGAAATAGAATCTATAAGTAATCCATGTTGAATAGATAAGAACACACATCATCCAACTTAAACTTTTTAGTGTGTTTCCCACCTTGGATGATAGTGATTGCATCCTTCATCTATTATAATTATTACGCTAGGAAACTTGTGGGAATATTGGCCTAGGTGGATGGTTGAGTGGTCATAAGTGGAACACTTAGAATAGGGTATAATGGAGATATTTTTTGGGGTATGATGGATTGGTTGGGAAATGAACTAGGAATACACATATGTAGATTAGGGTTTGATTGTTGGAATTACATGTGTTACAATGCAATATTTTGGTTAGGGTTGGTTATAAAGGTTTGATGTTGAGGATTTTATGGTTAGGATGGAGGGATATAACCATATTGTGCTTATAGTGGTTTAAAAGGGACATGTTTTCAACTAATCAAACCTTGTTCTTGAGTGAGAACTTGTGAACCAAGACCCTATTTTTGAATGAGTGGCACACTTTGAACAAAAGGTAGTTGTTGCCTAGTAGGTACTTGAGAAACATTAAAACCTCCTTTTTTCATGACTCCCCATTAGGAAGTGAATACACGTTAAAACATCTATCACTAACCAATATTTATGTATTATTGGTCAGACATCATTTGGTTTTGAATTGGCACACTAGCCTATGATTGAAGAGGTATGCTTACTACTACCTGATGAGGTGGAACATTAGTTGCCCCTATTATGTTAGTATACTAGATTATGCCTATTGTTAATGAATACCACTCATCACTTTTTTAGGAGGAGTAAGATTTGTCACATTTCATTATTGAGGCAAGACATTGGTTACTAGCTGACTACCTAATCTTGTTGGTTGTATGCTTGAAGAAGTAACTGGTTGAGGATTAGAAGTAGCTGGTTGAGATTGGGATGTAAAAATTCCTACTCCTTGATTGTGATAACCACTTGCAATGTTAACTAAAGGCATATTTTATTGGCTAGTTATATGCTTATTAACACCACTTTAGTTTGTATAGGATGTTGTTTTTACATTATCCACTATGTTTTGTCCACTATTCTATGTAGAAGTAGAAGATACTTCTTCAATGGTTGGCATAAGAAATAAATTATCAAAGTATTCTACATAAATGGGTTTGTACCTTAATTATATTTACCAATCAACTCTATTAACACTCCAGATGAGGGGACTAAATATGTGAGAGGCCTACCTAACATGGTAATTTAGTTAAAATTGCATGCTAGGTTCAAGTAGGTTTGGTATGTTATCTGTATCTATAAAAATTGATCCTCCATGGGGTCCTTGCCTTTGAAAAGTATACTAGGGTCCTAATACATTATTTAGACTAGAACTAAAGGATTTATAGAAGAATCCTATTTATTATACAATATGTTATGAGGCATTCTTACTAGACTTGGTAAATTCGCATGGGGGAAGTCTGCCAGAAACTAGGCCCCTTACCTTTATGGCTCTAACCAAAATATTGTCTTTGTTCTCCAATAAATTATGCTCAAACAAATAAGGATCATATGTGGAAGGTGTGTTACTAGAGTACAATTTTTGAGGAAAAGGTTATTCAATAGTAGGTATAGTAGCTAGGTATTACTTTTTTTGTGCTTGATCTTGCTCTAAGTATGGTGGTGTATTAACCAAATAGTTATCCAATGGATCTTGGTTTTGTGCCCATTTTTGAGTATTATGAGGGATATAAGGATCCATCTCATAAACAACATTATCTGCATCAAGGTCTTATACTATTTATTCTTGCACAACCACATGACTAATCCCCATATTATACATGAGTCCACTATGAGTGTAAGAAAACATGTTGGGATTCATAGCGAATGTGCTGCCATAAAGAGTTCTAATTTTTTTGAAAAAGACAATGTCTAAATAAGGATGATTTGAACTTGGTCTAGATTTAATCTAAATGATGGAAAGGCTTATGGAAATATTTTTGATAAAACAAGCTAACATTAAGTGTCTAATGTTATACATCTTAAACAAAAAGATCAAGTAAATGGACCTAAAATCACAATGGCAATCTCTAAGGTCAAAGTGTTTCAAATCAATCTAATCTAGGAAAATGAAATTTGTTAGGTATTTTGGCTAATCGTGCCATCAAAAGCTAGGCTCAAACAAGGAATGTGCTAGGACTCTTGGCCAAACAGTGTCAAAAGCTAGACTTCTAAATAGATGAGATTTTAATCTAATGGATTTGAAACACTTGTAACAAAAACTAGGCATTTGACTCTTAGATGTAAACTCAATCAAATAGGTATAAGGTATGAAACAAAAGGCACTTTTGAGATAGGTTGTTTTATTCTCAAATAATGGGATAAAACTTGATTCATTTTGATAAATAAGCTAGATAAAAGTGAATGTTAGAACTACGCTAGACAAAGACTCACAAGGTACACTCAGATTTAGTTTGGATAAGTTTGGAAAAACTTGGACTTTATGCAAAAAGGTCTATGAAACAATGTTTGAAATGTTTTGAGTGGTGTAACAATGTTAAACTACTCAAAAAGATGTAACAAAATGTTTGTTTCAAAAACTCTAAGGCAAAGATGTTTCAAAAATTTTGGTAGTGTAACACTACCCTTCACAAATAATACACACTCTCAAAGTTTTGACAATTTTTCTAAGGCAAAGAGGTTTACATCAAATAGACTCCAAGAAAAATTGGATAATAAAATTTTTCGCATAAACTTAGAGTGAAATTATTTGCATAAGATGATTTAATTCTACCAAGTGGTGACAATGATTATGAGTCTTAAACGACCTTCAATTCAAATTGAAAATTGAACCTAAGTTAAAACAAGTTTAATGTACAAATGGTGAACCCACTTGACACATCAACCCTTATAACTCATAAAGGTTCAATTTTTAATGCTAATTATAAGTGAAGGACTTTAAACAAACTTTGGTAAAGGGTCTAGACTCAATTGGGCAACATAACTACACCAAAGTGGATGATATGACTCAAAGTTTATGATAATTTTAAATAAAGCAAAAGTGATGACTCACATGGGTAGCATAACGCCTCCTTAATCAAAGAAATTTTGGGACCATGTGTTTGATTTTTTTTTATTAACACCAAATTTTGACTTCAAACAAGACAAATTAATCTAGGATAAAACTAACTAATTGATCGTTTTAGGTCCTAAATTGACAAGGTTGCATGGTATTGTTGGAATCCATCTATATACATCATTTGAGAATATTTTAAGTGTTCATCCAAAATTAAATGTGAATTATATAGTAGGTTTTTTACACCCCCTTATCTCAAATGAAAATATTGTGACATGGAGTTTTAGGCGCACCTTGCACCAACAATACTTCTATGGCAAGTGGGGTTTTTGATAAAAACTACAAGTTTTCAAATGTTTCTAAATGGATAAATTAAACAATGAATTTCATGCCATGATGTAAAAGAAACACACTATAATTGAGTTTTTGAAATACTTGGCTTGTTGTAAAAAGGTCTTTCCCTTTTTTTAATCACTACATCTATCGCTTGCTCAATGTAGTGCGATATCCAAAGTGCATATACATCCATTGTGAAAATCCAACACTAGAAGGTAGTTTAACCACTCAAACCTTTGATCCTAGTGGGAGTGATGAATTTAATGCTAGGATATGAAACCCTAGGTCAAATCTTACTTATATAAATTATGGGAGGTAATGAAGTCCCCCTCGTAAGCCAAGTTTGCATAAAATAAATGACTTAAAATAGAAAGACTTTATGTTCATCTCAAGAACACCCAATACTTTTATGAATTTTTAGAGAGTGCTTTATATGACATTCTTTCTATGCCTTAGACTAGGCATGTTTTCAATAAGGATGATGCTTTTGATTTCAAAAATTCCCTAAAAGGGACGGATGGAAGAGCATACACACAATGTCCTTATTTTTGCCAATAAAAAAACTAAGTTAAGTAATTATTAAATACAAAACTTGGATAAATGAGTTCAATTTTAAACACCAAATGAAAATTTGGGTGGTGTTATTTTAACCCCTTGGTCTTAAATTATAAATTTGAAAGCACAATTATCAATGAATTTGCTTAAGCATCTAAATATTTCATTAATCCTCAAAATTAGGTTCCTAATTCATTTTAAACCTTCAAAAGATGTCTAGAGAGCATGATTTAACAAATTTCAAGTTGGCCCTACAATGAAAAAGTCAGTATGTCCTTTAGCTTTGAAGCCATTATACATTTGGAATAATAAACTTTGAAAATGAAGGTCTCAAGTTTATACAATGCAATCTCACTAGTGCATAGAGCAATCCCCTGACTCAAAATGCAATACTACTAGTAATAAAATTGTTGTATTGTCACTTAACCTCTAATGGTTTAACAATAATCCCATGACTCAGTTGGGCAATCTTGTGATTCACAGTGTAATACTGATACCATAAAATTTGTAGTATTATCACTTAACTGTTAATGGTTTAGCAATAATTTCATGAATCGATTAATCAATATCATGATTTGGGTTAACAATCATGTGACTATCTAGTTGTGGTATTGTAATATCGCTACTAGCTAATAGCGGGATTGCATTATCGCTACTTGTAAGTAGTGGTATTATCAGAATCTACCGATGGAATCAAGGTTAGTGCAAAAATGCAATTATTATGCAATACCACAACTTATAGTGACAATCCTATGACTATGTCAAGACAAATCTATGACTTCCAAAAAAATGTGTTATACTCAATTTTTTCACTTTTTGGGCCTCCCACTCCAAGATTCTACATGACAAAGGTTAGTAATTTACTTGTTGGAGCCTTATGACCAAATTTATGAGGCTAAGGTCCCACTGGGTGTGCCATTATGTGAACTAAGAATTTGACTCAAGAGAGGATGGTTAATATTGTGTTAGTTCCAAAATGAAAACAAAATGAAAGAAAAACACTAACAAGCATAACATCTCTAGGATTAGACACTAGGGGGAGCTTAACAACAAACATACATATGAAAATTACAACTAGAATGCAAAGAAAACCTTCCTTCCCCTTTTTTAGATGTTCCAAATAGCTTGTTGAAGTGGATTTCTCAACTTGTGCTCAATGAGTCTTCATCAAAGGGGGCTTTGCTATCTCCTCTTCTCCTTGGCAACTTTGTAATGGCTTTTTATTTGACTTGGCTCAACAATTTGGCTTGAAAATATTAATTTACATGAGGCTTTGGAATCAATTAAGCATTATAAATTTACATTATTCAAGCTTAAAATTTAATAGGCAAGGCCTCCTATTTATAGATTTTATAAAATGGTCAACATGAACCTAAATCATCTATCTCAAGATGAAGATTTTTGGTTAAGAATTTATTTATTTTTTGAGGCAAAAATAAAAAAATGCATTCATAAATATTTGGGATAGAGAGGCAATAAAGAGGCATGGAGGGTCTTAATGAGGTATGGGGTGGCTTAACCCTAATATTTTATGCATTTATGGCCTAGGGATGCCTTCCCAAAAAATGATGTCATTTGATGATGCAGATATTCAATATTCATTTCTAAAAAGAAATATTCAAAAAACTCCATGAAATTCTCAATTAGGCTTATAATTTGAATTAATTAGCTTTAAGCATGATTAGTCACTTTGATGCAAATTTTAATCAAATTGGTTAAAATGTCTCATTATTGGTTCAAAATTTTATTAGAATTAGGATGTAATGTTAGATGTGTTGGATTCATTATACCATTTGGGATGTTTCCAACATAAAATAACAAAGGCACATGTCTTGTGTAAGAAATTTGGTAGAAAAGAGAAATCCAGAGCACCCAAGAGTGAAAATGTCATTTTAACTCAAAATGATCTGATCAAAGTTAGCTACTTCATAAATTTCATTTCCCCATTTAATCATACCCTGGAAAAAAATTAGCACTTGAATATATCAATTTCAAATATTTTAATGTGTTTTAGTATTTTAATCCAAATTGTGCACTTTGGTAGAAATTGGTTAAAAGCCTAGTTGGAGGTTATCAGTGGCTAGTTTTAGGTGTCTAGAATATTCAAACACATCTTATTATCCATACATTTATAAATGTTAATGCACCTATGATTAACCCATAACTAAAAATGGGAAATCCATAAAGCACTATTGTGAACCCAAAAATAACTAATTTGTAGTAGATGGTTTAGAGGTTAATCAATGATATGGTCAATTTGTAAAGATAAGTGATTCAAAACACCAACCAATATGCAAATAACCTTCCAAAAAATAAAATATTTAACTTCCAAATAATGAAAAGGTAGTGGAACATGAGACAAAATAATGGAGGTGTACCCATCCCACTAGATAAAAATAATAATGCTTCTAATATGGTGAGCCTTATTAATTTCACACTACCCACTTGGTGTAGGATACACAATATAGTGGAAAAAGCTAAAATTGACTATGAAGAGTTCATTTTTGCTTCAAACATATTCCAAAAGGAGATGGATAACTTAGAAATAACACCTGCACTTGAAAACAACTCTAATCAAGGTGAAGGAAATCCTGGCACAACTCTTGTCTTGGAGACTTATGATTTTCCATTTGAAAGTGACAATGACCTAAAGGACAATCTATATGAGGTTCACACTTTTAAGTAATTTCAATGTGGAAATAACTACCAGTTGAGGAACAAGTTTCAAACTCTATTGACTTCTTCTACTTTTCTCAATAACAATCAAGTTCCCCCTAATACAAATTTGAGTAAAAATCCACCTCCACCTACAGGAACTAACACATCATACTAATCAAAGAACAAATACCCACCTCCATAAAGTGACAAACTAGTAGATCCAAGTGAACACAAATACAATATTATGGATGACTTAAATAAGATTAAGGCAAATATCATAGTGTTTGAATTGCTTCAAATATCAAGCCAAAAGGACATGTTGATCAAAGAACTATCTGATCCTAAAGGACAAGAAACCAATAAGACATCTAATGCCCACATTGCTTTGTACAAGGAGAAAACTAAAACACCTCATTTCTTGATAATGATACATATTTTTGAAAAGAAATTGCATAATTATCTTGTGGATTCATGTGCTTCTATAAATATGATGCCCTATGCCATCTTCCAACTGTTGGGTGTAACACCTACAAAATCAAATAGGAAAGTAGTTTATATGGATAAATTAGAAGTTAGAGTAGTTGGAGAGATAAATCACATTTCCATGTAATTGGTATTTGATTCAAGGGTATAATAGTTCATTGATATGTAGGTCATGGATATATCTGATGCCTACAGTATGTTCTTGAGTAGGGATTGGTCTAGAATGTTAAATGTTTACATGGCAAACAACTTCTCCCACATGTGGCTCCCATGGAGAAGCATACCTAACCAAATTAGGGTTGAACATGAGCCTAAGATGACTCACATAATAACATAATACACAAAAATAAATGAGATATTATTTGAAGAGTTAGAGCTAAGGGTGTATGCACTTGATAAAGAAGTGAAAGCCTTCAAAAAATTCTCCATTAACATGTTTTTTATAAAATAAACTTCAAAAATTGAGGAACTAAACCAATTTTATGAGGATGATTTCCTTTATGCACCTGAAATCATTTATTTTCCTACTATCACCATAATATTTAAAGAGGTGAAACCCATTGATTTGAGTGAGAAACAAGGTTACAAACAACTATTGTTAGTATTGGGTATGGGTGAATCAAAACTTATCAAGATTAATAATGACTATCCAAATAAAGTTAAGTGGTTTGTGAGCTCTCATGATGAGAAAACATCAATTCTAGATAGCCCTATACTCACTTATGCCACAAAATATTTGTTTATAAGGTCCCTAATAGATAAAAAGCAATATGAGTGTCTATTTGGAATTAAGAAGATCAAATAATAAATCCATGTTGTAGCAACACCACCTTATTAGAATCTAAATTATATAGTTGAAAATCACCTATGGATATTGAAATTTGATAGTTCTAAATCTAAGAGTAGGTGTAGTGCTGATATAGAACTTATTAATCCAAGAGGGGAATCATACTTGGTTGATTTTCACCTGTAATTCAATTTCATGAACAATGTAATTAAGTACGAGGTATTGGTTCATGGTCTCACATTCATAGTGAAAAGGAAAGTTAAGAACCACAAGTATTTGGTGATTATGAATTGGTAGTAAAGTAGGTGAGAAGACAATATGCTTATAATGTCAAGCATTTGTCCAAGTACTGCATCTGAGTGTGTAACTTGATAGAGGATTTTGATGCATTCAAAATTCAAAATCTACTTCATAGAAAGAATTACATGGTAGATGCATTAGTTATAGTTGCTAGTACCCTTGAGCCTATAGCTAACTATAGATTGAGAATTCTTTATGGAGTTAATATCAACTCCTTATATTCTTGATAACATCCAAAACTTCCAAGTGTTCAATGATGACCAAGATATCATTGATCTAATCACCAACACAAATGTGTTTGAATCATAAATCATAGATGAAGATAATAGGAAAGAATTTGAGCTGGATAAGGAAGGGGCCATCAACTTATAAACCAACAATATACATAAATGCATGGATTCATTAAAATGTCTATTCAACATGTATCATCAATGTGAGAAAGAGAAATTAGCCCTTGCCAAAGGTGTGCTTCATTAACATTTTAATCTTGGCAATGTCAATGAGTCAAAGAACATGCTTCTAGGCATGACATGCACTAAAAAGAGAAATAAGACTTTGATTAAGCCTTAAATAAGTTTATTGATGTTATTTCATGGAGTTATGAGGACCTAAAGGTGTTTAATACATCTATTTTCATGCAAACCATTCCTCTCAAGCTAAGGGTCAAGCCATTTCAACAAATACAAAGACCAGTCAATCAATTATTATAACCATATTCAAAAAGGTATAAAATTGCTCCAAGCAAGGATAATTTTCCCTATTAGGCACTCCACATGGGTGGCTAATTTGGTGCTTGTAAGGAAGAAAAGTGGAGAGATAAGGCTCTGTGTTGACTTCTATAACTTGAATATGGCATTAAATAGGATAATTACCCACTCCCTTTGCTAGATGAAGTTCTATAGATAGTGAATGGTTCATAAACTATGTCATTCTTAGATGGGTACTCAAGATATAACCAAGTAGTGGTCAACAAAAAAGATCAAATTAAGATAATATTTACAACTAAGTGGGTAACATTCACGTATAATAGGATGTCATTCAACTTGATCTATGCAGGTGCCACCTTTTAGTGTGTCATGGATATATCATTCAAGGATGTCATTAGTAATTGCATCATGATATACATAGATGATTTAACTATCTTCTCCAAGAATAGAAAGGACCACATAAAAGACTTGAGGGTATTCCTATAGAGATGCAAATATCATGAAATATATTTAAGCCTAAAAAAGTGCATTTTTTTAGTAGCAGAGGGAAAGTTGATTGGACATGTCATCTCAGAGAGAGGCATATCTATAGATCCTGAGAGGGTGGAAGTAATATTGAAAATTGCATTTCTTGGTAGTAGAAAAGAACTGAAATCCTTCTTCAACAAGATTAACTTCATCAGGAAGTTCATCTCTAGCCTTGTAGAGATAGTCCAACCACTAAATAACATGTTAAAAAAGGATGCCAAAATTGAATGGATAACTAAAACACAAGTGGATTTTACACAAATAAAAAACATAATTGTAAATACATCAGTTTTAATCAGTCTCAATTATACAAAGCCCTTTTGCATCTACTAATTCACCTTAGAACACTCTAGTGTAGCTATTTTAACATAAAATGAAGAATATAAAGATGAGAGACTTGTTTCATTCATGAGCTCTCCACTCTATAATGTTAAACTAATATATTCAATGATAGACAAGTAAGCCTTTAATTTGATCAAGGTGGTCAAGAAGTTTAGGCACTACATTCTCTATAGCAAGGTGTTTACAATAGTTCTTGACCTAATAATAAAAGCTATGTTAATGAAAAAGGAACTAGGTGAAATAAGGGGAAAGTGGATGACTATTCTCCAAGAGTTTGACCTCGAGTTACAACAATGAAGATCATAAGAGATCAAGGGATTAGCAAGGTGATGACTGAAGTATATCCATAAATTATTTTCCAATAATACATAGTTTAGGACATTACTAATTGTCACATCCCATTTCTCTCTAAGCTAAATAGCCTATTTGATTTGTGAATTATTATGGATGTTAGTTGATTAACTAATAATTAATTAAGCTTTATGTCATATGTTGATTATGGGATAGTTATATGTTGCTTAATTTACATGAATGATTTGCTATGAGATAGATGTAATTTTTTATTTTGTACATTATGATCATGTTTGATTAGTTTATACATCAATATTTTATGGATTTAATAATGTTTTGGGTTAACTACCTTCATTTTTGTGAGGTGGATCCAGGACATATCCATTCCTCAAAGTGTGACAAAGAGAGGGCATCATTGAAGAGATGGTGTAGATGGAGGCATTGGGGGATGACATCGAGAAAAATTAGAAACCCACACACACACCATATTAGATTAACATATTTTGTGATTATTATTTGAGTTAGATAGCTATAGTATGTTTTGATTTCTATTATTTATGTCTGATGTGATCTTGTGATGTTCTATGATCATGTTGCTTGATCATGTAATTTCACTAATATAGTTGTGTACTGCATTAAATATTTGTTGATGTTATTTCTTAGTTGTTTGAATGAATCTATACCTATCTTGTTGTGAATTACTATTGTTCTAGTTATAATTGAGTGTTTGTATTAATAATGATTTTTTTGGATTCTTTGTTGTAGTAATATATGTATTCTATCACCTAGCTAAGTCAGTTTTTTAAGTGACTATTTATGTTTCTAAGGTTACTATTATCATTTATAATAGTTGTATAAACCTATAATAAAACATTAATGAATTATAATTCCTTGTAAGCATTAATGAATGATCCTAAGTTGGCATGATATAATTGACTTAAGATTAGTGCTTAGGCAATAAACATAAATTATATGCAAGGTGTTATATATTATTTCATTATTTTAAAATTATATATACATCATTGTGTTTTTTGAATATTTTCTAAAGTCTATGGTTATTTGTTTAACCTAGGAAGTTAACTTCTAGTTTGAAGGTCAAATGCATTGATATGGTCATTGTGATATGTAGATTAGTCAATTAGTTGACATTGCATGGGATTATAATGTTTAGAGACTTTGTATAAAGTTGATTTGCATGGGCACTATTGGAAGTTGATGTTGAAATTGGTAAAGTCAAATTACATGCATAAAATTATTATTAAACTAATCACTCAAACTTTTGAGATGATTAGGGTTTATAATGTATTCATTGACTTGAGTTAATAATAATTTTAGTAAAACCATTATGTGATTTTGGAAGTTTGGCTGCATGAGAAAATGGTGACAGCTGGTAGATTTATTGAGTTATTCTCATCATGCATTGTTTTAGACATTATTTTTCTACCAAGGGGAGAAATTGATGGCGAGTAAGGGCATGGAGAAGAATAAAAGAGAAGGGAAATATGTATGTGAGGACATGACATATGTGGGTGTAACAAGCAAAAGTAGAGAAAAGGATATTCAAGCTAAGAAGGGAAGGTAAATTCATTATACTTGGCATTATAATAAACATTTATAAGTTGGTGATGTATTTTAAATTCCTATGTTATAATTTGATGGATTTTTAGAAAAGAAATGAAAAGTGTTTACTATGTTTTAATTGTTTTTGAAATTATAAAAATAATTAAGGGATGAATATAGGGCCCAGTGGATGGCTCGACCATCCATAGAACCCTACATCCAACCCAGAGTAACCCTAAGTGGTATGGGTAGAGTTGTATGTTTTTTTACCATGATTATATTAGTTCTATGAAAACTCTATATAAATTCCTTTAAATTTGTAAACCCTATGAAATTATAATATGGCTATTTCATTAAAAGGAATACTTATGAATAGACTGGGTAGGGTCTTGAACTCTATTTTAAATGTTGAACCAATTTTGGGATATAAGCATTAAAACTTAAACGTAGATAAAATTTTGCATGGGTTATGCAGGATTCAACTATGTATATACCTAATTGGGAATTTGGGTAAATATGTTATAGTTTTTAATAATAAATTTGACTGTCTAATAAATTGTGAACACATACACACGTGTATGTGTGTGTATACTTGGACTAATGGTCCAATGATATATATATATATATATATATATATATATATATATATATATATATATATTCTCTAAGGTCAGGGATTTTATAATTGATTTAAGATATATGTATATATACATATTCAAGGGTTAAGGTTTTCAAATAGATTTTGTGTATTAGTTTTATATGGATTTATGAATCATGTGCATTGGATATATACTCAATATTTATTGTTAAATTATATATCACACATAGCTTTATATATACGAAATTGGGATTTAATTATTGCCAAGCCATAAAATTTTAATGGTTTGAAACTTGGTATGATGCCTATGGTAAATAATTAGTTGAGTGGGTAGTATATTATTTTGGTTGAGTTATATGATTATCAATTAAACCTACTATATATGGACTATGTAAACAATAAATCTAAGTTTATCTGTGGAATGGTGATGTCTATGAATTACATACATTTAGATTGGTTTTTGATTTATGAGTGAGACCCTTAAATAGTTTATAAGAAGACTGAGTATGGAATTAAATAGTATATTGTATGAGGCATATTTAGGTGGTCAAGGACTGAGATATATTAACACAAAATTCTCAAGTTTTAGACATACTCAACTCAATGTATATCTTTAATCATTTTATATGCAAGTTATTTGAAATATATTATGATTTGAGTGAATTTTGTATTTTGAAATAATGGAATTGGTAATCATTGTTTGGATATGTTTGAGTTTTTAATCACATAATTTTTGTGAATTTTAGTCAAAACAAATAAATTGGGGATTATCTAGCATATTAATAGTATTGAGATAATTTATTCTAGCTTGAATGTATACTGAGAGTATACAAGATACTCTAAGATCATAGACAGTGGATGTCTACTTAGAGTATAACATATACATTATCAACTTTGTGATTGTATATAATTTAATGTGAGAGTTTAAAAATAGTATATGTGTATAAAATATATGAATGTTGATAGTGTTATACATCTAAGTTGATTATACCATATATATAGATGTACGCAACTTGTATGCTGGTAATCATTATTATATAGCAGGGTATTATAGGTGCTTTGTTATGTATTTAATGTTTGGATGAAGCATATTTAATTATTTAAATATAAATATTATAGAGTTTTTTTATGACTAAATTTTATTATATATGTGGAATATGAACAAATAAATAAACTGTGATTAATGTTACATTTTTGGGATGAAAGAACATTTCAAGTTACTTTGTGATATTGAGTAACCTATAGTCTAGATATAATTCTTACTTAGATGGCATGTTTATATTGAGGACTATTTATGATTATGTTTATTATTCTATAATAAACTACATGATATTAAATTTAATACATTACATTTGATTTACTAAATGTATGTATTTGATATTTCTATACTTAGCATATTTATATGTGCTAATAGGAAATATTCTAATGAAATCTATTAATTTTATATTATTATATATTTTAACCAAATATTGCATTTATGACACTCAATAAGTAGTGGATAGATTCTACTAGATTAATTAGCACCATGAATGCAAGATGAGGTGTAATCCAATTGAGTGGTGTGTATGAAATTGACTGATCTTAGAGACAATTAAGTATTTGGAAACTTTGGCCAAAGTAATATTTATAGTTAAAAATTGTCATTTCATGTATTGATATAGTTTTCATATTCGTGTGATATCATGTTAGAACAAATTTATTTATGATACAAATCATGTATTAGATATCTTACAGCACATAGGTTCTAGTTTATCACTCTGAATTCCCCCACTATCATTATCTACCCATCCATGAAGGGAGGGTCATTCCCTTGTTGGGAGATAATATGAAGGATCAATGTTCTATGGTTGGAGTGCAAAAGAACTTGAATAATGCTCTCTCTTCCCACAACAATACTATACTAGAGACTAAAATTGAGATTACAGATAGATACTTGAGTCATGGAGACTCGCACTCCATGGATCTTTATATCTTTGTATTATTATTATTATTATTATTATTTGAGACATTATTAATTGATGAAATTATACAATTTATTCATTGTACTTCTAAAATAGTAGCTATAATGTTGTATCATCCATGGCTAAAATTGTATTATTAATTTAATGAAATAAATGTAGTCTTTATTATTTATTTAGCATTGTTCATGATTTGCTATATCATTTTCATGGTGATCATTAACTAAATGGATTAACTATAAACCCTATGGGGTTAACTAATATAATACATTTAGTTAAATATCACTTAGTTATATTTATCATGGTGAAATTTGTTAGATGAATATGTGTAATTAATTAAATTTTTTATGCTATTGTGGTAAAACCCAATGGGGTTATTACATTATGGTATCATAACTAAGGTTGAAACTCTAGGACTTAATGTGTTCAATAACTCAAATATATTCTCTTGTTAAGCATGAAGAATAATGGTGCATGCTAGACCAAAAGGTGAAGGTACATCAAATACCCATCCCCATGTTGATCCAAATCAATTCACCACTGAACAAGCTATGAAGTTGGATCAAATCCTCATAACCATGAAAGAGTCTAGGGACCAAATCAGGAACCTAGAACATGAAATGTATGGCCATGAAGAGGTGAATGCTCAAGAAGAACATAAAGAGCATCTTGCTAAGTAGGAACATCCTCAAGATTAGAGGCATAAGGAAGTAGCATATGATGCAAGAGATTGAGTAGCTATAGAGTTGGATCATGACATGAAAAAAGTGAATCCACCCATGTTTGATGGAGCTATATTTGGAAATGGAGCTAAAGCATGGCTAATAGATATGGAGAAATATTTAGAGATTTAAAATTAATTTGAAGTAATGAAAGTAGTCTGGGGATATTATTATCTTTTTGGTGAAGCAACAACTTAGTGGGCAACCAAAAAGCTTAAGATGAACCTTTAATCTACCACCACCACCACCACTTGGGAATAGTTTGTGACACTGTTTAGGTCATAATGTCTTTAACAATACTTTTATTAGAAGCTTACATGTTTTTAAAATATTAATCAAAGACACATATCAGTGAATGAATATTGGGATCAATTCACCAAGCTCCTTAAGTATGTATCTCAATATCAGGTAGATGAGAGGTTTAGGATAAGAAAAATCATCATGGCATTAAAACCTCAAATTGGTTGTAAAGTAGATGTGCATGGGACATCTACCATGGATAATTTTTTTGAGAAGGCAATCAAGCAAAAACATAAATTTAAATCTCTTTCCTAAGTTAGAGATAAGTTTAAGAAGAAGTTTGGAAGTTCTAAACCAAAAAAAAGAAAAACTGGAAGCAGAGGATTGGAGACTACAAGAATCAGTTTAAGAATTAGAATGCCAAGTTTAATAGTGGTTTAAGGAACATGAAACCTAAAACTGGTTTCAAGGGAGGTTTTAAGGGAAACTAATAGTCTGACAAGAAAGTACTTGTATGAGGTTTCCTCATTTTTTTAGGTGTCCATTATGCTTTAAAATGTCCTCAAGACAAGTCAAAGAACAAGAATTCTGATCCTCAGTAGGGTAGTTTTTAGCAATATATTCATGTAGTTGTTGACAATCACCAGGATGAGTATCAAGCTTCACCCATAAAAATGTTAGGTATTTTGTTTGATCATCTAGTTTCTATTTTGATTGACATGAGATCTAAAGAATGTTTCATTGCTCCTAGAATTCTTAGTAAATTATCTAAAAAAATTGGAGTTATGGTGAATGCATGGTCAATATCATATGGAATGAGTCTAAGGTCAAAATTGACAAGAGTTTAATTGAAGAGGATATTAGGATGCATGAATTCACTATAATAGTGGATCTTTATGCTACATCATTAAGGTCACATAATGTGATCCTAGGAGTCAATTGGCTTGTAGATTATAAAGTTAAGATTGACTATTATCTAAATAATGTTGAGTGTTAAGATGATCTTTTAAATCAAACACAACTTTAGGGTGAGAGAAAAGGGAGTTGAAGCTAAGGCAAATTTATATAATTCAACTCAAGAAAGCTTAGAGAAAATGATACTAGGCATTTATAGTTAAGATAAATGAGATGAAGGAATCTAAGTAACCATCTATTGATGATTATCCTTTTCTAAGGAACTTTCAAGATGTGTTTCTAGAAGAATTACCAAGATTTCTAGCTAAGCATGAGTTTGACTTCTTAATTGATATCATACTTAGATTAGAAATATAGTGTAAGACATCACATAGGATGATGACCACTGAACTAGTTGAGTTAAAGGCTCACATTTAGGATATATTATCTAAAAGGCTGATTTGACCAAGTGTGTCACCATGGGATGCACCAATTTTCTTCATCAAGAAGAAGGATGTTACTCTTCACCTATGTATTGATTATATGATGTTGAACAAAATGATGATCAAGAATAGATATCTATTTCCATGCATTGATTATCTCTTTAATCAAATATGAGGGGCAATAGTCTTTTTAAAAAATAAACTTAGAGCAGGGTATCATCAGTTAAGAATCCATGATGAGGATATTCTGAAAAAAAAATTTAGAACTCAATATGGGCACTACAAGTTCATAGTGTTACCATTTGGGTTGACAAATGCTTTAGTAACATTTATGAATTTTATGAACACTGTGTTCAAAGATTATTTGGATCAATTTGTTTTGTTTTTTCTATATGACATCCTTGTTTTAGAAAGGGGGCATCAATTCATCAAGTTAGGCACTCATTCAGTTGTCCAAGTTAGTTCTAGACTCATTACAACTAGACACAAACATAGTATATTCCCATAGCACTTACCATTTATCACTCAACTGCACTGGCATTAGTTCACATAAGGTACTAACCTTATGCACTCACTCAAAGTAAAACAAATAAAGAACCAAGGCCTCCATTGGGCTAGTTGTGCCATGGTACAAGATTTCACTTATAGGACTAGGTCATTTCAACATAGGCTTTAGGTATATTCATTGGTGTAAGCCTTGTATGGGCTAAGCCTAATGGTCTATAAGCACAAGTCTATTTTGGGTGATGAGTTTTGGACATAGGGGTGAAAGCTTATACTAGGTTAGTTCTATAGTCTCAAGGGTGTAAGCCTTTATTTCACTAGGCTTAGCATCATTCAGGCACTTTGAGGGGTCAAAGGAATGATTTAGCTCAAGTGTTCATGTTTTGGCTAGCACTTCTTAATAAAGGTATCAAATACTGGGCACATGACTCTCCTTACACTTAGCCTATTTCATAGAGTATGCTAACATCATCACTTAGCATAGAGATGCCATTAATCAATATAAACTAGAAGATTGAAAACAACATTTTTAACATTACTATATTGAGATTACCACATTATAACTAGTACATTCATTGCACATTTCAATAGTAAAGAAAAATGCATTAAAATTAGAACCACCATGTTTACTACAACCATTCTTCTTCATTAGTTAAATCTTATAGAAAATAGAGTATTAGTTCATTACGAAAAGAATAGAGTAAAACCTATCTTATGCTACTTAACTACCTAGAGGCTCACAGGCGAGTTTCGGTGTATACAATTAGAGACTTAATAGAATCCATACTAATTCTCATAATAATGACATCCATAAAATTATATCTAAAACTAATTTTATAGAGCTTTGCTACATCCAATTTACATCATCGCTTCACTGGTTTGGTCTTGATTTTATAGCATACAGGAGCATCTCTTTGACAGGGTGGAGAACACATGATGGGTGTTGATCTGGAGAATTTTTTGATCATCCCATTGGATCCATCACCTTTTACCCTTCACATTTTGGTATCCACATGTTGTTACTCATAAAGGATACCTTGAAGATCTATGTGCCAATTAACTACCTACTAGCTAGCATAAGATATGTATTGATTCCTCCAGCTAACACCAAGATACCAAAATAGCAATCATGCCAAGTGATTGTCTCATACTGAGATGTATATCATGCTAGCATATATCTCATTCTTAATGAATTAGGGGCCCAACATTACCCCATACAAAATTTCTAGTCCATCCTCAGACTAGGCTAGCAAAGCTTTGGCATGTAGAACTCAGGTGCACTCTCCTTAAGTTTGGTGCTACATTCCTCAAAGCCCTTGATAATTAGATTGATTTCCTTAGTATTGATATCTATTTACATTAAGGTGGTGCTAAGTGCAAGTACATCTATCTTCTCTAGCTCTTTTCTAAAGGCCTCTATATTTTCCTTATATTTTGTCACTCTTCCATCTAGGATTGCTCCTTATTCACAAGCCTTAGTTTATAAGGTGAATAAGAGTGCTTCTAGGTTCTATTCCCAGTCCTTTATCTATGTGATTAGATCTTAACCCTACCCATTATTTATGCATGATCTGCCTTGCTTATAGAGTATACCTATGTCATTAGCTCTTCCTTCTCTCCCTTTACCTACTTGAGTCACACCTCTATGACTAATGTTTGGTTGGAAAAGTTCATGAAGATGGCATTGGCTACATCTATGCCTTTTTAAAGGTTTGTGAAGAGGTCCTTCACCTCTTAAAGCTTGGTAGCTAGCTCCCTCTATATCATGACATATGGGTCTTCTTCTTCTTCTTCTAGCATCAGATTTAGTTTCATCCTTAGGAGCATATGCTCTACTAGCACACATACTTTATCAACCTCTGAGAGGTTTGATGTATCAACATTGATGAAAAAGGATGGGTTGGCTATCTCTATGCACTCACATAACTACTACAGTTTGAACTTCATGGCCTATGATTTATCTTAGGCATCCTTACAAAGTTTCTTTCATTTCTTTGATCTATCATCATTGATGATGTTCTTTCACATAACTTTAGTAGCCATTTAGATAAGTACATTTATAGGTTGGTATGGTTCATGGTGTAGGGATTTATGATGAATGAGTCATGCCCTTTTTTAGGTTTATCCATGCCCAATATGGCCTTGTGAGGCACCTAAAAGTGAGGCTCATCTATGTAGATATCAAATATGCATGGTGAATTTAGGGGACATGTATTTAAACATATATAAATTGTCCTTTGTCCACCCCTTCTACATTTTTTACCTTATGTTCAACACCATACCTTCTTCCTTGATGATGTCCAACTCCATTTTATCTTCTTCCCCCTCACTATCCCTACCACTTTCTTCAATGCTTTCCTTTGAGGACTCATCTTATTGTTCTACAAGGGGTTCTTTGAGATTTTCCCCTTTGTCCACTTCTTCTTGAGGTTTGTCAGTGCTCACCTCCAAGTGTGTTAACTTGACACCAACATCACCTTATTTATATTTCTAATGGGGTTCCTTGACAATCTTCTTTTGTTTTTTTTCCAAGGCACCAACATCACCTTCTTTTTCTTTAGGCACACCTTCACTACTTGGTTGCACCTATTATGCAGCTTCATTTACTATCCTAGTGGGGGCACTAGGTACCTTCTTTACTTTCTCAAGGTCTAATTTTTTTATTATGGGAAGCTTTTTCATCTTCTTCTTTCTCTTGGCCTTCTCTTCCTCAAGATTTTCCTCCTTGGCCTCAGAATTTTCAATATCTTCTTGACTCATGTTGGATTCCTTCCAAGCCTTCCTTATCTTCCTCAACACCAATGCCATCTCAATTCATTCCTCATTATGGCCCATTTTATTCCACAACCTTCTCTTTTCATCCTCTATTTGTGGAGGTTGTGTGGACAACTCTTTGGATGAGGTGTTGCCCAACTTCTTTATCTCTTCAAGCATAGTGGTAGTGCCACCTTGGATGGCCTTATAAACATCCCCAACACTGGGCTCCTCTCCCACTTCAACTTTTTGTACAATGTAGACTTGTGTTCCTTATTATTTTGACTCTTCCTCTATATCTTCCTCCCTTTCATGTGTGCAAGCCTCTTCTATCTCCATTTCTTGTAAATTAATTATAGGGAGTGAAATGGGTCCCTTGGACTTCTTCTTTTATTCTTATTGGAGGAAGGAGTCTCTAGTGTGAAAGTCACGTGCTTCTTCTTTGGAGATGAAGGAGTTGATTCTTCACTAGAGGTGACCATCAACTTGATGTGCTCTTGAATTTATTCAAGTGTCTCTCCTCACTTTTTTTTGGGAGACTTTTGCTACGTTACTAGTGCTAGCTTCCCTTCATTACCAATTTAGAGGGGGAGATCATCATCTTTTCCAAGGTTTATGCCCTTATTTCATAGCTTCATCTCAAATATAACATTAAGATACACTAATTTATCTATTATCTCTAAAGGGGATGGAGGTTTTTTTAGTCAAAGTCATCCTCCTTTTAATTTGTGGCTTTTTCTCTAGGGCACACCTACTAGTACCTCAACCTACTCCTTTCCAAATCATGACTTTCATTGGGATATCTAGTTCTTGTGAATTGGGAATCCTCCTTAGCACCTCCCTAAAATATTTTATGGAAAATGCATAAGGGAGTTTAAGCTATCTAAATAGGTTACCATCTATGAGCACTAGGCACACTACACAGAAATGTTGCATGATGGTGAAGGTCTTCATTCCAAACATGTGCTGGGGATCTCCTATAGGATACATCATTCAATCCTGAATGCCTCTATGTATTGAGCAGACCATCCTAGTACTCATGTATTATATTTTTGGGAGAAGGAGGGTGGGTAGGTGAATTTTTGGTATTTCAATGCTGGGGAGTCCTTGTGTACCAAGAAGAACCAAAGATTGTCTTTATCACCATCAAGCATGTCGATCTCCTCCATCACTTTTAATATTAACATAGACCCCTACCTAAAGGTCTCTCATGACTTGTTTCACTCTAACATATTCTTCACCATCTATTTAAAAATGAATTTTTCAATATTGAACTTGAATCCTTATGCTGTGTGGTTGGTGATGCATAAGTAGGCCTTGTTCATGTTAATACACCATCTGTTAGGGCATAGTTTAGAGCTCATGAGGTGAAATTCAACCCTTATATTAGGGTCCTTTATGTCCTTGATATAGAATGTAAAAATTTCCTTGTAATAACCAAGGAATTTCATAGCCCTCTCTACTTTTGCATCATTATCCATCATTAGGTGGATGTCTACACCTGAACCTGGGAACTCAGTGATTCTACTAATGAGGTGCTTTGATATCTGCATACATCTCCCTATTAAGTAGAATACATCTCTATATATGCAAAAAAGGAATAACTACATGAGTTCCTCTAGCTTACCAAAACATGGAAACTCATACAGCTAGGTTACATCGGTGGTTGTAAGCCTATCTTAGATGGAGATGTCAAATAACATTGTGTCCACCTCCATCATTTTGCTCATGTTAACCCCCAAGTCTTAGTTGAAATATTTCATATTACTCAGTGTGTAATGGTTGTATTCTTTCAACTTACAAGTGTGCAAAAAAGATACCAAAGTTTCCCCCACCAAGAGCTTAGGGGGAAACTAAATTTCTCTACATTATATCTTGGCGAGCACCTTAGGGTTAACCTCAATGATGCTAACTCTTTTAACTAATTGTACCTTATTAGTCATAATAGATATCTCTTCTACTATCCATGCCCTCTTGGTATCATTTTGTGCTTGTGATGGACCAAAACTCATTCATTTCTTTCCCATTCTGAACCGGCTAGTGTTGAAATGTGGTCTATTTATCTTCTTGAAACTTGTAATATTTCTTGGCATTTCCTCACAGTTGTGGGGTCTACAATTATAACTTTAGCTCTTAAGCTTTGTTTACCATTAATGGTGGCCTTGGTGTCACTCTAAATATCTTGTCTTTTTCTTTCCTAATTATTTTCCCACATTCCTCTATTCCAATCTCAATGAGAATGTAATATCTTTACCTATTCAATCATTCTTATTTGGTGATTACGGATGCTCAGGTTTCTCTATGATAGCATTTTCTCACTTTGGCTCTGGTTCAGATATAGTTATGATCTATATTTTGGGTTAAAATTTGCTTAGGTTTTGTAACCTAAATCAGTGTATCATCGACTTCTTTATACCTTAAATTTAGCTACCCTCTTTATTATAGGTGAGTAATGGTGTAAAAATGCATGGATTTCTTGGAATCTTCTTAAACCCATAAAATTCATGAAAATTTACTACCACATTCACATTTATTATGGATCTTTGTGCCTCCACCATCACTACATTAACTTCCCTTAATGACATTTTTGGTGAAGTGATCAGTGATTCAAATGGTCACTTCTCACCTACCATTATGTCGATGCCAACTTGTCTTGATGATCTTACTCCTATGCTTTGTTCACCTTGACATTATCTTCACCCTTCTCATGGTAACCTAGGTATAGTGCTTCACATGTGCATGATTAAACCTCCTTGATTCTATCTCCTTTTCCTAATGTGCTTCATTTCTAGCATGTTTCCATTCCTTGGTTGATTTCTTGTACTTTCATATCTTGATTTGGCCTGTCCTACCCCATACAAATTCCTGCACTGGTCCTCCAGTGCTTCATTTTTTAGGTTTATCTTGATTTATTGTGTATGAGCATATGTTATACCTCCTTTTTATCTCTTGTACACTAGCATCTTGTGCAAATCTCTTTGTCACTTAGTACTCACATTATTCAAAGTTTGGCAAACTCCATGCACCCAAAACTTAGGTGTTCGGCCTTAGGTGCTTAGAAATCACCCATGCTCAACTCACCCAACTAGATTTATGCATGTAAGCACCATAATTATCCTAAGGGCCTAAACCACCTTGCTTATTCACTTGTCATAAACACCATAAAACATCATAAGATCTAGAGAAACATTTGTCTTACACCAAATTTTATTCTGGTCAACACAACATAACTAACTTATGACCAGGAAGTTAGTGTTATAATGGTGTAAGTGCCATATTATTGACTATAAGGCTTTATTTAGTTACCATTTAAATGTCTAGGGAGCATTTCACTTATTAACATGTGCATCTTGCACACACCAATCACCAATATGTTGTGGATGACATAAGGACACATCCACCTAATTTACAACTTTGCTTAGGTGCTTAAGGTACTTGTAAACATAGAGAAAGACCAATGATCCTTTGGTTAGTACCTTATGCTTAATATGCTTGTCATGCCACAATTTCTAGAATGCTTTCTCTATCTGTTGACTCTAACTTTCTTGGGTGCACGTCTCATCCAAGTGCTCCAAGTATTCCAACCATATGCTTAGAGATTCCTCATCATCCAAATGATTAATATGCATAATCCACAATAAGGGCACCATGAAATCCATTTATAAAACAATCTTTGTGATAAACACTAGTTGGAATGGTGTAGCCTTGTTCAGACACTTATAGGTAGTGTGGTACGACCATCATACTACTGATACCTAATCATCCCAATATTTATGATTAATATCACATATATTTGTGAGGCACATTCCCAATACCTTATTAAATGCATCAATTCTTCCATTTGATTAGGGATGATAATGGCTTGTCTTATGGTGTGCCACCATGTATTTGATCAATAATATTTGTATAGTTTCATTTAAGAAGTTTGTGTCTCTATCTCTAGTTAGACTAAGTGGGAACCCATATCGACTGATTATATTCTCCCATATAAACCTTATGGTAGTGGTAGCTATGCAATATTTGGTTGGTACTACCTCAAACCACTTCGTGAAATAGTCTATGGACACTAAAATCTATCTTGTACCTATGCACCTTGCTATGGGAGTGATCAACCCAACAAATTCAATGGCCCATTTTTTAAATGGTGCTTGGGCAAGAATGGGAATGAGAGGCATCTCATCCTAGTAGTTGGTATTTCTTATGCACTAGTAGATGTCATATGTCTTGGTGCAATATTTTACATCTTGGAATAGACTTGGCCACCACAAGCCTGATTACAACACTTTGCATGCCATTGTGTCTCCAATGTAACTACCTCCTACTCTACCCTCATGTGCTTCTCATAAGATAGAGTCTCTTTCTTGTTTTAAGACACATTAACACAAGAGTTCATCTAAGCTAAATTTTTATACTTCCTCACTAATGAGCTAAAAGGGGGTAGCACAAACTATGAGCTATTTTTTTCTTTAGTTGCCATAGTCTAGGGCATATACCCAAATGTTATAAAAGCAATCAAGTCCTCGAGGATGCACTAGACCCTATAGATTTATTCATCTGGAATATTGTCCTCAATAGGTATGATTGCATTACCATATTCAATGTGGGACAAATGGTCTGAGCTCAGGTTCTATTTTCTTAGATTTAGGATAACTAAGAACTAGAATTCTTAGAACACAACTATCCATATATAAATGCACCTATGGAGACTGAGCTTATTCATGAGGTAATTAAGTTCCTGGTGATTAGTGAAGAAGATGAATGGGGTTATTAATAAGTATTTATTAAATTTATGTAGGACATAAACCATGACAAATGCCTCATGATTTATTATTGTATAGTTCTACTCTACTTGGGCCAATTTCCTGCTTGTGAAGGAGATGGGATGATCCATCTTGCCTTCACTAGGTTGTGCAAGAATGGTGCTAATTTTAGATCCAAATACATTGACATGGATGTGTAATAGATTCATCAAATTAGGAAATTATAGTATCAGTGTGCTAACTAATTTGAGTTTCAAAGTTTTAAAGGCATCATCTTACATTGTGCCCCAATAGAATAATCCATATTTGTACAAGATCTCTTTTAGAGGTGTCATAATCTTTGCATAGCTCCTTATGAAATTTTTATAGTATCCATAATGGCTAATAAAGGCATGAACATCTTTCTATGTGGGAGGGATTTGGAGCTGTAGGATAATTTCAATATTCATGGGATTGATGAGTAGACCATATTTGTAATCCTAGGCAAGGTACTGAATAGTTTCATGAAGATGCACTTCTTGAGGTTAAAGGATATCTATAACTTTTTTCACCTCTTAAAAATGAGGAACAATTTATTATAATGGTCCTTCACTATCCCATACATAGTCTAGTCATCTAAATACACAGAGAAACTTGTGAATGAAGTCCTTAAATGTAGTGATCACCAATCTGGAGAACATGATTGGTGCATTCTTGAGTCTAAAGGGCAACGTGTTATATGTGAAATAACCCCATTATATCACCAAGTTTGTTTTTGGCTTACCCTCCTTAATCTAGACTTGATGGTATCCTAAGAACCCATCAATGAAAGTGTATATTTTTTAGCCTATGATGCCATCAAAAATTTTATCGATGAATGAAGCTGGGAAGGGGTAAGTGATGTAGGTGATATTTAAAAATCTATAATTGATGTAGATATAGATGCACCCATATTTATTGATTCTAATAACCATGGGGCTCACCCATTAAGATTATTACATAGGGTAGATGATGCATGTGACTAGCATATCATTAATCTCCATTTTTACCTTAGCATAGAGATTGGGGTTCATTCTATAAGGGTAATTTTTGATAAGTCTTACATTGTTGACTAGATTTATGCTCATTTTCCAAAGGGATGGGTGGGTGTCCTTCATATCTCAATAATTTTAAGGGAACAAGTCTTGAAACTCCTTTAGGAGATCCATAATTCATGCTAACTCTATGTTAGACAAATATGCACCTAGAGTAGCCATCTTTGGTTACCCTTCTGAGTTAATGTCTATCTTGGTAGTTTTGAGTGGCATGTAGTAAGGATCATTCCTATCCTAATGTAAATCCTTAATTTTCCTACTTATCTTAGTTGTTTCTATGTGAAGATGAGTAGGGTCTTCTTCATCAGGGGTGTTATCCTCCAATTGGCACACTTACTCTTTAAAAAATGTTGGGAGTGCCAAACCCTTTTCCCTAAACATGCATTTTAGGCACTCCTCTAGGATTTTAGTGTCCTCAAACACTACCTTATGAACTACTTGTAGTGGTTCAATAAATTCCAAGTTCTATGAAAAAAAAGAGAAGGTGTGCATGAATTACTCCTTAAGTGTATCCTAATTGGCCATATCATGACACATCTCATTGATGGTGTACCATGCTCACACCCACGTCTTTAGGGTCCTATAGAAGGCATGCACCCATAGGCTCTTTGGGGTGTTCTCATCATAGATAGTCTATATTTATTTTCACAAGCACACATACACAATAGGGTCAGAGTCACTAGAGTAAACATAGATGTCCAGGTCTTTATTGCTTTTATTGAATCTAGTGTAGATGGATAAATTTACATGTTGCCAAGTTGGTAATCTAGGCCTTTGCACTACCCACCAATGAGTAGCAGTGATATTCAAAGTATACATTAATTCCCACATTTTATCTACCTCCTTTGGGATGCATGATTCAAGGTTGAAAACATACTCTTCCATAGGATTTCTCCCCTCATATTTTGGGAGTGATACAAGTTTACCTTTACTCAGGTGAAACACTCTCTTTCCCTTCTTATCAGAAAGGACTTACCTCTTAGGAGTGCAATCAATTTGGACTTAGTTCACCTTTACTTGTTTTAGCACTTTTGCTTATACTAGGAAATACCTTCAACCAATGGTATCATAAGCTTCTTCAACCCATCAGTTGTAACCAAAATTGGTGGTATCTAAGGTTGATTATCCATATTACCAAAAAATCACTCCTTGATCATTAGGGTTGAGAGTCTCGATACCTTATGACATGATTTTATATATGTGGTTGATCTCAGCCTTAAGATAAATACTCTACATAAGGTTCCTTGATCAGTTGAGAGGGGGATCACTACCCTCTCCTCTCTACTTTTAAAGCTAATATAACACCTTTTGAAGTACATACATGTATTATTCACATAACACTATAGCCTTCTAAGGAGCACTAGATAATTGTTTTATTATACCAACTCTATGACTTTGAAGTCAACATGAAACTCAATGCCCATGATATCTATAATGGCGCTCTTTATAATTTTGATTAGTTGCACTTGGGTCTTGTTAGCCATAAAAACCACATGAGGGGAAGGCCTCAAGGCTAGCCCACCCATCTTATCCCATGCATTCTTGGTTAATCTATTGACCTTGGTACCTTGTTCATAAGGACCTCACATACATACCATCCATCAATGGTGGCATTCACAAGGAGTTCTTGATCTTACTCTGCATTATGTGTATGCCTCACTTCTCATGCCCTCTCCATGTGTGGCATGAAAACTTTAACTAGATTTTGATTTGCATGTTCTAAAAGTAAATTCTTCAATAGGGGAAACATCCCTTTCATTTTTTAGGAGGTGAAATATCTCTATTAGCTCTTGTACCTTAGGCTCCTAGATATCTAGCTTCTTATGGGAGGTGAAAACCTACACTTCAAGGTCTCATGCCAGTTGGAGCTCTCCTTACTAGTTTTTAATGACACTCATGGGCTATTATAAAACATACTTCTAGCATACAAGGTATGGGTAAGGAGAAGCTTTGGGTTCAGGATATGTTATACACTCAATGTAGCTCTGATCCCCATATTCTAGGTGTAATTTTTGTTTTAGCATAATTGGCTACTGAATAGTGAATCCACTATGAGTAATCACCTGCACCTTGAGTGTCTCTGCATTGGTTACTCATTCCTATGCCTAATCATTCCTATGCCCTTGTCTATGCTAGGCCTACATTGGGTTAACTTTCTATACAAGTTAGGGAATTCCTCAACTTTATGGGTTCCTCAACAATACCCACATGTGGGATGTGTAGGGTATTTACAGTGATAGTGTTTTGTGGAACCACACTTATAACATGAATGGGGTGGGAAACTTCCACCCTAACATCTTCCACCTCACCCTCTGGTGATTTTTTGCATTCCATACCTTGCATTATATTGGCCATAGCCCATATTACCTTGATTATCTTGCCCTTTAATAGCTATGGCTATCATGTGCCTCTTTCCATGTTTTCATGCATCTCATTAATTACTCGATAATTAGCAATAGTATGAGTGTAGGCATCACATAATAGATATTAGATGATTGTGTTAACTTGAATGGTACATTACAACAAAGGGTAGTTTTGAACATCATGTACCTCATGACAAACCTCATAACTTAGAAGCAATGTGTGCATATTCCTTGGAGGGTAGTTATTTCTATTATGTCCTTATATTTTACAGTTAGTGCACCATAACCCACCTCAAGTGTCTTGTGATGAACTAGTGATAATATTTTGGAGTTGGGAGGCTATGGATTTAATTTATGCCTTCATTATATGGGTGATCCCAATATTAGTGCTTCTAATTACCTTGGCCCTGAACATGGATTCAAACACTTTGTGAGGGTCTATGAATGTCTTCATGGAGAGTGTTCTTCTCAATGATACTAGAAACCCTCCAATGAACCATTGTGTATGTTATGAGGGGTGAATGTCATAAGGAATCTTGGAAAGGAGAGCCTTGGACCTTGCATCATATAGGCACACACTCTTTGAGAATCTTTGGTTAATCTCCTTGAGTATGGTGAAGCTCTTTTTTTAAAATTTTGGTATGTCAAATCCTTCAAGAATACCTCCTTTAAGGTGTTGTAGTCAACCATATCATGGTTAGGATCAAATTTCTTAATCTAATAGAGTTATTTTGAACTATGTTGAATTACACTCTAATTGGGTGATGCCCCACATGTGCCATTGTAGTTCACACTTTAGCACATGATCTATGACATTATCCACACCACAATACTTTGGTAAGTGCATGACCATCTCATAGTATATTTGTTTTGGGTCCCAAATAACATCTAAGGTATTTGTACTCCTAGGCTCTATCTTGGTGGTGGTCATTTAATGCCTCTAACTACTAGGTTAGGTGTTGGCCCCATTGTTATTATTGGTACTAAAAATGTGGATGGCACTATACTACTAACTTATGGCACCAGACCACTTCCTATAAGCTATTTCCTAATCTATGATGCTAACATTGATTGAGCTGGAATGCTTGTGCTCATGTTCTATTATGGTGAGATAACATCTAATGGTATATAGGTATCCTCACTCAATTCCTCATAGGGAATAACTTGTTAAATCATAAAATCTTGCTTTAAGTCTATAAAATACTCAAAGTCTATGTTGAAAATAGGGTCAGTTATCACTCTTCTTTCTTCTCATGGGGGATCTAACACATGATCTTACATGACAAGTTTAAACTGGGAAGGCACATTTGACACATCTTCAATTATCAAATTTTTTAGGAACCTAGTGCATTCCATAAACATCAACTATTGAGCTTGATTTATCACTTCATTATTTCTCTCTTCCTCATGCTACTATAATTCAGGAGATCATTCCCCATGCCCTTCCTACTCACTATAGGTTCTTTTTGCACTTCTAGGTTCCAGATCTTTCATTAGCCTACACCATCTCTTGTTATAAGTTTGTCTCTTGAGTTCTCGAGTGTCAATCTACTCATCTCCTTCCATTGTGCTTCACCTACACATCCCCTTTTCCCCCTTTGCACTTGATCATACATGAAAGGACCTTAGCCTTCCATTCCCAAAGTCATAAAGCCATAATCCACCATTAGTTTATTGATTTATGTGCCAAACTCTTTCATAAACGTGCCTTTAGGTTTGCATAAAAATTGATACTCTACTTCTTTAGGGCAGGAGAAAGTGGAAATAGTAAACTCAAGCATGTAAGTGTTTAGTGCTCCTTAACATCATTTGTCTACTACTCTCATCTAAGTGTCATCTAGAGTCTCAAGTCTCTCTAAGCACTCTTTCATCCACTCAAGGCACTATCCATAGCATCATCTTCTATGGGTCACATAGGTAGCCAACCATCAGTATATATGCTCAAGAAATTCCTAAAAAAGACCTTTTATAAAGCATAATATAGGTTGTTTTGAACCTAGTTTCTTGGATTATGTCCTCTATAGATTGGATGCTTTAGTGTAAAGTTCTCTTCTACCTATTTCAACTAGCACTTGATGTTCTCAAGTGAGAGTTAGAGCATTGTTCTTTTGCATCATTGTATAAAAAAAATTCAACACAAGTCATAGCAATGAAACTAAAATGTTGTAGAAAAGGGGGTGTCAATTCATTAATTCATCAAGTTAGGCACTCATTCAATTGTCCAAGTTAGTCTTAGAATCATTACAACTAAGTGTAAACATAGTATATTATTGTAGAGCTTAACATTTATCATTTGACTATGCTAGCATTAATTCACATAAGGTGCAAAACTTATGCACTCACACAAAACACAATAGAGAAAGAATCGGGGCTTGAATTAGGCTAGTTTTTCCATGGCACAAGATTTCACTTATAGGATTTGGTCATTTCAATATAGGATTTTGGTAGATTCATTGGTGCAAGCCTTGTTTTAGCTAGGCTTGATGGTCTATAGGCACAAGCCTATTTTGGGTGACTAGTTATGGTCATAGGGGCACAAACCTATATCAGGTTGGTTTTGTAGTCTTAAGGATGCAAGCCTTTGTTTCACTAGGCTTAACATCATTTAGGTTCTGTAAGGGGTTAAACAAATGATTTAGCCCAAGTGTTCATGTTTTAGCTAGCATTTCTTAGCAAGTGTATCAAAGCTTGGGCACATGAATCTCCTTACACTTAGGCTATTTCATAGAGTATGTTAATGTCATCACTTATTATAGAGATGTCATTAGTCAACATAAACTAAAATCTTGCAAACAACATTCTTAACATTACTATATTGAGATTACCACATTATAATGAGTACATTCATTACACATATCAATAGAAAAGTGAAAGACATTCAAATTCAAAGAATCATGTTTAATTCAACCATTATTCATTATTCAAAGCTCATAGAAAATAGAGTATATAGTTCATTATAACAAGAATAGAGTAAAACCTATCTTATGCTACTTAACTACCTAGAGGCTCACATGTGAGCTTGGGAATATATAATTAGATCCTTAATGGTGTCCATACTACTTCTCATTATAATCACATCCATAATATTATATCTATAACCAATTTTGTAGAGCTTTGCTACATCCAATTTGCATCATTGATTTAATAGTTCAAACTTGGTTTTATAGGACACAAAAGCATCTCTTTGATAGAGTGGAGAGCATATGCTAGGTGCTAAGCTAGAGCTTTTGTTGATCATTTCATTAACTTCATCACCTTGTGTTTTTTCCACTATAGTTGCTATGTGTTGCTACTCATAAAGGATGCCCTGAAGATCTGGGTGTTAGTTAACTGCCTACCAATTGGTGTAAGATATACATTTATTCCTCTAACTGGCACCAAGATAACAAAATAACAATCATGCCAAGTGATTTACTCATGTCAACATGTCTACCATGATGGATTGGATCCCATACTTAATGAATTAGGTGACCAATAATCCTTATTTATTATAAGGATGAGGAAGAGCATCTACAATGTCTAAAACTACCTTTACAACATTTACTAAAACACAGGTTATATGATAAGTTATCAAAGTGTGCATTTTTCCAAAATAAAGTGTAGTATATGGGACATATGATCTCTATAGATGGTATCTTAATAGATCCATAGAAGATAACAGCCATTATGGAATGTCCAGTACAAAGGAATGTCCATGAGGTAAGGAGTTTCATGGGATTAGTGGTATATTACAAAAATTTCATTCTAAATTTCTCAAAGATAGTTAATCCAATTACCTCTCTTCAGTGGAAGAATCAAAGTTTTGTCTATTTAGATAAGTGTGAGATAGCCTTTCAAGAGATGAAAAGAAAGCTTACCTCAACACCAGTGCTAAGAGTTCCTAATCATAATGGTCAATTCTTAGTGATAACTGATGCATCTAGGGATGGACTTGGAGGATTTATTATGTAGGATGGCTCATTTATAGCCTATGAGTCTAGGAAACTAAATCTAGATCAGGTGAATTATGCCCCTCATGATTTGGAACTTGTGGTAATTATGCATGCCTTAAAATTTTGGAAGCATTATCTATTAGGGAAACCCTTTGAGCTCAAGACTGATAACTTGGGACTCAAATAGATCTTCACCCAACTAAACTTGAATGCTCATTAGATATGATGGTTAGAGTTCTTATTTGATTACTATTTTGATATTAATTATATCAAAGGAAAAAATAATAGAGTAGATGATACTCTAAGCCATAGATGGTACATATAAGTTATAGCTATTATCAAGAGTACTTTTTGAGATAGGTAATCAAATTATTGTCAGTAGATAAATTTTACAATCAGGTCAAGAAAGCATTGTCTGAGAATGCTTAAAATACTAGGTATAAGGATTCAAGTTAGAGAGTGATGGTATTTTGAGGTATAATGATAGGATGTACATGACTAATAGAGAAAAATATAAGGAGCACAGTTCTAAAAGAACTACATAATTCCCAATATTCAAAACATTTAGGAGTAACCAAACTCATGGTGGAGCTAATACCACTTTATTTTTGGAAAAGAATCAAGAAAAATGCAATAGATTTTATGTTTCATTGTTTGGAATGCCAGTGTGTGAAAGATAAACATGTGAATCTAACTAGATTTTTATATCCACATGATATAATAGAATGGAAGAGACAGGTGATTAGCATGGAATTTGTCTAACTATTATAAAAAAACTGTCATGATATGATATTTTTTATAGTTGATAAACTAACCAAGGTAACCCACTTCATACCAAATAACTTGATAGATGATGTACCTATGCTTGTGAAGAGGTTTGTGAAGGAGATCTATCAATTACATGGTTTTATAGAGAAGATAATTTTAGATCAGATCTAAAGATGACTTCTATATTTTGGTTGACTCTAAATTTAGCTCTGAGTATGTAGTTGAATTTTAGCACTACTTATCACCCAAAAAGTGATGGATAGACAGAGTGAGTTAACCATATTTTAAAAGATATCCTTTGTGTGTATTTCATGGATCAATAATATAAGTGGGAGGAGTAACTTACATTGGTTGAGTTTGATTACAATAACTCATAATAATTAGCATTAAAGATGGCTCTATTTAAGTTATTATACGAAAGGAGGTGTAGAACACCATTTAGTTGGGATAGGTAAGAAGATATGTTAGTCTTTGGAACTGAGATGCTTTTAGAAATGGAATATCAAGTTAGGATAATTAGGTAGAGGTTAGTTGAGGCTAATGATAGACAAAAAATTTATGCTGATCTAAAGAGAATAACAAGGCTATTTTCTATAGGTGATAAAGTGTTTATATGGGTTAAGCCTCTACAAAGCTAGATTAAGTTTAGGAAGTTAACAAAACTTTCATTGAGATATTAAGGACCCTTTGAGGTTTTGGAATTGGTCAATCCTATAGCATATAGGCTTACATTGCCACCAACTCTAGATCTTTTGCATAATGTCTTCTATGTGTCTTATCTTAAAAAGTATGTTGTTGACCTTTCACATGTGTTAGATTAGAATGCTTTGTAGGTTCTAGATCCTAGAGTGGTCATGGTAGAACCAATAAAAATAATTGATGTTCACAAACTCAGTTTGCATAATAAATAAGTGTCATAGTACAAGGTCTAATAAGACCAATATTTTAAAGATAGTGACACTTGGGATGACTATGATGAGTTTTACAGGATGTTTCCATATTTTTTTGCTTTATTTTCTATTGCATATTATATTATTTTATATTGAATGATGTTTAAATTTAGAACTTGTGTTTGAATAAGTGTCATCGAGAAGATGACCAACTTTAGGGGGGAAGGATGCCACATCCTTGTTTATCTCTAAGTTGAAGAACCTATTTGATCCATGGATTATGATGATTATTAGCTAACTAACTATTGTTTAATTAAGCTTTATGTCGTATGTTGACTATGGGACAATTATATGTTACTTAACTTACATTATTGATTTGTTATGAGATAATTGTAATTTTATAATTTATACATTATAATCATGTTTGATTAGTTTATATAATAATATTTTATGGATTTCATAATGTTTTAGGATAACTACCTTCATTTTTGTGAGGTGGACATAGGATAGATTCATCCCTCAAAGTGTGATGGAGGGAGGGCATCATCAGAGGATGGTGTAGATGGAGGCATTGGGGTATGACAAAGAGAAAAACTAGAAACCCTTGCACACACCATAATAGATTAACATATTTTGTGATTATTGTTCGAGTTAGATAGTTGTATTATGTTTTGATTCATGTTATATATATCTTATGTGATCTTGTGATGTTCTATGATCATGTTGTTTCATTGTGTAATTTCACTAATATAATTATGTATTACATTAAATAACTATTGATGTTATTACTTAGTTTTTTGAATGAATCTCTACTATCTTATTGTGACTTACCACTATTCTGATTATAATTGAGTGTTTATATTGACAATGCTTTATTTGTATTCTTTATTGTAGTAACAAATTTAATCTATTACATAGCTAAGTCAGTTTGTTAACTGATTATATATGTTTATAAGGTTATTATTATCATTTATAATAGTTGTATAGACCTATAATAAGATATTAATGAATTATAATTCCTTGTAAGCATTAATGAATGATCTTATGTTGGCATGATATAATTAACTTAAGAGTACTGCTTAGTCAATAAAAATAATTTTATGAAAAATATTATAGATAATTTCATTGTTTAGAAATTATATATACATCATTGTGTTTGTTGAGTCTTTGCTAAAGTCTATGGTTATTTGTTTAATCTAGGAACTTAACTTCTAGTTTGAAGGTCGAATGCATTGATATGGTCATTATGCTATATAGACTAGTCATTTAGTCAACATTGCATGGGATTATAATGTTTAAAGACTTTATATAAATTTGATTTGTATTTTCACTATGGGAAGTTGATGTTAAAATTGGAAAATTCAAACTACATGCATAAAATGATTATTAAACTAATCACTCAAACTTTTGAGATGATTAGGGTTTATAATATATTCATTGACTCAAGTTAAAAATAATTTTAGTAAAACCATTATGTGAGTTTAGAAGTTTGGATACATGATAAAATGGTGGTAGACTATAGCTTTGTTGAGTTATTCTCATCATTCATTATTTTAGTCAGTATTTGTCTATCAAGTAAAGGGGAGAAATTGATGGTAAGTAAGGACTTGGAGAAGAATAAAAGATAAGGGAAGGAGGTTTGTGAGGAAATGACATGTATGGGTATAGTAAGAAGAAGTAGATAATAGGATATTCAAGCTATGAAGGGAAGGAAAATTCATTTTCCTTGGTATTATAATCAATATTTACAAGTTGGTGATGTATTTTAAATTTTTGTGTTATAGTTTGATGGATTTTTAGAAAAGAAATGAAAAAGGGTTTACTAGGTTTCAATTGTTTTTGAAATTATAAAAAATATTAAGGGTTGAATGTAGGGCCCTTTGGATGGATTGACCATCCACAAAATCCTACATCCAACCCAGAATAACCCTAAGTGCTATGGGTAGAGATGTAAGATTTTTGCCATGATTATATTAGCTCTATAGAAACTCTATACAAATTCATTTCAATTTGTAAACCCTATGAAATTATACCATGGTTATCTCTTTAAAAGGTATACTTATAAATAGACTAGGTAGGGTCTTGTACTTTATGTTAGATGTTGAACCAGTTTTCGGATATAAGCATTAAAGCTCAAACATTGATAAAATTTTGTATGGGTTATGTGGCATTCAACTGTGTATATACCTAATTGGGAATTTGGGTAAAGATGTTATAGGTTTTATAACAAATTTTACTATGTAAGAAATTGTACACACACACACACACACACATGTGTGTGTATATGTATGTATGTATATACTTAGACTAATGGTCTGATGATGATGATGATGTGTGTGTGTGTGTGTGTGTGTGTGTGTGTGTGTGTGTGTGTGTGTGTGTGTGTGTGTGTGTGTGTGTGTGTGTGTGTGTGTGTGTGTGTGTGTGTGTGTGTGTGTGTGTGTGTGTGTGTGTGTGTAATTATATTTTCTATGTTTAGGGCCTTTTGATTGAAATCTATGTGTTTTGGTTTTATAACTGATTTAAGATATATGTATATATACATATTTGAGGGTTAGGGTTTTTAAATAAATTTTGTGTGTATTAGTTTTTTATAGATTTATGAATCATGAGCATAGGATATATACTTAGTATTTATTGTTAAAGTTTGTAGCACACATAGCTATACACACACACACATTTGGAATTTAATTCTTGTCAAGCCATAAACTTTTAATGGTCTGAAACCTAGTATGATGCCTATGGTAAATAATTAGTTGAATGGGCAATATATTTTTTTGGCTAAGTTATATAATTATCAATTGAACCTACTATATATGGATTGTGTAAACAATAAGGCTGATTTTGTTTATGGAATGGTGATGTATGTGAATTACATACATTTAGATTGGTTTTGATTTATGAGTGAAACCCTTACATTGCTTATAAGATGACTGAGTATGCAATTAAATAATATATTGTATGAGGCATATTTAGGTGGTCAAGGACCAATAAATATTAACACAAAATTCTCAATTTTTAGACATACTCAGTTGAATGTATATCTTTGATCATTTTATATACAAGTAAATCAAAAAGTATTGTGAATTAAGTGAATTATGTATTTTGAAATAATGGAATTGGTAATCATTGTTTGGATATGTTTGAATTGTTAATCACATAAATTATGTGCATTTTAGTGAAAATAAATAAGTTGGGAATTATCTTGTATGTTAATGGTATTGAGATAATTTATTGTACCTTGAATGTATACAAGATACTCTAAGATCATAGATAGTGGCTGTCTATTTAGAATATAACATATACATTATCAAATTTATGACTGTATACAAATTTATGTGAAAGTTTAAAAATAGCATATATATTTATATACATGGTATAAAATATATGAATGTTGATAGCGTTATAAATTTAAGTATGATTATACGATATATAGATGTATGTAACTTGTATGTTGGTAATCATTATTATATAGCAAAGTATTATGGGTGCTTTGTTATGTATTTAATGTTGGGATGAAGCATTAAAATAAGATATTTAATTGTTTAAATACAAATCTTATTGATTTATTTTATGACTGGATTTTTTTATATATGTGGAATATGAACAAATAAATAAGTTGTGATTAATGTTATGTTTTGTGGATGAAATGAAATTTCAAGTTACTTTGTGATATTGAGTAACTTATATTATCGATATAATTCTTACCCAGATGGTATGTTTATATTGAGGACTTTTTATGGTCCTATTTATTATTCTGTAATAAACTAGATGATATTAGATTCATTGCATTATATTGATGGACTAAATGTATGTATTTGATATTTCTATACTTAACATATTTATATCTGCTAATAGGGAATATTTTGATTAAATCTATTAGTTTTATATTATTATATATTTTAACCAAATGTCACATTTATGATGATAAATAAGTAATGGATAGATTGCACTGGCTTAATTAGATCCATCAATGCAATATGAGGTGTAATCTGATTGAGTGGTGTGTATGAAATTGATTGATCTTAGAGATCATTAAATATTTGAAAACTTTGGCCAAAGTAATGTTTATAGTTAAAAAATTTCATTTTATATGTTGATATAGTTTTCATGTTTGTGGGATATCATGTTAGAATGAATTTATTTATGGTACAAATCATGTATTAGATATCTTACAACATATGACTTCTAGTTTGTCACTCTAGATTCCCACACTGCCATTATTTAACCATACATGAAGGAAGGGCCATTCCCTTGTTAGGAGATAGTGCTAGGGATAGTCTATGGGCAGTTTTGAAAAGCACTTAGATGATGCTCTCCTTCCCCAAAGTAATACTACACTAGAGACTACACTTGAGATTACAGATAGATACTTGAGTCATGGAGACTCACGCTCCATGGAGCTTTATATCTTTATATTATTATTATTTGAGATATTATTAATTATTGAAATTGTAATATTTATTCATTGTACTTCTACAATAGTGGAATTAATGTTATATCAATCATGGATGAAATAGTATTATTACTTTAATGAAATAAATGTAGTATTTATTATTTATTCAAAATTATTCATGATTTTTTATATCATTTTCATGGTGATCATTAGATAAATAGATTAATTATAAATATTATGGGATTAATTAATATAATACATTTAGTTAAATATCACTTAGATTTTTCATGGTGAAATCTATTAGGTGAATATGTGTAATTAATTAAAAAAAACCAAATTACTCTATTTTGGTAAAACCCAATGGGGTTATTACACTAATGATGACTGGTATAAATATGTGGTTTATTAATTACTAAATAATGAAGCTTTGGCCATTTAAATTCAATATAAAGGAGAGCCTCATATCTCAAAAGTAACTGTTGGGGATCAACCAACAATGTTGATTACTATATGAAAGCAATTAAATACAGAATTAAACCAGAATTAAAAGCAACTAAAATCAGAAATAGCAAAGAACAAGAGATACAAGAAACCACCCTAAAAACTTGTATTAAACTCTTTACAGAAGGAATACAATTGAAGAAACATTTTTTTTTGCACACCTCTCTCAGATGTACAGATCTCTTTCTAGATCTCTTTCCCTCAAGAGTTCTCTCTCTCAATTACAATCAATTCCAACAACCTGGATTGATACACATATACAATCTTGTACTATTCAATTCAATAAGCTATGAAGATCTAATCCTATATATAATAATTAGGAAACATGAGCATACAATTACAGCCATTAGATGCACCTCCTAATCAAGGGCTCTAAACAATCTTACTAAAGATAGATATGTGGACTTAAGACTAACACTTAATCCTACCATGCAAACATTCTATTCTATCCACAAAAATAACATTCTAGACGCACAGGTGACTGACATTGGTCCCTTCCTGTCTACCTATGACCAATGTCAGCCAAACATAACCGATGCCAGCATCTCCTAGTCGACTCTTGACCAACGTTGATCGCTCCTAACCAACGTCGGTGACTGTGTAATTCCTACAACCTGCAACTTGTTCATTTGGTGAAGCTTTTAGCTCCACACCTTAACAATCTCTCACTTGGAGATAAATAGCTACACCAGTACCTGTATAGCAACATCTTCTAGCTCCTCCATCTTTAAACTCAATCATGAAGACCTACAAAAGTTGAATGAAGATTCAACTTCTCCTTTGTTACCGGCTTAGTTAGCATATCAGCAGGGTTCTTATCTATATGGATCTTCTCTAGCTTCAACTCACCATCCTCCAATAACTATCTAATAAAGTGGTACCCAAGCTATATATGCTTTGTTGTTGAATGAAATGCTGAATTCTTAGCCAAATGAATTGCACTCTGAATATCACTGTATAATCTGCAATCTCTTGCTCCTTTCTTAGCTCTTCCATGAACCGTGTCATCCATATCATCTCTTTGCTAGCCTCTATGACTGCAGTATATTTTGATTCTGTAGTTGACAAGGCAACAACCTTTTACAACTTTGATATCCAGCTAACCATCGTTCCACCAACAATGAAAACATATCCTGTTCTGCTTCTTCTGCCATCCAAATCACCTATGATATCTGAATCTACATAACCATGTAGAGAAGTATCTAAACCTCCATAGCACAAATGCCTACTACTGGTTCCTCTCAAATATCTAAGGATCCATTGAACTACTTTCCAGTGCTCCTTCCCTGGATTGGCCATATACTTACTTACAACTCCCACTGCTTGGGCAATATTAGGCCTAGTACAAACCATTGCATACATTAAACTCCCTACTACGAAAGCATATGGAACTCTACTCATGTACTCTACCTCATCATGTGAATTAGGACACTGTTATTTACTCAACTTGAATTGTCCAGCCATAGGTGTACTTACGGGTTTTGCATCCTGCATATTGAACCGTTTCAACACCTTGTTCACATAATCCTCTTGAGACAAAATCAACCTGTGATTTTTCCTGTCTCTCTTAATACTCATGCCAAGGATTTTCTTTGCTGCTCCCAAATCCTTCATGGCAAATGTGTAAGCTAATTTCACCTTAAGCTCAGAGATATCCTGTATGTGTGAACCTGCAACTAGCATATCATCTACATACAACAACAAGATAATATATCTACCATTATCCAATCTCTTAAAATACACACAATGGTCAGATTGACACCTACTATAGCCATGCTCAGTCATAAACCCGTCAAATCTCAAATACCATTGTCTAGGAGCTTACTTGAGGCCATACAAGCTTTTCTTCAATTTGCACACTAGCTTCTCCTTACCTTTGACCTCAAATCCTTCCGACTGATCCATATATATTTCTTCATCCAAATCTCCATGAAGAAATGTTGTCTTAACATCAAGATGCTCAAGATGTAAATCCTCAATAGCAACTAAAGACAATAGAGACCGTATAGAAGTCATTTTAACAATAGGAGAAAAAATCTCACCAAAATCAATACCTAGTTTCTATGTAAATCCTTTCACTACCAACCTGACCTTATATCTCATCTATCCATTCTCACCTTCCTTCAATCTATAGATCCATCTGTTATTTAGTGTCTTCTTTCCCATTGGCAACTCAACCAAATCCCATGTTTGGTTCTTTTTCAAGGAATCAATCTCCTCATTCATGGCTAGCTCCCATTGATTCTTAGATTCCACCTGTATTGCTTCATCAAAACTCTCTGGTTCTCCACCATCAGTAAGCAATAAATAGAATAATGAAGGGGAATATCGAATTGGAGGTTTACTTACCCTTTTTGACCTCCTGATGGGCATCTAAGACTCATTCACAACACGCTATCTGCCCAAATTCTCTGACAGTGACTGACCTCGGTCACTTCCAGGCCTGTTACTAGCCGATGTCAGTTCCACCTAATTAACATCGGTTCCTGCCTGACCGACATCGGTCACTGTATGACCGACATCGATTCCTATATTGCTAACATCGGTTCTTGCCTGACTGACGTCAGTCTTTGTGTTTTCCTGTCTGTGATTAATTTTTCTCATGAGCTCATTTTGGACCGTCACCTCGTCCAATTCTCCATTGCTCTGCTTAGATTGATTTAGCTTCTTGAGTTGATCACTATACATCACTTTTTCATTGAAAACAACATCACGGCTCCTAATTATTTTGTTAGTTCCTAGATTCCAAAACCTGAATCCAAAATCATCATAGCCATAGCCAATAAATGTGCACCTCATAGACTTAGCATCCAGCTTCTTTCTATTTTCCTTATCAACGTGCACAAAGGCTTCACAACCAAAAACTTTGAGAAATGAGAGATCTACCTTTTTACCTAACCATGCCTCTTCTAGAATTACACCATCCAGAGCTATAGAGGGTCCTCTATTAATTAGGTACACTACAGTATCCACAGCTTTTTCCCAAAACTCTAAGGGCAACCCAGCATGCAATCTCATACACCTTGCATGCTCCATTACTATTCTGTTCATCCTTTCAGCAACTCCATTTTTTTGAGGTGTCCTTGGAACCATCCTTTGCTTGTGTATTCCATGCATATAACAATACCAGTTGAACTTGTGGCTGTAGAACTCACCACCATTGTCAGATCTCAGGCACTTCAATCTCTTGCCTATTTCATTCTCAACCATAACTTTCCAAATCTTAAAAGTGTCAAAAACATCAAATTTATTCTTTATACAATAGACCCATACCTTTCTTGTAGCATCATCTATAAAAGAAACATAGTACCGTGATCCTCCAATAGAAGCAACCTGAGCCGGTCCCCACACGTCTATGTGAACAAGCTCCAATTTGTGCTTCTTCTTTGTTGACCTAGTCTTGAGAAAACTCACCCTCTTCTATTTTCCAAAAATACAGTGCTCACAAAAATCTAGATCTATGCTTTTCAAATCTGAAAGCTTACCTTTTGACTTAAGAATTGTCATTCCCTTCTCACTCATGTGGCCAAGCCTTTGATGCCACAACTTTGCATCCACATCTGAAGTAGATAATACAGAAGGAGAATAATCAGTAATACAATTACATAAATAGAGAGTACCTACTCTCTTACCTCTAGCCAATACAAGTGCACCCTTGGTCACCATCCAAGATTCAGCTGTGAGAGTTATTGTACAACCCTCATCCCCTGACTTTCCTGCAGAAATCAAATTCCTCTTCAAGCTGGGAACATGCATGACATCTATCAACACCCATGTGTTGCCATTCTGCATTTTCAGCTACACTTTTCCTTTGCCAACAATTTTACAAGGCTCATCATCCCCTGAATAAACTATTCCAAAATCTCCATGGACATAGTCACTAAAATATTCTCTATTAGGGGTTGCATGGAAAGATGCACCAAAATCTAAAACCCAAGTTTCTATATTATTATGCAAAGAGAATATAAGAGCATCTTGTGCAATACCTGCAACTTTTGTTTCTTCTTTACCTTCATGTTGATTGTCTTCTTTAGGCTTTGACCAACAATCTTTGCTTATGTGCCCTATCTTTCCACAATTCTAGCATTGTGGCTTCCTACCACTTCTGGATTTGGATCTACCTCTCATCTTTGACTTAGACCTTGATTTCCCTTTCTTGCCCTTCTCTTTTTTCCTTCCTCTACTCTCAAAACTTAAAGTGTTCCCTGATGTTTCCTCTGTGCTTTTCCTGTGAATTTCTTCATTTAAGATTACACTAACAAAATCCTCTACTTTTAAAATATTTAAAGCAGATGCAATATTACTAACTGCCATTACCAAGCTATGCCAGCTTTCAGGCAAAGAACATAATATTAAAAGAGCCTTAATTTCATCATCAAACACTATTTTGACTAAATTTAATTGATTTACAATTCTATGGAAATCATTTAGATGATTAGATACAGATCCGCCTTCCTGCATTTGCAAATTAAATAACTGCTTCATAAGATATACCTTATTTGAAGCTGAGGGTTTTTCATATAAATTTGTTAAAGTAGTCATTAAATCTACCATTGACTTTACCTGTGATAAATTAGATATCACAGTAGATGCCAGACTCAATCTTATAGATCCAAGAGCCTTTCTATCAAGAACTTCCCATTCTTCATCATCCATGTCTTTGGACTTCTTTGAAACCCCACCTAATGGTAAGTATAGATCTTTCTGATACAGATAATCTTCTATCTGCATTCTCTAATGTTGATAATTCTTGCCATTAAACTTATCCATTCTCAGTTTACTTTCTTCTACCATTGCTTTCTCCCACTCAAATAGAAATCCCTGTGAGTAACCTGTAATCAATACACACTAACCAGATCTGAAACACCCATTAGTCAACCTGAGCTTTGATACCACTTGTTGGGGATCAACCAACAATGTTGATTACTATATGAAAGCAATTAAATACGGAATTAAACCAGAATTGAAAGCAACTAAAATCTGAAATAGCAAAGAATAAGAGATACAAGAAACCACCTTGAAAACTTGTATTAAACTCTTTACAGAAGGAATACAATTGAAGAAACTTCTTTTCTTGCACACCTCTCTCAGATGTATAGATCTATTTCTAGATCTCTTTCCCTCAAGAGTTCTCTCTCTCAATTACAATCAATTCCAACAACCTGGATTGATACACATATACAATCTTGTACTATTCAATTCAATAAGCTATGAAGATCTAATCCTATATATAATAATTAGGAAACATGAGCATACAATTATAGCCATTAGATGCACCTCCTAATCAAGGGCTCTAAATAGTCTTACTAAAGATAGAGATGCAGACTTAAGACTAACACTTAATCCTACCATGTAAACATTATGTTCAGTCCACAGAAATAACATTCTAGATGCACAGGTGACCGACATCAGTCCCTTCCTATCTGCCTGTGACCGACGTCAGCCGAACATAACTAATGCTGGCATCTCCTAGTCGACTCTTGACCGACATCGGTCACTCCTGACCGACATCGGTGACTGTGTAATTCTTACAACCTGCAACTTGCTCATTTGGTGAAGCTTTTAGCTCCACACCTTAACAGTAACAACTTCATGATCAAATCAAGCGTACTCTATAGAAAGAATCATGAAGGCATATACTTAATATGCTTGAATAAATAATAATCAACTGAAGTACTCTATGGATTTCATAGAAAACATGGCATTGGTAATGGATCAACAAGTGAAACAACTCACTAGATACTTAGGGTAGGGAACTATTGGCCACATATCTTCAAATATGCACATGCTCATGTCAAGAGCTTCCATACCTACTAGGTTGTCATGCATAGAGGGCGTACTCCGACCATGACACTATAACCAATTATTAAGGTCCAACCATTTACAAAGTGGGGATTAGAATTTTTAGGTTCCATCAATGCTAACTCATCAGTGGGACACAATTTTATACTTATAAAAATTGATTACTATACACATTGGACTAAAGCTATAGCATGTACAAATAGTACAACTAATGTGGTGATCAGCTTCCTTAAAGAACAAATGATCACCAAGTTTGGGATGCCTGCTACTCTGGTATGTGACAATGGTCCTTCTTTCTCATCTCTTCCATTTTTAGAATAGGCCTATGAAAACCATGTAATCCTAAAGTACTCTTCTAATTATTATCCGTAATGTAATGAGGTAGCATAATCAACCAATAAGAATCTGCCTAATGTAATTAAGAAAAATCTAGAGAATAACTCTAGGGACTGGAACAATATGTTAAAATTTACTTTATGGTCTGATAGGACTAGAGTCAAAGTAGCCCTAAGGACATCACCTTATCATCTAGTTTACAACCAAGATCCCATCTTTTTAGTCAACTTGAGAATCCCCATGTTACAGTTTATGAAGGACTACATGGGGACAAATGATAAAGTAGAAGCCTGCTTGTTTAATCTAATGTAATTAGAGGAAAAATGTGATGCAACCCTGCTACATTTTAGTAAACACCAAGAATTCATGAAAATTTGGTTTGATAAGTGAGCTAAGGTGAAAGCGTTTAAAATCTCTGACTTGGTCCTTCTCTAGGACAAGGCTCATGATAAAAAAGTATATCATGAAAGTTTGATGCCCTATGTAGTCCTATCAAATCTTTGAAATAATGGGTGAGAATGCATTCTATATAAGGTGTCAAACTAGTAAGGATGTCCCATTACCTATAAATGGGTAGTTCCTCAAACACTACCTCCAGGTTGAAATTAGCCTGACAAGTTCTTGTAAATAATTTCTCTCTCCCTTTCCTACTTTGTTTTATTTTCTTTCTTGCTTTGTGGTTAGTTTAGTTTGCTTTTCTCTTTTTTGTTACTAGTCTAACCTCATTGTTTACTTCTTTTGGACCATCCTACCTTTTTTCCCCTATAAGTTCCCCTATTGGTCAAAAAACTAAATAATAAAAGGCATATTTGTATGTCGTTTGAGTGATGCTTCTAGTGCATAAGTACTATGAGTAGTTTATGGCTTTAGATTATGTTTATGAATTAGTTTCAAGGGTTTAACTATATTATGTGTCTTGAATTCGTTTGAGTTGGGTAAAAATATTTGGTCAATGAAAACATTCTCTCAAAGCCAAGCATTAAAACTTCACATATTAATGGTTCCTGGGTTTACGCAGATGAACCTACTATGGTGAAGATCTAGGGTGAAAAATCTATAGTCTTACCTTTCACTTACCACAGTGGACCCCAAACTAGAATCAAATTGCTAAGTAAGAAAGAAAAACAATAAATAAAGGCCAGAAATGAAAAGAAAAAGAGCAATTTAAATAAAAAATTGATTTGGGGTGATTCAAGTAACTCTACCATGAGCTTTCTGACATAGTTGGTAGTAGAGTAAGGCCTAAAGTGAGATCAAAGATAACTATGTCAGGGCTATGGATACTTGTCTAGTAGTGGAGAAATGTCTAGATAAGCATTTTCAAGGTAAGATTCATTATCCTAATGATTAGATTGGTAGTAGCTAGTGTTTATAAGTTTTAATAAGCATTAAATTAAATCATGAGCACACACTTAGTCAATGAGAATGTCTGATTTGGTCTTTTAGCCACTCTCATCTTCTCCTCTCTTGAACTTATTCATGTTCTATGCATAGTCTCAACTATATAATCTGGTTTCATAGGCACATTTATATCATGTCAAAATACTTATTAGTATTTTACAATAGAGTCACCATTTATAATTGCTTATAAACCATGCTCTCATTCTTCCAAGAATCAGGGAACCTTTTTTTTATCCTTTTAATCTACTCCTACATGTGTTCATAGTTTGTTGGTCTTATCATTAAAACTTATCTTGGTGGTCTATCTTAGTTTGCATTCCAAAATAGGACTTGAAACCACCACCATTGGAAATACCATGTTTGTGTGAGTCAAAATTGTATTTAACACTTAGCATAAAATTGGATTCTTGACCTCTCAATTCACATTTGAAACCTAGCTCTTGGCTCTATTATCCTGATCTAGGGCATCATCTCAATATCCTTTCATTTTAGGATCCATAAACTTATCCCATTGTAGAGACTAAGTTCATGTGATAACTTTTCATATATAACACTTGGTCCTTAAACATATTTTTGACCTTCTTCTTATAGTTGTAGGAGTCAAGCCCCTACTTTTCTTGTGGCCTTTTCATATATCTGAGAGTACATCCATTTGCATACCATTTTGGCTTCCAAAAATCCTTCCATATCAAAGAGTGCATCCATGTGTTAAATTTTTGTGTTTTAACCTTAGCTTAGAAATGTCATTTTGACCTCCTTTTGGAGTATTAGGCTTTTTGGCCTCCCATGCATATGTCAGGGTTCCAAGACTACATTATAGTCATCAAAACCTGATGGTGTTGGATTAAAATGCTTGAATTATAGGCCAAAAGTACCAACATGGTCATATATGGTGGTAAGTTTCTAGTCATAACTTTTGACTCTTTCATCCATTTCATGAACCACTTAGTGCATTGGAAATCTACGTTTGACATATAGATTTTGGTGTAGTTAGTTTCTTGAGGGGGTTTATAAATCAATTTTTATAGCCATTATTTTAACCCTATTCTATGTTTACCTTAGTAAAGTGCACTTAAAAGACCCATAATTTCTCCATTTTGAAAAGTGTATTATTTTTTGTCTTGTGTAGGAGGTGAACAGTAAAAGTGCAATGAAGTGGAATACATTTTTCATAAAAAGTGGTTGTGGAGCATTAATGAAGGTGGTTAACCATTTTGGAAAGAAAATCTTCCCCTTGAAGAGTGTATTTTCTATATAAGGAAGGATTTTTATTGTAAAAGGATTGGATTTTCTTCTCCCAAAGAGACCATAGAGCCAATCACACTTATTTTTCATGAAATTTCTTATTTTAGTATCTTAATCTCTCCCTCAATATTGTAACCCTGGTGCTATGTTTGTGGAATTTGGATGTAATTGGTTATAATTAACAAAAACATTGTTATCAACATGAAAATATTTATTTATAAAATATTGTGGAGGTTTATTGATGATTTGTGCTTGTGAATGGTGGTCATTTATCTTCTTCTCATCTTCTCACTCTCTTTAGATTCTTGCATCATTCTCGTGGTGATTGTGGATCAGTTGGTCACATGAGGGATTTATTTATGGGTGTTGAATTCAATCGATGGTTTTAAATTTACTTTAAATATCATAGGCTTTTATTTGCTTTCCTCTCCCTTCTATTTTTTTATTAGTCATTTAAATTGAGAAATTGTGAATGCAATCTGCTTAAACATTTATCTTGATTATATTATTTGTTTCCATTATTATTACTACATTATTGAATGTTAAGAATAATGGAATGAACATTAGAATTAGTCACACACACTATGAAAAATCCTAAACATTGATTTATTCAAAATTTTAAATGAATGCATGTTTTATTATTTACAACATCTGCACAAAACCTGCTTAAATAAAAATGAAAAACATGCATTTCATTTTACATTATTCAAATAAATGAAACCCAATGAAACACATGTTTCATGCTTAGGATAGTTGAACCAACACAATCCCCTTGAATTGAAAACATCATAACACCTGACTGAATGATGATTAGTGAACCATGACCTAGTAGACAAAAATCTTGGTGAGATTCCCTAGAGTCTATTTTTAAGAGAGGTGAGCTGCGAGGAGAGCCTATAACATTACCATCATGTCAAAATGCATGTCAACATAACTGGTGCTATGATAAGGGCCTTTGACTATCTAAAATCATGAAACTAAAAACTTAGTAAAAAAATTTAAACTTGAACATTTGTGAGCATTGCCTACACTCACACTTCTTGAAAATTAAGTTGAAAAATAGAAGATTATAAATGAGGTCAAAATCCATAGGGGCTGATTTTGAATTCATTGATCTTAGTGATCATCATAAACCAAAAAATAATAATGAGAAATCAATAAATAGACAAGTCCACTCAGCCAATAACTCACCTACTACTATAACACCATTTATTAACTCATTTTTTACCCCTCAAAACCCGCCGATAATGGCTAATCCTACTTGGCTTGGTGGAAGTGGTTGCCCTGTGAAGGTTTAAGGGTCTTATCATGATTTACCAAAGAATACAAATAAATTCTACCCAAAGTATACATCCAATCAACCAAAGAACACATATATAAATTTAAAGATGCCTTGATTCGAATGCAAGTGTGGCATGAAGACATTGCCTGTTGCTTCTTCCCTCACTCCTTGGGAGAGGTCACTTACACATGTTACTTAGGCCTTAAAAATGTGTCCATAACTTCCTAGAATCAACTTGAAAAATATTTTCATCAATCATTTTAGGCTACCTATTGATTTGGTTATCCTATATCATCTCGTTGTGGCTTCCTAAAGAAATCTAAATGAGCTTATGAGTGTCTTTAATGCACACATCCACAAGATTTAATAGAGGCTTAAAGATCCTTATACTCAAATAGAAACATCTATAATTCAAACTTACCTAAGATATCTTTACTCAATGACCTCCATGTTCCTAAGGAGAACCCCACCAAACCCTCTTATCATTATCCTTGGCATATAATGATGATGTAAATATTGAACATCAAATGTTTCCATGAGGTTACATAATGGGTCCTTTGCCTTCACTAGGATAACCAAGGGCTTATAATCAATCCCAATGATAAATCATGCTCTTCAATAGGTTACACCACTAAAGAACCCAATTTTGGGTGCTTTATATCGAATTCCAAGCCCAATGTACAATCCAACACCTATGAAATACATGCTTGGTGGGGTGCCTTTGAAACCTCCTAATCATGTTTTACCATAAGTAAATAACCAATAACTAGTTATAATTGCATATAAAACACTACAACTATATAAAGCACTAGAGGTTGCATTATTCCTACTAGCAACCAACAGGCTTTCCCTTCATTTTTGAACAACTAAATTCCTATTAGGTTATCCCTTCATTTATAAACAACTAAATGTGTATTAGGTTATCCCTTCATTTCAAAATAACATTTAGGGACCAAGTGTTATATATTAAAATTTATCTCATAGAATTGGTATTCATAATGGGATAGGTTTAGGGATCTTAAAAGACAAGGATATCGAGATGACCCCTAGATCAGGCTAAGAGCTAAGATATGTAAATTTCAAATAAAAATTAGAGGTCAAGACTCCACTTTTATGCTAAGTGTAAAATATAAATTTGACTCGCATAGATGTGGTCTTTCCAATGGTGGTGGATTTGAGTCCTAGTTTGGCATGAAAATCAAGATGGACCAACAAAATAAGTTATAGTGCTGAGACCAATAAATTATGAGTGCATGAAAGAGCATAGCAAAAGGCCAAAAAAGAGGTTCCCTAATTAGGAATAATTAGGGTGTGTTGTGCAAGTAACAACACATTTATCTCAATTTATTTGGGAACATAAATAATTTTTTATTATTCTTGGACTTGCTTTAATTCTTGTTACAACTCTCTTATAACATGCTCAGTCCCTCCATGAAGTTCCAATAAATCTTCTTCTTATGTTTCTGGATAAGATTTAAAATATTCATTGTAATTAAAATGACCAAGTCTCCTATTCTTTCTCTTGGATAAAGGGAAGACATCTTGTCTCTCTTCTAAAACTATGCCCATAATAGAATCATTTTTTATCTTATTCTTATTAGCTCTTTGGATAGTCCCTATAAATTTGTCAAAGATTGAACTTATAGTGGGCAACTCAATTATTATTAGATTTGGCCTTTGGGAGGCTTGAGCTTCCAAGTCTATGGCCCACTGTGGGATCCCCAACTGTGTGGAGTTAATTGGTTGAGTGTCCTTGGTAGTATTTTCAACCATCAGGTCCCCTTAATATTGCCTTAAATATTTTACATGAAAGGGGTCTAGTAATTCTAGCCAAATGATCTTAGACTAGATAATACCAATGAATTGGGACATTAGATAACTGTATATACTTGTTTCTTCTTCCCAAACTTCTTGGATGAAACTACACCAATGGTCTAGATAAGACTGAAAGAAGGCTATGACAAGCCCAATTAGGTGGAAGACATATAATTATGTACTTTACATGGAACCCCAAGTATTATATTATTCTTAGTATGAACCCTTTTAGACTCAAGAGCAGTTTAGGGAATGATGATAGAGGTTAGTGGAAATGGAGACAACTGGTATTGAGGAAACAACTAGAACTGAAGAAATAGTTACGGCTATAGAGACAATAGGAATAGAAGAAAAAAATTCAACTTTGGGAATCACTAGGGATGGTAGGACATCAAGATGAAGAGAGATAAGATCAAATGAACCAATAGATATGGGAGAAATAATTAACACAATTGAAACTGTATAAATAACAAGAACTAAAAAGATAGTTGGAACCATATCTTCAACTGATTTATCAACCTATAGAGGTGATTTTCATTTTTATCCTTAGAGGATTAGGACATTCTATCTTTGAAATTCTTCCTGCTCATCTTCATCAATAGGCTCACTTCTTATGTATGGTTGTTCATGCCCCCTAGGTCCTTTTATATATGTTTTGTTGATAATTGTACTCACAGGAGGTCCATAGGCCTTAGGTTTCATCTTATAAAAAAGAGTTACCTTTTTATTTGAGGAGAGATCCATATAAGTGGTGGAATTTTGGACTTCCAAACTTTAAATCATAGAAGATGAAGAGATAGTAGGAAGACTAGAGTCTTCTAAATCATAAGAGTCAATGAAAATTGGTTCTTCTGCTCTCCCAAGAGAACCTATAATATTAGGAAGCTCTTTCCCCCCAGGCTCTTGATTTATATAATTCATCATGATGGGTGGTATTTGAGATGGTTATCCATTTTACAATGATGGTTGAGAAGGCATATTATTACAAAAGTCTATAGTGGCCTATCCACCTAGAGGTGGAAACCTAACCTGTGCACTTGCAATTGAAATTGAAGGCTCTCCTTGTATTATTTTAAACATCTCCTCAGTTAATCTAGCCATCTGATCCCTTTCTATAACATGGGCATCATTTTTCACATTTAAATATAAAAAATCATGGTCATAAGGTTCATGTTGGTATGGGATACCTAGACCTTGTATATGCTTCCGAATCTGACCATGAGGGTCCATATCTCTATGTGGCATGGTGTCCAATGAATAGTACTCCCTAAACTTACCAACATATCTAAAATGATTTAAATTGACATAACACATTCTACCAATCATCAAATGAGAGCCATGAAATGCATTCTTTTCTCATTATTTAAGTATTCATCAATGCCCCACCATAGATAGTATGCAATCTCCTATTTGACTAATTTTTTTGGCACATATTTTGGGAGATGCAATGGGGTAACCTTATTTCCTATGACCATGATCACAATATAATCTAGGTAGATCTAATAATATCATCTTAGCATCAGTGTATCATCAATGTTTTTTGATATTATGGGAATTGGTACTTCATGGATTTTTCTCCATACCTAGGGATACACATCCCCTGTAATTATGACTATATTTTTGGTATACATATAGATGTGGATAAATGAGTAGGAGTCACATATCCAATTTTTATTTTAATCTAGATCTAGGCTCCAGAGTGATCCATTATGCACATATATTGTCCCTATGAATGCATCTAAGAGGTTATACATCATGTAGAAATGGCCTATCACGTGCCTCATCTTTATGAAATACTTGTTCCTTTAGACTAATGTTAACTATCTCTCTCAAGGCAAAAGTTATCTTTAAGGTCATGAATAAATATAAGAGTGGTACCCACTCTAGGTGAATTAAGTGGATGATAGGGTATTCATACAACCCATTTATAAAATCCATTATAATGTAGACTCCCATCGTAAACTTGGTGATAGGTACCAACAACTTTTCCTTGAAGACAACAATTTCCCTAGGGATAATGTAGTTGCTCAACAATTTTCCAATTGTGTTGTTCTTATTCCATGACACCACTCTATACAAGTCAAATGTAGCATCTATAATAGGTAAACATATGTACCTTTGAAAGGCATCTCCTAAAAAGTAGGTGACAATAGTTTTATGCTCCATGTGATGTAGAAAAGTGCCACCAGTTACCTTAATTATAAAGAACAAATCCTACAGTAGGTTGATTCAAGACATCACCTTAATTTTGGATACTTAAAAATTTAATCCTTGTCATTTAAGGTGGAAATATTTACAGCTAATTTATTTTACATTGGTGTTATATTTTCTTCACATGTATACATGTTTACTTTCTTGATTATGTCCCACAAAGTTAAATAATTAGAATACTCATCATTAAACACTATCAAATCAAAAATTATGTCTATGTTTTCTTTGGAGTCTTTGATTGAAAATATAGAATGTGGATGGAATCTTATGAATGTCCTTGATGAATAATACATTATTAATCTATTGTGCACATAGAGTTCTAGTTATTCAAATTAATGGCTTGAATCTTATGAAAGTAATTCATAGTTTGGATGTAGGGATAGGGATTCAAGTTCCCTCAAGGATACAAATTTACTTGGGATTATTAGTGATCAATGGTTACAATTTTCAATTTCAATTTAATGATATAGATTTTAGTATCCAATTTTAATTCATGCACCATTAATTCCCTACATCTCTAAGCTTATTTTACCTATTCAATTCAAAATTTGCCATTTTATTTTTGTGGGTATTCCATGTAGGACTTATATAATTTCAAAAGAATGACACATCATTGAGTTTGACAAGTGTCATCTTGTCACTTATTTTTCTCAAATTTAGCTATGCCATAAACACTTTCATGAGTCAGGTGTTCAATGTTGCATTAGAATAGGGTCAACCCAAACTCTTGTGATACAAGAATATATTACAAACAAATTTTTTGAAGACCTATGGTAGACATAATTTTTGAAGGCTGAGAAGGAAATTTTTCCTAGAAGGAAATTTTTCCTAAAGGCTAAGTTTCAAATAAAATCTATGGTTAACATAATTTTTGAGCATTTTTCCTAAAGACCAAGATGTCAAAAACTAGTTTTGGAATGCAACCAAAAATTTTTTTGGCGAAGACCAAATCTTGACCAAGAATTGCAAACAAAAATTTTGAAGACCACTTTCAAACAATTTTTTTGACCATTTTCTATGAAGTGTAAATGCTGAACACTTTTGTTGAAGACCAAAAGTTACAAAGACAAAATCTACAAACAAAACTTGTGAACAAAAGTTATGAAGAACATTTTTCATGAAGGTCAAATAGATGCGAAGGAATAAAATTACCAAAATCCAACTTTGGAAGACCTAAAATATGCAAAGAACACTTTTGGTAAAAGAAAAAATATGTGAATATTGAAACATTATAATTATTATGCATGCTTATAAAACCTATGTATATGTAAAAATTATGAAAAGTATTAATAGGCTATTTCGAATAAACTAAACATGTACAAATGTCCCCTTGCATTTATACCAATCAAAAACTTTAGGGGTACATATAAAGATATATGAAAGAAGATTTCAAAATAGACCTAGGCCTTATAGAATATAGTGGGTTCCTATTCAGATTAACTATTTGAAAAAAAATAGAGAATGGGGGTATGTTGAGTATAATAAATGGTGATTCACAAGGGGAATACTCCCAAATATTCAAGAACTTGGAACCTTTGGTTAACAATTCCAAATAAAAAATGAACCATTTCACAAGAGAATAATTGAATCAAAAACATGAAAGAGACTCCAAATAACTACATATAACATAATTTCCTTGCTCATACCCTAGAATTTTGTGTGATAAAGTGATTTTACCCTTATTGTGAATATTTTAGCAAAGGATTGCAATAATTGTAGGTCTCATTATGGTTTCTTTGAAAACAAATTTAAAACTAGGGAAGGAGGCATTGCTCTGCTACTATCTAGGCATTCATAGCTTGAGAGAGATATCTTTGGTTCCTCATCTTTCCTCTTCCTATATTATTACATGATGCATGATACATTGATCTTATTTCATCATCAAAACCTTTGATCACCTTTAGATTTTCTTTAGGTTTATTGATTACTCTTTTAGGATGCATTGGTCCTAATTTTCCTTTTTTTTTAGAATATGGTGTGAGGAAGAAGAGTAGAAACAATAATGAACTAGTGTATGAGAAGACATGATTTTACCAGATTGTTCCTACCAACTACATTTGTATCAATGGTTATTACCTTAAACAAGCATTAACATGAGAAGTGCATTTGATCTAGTGAAATTGATTAAAATTTCTAAATTTGTATGGAGTAATGAGAGTAGATTTTATATACTTGATAAAAGTATTCAGTGGTAATACCTGTTAGCAACCCAAGTTGCACCCTAATGAAGTAGATTGCTCAAATCTCCTTTAAACCTGAACTAACATTGGATTGGTCTATAGGCTATGAGATACTTGTACTTAGACCAAACCTCTAGATTATGAGACTAGATCCTCTGATATATCTACTTTGAATATTTTTCCTAGAATATATTCTGCTTTAGGGGTGAAAAGAGTTATAAAGATAATTTAAAGGGAAAACCTATACTAGTGATGGTGATTCACCTATAATGATGATTCATCCACTCAATTTGAACTCCAACTAACACTAATAAATAATGAAAATCACTAAATCTTACAACTCCAAGGGACTCTTATGCAAAAGTGTTTCACATAAAGGTTTCATCAAGTTATCAAAACATGAGGTAAATGATGTAAAACCTAATTCAAGGCTCTAACCACTCAATATCTCAACTCCAATCTTAGTCATTCAACATTCAAACACTATATGTGGCTTGATTTATATGACATACTAGTATAAACACCTACCAAGGGAGAAAAAACTACCACATATGAAAATAAAACTAATATAAACACAATAAACCTATACCAAGGAATGTAAAATAGTCTTTTTTTTATTATCTTAAGAGGTTACAAAACTTAATCTTGGTAGATTTTCATCATACCCAAGAGAGGGATCCCAAAATAAGGCATAAAATCTTGAATACATAGAACATGAGGAAAGAAGATAAGAGATATTTCCATAGAGAATATAATTCTAAGTCATCCATGACCATCAAATTAAGATTACTTTAGTTATAACTTGCTACAAATAGTCCTCAAGACATCTCTCTATGTCTAGTGCTCCTGCATGAGCTATTTGGCATTGGAATGAGATAGTTAATGATGTAATTGAATAAATACACCTTATATTGAAGCATACTAAACTTTTACATGTCAAATATATCATATACATTTCCATGAAGAGGCTATTTATGCATGCGATTGACACTCAAGACCAGTTATACATGGAAATGCCACTTAAGACAAGTTATGAATGGAATTATCACTTAAAGACTAGTTAACCCATTTATCAGCCACTTAAGGATCTATTTTTCATGTAATTTTCACTTAATATTAGTTATTTGGTGTGTATACTCTACATCAACTCTCATCAATAGCCTTCTACACCATTTTCCACTTTACTTGATTGACCAAATAGGTCTATTGGGTTAATTAGGCCTAATAGCCTAACTGTTTGTACTTGATGTCTATGAAAGCCTATAAGAAACCTTTATAACCTATTAATATAGTGTTTTATTCTATTATAAACCTCCCATATCATGAAATTAGTTTTATTGGGGAAGAAACACCTGTAAATCTATCAAACTAGGTGACTAGGTCACCATGTCCTTTACTCTTATAGATTGGCTGATTAGAATGAACTCACAAGGGAACTTATAGGCATGTTTTTTATCATCTAATTACTTGAGGAGGTAAAAAAAGGTTTCAAGCTTCAATATCCAATTGTTGACACTTTCTTAAACTACCTTATACTTTTTTTATGCACAAACCCTATTTTTTGATAGGTTTGTACACCATCCATACAACAAAAGGCCATGGAAATTAAGATCTCAGAGTGTAATAGATGATCTAGGTGGGATTTAGGTTTTTTTAATCTATTTATATGACTTTTCATTCAAATATTCTCAATTGGGTCTATAGTAGTGTTTTAGAGGGTTTAAGAGTATTCATGACTCTTAATGATGATTCATAAAGCTTGGGTTTTGAATGTCTAAACCAATACCACAAAACATTAGTACATTAGGCCCTCTACCCCTCCCAAATTCATTATCCTCCCATTCAAAATATCTATACCATGGTGAGCTTGTGAAGTCACCTCATAGAGAAGAAAATAGGCTTTCTGAGCATTTTTTGTGTTATAAAGCCAACAATGATCACTTATAAAGATTATCATATGAGTAAAATTAATAATACACCTTTCTGAAAGTCTTATTATGATTCTCATAAATATTTTAAGTGCATTCATGACCTTACTTGCTTTCTTCTACCCCTTATTGATGGCATTATTCAATGATGTCAATAAACAAGGATAGGTGTATGCATGGTTCTTCAAGATCCTAACATCATGATGAGTTTAAAGGCTCTTATAAACTATATATAACATGAATAACTTATATGAGGTCCTTTGGATTTATGGTATTGGCTTGATTAAGCCATTCTTCTTCTATTTGTATGCACACAACTCTCCATTTAAACAACCAAACCTACCTACCTATGGAAATGATCATAAAGACCCCTATATATGGTTTTTTTAAGGTTATTTAGGAATTTTAAGACCTCATATTCCTTTTACAAGTCATTATATAAGCAAACATCTTTCATTTTCTTGCCTACAGGCATAAAATAGCCTTCTAAGACATAGTTTGTACATCAAGGTTCATGCACGTGCCAACCAACAGGCTATGGATATGCTAAGGAGAGTTAATAATAACCACAACATCATTTTATGGCTCAAATAATCCATTATAATTCACATTTAGGCATATTTATTCCATCAAGTATCTCTCAGGATTTTGTAAGGATTTTTTTTGTCTATAACTTCTTAGCAATAGTTCATAGTGTACGAACCCTTGATGGAAAATATATTGCCATATTTTTTAATTAAATTGACCCCTTAAACTTACATAACCAACTTGATCTCCCATGTAAGAGATCACTCAATATGTGTACGTGGTAAAGTGGTGCTTCAATTAGTTATCTTAGACTGTGCAAGTAAAAACAAGGTTCAAGATTCAAAAAATGATAATTTTGTTATATTATATCAACTCAAAAACCTCCTAAATCATTTAAATGAGTATCCACACTATCCTAATGATCATCAATGTGACATAAAACTCATGAATTAGTTGAAAATGGTGACAAGGTTTCATAAGGGTTTATAGCTTATTTGTATGTTCTAGCCCTCAAGGGCATATTTTTATGAAAATCAGAGTTTAATCCATCTCACAAGACATATGATGACATATAATCACCCTTATCTACCTTAAAAACCCTCACATGAGGTTCAAATCCCCCGTTTGATCCATTAGACCTCTAACTAGTCTTCATAGCTCCATTGTGGACTATCAACAGATAAGCATAGGACTGTGACAAAATAGTGGATGCTTACACTACTAATATGACCCTTAAAATATCATGGACACTTAAAAACACTCATAAACACCACTTCTACAAAATTTAATAGCTTGATCATGCCTATAGAGGCCTTAAAACTCATTTCTCTCAAAACCAGCTAGTGGGTTGCCTGAGTTTTCATGTTTCATAAGTTCATGATTGAGTTTGATTAATTTCACCTTTGTATTTGTGTTTGATAATGATGATAAGGTTTTATTAGGCTATAAAATACTTCTTTCAATGATACATATCCTACACTAGTGATCTCTTAAACCTATGCAACCCATTATCTCTTCAAATACCTTAATGTAACTATATCTATTAACACTATTGTAGGTGGATATTGGAAGTGGTTTTATCCATTTAATCACAATTTATCACTCTTTATACTTACTAGTTCATTTTTAACCTTCCTCTTACCTCCTTCTTTAGTATATTTTCTCTTTAAGGGCACTCTTAGGCTCTTACAATCTTGATTATATCCACAGGCTTGTGTAGGTCTTGATCTTGGTGAAGGTATAAATATATCAATTTACCATTTGAATACATATGTGACTCCAAAATTTTACTCCTTTAATGAAATTTATCTTGAATTTAACCTATATAGGGTATGTGGATATGTCAATACAATTTACCCTAGTATTGGCTATGTGTGTCTATTTCAAGGTTAACCTAAGAGTGAAACTTACTTGGGGAAATATTCTCCATACCTTGACTTATTCCTCATTTAATTATCTTATGAAACTTCTATTTTATCATGGGACTCCTTCATTATACTAATCTGCTCCCATCTTCTTCAAAATCTTAGAGATAGATTTATCTTGAGAAGGTTATAGATGATCTTTCATGAGGTGAATGGTTATGATATTTAGTAATTGAACTTCATGGCTTGATAAAATTATCCACACCATTCCAAGTGAATCCCAAACCTGGGCAAAAACTTAATTGAACTTCAATGTATAACAACACCTTCTTCACAGTCTTGATGTGATCTAGTATTTGCATACTTTAAGAGGCATTCAACCACTACTATAGGTGAATATTTTCATGAAAATATAACCTAATTTGAGTTTGATCCATACTAAGGGTCCACTTCTAATCCAAATCTCATGTCCATCACGTTTCAACACTATCACCTCCATAGTCATTACTCCACCTTTTGAACACCAACCTTTCTTCATTAAAAACCTGGTTGTGTATGAAAATTTTGCCTTTGTACAGATTGTGTGTAAGTTTTAGATCTTGAAACAACACCAAAAGACCTAAAAATATTCACTCTATTGATTTTGAATTTCCTTTAAGTTCTTATTGATTTTAAACCTCTCCTTACATTATTTATTTGATCTAATTTTGCATCTTTGATCTCACCTTTTCTTAGCATGGTTGTAGGTGGAGATTCTTGTGTTGTTTTTACAGACTGAGATAAATATTAGATGATAAAGGAGTTTGAGGAGGTCAAAATAATGACTATGATGTTATTACAACTAAATGAGAGTACAAACCTTGATTGGGAACCTCAATCCATAGACCTTCCTTTAAATTAACCTTAACAATGTATTGTAGATGTTCCATGATCTTGGTTGTATATGATCTTTAACCTCTATCTAGCAGTGTATAGAATTGCATAATCATACCTCATGAACATAATAGTTTCTATCATCCTTTAATCCTCTTTTATAGTGGATTAATGAGGTGGAAGTAGATGAAAAGTGGTATGATGATAATGGGCATGGAAATGAGAATGGAGATGGAGTGGAAAGCTTACACTAGTGATGAAACGCAGTGTGAAGACTGTGTAAAGGGATGATACATGATGCAGTGAAAATAACATGAATCCATTACAAATATATCCAATGAAGGGTATTAGGGTAGGATAGGCATATTCCTTAACTAAAAATACCATTTTGGAGGTTTTGACAAGTATACACTGTGAAAAATGGAAACCTAGGAATCATCAAATACCTTACGAAATGTAAACTTTCCTTAATATATGCTAAATTGTGACTAAGAGGAGGTTTGAGGGTGATGGAGGGTGATTTATCCATAGGAATTTGAGGGACCTTGAGGAAATTTTAATTAAGGATTCCTGACATGAATGAAACCCTACAAACAAAATTCCAAAGAGTCTTGATATTCTTGGATGCCTCATGAACCATCCAACCTTCCTTTATTTTATTACAAATTATAAATTAGTAGTGTATGTCTTCTTTAGATACATGTACCCTTAGACATGTGGAAAAAATATAAATAATGTCATGGAAAGGTATTTCATACTCCTGACAAGCTCTAAAAACTTTCATTTTTCTATCATGATGCTTAGAAGAGGAGAAATCACAAAAAACCAATTACTTGTCTGAATGAAGAAGCCATAGTGGATGACTTAACTTGTAAAGGATTATTCATAAAGGAGAGAAATCCAAACTAATAAATGATTACCCAATATGTAATCTCTCTCAAACCCCTTCCTCTATCAAAAATTCTAGATCTTGATTTTCTCTCATGGTCATACCATCTGAAAACCTAAAGGTCTCTTTCTCTTTGCAAAGAAGCTCGGTGATGCTTGAGGACTATTTTTTAGCCTATTTGAGATCATTATACCTTTAATATTCTCTAAATCACCTGACATGACTCCAACTTCTAGGTCTTAATCTCATATGTATGTAAAAGTCTATACAAATTCATACTTCTACATGAAAACACATGAAAATGGCCTTTTTCTTGTATATTCTTCATATTTCAAGTTTGGAACCAATAATTTAGGGAAATACAAGGGTGAGTACAAGTCATTTGGAATATTAAGACAAATAATAAACCTTTTTGAGATCAAAATGGGATATTTTGACACGTCGGAACTCATTGCAGGCCAAAACAATGCTTTAGGTTTGCATGAGGAGATATTTTCAAGGTATGAACATTTGACTTAAAGCAAAGTCATTAATATGAAGGTGTTTCAAAGTATTATGAATGATTTAGTGGCCTTTTAAGGTGTAATTTTATCATTTAAATACTAAAACCTTCACTTTTAGACCACCTACACATACTTTCATAAGAAAATTACTAATGAATATCATGGAAAAGAACCTTATAACCTTTTTAAAAGCTCTTCATTATAACTTTATGTATGTTCATCCCCCTTATTTAAGGCTTATAGACCATTATGATTAAAAATACTAAATATATCTATGATTTATCAGTTTCCACCTTTCATACATCTCCATCAAGGCACTTTATATCACAAGACCACTTGAATAACTTGTCAGAACATCATAAAGAGACTTGACACCATTGACATGACACTAAGACATACTCCCTTCTCTTGATAGTTAATTAACACTACGATGTCCATAAATTTTTTTCAATTTTAGGGGTTGGTATTTGGCCTTTATAAACTAAATTACCAATATTTTTGGTGACTCACAGGGGTTAACCAACTTGCTGGTCAAGAGAACCTATTGAATTTTCATGATGATGATAGTCTGAAACATGACAACATGATTTTGACTACTTCCTTGGATGACCAAATATATTTTTCACTTGTGACACTTCTTATGACTGCAATAAACAATTAAGACTCAACATAAATAGCATAATAACACAATTAAACTAAGAAGCACACCTAACCTAAGGATAACAAGAATAAGAAAACATGATACTACTTGTGCTAACCACTTATTGAAATAAGACAAAACAAACTAAAAAAATTAACCTGAGAATAAAATTTATCCTCCGGGGTCAAAAGGAAAAATTGATTGACCACCGTGGCATCTTCAAGTATGATTTCCACATCTTAATAACTCCTACTTGTTGCTAGGAGCAGTAACATGTTCATGGCCTCTTGGGGAAACAACTAGGCCTTCTAGTTCCACTCTCAAGTGCATGGGTTGTACATGTGAGTCAAATACCTAGTAATACTCCTCCCGTATCCATCTTTCTTGCATCAACAATGCTAATTTTATCTTAGTCATGGGTTGTTGCTAGTTTTTCAAATTCTCATACAATGATTATATTGGCAACCCAACTAATATAATTTGATTAGTACCTTCATTATACTCCATTTGAGAGTAAAAATGATAAAATTTTGATTATAAATCATGATATTGATAACACATTTCCAAATATTTGATAGAGTTATAGCAAGTCTTTTGATCTACTATAAACTGACCATCTTCATCTTTAGTAGAGAATGGCATTTCATCTATCCACTCAAGCTCCAACTCATCTTGTCTTGGTGTATCTAAACTTGCATTGGCTTCTTCAAGCCTCAAAATAATTGTGGTGTCTTCATTTGAATTTATAATCTATTGTCATATTCCATCATCCAAATCTACCATATTGAGTTCTTCAATCTCACTCAAGAACTCATAGTACAACTACTACCAATGGTCATCAACTTTAGGAATGTTCTCAACCAAAAAAATGGTTCCATGTTATTGTCTTCATGTATTCCTCCCATAGAATGAGTTGCTTGTATCTCATTTTCATTGGCTAGCCTAAACTTGTCTATGGTAACTACGATAAGCTCTTAAGAAACATATTCATCTTGCTCAAGTGAAACCTCTTACAACTCATCCTCTTTTGCATTCTAGAAGATTGAATCCTATCTATCCTTGCTAATGGATGCCCTAATGATGATGTCCTCCTCATGTTCAACCAAGTCACTTTCATCTATTATCAATTCAACTGAATCTTCTTTATTTATCTCATAAAGGAGAGGCTCCTTCTCAAGAATTATCATGGTGGATCCCTAAAAATAATTAAGAAGATGAGATAAATCTAAAGGTGTTAGCATAAATGTTTCATTCTGCTCATGGGGCTGCTCATCTTTGACAACCATCACCTCCTCTCTTTGTTGCATACTTTATTGAATAGACTTCCATAAGGGGAAGGCCTTAGGATTTTGATGAGGGGGGAGTAGAGGGTGAATGATCTCATGATTGCTTTCCACTTCAACATCTTAGATTTTACTTGACTGCTCTACTCTTTCCCTTGACTACTACATTTATTTCCATGTCATAAACTTGGGTTTAGGGACTTCTTTTGCACTTGTTGTATCCATTGGTATGAATGGAGAAACTTACTACTAATATTATGTTGCTTTTACAACTACTATTGATTGATGTAGATGTTGGTTTTCAAGCTCAACTTATTTAGCAATTTGAGCCTAAAAATCAAACACCATCTCATTGGAGATCTCTCCTTGATGATCAAAATATGAAGGCCCATGCATTATCTTCTATGAAACATGTAAATTAGCCTCCATAAAGCACACTTTTTACACATTTAGAGGTCTCTTTTGGATATACTTACAAGTAGGAAAATTTGTAAAGATTTGAGAGGAATTTAAAGGGATGTGATACACATTTGTTTAACATTCTTGAGAGTGAAAAGGAAGTTCAATGGAGGACTGATGTGAAATGAAGGAGGGAACATGCTTCTGGTTATGATGATCTTGATGTCTCTCATAGACTACCAACTTCTCTTCAATGCTTCAAATTAGACCACCTATGTCAATCATATCACCACTAAATTTTTAATGGCCTTGTCTTATGAAATATGCCCACTCTTCCTTAGCTTGATGCATTGAAGCTCTCATGCTCTCAATATCATGCCTAGCAATCTCCTATCCATAGATATTTTGTGTGTCAATGCTCAACATATGTTTTTGATAGCCAAATAAGGTCTATTTAAATCTTTATATGGATTGTGTTAGAACGTGGTTGAGTTGATAAAGAATGTCATGATATTTCCATGATTGATTATATTGATTAGTAGTATTCCAAGGAAATGAATGAGGTTCACGAGGAGGGTTAAACTGGTATCCTTGACATTAAAAAGGATTATAGGCCTGATAATGGCTCTCATATTATTGATCAAGGTGAATGTAGGGCTGATAAGGATCATAATGAGATGGATAGGTATCATATTATAATTAGGATGGATCATAAGGCTATTGATAAGGAAATGAATGACCAAAATCTGCTTCATAGGCTGCCATAGTTCATCACAAGACACATGGAAATAAATGAATTTATGAATAAGAGTTGCTCTTTACCTTAGTGATGATGACCATATGAGTGCTCAAAACTATTTTTGAAGACCAAGATGTTACAAATGAGTACTCCAATGGTTGAATATGTGTCCCATCAGGCATGCCAAAACTATTATCAACCTAAGTTTCACCCTATTGAAGTAGATTGCTCAAATCCTATTCAAACCTAGACTAATATTGGATTAGTCTATAGGGTATGGGATACTATACTTAGACCAAAACTCTAGATTATGAGGTTAGATCCTATGATATATATAATTTGAATACTTTTCATAAAATCTATTTTACTTTGGGGGTGAAAAGAGTTAGAAAGATAGCTGAAAGGGAAAACCTATACTAGTGATGGTGATGCACCTATATTGTTGATTCATCCACTAAATTTAAACTCCAACTAACACTAATAAATAATGTAAATAAATGAATATTAAAAATCCAAGGGAATATTATGCAAAAGTGTTTCACATAAAGGTTTCATTAAGTGATCAAATCATGAGGGCAATGATGGAAAACATGATTCAAGGCACTAACTAGTCAATATCTCCACTCTAAGTTCAGTCACTCAACATTCAAACAATATACGTGACATGCATAAGATGACATACTAATAACTAGGTGAGATTAATACCTTATAAAGGATAAAACACTACCACATGTGAAAATAAAACTAATATAAACATACTAAACTTATACCAAGGAATCTAAAATAATCATTTTTATTATCTTAAGATGTTACAAAGCTCAATCTTGGTAGAATTTTATCATGCCCAAGAGAGAAATCCCACAATAAGGCATAAAAGCTTGAATATATAGAACATGAGGAGACAAGAGATGAGATGTTGGTGTAGAGGAGAGATGTCTAAGTCATCCATGACCATCAACTCAAGATTAATTTTGTTACAACTTACTACAAACAATCATCAAGACATTATGAGTTGTTTGGCATTGAAATGAGGTAGTTAAGGATGTAGTTAACTAACTCCACCTTATCTTGAAGAATGTTACACTTTTACATGTCAAATAGCTCTTGTACCTTGACATTTGGACATGAGTTATGCATGTGATTGACACTCAAGACCAGTTATGCATGGAAATCCCACTGAAGACAAGTTTTGCATAAAATTGTCACTTTAAGACTAGTTAAATAATTCATCAACCACTTAAGGATATATTATGCAAGTGATTTCCATTTAAGATCATTTATGTGTCATGTATAATCTACATAAAATATCATTAATATCCTTCTACACCATTTTCCACTTTACTTGATTGACCAAATAGGTCTACTGGGCCAATTAGGCCTAGTAGTCTAACTGTTTATACTTGATGGCTATGAAACCCTACTTGAAACCTTGAGAACCTATAAATATAGTGATTTGAGGCTTGTATCAACTTACCATATCATGAAATAGCTCCTATTTATCAAGAAACACCTATAAGGGGCATTTACAAGCATGGTTTTGATCATTTGATGACTTGAAGAGGTAGAAAAAGTGTCTAACTTCACTCTCCAATGGTTGGCTTTTTATTAAATTGCCTTGTACCTCTCTTTATACACTTTTCCCTCTCAATACCCTATTTATTGATAGGTATGTACACCTTCCATACAATAAAATTCCAAGGACATGAAGCTCTAAGAGTGTACTAGATGATCTAAGTGGTATTTATGTGATTTCAATCTATTTAGATGTATTTTCATTCAAATCTTCTCAGTCAAGCCTATAGTAAGGTTTTGGGAAGGTTTAAGAGTACTAAGGACTCTTAATGATAATTCATAAAGCTTGGGAATTTAATTTCTAAACCAATGCCATAAAACATTAGTATATTAGGCCCTCTATCTATCTTAAAGTCTTTAGCCTCCCATGCAAAATATTTGTACCATGGTGAGTATGTGAAGTCACCTCTCAGAGAAGAAAATAGGATTTTTGAGCATGTTTAGTGTTTAAAACCCAAAATTATCACTTATAATTCTTCTCCTATAGTTCAAATTAGGCATAAACCTATCTAAGAGTCTTATGATGATGCTCATGAAGATTTGAAGTGCATTCATGACCTTACTTGCCTTTTACTACTCCTTCTTGATGTCACTACTCAATGATGTCAAAAAAAAATGATAGGTGTATGCATGGTTCTTTAGGATACTAACATCATGATGAGTTTAAAGGTTATTATAAACTATATATAACATTAATAACCTATATGAGGTCCTTTGGATTCATGGTATTGGCTTGATCAAGCCATTCTTCTTCTACTTGTATGCACACATATTTCTATTTAAACAAATAGACCTATATTCTAGTGGAAATGATCACAAAGGCCCCTATAGATGGTTTTTTTAAGGTTATTTAGGAATTTTAATACATCTTATTTTCTTATACAACTCATTGTATAAGCAAACATCTTTCATTTTCTTGCTTACAAGCTCAAAATAGCCTTTTGAGGCATAGTCCATACAACAAGGTTCATGCACATTCCAACCAAACTGATATGGAGACACTTAGGAGAGTTTATAATAATCCCAAAATCATTTCATAGATCAAATACTCCATTATAATGCACATTTAGGTATATTTCTTCCATCGGGCATGTCTTAGGGTTTTACAAGGGTTTTTGGGGCCTACAACTTCTTAGTAATAGTTCATAGCATATATACCCCTAATGGAAAACATATTGAAATATATTTCAAGTATATTTACCCATTAAACTACCCTAACCATCTCAATCTCCCATGTAAAAGATCACTCAAGATGTGTATGTGGTGAAATGGTGCTTCAACTGGTTGTCTTAGTCTATATAAGAAAAAATAAGGTTTCAGAGTAAATAAATCATAATTATATTGTATATATACACTCCAAAACCTCTTAAATGATTTAAATTATTCTACACATTATCCTAATGATCATCAATGTGACAAAAAACACATGAATCAACTAAAAATGGTGGCAAGGTTTCATAAGGGTTTACAGCATGACTGTGTGTTCTAGACCTCAAGGGCATATTTTTATAAAAATAAAATTTTAATAAATATAAAAAATACATATGAGGAATAATAATCACCTTTATCTACCTTAAAAACCCTCACATGATGTTCAACCCCTCTATTTGATCCATTAGACCTCTAACTAGTCTTCCTAGCTCCATTATTGATTGTCAACAGACAAGCATAGGACTATGACAAAATATTGGATCCTTAAAATAATTATGTGACCATAAAAATATAATTTAAACTCAAAAACACTCATAACAATAAATTATACCAAGTTTCATAGTTGGATCATGCCTATAGAGGCCTTAAAACTCATTTCTCTCAAAACTAGCTGGTGGGTTGTCTGAGTTTTCATGTTTCATAAATTCATGACTGAGTTTGCTTAATTTCACCTTTTTATTTGTGTTTAATAATGTTTATAAGGCTTTTATAATATATAAAATCCTTCTTTTAGTGATACATATCCTCTACTAGTGATCTCTTGAACCTATGCAACCCATCACCACCCCATATCTCTTTAAAGACCTCAATATAAATGTCTATGTTAACACTATTGTAGGTGGATATTATGAGATTATAAGTGGTTTTATCCATTTAATTAAAAAAATTCACTATTTATACTTATCAAGTAATTTATAACCTTCCTTTCACCTCTTTCTTTAGTATATTTGCTCTTTAAGGGTACTCTTAGGCTCCTATAGTCGTAATTATGTATGTAGGCTTGTGTACCAATACCTTCATGAGTTTGTAGAATTTTAGTAGAGGTATTGATCTTAGTCAAGGTATAAAGATATCAAGTTTAAATACATATTTTAATTCATTAATTTCCTCCTTGAATGAAACGTGTCTTCAATTACACCTACATAGGGTATGTGGATATGTCAATACAATTTACCCTAGTATTCGTTGTGTGTGGCCATTTCAAGGTTGGCCTTGGAGTGAAAATTTATTAGGTAAATTTTATCTATACCTTGAATTATTTCTCATTTAATTATCTTATGAAAATTCCATTTTATCATGGGACTCTTTCATTAGACTACTCTGCTCCCATCTTCACAATATTGGAGATAGATTTGTCTTGAGAAGGCTATAGATGATAATTCATGAGGTGAATGGCTATGTGATTATGTAATTTAACCGCATATCTTGTTAAAATTTTCCACACCATTCCAAATTAATCCAAAACCTAGGTATAAATTTCATTGAAATTCAAATCATAACAATACCTTCCTCACAATCTTGATGTGATCTAGTAATTATATACTTCAAGAGGCATTAAACCACTATGTAGGTGAAGATTTTCATGAAAATATGTCCTTATATTAATTTGATCCATAATCAGGGTCCACCTCTGATCTAAATATCATTTCCATCACTTTACAACACTATCACCTCCATAGTCATTACTCCACCTTTTGAACACAGACCTTTCTTCAGTAAAAGCCCGATTGTGTATGAAAATTAGGCCTTTGTAGAGAGATTGTGTATAAGCTTTAGATCTTGAAACAACACCAAAAGACTTCTAAATAGTCACTCTAATGATTTTTACTTTCCTTAAAGTTATTATTGAGTTCAAATCTCTCCTCACAGTCTTGATTTGATCCAAGTTTACATCTTTGATCTCACCTTTTCTTAGCATGGTCATAGGTGGAGATTCTAATGTTGCTTGTACAAACTGAGACAAATATTGGGTGATAATGGATATTGAGGAGGTCACCATCATGAATATGATGTTATTCCAATTTAATGAGAGTGTAAACCTTTCTTGGGAACCTCAATCCAAAGACCTTCCTTGAAATTGACCTTAATAAGGTATTGTAGATGTTCCATGATCTTGGTTGTAGATTATCTTTAACCTCTATTTAGTAGTGTATAGGATTGCATAATCATACCTCATGTCTATAATAGTTTCTAAAATCCTTGAATCCTCTTTGATAGTGGATTAATGATGTGAAATTATATTAAAAGTGGTATGACAATAACAGACATGGAAATGAGAATGGAGATGGATTGGAAAGCTTGCTACAGTGATGAAAGGTAGTGTGAAGACTGTGTAAAGAGATGAAACATGATGAAGTGAAAATAGCATGATTCCATTGTCAATATAACCAGTGTAGGATCTTATGGGAGAATAGGCATATTCCTTAACCAAATATACCATTTTAGAGTTTTTTGACAAGCATACACTACCATAAATAGAAACCTATGAATCATCAAATACCTTAATGAATGCTAACTTTACTTAATATCTGCTAAACTATGACTAAGAGGAGGTTTTAGGGTGATGGAAGGTGATTGAGCCATAGGAATTTGAGGTACCTTGATTAAATTTTAATTAAGGAGTCCTAACATGAATGAAACCCTGTAAATAAAATTCCAACAAATCTTTATTCTTGGATGCCTCATGAATCATACAACCTTCCTTTATTTGCTTGCAAATTGCATATTAGCAACATAAATCTTATTGAGATCCACTTACCCTCATTTATGTGTAAAAAATATAAATAATTTCATGGAAAGGTAATTAATACTCCTAAAATGCCCCACAACTTTCATTTTCTATTATGATGCTTAGAAGTGGATAAATCTCAAAAAATTGGTTGCTTGTCTGAATGAAGAAGCTATAGTGGGTGCCTTAAATTTTAAAGGATTGTTAATAAAGGATAGAGAGAGAAATTGATAACCAATTAGAAAATATTTTATTTCTCTCAAACCCATTTCTCTATCCAAAATTCTAGATTTTGATTTTGTCTCTTATGGTCATACCATCTGAAAACCTGAAGGTCTTTTTCTCTTTGTAAAGAAACTCAATGATACTTGAATACTAGTTTTTAGCTTGTTTGAGATACTTATACCTTTAATATTATCTAAATCACCTATCATGTCTCCATATTCAAGCTATTGATCTCAACTTTATGGAAAAGTTTGTACAAATTCATACTTTTGCATGAAAACACATGAAAATGGCCTTTTTCTTGCATATTCTTCATATTTCAAGTTTGAAACTACCAATTTATGGAAAGAAAAGGATGAGTATGAGTCATTTTGAATATTAAAACAAATAATAAACCTTTTTGAGATCAAAATGGGATATTTTCACACTTGGGAACTCGTTGGAGGCCAAAACAATGCTTTAAGCTCGCATGAGGAGATATTTTCAAGGTATGAACATTTGACTTAAAGCAAAGTCATAAATATGAACATGTTTCAAAGTATTACGAATAATTTAGTGGAATTTTAAGGTGTATTTTTATCATTTTAAGACCAAAACATTCACTTTTAGACCACCTACACATACTTTCATAAAAAAATTACTAATGAAAATCATGGAAAAGTACCTTATTACATTCTTAAAAGTTATTTATGAGAATTTTATGTATGTTCATCACCCCTATTTAAGTATTATATACAATTATGCTTGAAAATACTGAATATATGTATGAGTCATCAGCTACCACCTTTCATACATCTCCATCAAGGCACTTTAGATCACAAGACCACTTGAATAACTTGTCAAAACATCATAATGACACTTGACACCATTGACATGATACTAAGACATAATCCATTCTCTTTATATTTAATTAGCACTATGATGTCCATGAAAATTTTTCAATTTAAGTGGTTGGAATTTGTCCTTGGTAGGCCAAATTGCTAGTAATACCCATGATTAATTTTGTATTGCATACCTAAATTTTGAAGATCTCCAACACAAGGGTGTAAAACCTGCAAACAAACTGATTCATGTGATCCATTTTATGTCCTTCCAATACTAGTTATTTCTTTTGAAAACATCCTTATGGATTTATCTTTTATCCTAAAAAATGGATTAAAATTATAGTGGATTTGGATAATTGCTTAAATATACTGGGAGAAGTCAAGTAGATTGTCACAAAGTGAAAGACATCTAATCTAAAAAGTAGGGAACTAAACTAAGGAAATTAAAATGCTAAAGATATGACACACTAACTAGAAAAGTAGGAAAATTAGCTATGTAAGTAGTAAATCTATTATGCCCCCTGTGCACAATTTGGCTTTAAAACATGAAAATGCATTAAATGAGTTGAAATTGATATATTCAAGTGCCGATTTTGGATAGAGTATCATTAAATGGGGCAATGCAATTTATGAGCCAGCTAACTTTGATTAAATCATTTTTTAGTCAAAATGCTAATTTTGCACTTGGGTGCTCGTGATTGCTCTTTTTTATCAAATTTATTATATGAGATGCATGTCTTTGTTATTTTTTTTTTGGAAACATCATAAATGGGAATATGGTTCCAATGCATTTGACATTGACTTCTAACTCTAATCTAGTCAAATTTTGGACCAATAACAAGGCATTCTAATCAATTTGAGTAATTTGTGCACAAAGTGCTTAATCATGCTTAAGAAATAATAAAACTAAATTAGATCCTAATTAATAACTCCATGGAAACTTTTTTAATACTTATTTTTATAAATGAGTATTGAATATCTGCATTATCAGGTGACATCATTTCTTGGGAAGACATCTCTAGACCATAAATGCATAGAATATCAAGGTTAACCCCTCCTATGCCTCATCAATGCCTCCCATGCCTCATTAATGCCTCCCATACCTCTTAAATTCCCCTCTATCCCAAATATTGATGAACCTATTTATGTATTTTTAATTACATAATTGGATTAATCCTTATTCACACATCCTAATCTTGAGATAGATGGTTCAGGTTGATTCTAGCCATTTTCTAAAATCTATAAATAAGAGGCCTTCACACATGAAATTTGAGATTAATTTGTGCAAATTTACCATGTAAAATTGATTCCAAGAGCTCTCACATGCCAAATTTATGATTCCAAAATATTGAGCCAAGCCAAGCCAAAGCCACAAGGTGCCAAGGAGAAGAGGAGATAACCAAGCCTCCTTTGATGAAGACTTCATGAGCACAAGCTGAGCAAGCCACCAAAACAAGCATTTGGAGCATCCAAGGAAGGTGAAGGATTCTTGTTTTTCTTTACTTTTTACTTTTGATTTTCATTTTTTTTGTTATTAATCTCACCCTAGTAACTAGGCCTAGAGATGTATGCTAGTTAGTGTGTTTTTATCAATTTGTTTTCATTTTGGGACTAACACAGTACTAATCACCTCTCTTTAGTCAAATTCCTAGTTCACACTCCCACCTCTACCACAATACTTGTTGTTACTCAAGGATATATTGAAATGGTACAACTATGAAGTAGTGCTTGAAAAACTATCCATTAATTGGATATGTTAGTTTATTACCTTAGATGTCCTTCAAATGGAAAGAATTATTACCCAATATCTCTAAAATTCGATAAGGTCCAATCCATAAGGAGGTAAAATTGTCATGCTATCCATTTTTCATGGTATTTTTCCCATAAAAGCACCAGGTTAGATATTTTAAATGCTTTAGATTTTTCTCTTCTATCAAACCACCTTTTGACTACATCCTGATGTTTGCTAAAATTCTAGAAGGCTTTAATCCTTAAATCTTCTATCTATTTTAAATCTAATAATCAAGACTCCACTTTTTCACTTAGTTATATGTACTCCTACATAAATTTATATGTTGGTAATTTGAGCATGATTGGGAAAACTAGTTATCATCCATATACCATCAAGTAAGGCAAAGCCTTGAGGGCTTGCTTGTATATTATTTGATCAGCCCATAGTGCATATTTTAGTAGATGATGCCAATCTCTAGGTTTATCTATTGTTTACTTTTTAATAACATCAATCAAGTTCTTATTTTTTTATTTAGCTAATCCGTTTCCCTATAGGTAATTACTATAATATGACTTGATCGTGATTTAATTATCATGGGTCCATTTAGTGAATTTAGTTGATTAGAATGATAGCCCATTGTCATAAACTAAGGATATGAGGGTACCAAATCTAGTTTTGATGTTTTCTTCTAGAAATCTAATTATATCTCATGCTTTAGAATGCCTTTTAGCTCTTGTTTTAGTCTATTAGGTGTAATAATTTGTGGTAGCGAGTATAAATTTATGGTCAATTAAAGAATTTGGGTTAATGACATCGATGAAATCTAAGCTCCATTGAGAAAATGGTCTTCCTTCAATAACAAGCTGTAACAACATTACTGCATGTACTTCTCCTTTTGTTAAGGCTTGACATTCATGGCATGTTTTTATGTAAACATATGTGTCCTTAATGACTATTAGCCAGTAATATCCCATTATGAATATTTTATAGGTTGTGGTGTTTCTAGACATATGACCACTGCTTCTCTTTTGGTGTAAGTTATCCATAATTTCTTGAGCTTCTTCTCATAAAAACATCTTAAGTAGATTCCTTCATAATTTCTTCTATAGAGAATCCCCTTTCTAATCATGTAATAAGAAGCCTTGAGACCCAAATCTCTCCTTTGTTCTCTATTGAGTTCTAGAGAAAAAGTACCTATGAGTAAATATTAAATGATGTTAGTATACCAATCTCCTCTAGATACCTGGGTTTCACAAACCTCTTCAATGGTAATGAATGGGTCAAACTCAATCATAAGCTGAATGATGTATTAACCTCTGATAATTTTGGTAGGCTTAATTTTTATGTCAAACTCTTACAATTTTTCCATCCACTTTCCTTTTCACTCTCCCAATTCATTTTTCCCCAAAGTGAGCTTGATGGTAGGGTATAACACAATGGAAATGGTCTTATTACTCAAGATATAGTGCCAAAAAAAATTATCACTTTGACAAGGGAAAAAATTTACTTATCTATCATGAAATATTTGAGTTATGTTTCTTATAAATTTGTGCTCAAATGTAATATGATGCTCACTTTCATATTTCTTCTAAATAAGCACAAAAATAATTGTATGTTCTAAAGTGAATAAATACAAGAAGAAATCTTTAGTGAAGTCTAGGCTTATTAGTATCAGGGCCTAAGATATTGCATCTTTGATGTCTTGAAAACACTTTTGGGCCTCTAGTGTCCACTCCACTTTAACATATTGCTTGAGCATTGCATTTCGAGGTCTGATAATTTATGTAAATCTTGAGATAAACTTCATGAAATTTATCTTTCCAAAGAATGACTTGAGCTCCTTCTTGCTATTTAGTAACATAATCTTTAAAATCCCTTGAGATCTATCTAAGTTAATTCTAATTCCTTCTTTGGTAATAATTTAGCCTAAGAGTTTGCCTTCATTTAATCCAAATAGGCTCTTCTTGGGGTATAGCAAGATGCCAAACATTCTGCATACTTCAAAGATGGCCTATGTGATCAATTTTGTTCTTTGATAAAATAGTGAGGTCATCCATGTAAATGATTATGAATTTACTTACTAGTGCTTAGAATGCATGGTATATTTCCTACTAAAAGGTATCTCCTACATTAATTAGGCCAAAACACATTCTCTTGTATGGATAAGTACCCCACTTTGTGGTAAATGTAGTCTTCATTTTATCTTTAGATTCAAACAACACCTAGTTATATCTTGAAAACCCATCCAAGAAAGACATCATTTCATAACCACTTACTATCTAGATCACCTCATCCAAGGAAGGTAAAGGATAATTATCTTTCTTAGAAGACTTATTCAGGTTCCTAAAATTGACACATAATCTGATTTCCCCATTCTTCCTCTTGACTAGAACCAAGTTGATAACCCAAGTAGAATGTCAGATAGGGAAAACTATTTTTGCATTCAGAAACTTTTCCACTTCCCTTTAAATGAGAGTCTCTAGGATAGGATTGACCCACATTTATCTTTGTCTAAATGCCTTATGGTCTATATTTAATAGGATTACATGGGTGATGACTCTTGGGTTAAAAACATTCAAGTATGAATACATCCATGCAATCACATCTTTATACTGGGTGAGTAAATCTTTCACCCTTTTTATTTTTTTGGATTATAACTAGGGCTAATGTTGATGTAGCATGGATCACACTCATCCCCTAAATTCTACTTCTTGAACTCATATTCATTTATTTTAGGTTGTCTTTATTATTGGGCTTAGGGATCTAGATCACATTCCCTTTATAAATAAACCATTCCTAAATGTAGGTGATTTTCTTTCAACCGAATGACTCCTCTCAATTCTTCCTGGGATAAATAACTAATCTCTTTATCATCAATGATCTAAGATTTAAATTACCCTAAATTACTTAGGAATTGGATAATATGTTAGGCATAATCCAAGACCTAAACATTTACCACATTATCAAGAATAGATGGACAAGGTATTATCTCGATGGAAAACCTCTACACCTTAGACTCTTGTAATGGTGCTAAGTTGGTAGCTAAATCAACCAATGAATCAATAGCTTGATATTGTTCTCTAGGAATAGCCACTATATTGAAGGACTAAAAGGACTCAATCAAATCCCAAGATCTATGATTTTACCTCTTCAAATATGATAAATTTTATTAGTATTTTTTCTTGACCTCATTTATTACTAGCTCTGAATCTCTATATATCAACAATAATATGACATTATTTTTTAGAGCAAACTACAATCCCAAATTTAGGGCCTCATACTCTTATTTGTTATTGGTGCAAGGGAGCTATAACCTATATGTCACTAAGTATTTATTACCTTTTAGATCAACTAATTTAACACCAATTCCTAATCCTTGCTTGGATCTTACACCATCAAAATAGAGAGTCCACAATTAGGAAGGTCCCTAGACTTCCAGTTCCTGTACCTCAAACTTTATGGTAAGGGTATAAATTTAAAGGTTAGGATATTTGTAGCTTACAACTTCATCATTAGTATTATACTCTATGATGGGGTGATTCATTCTTAGTTCCTAATTAATTAGAATATGGTTTGCAATACCTCTCCATGGTAACCAAATATGAAAGAATTCTATTACTACATATCCATTCAACATCTTTGACTAGTGTCTACTCAAGAGGAGTCTGTATCCCTCTAGGATATCCACCGTGAGTATGTCAATAGTCATCTATACATGTGGATTAGATGCCACTTGAATTCTTACATCATTCAATTATCTAATTATAGTAACCACTATTTTATCTAGCTATGAAACCATCCTCTTCAATGGGCTTGGATTCAATCCAAGCCTTTAACAAATAAAATATGGCATCACGGTAGCTAAAGATCTAGAATCAACTAATAAATTATGAATATTCTTTCTAAAATCTCTGATAGTCAATAAGAAAGGAGTAACTTTTGGATTACTCTTGTATATGACTTTTGTATGAGCAGCCATTGCCTTCTTTACAACATGCTTTCCTGTGATAGACCTCCATAGGAGCTCCTTTTATTCAGTAATCTGAGCCAATTCATGAAGAGTGATGTTTTATTTAATATTCATAATGTCTTCAATAATATTGTATCCTCCTTTGCTCTATTCCTCATTATTTTGGGTTTGATCATTCCATTTTGGGGGAGGTAGATTGTTATTGTCCTTCAAATTTGATGGAATAGTGGAATTATTTGGAAAAGTAGACATTGTTAAGGGTTGCTTGTTCCTTAGATTATAATTGCCTTTCTGATATTACTAAAAGGCATGTATTTCATTATAATTATCTTTTGGTACATTTTCATCCTCACTTAGGAAGGTAAATTCATGAATTTCAAAAACCATGGTAGTGTTTAAAGAACTAGATTCATGGGGAACTCTGGTGGGTTATTCATCAAATTATGCCTAACCATCTCCCTTTGAAAGATTTTAAATGTTTCAAAAAACTCAACACATTCAAGATCACCATGTTATGTTGTATTATACACTCTACATCAATTGGGTAGAGTTATTTCCACTATATTGATTTATAGTAACTTATTGGATTGTTGTTATTCTACATTATTTGAAAACTGATTGAAAGGTTTGTTATATCTTTGAAACCCAAAAATTTTATTATTATTCTTTCCAGTAGCATTACCTATATTCCTCTACATACTCAAAAAGTCATTTCTAAACTTTTGGACCATTCTTTGTATAAAATCCAAGTATGCTTTGGTTGAATCCATACCTTAAGAAATTACAATATTAGATGGGATTAAATGTTGGTTCTGTTGATGACCATTCATTTGTACATGATTGTTCATATAACCATAATTTTGATTTGGTGTCTATTGTATTAGAAGAGGTAGTGTATATAATTGATTTTGGTTTAATGCAAGAACATTTTTATTCATATGAGGCACTTAATTCAAGTCTAGAAAACCAACATTGATGTTAAGGGTGCTTGGTATATGAGGATTGAGTTATTTATCAATATTGATAGCTTCTTCATATGATAATGCTAGAGCGGTGGCAAAAATAACTCATCATAAAAACACTATAGTAATTGGATCCAAGATATTATTATACATATCTAATGTTATATCATGATATGGTTTATATGTTAGACCTAACTAGGTGTACATCTTCTGAATTCTTTCTTTAAATTTTTGGATTGTCTCATTAGGCTCCCTCTTCATACTGGTGAAATGTTGATACACCAGACCAAGGCTGGTAACTTGTCCAAATTGGGCAAGAAAAGTGATTTGACAAGCATTCTAAGAAGTAATTGAGTTTTCTTGTAAATTGAGGTACCAATCATAGGTAGCATCATGTAATGTGAATGGGAAAAGCCTACATGTAACATCTTCATCAATGACATTCATTAACCTCAAAGTACCCTTGAAAGACTTGATATGCTCTTCTATCATTCTTCCTCCTATAAGGGAGAAATAAGGTAGATACTTCTCTAGATTTATTGGTTAATTGTGTACATCCCTTAAGATTGAAATAAATGATCTAAATAACCAAGGTGATTGATCCATAAGATGATTAATAGGCTAGATATTTCTTATTGGAAAAGGTATCCTAGCCTGAGGTACCACAAGAACAATCAATACAGATCTAGGCCTTCAATGTACTGATGAAGGTGAAACCAAAAGAATATTTTGGTATAAATATTTGGTATATCTCTTAGATATCTCTAGTGCAACTCAAACATATGGGATAACATCTCCCTAGGGAAACACACCAGTGGCCTTCCTTCTAGTGCCAACTTTTATTTTGTTGATGTGGGTCTTGTGCACACCCTAGATTTAATAAGGTAGCCTCTAATGTTTTAAGATATCAATAGAGGTAAAATACACTCTAGGGTATGAGTTTTAGGTATGGGTTAAATAACCAAGTGGTGGAATAGTAGGCTGAGCATGCAGGTTGTTAACTAGGTGTGCATGTGGGTGAATGAAATATAACAAAGAAATTAAAACCTAGTTGAGTTGGATGGATGGAAATTATTATAAAATGGGTAGATTTCAATTCAAATAACTCAAAAAAAAGGGAAGGGTAGAGAAAAAAAGAAGGATCTATGATCTCAAGCGATTACTACCAAGATTGGTTTCTTTTTAGGCAAGTGTTTGAGAACTAATGTTTGTTGCTAGTAGATATTACACACTTACATACAAAAATAGTTATGAAGTCTAAGAATAAATAATATAAGGAAATCAAATATCTCAGCTAAAGGTTACTCTTTCCAGAGTATCTATTACACACCTTTACTTAAAAGATTATAATTTGGATCAAAAAGGTGTCTAGGGAAACTATTGCTCACACCTAGAAGACTATATCAAAGAAAACACTTTTGAACACTCTAAAATTTGAAATAGTTGACCTATTTTCATATAGTCAATAATACTTTCTAATTAAAAAATAGCTATTGCACATATTAAATTAACATATATTATTGATAACAAAAGGAATTATCTATATTTTTTGTATACTTTGAATTATTGAATCAAACAACCAAGAAAATAAATACTTAATTACACAGAATTGGAATGGAAACACATCTACATAGTTGCATGACAATAAAAAATGACATCTTCTTGTATTGATAATTTTCCAACCCTTTGAAATGAGGGTTTTAAACATATAAATAGACTTAGGGAAGGGTTGTCTCATCCTCCAAGTTCATGTAAAACCCTAAGTTACATGTTAATAATCAAAACCTCAGTTCTAATTTGATGCTTAAAACTACATGTATAATGATAGTTGATCATAAACATGCCCAAAAATAGATTTACTTGCATGATTTAGTGTAATGTGTGCATTCTTAAAAATTGCTTAGGATGAATACCACATGCATATGTGAAGTATGAAAAAAATTATTTACATCAACTAATCTTACATGCAAAATTACATACAAAATTAACTTTATATAACTAAGGCTTATTCAAATTTGGTGACTACACGACTGAACTAACATGGTAGGAGGTAATGAAGTTGATGGTAGAGTTCAGATAAGAAGTGGATTTGAGCTATAAGCTATGTCCTTAGCCTTCCTTTTTTCCCCCAACTTCTGGTAAAATATGAAACTGATTGCATGCTAAAATCTGATGATGTCTATGTTCAAAAGAGGCAATTTATGTACCCTATTTGCTTGTTCCATTCATCATGTGTGTTCAGCCTTGGTGGATATAAAATTAACCTAAAATATTTCAACTTCTATAAGATTATTTATTATAAAATTTATCTTATCCTCAATTTATTATAATGGTATCCCTTAAATATTTTGTTTGAAATTGGCTAAAACTTGTTGAAGGAGCTTATTAAAATCAGCTCTACTTATTAATTGCACTATAGAGTCTCTAGCTTGGGAAAGTTTCAGCTCATCCAAACTCTAGAAAATTAGTTTCTTGTACTCTATAAACTTTGGTATTATGGCCTCTTCACTTACAACCCACTCTTGCCTCTTTCATTTTAATGACAATTAAATTGAGGGCATTGGATTATTCTAAAGGTATCATCAAGTTCAAATGGCTATAAGACTAATTGGTAGTGTACATAACAAGAAATTTCAATTTGTTTTCATCCTCTTTTAAATAATTAAATAATTTGGCTATCTCAGTAATATGAAGATCTAATTTAGACCTCATTAAACCAATAGTGTCCAGGACATTGTATAATCTTGAGGTTGCATTTTATACATCTGTCTCAATTTCTCTAAGAACATGAACATTTTTTTGTTATTTGCATATTTGTTCTAATTATTATTGCAACTCTCCTCTAGCTTGCTCAATACCCTCATCAGTTTTTTAAAAATATTGTTTTTGAATTTACAAATAAGATATAAAATCTTCATTTTAAGGAGATTGACCAAGTCTTCTATTCTTTCTATTAGATAAAGAGAATATATCTTGTCTCTCTTCCAAAACTATTCCCCTACTAGAATGATCTTCGATCTTCCTCTTCTTGACTCTTTGGATAGTCCCTGTAGATTTGTAAAGTATAGAAATGATAGTGGTTAGCTCAATTATTTTTAGATTTGGCCTTTTAGAGGCTTAAGCTTCTAAGTCTATGGCCCACCATGGGATCACCAGTTGAGTGGAGTCAATTGGTTGAGTGTCCTTGGTAGTAGTTTTAGATAGAAGGTCCCTTGAAGATTGAATCAAATCTTATACATTCAATGGGTTGATTAATGATGTCCAAATTATCTTAGACCATTCAATACCACCAAACTAGGGCATTATATGAACTATGTATACAGGCTTTTTATTACTAGACTTCTTGGATGAAATTATAATAGTGGTTTGGATAGGATTGGGATAAGGCATTGACAAACCTAATTAGGTGTAATACACATGTATTTTTTCACTTACCATGGATCCCCTAGTATTATTAGTATGAAACCTTTTAAACTCATGGGAAATTAAGGGAGTGGTGACAGAGGTAACAATAGTGGAAGTGGACAATTTGTGTTGAAGAAATAACTAAAACTGAAGAAATAGTTGGTGTTTTAGAGAAAATAAGATTAGAAGGAATAAATTAAACTTTGGAAACCACTAGGTATGGTAGGACATCAAGGATAAGAGAGATAGGATCAAATAGACCAATATACATGGGAGAAATAATTGACCCAACTAGAATTGTAGAAATGATAGGAACTAAAAAGATAGTTCGATCCATACCCTCACTTGATTTATCAATCTTTAATGGTGTTTTTAATTTTTCTTCTTGAAGGCTTAGGACCTTAGATCTTTACAATTCTTCCTCCCCATTTTCATGAATAGGCTCACTTACTTTTGATGGTTTTTCATTCCCCTTAGGTTCTTCTATAGATGGTGTATCAACATTTGTGCTCACATGAGGTCCATCGACCTTAAGTTTCCTCTTGTAAAAAAGAATTACATTTTAAGTTGAGGAGGCAGCCATCTGAGTTATGTAATTATGACTTGTATACTTGCAATCATAGGAGCTAAAGAGGTAGTATGAAGACTAGAGTCTTCTGAATCAGAAGAGTCAATGTAAATTGGCTCTTCTACTCTCCCAAAAGAACCTACAATATTAGAAACCTCTTCCACTCTAGGATCTTAATTTATATCAGTCATCATGATGGGTGGCATTTGAGATGGTTCCCATTTTTCTAATGATGGATGAGAAGGCCTATTATTCCAAAATTCTATAACAACCCATCCACCTCAAGGTGGAAGCCTAACTTGTGCATCTACAATTAAAATTGAAGGCTCTCTTTGTATTATTTTCAATAGTTCATCGATCAGTCTAGCCATTTGAACCCTCTCTATAACCTAGGCATCATTATTCGCATTCAAAAATATAAAATCATGGTCATAAGTTTCATCTTATTATGGGATACCCAAACCTTGGATATGTTTCTAAATCTGACTATGAGGGTCCCAATCTCTATGTGGTAGGGTGGCCAATGAATAGTACTCAAACCTGCCAACCTATTTGAAACGCTTATGGTTTACATAGTACTTTATACAAATAATCAAATTAGAACCATGAAATTCACTCTTCTTATTCTTATTTAAGTATTCATAAATGCATCACCATAACTAGTATGTGATCTCTTGTTCAAATAATGTATTTAGCACATATTTTTGGAGACGCAATGGGGTAACCTTATTCCTTGTGACCATGATCACAGTATACTCTGGATAGATCCAATATTCCCCTCTTGGCATTAGTGTATCAGAAATGATTTTTTATATTCTTAAGAATGGTGCTTCGTGGATTACTCTTCACACATGGGGATACACATCCTTTGCAATTATGACTATATTACTGGTATATATGTGGATGTGCATGAATGATTAATAGTCACATATCTAATTTTTGATGTAATCTAGAGATGGGATCTAGAGTGATCTTTTATGCATGTATACTATGCCCATGATTTCATCTAAGAGGTATGGCTGTTTCTATCGCTAATTCACTTTCTACATTCAAAAGATGAATAAAGAAACTAAAGAAATGGACAAGGCTAGAAGTACCTGGATAAAGATTGCGCACCGTAATCCAGACATTTGTGGGCACCCCTCTTTGGCTATGGAGGAATGACACCTGCAAGGAAAAAGAAACTTGGACAAGAAAATGTTAGATGGATAGGCAGTGGGTTGCCAAGCGAAAGCTTGTTCCCGAAAGTGTGAAAACTTCCTCAAGGGAGGTCAACCCACTGATAACAGACAGATAAAAGACTAAGGAAATATAAAATGCTAGAATACAGAAGTGATAAACAAATTAAAAAGGAAAGAAAAGACTAATGATTACCTGAATGGAGCTGTCGGGCTGATAACAGTCGCCGAGGTCAGGAATGTTGCCGGCATCGGTTGTATGGTCTGCCGACTTCGGTTATCCTACCGACGTCGGTTGGGGAAGTAACCAGCGTCGGTCGGGGCAGTGGCCTGTAGTCAGGTCAAGTCGAGTTTCTGGACTGTGGACAGGTCTAGTTTGTGAACAGGGTCGAGACAGAGTTCAGGGATGACTTTGAATGGACTGGGGAATGGTCTGGTTCTGATTAGGTGCCCTATACAGGGTCTTTGTTGGCAGGAGGGATGAGGGAGTTATCCGGGATTGTACTAAAAGGATGACAGGTGAAAGGGAGATGGACAAAGGACAGGGCCTGAGAAGGCTTTTCAGCCTCTCAAGGGGTAGGACAGAGGGAGTGGGAGACAGCAGATACCAAATAATTGAACACTAAAGAAAAGAAAAGAAATGAAATAACAGACTGTGCTTACCTTTTTAGCTTGCTAAATGAAGAGTGGGAGAGCTGTTGTTGAGACCATAGAAGACTTAATCTCTGCTCAAGAATCCCTGCACCTGTTGCTGTTATTGCACGAGGTCCAGAGGGAGAAGAGTAGAATGCCAAAATGCCAAGAGAATTCAGTTTGTGAGCTCAAGGGGCTGGGGGCTAGAATGGATGCAGAAAGGAGTCTTGAAGGCTGTCGACGCTGGTAGGATCGCCAACGTCGGTCGAAGGGTCGCCGATGTCGGCAGTGGCAGAATGGGGGCAGAGACTAAAAATAGCCTCTGCCCGTTCTTGCACGCCGCCGGGCAAAGGATTGTGGGAAGAACGGTCATGAGGATGCTTAAATGGGCGCGGGAGGAAGATAATGAGAAGATTTGGCATAATAAAGGCTAGGATGGAGGTGGAGGGATCCAAGGGAGGATCCAAGGTGGCAAGGGTGAGGTGGAAAGGGGGCCACTTAATTGAAATATTTAAGTTATTTTAATCAAATGAGTGGAGGGGACTAAGGCCAAGGGTTAGGATATGGGTTTGAGGTCGACAAGGGGGGAGAACCAAGGTGCAGACACATTTGTGGTGTCTACATTTGCCCCTTTTTGTCTTGTTGGTTGTTCTTAACGAACTGCAAGACAAAAATAGGAGTTGGTTGCCCTAGGAAAAGAATGAGGTGTTCCCCCCTCAAAGCGATAGTCGAGAGAAGGGAACTGGAGATCGAGTGTCAATTTGACAGAGAGATGGATAGAAGAGTGTGAGCAAAAATGCTGCAATAGTCGTGATTGCGCGTATGCCACTTCACGAGATGGTCAGGTTAAATTGTCGCATGTCGAGGGTCAAGGAGTGCCAAAATTGAAGTAATCGGGCCCCAACATTTAGTCATTTGCTGATCGGGTTACTCAATCTAAGCTGAAGCTCCAAATGGTCATCGTGTTCTAGGTATCCCAGGCTCAGGAAGTGCTCCCAGAAACACGAAAATGCCACAAGTAGTAGGGATCAACTGGCTTGCGATCCTATACTTGCGAAGGGTCAAAAATAGTCTGCAGACAATTCTGCTAACCAGTCGTGAGGTAGCACACACGCAAAAACAACCAAGGCAACATTGGGTTGGAAGTAGTCGAAGGTCGAAGGAGATACGCATGATCTCCAATGGTCATTGGTCAAGGGGATGGATGGACGAAAGGATGTGGCCGAGCTAACCTCAAAAAATGTCATGTGATCTGAGTGCTGCCTACATAGCCCTTGTGTGAAGGGCCTCAGGCTAATGTAGTTCTCCCTAAAAGGGAGGAATGGTCAAAGAAAATGATTGGTCTTGGTCAAAGTTGATGGAGTTGGTCGTGATCAAAGTCACAGAAGAGAAGGTTTGTCCATCAAAGAGATGAACAAACGGGGGTGGTCGAGCTAACCTCAGAGGATGTGTTATCAGAGTGCCGCCTACATAGCCCTAGTCATAGGGCCTCAGACCAATGTAGTTCGGATGAATTGAGAAGATTGGTCAATGATTGGATGTGGTCAAGTGTCGAAATGATGAGGGTAAGATGAGGATAAGATGATGCTACAGATGGTGTATTCTGTAGAATTGGTCGAGAGTCTTTCATCCCTAGCAAGTTTCCATAGTCGTGATGGATGTATGCTAAAAATGAATGGAGGTCTATTTATGCTTCAGCAAGTATTGGTTTATGCTTAACATAAATTGGGTCTGGTCGATAGTTTCCATGTGTATTGGTGTCCATAGAAACTATGTGAAATGGACGAGGATGATGTCTGATGCCATGAGGATAAAAAATAGCTTGGTTTGAGTTGAGTCGACAATTGATGTGGTTAAATGTGACCAAAGTGTAGAGAAAAGGTGAAAGGCGAATCGCTCTTTCATTGACAAGGACCAGAAAGGGAGCATAGATAGGGGTTATTAGAACAAAAGCCCGGTTCATGCATTACATCGTTGACCAGTGTTGTATTAGAATGGTAATCGAATCACTTTGACATTAAAGTGAGCTCAAAATCCCCTAAGCAGGTGATAGGAGGAGGATAGGGTAACCCAGTTTAAGAGTAAGAATAACCTTGCCCCTTTTTATAGGAGACCTTGAGACAACTACAAGCCAAGTCCATGACTCATTTTTTTTTTTTTTTTTTTTGGTGCAGACTGATCGATGCGGGAAGTCTTCATAGAGATGTCATTTGATTTATGGTCATGTTGCGAAGCTGATCAATGCGGGAAGCTTCTAAGAAAGGTTACTGTTTGTAGCAAGATTTAGTCATAGCCATCCTTCAAGGGAGTGGTCTATATTTTTGCTTTATATAATGTTTGAATAGTTGTCCTTCGAGGGATCAGTCTATTAGCTACAGCAATGATAGTACAGCTGTCCTTCGAGGGAGCAGTCTGTCTTTTTGATTTGATTTTGTGACCTTGGATTATGTTTTGACATCTTGATTTTTTTTTTTTTTTTTTTTTTGGTTGAGTCATGGACAAGACTGTAGAAGTTCAAGGACACCCTTTTATTAGGACAAAGCATCCATGCATCATAAAAGGGTTGTAGAGCACTTGTTAAAGGGGAATAGGGTTGAAAGGAATGAGGATTAAGAGGAGGAGGATTGCTCAAGGGATGAGCTCAAGTTACGTGTCAAGTAGATGAGTACTCGACTAACAGAAGAATGGTCGAAGATGCAACACATTAAGAGGCTCAAGTTCTGGCCATCCGTCGAGGGAGGACAGACGATAAGTCCCTGACCCATACTTGTGTGTGATGATAAAAGGTCCAAGCCAATTGGGGGTGAATTTGCCTTGTTTACTTCACTCCATATTGGTCACGTGTTGATTCTCTTTGAGGACAAGGTCTCCGATGTTGAAATCTCGTTCTCACAGATTTTTGTCATAGGCTCGCTTTATGCGACTTTGGTAGACATGGAGATGATTGAGGGTAGCAAGACAGCACTCGTCAAGTAACTCAAGTTGAGCTAAGCGATCTTGACGAAAGTCGTCGTTGGAAAGAATGTAATGCAGGGAGATGCGGAGAGATGGGATCTGTACTTCGAGAGGTAAGACAGCCTCCGTTCCATACACGAGGGAGAAAGGAGTAGCACCTGTAGAGGTTTGGATGCTAGTGCGGTAGGCCCACAAAGCGAAGGGAATATGAATGTGCCAATCCCTTCCTGTGTCGTTGACCACCTTCATGAGAATTTTGTTAGAAGCCTCAGCCTGCCCATTTACTTGTGGGTAGTAAGGCGAAGAAAAGCTAAGTTTGATGCCAAATGAGTCGCATAGTTTTTGGGCAATCTTGTTTTTGAAGGACTTGCCGTTGTTGGTGATGATTTTGTGAGGGACATCGAAACGACAGATGATGTGGCTGCTGATGAAGTCGACAATTTTGTCAGCTTTTGTGGAGACAAGAGGAATGGCTTCCACCCACTTGGTGAAATACTCAGTGGCAGTGATGATGGACTGATGACAAAGAGACGAGTGAGGGTTAATCTCACCGATGAGATCTAAGCCCCACTAAGAGAAAGGCCATAAATCCTGAGCGACTTGTAAGGTGTGGCTGGGGAGATGAAGCAAGTTAGAGTGTTGCTGACACTTGATGCAACGCCGAACATAGTCACTACAGTCTTGATGAAGGGTGGGCCAATAATAACCCAGGCGAAGGATGCGCTTGGCAACCGAGTTCCCACTAAAGTGTCTGCCACAAATCCCGTCGTGGACTTGTTTTATGGCTTGAGAAGCTTCAATGGAGTTTAGACAACAAAGAAGGAGGCTGTCGAAGCCTCGCTTATAGAGAAGACCCCCTAGCATGGTATAGCGAGTTGTGCACTTGATGAAAGCTCACCGCGCATTGCTAGAGAGGTTGGGAGGAGTGACAGAAAGAGACAAGTAGTCTACTAGTTGCTTATACCAGTCATCTTGTGGGCTAGAATTGACAATGTTGATATGGTCGATGTGAGGGGAGATGTATGAAGGCAAGGGTACACGATGCATCATGACAAAAAGTCGAGATGACGATGATGAAGATGGGATATGTGAAACAAGAGAAGCCATGGTGTCAGCAAACTTGTTCGTAGAGCATGAAACAGTCTGCAAGAGATAATGGTCGAAAGATGCCAAAAGAAGGTCAGCACAATTTTTATACCTCTACAAAACTTCATTTTTACAGAGGTATGAACCGTTAACTTGATTGATGACGAGCTGTGAGTCACCGAAGATGTTGATAGACTTGATGTGGAGGGAAAGGGTAATTTGAAGTCCCAAAATTAAGGCCTCGTATTTGGCCATATTATTGGTACAATCAAAGTCAAGCTTGAAAGATACAGGCATGGGCTCCCCTTTGAGTGGGATGAGGACGACCCCCGAACCCCCACCGAGTTGACATTTGGAGCTGTCAAAGAACATGGTCATTTGGTAGACGGTGTCATCGGTGGAAAGTGTGGCGATAGATTCGTCAGGGAACTCAGACTATGAAGGTTGGTTGTCGGGAAGAGGGGCATTTGCCAGTTGGTTAGCGATGGTTTGCCCCTTGATAGATTTCTGTTGGATGAATTCGAGGTCAAACTCAGTGAGCAGCATGAGCCACCGAGCCATACGTTGATTCTGATATGGCTTGGAGTGCATATACTTGAGAGGGTCAGTGTGAATGATGACAAAGTTTTTGTGGTTGAGAAGATAGTGGCAGAGCTTGGTAGCAGAAAAGACTAATGCCAAATAGAGTTTCTCAGTATGAGTATACCGAGTTTCATAGTCGACTAGTGTTCGGCTGATGTAGTAAACCGCTTGCTCACGATGATGCTCATCTCGATGCGCGATCATGGCACCTAACGAATGGTTGGTGGCAAAGATATAAAGGTAGAAGGGTTGGTCATCTTTAGGTGGAATGAGGACTGGTGGAGAGACCAGATAGCTTTTGAGGGCTTCAAAAGCCTCTTGACAGTCCTCATCCCATTTAAAGGAGACGTCCTTCTTAAGGAGATGATGAAAAGGTTGGCAGTGGTCTGAAAGCTGCGAGATGAAACGGCGGATGGACTGGAGCTTCCCTTGTAGACTGTGAAGCTACTTGAGATTGGTCGGGGGTGGCATTTCAAGGATAGCGTGGATCTTGGCAGGATCTATCTCGATGCCACGGAAGGAAATGATGAAGCTGAGAAGCCTGCCTGAGAGGACCCCAAAGACACATTTCTTGGGGTTAAGGCGAACATTGTATTGAAGAAGGCAAGAGAAGATGATTTTGAGAATGGTCAAGTGGTCGCGGCAAAGCTTGGACTTGCCGAGAAGGTCGTCCACATAGTCCTCCATGATTTTATGGAGGAGATCGTGGAAAATGTAGGTCATGGTGCGCTGATATGTGGCACCAGTGTTTTTCAAGCCGAAAGGCATGACTCGATAGTAGAAAGTCCCCCATGGGGTGATAAAGGTAGTCTTGTGCTGATCTTTCGGTGTGATCAGGATTTGATTGTATCTTGAAAAACTATCCATGAGAGATAGCATCTCATGGCCGGCCATGAGATCAACAAGCTGGTCAATGTTAGGAAGAGGAAAGTCATCTTTGGGACAGGCTAGGTTAAGGTCGTGATAGTCTGTGCAGATCTGAATCCCCCCAGTTGCTTTAGTAACTGGGACGATGTTAGAGACCCACTGCAAATAATTGATGGGTTGGATGAAGGAGACAGAAAGAAGGCGCTGAAGCTCCTCTTTGACAAGGAGTGCAACGTGAGGATGCATCTTTCGAAGTTTTTACCTAACAGGCTGGTTGATGCCAGGCATGTCACTGTAAGTCCAGGCAAAGGCCTTGCTATGGTCGAAAAGGAACTGGGTATAGTCAAGCTGCTCCTAAGCATCTAAAGATTGGCCAATCTTTAAGACGTGAGGAACATCAGAAGAAGGGAGGTTGATGTCAATGGTTGATTCATTTAACATAACCTGGGTCTCGAAAGGGAGGGAATGTTGGATGAAAGAGTCATCGGCACCCATGTAGGAAAGGATGGCGTCATCGTCAACGCAGTGGATAGTGTGAATGGTTGCCGACTCATCCTCTATCATGTTAGAAAAGATGAGAGGGAGAGATCTGGACACCCCATTGAGCTGATAGGTCAGGGGTTCCAGGCGGATGGTGTTTATGGAAAAAAAAACTAGGAGGGATGGAAACCACCGACTCCGTAGGTGACGAAGGAGAAATGGGTGAGTTTGGAGGAGATTGGTCAATTGTTGGCTCAAGACAAAGGTCGAAAGGAGCATGAGTGGGGTCATGATATCCCAGGCCATACCATTTCTTAGCATCGTCATCATTGAGCAGCTCGATGGGCTAATGGGAGCCCTGCTCATAACGTCCAAAACTAAAACCCTTCCATGCACACCTGTAAAGGTAAGTGTGTGCGAAGGTGGGGTTGCCAAGAAATGAGAAATATGATGTGAAAGGTTGGGGTGAAGAGAGGGAATTTTCGTTGGTAGGAGCTTGATTGAGCCCCCCATAGACAAAGTTGGTTCAGAGGTGAGGAGGACCATAAGACACGACCATCCCAATCCGATGGTCGTAATTGGGACTGAGATGAAGGCGTCCATACTATTGCAGAGTTTGGAACATGTCTAGGGTCAACAAGTGATATTCCCTAGGTGATAGTCATTAGAAGATGTCTTCCATGGGGTCTTTGGTTGGCGCTTGAAGAGGAGGGGTGAGGGCGACCGCCGATTGCAAACTGGTCGAAGCTTCCGCAGATGGAGGTGGTGTCAGAGTTGACGGCTTGATGGGAATGAGGACATCATTGGGATGGTAAGTTGTGTTGCAAGTCTTGAAGGGTGAAGGGTCAGCGGGAATGGTGTGGACTTGCCCGTCATGCTCAAACTTCACACAATGGTGCAGGGTAGAGGGGACACAGGCCATGGCACGGATCCAAGGTCGACCCAGTAGAATATTGTATTGAAACTCTCCTTCGATGATATAGAAGAGCTCCGGGACTATGTGTGGACCAATGTGAATGTGAAGGATGACTGTGCTAATGGTCGTGGCAGTGGTGTCATTGAAAGAGCGTAAAATCGCGTCAGTTTTAGAGACGCAATTCTTGGGAAGAGCCAACTGATCAAAGGCACGGGTAGAGATTATGTTGATGTTAGCGCTGTCGTCGATCATAATGCATTTAATGCATGTCTGATCAACATAGGCAGTGATGAAGAGGGCGGCATCCTAATCTTTCGTGTTAGATGTGGGAATCTCAGAATCACTGAATGTGATGGAGGCGACAGGAGATAAAGAATGGACGAGGGCTGCGAGTGGTTGGGGGTCCTCGGGTTAGACCTTCGCTGCCTGCAAGGCTTGGATGAGGGCTTGACGGTGCTGAGGTGAGGTTTGGATAAGGTCATAAAGAGACATCTTTACAGGCGTCTGGTGAAGCTGCTTCAGCATGGAGTCGTGAATTGGCCCAGAAGAAGAAGATGAAGAAGGCTGGGACGTGCCAAGGATAGAAATTTTAGGCTTGGGTGCAAGAGGTGGCTTGACGAAGGGATAGGTCCAAGTAATGGCAGCTTTTTCTTTCGCCTTGTCCTTTTGTGACCTAGTGGTTATACGGATAGCATTGATTTCAAAAATAGGAGGTGAAGAAGGGGTCATGCCTTGTTGGTGAGATGTTGACGTGTTTGAAGAGGTTGGATGAGAATGAGCCAGGGTCTGGTCAAGAGTATCCTCAAGGAGAAGAGTGTCCTTCTCCATCTAGCGGCGGATGATGGCCTTGAGGGCACAGCAAGTCTCGGTATCGTGTCCTGGTGTACGATGATATAAGCAAATTTTTGTGTCGTCAAACCAGGAGGGCTTGGACCCGAGAGGTTGGAAAGGCTTGATGGGTGGAAGGGTTATGTTGGAAGTCTGCAGAAGCTGGTGCAATATCAACAAGTATGAGCCCACTAAAGGGTCTATGCTAGTTGATATGCGCGTGGCCAGTGACTTTTGCTTAGGCGAAGTTGGAAGAGGTTTCCGTACCACCTTATGGGTTGTTGGTGCGGTGACAGGCGAAGACGGCACTTTCTTGGTGATTGTTACCGCCTTTTTGGGAGAGGGACAGCTGGAGGTAGGTAGAGGAAGCAAAGGAGGCAACGAGTTTTGATTGGAGGCCGGAGTGGGAAGGATTCTAGCCAGGGTCGAAGGATGGGGACCCAAAATGGATGGCAATGGTGATGGGGAAGGAGGCGTTCGCTTCGGCGGTCTGGCAGTCTTCTTTGACTTGGTTGGAAGACTACTACTGGTCAAGGTCTGGTCTAGGTCCACCTTCACTTGCGGGTGAGTGAGGGTGGAGATAGGATGAATGCCAAGTGACTTGATAGGCTTAGACGAGAGAGATACAGGTTTCAGTTTTGACGGGTTTGGTTGAGGTTTGAGAGTCTGGTCTTTGTCAAGAGTCTGAAGAGATTCTACCTTGGGAAGATTAGCAGCATGTGATGAGAGGGCATGGGTACATTGAAGGGCTTTCAGACGCTCCCACAACACTTGAGGTGTCACTTTCCTTGGAGGGAGAAGTTCAATTTTCTCCACTAACCGAGAAAATGGCTGAGAAGAAGATGTTGATGGTTGCGGGGTTAAAGATGAGATGGGTGTAGCAGTCTTAGAGGCATGGTATGGCGAAGACAAGACAGATTTAGATGGAGACAAAGGGGAGATAGGTTCTTCCCTGGGTGGAGAAGAATTCGAAAAGTGAGGCTCTTCAAGTGGGTAAAGGGCAGGGATGATAGTGCCCTCCACTTGCGGTTGAGGAGTAGGAAGGGTCGGGTCCTCCATAGGCAGCAGAAAGGAGGATGGCGAGACCGGTGGTGTTGGTAAAGCCGAGGCATCCTCTAAGATGAGTGAGGTCGATGGAGAACTAGCCGGGGAAAGAAGTTCGTCCACATGTGATGGACTGACTGATGGACTAACCTCTTGAGGTTGATTGGGGACAAAAGGCGAGACCGTATTGACTGTTCGAATGTTGTGTTCATGATTGTCGTCAATTAAAGTTTGGACATTGTTTTGGGTTGGTGGATGATTAGGGAATGGTTGTTTGAAGATGTCAATGGCCTGATTAGGGGGTGCATTGGGATTATCTAAGATGAGGTCCCCCTTTTCAAGCATGTCTTGGATTATGTTCTTAAAAGTTTTGTAGTTTTCCGTGTCATGTCCCTTAACACGGTGGAAGCTGCAGAAGTCTTGTTCCCTATACCATGCAGGGATGGCATGTGAGGGATCAAATTGTGGAGGAGGTTGGGCTTGAGGGAGATTGAGGACCCCCTGCTTAACAAGCTTTTCCAGCACAGACGTGTATAATTCTCCAAGAGGAGTATACCGTCGTTGTACGTATCTCTGCTGGAATTGGCGAGTGGCGCTCTGAGATGTGGATGGCTCAGGCTGATTGGTTGAAGAAGATGAAGGTCTAACCACCACAGCATTAGTTGAAGCCTTAGATTTAGAATTAGATGATGATGGCTTAGCAGAAGAAGAGTCATTGGTCTTAGAGCTAGGATTCTTGCTCCGCAACTTGACTTTATTCTCCTCGATGGCACGCAACTCAAGTTTGTGGGCCATCGTGAAGGCTTCGTCGAAGGTGCAGAAGGTTTGAACCCTCAGGGTGGAAGAAATATGTCTGGCACAGGCTTGGGAGAAGATTTCAATAAGCTCGGCCTAGGGTAAGGAAAAGGAGAGTTGATTGATGAGGCCTCTCCATCGAGCAACGAAGGCGGCTATGGACTCGTCCTCGAATTTCCGAATAGAATAGAGGTCCATGATCGAGACCTTCTTGGTGATGTTGATGGAGAAGTGATCGAGGAAGAGCTGGGCCAATTGTGTGAATGAGAAGAGGGAATGGCTGGGAAGGGAGCTGTACCAGTCAAGCACAGCACCTGAGAGAGACATAGGAAACATGCGTAAGAGCAATGCATCGTCATGGGCAATGAGGTAACAGGCATGTCTGAATGCCTGCAAGTGTTGTTGTGGGTCTTCCTTGCTTTGAAAGCGAGAAAACTTCGGCAGCTCCCACTGGCTAGGATATGGCCTGATTGGGACAGAAGGATGAATGGGCTCATTGTAGATTTGCTCGTATGAGAGAGCATTGCGTGAGCCAGAAACGGAGGTCTCTATACTGGTCATCTTGTCCATCAGCATTTTGATGATATCTGTCGATGGATTGACGGGTGGCGCGCCCCCTAAGTTGTAGGGCGCTTGGAAGAGGCTAGGGGAGGCATACGACGTAGTTGGTTGTCCCTGTAAAGGTGCAACGTAGGGATAACTAGTCATAGGGATAGAAGAAAAGGCTAAAGGTGGTTGGGTAGGAGGCATAACTAGGCCCGATGTTGCCATGAGGGGTTGGATTGTGGTAACAGGGGCCAAGGGATAGGAAGCCACCCTGGTGTTGATAGGGGCCAGGTTAGGCAGAATAGAGATGACAAGGTTTTGAAAAGGAGTGGATAGCGGTTGAGAGGGTTGAGGTTGATAGGGGGCCGAAACCCCAGTGGAAGTGGGCCCAAAGATAGAGGGAGAGGCCACACCTAGAGGATTGGTCAAAGTTTGGTTAGTGGTCGAAGCAATGGCTTGAGTGTCCAAGGGTTGAACTACGGATGCCGTCGATACAGCCGTAGTCACGGCAAGAGAGGTTGGCATTCTGTAGATTGGATTGCCCAAGGAGTCTCGTGTTCGGCTATGCGCGAGATAGTGTTGCAAGGCCTTGACGTTGAGGTCCAAGAATCATTCGAAATCTTGGTCCCCTTCTTGGACAATAGGAGTCTGCGGCGGGGTTGGATGAATAGGAGTTCTTTCGATCTCTGAGTTGAACTCCATTGTAGGCTTGGTCACGGACGGGGTAGACGAAAGTGGTTGACGGCTAGCGTGGTTGACAACAGCCTTGGCTTGGCTACGAGTCAAAACTATGCAAGGTAAAGAGGGTTCAAGTTTCAGAAACTGTGTTTTTCTATTTTAGAAAACCAGGATGGAGTTTTTGATAGAGAAGGGATAGGTTTTAGGCTGCTGGTTTTGAAAAAAAAGGACAGTGACAGAGACCGACGTCGGTTGAGAAACCAATGTCGGTAAGAAATATGGCCGACGTCAGTCAGATAACCGATGCCGATAAGATAGGAAAGCTAACGTCGGTGGAAGAACCGATGCCGGTGACTGTGTTTTCCAGAGAACCAAAAGATTTTAAGATTCTTGGAAAAACAATGAAGAAAGCGTCCTCACTCACTCAAACAAACAGATGAGAAGAGAAGAACTGAGAGAGACAGACAAGCCTAAGCGATAAATCCTAGGAATTAACCTTAGAATCTTGTGGCTTATGCCTTAGATGAATGTTTGGGGAGATTGGCTGTAAGAAGGGTCCTAGAAGAGGCAATCTAGAGCTGGTTTCGGGTCTTGTTTTAGGTGCTCAAAAATCTGTGTTAGGTCTGGTACGTGGCCTGGTGCTAAGGAGCAAGCTCCCCTCACTTCACGATTCCAGTGGTTAGCTGGTCTCGCTTAGCCAAGATATACCTCCCCTAGAGTTTATCCTCCGCCAGAGAACGGAGTGGGCTTCCCCCTTGGTGATGAAATCCAAGTAGGGTCACCGGGACGGGTAAGGTATCCGTTGGGGGATGAAATCCCAGTCGGGCCTTGTCTCAAGTAAGTTTTATGTTCGTTTTAGTGCATGTGGTTTGGTAGTGTAACATCAAGTGTCTACGATTTATTCAATATGCATTTTACTAATTACTAGGTGAAGACTAATGCAAGCACAAGCAAAAATGCAATGCAGTATGTTTTTAAGCCCAAGTCGAAAATATGAAGTTTGGATGAAGACAAGTTTGAGAAAGGGTTTGAGAGTATGATGTTTAGACTAGTCTAGAAATGCAAGGAAGAAAGATTCGTTTTAGTCCTGCTTATAGTGTCATTTGGAATAGAAGAAAGAGACAAGAAGGAAGGAGCCTAAATGCACCTAAATGAATGAAAGGAAGAGGAACCCGAGGAAGAACCTAAGGTCCCATCGGGCGTGCCAAAATGTTTCTATCGCTAATTCGCTTTCTACATTCAAAAGATGAATAAAGAAACTAAAGAAATGGACAAGGCTAGAAGTACCTAGATAAAGATTGCGCACCGTAATCCAGACGTTTGTGGGCACCCCTCTTTGGCTATGGAGGAATGACACCTGCAAGGAAAAAGAAACTTGGACAAGAAAATGTTAGATGGATAGGCAGTGGGTTGCCAAGCGAAAGCTTGTTCCTGGAAGTGTGAAAACTTCCTCAAGGGAGGTCAACCCACTGATAACAGATAGATAAAAGACTAAGGAAATACAGAATGCTAGAATACAAAAGTGATAAACAAATTAAAAAGGAAAGAAAAGACCAATGATTACCTGAATGGAGCTGTCGGGCTGATAACAGTCACTGAGGTCGAGAATGTTGCCGGCGTCGGTTGTATGGTCTGCCGACTTCGGTTATCCTGCCGACGTTGGTCGGGGAAGTAACCAGCGTCGGTCGGGGTAGTGGCCTGTAGTCGAGTTAGGTTGGGTTTCTGGGATGTGGACAGGTCTAGTTTGTGAACAGGGTCAAGACAGAGTTCAGGGACGACTTTGAATGGACTGGGGAATGGTCTGGTTCTGATTAGGTGCCCTGTACAGGGTCTTTATTGGCAGGAGGGATGAGGGAGTTATCCAGGATTGTACTGAAAGGATGACAGGTGAAAGGGAGATGGACAGAGGACAGGGCCTGAGAAGGCTTTTCAGCCTCTCAGGGGTTAGGACAGAGGGAGTGGGAGACAGCAGATACCAAATAACTGAACACTAAAGAAAAGAAATGAAATGAAATAACAGACTGTGCTTACCTTTTTAGCTTGCTGAATGAAGAGTGGGAGAGCTGTTGTTGAGACCACAGAAGACTTAATCTCTGCTCAAGAATCCCTGCACCTGTTGCTGCTATTGCACGAGGTCCAGAGGGAGAAGAGTAGAATGCCAAAACGCCAAGAGAATTCAGTTTGCAAGCTCAAGGGGCTAGGGGCTGGAATGGATGCAGAAAGGAGTCTTGAAGGCTGCCGACGCCGGTAGGATCGCCGACGTCGGCCGAAGGGTCACCGACGTCGGTAGTGGCAGAATGGGGGCAGAGACTAAAAATAGCCTCTGCCCGTTCTTGCACGCCGTCGGGCAAGGGATTGTGGGAAGAACGGTCATGAGGATGCTTAAATGGTCGCGAGAGGAAGATAATGAGAAGATTTGGCATAATAAAGGCTAGGAGGGAGGTGGAGGGATCCAAGGAAGGATCCAAGGTGGCAAGGGTGAGGTGGAAAGAGGGCCACTAAATTGAAATATTTAAGTTATTTTAATCAAATGAGTGGAGGGGACTAAGGCCAAGGGTTAGGATATGGGTTTGAGGTGGACAAGGGGGGAGAACCAACGTGCAGACACATTTGTGGTGTCTACAATGGCATCATGTAGACATACCATCCCACAAGCCTCTTATCTTTATATAATACCTTTTCTTGTAGCTTGGCACTAATTATCTCTCCTAAGGTGAAAGTTAACTCTAAGGTCATCAATAAATTTAGTAATGGTACCCACTCTAGGTAAATAAAGTGAATGTTAGGGTAGCCATATAACCTATTCAGAAGAGCCATTATAATGTGGAATTCCATCCAAAATTTAGCAATAGGTATTGGTAGCTTTTCTTTGAGGACAATAATTTCCATAAGGATAATCCATTTGCTCAACATTTTTCTAATTATGTTGTTATTATTAAATAATAACACTTTATACAAGTCAAATATAGCATTTGTAATAGGTAAATATAGGTACCTCTGGGAAGAATGTCCTAAAATGTATGTGACAATAGTTTTATACTCCATGTGATTTATAAAAAAGCCACCAGTTACCTTACCCATAAAGAACAAATCCTGTAGTAAGTCGATGCAAGGCATCACCTCAAGCTTGGCTACTATAAAGTGTAATCCTTGTTATTTGAGTGGGAGAAAATTTATGGCCAATTTCCTTTGCACTGGTGTTATATTTTATTCACATGTATGTGCATCTACTTTCTTGATTATGTCCCATAGAGTTGAATAATTAGAATAGTCATCATTGAACACTGTCAAATCAAAAAACCTATCTGTGTATTTCATGGAGTCTTTGATTGAAAACCTAAAAGGTGGTTAGACTCCCTTGAATGTTCTAGATGAAAAAGCCATTGTTAACCTACTTTTCACATAGAGTTATAGTTCTTTAAATTATTAGCCTGGATCTTATGAAAATAACTCATAGTTTGGATGTAGGGCTAGGGCTTCGAGTTTTCTTAGGGATTCAAATTTGATCGGGCTTGTTAGTGATCAATGGGCATGATGTTTGATTTCAATTAGATGATATAGCTTTTAGTATTCAATTATAGTTCATGTGTCATTAATGAAAAATGTTTCTAAGCTTATTTTACTCATTTAATTTGAACTTTGTCACTTTATTTTGGTGGTGTGCCACATAGGCCTTATAAATTTTTAGAGGAATGCTACATCATTGCCTTTGATAATTTCCATTTTATCACTTCATTTGATGAAATTCAACTATGACACAAAGGATTTTTGGAGTCACATGTCTAATGTTGCATTAGAACAGGGTCAACCCAAACTCTTATGATGTGAGCACATCTTGCAAATAAAAGTTCCAAAGACATGTGGTAAACATCTTTTATGAAGGTTAAGAAGGACGCTTTTACTGAAGGCTAAGTTTTGAACAAAATCTATGATAAACATAATCTTTGAGAATTTTCCTTGAAGACCAAAATGCTAAAATATAGTTCTGAAATGCAATCAAACATTTTTTTGCCCAAGACCAAATCCTGACCAAGACCTATGAACAAAAATTTTGAAGACACTTTCAAATAATTTATCTGACCATTTTACCCAAAGTGTAAATGTTGAGTACTTTTTCCAAAGACCAAAAATTGTGAATACTAAATTTTCAAACAAAATTTTTGACAAATATTTTTTTTGAAGGTCAAATAGATGCGAAGGATAAAAAATGCCAAAATCTAAATTTTGAAAAAAAAAGTTTTGAATACCTAAAATATGTGAATAAAAATTTTGCTGAAAGGTAAAATACATGATTCCAAAAACTTTAGAATCACTACAAATGCTCAAAAAACCTATGTATATGCAAAACTTATAACAATTATCAATAGGTTAGTCTGAATAAACTGAACATGTGAAAATATCCCCTTGAATTTATACTGAATAATAAAGTTAGGGGTACATAAAAAGATATATGAAAGAAGATTTTCAAAATAGACCTAGGCACTTTAGAATATAGTGGGTCCCTATTTAAAAGATAAATAAAGAAATGGGGTATGTTTAATACAATATTAGGTAGTGCCCACTAACATAGGGGTCTTTGTGATGACTCGACACCATGTGCCCACTAACCCATTTTCCCCCAAGGTCACTATAAATATGGAAAGCTAGGGTTTTATCATTTCATAAGGAGTGATAGTCCATGACCCAAATTTGAATTCACTAGAGTGAAGGCAAAATGAAACCTAGAAACATCTAGGTGGTTACATCCTATTTTAATAGATATTCCATACATGACACTGACATCAAACCTAGATGTAGCATCAACACAACCATCCTAGGATGATGTTACTATCTAGAGAGCCAAAAGCATCAAAGCTAAGATCTAATGATTGTTCCTATAATGAAATTACTTCAATAATAAATAGAATAAAAATAATATATCATAATATGACTAAAATATATTAGAATATATGAATAAAAGACAAGCCACTTCGAGGGGGAAACTCCACAACCTTTAATAAGAGTAGAATTCATAATATGATGATAAACGACTACCCGTGACCTCTTATTTATAGTCTACCTAGGGCATGGTTACTCCATAAACTGACCTAATAACCAAATGAATGCATAGAGAAATGTGAAATAGCATCAAAGAGGGATAAGTAAGCCACAAGTTAGCTATTCCTATCCCAATACAATGCGATAGGTTAGGGGAGTAGCATACCATTCCCCTTCAAACCAACATTATACTCAATTTTGAACAAATATGGATGTTATTTTAGAGAATATTCACCCTCCCAAGTTGCATCCTCACTGCTGAGGTTCTTCTACTTGATCATATATTCCTTAATCTCTCTGGGTCTTAACCTCTTAGTACGTGTTTTTAGGATCTTCTCTAGTTCCAAAATGACTCATCCTTCTTCATCTAGTTATGGTACCTTTATCTAGTTTGAAACTTTATGTCCAATGAACTTATTTAAGAAAGAAACATGAAATATTAGGTGTATGCAAGATAAATGAGGCAACTCTAGTTTATAATCCACACTTCTATTTTTTTGTAGAACTTTATAAGGGCCATAATACATAGGATCAAGTTTATTATACTTTTTCTATTGCTTTAGGGACATTTTATTTTAAGGCTAAAAATTTACAAAGACCTAGTCTTCCATGTCAAAATGTCACTCACTATGGTATTGAGCTACTTGTTGCTTCATCCTATTTTGTGCCAAGTCCAAATTTTCTCTCAAACCATCCAAAACCTCTTGTTGATATTCAATGTGCTCCTCCACATCTCAAACCTTGGTTTTCACCCTTAAGGAAGAAGTGATTGAAGGTAGATGGTCACCATACAGTGATATAAATGGGTAAATTTTAGAATAGGTATGTAAAGATGTGTTATACCACCATTTTGTAAGTGGTAGCCATTTAACCCAATGTTCTTGCTTATTTTATACAAAACAACAGAGATACCCCTCTAAATATTTGTTGACCACTTCTATTTTTCCATCATATTGGGGGTGGTAAGATAAGCTTTGAGCTAGTTGAGTGCCCAAATAGGAAAATAGTTCAATCTAAAAATTGATAATGAAAATAGGATCACTATCACTTACAATTATTTTTAGGGTCCCATGTAATTTTAGAACTGCCTCCAAAAAAATTGTCATTATTGTACTTGTTGTAAATGGGTGTGAGAGAGTAAAAAAATTGGCATATTTTTTAATATTATCCACAATTACCAAGATAAAATTATTACCTTCAAATCAAAGTAACCTTATGATTAAATTCATTAAAACCTCCTCCCACCTTTGACTAGGAATTGTTAAAGGTTATAACATACCTAGGGTCTTAACTGTCTCACCTTTGTTCTGTTGGCATATCAAACATTCTACCCAAAAAAAATTTACATCTCCCTTGAGTCCTTCCCAAAATACTTCTCACTTGATTATGTGATAAGTTCTTAAGAAGATATAGTTTCCCCAAATTGGAGATGCATGAAACTCTATAAGAATCTTATGCTTCAATGTTAAATCTTTACACAAGTATAACCTATCCTTATACCATAGGGCATTAACTTTCAATTCAAAATTTTTATAGGATATATAAACTTGTTGGATATTTTGAATCATAACCTATGTATCCTTGTCATACTCTCACTCTAACCTAGATTCATCCACCTAATCTACCTATAATATGGACATTGCACAAAGTAATGCTTTTGTGGATGTGTCTCGTCTAGATAGTGCATCTACTACTACATTATATTTACCTTTCTTGTATATGATTTCAAAATCATAACCCAACATTTTTGTTACCCACTTATGTTGTTCTTGAGATGATAATCTTTATTCCAAAAATTATTTGAGACTATCATGATCCATTTTCACCTTAAAGTGTATACTCAATAGATAGGGCCTCCATTGTTTAACTGGATGAAGAATAGGCATCTTTTCTTTCTCATAGACATGTTTTTGTAGATTCTTACCTTTGAATTTAAAACTCTCAAATGAAGGGGTCTTCCTTCATACTTAGTACTACTCCTGAACCTGATTTAAAAGCATCACATTCAATAATGAACATCTTTGAGAAGTTTAGAGTAGCCAAAATTGAGGTCATGTACATAGTTTCTTTCAATTACTCAAATGATTTAGTGGTTTCATCATTATAGTGGAAGGCATCCTTATTTAGCAATGTAGTGATTCAAGTTTTTATGAAGCCATAACCTTTCACAAATCTTTGGTAATAACTTGTTGGTCCCAAGAACCTTCAAAGGTTATTGAGAGTTTTGGGCATTGGCCATTCCAACATAGCTTTGATCTTATGAGGATAAAATTTGACACATTCATGGGATAAAATGTGACCCAGGTACTCTACCTATTGTACTCTAAAATCACATTTGGATGGATTCATATAAATATGATGTTACTCCAAAACTATCAACACCTATTTCACATGTTTCAAGTGTGTTTCCCATGTCATACTATAAATCAATATGTCATCAAAGAAAACCAACACAAACTTCCTTATAAAAGGACTAAAAATAGTGTTCATCAAGATTTTAAAATTAGATGGTGCATTTTTAAGACCAATGGGCATTACCACAAACTCAAAATGGCCCTCATGAGTTCTAAAAGTGGTTTTATGATCATCTTCATCCTTGGTTATAATTTGATGGTAACCCAAACAAATATCCAATTTTGTGAAATAAACAACACCATGCAACTCATGAAGTAAATCATCAATTACTATAATATGAAACTTATCTTTGATGGTGTAATTATTGATTCCCTTATAATCTAGACACATCCTCTATGTGTCATCCTTCTTACACACCATGACCATTTGTGATAAATATGCACTCTAATTATGCCTGATGATCCCTACCTCCAACATATCATGGACCATATTTTTTATTTCAATCTTTTATGCATATGGATATCTATATGGTTTGATATTTGGTGGTTGTCTCCCTGGAAGAAATTGAATGGCATGATCATGTTTTCTTTTTGGTGGTAGTGCTTTTGGCATGGACCCAAAAATAGATGGGTGGTCATTAAGAATCATTTGTAGCTTAAGATGTGCAGATGGATTTGTGGGTTGAAATTATATGGAACATACTCATGATATATATCCTTATTCCCCATTTTTTAAATCCTTTATCATCTAATGTAAACTAACCAATTATGGATATTTTACCTATAATCCATGTAGTTAAATTTTCCTTCTTTTAGAATGAAAGTGCATGAATAGTTCCTGGTAGTGCATCTCAATTATACCTAAGGTTGTGCACCATTAGACTCCAAAAACAATGTCTGCACCACCCATGAGAATAGAAAACATATAATAATCTAGATTGTATTCACCCATAACAATATTAATACTATTGCATTTCCCTGAATAATTGATTGTGCTACCATCTACAATCATGACCTAAAATTTTAGTGTTGGGTAAATGAAATAGTTAAATCAAGTGGCCAACTTATGGTTGATGAAGTTATATGTGCTACCTAAGTCAATAAACATTGTCACCTTCTATTTATTGAGTAAACCCACTACCTTAAGTGTTTGAAGAGTGCTAATACCTAAAATTACATGACAAGAGATTATATGTTGGGAATCTTCAGGTACCTCCTCTAACTCTTCCTCATCATCATTGGAGGTAACATCATCTTAATTAGATCCCTCAATGTATAATAGTTTCTTCTTAGTACATATATATCCTTTGCTCCACTTGCTATCATATCCAAAACATAATCTTTAACACACTTTTTTTAATTTGTTGAGGGGTCAATCTAGTCGATGGAAGAAATGATGGTGTCAATATGCTATGATCTATGAATTGAGTGAATGGCTAATTCTAATTCTTGTTAGATATCAATTTTTCCTCTGCCCTGTTTGCCATGATAATAGAATTATAAACCTTAAGTGGATTAAACATGTGTACCTCATGTTGAATGTGGTCCTTAAGGCCACCCAAAAATATGTCATTTAGGTTCTCATCAAAAATTATCTCTAGATGCAAAGATAGGTTCTAAAAATAATGAATATAATCCTTGACTGAGCCAGTCTATCATAATTTTTCCAATTGGAAGAAGTAATTCTCTATCACACTATTGTTATAGTTTAATTAGAATTCCTCTATAAAAAGTAACCAAGTGACACTGAGAGTAATCTTTGAGCACACAACCATCTATACCAAATGAATTTTTTATGTTTTAGATACAATGATGAAATGGTAACCTTATATCCACATGGGACATAATGCAGATCAAAAGAATTATCCATTTGGTTGATCTAATTAAGTGGATACTTTCCATCAAATTTATGCATATCTACCTTTGTTAATAAGTTCCTTTGTGGTAAGGTACTTAGATTTGGATTAGGCTAGTTGGGAGATTTACAATGGTGGGGTTATGTAATATCAATAGATGGATGATTTGGATAATTATTTTTTAAATCCATCATGATATTTTCCAAACTATATTGTATGGATTTCATCTCAAATTGTATGCCTTGTGTTTCACTTTGAATGCCTTACACATTGTAGTCAAGTTGTCTCACTTTATGATCTATCTTAGAGAACCCTAGTACAAATGATCCAATAACTCTCCCTTATAAATACATATCTTCCTTATGAGGATTTTTACTTGGATTTTTATCATCCTTTCTTTGGCCCTTAATTTACAATCTTGCCATAAAAAGGCTTGACAATGTTGATCCTGACACTTTTGACCCATCTTTGACCAAGCATTTTTGTACTTATGTTGGCATCAAATTAGAAAATACAAAGAAAATACCTTAGATATATTATTTTAAGCTTTAAAAAAATGTAAATAACTCATATAAATTCTTTGAATTTCTCACTATAGATCAAATTTATGAAAAACACTAAAATCAAAATAACTCACATAAAATTAACCTCCAAATTCTAATTTTTGTTTTGTGATATCCTTGACTAATTTAAAAACTTCAGTAAAATAATTGTTAGTAAATTTGTAGCGGATTTTAATATATAATAAAATCTTTAAAATTAGGGTTTCACCCATAAGATTGCCTAAATCATAACTCTGATACCACTTGTAATTAAATTACTTCAACAATAAAGTAGAATAACAATAATATATCATAATATGACTAAAATATATTAGAATATATGAATAAAAGATAAGCCACTTTAAGGGGGCAACCTCTAAAAGATTCAATAAGATTATAATTCATAATATGATGATAAATAACTACCCATGACCTCCTATTTATAGTCTACCTACGCCATGGTTACTCCATAGGCTGACCTACTAGCCAAATGAATGCATAGAGAAATGTGAAATAACATAAAAGAGGTAAAAGTAAGCCACAAGTTAGTCATTCCTATCCCAATACATGTGATAGGTTAGGGGTGTAGCAATTCTAGAATCTCCTTCCTACCTACTTTTTGCCTATTCTAGATCTAGAACTAAATTATCATTAGAACAAGCTAAGTACATCACTTCTTTATTATTTATATATCTAGCATAGTTTTAATTTCCATATTTAAACTATCTCATCATAAAAAAATTAGTATATGCTTATATCTGAGTTTAACATCTAATTGACCTACTATAGATCTGATTCTCACCCTTGTGCAATTTCATTTCTATATACCCCTTTAACATCTATATAACCCCAATCTAGATCATTTTAAGATTAAAAATTTGTTGAACTTGATCTTTGAACATCAAAACCTTAAGCATACCCTATCGGATTCTTATTACCTACTTTGTGCTAATCTTTATTTACTTCATATATTTTATCATGGATGATATTGATTGCTTTGATTATTATGATTATGAAACTCTCCAATTCTACCTCAAGGAAGGAATTAGAATTTAATACTCTTGATTTCTTCCAAGTGCTAAAGAATGTAATATAAAAGCCTTAAATGGTGGTAGTTGTTATCCCTCTAATAAGGTCCATGCTCCCACCACTTTAAGAGATAAGTTCATTCATCTTAAGGAAGATGAAAAACATTTAGCCACACCTTTTATACCACCATTATATGACTTTGGAATTTTATACTTGCAAAATTATGGATACCATGACCAAGGACTGAGCAAACATGAGCAAGGTATAACCCACCATATATCTCTCAAATATAACAATAAAAATAGGAAAGGCCTAAGATTTTTAAACACATCCTTTAGTCACCAACCATTCAACCCAACTAAACATGTAATTTTACCAAAAAAGTGGGTACATATGACCAAGATATTCCTTCATTTGACCATCAAAAATTCTAACAACTACATAAAGAGATTATGGCCGATGTGTAAACAACTAATAAGGGGGACATGTCTTTAATCAAATTGATTAGAACCCCCAACATTTATACATTCCCAAAAAATATCCCTCTATTCAACGGAGATGGTTTTTTCCTACCTTCATTTAAAATAAATTCTATATCAAAAAAGGTATCCTCACTAAACTTTTCCAAAGCTAAAATTATTATACCCTTACCAAAATAAAATGATATATCTTCTTCAAATGGTAAAAGCTATTCAAATGATACACCAAACATACCATAGTTTGAATATCCCATATCATTACCAAAATATCCTAAATTTAGTGATCATGAAATTGCACTTGTTATACATAAGGATGATGATAATCATATCCCTAGATTTAAAATAGGTGGTGGATTGCAACCAATGATAACACCTATGACAAACACATCTATCGCCATAGACTATATAAAATCTATGATGGCCATTATTAGTTACTTTTAAAGGTAAATTTACATACTCCAAATGGAAATGACTTTCCATAATGATAATGCACATGTTACCTTATTAAATAATCAACCTCTTATGCAATGTATACTTGAATATCCTTATCCAAAAAAAAATTGAATTACCATATTTACATCTCTTTTTGAGACATAAGAACCCATTAGACCACATGATTAGCTTGTTATAGGTACAATCATTTTGGGGTGAATCAATGATGCAATATAATCCAAACTTCAATTCCAATCTTTCCAAATCCTGAATCAATCACTACAAGCATTCACAACGCATACAAGTCATTCATAATAGTGAACAAGAAAGATGATGCAAGATAAACACAAGAATTATGTGGGAAAACCTCATGGGAAATAAAATTCACTATCAAGCCTAAAAACACATAGACTAATTGTCATATATAATTAACACAAACATAATACCTTTTAGTGAAGCACCCATTTCACAAGGAGCACCCACCCCTAAGCATGAACAAACACCAACTTGTTCTAGATGTTGAGCACCCATGTAACACCTATGAAATAAATATATCCATAAATTTTATTTCCTTTCAATATGATGGATAAATAATGTATAAAAACTCTATTTTAACCCTTCACACTCTCTCAAACTTGCATACTCAAGCAATGCATCCAAAACACCCTTCTTGATCACTCTAGACCTCTTTGCTCATTCTCAATCTTCAATCTTGTAGGTACACATTATGACATTAAAATTTTGACTTATAGTTCATGCACACAATCCTCAACATGATATTCTCTTTAATCCATCCACTAATCACACTCAGCTCCTCTGCTTAACTCTATATTACCCCTCTCAACTCTAGAAACCATCATAATTGATTTCACTCTTTATAAAGCCTTCATGAATATTGTCAGCCATGAGACTTACCATAACCATTAAGGATTATATCACATTAATACATATCTAAATACCACCCACATAATTTGGTCATAACATCCATGGGTTACCCTTAAGTAGCTACACCTTTCAAATAGGCCTTAGAGGCCCTTATAGATCTCATGGAGACATATTCACCCCTCTAGTACTTCACCAAGAAAATTAGGAACATAAAATAATTCAAAAATACATATGTCCACTTGACATGACCCATAATACACCTTAAATTTATTATATCCATCATGACACTCCTTTGTATATGCACAATCTATTTAAAAATTAGTCTTGTACATAAGAACACCATGAACAAACAATTAGTCAACTTTTATGCATTTTTACATGCTAAAGATGGATTGGTCAAACCTCAAAAATACACACAAATTTCCCTCATGGAGTCTACAACATTATTCAATAGTTAATTCCCATTGAAACATCCAAATACCATCAATACAAACACAACCATTCTTTTCGGGTCACTTGCAAAATAGAGTCAAACCCATAGTAAACTGTAGAGCTCATCAACTACAACTATATAGATAATAAAACCTTGTAACCAATTTTAATATATATCCCTTGGATTCATTTATAAATTTTATTTTTATACCACTATCAAATTCATCATACATCAAAATATATAGCTCAAACAATACAGATGGATTTTCCTTTGTTAATTTGAGTATTCAAATTCCAACGGTCACTATGTAATACAACTACTTTAGACACATGTCTCCATCTCATGCCCCCTAGTAATTTGATCAAATATGATCCATAGATTTTCTCAAGAGTCTCCTAGTATTTAATTATAATCACTAATCATTTATCTTTAATGCATGCTTCCAAGATTGTGACACTTGACAGCCTCACATACTTTCTGAGTACCCTGCTATTAGTCTCCATCTACTTACACCATTTGGTAGTCTCATATGCATTCTATATACCCTAATATTAGTTTTTAAATGTGATTACAACACTTGGTAGTTGCATATACAATTTTATGATCCTTTGACTTATTGACCTCATGCTCACTATTGGATCTACATCTGCATGATCACCCATGTGTCATTGATCCTGGATCTGAATGATTGATATGATCGAGTTATATTTTGACACTTGGTAGCCCTGTATAAATTTCACTTGATATTTTAAATAGATAAGTATGGGAAACACTTTAATCTACCTATAAACACAACTTTTCACCTTGATATATTTTGTTACACAACCTTATGACTTGAAACTTGGACCATAGAAACTAGGAACAAATCTAAATAGACCCATGTAACCAACTCCTTATGACACTACCATACACATGAATATTAATATTATCAATCTACTCACTCAGCCTAATTTACCAAGATGAATAGGAGAACCTAGACATTTATATGACTACTTTGATGAATTATCTTCACTTCCAAAAGATATCTAAGCACTCTTGACACCTCATATGAACTCTGCAATAGGAACATAACAACAACAACATTCTCTATCATCCCAAATATATGCACACATGATATGCAATCTCAAATCCACTTGGAACCTATCACTTTGTCATTTATTAATTATATACTAAGATCACCTTGACATCAATGAAAATTAATGCATCTCAATAACTTTCTCAACATAGATATGCACATTATTTTGGTCAATGGGCATAAGATGAAAAACTATTGCTAAAAGTCTTTCATATGAGTATTTTTGATGAGGCTCAAAATTGGTTCTATAGTTTACCAAATGGTTCCTTACATATTTTTCTATAATTGGAAGATGTATTCTTTATGGATTTCAATATACATAAGGTGCCAAAACTTACATTAGAACATTTTCACAATTTCAAACAATGTGATGACTAGTCCTTTTAAGGTTATACTATTTGATGTAAAAGTACATCCTATGAGTTAACATTTAAACCCTCATATTTGAAACTAAAATTTATCTTTATTGAAGGTCTTATTTTCCTATTAAAGGAAAGGGAATTACATAAACAATATGAATCATTTACCCATTTATATAATGATGTGCATAGACATGATTCCTTCATAATTAGTCATTCAAAGGAACTTAACACATCTCCATCCAACTACAAAAGCTTTATCCCATACACAAAGGATGGAGATAACTTACCTAATGAGTATTATGAATAAAAACATGGTATCCCTAATCTCTATATGACCAATTTGTAAGAGTTACTCAACATGGGGCCAATCCAAGGTCCATATCCTATGAAATAATCTCAAATTTAAAAAAAACCAAAAGCATTCACACCAACAAGATTTAAAAATTACCTTATATATGGGTGGTTCTTATTTTTGGTATAACCATATTGATCCTACACAGGGAAAAACTACTTGCAATGTAAGACATTTAAAAAAAATTGGCTTCAATCTAACAAATTTAAAAAAGAACGTAGACTGAAAAGAATCCTTATGCAACATTCTAATACCAATTTCTTTTGGTCCTAAAGTAATTCAAACACAAGTTTGGGTTATACCTACCACATCTCCATATGCACTTACATTAGGAACTCTTTGCTATACTAAATGGAAGAAAAAAATTTATGATATTTTAGCATGAGACATATCTAAGGTGAATATGAATATAAAAATTATACCTAATATTTCAAAATTCAAATTAATTTATGATTTCAAAATTAATTTATGAATTGTTACCATATCATAGACTTTTTCAACTAATACCCCATAGAATTTTTATAGACTTTTACTAATCCAATCTATTGTAAAAGTTGGTTCACCATTTGGTATGTTTGAGGTGATAAAATCAATCAACATTTTCATGTTTTTAGTTTGGAATTGATCATCCAGCCTAACCAGGTTAAAAGTATCAATGGGTTATATGATTAAGCTAATCTTAATTGCTAGGTGGCAACTCACTTTTACTCCAAAGTTAGGGGCATGTGCTTTCCAATATCTCTTTCTATCTCTATCTCCTTGGATATATGAACTTTAAATATTTATCTATATTTTTCCTAATATCAATTTTAAATCCTTACAATGATACATATTTTTTAAAACTTTCCAATAGGTAAGACAGTTACATCGACACACCAGTGTACTCCTAAATCTTAATTTTTTAATTTAAATATATTTCAATTACTTTCAACCCATATTATATGCACTAATTTTATACTTTAACATGCTCTTGGTTACATGTCAATCACCATAAAATAACTCAAGTTGGGAACATGCAAAGACAAGGTATGCATACAAACCCAAGTACACATTCCTTTCCTTTAAACTATAAATTTAATTTCTAAATTAAGAGGGGGAATGTAGATGATATTTTATGATTATATAGCACCTCTATCTTTTACACTTGGAAAACTCAAACCTTGGATTTTTCTCTCAGTTCTTTACCTTTCCCACTTTTTCAAGTCTTGCATCTACTCTATCTTTATGCCCTTTGGCCTATTCTCTCAGTATGACTAATCTTATGTTGATGACCTAGGTATTCTATATTTCCCATAATCCTTAAAATTTACTTATCTTCCATCTCTATAATTCTAAAACCTATACATGCTTTTTTGATCTATGGACACTAACATCTAGGACTTATAGTAGCATCGACATTACTATCCTATCCTGATGTAAGTCTCAAGTTCCCTAAAGTCATCAATTTATAATTGAAACATATCCTAATAGTCAGTCTAAGTGCTTTAATGTGAGTTATTACTCAAAAGGGGTTGATATAAATACAATATCAATCCTTATTCATTCTTCACCTATAAAATACCAAAGAGACCAAGGCAACTTATCAAAATCACTCTATCAAGCATCTAATTGAAAACACATTTATATTTACATACTAGTCATAAGGAATACACATATACAGGTTTAAGGTACTAATGGAGTAGCCCAAGAGCCTAATTTTCTAAGTTACAATCTAGGTCAATATTGTACTTACTTTGGACATATTATATGATTCACACACACCCCAACATGTAAGGGATAACTACATGCATCTAAGGGCCTCTTTAGAGTATTGGATATGTAGATAGTGCCCATTAACAAAGGGATATTTGGGGTATCTCGATACCATGTTCCCACAAACCCATTTTCCCCCAAGGTCACTATTAAGATAGAAAACTAGGGTTATTATTTCATAAAGAGTGACATTCTATGATGTAGATATGAATGCACCAAAGCAAAGGTGTATCAAAACCCAAAAGCATCTAGGTGGATGCATCTTATTTTAGTAGATATTCCATATAAGACATTAGCATTGAACCTATATAGTAGCATCGATGTAACCATCCCAAGATAATGCTATTGTCTAGATAGATAGAAGTATTAAAGCCATATTTGATGATTGTTCTAGAATCTCCTTCCCATATGCTTTGTGCCTATCCTAAATCTAGAACTACATTAACATCTAAACAAGCTAAGTACATCACTTATTTACAATTTATATATCTATCATATTTTTACTTTATATATTTAGATTATATCAACATAATAAATTTAGTGTATGCTTATATCTGAGTTTAGCATCTAATTGACCTGTTATAGATCTGATTATCACCCTTTTGCCATTTCATTTATATATAGCCTTTTAACATCTAGATAAACCCAATACATATCATTTTAAGGTTTAACAAGTATATTTAAGATCACTTTCATCCTCAACAATAGCCAATTTTGGAGGATGTTTAAGTGGATCCAAATTTTTGGGAGGAAGTGACCCATAGTTTTTTGTTCTAGTGGCCACATGGACATTACTGACATTTGTATTTTCTGTGGAAGTATAGGGAAGGCAAAAATGAGGATGCTTAGGAAGGTTATTTAAATTCATCATTTCATTTTGAGTTTGCATTTCATTTTCATAAAAAAATGTACTACATGTTGAAAAGTGAGGGTATAAGTAAAAATATATAAACTTATTAAGTTGAGTTGGTCGACTTAGTTTTATAAGTAAGAACAGACAAAATTTTGACAAACTACTAAGTTAAGTTGGTTGAATTAATTATGTTTATATAAAAAGGAAATAGTCTTGAAAGACTACTAAGTTGAGTTGGTTGACTTAGTTTTATAGATAAAAATAGATAAAGATTGGAAAGATAACTATGTTGAAGTAGTTAACTTAGTTATATGGTAGGAAAATAAATAGGTTTGAAAAATCTTACTAAGTTGAGTTGGCTGACTTAGTTGAATAAAAGAAAAATGCTAAGTTGGATAGCCTAATAAGTTGAGCAAGTCAACTTAGTTGTGTATCCAAAAAATATAAAAGTTTTGAAAGCCTGCTAAGTCTATCTAATCAACTTAGTTGTATAACTAAGAAAATTGATAGTTTGGATAGCCTACTAAGTTGAGCTAGTCAACTTAGTTGTAAAGGCAAGAGATTAAAAAAGTGTGAAAAACTTACTCAGTTGAGATGGTCGACTTAGTTGTATAGGTAGGAAAAATGATGGTTTAAACAACCTACTAATTTGATTGAGTTGTAAAGGAAGAAATTAAATAGAGTGTGATAAACCTACTAAGTCGAGATGGTTGACTTAGTTAAATAGAAAAAAACATATAAAATTATGCTAAGCCATGATAATATATTTAGTTGAATTTTTTTCTAACAATTATTTTAACTATGTAAGTTTTAATGCAGGAATAAAGTAGATAGAAGACTGAACTATCTACCACACATCACATAAATGTATTAACACTAGTCAATACAATAGAGATTAAAAAGTAACAAGTATAAAATATAATTTTGTAATAACTAATGCTAACTAATTATATAATATAATATCAATAAGTTGTACTAAAGGGTTTTGATTGATTTATATGCTTACAAAGATACTACCTTGTCCATTGGATAATAACAGACCAATATTTCAAAGTACTAACTATGGAGGAAGTGTTGTTCCCATATCCCACTAAACCCAATTTCAAGGGTAAGCTGAAATTAACTTCTTAACACTAATTGCTAATTAATAAACCATAAGATCAAATAGATGGCTAGATTCCTAATGTTTAATTCAAAAGGAAATCTTAAGCATTTATGAAATACCGTCAGGTACGTGAAAACTAATGATTGTGTTTATCTATATACTATGATTATGAGTATTGGGGAAATATCCTCATGCCATGATATCTATAAATGATATAAAATAATCATAAATAGAGTATCACATAGCCCTTGACAAAAATAGCTAAGTAGTTTTAAAACTACTAGTACATAGTTTCTAGGAAAATCAAGACAAAGTGAAAAATAAAGGCAAAAATCAAGTGTCGAAAAAAAATTTGTAGTGCCAAATTATTTCCAAGTAAATGTGAAATTAATTACTAAAAAATGAAAGTGCATTGCTTTGCTTATGCTGAAATTAAAGACATAGAAAAATATTAGCCAAGTTGATCTAGTTGACAAACAAAATAGAACACAATTAGGCAAGTCAATCTAGTATAATATGAAAACAAGCTAAAAAAACAAAGTCATCTGGATCAACTTAGTTTATTTGGTAGAGCAGACATACTAAGTCAACCATGTTGACTTAGTTGACTATGTGATACACTTTTACAGAACCAAAAAACTAGTGAAAACAGTGTAAAATTTGAAATGTTGAATAATTGTGTTGAAAAATAGAAATGAAAAATTATGGCAATTAACAAAAATGAAAGTATAAAACTTGTTTAGAGTGAACCTAAAAAATATAACTAGATAAACCAGATCAACTTAGTTGGTTGAATGAAAATGCTAAAAATCTTATTACTAACTTTATCATTTAGACATGATTGAGTCCTACAGAGGCAAAAATTTGAAAAACATAGGTGTTAAACAAGATCGACTAGGTTGATTTAATTTTTAGATAGATAAAAACTAAAAGTGGTAAAATGAAACTAAATTGACTCGCATGATCTAGTTTTCTAAAAGTTTAAAAGTAAAAATCGTTTAACTAAACTAAATTGACCATATCAATCTAATTGATTATAAGTGAAAACATAGAAAATTAAAAAAAAAATGAGTCGACCAACATGAATCAATTTTTTGGAAATGAATCCTTACAAGCTAAGGGAAAAAACCAGATCGACCAATACAATCTAGTTGATTGTATATCTTGGACCTGTAAATAAAGAAAAAGACTAGATTGACTAACCAGGTGTAATTGATTACAGAGAGAAAACCTACAAACATAAGACAAAATGAGAATGACCAATGCAATCTAGTTAACTGGGAATATTAAGTCTATACATAAAAATTAGGAGTTATACATTCAACACATATTACCTATATAATATCTATCTATCAAATAAAATAACAAGAGTTAGGAATACTTACCTTGGGGGAACCTATTGAGTCTCAATCTCTCCCTTCGTTAATTGTGATTTTAAAGAGGTTATTATGGATTTGTAAGGATAAAAATTATATAAATCATATCTAGGCTAAAAGACTCCTACCATAAGACAAGTAATCTTCTCTCCAAAGTAAACCTTAAGCAATGGTTCCTTCAAATGTAGATTTAACATAATTATAAATTGTAATGATGTAAATATGAATGTTATTCTTAATTGGATTGAAATGAGACTTATAATTATAGAAATGGATAATCCTTAACCCTTCCATAATTTCAACCAAAAATATTGGCCAACTTGATCTATTTAGTCATAAAAAGTTATCTTTAGGCCTCAAACTAAGTAGGTCAAGCCTATTTAGTTATGTAATGTACGCTTAACCTTTTATAACAAGATCAACTTGACCTATATAGTAGGAAAATATGATTTTTTCTTAGATAGGGGATATTTTAAAGGATAAATTCTTAGGGAAATGTGTAAACATGGTTTGGATTACTTGGAAAGTTGTATAAACATGATTTGTAATGGGTTTAAGTAATGATAGAGTTGACTAATGATCTTGTAAAGCACCAATAGTCAACCCATATCTTTCTTGATGAACCCTTTAAGGCATGAACTTAGAGAGATAAAAACTTGATAGGTTCCTAAAAGAGATAAAGTGTCAATAAATGATAAATTTTAAAAAACATTGTGTGTAAACAACATGCACCCTAATGCATTTGATACAATGATATCACATCTCTCAATCATAATATGCTCATGAAATCATAAGGATCATGTTTGAGGACTTCATTTTTTGAGGCCAAAATTTATTTCCATATATTTCTCCTTTATTTTTCTCACAAATCTAAATTTACTAGGATGTATTGATTTTTTGGCACAATGTGCATAGGATTGTATTTGGATAGCGATATTATGCTTAATTATTATGCTGTTTACTTTGTCATAGAGTAGATATGTATTGATACTATTGATCATTTAAATTATTTTGATATACATGATCATAATAATATGATGTATTTAGTTTCATGATTATGTAATTTATTCTTCCATTTATAGTCACTCAAATTTGGTCATGAATACTTGATAATGTAAGTTTTGGCCCACTTTTACTTTAATTGACTTGAGTACTTAAATTGATTTATTTTCACCACCTCACTCTATCCTAAGTAGTTTCATGAATATATCCTTTAATAATTTATTTTTTTACACCTACATAAATGTTCTTAATCACTAAAAACCTCTCTAAGCATTTATAATAACATCCCAAATCCTTAATTTTAAACATTACCCTTCTAGGAAAAATTGACAATAATGAGACATGACTAAAAATTAATACTATCTTTATGGGTTGATCATATATTTCACATAAAAAATGACTCTTTTTCAAAGTTAAACCATCCCTTACAAGTTGGTCCATATTTTTAGAATAGAAAACATGAGGTTTTAAAATTTTAGATTGTTATAAAGGCACATCTAAGTCACATATTCTATCACATGGAAATTTAAATGTTGAGGCATACTTACACTACTGTGTACTAAGCAAAGATTCCCTATTCTTCCCAAATTTGATTCTATTCACTTGAAGTAGTGTTTAGCCAAGTCAAGGTCCTATTAAATCGTACTCAAGTAAAGCATTATCAAGCATTCAAGTCATCTCTATATGCATGAATGGATCAAAATGAGCACAATAATACTAATAACTTTAAGTGGGAGAACTACATGGGCTTGATTTCCTTCTTTAGACTATTAGGTATGAAGACATTGATCAATAATCATGTGATGATGGAGTCATCTTAGCCCATTACATTACCCCATTTCTATTTAAATATTTTTAACTATTGCAAGTCATATTAGTGTTTTAACTTTAAAGAATTAATTTATAGGTCATCCATACACAACCAATGGTCAAATTTATAAAAACTTATTTCAAGAAGATGCAAGTAAGTGTTGTTGAGTTATGGAGCTAAAAGCTTCACTGAATGTGCAAATGTGGAGGTTGTTGGGTTATACAGTAACCGACATCGATCAGGCCAACCAACATCGGTTATCTCCAGCTACACAATAACCAACATAGGTTATGGATCGGCTGGCATCGGTCACCTTCAGACTGACATCGGTCATCTATGCGTTTTTAGAACTGTTCTAATTTTAGGAGAATAGTTAGTTTGCATGTAAAGACTAATTTTAGTCTTGAGTTTGTGTTTTTAATTATTGTTTGGTTTGGGATCTATTTAAGAGACCCATGGGGCTATATTGTAAGTAAGCAAGACCAATTAGATCTGCAAGGTGTGCAAGATCAAGTGGATCTGCAAGGTGCAAGATCAAGAAGGTTTGTGGTCAAGGAGGCAACAACGGTTGAGTTGATTATGACTTGGAGGTAGGCAACAACAACCATTGAGTTGATTGTCACTGGAGGGAACAACTTAGTGTTTGAGTTGGTTGTAATTGATTGAGAGAGAGAACTCTTGAGGGAGAATTACTGTACACCCAAGAGGTGTGGGAAGAAGAGATTTCTTCATTGTATTTCCTTCTAGAAGAGTTTAATATAGATTGTATTGTTTCTCATATCTCCTATTCTTTGTTGTTTCTAATTTCTAGTTACTTATTACTTCTAGTTTAATTTCGTGTTTAGTTTCTTATACAAAGGTAATCAATTGTACTCTAAGGAGGATCCTGATAGTTGGTATCAGAGCTAGGATCACTAACAAGTGGTAGAGCGGGTTAGTGTTTGTTGATTATAGGTTCACTCATAGGGGTTTCTATTTGAGTGGGAGTAAAGAAATGGCAGAAGAAAGTAAACTAGGAATGGAAAAATTTAATGGCAAGAATTATCAATTATGGAGGATGCAAATAGAATATTATTTGTATCAAAAAGATCTATACTTACTGTTGGGTGGGGTTTCAATGAAACCCACAGATATGCAAGATGAAGAATGGAATGTTCTTGATCAAAAGGCTCTTAGATTTATAAGATTGAGCCTGGCATGATTTCCAACTTATCACAGGCAAAGACAATGGTAGAGTTAATGGATACTTTGGCAAATTTATATGAAAAACTCTCAGCTTTGAATAAGGTATTTCTTATGAAGCAATTATTTAATTTGCAAATGTAGGAAGGTGGATCGGTATATAGTCATCTTAGTGATTTCCATGGATTAGTAAATCAGTTAAATTCAGTCAAAATAGTTTTTGATGATGAAATTAAGGTTGTCTTAATCTTATGCTCTTTACCTGAAAGTTAGAATAGCTTGGTAATAGCAGTTAGTAATACTACATCTCCTTCAAATATCTTGAAAGTTGATGGTGTTGTTAGTGTAATCTTGAATGAAGAAATTCACAGGAAAAGTACAAGGGAAACATCAAGTAATGCTTTAAGTGTTGAAAGTAGGGGAAAGCAAAGAGAGAAGGGCAAGCAAGGGAAATCAAGGTCAAAGATAGGCAGTAGATCCAAATCCAAAAATGGAGATATAACCTACTAGAATTGTGGAAAGAAAGGGCATGCAAAGAAAGATTGTTGGTTGGTAGAAGATCAGTATGAAGGAAATAAAGAAGTAAATGATGCAGGTATTGTTGTATGGGATGCTCTTATATTTTCCTTGGATAAATTAGAATCTTGGATTTTAGATTCTAGTGCCTCTTTCCATGCAACCCTAAATAGAGAATTTTTCCATGATTATGTCTATGGAGACTTTGGAAAAGTTTATTTAGGGGATGGTGAGCCTTGTCAAATTGTTGGCAAGGGAAAAGTGTAGCTGAAATTGCATAATGGCAACACATGGGTGTTGAAGGATGTCATGCATGTTCTCATCCTAAAGAAGAGTCTAATTTTTGCAGGAAATTTGGGTGATGAGGGTTGCATAGTAACTCTCATAGCGGAATCTTGGAAAGTTTCCAAGGGTGCACTTTTATTAGCAAGAGGTAAGAAAGTAGGTACACTTTATCTATCTACTTGTATTATTGATTCTCCTTCTATTTTATCTACTTCAGAAGTAGATGAAAAGATGTGGCACTGTAGGCTTGGTCACATGAGTGAGAAGGAAATGCATGTTCTTAAGTCAAAAAGTAATCTTTCGGATTTGAAAAGCATAGATCGAGATTTCTGTGAGCACTGTATTTTTGGGAAATAGGAGAAAGTGAGGTTTCACAAAATTGGGTCAACAAAGAAGAAGCACAAGTTGGAGTTTGTTCACGTAGACGTGTGGGGGCCAGCTCAGGTAGATTTTATTAGAGTATCACAGTGTTATGCTATAAGAAAGGTATGGGTTTATTGCATAAAGAGGAAATCTGATGTTTTTGACACATTTAAGAACTAAAAAGCCTTGGTTTTCAATGAGAAGGTGATGTACAAAGATCATCTCAAGAGGTTGAATAATTCTGAGTAGGGCAATGTTGATTTAGATAAGGTTATGATCTAAAATGAGCTCACAGGTAAAAATCATCACTCACAGGAAAACACATACTAACGTCAGTCAGGTGAGAACTGATGTTGATTAGGCAAGAATCAACATCAGTCTGGTAGAGACCAAAGTTGGTGATGTCAGGCAAGTGGAAACTGATGTCGGTTAGGTGAGAACTGACATCGGTTACGTCGATTAGGTGGAACTGACATCGATCGGGTGCAGACTGAGAGATGACTGGGATCAGTCACTGTTAGAATGAAATTTGGGTGGACAGCAAGCTATCAATGAGTCTCAAATGCCCATGAAGAGGTCTGAAAGGGTAAGTAAGCCTCAAATTCATTATTCCCCTTCTTTATACTACTTTTTACTCACTGATGGTGGAAAACTAGGAAGTTTTGAAGAGGTAATGCAAGTAGAATCTAGGAAACAGTGGGAGCATGGCATGAATGAGGAAATTGATTCCTTGGAAGAGAACCAAACATAGGATTTGGTAGAGTTGCCAGCCAGAAAGAAAGCACTAAAAAATGAATGGATTTACAGGTTAAAGAAAGGAGAGAATGGACATGTGAGACATAAGGCCAGGTTATATGGTCTTGAGCAAGCTCCAAGATAGTGGTATTTAAGGTTTGATAGGTTTATGACAAAGCATGGCTTTAGTCAATGTCAATGTGACCATTGTGTTTATTTTACCAGATTGGATAATAGTAGCTACATTATCCTATTATTGTATGTAGATGATATGCTTGTTATAGGTTCATACATGTAGGAAATTATTGAGCTAAAGGTAAAATTAGCTCACACATTTGCCATGAAGGATTTAGGAGCAGCAATCCTTGGCATGAGTATTTCTAGAGACAGGAAAAATCACAGGTTGATTTTGTCTCAAGAGGATTATGTGAATAAGGTAGTGGAGAGGTTTAATATGCAGGATGTAAAATTGGTAAGCACACCTATGATTAGACAGTTTAAGCTGAGTAAAGAACAGTGTCCTAAATCACATGATGAGGTTGAGTACATGGTATGTACTAGACCTAATATTGCCCAAGTAGTGGGAGTTGTTAGCAAGTTTATGGCTAATTTAGGAAAGAAGCACTGGAAAGTAGTTCAGTGGATTCTCAAATATCTGAGAGGGACCAATAGTAGGCAATTATGCTATATAGGGTCAAACACTTCTCTACATGGGTATGTAGATTCAGATATGGCAGGTGACTTGGATGGCAGGAGAAGCACCATAGGATATGTGTTCACTATTGGTGGAACGGTGGTTAGCTGGATTTCAAAGTTGTAGAAGGTTGTTGCCTTGTCTACTACAGAGGTAGAATACATTGTAGTCACAGAGGCTAGCAAGGAAATGATATGGATGACTCAATTCATGGAAGAGTTGGGAAAGGAGCAAGAGAGTTGTAGATTGTATAGTGATAGTCAAAGAGCAATTCATTTGGCAAAGGATTTAGCCTTTCATTCAAGAACCAAACATATATAGCTTAGGTACCAGTTCATTAGATAGGTATTAGAGGATGGTCAGTTGAAGCTAGAAAAGATCCATATGGATAAGAACCCTGCAGATATGTTAACAAAGTTGGGAACACAGGAGAAGTTGAATCTTCATTCAAATTTTGTTGGTCTTCAAGATTAAACTTGAAGATGGAGAAACAAGCCAGAAACAAATTAGAGGATGTTGTTGTACAAGTACAGGTATAGGTGCAGCTATTTATCTCTAAGTGGAAGATTATTGAGTTGTGGAGCTAAAAGCTTCACTAAATGTGCAAATGTGGAGGTTGTTGGGTTATACAGTAACCAACATCAGTCAGGCCAACTAACATCAGTTATCTCCATCTACACAGTAACTGGCATCAGTTATGGATCGATCGGCATCGGTCACCTTCAGACCGACATCGGTCATCTATGCGTTTCTAGAACTGTTCTAATTTTAGGAGAATAGTTAGTTTGCATGTAAAGACTAATTTTAGTCTTGAGTCTGTGTTTCTAATTATTGTTTGGTTTGGGATCTATTTAAGAGACCCATGGGGCTGTATTGTAAGTAAACAAGACCAATTAGATTTGCAAGGTGTGCAAGATCAAGTGGATTTGCAAGGTGCAAGATCAAGAAGGTCTGTGGTCAAGGAGGAAACAACGGTTGAGTTGATTGTCACTTGGAGGTAGGTAACAACAACAATTGGGTTGATTTTCATTAGAGGGAACAACTCAGTGTTTGAGTTGGTTGTAATTGATTAAGAGAGAGAACTCTTGAGGGAGAATTACTGTACACCCAAGAAGTGTGGGAAGAAGAGATTTCTTCATTGTATTTCCTTCTAGAAGAGTTTAATACAGATTGTATTGTTTCTCGTATCTCCTATTCTTTGTTGTTTCTGATTTCTAGTTACTTATTACTTCTGGTTTAATTTCATGTTTAGTTGCTTATACAAATGTAATCAATTGTACTCTAAGGAGGATCCTGACAAGTGTGCCCTAATTTTTTGAAATTTTTGTATAGGACAAGATTAGCCCATTGAGGATAGTAGTGTTAGTCTAACATATCTCCTTCAAGTTGATTCTAAACATGAACAATGATAGTTACAATTCATGTTGCACACACATGATTAGTCTAATTTGATCATCTTTAGCCATATTTTAGTTGCACACAATTAGTACACTAGTATAGAACAACTAAGTCTTCTTGTGGTGTTCATAATTAATTTTTTTAATTCGTTTTTACTTTATTTGTTTTAGTATTTTATTTTAATTTTATTAGTTAAAAGTTATTTTATAACATTTGATACCTTTAAAATCCTTTTATCTTGACTAGATTTAATACACCAATTAATTCCAAAATTTGTTAACATATTAGTGAACCTGCACATTTTATGCAAACATTACTTTAATTTTTTATCTTCAATTTTAGATAAATCCCTGAGTATATGCTAATAAAATAACATTTTTTCAACTTTGGTTCTAATATTAGAAAATAAACAAATTTGCTTTTGACCTCAGATTTATTAGATGACATTGAAAGCACTTTATTATGACCTTAGATTTGATATCTGAAATTAAAAACACTTTATTTTGGTCATGGATTTCAGGGCAATTTATTAAACTCCATACACAAAAAAAATCCTTTTTTAAGGATCTAAATTTTAGATTTATGTGGCTTTCTTCTTAATTTACATAGAATACATGGCTAAAATAGATGAGCATATTATTTATTTTTTGCTTCAAGCTTTCTTAGTTTTTATTACATATTGTCTTCCCATAATAAGGAACATAATTAACAATCATGTAATAAAAAAAATTAAATCCAAGATTCAAAAAACCATTGAACAATATCAAGATCTTTTAATTTATTTTAATAATGCACAAAGTGTATATATGGTTGTTAAAAAATGAAGGGAATGAATAATTCCTTCTATTGTACCAAAATTGCCTCAATCCCCTCCACCTCACACAAAGACAACCAAATTGTATGATATTATGGATCTGTTACAACATACCATGTTAATATTTCTTTATTAGAATTAATTTAGACAATGCTTATCTCTCTCTCTGTGTGTGTGTGTGTGTGTGTGTGTGTGTGTGTGTGTGTGTGTGTGTGTGTGTGTGTGTGTGTGTGTGTGTGTGTGTGTGTTTGTGTGTGTGTGTGTGTGTGTGTGTGTGTGTGTGTGTGTGGCATTAAAAGACACCATGGTACATAGAGATGTGGAACCTCATATTTATTCTATTATTAATACATTGTGATGGACTAAAGAAAGTATCAGTTTTGAGAAATAATATTTGCATCCTAAACATTTAATAGACAAACATCTTAGATTATACATTTAGGTATGAACTCAAAATAAGGTGGTTAAACAAGTATTGATTGATAACGGATCAAGATTAAATATTTAAAATATATATTTCCTAAAATTATTGGGTATATAAGTTATTGATCTCGTTCATTATGATATGGAAATTTAAGGATTTGATAATATCCCAAGGAAATTATTAGGACAAATTATATTTCCTATAATATTGGGTCCTATAATAGAGGATACCATTTTCCAACTTATGCCTAATGATCTCAATTACACTATACTATTGGGAATACCATGAATTCATAAAATTTATGCAATATTATCTACTCTTCATGCATGTTTAAAATTCATTTATCAAGGATACATTTAGATAGTCCTATTGGATAAATAACCATTTAAGTATTGTGTCAAGATGCAATATGAGGATCACTACATTCCTCATATACAACCACATGTACAACAATTCAAATTAATTAAACTACCAATTTTATCTGTCGCTCCAACAACATCATTAAGCAACTACATTCAATATGGATTTAAATTTACATATTTACACAAAGTGGGATATATAGGATAAAGATTTGGAACACATGCATAAGGTATTATTAAACCTATTCAATTAGTTTAAACAAAAGTATGATAATGAATAGGTTATTTTGAGGAATCAGCTAAATCAAAGAAAGAATCATCCACACCATTCACTATTTATACACATTTCCTCAAATCATAACTTGAGCTAGCATAAAAGGCTCATAATATATCTACATTATAGTTGGTATAACTAGAAATGATAAATGATATAGGTCATTAGAACATGTGACATTGGATGAATTCTCTAATGATGAATCTCTCCTAGAATATTTGATTGTATATGATGATCTCACTCCATTATACCATAAGAATAGGTTTATGTGGACAATTTTAATCACTTAAAAATGGTATTTGAGTGCTAAGAGTGCTACTTGAGAAAACCTAATCCTAGATTATCCCTAGACCTATCTTAGAGCCTATTATCACACTTTTCTATCCTTTGTGTGGACCATAAGCATCCCTAGTAAATTTAAATCCAATCCCCAACCCTCATTGATTGATCCTATCCCTTCATACCTAGCAGCCTACCAACTTGACATTAGTGCCACATTAAGGACACTAGAGCCATGTGGTGCTAGTATCCCCAAAATGGTGCTAATATCCTTTACCCTATCTTTCTTGAATAGATATATTTTTAAAAGTAAAACCATTATAAAGTTGGCCTAAACATATTTTATTATTTGCACAAGTTACATTACACTGTAAATATATGACTTTTAGACCTCTATCCACTAGATGGAAATTAGATGTAAAATACCTATTCGAACATGAAAAAAGTTGAGAAAAATTAAGGTTATTAATCCCTATTCTACCTTAATTCTACATACTACCATATACAACTACCCTAAGCTCAGATTTTTTAGATTTCCAATCTTAAGCACACTTAAGGCATTCAAAACCATTGTCATTATAGCATCACTTGTACTTTTACCATCACTTAGGTGGGAATAACTACATTGGTCTTGACCCTTCCTCAAAGTATTGGTATGTAGGTAACTCTTTTCACAATGGGGTGTTGAGGATATCTAGCCCATCCTACTAAAAAACAAACTTTTCAACTCATGCCTTAATTGTGAGGAGGATTAGGGTTGTATCATAAATAAGCTATTACATTCACAACACAGAGTTTCATACTTCTTGCACATAGAAATATAATCCTAAAACATAGGCACAGGTGCACCCAAAAGTTTAGAGTAATCTTGCACAGAGAACATTAGTGCCATTTTTAGGACACTAGAGCCACATGTCACTACTATCCAAGTGTAGTTCTATTATCCAAGAGGGGTTATGACATAGAGATCTAGTTGAAAACACTCATACTTGTTCCAATCTCGGTTTCCAACACTCGGATCATTCATATCAGGCATTTTCTAGATAAGTCTTTATTTGCATATATTTATTACTATTTTTAGAAATTTAAATCTAGTCAAACTCTATAACAATTAAATGATTATTTTATGTATATTATTTCACTAATTTAGACTACTCAACCTTTTAATAAAACATAAGATTTACATAGCTAAACCCTAAAATTTTAAAACATTTGGTGAACTCAGCTTGCTTTGAATATTGCTTAAAACCCTAGTTTTATATAAGGTTTACCTTCTCCCAATTTTTGTGCACTAAATTATTGTTAAAAACTTATATTTTTTTATTTTTAGTATAACCTAACTTATTTAATCAATCCCACATTAGGGTTTCATTTATTTAATGTAATTTAAATTTTTGCAAAGCTACCCTAATTCAAAACCCTCACCCTAGATAACCCTAGGGTTTACATTTTTAGAACTCAAATTTTAGATCCATGTATATTTTTATTTCTATTTCATATCATCATGATCATAATATTAGTATAAATTAATCACTTTTTTGTTTCAAATTTTAATACTTTCATTTGCATGCTTGTTTCTTTTAATTTAGAATAAACTCAAAAATGACATAGATACATGTATACATGATGCTTCATATCAATTAAAGTGTTTCTAAATTTTATTTTTCTCTTATGTGGAATGAAATTAATACATTGATATTTAATCACATAGCCAACTTATTACATCAAATAATAATTATATTACCAAAAATCAACAAGTCTCCCTTAGATGCATTTTGATCTTTGTTCCATTCTGATTCCTTACCTATCATTCCTAGACATATGGAAACATAATTGGTCTCATTTATCCCTCCTTATTAATCACAAACATCTAACAACCATCCCACCTCTATTATTATCTTTACGTTCTTAGTAGACCCTATGGTCAAGGTTATGATGTCCTCATGTAGCCATGAAGCTTGACAGGTTTGCAAGACCCATGCCTATAGCTTTATTGATAAGAGTGGTACTCCTTAAAATATAATTTCCATTTTGGATATTTTACAAAATTATGACACATACAAAGATATTTTGTATGAGGCACTCTATGATACTCAGGTACCTTGAACATCTGAGCCTGTTTATGTTGATTCCATAATTAATACTATGAAATGGGCAAAATAACATATTTATTTTTAGAGGGAGGATCTCCCACCTCAACACATCATAGATTTACATCTACCTCTCTACATTTCTTTAAAAATTGATGAGGTAGGTGTCTAATGGGTACTAGTTGATAATGGATTTGGATCCTTATGATATGAACATTTGATGTTTTGATATTATTCGACATAGAGTTTTAGGTCAAATCACATTAAACCTTACAATAGCACTACCTACAATAAGTCAATTTATGCCTAATGATCTTCATTATAATATCTTGCTTGGGAGACCATGGATTCATGTTATGGACACACTTCCATCCACATTACATACCTATTTAAGATTCAGCTATAGAGATCATATATATACATGTCATATGGATAAATAACCAATTAATTACTATCAACATATATATCCTTCACACAATTATATTCTTCATATGGATTTTGATATAAAACCACTCCATTTTACAATTTAAATTATGCACACAACTCCTCCAGCTATTTCTAGCACACAAGATAATAAATTCACTTAACATTTTACATTACAATATTCTAAAAGATAGGCTATACTAGACAGAGCCTTGGTAAACATGAGTAGTGAATACTTAATCCTATTGAAGCACATGATCAATAGGGTAGACAAGGACTTGGGCATATAAATAAGACATCTAATGTCAGATCCTCTCACCATAATTCTTAACATATTATGTTCTGTCCACCTATTCCATGGGTAGATGATACAATAAACCACATTTATACACTCTCATTTATTTACCTTGATCTTATCAATGATATAGCTTCTCCATATCTACCCGTTCTTGATGAGTTCACTAATGATGAGGCTCTCTTAGAATTCCTAGGTGCATATGAGGATTTCCCTTGCTTTTATCATAAGAATAGGTTTCCTCATTTCACAAGTACACATGCATACTTTGGTGAGTAATCAAATGAATCTAATGATATGTTACCTGACACAGATGATACCATCCCTATAACATCATAAAATTTGGATCGATCTATGTTACATAATAAAAAAATAGTCAAATTCAATTATGGCACCAAAATTGATCCTCTTATCATACTATTAGTTGTTGCCTTATATAACTTAGAAGATAAATAATCATCAGATTCTAAGAGATTTTCCTAAAGTATTTGCTTGGGCTTATTATGAAATGCTTGACATTGATCACTCAATCATAGCACATAGAATTAAATTATATCTCGACACCAAGACAGTTAAACAAAATATTTGAAAAATGCATCCTTAAGTTTCTTTTCTTGTTAAGGATGAGATCCAACAATTGTTATATGTTGGTTTCATTCAACCAATTACTCATCTATAGTGGGTTATTAATATTGTTCCTATTTGAAATCCTAATGGCCAAATCTAATGTTGTTATGATTCAGAGACCTCAACAAAGCATGTCCTAAGGATGACTTTACTTTACCCAACATTGATATGATAGTCGATTCCATATCCAGCTATGATAAGCTCTCATTTATGGATAGTTTCTCCAGATATAATAAAATTAATATTGTTGAATAAGATCAAGAAAAAGCTTATTTTACCACACCATGGGGCACATTTTTTTATATTGTCACTCCATTTGGGTTAAAAAATATAGGTGAAACATACCAAAGGACTATGACACATATCTCTCATGACCTCATTCATAAGACAGTCAATGATTTACTGGAAAAATCAAAAGAGTGATAATATCATGTAATAGATTTATGATAATTTTTTTAAAGACTCAAAAAATACAACATGTTACTCAACCCTAATAAATATGTCTTTGGGAAAACTTTTGGGATTTATTATATCCCAATGTAGCATAGAAGTTGACCTTAAGAAGTTCAAATAAATCATGGATATGCCTCTTCCTACCAATCTGAAATAACTTCATTCCCTCAAATGAAAAATTTAGGCAATTCATCGCTTTATGGCATAACTCATAGAAAAAACCTAATCATTCACCGAACTACTTAAAAAGGATGTGAAATTTGAGTGGGACATCACATGTCAAGAAATATTTGATACACTTAAGTAATACTTACTCAACCCTCCCATCTTGGTCCCACCCATACCTAGAAAGCCACTTTTACTTCACCTATTAGCAATAGATCATGCACTAGGAGCACTCCTATCACAACACGATGATCAGCATAAAGACATAGCCATTTACTACATCAATTGTACACTAGTTGACTACAAGAAAAAATTTCTAGCAATTGAAACACTTTACTTATCACTTGTACATGCTACTCAGAAGCTCTTCCATTATATGATTAACAATGAGACACAAATCATTACAAAATTTGATCCTTTAAAATTCCTCATGTCAAAACCACATCTCTCAAGTCATATTGCAAAATGGGTTATGTTACTTAAAAAATTTGACCTCAATATCATTTTACAAAAAATAGTAAAAGACTAGATAATTAAAAATCAATTGGTAACAACCCCATTAGTAGATAAAAATCCTATTAATGATGATTTTAGAGATGACTTCATAGCATATAATACCACTTCATATACATGGATAGTGTTCTTTGACAATTTTAGATGTGAATCTAGTGCTGGAGCCAAAACTATTTTCATCAATCCGCTAGGACACATAGTACCTCTCACATACTTAGTTTTTCATGTACTAGAAATGTCACAAAGTATGAATATCTTATATTAGGCCTTTAATCAACTCAGGTTCTCAAGATTAAATCAATAAAATTTTATGGGGCTCACAATTAATTGTTAATCAAGTTACAAATACATACTAAACAAAAGAAGAACACTTGATTCCTTATAAGAATATGGTTTAATGTCTACAGGTGTAGTTTGATAATTTATCTATCGATAACATCCCACACAAAGATAACCATCATGTCGATATAATGGCTAGTGCACATCATTGATCCCCATCAATATAGATGTAGACCAAGCTCTTTTTACTATCAAATGATTTCAATCTCCATTAGTGTCCCATTTAAACCTTATCACTCTAACAGTCTTAGTTACCACTCGTAGTACAACACCATTTGAATGGTTATCTAACAGAAATAACTTTTTTAATAAATATATTACACTTGATACTTTCAAAAAAATGAAAATAAAAAATACAACTAAACTCCCTTAAATATGTCATCATTGGCAGAGATTTATTTAAGAGATATTTTTTAAGGACACTTACTCTTATGCTTGACAGCTGAGGAAGCTAAATCGGCTATTTGATAAATATACGATAATGAATGTGGTGGCCATTTCAATAGTAAAGGAATGTCACACAAGTTACTTAGATAAGGTTATTAGTGGCCAACCATGGATCAAGAATGCCAAGAATATGCCATATTATGTTACATATGTTAATGACATGGAAACTTGCACCATGTCCCTTCATAGCAAAGTCAACCTATCATATCATATTGGCCATTCAAGCTATGGGGTTTTGATCAGATGGGTAATATAAACCCAAAATCTATAGGAGGTCATAAATTCATTATCATAGCTACAAAATATTTTATAAAATGGGTAGAATCCATCCCATTACAATCAACAAAGGGGGAGGATATTTGCCATTTTCTAATGACCAATATTATTTCCCACTTTGGCCTCCCAACAACCATAATTATAGATAATGGAACCTCTTTCAAGAATAAAATAGTGAAATTTTTTTGTGTCAAATATAAAATATGGCACACATTCTCTACTTCATATTACCCATATGGAAATGGTCAATTAGAAGCAACAAATAAGACAATCAACTATATTCTGAATAAAATAGTTACCAAATTTGGTGATGACTGACACAATCAAATTGATTATGCATTATGGGCTTGCTGCACCAGCATACATACACCAATAGGAATTACTCTTTATTCACTAGTGTATGGCACTTAATCCATCATCCCATTGGAATTAGAAATCCCCTCTTTATGGGTATCTTTAAAAGTGCTCATCACAGATGATGAGTACAGAGAGATATATCTCCATGAATTAGAACAGTTGGATCATACACTTATCCAAGCCACATAGCATCTCAGAGCTTATCATAAATGAATCCAAAGAACCTATAATAAGTGAGTCCACAATAGGTAATTCAAAATTTATGATTTATTTTTAAAATAAAATCTCAAAAATGTCAACACCAAGGAAGATAACAAAGGAAAGTTTAAACCAAATTAGATTGGACCATACATTAGCACATAAAATCTTAGCCCAAAATTATACCATCTAGCTTCATTTTATTGCAAGGTAATAAAAAACTCATTGAACATCATGCATCTAATGATATTATACATATAAACAATGCACTATTCATTTTAATTTACTTGTACATATCTTATATTCAAAAATATTATAACATGTCAAAAACACAAAAACATTCAAATATTACTCAAAAAACATAAAAAATTATGAATTGTATGCATTATTATGTTTACACTTCTTATATTTACTAGACATTACATATGATAGCTATCATAGTATAGTTAGTTTTATCATACATGCATGTTTTACTTATTCTTGTTGAGTGCTTATAAATTGCATATATAACCTAGGTCCACTATAATGATCTAATTTTTTTATCATCTACCCACTACGGGTTTATACACCGATCCATGGTTATTCATTTAACACATTCAACCACTTGGGGGCATCCTATACATAGTTTCTATTATCAAGTTCTATCCTTACATTCTATACCTTCTATTTTTAGCAGTGTTATATCTTGATATTGATCATTAGACAACTATCACTACTTTAGACTCAGCATATGTACATCTTAGCTCTTAGATAGATTTGTACTACATTCATGCATGATTTCATTTCTAGATTTCATAGTTTAAACTTGATTATATTTCTATGCTTCTTATATTCAAGGGCATTTGAATATGTCATTATTCTTTAGATCTACGCCACTTCTATTCACAGTATATATGCCTTGGACATGTGCACATGTCCCTTGCATGTACTTTCAGGATTATATATGCAAACATTTGAACATGTTCTTCTATGTGGCTCTAAGATAAATTAATTATTGATTGTGTATGTGGACATTTGAACATGTCCTTATATGTCTTTTCTCATATTTAGTGACATGTTCCCATATCCCTTATATTGTGGCCCCTTGGCCTAATTTGTGTGCCTCATGTGTTTTGTATGTATACTTTATTGTATGCATCATGACCATGACACTTGTATTTTCTTGTTACACACACCAGTTCTTGATACCATGAGGGAACTTATGCATCTACCCTTCTTACTTTGGGGCCATGATGGACATCATGCCCCATCCCCCTAGGTAGCTACTTAGATTTTTTGATACATACATTGATTAGATATATCTTTACACCCTTGTGTAATATTATACATGACATACATCTTACATTAAATACTCATGCTCAAATTATATTACATTTTGATGATATGTTTATACATTATATTGGATTATCACATTGTTATTATATATGATCTAGATAACATACATTTTAAAGATATTTTATTTTGAGTATAGTTCTTGCACAGGTTCAAAAAATAACCTCAAAAGAGGGAGCATTCACAGGGGTTTGTCATAGAGATCTTACATTGCATTCATAGAACATACACAGGCTCAGTTTTAAGAAATCAAACATAGGTAAACATAGAGGAAAAATAGGGAAATAGAAATTAGTACAATGACATAAATTTTATACTAGACAAACATTAATGCCCAAATAGGAACACTAGTGCCACATGGAACTACTATCCAAGATGTGGAACTTCTATCTAGTAACCCCAAATTTAGGATAGTTCAGATTGGCTAGAGTAGTACACTAAGTACAAAATAAGTTTACACAAAATCAGCTATAGGCTTGACAATTATATTTTAATTTTGCTCAAATTCACGTTAGCTCAGCTCAATTTCATATCAATTACTCAGATTGGGGGCATAATGCATGGCATGATCATTCCAATATTTAGTTCAGATACATAGATATATTTATTATAACTCATTCAAAAATTAGTTAACTTAGATGTCAAATTAGGGGCATATGCATAATACATTTTTTACATATGCTCAGTTACACATAGGTTGATCAGATAGAATGGTAAATTCCATGTCATTCTCTACACTATATACACTTGAAATCATATTCCAAGTTATCACTAATTTCATTACTTACATCATCTGTAGTGTTTGGCATTCCTAAGTGGTCCAAAGCTACCTAATGTACCTAAATGGCTGTAGAGCTGACATACACAATTAGATATACTCAGTTAGATATTTACAATACTTTGCATAGTTCAATTTTAGATGCATATAATACACATGGGTGGGTAATGATGAAATCATAGCCTATTTGAGTTCTTGATCCACCCACATGAGAGGGTTGAACACATTATCAGTCCAATCCAAGCTATTCACAGGTCATGATCCACCAAGCATGGTGGGCAATGATGTGGTCAAAACCAGATTAAGTTCTTGATCCACCCACACATGAGGATTGAGAAAGCTATTAGATCAATCCAATCTATTAAATGATTTTATCACGATATACACATGTACACACACATGTTGTCACTAGGTTTATGCATTGGTTCACATACCAAATGAGGTGTATTTGTTCCTTTCCTCTTTCTCATCTCTTTACTCAATTTTACTCAGTTACTTCTTTATTTAACAGTCTTTTACTTTTAATATCTCTTATGTGAGGAATAATTTATGTACATTTTATTTTCAAGTCATGAATTGGATCATGTTTCATGTATGCAGACCCAACTTCACATACTCAGACCCAGATTCATAGGCTTCACTTCCTAGGTAAGTCAAGGTATGATTATTTTTCCTTTATATTATTCATTTCACTTTGTTGAATTTCTATCATAAAGGGGAGGGAGGGAATGTAATCACCTAAAAGTGGTATTTGAGTGCTAAGAGTGATACTTAAGATAAATTATTCCTAGCTTAGTCCTAGACCTATATTAGAGCCTATTATCACACTTTTATAGCCTTTATGCAGACCACAAGTGTCCCTAGTTAGTTTAAACATATTCTCATACCCTCATTTCCTAATCTTGGCCCTTCATGCCCAACAACATACCAACTGGACATTAGTGCCAGATTAAGGAACCTAGAGCCACATAGTGTTAGTGTCCCCAAAATGAAGCTAATGTCCTTTACCCTATCTTTCCCAAATGGATATATTTTCAAAATTAAAAACCTTCTTAAGGTTAGAATAAGTATATTTTATTGTCTGCACAAGCTACATAACATTATAAATACATGATTTTTAGACCTATATCTACTAGATAGAAATTATATGTAAAATATATATTGAAACATGAAACAAGTTGAGAAAAATCAAAGTTATTAATCCCTATTCTACCCTAATTTTGCATACTACCATCTATAGCTACCCTATGCTCAGATTTTCTAGATTTCCAATCTCAAGTAGACTCAAAGCATTCAAGATGAATATCATTCTAGCATCACTTGCACTTACACTAGCACTTAGATGGGGATAACTACATCAATCTTGATCCCTCCTCAGAGTATTAGTATGTAGGAAACTCTCTTCACAATGAGGTGTTGAGGATGTCCATCCTATCCTACTAATGAACACACTCTTTAGCTCATGCCTTACTTATAAGGAGGATTAGGGTTTGTATCATAAATCATCTATTAAAGTCATAATGCAAATTTTAATACTTCATGCATGCATGAATAAAACCCTAAAACATAGGTGCAGGTGCACTTATAAGTTTAGATCAGTCTTGCATAGAGGACACTAGGGCCATTTTTAGGACACTAGAGCCACATGATGTTATTGTCAGAGTGTGGCACTATTGTCCAGGAGGGGTTCTAACATAGGGATCTAGTTAATGACACTCAGACATTTTTCAATCTTAGTTTCTATCACTTAGATCATATGTATTAGGTATTTTCTAGATAAGTCTTTATTTACATATATTTATTACTATTTTTAGAAAGTCAAAGCTAGTCAAAATCTATAACAAATTATTGGTTATATTATGCATATTATTTCACTAATTTAGACTACTCATCCCTTTAATCAAACATAATATTTACATAGCTAAACCTTAAAAGGTTAAAACAACACTATTTTATGGATTATATAACACCTTAGTCTTGTACACTTGACAAACTCAAATCTCAACTATTCGTCTTAGTTCTAGACCTTTTCTTAGCTTCTGAAGTCTTGCATCTGCTCTGTCTTATGCCCCTGGGCCTATCTCTTGATCTAACTAGTCTTACATTGATGACCCAAACCTTTTATATTTCCTAAAATGCTTAAAACATGCTTATCTTCCACCTCTACAAATTTTGAGTTTGTACCTACTTTCCTATTCCCTAGACACTAGCATCCCAGATAGACACCTATGTCAACACAAGTGTCCTACTCTGACATAAGTTTTGAATTCCCTAAAGTCATCTAATTTGTAAATAAAATGTATATTAATGGTCATCCTAAGTGATTTAATGAAATTTTCTTCTCTAAATGGTTTGATATAAATATAAGATCAACTTTCATTCATTCTGCACCTAGCTAAACCTTAAAAACATCAAAAGAAACCAAGGCAATTTATTAAAATCATTATATCAAGCATTAAATTGATTAAATCTACCCTATTTTATCCTATTTTCATATCAATAATAGGTACAACACATCTATAGGTCTTAAGTCTTGAAGGAGTATCCCAAGAGCTATATTTTCCAAGTTACATGCTAAGTCATTATTGTACTTATTTTTTCATATATTTCATGATTCACACACAAGCCAACAAGTAGGGTAAAACTACATCAGTCTAAGGCCTATTCAAATTATTAGATATATAGGCAAAACTTGTTAATAGATGGGTATTTGGGGTCAGCCCGACACCATATGCCCACTAACCCATTTTTCTTTAAGGATGAAGATGAAGAACTAGGGTTTTGTAATTTCATGAGGAGTGATATTCCATGACCTATATTTTAATCCACTAGAACAAAGGCAAAGATAAAAATAGAAGCATCCAAGTGTTTGCATCTTCTTCTAATAGGTATTCTATACAAGACACCTATGTTAGGTATAGACACTAGTATCAATGCAACCATCCTAGGTTGATGCTAGTGTTCACAACTCTAAAAGCATCCAATCTAGAATCTTGTGACTATTTTAGATTCATCTTCCAGTCTACTTATTTTCCTCGATCCAAAATTGCATTAACATCAAAACCAGCTAAGTACATTACTTCTTTGTCATTTCCATATCTATCATAGTTGTACTTACTATTTTTAGTATATCTTAGTTAATAAATTCAACATATGTGTATATCTGCATTTAGCATCTAATTATCTTTCTATAAAGATATGTTATCATCCTTATGCCCTAAGCTATCTATACCCATCTAACCCTAAATAACTCTAATCTATATATCATTTTAGGGTTAAATATTTGGTGAACTTGATCTTAAAACTTCAAACCCTAGGTAAATTAGGGTTTATGATTTTTTCCATTGTTGATCGCTGATTACTATAATTTTGTAATCATGTTTTCTATAGATATCTCTATAAATTATTTCATGTACCAATATATTATAGTGTTTATTACTTATTATATCTCATGCTTGATTAAAATAGTCTAATCTATAAGGCATTAAACCTACATTCTTGCATACTCATTCTTGTTCTAATGTTTACAATGAGCTTTTAACTATCACTACAAAGCACCAAAAGGAGTGCATGAAATAATAATCCTCCCTAGTTCATGTTACTACCTAGTCTAATGATATTTCCACTAAAACCTCACTCATGGACTTTCTACACCATTTATACCATTATAAGAATGTCCTCTTGGATGTATTGTGTATGACCATACTCCCTTGTAATGCCGAACCACCATATGTGGCCTCTATATTAAATTCCATCAAATAGACCAAACATAATATATATTTTGAAAAAGAGGATTTACCATCTCAATATCTTATAAATAATTATTTTCCACTCTACATCCAAGTGTTCATTTGGAAAAAATGGTAAAATGAGTTCTTATGGACAATAGTTCAAGACTCAACATTTGTAACATATCCTTTCTCTCATTCATTAGCATTGGACCTTTAAATTTCAAACCATATAATATGACCATCAAGGGATTTCATAATATTTAATGATGAGTATTGGGATAAATAACATTGAATATTACTATGGGTCCCTATACATTACCTATTTTGTGCCAAGTTATGCCAAATGATTGAAACTATAAAATTATCTTAGGATGGCTTTGGATACATGAGATGCATGTGGTCCCATATATGTTGCACACATTATTAAAATTTAGTTATTAGGGATTCATTTACACATGTCTAATAGATACTAACCCCTTTAAAACACAACCCTATAATACTACACTGCAATCCTATAATACTAATTTTGATTCTTGATATTTACTCAAATATGGGTACAAGGGACAAGGGTTGGGTAAAAATGAGCAATTCATAACTCAAACCATTTATCCTAAAAATAAAACAAAGTGCCAAGGTTTGGGTTTTTTTCTTAAAAATATATAAGACATAAGCATATGTCTCACAATAAAAGAAAAGGGTACTAATTATATTGTCAGAGACAAGCTAGTACCTATGCGTTGTAAGATAACTAATACATGATGTGTAACATAAAGAAATTACATTCTAACATGATATCACACAAACATTTAAATTATACATATGAAATTACAATGTTTAACTAAACATTACTTTGGCTTAAATTTTCAAATACTTAATGATCTCAAAGATCAATTAAATTCATACACACCACTTAATCGGATTACCCTCATCTTTCATTGGTGATGCTAAGTAAGCTATTTAAGTCCATCTCCCCACTTATTTAGTGCTAGAAATATGATATTTAGTTAAATTAAAACATAACCAATAGATTCAAATGGATTACTTCATATCATCAGGCATAAAACATGTTGAGTATGGAAATAATCATAGTACATACATTTAGTCCATCAAACATATGCAATGAATCTCTATCATATTATTCATTAAAAAATAATAGATGTAAACAATGATAATCCTAATAGGACATACCATTTGGGTATAATTATTCTTAGTTTACAATCTATTAATTATCAAAGTAACTCAAATATAGAACTATCTAAGATAATGATATCTATCTCAGTTCCTTTCAATGTGCAAAATATATAAAATAAAATAATGAGTCATAATTAATTTCAAGGATCAAATACCTCATTATTTATGTCTTAACTCACATTTAAACAAAATCCCACTTTCATATTAATTGTATTGTGCATTTAATGAGTTGTATGTATATAAATATGGTATTTTACTTTATAGATTTCTAACTCAATTAACAGTCATAATATATATATACCATATTTCGAAACATACATCTCCTATATATAAATATATGTTATATATGTGTATATGTATATGCCATATGCATGTATGAGTACATATCCAAATTATAAAATTATATGTCATATATATGTATATGTACACATTTCTCAAATAACATTATGCATATATTTTTAAAATATTGTATTGTTATAAACTAACATTGTAACATTTATACTCATAGGTCTTTGACTATTGTAAATTATCTTTAAAGTATAAGTATACAATTTTTACACAGTCCACATTACTATACATGAACCTAATAAATAAATAAAATACAAATGCATAGCCAAATGTAATGACTGTCTTAAGGAAATATCTCATACATAGCAATAGGCTCAATGCAACCAACTAACTAATATAAGAAGATTTTAGATGACATATCTAAATCCATATATCTATAAGGAGTTGATCTAAATGAGTTACAAGCTTATTATCCATTCACCATAAATATTTTAAAATGATTGCTCAAACGAATAATCATTTCACCAAATGTATATATTTATGTATGAACACTTCATAATAAATACACAACTTGCATATATACTTTACAAGCTATACTTAAATACAGCCAACATATCGACTTCACAAAAAATCAACTCATTTACTCAGCTACTAGTTTGACTTGGTTAACTATATGAGTTTGGGGCATACAGGGGTTCAATTAAAAGCCCAAATATAAAAAGAGAATTAATCTTGACAAAGCTACTGACTTTAAGTATCTAAATGGATTCCAATTAAAAATAATATTTTATGCATTTAATAAATATACATTAGTATGTATATATACTCTATACCCTATGGGTCTATAGGGTATATATGCATGCCCCTATATGATTAAACATTCTCCCTACCTTATTTAAACTATCAAACAACTCTTGTGCATAGTTAAATATTGAAGAGGATCAAATCATCACTATTATTACCCTCAAACCAAATAAAATCAATAATTTACAAGCACATAAAATTTTCCCTTTTATAGTTTACTTTATACCTACTTTCCAACCTGGTTCAAGGCTTGATATTTTCTCTCTATATAGTGTTCTGAAACAATTTATAGCCAATTCTAACCCCATTTATATATAAATTCAATAGTAAGGGGTGTAAGTTTAATGGCAAGCTCAAATTACACACAAAATTTCAAACTCATTCCATTCATACCAACAAAACCATACACAGTCTTATCCATTTAAGATTCAAGCGTTTCAAGGATTTAAACTTTCCAAAAATTCAACTTGCTAGTAAACTTTACACAATCCTAGCCATATAGGCTTAGGGTTTTAGGGGTAATGATTTAGTTATGTGGATGGTTGAGCCATGCATAAAAATAAATCCTTATCACAAGTATAATTCTAAAATGATAAATTTCTATGAACCCTTTTACAAGAAACCATACACAGAATTTCCTAGCCTAAACAACCATGAAATGGAATGACATCACCAATCTAGTTAAAACCTTTGATGGTTGATATTTTTATTCCATAATTTCTCACATAGAATTTCTTTCCATCACTTTTCTATGCTCCCCTTGTTCTTTCCCATTGAATCTCCTATCTCCATTTTATTTCTTTTCATCTTACTCGAATTGCCACTTTCTCTTCCATGAATTTCTTCTCCACCCATCTCTCCCAAATTTATGACAGAGCAATAAGTGAATAGAGAAATGCATGGTGAGTTTAACTCAACCAAAATAACAGTTCACCAACTCACACAAATGGTTTTTAATCAAAATGATAAGGTTAACTAGATTCAAACTCATATTATCAACCCTAATTATTATTAAATATTCCCAAAATAATTAAATGCTCATTTTCATAGCTTTACAAAAATATGGATGTTTGTTGACCCCATGCATCAACTTTATAAAATCATATTACCACAATTATTTCCATGCTAGGTTGATTTAAACAACACATTATTTAACATAACATCTATATGACAAGGTAGCCATAACATATGACTATTAATAAGATTGTTTAACAAAGATTCGATAGCCATAAAGATGTCTAATTAATTGTTAAACAATGATATCACCTAATCACTTTGAATAATATATTTATTTCTTAAGCATAAATTTTTTTATAATAATCCTTATTAAATAACATTAATATTGATTACCATGCCAACTAATGTCCTCCATCACAATTAACAAAGAACTATAATTTACTAATGACTTAATACTGGTTATTTAACTATTAAAATGACAATAGTAATCATATAAGCCATCAATAATAACTTAGTAACCCAATCAATCATAGTATTAAAAACCAAATAAAACACTATTTATTTCTCACTCAGATATATCCCAAAATAGAAATAAGTCACAAAAACCAAGTATAGAGTTAATCTTACATTAAAGAAATAACATAAATAACCACTAATACATTAACACAACCATATTATTAAAATTAGCAAGATCATCAAACAAAAAATAAGATCATAGCATACATATATATCATAAATTAAAGACATACTACAAATATCACAAAACAAGCAATAATCACTCATATCATTCTAATGTGGTGTGTGCGTAGGTATCTAGATTTTCTTTTATTGTCCCCCAACATATCTATCTACAACACCCTCTTTGACGATGCTCTCCCTTTGTCATGCTTTGAGGGATGGATCTATCTTACATATAACTCATGATAAGAAGGTAGTTAGCCTTTATGTCATGATATATATCCATCAAATATTATTGTAACAACTAACAACATGATCATAATGTAAATAATATACAAATATAGCTAACTCATAGTAATTTAATCATGTAATATAAGTAACATACAATTATCCCTTAACAGCATATGACATATAGTTTAGTTAAATAGTATCAATCAATTTAACAATCAAAATAATTCACAAATAATTAGGTAAATTAGCTTGGAAAAAAATCAGGATGTGACATCCTTCCCCCCTAAAGCTGGCATCATCTCGATGGCATTTATTTAAACACTAGTCCTAAATTAATAACATTATTTAGCAAAAAATAGCATAATATGAAGAAACAAATTAAGCAAACAAATATGAAAATAGCCTGTAAAAATCATTATAGTCCTCCCAAGTGGAACTATCCTTGGAGTATTGCTCCCATAGGACCTTTCACTATGACACTTATCTATTACACAAAAAGATATTATGAGTGTCAATTACTCTAATTGGTTCTACATGACGAACCTAGGATCTAGAACCTACAAAGCATTCCAATCCAACACATGTGAAGGATCAGCTATATACTTTTTAAGATAAGACACATGGAAGACATTATGTAATAGAGTTAAGGCTAGTGGAAATGCAAGCCTTATGTTACAAGGTTTAACACTTTCAAAATATTAAAGTGTCCCACATATCTTGGTGAAAGTTTTGTTGACTTCCCAAATTTAATCAAACTTTTTTAGGCTTAACCTCCAAAAACACTTTATCACCTACTAAAAAATGTCTAGCTATTCTCTTTAGAGCAGCTTAACTCTTATGTCTATCATTGGCCTCGGCTAACCTCTATCTGATTATTCTAACTTTCTCTTCCATTTTTGAAATTACCTTAGGTCCAAAGACTACGTTGTCTTCCAACCTATCCCAATTGATTGGTGTTTTGCACCTTCTTTTATATAACACTTCAAATGGTGCCATCTTCAAAGCTAATTAGTATGAGTAATTATAAAAAAAATTAGCCAATGGAAGGTACTCCTCCATCTTGTATTACTAATCCATGTAATACACATGAAGGAGATCCTGTAACCCCTGATTAAATCACTCTATTTGACCATCAATCTATGGGTGATATGTAGTGCTAAAATTTAGTTGTGTACTCAAATCTAAATTCAAATTTAGCCAAAACCTACAATTCATCCTTAGATCACAATCTAAAATGATATTCTCTATAAATCCTCTCAACTAATACACTTCCTTTACAAATCTCTTCACAAGAGTAGGTGCTTCATCAATCAAGTTGCCTGGTATAAAATGAGCTACCTTGGTTAGTTTGTTAACTACTACCAAGATTATGTCATGCATTTTCCATGATAATGGTAAACCTTGGACAAAGTCCATAGTGATCACCTTTCACTTCCATTATAGTATGTCATGTGGATACAATAATCTAGTTGTATGCACATGTTCAACTTTCACATGCTGACATTCCAAACAAAGATACATAAAATCCGCTACATCTTTCTTGATTCCCTTCTAGAAATAGAGTGGTCTAATCTCAGTAATGAGCTTGGTTACTCTTGGATGTCCTGAATACAAGGCATTGTGTAGTTCCTTTAGCACATTAGATCCTCTCTATCTGGTACATACATCCTTCCATTATATCATAAAAGTCTATTATTATATATTTTTATCCTAAGTACTTAGGATTTTGAGCATTCTCAGACAATGCTTTCCTAACTTGATCATAGAATTCATCTCCTGGTGAGAATTTAATCACTTAATCCCTAAATTTACTCTTAATAGTAACCATAATTGTTATGTACCTCCTATGACTTAGGGAATTAACTACTCTCATTTCCTTGCCTTTGATATAGTTGATATCAAAGTCACAATCAAACAAGAACTCTAACCAGTGCCTTTGACAAGCATTCATATTCAATTGGGTGAAGATGTACTTGAGTCCCAAATTATTAGTCTTGAGCTCAAATAGTTTTCCTAACAAATATTGTCTCTAAACTTGTAAATCATGTATAATTATTGCAAGTTCTAAGTCATGAGGGGCATAGTTTACCTCATACGGCTTTAGTTTCCTTGATTCATAGGCTAGCACTGCACCATCTTACATAAGAAATCCTCCAAGTTCATCCCTAGATGCATTTGTGACCATTGAGAACTAATCATTAAGATTGAGAACTCTCAACACAGGTGCTAAAGTAAGCCTCCTTTTTAGTTCCTAAAAATCTACTTCACACTTATTTGACTAGATAAAACTTTGGTTATTACATTATAGAGAAGTAATCAAATTAGCTATATTATAAAAAGTTAGAATGAATTTCTTGTAATAGCTCACTAATCCCTCGTACACATTCTTTAGTGTTATCCATTCTATAATGGCTCTTATCTTTATTAGATCTACTAAAATACTATCCATAAAGATAATATGTAGTAAACATTACACTTTATTTTGTAAAAATGCTCACTTGGACAACTTTCCATAGATTTTGCAAATGTTAAAGATGTTCTTCTTCATATTTAGAATATATAAGAATGTCATCTAGAAATACCAAAACAAAATGATATAGATAATCCATGAACACACTATTTATGAGATCCATAAATCCTATCAGAGCATTTATCAACCCAAATAGTAGCATTGTGATCTCATAGTGCCCATATCTATTTATAAATGTTATATTTGGAATATCCTCACCCCTTATCCTCAACTAATGATATCCTAATCTAATATAAATATTAAAAAAGACTATTACCCCTCACATCTAATCAAAAATATCATTGATATGAGGTAACAGATATCCATTTTTAGTTGTCTCCTTATTCAACATTTTATAATCAATACAGAGGTAAAGAATGTCATCCTTCTTGACGAAGACAACTAGTGCACCCCATGGTGACACACTTGGTCTAATCAACCCTTTTGATAATAAATCTTAGATTTGAGCCTTAAACTTAATCAATTCAGTGGTTATCATCTTGTACGGTGCCTTAGACTATGGTTTTGATCCAAGTATGATATCAATTAAGAAATCAAATGCATGTTTGGGAGGCAATCTTGGAAATTCCTCTAGAAACACATCATGAAAATTCATAATAAAAGGATAATATTCAAGGGATGGTTCCTTAGATTCCTCCATTTCATTTATCTTGATAATAAATGCTTGGCATTCTTTTCCTTGAGCCTTCTTAAGTTGTATTGCATAATTCTACGTAAGCCTCAAATCTCTTTGATCACCCTAAATTTGTGTCTAATTCCCAAAATCATCTTGACACTTAACCTTATTTAGGTCTTATTTAACCTTGGCCTTATGTTTTGTAATCCAATTGACTCTTAGGATCACATCATATGATCTTAGTAGTACTACATAAATATCCACTACTATTATGAATTTGGGAAACCTAATCTCAGCTTCAAATAAACACTTGTCAACTTTGAGCTTTGACTCATTCCCATATTATACCAACCATGAATTTCTCATTACTCTATATTTTTTAGATAGCTTATTAAGTATTCTAGTAACAATAAAACATTATGTAGACCCTGTATCTATCAAAAAACAAACTAGATGTTCAAATAAAATACCTAATAGTTCTATGGGTGAAGCTTGGAATTTGGATTACCAATTGTCAAATGATGCATGTATTTATTTCTAAAACATTCCATGTTATGGGACAAAACCTTTTTTCTTCAACTTATCTTGGGTATACTCACACGAAAAATGGTCACCTCCATAAATGAAGCAACTTCTAGGTGGTCCATTCCTGTCAGACTATTGGTTTCCTTTTAAACCACCTTTAAAACCATTACCCATTTTTTTATTACCTAAACCACTGTTGAATCTAAAATTTTGACTCTTAAACTAACTCTTGGAGTCTCCACTCTTCTACTTCTAGTTCTTTTTGAAATTCACTTTAGAACTTCCAAACTTTTTCTTGAACATATCTCTTACCTATGCAAGATATTTCAACTTATGTTCCTCTTTGAATTCCTTTTCAAATAACTAATCCATGGTATATGTCCCATGCACATTTACCTCACCACCAATCTGGAGTTTTAATATGATGAACTTCCTAATTCTAAACCACTCATCATTTTGATACTGAGGTACATATTTTAGAAGCTTGGTAAATTATTCCTAGTATTCATTCATTGATAGGTCTCCTTGTTTAAGATTCTAAAAATATATAAGCTTTTGATCAAAGTATAACTATAGAATCCACCATGATCTAAATAATGTCATGAACTATTCCCATTTGGTGGTAGTAGATTTAAGATTCATTTCTAACTTTTTGTTGTCCCACCACGTAGTTGTTTCACCAGCCAACTGGTAAGCTCCCTAAATTAATTTAGTGAATTTGAAATAGTTTTGAATCTTTAAATACTACTCCATATTAGTTAGTCATGTTTAGTCTTTATCTCCCAAAATGGTTCCATCAAACTTAGGTTGATTCACCTTTTTCATATCTCTAGTGAATTCTATAGCTACACAGGCTGTCATGTCCTGAGGCACTTCCTCATGCCCCTACTCTTGAGGAATTTTCTTCTTAGTAAGATGTTCTTTAGGCACATCTTGATGGGATTCCTCTTCATGTCCATGAATTTCTTATTCCAAGGCTATAATTTGGTCCCTAGTTTAATTAATGGATGTGAGAATCAAATCCAACTTTGTTGCTTGCTCAAGGGTAAATTGATTAAGATCAAATAGAGGGTTATTATCATTAACATTTACAGGACCCTTACTAGATGCTCTAGCTCACACAAACCTCCTTTCTAGTAAATACAAGGGTAATAAAATGTTAGTGGACTCATTATGTCTTAGATTTCGAGCCACAACTATGAAATTACAATGTAACATCCCCACTGGGATTTACTAGAGTAATGCAAATTTTAAAAAAATAATAATTGTATATATTCAACATTAAAATTCATCATGATAATCTAATTAGTGATCCTAATATAACATATTGAAGATGTTAACCATAAAATAGGCATGTAATAATCCATTCAGTTACTGATCACTATGAAATAAATAAGCAAAACATAACTACATATATTCCAAAAAGTAATAACATAATTCTAACCACTATTGGTATAATATTATAACCACTATTGTAAATGAATGATGCATACATATATTGCATTTTCATTAGGAATAATATCACAATATTAAATACATTACAAGATACAAGGCTCCATGGAGCATGAGTCTTACAAAATCCAGTATCTATGGTAATCTCAAGTGTAGTCTCTAGTGAAGTACTATTGTGAAGAGGGAGAGAATCATCTAAGTGATTTTCCATACCAACCATGTATCATATATCCCCCACACAATCCTCCAACTAGGTAATGACCCTCCCTTCATAGATGGGTATATATTGATGGTGTAGGAATCTAGAGAGACAAGCTAGTACCCGTGTGCTATAAGATAACTAATACATGATGTGTACCATAAAAAAATATGTTATAACATGATATCACACAAATATGTAAATCATACATATGAAATGACAATGTTTAACTAAAAATCCATTCAGTTACTGATCACTATGAAATAAATAAGCAAAACATAACTACATATATTCCAGAAAGTAATAACATAATTCTAACCACTATTGGTATAATATTATAACCACTGTTGTAAATGAATGATGCATACATATATTTCATTTTCATTAGGAATAATATCACAATATTAAATACATTACAAGATACAAGGCTCCATGGAGCATGAGTTTTACAAACTCCAGTATCTATGGTAATCTTAAGTGTAGTCTCTAGTGAAGTACTATTGTGAAGAGGGAGAGAATCATCTGAGTGCTTTTCCATACCAACCATGAATCACAGATCCCCCACATAATCCTCCAACTAGGTAATGACCCTCCCTTCATAGATGGGTATATATTGATGGTGTAGGAATCTAGAGAGACAAGCTAGTACCCGTGTGCTATAAGATAACTAATACATGATGTGTACCATAAAAAAAATATGTTCTAACATGATATCACACAAATATGTAAATCATACATATGAAATGACAATGTTTAAATAAACATTACTTTGGCTAAAGTTTTCAAATATTTAATGATCTCAAAGATCAGTCAAATTCATACAAACCACTTGATTGGATTACCCTCATCTTGCATTGGTGACGCTAAGTAAGCTAGGGAAGTCCATCTCCCTACTTATTTAGTGCCAACATTTTGATATTTTGTTAAATTAAAACATAAACAATAAATTCAAATGGATTACTTCTTATCATTAGGCATAAAACATGTTAAGTATATAAATAATCATAGTACATACATTTAGTCCATCAAACGTAAGCAATGAATCTCTATCATATTATTTATTTCAAAAATAATACGTGCAAACAAGGACAGTCCTAATAATACATACCATTCAAGTATAATTATTCTTATTTTACAAGCTAATAGTTATCAAAGTAACACAAATATAGAACTATCTAAGATAACAATATCTATCTTAGTTCCTTTTCATGTGCAAAACTTACAAAATACAACAATCAGTCATAATTAATTTCAGGGATCAAATACCTCATAATTTATGTCTTAACTCACATTTAAACAAAATCACACTTTCATATTAACTATATTGTATATTTAATGAGTTGTATGTATATAAACATGGTATTCTACTTTACAGATTTATAACTCAATTAATAGTCATAATATATATACCATATTTAGAAACATACATCTCCTATATATAAATATATGTTATATATGTGTATTTGTACTTATTTCCTTTATACATGTATATGTCATTTACATGTATGAGTACATATCTGAATTATATAATATATCTCATATATATGTATCTGTACACATGTTTCAAATAACATTATGCATATATTTTTAAAACACTATATTGTTATAAACTAACAATGTAACATTTATACTCTTAGGTCTTTGATTGTTTTACATAACCTTTAGATTATAAGTATACAACTAATACACATTCCACATTATTATAAATGAACCTAATATATAAAAAAATTCAAATGCACAACCAAATTTAATGATTGTCTTAAGGAAATATCTCATGTGTAGTCATAGGCTCAATGCAACCAGTTAACTGATATAAGTAGATTTTAGATGACTTATCTAAATCCGTATATCTATAAGGAGTTGATCTAAATGAGTTATAGGCTTCCTATCCATTCACCATAAATATTTTAAAATGAATAATCATTTCACCAAATGTATATATCTATGCATGAATACTTCATAATAAATACACAACTCACATATTTACTTTACAAGCAATACTTAGATACGTCCAAAACATCAACTTCATAAAAAAAACTCATTTAATCTACTAATAATTTGATTAAGTTGACTATATGAGTTTTTTACATACAGGGATTCAATTTAAAGTCCAAATACAAAAGGAGAATTAATCTTGACAAAGCTACCGGCTTTAAGTATCTAAATGGATTCTATCTACAAACAATATTTTACATATTTGATATATGTACATTGGTATGTATATATAATTTGTACCTTGTGGGTCTATAGGGTATGTATACATAACCCTATATGATTAAACATTCTCCCAACCTTGTTTAAACTATCAAACAACTATTGTGCATAGTTAAATCTTAAAGAGGATTGAATCATCACTATTATTACCCTAAAACTAAATAAAATCAATACTTTACAAGCACATAGAATTTTTCCTTTCATAGTTTAGTTTATACCTACTTTCTAACCTGGTTTGAGGCTTGATATAGGATTCTAAAATAATTTTTAGCCTAGTTTATCCCCATTTATATAGAAACTCAATAGTAAGGGTCATAATTTTAATGGCAAGGCTCAAGTTACACACAAACTTTCAAACCTGTTTCATTCATCCCAACAAAACCGTACACAATCTTATCCATTTATGATTCAAGGGTTTAAAGGATTTAAACTTTCCAAAAATTGAACTTACTAGTAAACATTACACAGTCATGGCCATATAGGCTTAGGGTTTTAAGGGTAATTATTTAGTTGTATGGATGGCCAAGCCATCCATAGAGCTAAATCTTTATCACAAGTATAATTCTAAAATGATAAATTTATATGAACCTTTTTACAAGAAACCATACATATAATTTCCAATCCTAAATAACCATGAAATGGAATGACATCACCAACTGGTTAAGACCTTTGACAGTTGATCTTTTTATTTCATAATTTCTCACACAAAATTTCTTTCCACCACTTTTCTCTGTTCCCCTTGTTATTTCCTATCGAATATCCTATCTCCCTTTTATTTCTTTTCATCTTACCCAAACTTCCATTTTCTCCTCCATGCATTTCTTCTACACCCATCTCTCCCAAATCCATGGTGGAGCAATAAGTGAATAGATCAATTCATGGTGAGTTTAACTTGACCAAAACAATATTCCATCAACTCATACCAATATATTTTGATCAAAATGATATGGTTAACTTGAGTTAAACTCAGATTAGCAACCCTAATTCTTCTTGAATGTTCCCTAAATAATTAAATAATCATTTTCATAGCTTTATAAAAATATGCATGTCCATTGACCCCATGCATAAACTTTATAAAATTTTATTAGTATAATGATTTCCATGCTAGGTTGACTTAAAAAATAATTTATTCAACATAACATCTTTACGATAAGATAGTCATAACATATGACTATTAACAAGACTGTTTAACAAAGATTCAACAGCCATAATATGTCTAATTAATTGTTAAACAATGATATCACCTAATCACTTTTCATAACAATATATTTATTTCCTAAGCATAAAAGTTTTGATAATAATCATTATTTAATAATGTTAATATCCATTACCATGCCAACTAATGTCCTCCATCACAGTTAATGAAGAACTATAATTTACTAATGACTTAATACTAATTATTTAACTATTAAATTGATAATAATAATCATATAAACCATCAATAATAACTTTTCAACCTAATCAAGCATAGTATTAAAAACCAAACAACACACTATTTATTTCTCACTTAGATATATCCCAAAATATTAGTAAGTCACAAAAGATAAGTACAAAATTACTCCTACATTAAAGAAATAACATCAATAACCACTAATATATTAACATATCCATATTAGTGAAATCACCAAGATCATCAAATATAAAATAAGATCATAACATGCATATATATCATAAATTAAATACATACTACAAATATCGTAAAACAATCAATAGTCACTCATATCATTCTAATGTAGTGTGTGCATAGGTATCTAGCTTTTCTTTTGTTATCCCCCAACATATTGATCTATGCCACCCTCTTTGATGATGTTCTCCCTTCGAAGCACTCTAAAGGATGGATCTATCCTACAAGAAGGTAGTTAGCTTGTATATCATGATATATATCCATCAAATACTTCTATAATAACTAACAACATGATCATAATGTAAAGAATATACAAATACAACTAACTCAGTAATTTAATCATGTAATCTAAACAACATACAGCTATCCCATAACAACATATGACTTACAATTTATTTAAATAGTATCAATTAATTTAATAACCATAATAATCCATGGATAATCAGGGAAATTAGCTTGGAGAGAAATCAGGATGTGACATGATAGGTCCTTCATGATTTTATTAAACACTTTGCTTCGACTTAGTCGGATATGCCCAAGATTGATTCATCGATCAGAATGCATAACATATTATTGTGCCCAAATGCAAATTTGGTAAAACAAAAAATTTGAAAAATACATCCTAAAGTGGTGTTATTGGTAAAAGATGAAATTTAAAATCTCTTAGATGCTAACTTTATAAGATCCATTGCACATTCTGACTAGGTATCCAACATTTTCCCTATTACAAAACCCAATGGTGAAATTTGTTGTTGCATTGATTACCATGATTTAAACAAGGCTTGTCCTAAAGATGATTTAATATTGACATGATTTTATATTCTACAACTAGATATGAGACATTTTTGTTTATAGATGGATTTGTGAGATATAACCAAATCAAAATTAAAACCATAAGTCAATAAAAGACTACATTTACCATTTGGGGTACATTTTATTATACAATCATGCCTTTTAGATTAAAAAATGCATGAGCCACATATCAAAGGGTCATGACTCATATATTTGATGATTTTATACAGAAAACTATTGAGGATTGTGTTGATGATTTACTCATAAAATACAAACATTGCCATGACCATGCTAATGATTTTTTTAAAAAAATTGAGTGCTTATGAATTTTTAATGTTCGATTAAATCTAGAAAAATGTGTCTTTAGGGTATCTTTAGGAAAGGTAAAATCCATTTTAGAAATGCCACCACCTATTAAGACTTGTTTCAAATTCTTAAATTTAGTTTAGGTTGTTAGGTAATAATAAATTATAAAGGGGTCTGGATATTTATTTATAAAAATGACCCCTTTAATTATCATAGTCATTGTACTTAGTTTGGTAATTGTTTTGAGTTAATAATAAAACTAAATTTTGGGTTACATTCCCATAAAGAGTTCATTAGTTATGTGGTTTGTTTTTACCAGTCATAGGTGGAAACTATGTATCCATGGTTCTATAAGTAAAAGGGTTAATGATATATTGGCACCATTTTTATGTACTTATTTTTTATTATTAATAAAATGTTTGTGGATCCACCTTAGTGGGCACAAGATTTACCCTAAGGTAATTTTTTATCGGTTAAATTTATTCAAGTGTTATCACCACCAACCAACCTAAAATAGTTGTGATGTTTGTAGGGCTGAATTCAAGATATTCAACATTTCATTACTCAATTGGATGATAAAATAATTCCTTTTACACATTTGCTAAAAAAGGACACAAATTTTGTATGGGTTGATGTGTGTCAACAATTTTTTGATAAAATCAAAGCATATTCATCAAACCCATTAGTCCTTATGCCTCATATTCTAGATAGACCACTACTTATTTATATATCAACCACTCATGAGGCCTCTGGGGCCCTCTTAGCACAATTTTATAATAATCAAAAAGAGTGTGCATTCTATTATATCAATTGTCAGCTATTCGATTATGCATACAAATATATAGCAATGGAAAAATTCTGTTTAGCCTTGGTTTTTACAACTCAAAATCTACATAATTATTTTCCTAATAATAAGGCTCATGTTATAATTAAATAAGACACATTAATGTTCTTTATGAATAAAAATAACCTAACTGACTAGATCACAAAATGGGTGATGTAGCTTAAAGAGTTTGATCTCAAATATTATGGTGATGTTTGAGACATATAATGGTAAACACTCAAATTTTATCACTTCCATGTTAAATTACACAATGGAATGATTTATTGTATCTTCACGTATTCTCTATTCAAATTCTATGATCAATTATCATTATCTGTTCAATTTCTTTGCTCAATTATTATTCTCTATTCCATTATCAATTTTATTTTTTCAATTCCTTCTTCTCTAATCAATTCAACAATTTTCCCTTCTCTGTTCAATCACATTCTTCTTCTCAATTCCAATTTAATAATCAATTCTTCACATTGTATTAATTAAATAAGTATTTGAGCTATTTAATTAATTAATTTTTCAATTACTAATTTTCCTCTTGTCCTCCTCCAAAGGACATCTAAATACAAAAAATGAATCTTGAGATCCTAATAATATGCCCTTGAGAGCACACAAAATATTCAAAGAATTAACAATAAAAGGGGATTGTTCTCCACTGCTCATATTAGAAATAAGATGACAAACACACCTTTGATATCCATGTTCTTTCTTGGAGAGTATGCTCCATCCTTTATATTTAAAATAAGATGAAGGGCCCACATTCATTCATATTTGTTAGTTACAAATGGGCATCCTCCAACCTTCATCTTGGAAGCAAGATGAAGGGATTATATTCGTCCACTTTAGATATTTACAAAGGTCATCCTTCACCCTTCATCTTGATTGAGATGAAGGGATCACATCATTTATCCATGTGCACACTTGAAGACCCTTTGACAACTATTCATCTTGATTTCAATATGAAGGGTCCTCCTTGATCCAGATTTAATATAAATACACCTCTTTGTAATGTAATACAACATGCTCAAAATATACGATGAAGTGTTTTCAAGTCATCACGTCCTTTTTTGCATCAATATTATACTTCTTTGATCAAATAAAAATGGTCCATAGCTTTAATAGAGGCATCTAACTATAATTTACTGTTGGTAAAGACCATCTAAAATTACATCTGAGCCACATCCTAACAATGAGGTTTACATTATGTTTTTTTTAATCTTTAAGCATTGTAGTCTTTTGTATTTATTGATTTTATGAGTACCTAGGTGTGTATTTTCATATTTTATATCATTTTGTTTCATGTTCTTGATAACTTTGTACAAATACAGAAAATTTGTATTTTATAGACACAATAATATATCTTTTAATCCATGTAAGAAGTTCTTCGATGGATCAAAATTTAGAAGAGGGTAGGTGTTGGTATTGTATTTTGTACCCTTGAGGGTGAAAACATGCCTTTATATTACATATTAGACTTTTATTCCACCAACAATAAAGTTAAATATGAGGCCTTGATTATCAGATTATGCATATCACGCAAGCTTCATATAAAAGACATCCAGAGTTTTGGTGATTCCCAATTGATTGTTAATAAACTTACCAATCATTACCAAACCAAAGAAGAACATCTTTGGCCATATTAATAAATGGTAGATAAACTCACAAAAACATTTCATATATTTTTTGTTGATAGTATTCTACTTAAAAATAATCACCATGAAAATGTCATGGAAAGTGTAGAATATTTGATGGTTTTTGATATTAATGATGATCATATAGACTTCACCATATGATAGTTATGAGATCCTTCCATTTCTCCTGATAAAATGAATACCTTAGTTGTTCTTGTTGTTACTTATAGTACTGTAAACAAAGAATAGTGCAAAGATATTTATAATTTTCTCTATCAAGCCTATATACCAAACCATTTTGCATGAAATGATAAACATAAATTACAACACAAAGCATTTAATTATCTTATTATTGGAAATAATTTATTTAATAAAAGTTTTGGTGGACAATTACTTTGATGCTTAAACAAATATGAAGCCCCATTGCACTCTTATAAATGCATGATAGTGAGTGTGGTGGGAATTTCAACAAACATGCCATATCTCAAAAACTATTGTGCCTAGGCTATTATTGGCCTACCATGGAATAATAATGTATCCAACATGCAAAACTATGTTTACAGTGCCAAAAATATAGTAATTTGAATCATGTACAACCATATGAGTTACAGCCAATTATTTCACCATGACCTTTTTCCTTATAGGGTGTTGACTTAATTGGAAAGGTAAATCCAGTATCCACTAGTAGACATAAATTAATCATCATAGCTACATAATATTTTACAAAATGGGTGGAATGAATTCTACTTGAGTTTACCATAGGGGATGACATATGTAGGTTTCTGATGAGCACTATCATTTTCTATTTGGGCATACCTTTAGCTATTATTTATGATAAAAATAAATACAAGATTAAGCATACATTTTCTACACCTTATTACTAATATGGAAATGGATAAGTAGAGGCAACCAATAAGATAATTGTCAAAATACTTGGCAAAATAGTTGAATAATACAAAATTGATTGTCATTGGTAGATGGTATATGATTTATGGACATACCAAACTAAAGTTTGCATACCTACTCAGGCTAAACCTTACATTTTTGTCTACAGTATAAAGGCCATTTTATCGATTAAACTTGAGATACCATATTTGTGTGTTTCTCTTAAAGACATTGTTAAAGATAATGAATACTATGAAAATAAATTGCATCAGTTAGAGTAGTTGAGTACCACATACACATAGTTATTGAGCACTTACATGTCTATCATGAGTATGTAAAAAAAGCATATAACAAAAGGTTTGGCTATATGACTTTGATGTGGGTAACCTGGTACTAAAATAAAATCAAAATAATACCAATGTAGAAAAAGACAAGAAAGGAAAGTTTAAACCAAATTGGTTGGGACCATTCACAATTACATAAAAGTGGGGAAAAGACATATATCACTATTGTAGCATCAATTTTCACCCTTGTAGAGGGTTATTTAGGCTCTCTTCAATTGAGCTACACTATGGGAACAACCCCAGGCTATGGGTCACCTATGGTGGGGTTGAACCTCTGAAGAAGGCTGACTTCCTCTTAATGGATCACCTATACTAATGTTTAGACTATGAAAAGGGTTAGATAAGGGATAAAGGGTCACTAAGAAAGCTAAAAGGGTGATGCACCAAATTTAAAAGAAAACTTACATAAGCATGAAGTAAACATTGAGAAATCATAATAAAATATTAGCTCAAATAATCTCACAAAACTAGTTAGTTACATAAGTGTTTCATAAACTAGGTTTAGGAAGCAATGAATGAAGGCAAAGAGGATTTTTAAGACTCACTGAGAGCTTGCATCAATGACAGAAAGAACACTAACTTAGACTTGTAAGTAACTTAAAGACACCTAGAAATGAGCAAGAAAGGACAATGGGTATGGAATAGTATCCTTCATAATGACATCATGCACAAGCTTTGCTACACACCATTCAGAGGGGAGAGATCGGTAAAGAGAGTCTTTATTTATTAAAGAGGTCTTTCATACAAATGTTGACAGGGTCTAGCATTATCAAATGAGAGTCTCTACTCTTCTATAATTGAGAGATAATTTCTTATCAAAAATCATAGAGTCTTTTCTTTTAAAAATTGAGGGAGAGTTACAATGTGTCAAAAAATAAAAGATATCGATAAAGAGTAAGGAGAGAGTTAGCATGACATCCCAAATCATTAAATGAGCCACCACCTTTTATGAATTATCCACCATCTTTTGATCAAATCAATGTTAGTTCTCTATTTTAGGACTTTACATTATCTTCCACTTGCATCATTATGAGGGTAAGGTTCTTATATATATGGACTTGATAGAGCCATGTTATGTCTACTTTAGGTGGTTGAATGTTCCTGCTAAATTATGGATGATATGACTATCATATATATGCCTTAGCATGCTCTTTACTGTAACCCCTAGACACATATCTACTATAGATGAAAACCAATCCCATTTATTAGTTTTCATATAGTCATCATATCCACTAGGGTGAATTTACGTTGCTTGAATAACCTAATAGCCCACCATCGATATTTATTAAACCCAAAAGATTGATTATACATCTATAGAGCTTTAATGGCATCATTTAAACTTGAACTATTTGTTTTGGTTCATCTTGGATCATCTTCAAACTCAGATCTTATGCACTTACTTTCTTGGGTTGAAAATAGCTTCATCAACCTCCATCATAAGTCTCTTGGGCTTGCCTTTGTTCATTGGCCATTGACTTATTGGTTTAAGACTATCAAACTTAGACACTTGGTGGCCTCATGCTTGATCTGGGCTTTATTGACTTATTAACCTTGCTTATATTGTTGATCTTTCTCTATACGAATGAACATGAGCCATAGATCTTCTACCAGTCTAACACGATTGAGACAGTTGTTACCTACACATTTGCTCTTAGGATCAGTTGACCTTTTATCTTTGCCCACATGCTTTTAGATCTACTTTATATTATTACACATGTACCATTGATCTACTTGGACCCACTATCTTTGTCAGTCATTGCACATTATTAAATCTTCATTTGAGCATCAAATATCTTGACACTTGTTAGTTGTACATTCATCCTTGGGAAATTTTGAATCCAAATGGTTATTTTATGAGGCTTAAACTTGATGTTTGTGTGAACTTATCACTCTATAAGTTCAACTTTGTAAGCTTATATCTTAAGATAGAGAATTCATCAAGATATGAAATTTACAAAGAATGTTCAAGGCATGAAAAACACCATGTCCATGCAATTATTTGACCTTGGTTGAATTTTCAAGTGCATCTATCAAATGTGTAACTAGACTAATCTATTCATCTCTACATGACATGTTTATGATATTCTAGTTCTTTTAGTCTTGAGCTTAAACTTTTAAGGCTCAAAATAAGTTCTTATGACATGCAAAACTTGTTTTATGTCTGTGAAGTTCATGATTACCATGAGAATTTGTTGATCCTTTTCACCTTGTAATCCTAGACCTTCTTCTAATCCATTTTATCACTTACTCAATTAGGAACATTGTTTAGTTGATCACTCCATACCATGAACTCTAGAAAGTGATCCATTTAGGCAAAGTTCCATATGTAGGCCAAAATTGGCCAACATTTTTGGTTACATCCTAGCATTGCATGCATTTTATGCAAAGACTAATGGCCTTAAACTAATCCATTGGGCATCTAGAGTCTCAAGTCTCTCAAATGATCATGAAAATGATACAAGGCTACCCTTTTTCCATAAAACCTTCTCTTGAAACAATAAGGACCAAAAAAGAAATAAAGCAACAACTATGCCCAAGTTAGTTATTGAAAGGGAAACACACAAATAAAAAGAAATGTGCACAAGGAACTTAGATGAAAGCATAGAAAACTAATCTAATATGTTACAATATCATATAATAAATGCAAACTTTTTTAATAATAAGGCTTTAAATTAATGCCATTGACTGGGATGGGTAATACCTCTCCATCTAGTTGGGCAAGCTCAAAATCATTATGATTTTTGCATCCATGGATCATATAAGGACCACTCTACAAGCTGCCAAACTTGGTATGGTCATTTGGGTTGGCCTTATTTGAGTCCCATATGAAGATTAGGTCCCCTTTCTTGAAGTCCCTTGTTGTGGCTCTCTTGTCAAAGGATCTTTTGACGTGAGCTTGGTGTTACTCTAATGTCTTCATTGCAAGGTCCCTATTCTCTTCAAGATCCATGAGCCCTATCATTCTCATGTTCATAGGCTTACTCTCCATCAACTCAAGCTAATGGGATAACTCCAATGTAGGCAGCTCAAGAGAAATGGACAATTTGGCTTCCCTTCCATATACAAAGACATGTAAAATTGTAAATGGAAGATTTAGGAGTCACTCTATCACCCCATAAGTCTATCCTTAGATTTTTATGCCACTCTTTGATTTTCTTCCATGGTCCTCTTGATAATCCTTATCAAGTTCTTGTTTGTGGACTCTGCCAGTCCATTTCTTAGGGGATAGTAATTTAAGGATGTATTGAGGTAGATGCCTAGCTTAAGTGCCAATTCACTTGTCTTCATACCAACAAATGCTAAGGCATTATCTTAAATTATAGTATTTGGGACAACAAACCTAGTTACTATGTTGTCATAAAAGTCTAATACTACTATTTTATTGGCTTATTTCAAGGTAATTACTTCCACCAAATTTGTGAAGTAGTCAGTTGTAGTGAGCACCCATTTATGTCCTATACTTAAAGGTGGATTTATCATTCCTATAAATTCCAACCCCCATTGCATGAAGGGTTGCTCCACCTAGATTGCGTTGAGTGGAAGAGCTACTAATCTTTATTTACATATAAATAGATCGCATTTTTTTACCCATGCATAGGCATTTTCGAAGAGGTTGATCCAATAAAAACTATATCTCATTACCTTTTTTATTGTTATTCTTGAAACAAAATGGCCTCCTACAGGTCCATCATGAAACTGCTCCAAGAGATGTGTCACTTGATTATCATCAATGCACCTAAGTACCCCATTTAGGTCCCTTCTAAAAGGAACACTATTAACTAATGCATAAGGTATGGACTAAAGCCTGACATACCTTATTTTTTCTCTATCCAAACCTTGAGGGCATTATCCCATCATCACGAAATGTGCCATGTCTTAGATCCATCTTTTATGAAGTAGAGGTGCATCTACCTATGAGTCATATTATATTACCAAAACAACTTCTTTTTCCTCTTAAATATTGTCTACCATATGCTCACACAAGCCTTTGCCTCTTACCATCTTGGTGACTTTGATCTCCACATCATACTCCATGACCTTGGTAATCAAACCTACTCTTTTCTCATTCAAGTATTTGTTAAAGATGAAGTCCCTAACTCTAGATGAGACACCATATGATGGATCATGTTGTTTAAAAGCATTGGCCTAAACTTTTTGAAGCTTCTCAAAGTTGTAAAAACCTAATTTTCTATAAAAGTGCACCTCACCTCATATCCCTCTAGTACTTGACTAAAAAATATAATTGGTTGCTCAAGTCCTTCACCATTCCTCTACATCATCATAGATGATATGTTGTCAATATTATCAAAGGTGTAAAAAATTAAATCCTTTAATAAATCAAGATTCATGAGTAAGGATGCATGGGCAATAGCTTACTTAATGACCTCAAATGTTGATTTACCTTCATTTGACCAAGTAAACACTTGGCTCTTCTTTAGCATGATAGTGATGGGTTTGACCAGGTTTACAAAACAAGTTATAAACCTTCTCAAAAATTTAATGTTTCTAAGGAAGCTCTAGATTCCTTTCTTATGCTTGGGTAAATATAAGGCCAGGATGACACCTAATCTATTAGGGTCAATAGATAACCCTTCCTTTGAGATAATGTGACCCAAAAGTTTGCCTTCGTGAAAAAAAAACATGCATTTATTGGGATTTAAATAGATCCCATACTCTCTACATCTTTCAAAGATCAACCTTATATGTTCCATGTGCTCACTAGCCTTCTTGGATAAAATTATGACGTCATCCAAGTAGACTAGTACCATTTGATTTAGCAACCCTTAAAAATCCATATCCATTACTCTTTAGAAAGTTTCCCCTATATTTGACAACCCAAAAGGCATCTTATGGTAAGCATATGTGCCCCACTTAGTGGTGAAAGCATTCTTATATTGATCTTATTCTCTTACCAGCATTTTGTTATATCCTAAATACCCATCTAAAAGATAGAAGCATTTTGAACCAAAAACTATTTGAAGTAGTTGCACTATGGATGGCAAGGGGTAATGATCTTTCATAGAGACCTTGTTTAGGTCCCTGAAGTCAACACATAATCTTATCTCCCCACTCTTCTTCCTTACAGGCACCAAGTTGTCAACCCATGAGGAGTGCTTAATGGGAAAGATGATTGTGGATTCAATTAACTTGGTCAATTATTTCCTTATAAGTTCTTTTATTTTGGGTTTTATAGGCCTTTACTTCTTCCTGATAGGCTTGGCATTAACCTCTAGTTCTATAGTGTGTTGAGCCATCTTGGGATCAAAGCCTCTCAGATCACTATATTCTCAAGCAAAGATGTTTGCATATTCTTTATAAAGTTCTATGAAATCATGCCTTTCAAATTTAGTGCTTACCTTTCCAAGATTTAGGAGCTTGTCTTTGAAGATAAGGACTTTTTCATAGTTCTCTTCACTTGTTGACATCACTGTATTATCTTCTCTCATATGATCTTCCTCATGGAAAAGACATTCAAGGGTGATAATCCCTTTAAGAAGCTTAATATATACCTTGGTTCTATAGCTTGTTCTAAATTCCATGTATGACCAATCTATTGCAAGATAACCTCTAACATTTGTAGTGAATTCCCTAGATAAGCATAGGGAAAAACAAGGAAGTACATCTAGGATCAACACATCTTAAACCACTAAGACACTAGGACAAGCATGCAGGGTCAAGTTGAGATCTTTGATGATACCATATGGCTTGGTGGAAGAACCATCAAGTTGTAGAATTCCTTTAGATCAGGTCTCATATTTTAGAACAAGTTCATCAGCTATGGAATTTGGAATTATTGAGGTGTTATCCCCACTGTCTACCAAGCCATTATGTACTAAAGAGTCACCAATGATCACTAAAATGTAGAAGGGATGAGGCTTGACTATCTTACCTAATTTCACTTCATTAGATCCTTTGGATGCATTAGTGAGAACCACATTTTCTTTGCTTGGTCCTTCTAAGGAACCTTAAACTTTGATAATCCCTATTGGAGGACGTCTACCTAACCAAACATGAAGATCATATCCCACATTGGCACACTCATACTGGACCTTTTCATTTTCCATAATGTTGATGGGTAAATCACCAACCTTTGGTTGTGCTTTGGGAGCCACAAATGCACCTTGAGTTTATGAGTTTTAAGGGATAGAGACATTCCCATGATTTTGATTCCTTATAGCCATTGGAAAATTTAGAGTGGTAATAGGTCCATTTGGCTTTGATATTGAAGGAGTAATGGTAGGAGGCTCTTTGACTACTTATTTATTACCATCCATGTTCCTTATTTTAAACCTTGTATTTGTTGCCACTAAAATGTATGCCTAGCTATAACTAGTCTTCTAATTGAGTGTATAACACTCTTCTTGCTCATAGTTAACCATTTTAACACCCAATTGGATTGGTCCTTGATTAATCCATTGAATTTGTTGAGGCTCTTCTCATTTTGTCATCATGGGTACCTCTATGTTTTAAGCCATAAGAGCTTGATTGTACCCATAATTAGCAACTCGATACCATTGATCATTGAAATCTTGAGTGAAATTAGTGTTTGGGACAATGGATTTCATAAAAGACTAATTCCAAGGCATGGTACCCTTAATTTCTTAAGCAAATTTGTTTTGAATAAGGACCAAGGTGTTGGAAGTGCTTGTAGCATTTGGATTATAGTTTATCTATTATAGTTAGGTTGTCCTTGTCCTTGGCTTTGACCTTGGCCTTGGCCTTGGAAATTTCCTTTATAAGGTGGCCTATTTACTAATAAGATTACTTATAAGGATAGTATGAGGTTTGGTAAGGTCTATTGAAATTTTGTTGCCTCTTAACATTCACTAGCTCATTTCCCAAGGATTAGAACATGCTCTTAACCTCTTGAAAGTTTTTATGTTCTTATGAATCACTAAATTGACTAGTGAAAGCATTTTCTTGCTTAGGTGAGGATATAGCAGTAATTATAGGCATAGGAGGAATCACAACAAGGGGAGGAATAGAAATAGGGGTGGTCTAATCTCAATAAACAAAGGCATTGGTTATCTAGGTGTAAGCTTACCAGCCTGCACTAGATAATTTTCAGCTCTGATTGCCACCTCATATGAATTTGGTAATGTGTTTCCTCTCATGGACTGGATCAATACTGCAATGTCACTATTTAGGGCCTTTAAATAGTAAATAAAGGCAAAGTTATGGGTAGGCCTAACAGAGATTGGGATTTTATCCCATGTCTTCTGGAACCTTATGTTGAAGTCTTGCATAACTTCATGGGGGGATCTTTGAATTGTGGTTAACTACTCTAAAAGTGATAAATGGTCACTTTAATCCTCAAATATCTTACATAATGCATCTCCCAATTGATCCCATGATGTAATAGAATTAGTAACAAGGCTTCTATACCAATCTAGGGATTTACCTTTGAAAGAGATGGCTAATAACCTAATTATTACATTTTGCTCATTGATATCATCAATGTTGCAAAAATTGGATATATCCATGAGGTGTTCATAAGGGGTTGTAACTTAGTCTCTAGTAAAATAAGGGACACTTTTAAGAGCTGCTAATGGAATAGGATCATATTGAGGGAGGTCAAGAGGACTTTGGCCATTAAAATCCACAAACGCAAAAGATCAAGGGGTTACCATGGCAATGAAATGGTTTAACAAAGATCTTCTTGTAGGGGTAGGCCTTAGAATTGACTTAGGAACAAATTTGCCTTTATATGGGTGTGTATTATCAAATCTTAATCTCTTTACTGAGTTTAAAGGAAATTAAATGAATTCAAAGGGAACATCTCTAGAACCTAACCTTGTAGTCACCTTTGGAATGAGATATAGTCACTTCTCTACTATCATAATGTTAAATCTTCTTTTGGAGTCACTAGATATTGTTGTTTGGAAGCTATAATTATTGTAAATTAGTCAAACTAGCATCAAACTTTGACCAATATTATTTGAAAGTAAGTCCCATCAGGCATGCTAGACACTATTGTAGCATCAATTTGTACCCTTGGAGAGGGTTATCTAGGATCTCTCTCCAACTGAGATACACTATGTGAATAACCCCAGGTTGTGGGTCACCAATCATGGGGTTAAACCTCTGAACAAGGCTAACTTCCTCTTGATGGATCACCTATACTAATGTTTACATAGGGAAAAGGTTTAGAGAAGGGGTAAAGGGTAACTAAAAAATCTAAGAGGGTGATGTACCAAATTTAAAAGATAACACACATAAACATGAAGTAAATATTGAGGAAGTATAAGACAATACTAGCTCACACAATCTCACAAAACTAGCTAGTTGCATAAGTGTTTCATTAACTAGGTTCAGGAAGAAATGATTGAAGGCAAAGAGGAGTTTTAAGACTCACTAAGCGATTGCATAAATGATATAAAGAACACTAACTTAGACATATAAATAACTTGAAAACACCTAAAAAATGAGAAAGAAAGAAGTATAATGGGCATGGAAGATTCTCCTTCATAATGTTATCATGCACAAGATTTGTTACACACCATTTAGAGGGGAGAGATAGGTAAAGAGAGTATTTATTGCTTCAAGATTTCTTTCACACAAATTTTGATAGAGTCTAGCCTTATCAAATGAGATTCTCTACTCTTCCATAATTGAGAGAGAATTTCTTATCAAATGTCAAAGAGTCTTTTCTTCTAAAAATCAAGAGAGAGTTATAATGTGTCAAAAAATGAAAGATATATAGAAAGGGTAAGGAGAGAGTGAGCACACCATCTTAGATAATTAAATGAGCTACCACTTTTTATGAATTATCCACCATATTTTGATCAAATTAGTGTTAGTTCTCTATTTTAGGACTTTACATTATCTTCCACTTGATTCATTATCAAGGTGAGGTCCTTATATCTATGGACCTGACAAAGCCATGTTATGTTTGTTATAGGTAGTTGAATGTTACTACTAAATTGAGGATGATATGACTATCATATTTATGCATCATCATTCTCTTTACCAGCAACCCTTGGACACATATTTACTATAGATGAAAATTAATCTCATTTATTGGTTTTCATCAGTCATCATATCTACCAAGGTGCATTTATGTCACTTGAACAACCTAGTATCCAACCATCAATATTTATTACACAAAATATTGATTACACATTTTTAGAGATTCAATGGCATCGTTTGAACTGGAAATATCCATTTTGGGTCATCTTGGATCATCTTTGAACTTAAATCTTATGCATTTTCTTGCTTGGGTCAAAAACAACTTCGTTGACCTCCATCAGAAGTCTCTTGGGCTCACCTTTGTTTATTGGCCATTAACTTATTAATTCAATACTATCAACTTTAGACACTTGGTGGATTCATAATTTATCTAGGCTCTATTAACTTATTTATCTTGCTCATACCATTTATCTTTCTCTGTATAAATGAATACAAGCCATAGATCTTCTGCTAGTCTAATATAACTGAGACACTTGTTACCCACACATTTGCTCTTAAGATCCACTAACATTTTGTCTTTACCTACATGCCATTGGATCTACTTTGTATAATTTCATGTGTATCATTGATCTATTTAGACCCACTGGCTTTGTTAGTCATCGCACATGATTGATCTTCATTTAGACACCTGAGATCTTGACACTTATTAGCTCTACATTCATCCTTGGTAACTTTTGAATCCAAATGGCTATTTTACGAGGCTAAAATTTGACATTTATGTGCATGTATCACTTTGTAAGTTTAACTTGGAAGCTTATATCTTGAGATAGAGAACTCATCAAGATACAAAATTTATAGAGAATGTTCAAGGAATAAAAAAATCCATGTCCATGAAAATATTTGAACCTAGTTGAATTTTCAAGTACATATATCAAATGTGTAACCAGACTGATCTATTTCTCTCTACATGACATGCTTTTGATGGTCTGGTTTGTCTAGGCTTGAGCTTGAAATTTCAAGGCTCAAAATGAGTTTTTGGGACATGTAAAACCTATTTTATGTCTATGAAGGTCATGATTACCATGAGAACCTAATAATACTTTTCACCTTGTAATATTAGACCTAATCCCAAGCCATTTAATCACTTACTCAATCAGTAACTCTACTTAGTTGATAACTCCATACTAAGACCTCTAAAAATTGATCCATTTGGGCGAATTTCCATATGTAAGTCAAAACTGGGCAACAATCACCTTGCTATACTTAAAATATAAAATTTAAAATTCTAATGAACATTATGTACTTGCACAAATATATTACGTGATAACTCTTTAAATATTCCAAAAATACCCAAAAAAAAGAAACATTCAAAACTCTGAAAACATTTTTAGTACAAAACATTTTAAATGGGCTCCTTGGCATCTATCTGTTAATTCCATGTTAATGGATGTCATATCAAATACTCTTACATACACATGTGTCATGCTTCTACTTGAGTGTGATATAGGCATACATAGATACATGATATATTCATATTTTAATTGTTGGGCCTTTCCTATACTCATTTCATATGGACATTAGGGGCATCTACCTCTATGATCATGATACTTCTAGGTTATATCAATATATGGTCACTCTACATTATCATGTTTTGAGCTCATATATGTATAGGGTAATTGATATGTTATATGATTAACATTTTTTCTAATACATTTGATCTATAATATACTATGATATGTTTATGTTGGTTTTTTATGCTTTCCTATATGTACTTCTTTTAGTGCCTTACTTTTCCATTGTTTTGCATGTTCGAGCATTTAAATATGTTCCCATGTTTGTGACCCTTGTGCTTATGTATTATTTATTTTACATTTGAATATGTCATTGTGTACTTTCATGGATATTTAAATATATCATCCTTACTTTTTTGGGCATTAGACTAAGTCATGTTCCTTTGATTGCGCGACGTTTGAACATGCCCTTTATTTATAGTCTCTTTTTACCAATGCCTTTTGACTTACTTTTGAGTGCTCTTGTGCATGTGTTTTATTTGCTTGTTGAGTTTGTATTATTACTATTTATACATTTCAATTATCTTTGTCATACATCTTAGGCCTTCATATGTTCACATTGTTCTACATGATTTAATGTTATATTTACCTAAACATGTTCTTATATATGTTTCATGGTTATATTGATAGATTATTCCATTATCTTATCCTTTTGAGGTGAGGTAACTACATGTTTTTATTCTTCCCTCACCTCAAAGGGAGGGCATATTAGTGGGGGCATATCATAGAGACATGTTATTCAAAATTGGCATTGTTTTAGATTCAGTGGGGGCATGATTTGGAAGCATATTTTATATGGTTATTCAATATTTAGTACTTATATCAAATTTTAGATTTAGTGGGGGCATGTCATATAGTCATGGCTTCCACACATTCCTAGTTTTTAGATTCATTTGGGCATGTCATATATGCATGGCTTCCACACATTCACAATTTTTAGATTCAGTGGGGGCATGTTTTGAAAGCATATTCTCCACACTTATTTAGTATTCAACATCTCCAAATCATATTGGGGGTATGTTTTGGAAACATGTTCTCCACATTGGAACTTATTTTAGTTTTTATATTTCTCCATATCTAATGGGGGCATGCTTTGGAATCATCTTTTCCACATTTACATAGTTTCTAAATTTGCATTAACACACAATTATATGATTTAGATCCATAGTTTTGGAAAAATTCTATACATTGGTACCATTGTTATACAAAGTTTTAACATGAGACATATATAATTAAATATTTTATGCAATATGCACCTAATATTACAAAATCTAAATCAGTTTTATATTTCAAAACACTCTCATGGACTATCATCACCCACCAAGATGTAATTTTATAAACTATATCGAGCCAATCTAGTGCAGTAGTTGGTTTACTTTTAGTATGGTTAAGGTGATTAAATCACTCAGTTTCATGATTTATCTATAGATAATATACGTAGGGTAGAAATAACACAACCTACATCCAACCATGTCATAATTACTAAGTGAAATGATGATATGCATTATTCTTATCATAGTCCTAAAGAGGTTCAACCATCAACAAATATAGAAACAATGAGAAAAGGGAAGGAATTCTTTGAGTATATACCCCAAATATTACCCATTATTGCCACCAAATTGTAACAAGATAAGCAAGCAATTAATGTCCTTCATTCATTGATAATCAATCTAATTGTTGATCACCTAATTGAACATGAATAAAAAGAGCCCATAATTAATCTATTTCCTCATGTCAAAACATTCATGGCTTCCAAAAAAGGTACTTGTAAATTCTTCACAACCTATTGTGGAGGAATTTCAAATATTTCCCAATCCCCATCAAGTGCCCTGCAAGCCCATTCTTGCAAAGATATCTAATCAAATTCCTTCATAACCATTGCAAAATTTGGGTCATTCTCAAAAAGCTCCAATTGAACCATAAATTATTCCATCACTTTCATAAATTCTCCATTCCACCATATCTAAAGGTCCCTCTAATGTTTTTTAAGTCTTATCCAATACAGAACAATATGTTTCAACTAATCAACAATAATTCTGAAGACAAAAGAAAATGCTTCTTCCTCCACCATAATGACATATTTCCATTCCATCTTCTAATCATAATCCATATCAAATTCCTCTCACTCAATACCATTCTTACTCCTATAATATACCATCCATTTCCAAAAATACTCTCCTCTCATAGGAATTACAAGTGATCAAAGATACCATAAAAGGATTATAGGTTGGTAATTAAAAAAATACAAGATGGATCATATATTTTCATATCCATTTGATTCCATTATTTTCCATATACCTTTTCCATCTCACTTTGATATTCAAAAGTTCAATAAATATAAATGAAAATGAGATCTAAGAGAACATTTAAGATTGTTCTTTGTTGCTTTCCAAGAGGTATTTTATGATAGCAACATCTTCATTTATCTATTCTCATGGAGTTTGGTTGGACCTACATTAAAGTGGTTCACACATTTTCTAAAGAATTTTTTTATAAAATTTGATGACTTATCAAGAAGTTTGTCAAATATTTTGCATTTAATATGGAGCATGAGTTAACTATAGTAGATTTATGTGATATCAATTAAAATAGAGGTGAAAGTTTTGTCACCTATATTTAAATATGGTGTGCATTAACTTGTATATGTCCATATACACTTCTAGACATTGAGTTTACTAATATCTTCATGAACAATTTGAATTTTGATCTTGTGCTCAATCTTAGATTATAATGTCTAGATAACTTTGATGATGTTATTGTTGGTGTTCTAGATTACACCCTAGCTGAGTAAGGGGATTATTCAAATCTTTCTACTCAAATATAGTCCAACATGGGAATGACCATAGTCTATGGGTATCCTAAACTTAGCTCAAACCTCTGGAGAAGGTCAGCTTCCTTCTAGATCTATCACCTAAACTAGACCTAAACTAATAATTTACTTAGAAAAGGGGAGAGAGAAAAACACAAATACATGAAAGCATGTAAATGGGGTGATGTATCAATAATTAGAACACTTATATTTTTTACAAGACACACTATAAGACACATTCAAAACCAAAGAAGATCAGTCTCACATAAATATTTCATAATAAGGCATTGACCAACTATCAAATTAGTAGGAGAGGGTCGATATCCACTTTCAAGCTAAATAATAAACTGTAGATTGTCCTTATAATGATCTATGGGAACTATTAAGCACTTAATGAAGGTGAAAAAACTCAAACATAGACAAGTAAAATGCATTCACTTAACCATAGTACATGAGTTTATAGAACACACTTAAATCTAGCCTGTAAAATGATGAAATTCGATCTTTATTACATCAAAAGGTGTTACAGTGCAAATTTTGGCATAACCTAAGTGAGAAAAATCATAATACTCTATTCTCTAAAATGTTAGATATTTCTTGTCTAAAAACTTTTATATTGATTCACAATGTGGTAGAAGATGGAACATATATAGAAAAAGGGAAGAGAGAGAAGGAACTATGATGTATTAACACAAGTTTAAGGATGTTGACTCGTGACCTTATCAATAAAGAAATTTCTTTTTAAAAGAATTGAATTTCCATTATCCTTATCTAACCACTAGGTCCTCTTCTTTGAACTCCATGCCATTAGTTATCTGATCTGCTGATGAGGATCATGTCATGGAATTGATAGAATTATGCCACATCTGCTTTGAGTAGTCATAAGTACCTAATTATTGAAAATGTGACCATGTTGATAGATTCAAAAACCTTATATGATCATTTTTACATCTGTATTCGGTCCAACTTAAACATGGGTCCATAATAGATGAAAACCAATCCAATTATTGCCTTTCACATAGTCACAATATCCATGAAAACTTGTAAATATCTTGATCTTGCTTTCAACATTGCTAGTCCATCTTTAATATTTGTATTTGCTTTAAAATACTTATTTTACCTCTAAAACTCTATGAGAGCTGATAAGCTACTATATATAAGGATTCTCTATCTAAAAGTAATAAATATGTCAATGGAATGACTCTTGTAAAGGATTGATAGGTTCCAAGTTTTCGACCAGAGGTCCTATTTAAATTTAAATGGTGACAAAGCCTTATCCTTAACCATCTTTCCTATATGACTATGTATACTATTGATCAAGATCTAATGTCGATATGGGTCCTTAAGATTTTGTTTACTTGGGTTGAAAAACTAGTTCATCAACCTTCAATAGAAGCTCTTTAGATTTACCCTTTGTTCATTAGTCATCGATTGCCAACTCAGACCATTTACATTGTGCCCAACTATCTTTATTCTTATTGGTCCCATAGATACAATGGTTTATTTACTCTATTCACACTATTAGATCTGGATGTACGAATGCATGTGAGTCCTTGATTTCCTACGAGCCAAGATCCTTTCACATGTTGACTCTATCTCACACCATTGGATCAAGATGTACTAGCTCACATGTATTTTAGATCTTATTAGGCACACTTTACTATCAGTCACTATGAACCATTAGATATTTGATACAATTGAAGGTTGATCATAGATATGTTAGGACCCACCATTTTATAGTTGAGCTCACACCGTTGGATATTTGCTCAGTGAACCCACACCATTAGATCTTATCCAACTTGTAGATATTTAAAGCCTTTTAACTTAGGGACATTTTATCTTGCTTGACCTTAGTATGAATAATTAGATCTCATGTGTCATCATGCAATCTCACACATACCATTAGATCTTGATCAACTTTAAACATTTTAAGGACCTTTTGAATATAAATGGTTACTTTAGGAAGCTCAAACTTGACACTCGTATAGATGTCTCATTCTGAAAACCTATCTTTGAACACTTAAATCTTGAGATATAAAGCTTGTTTAGACATGAAATTCATGGAGCACATTCATAGCACAAGGGAAGTCATGGCACTACTACTTTTTGGCTCATGAGAGTTCCTGAGGTGCATTTATTAAATACATAAGTTAACTAGTTTGTTTCTTTTCGGATGACATCCTGACAATAGTATGGTTATTTAAAATTTCACAATCCATATTTTGCTCAATATTTTAAGGCTTTTATGATCTTTTAAATCTTGTGTAACTTGGTTCATGCTCTTAAATGCCCTAGACACCATGAAACCTGCTTGGACCCTTCACTTGAAATTGTAGATATGTCCCTTAAAGATCAATTAAATCACACTTTAAGCTTTCTTAAAGTGTTCTAAAATATTTGAAAAATCTATATCATCTCCACTTAAGGTCTATTTACTCCTCGTGACATTAGGTCACTCTTCAATCAGGATCCTTCTCAGATTCTAGACTCTTAGACTCGGCACATTTTGGTATCTTGACCAAATTTGGTCAATAGTTATCACAAAGGGGATTCAAGTAGAGGAAAAATTCATAGATAAAGGATTGATTAAGATATATTCCTCAAATCATTCTCAAGGCCAATATTCTAATCAAAATCAACATCAATATCAAAATCATAATCATAATCAATATTAAAACCAAGCATCAATGTCAAATCTAACAAATATGGTACATAATACAAAACCTTTCAACCACAACAAAAATATAGTTGGTAATGGTGTCATAGAGGCACATCATGTTTGAATAGTTCAAGCACCACCTATAATGAAGGCACCTCAGCAGCAACCACTTACATTGTAAAGGTAACATCCTCTAAGAGGGTAGTTTAATTAACATCCATTTTCCAAATTAAGGGAAACTATTGAGATTGTGTTCCACAAACTTATGGCTATAAACTTGATTGGATGGCTAAACATTAAGCCTTTTGATGAATCTCAACCTAAACCAGATTGGTATAAGGATAACGAGTATTGTGAATATCATAGAATTAATGGGCATGGCATTCATAGGTGTGTACAAATTCAACATATTATAGAAGATTTTCTTGATAGAGGAGAAATATATTTGAACAATGTAGCATCTACTAACACTAGTTATGATATGGGAATATAAAAAAATCCATTCCCATAGCATAATACCAATAAAAATGAGTAAAAAGCAACTAATATTCATAATTAGAATCAGAGGTCTTAGGCCAACAATGTTGAGTACCATGCCACTCCATATGATTATGATATAGTGGGTCATGTTATATAACATCATGTTTCAAACATTACCATAAATCCCCATTCCCATTCTAATAATTATCATCAAGTAAATCCATCCATTCTAAGATCTGGTCCATTTATCTTAGGGGTTCTTCTACCTCATAATTCTTGTCCTCAAGTGATTATTCTAGGACCTATCTATTCAGCTTCACATTCTAGCATTTCTATCCCCACTTGAGATTGTGTTCTTATAACTCAACGCTTGAAGATTACCATTCGAGGCCTTAATTAAAATCCACCTTCTAGTTCTCTTAATATTCAAAATCAGTCTAAATCCAAGTATGTATCTATTATTAAAAAGTAAAATGATATCATGGATTAATTGAATAAGATATCAATGTAGATTTACATTTTGGATCTATTATGTACTTCTTAGTTGCACAAGGATGTCTTTTTTGAACTTTTGAGCCAATCTCAAGTGCCTAAAAAAAATGCACTGGATAAATTTCAATAATTAATGGGACATTTATCTCTATGTCCATAATTGACATTTGATCAAATCGATATATCTTCCCTTGGGGATTCTCACATAAATTATTTATACATTTAGGTTACAATTACCCATCATAAGATAAAGAGAGTACTAATAGATAATGAGTCTAATCTTAACATTGTTCCAATAAAGCTATTCATCAACTATGATATACTTTAATGGACTTAAAGAATGATACCATTACCATCAAGGGGTATGATAACATAGAGTGATAATTATTAGGAACCATTTCCTTGCCTATTTAGGTTGGATCCATTATTCATATCACCCTTTATTATGTCATTGATCTTGATTTGACATATAATTTTCTTCTTGGTCGTCTAAGGATTCACAAGATGCATGCAATGCCTTCCATGCTTCATGAATGTATTAAGTTTATAAATTTTGGCATGGAGGTGACTATTCCTAGATATTTTTAACCCTATCAATGTTTCAAACATTTAAAGTAAAGGGGCATCAATATACTTATTGTCATAGTATTTTTTTGCCTATTAAAAAGGACAAGTAAGTCATGTATGATCTACCCAAGTCCAATTATATAGATGATGATACTCTCATTACTTCTTCCTCTAACTCAATATTCCCCTCATTAAATTCATCTCATTTTGATATTCATAAAAAAGGTCTTGTACATATAAGTTCAATGATGTGTTTCATATTGCCAAATTACCTAGAATACCTAAGTCTTATGGTCAACCCAAGATGGAGTGGCACAAGAAAGGTAATGCATCTTATCTTACAGAACCTCTCCCATTTATTCCAAGAAAGGGTTTCAATCAAGAAGATTTGAATCCAGAAGATGAGTCATGGTTATACAATGAGGATTTAGTTTCTTATTTCCAAAGTAAATAATACCCTTCTCCCAATAAAATCATGCCCCATAATGCTTACAAAGGCAAAGGATTGGGGGAAAAAGATAAATGTAGAGTAAATATTATTTTACCTATAAAAAATTCTAACAATCAAGGTTTTGGATACAAGTTTAAGGTTATACCCACCTATCGCCCAAAGGATCTAACATGTGTGGTAAAATATGATGTTCCCAATAGCAACACAATGTCATTTTATACTATTTATGATGAACTCGTCAATACTAACCTATTCGATACCCATTATATTCTCACTATTTATAATATTCCTACAATTCCCATCATACTCCATTATCCTCACCTTATTTATTGGTACCAATAAGACTGAGAACTCATTCTTGATACATTTGAAAATAAAGAATTTATTATTAAATTCATGGGTTTAAGAAAAAGCATTCCTTTTGATGATCATTAGCAAGAATTCATGTATACTTTAGACCCTGTGGCCTACTTTGGGGAGAAGTCAAATTACCTTAGTCAAAAATAAAATTGAAACATTGAGATCTGTAAGCAAAATCCTTTCTGAGGCACTTTCAGATCAAGGAAAAAGTCACAAAAAAGATATATCCTTTGGTGAAAACTTGTCTCAAGTATCATTGAACGGGGAAATTCACTCTCCTTCATAAGAAGCTTAGGTGTCCAAAAGTCTAAGCTTATCATTTAGTAAATAAATCAAGCCTAAATATCATGATGGATTTTAGCATATAGTTCTATAGGATCCACACTTGGTAGCTCATTAGCCTTTACCTAAAGGCAATGATTATGATTTCTCTTATATGGGTCTGTCTGAAAGTTTTCATTTTGAGTCTAATAATTAAATAGATTCCTTTCCTATTATTTTATATGATGGTTACACACTTATTATGGAAGACACAACAAAGGTTAACATTAGTACTGTTGATGGTCCAAAGATAATAAAGCTTGGTGCATCCCTCACTACAAAGTAATGTGAATTGTTCATTGCTCTTCTAATAGAATTCATTGATATATTTACCTGTGATTATTTAAATATGATAAGTCTAGATCCAACATTAGTTGTACATCATTTAGTCATGCATCCAGATGTAATTTTGATCAAACAAAAGTTAAGAAAGATACATCCACAAAGTACTCTATTGCTCAAAGTCAACTAAAAAAATTGTTGGTAGCAGGTTTTAACAAGCTTATACCATATATAGATTGGATTTACAATGTGGTAATAGTTAATAAAAATCTAGTAGGCATTCACATATATAAATATTTTTGGGACCTAAATAAGGCTTATCCAAAATATGATTTCTTGTTATCAAATATAGACATGATCATGGACTCAACAGCAGGTTATGAGATGATATGTATTATAGATGGTTTCTCAAGTTATATCCAAATTGAAATTGTTCTCAAAGATCAACATAAAAGGACATTTACTACTCCATGGGGCATGTTTTGTTACCAAGTCATGCCATTTGTATTGAATAAATTTGGAGCCACTTATCAAATATCAATTATGATCATATTTTATGATCTTATGCAAAACATTGTAGAAGATTATGTTGATGACATTCTAGGCAAATTAAAGACTCATGCAGAATACCCTATAGTATTATAGAAAATATTTGTAAGGATCCATGAATACAATGTATGTATAGACCCTAAGAATTTTGTCTTTGAGGTTACATCTAGAAAATTATTAGGATTCATTATGTCTCATAGAGACATTGAAGTTGATCCAGCAAAAGTTAGAGATATTATTGAAATGCCACCTCCTACTAACTTAAATCAACTTTGTAGTCTACAATGGAATATCTAGGATATTCAGCATTTCATTTCTTAGGTAGCCAATCTATGTCACTCTTTTCCCCATATTTTTAAAAAGGGGATTACTTTTCAATGGAATGAAGAATGTCAAGAAGCCTTTGAAAATATCAAGTAATATTTGGCTAATTATCCTATATTTGTTCCTCCAATATAGAGAAAGCATTTCTTATTATACATGTATACAACTAAGGAGTTTTAAATAAGTGAGTTTTGCATAGAGTACATGCATTGAATAGATATTAAAGGGCAAGTGTTAGCTAATCAATTAGTTAAAACTCCACTTCCTAATTTTACTCCAATGATAATGCCCTTTTCATATGAGTTTATTTTGAGTTGTTTTCAATTATGTCTCTAAGGTGGCCAAGACTGTCTATGAGATGATATGTATGCATGGTCTTCAATGATAAAGTATACCTTAGTGCTCACATAGTTTGCATGAGACCCTACAAGTTTTGGTCTTGTTACAGATGTTGTTGATAATATGTTCCTAATGCAGAGGCCCTATGTGGTGTAATACATGTTTGGTGTACTTGTGAAAGTGAATATAATCCACTTGAGTAGTCTTGTGAAGGTATAGATTATCCTAGTCATCTTGGCAGAGTTTCCTAAGTGAGTAGATTGATGATGTCATAATTTACACATGTGAAGGTGTCAAAAAAAAGTGGTCACATGGGTCTGTTAAGTTTTGTGCCTCAAGAATGTGTTTCAAGTTTCATGCCTTGAAATGTTGTCTATAAAAATTTATGATGGTGCAAAGTTACTCTCCTAGGTAGATTTCATTGTTTTATACTTAGTCTAATTTGCATTTTTTATTGACTGTGACCATTGAAATTCAAATATTTGAATTTTACAAAGGAAACTAGTTGTGATTGTTTAATTTGTATCTTGAGAAAATACATGAATTTGATGATGGAGTAAAAATAAAAGTGGTAAATATCTTCAAGGTCAATCCATGTAAATTTATTAGGAGGTTTGACTAGTCATACAATTGCATTAATGTATCTCAAAGTTGACCAAGGGTTTGACATTCATTTGTTAAGGACCCAAGAAGGGTGTTTTAGTTTGTATTGATGTTTTTTGGATGTTTCATGATGATTTATCTATTTTAGAGTGTGTTATACTCCCTAAGTATCATCTTTATGGATTTTGGGGGTTTGACCAATCCATATTTAGTATAAACCATTGCTTGAAGTTGAATTTTTATTCATTCATGGTGTTTTCATGTACAAGGCAAATCATTGAATGGTTTTACATATACAAAGGTGTGTAGTGATGAATGTAATAACTTGAGGGTGTATTAGGGGTCATTTGGCATGGACCCATGTGTTTATAATTGGTCTTGTGTTTTTATTTTTCTCGATGAAGTGTTAAAGGGATGAATAGGTATCTATGGGACCTAAAAGGGCCACTTCGGCCTAATTGAAAAGTGTTGTTGCTTAAGGATGATCTATAAATTCTATGGTCGACCTATGTAGGTAGTATTTATATTTCTCTAAGTGGGATGGAAACATTAATGGCTAAGGAATGTCTTATGTCCAACCAAGAAGGTGGTGATCGTGAAGACTCTATAAAGAGAAAAAACAAAGATGAAGGTTTAAAGTGAGTAGTGAGCAAGGTAAAGTGAAGTGTGAGTAAGCTTGGTGGATGAATTTAAGAGAATATTAGTGTGAGGGATATTAGTGTGACCTAGTGGTCATGTTTTTGATGTGGTAATAGTGTTTTTTAGGGTTGATGGTTGATGATGAGAAAAGTGGTGTAGAGTGATCCAAAAGGTTGTTTTGGATGCATTGCTTGTGTATGAAGGCTTGAGAAACTATGAAGGGTTGAAGAGAGTTGTTATTAATTTTTAATCCATTATATTAGAAGTAAATCAGATTTATGTAGGTGTTGATATCAGAGGTGTTGTGTGGGTACTCAACATCTAGGGCAAGTGGGTGTTTGTCCATGCTTAGGGGTTGGTGGTCTTTGTGGAGTAGGTGCTTCACTAAAGTATCTTGTTTGTGATCTCTTATAGGACTATAATACATTTGTTTATAGGCTTGAGATTGGGTTTTATCCATGTGTAAATTTTGACATCATCAATCTGCTCACTCAGGAAACTCTGCCAAGATGACTAGGATAATCTAAATCTTCACAAGACTACTCAAATAAATTATTTTCACTTTAAAAAGTACACCAAGCACTTTTTACACCCCATGGGGCCTCTATATTAAGAACACATTATCAACAACATCCATAACAAGACCAAAACCTATAATGTCTCATGTAAACTATGTGAGCACTAAGGTACACTTTGTCATTGAGGGCCATAAATACATATCATCTCATAGACACTCTTGGATACCTTAGAGACATCATTGAAAACACCTAAAAATAAACTCATATGGAAAGTGCATTATCATTGGAGTGAAACAAAGAATTAGAGTTTTAGTTAATTGATCATCTAACACTTGTCCTTTAATAGCTATTTGATGTGTGTACTCTATGCCAAACTCACTGAGTAGCATTACCCATGTATCCATGCAACCACTTAAATATGCCTTTTCTAATAGATATTTCAAAGGGATAATTTCAAGAATCAACATTATTTTATTATTCAGCATGTAATGTCTTAGCTTTTGAGTAGAAAATACTAATGCAAGACATGCTTTTTCCATCTAGGTATAATTTTTTTATATGAAACCAATGTTTAACTTAGATAGTAGATAACTCTTTCATTTTTTTGATCACCATGCTAAGCTAGTAGCATTGCGTTATAGTAAAAAGGTGTTAAAATAAAAATTTAGATGCATTTTTTGTGTGTGAGGGCTTGAGAAAGTGTGAAGGGTTGAAGAGAATTGTTATTCATTATTTCTTCATTATATTGAAAGGCAATTAGATATTTATAGGTATTGATATCAGAGGTGTTGCGTGGGTGCTCAACATCTAGGGAAAGTGGGTGTTTGTCCATGCTTAGGGGTTGGTGCTCCTTTTGGAGTAGGTGCTTCACTAAAGTCTCTTATTTTTGATCTATTATAGGACTATAGTATATTTTTTTGCAAGCTTAAGAGTGGGTTTTATCCCCAATGAGGGTTTCTCACATAATTCATGTGTTATGTGCTTTGATCTTGCATTGTTTTCTTTATTCATTACAATGAATGGTTTATATGCTTCATGAATGCTTATGTGGAATGGTTAAGAGTTTGAATAATTCGAATTGAATTTGATTTGCTTTATCACTGATTTAACCCCCTCTCAATGATTGTACCTCTAATAATTGGTATCAGAGCCACACCTTCTTTGCAAGTTTAATCACTTGAAGGTGATCAAAGGTACAATGGGTAGTCATCAAATTCTAGGTGGTTTATCTACTAAGCAAGCACCATTGTTTAATGGATCCAACTATGTTTTTTAGAGTATGAAGATGAATACCTACATCATGTCTCTAGGGTTTGACATTTGGTAATTTTTTATGTATGGTTATTCCATACCCCCTACTCCTCCAACTAGTGTAGCTGATAAGAAGTTGAGTGAAAAAAATTCCAAAGTAATAAATGCTATCATTTTTGGCCTATTAGAGGTTGAGTTCACCAAGGTAGTCCATTACGAGTCTACCAAGGAAATTTGGGATAAATTATAGACCATCTATGAAGGGGATTCAAATGTTAAGTTGGCCAAATTATAGACTTACCAAAGGCAATTTGAGGGCCTCAAAATGAAGGAAGAAGATACTGTGTCATCTTAACTTCTAAGGGTTGATTAGGTGGTAAACATGATCAGAGGTCTTGGAGAGGAGATTGAAGAAGCTACTATAGTATAGAAAGTATTAAGGTCTCTCACCCTCAAGTTTGATTCAAAAGTATCTATTATAGAAGAAAGTCATGATCTCACCAAAATGAAGATGGATGAATTTCATGGAATCCTTACTAACCTATGAGATGAGAGTCAATGAGGACAAACCATGAAAGAAGGAATTAGCCTGCAAGGTGATCAAGGAGACAAAAGGCAAGAAGAGCAATTTAAGTCTTGAAGACTTTGATCTTAATAAAGATCAACTTGAAGCCATGATTGTAAGAAAATTGAATGTAGGATTAGGTAAATATGAAGGTAAGATTCCTTTTAATTTTTTTTCATGTGGTAAAGTTGGTCATTTTACAGCTAAGTGCCTAGATAGAGGCAAGTCTAAATACAAGGAAGATCATAAAGAATCTCATGAGGATGAGCAAAAGAAATATAAGGTTCTTATCAAGTACATAAATTTTTTCAATAGGAGAAATGACAAAAAGGATTAATACAAAGGTAGTAAGAGTATTTACCATGAATAAGATAGTAATGCATCTACTGGAGAAGAAAGATCCACATCATAAAGTTAAGATGCATCAAATGAGATATCCTTCATGGATCTTGATGATGTTGACTGTGAATGTTCTAAAGGAAAATATCTCTTTGATGATGATATCTCAAAAGATGAATATCCTATATATAATTTTGAAGGTGAGCAAAGGTTTCTTGAGAAAAAATTAGACACCACTATTGATGTGTTTCTAGGAATCAAGAGGAATTTAAAAGCACAGGTGATCTTCCCCATTGAAGAACTTATAGACAAGAATAAGGAATGTTTTGAAGTAACATAGAAGCTAGAGATGTCAAAGCATGAAGGCAATAAAACTCTTTTCATGGCCTTAGAAGCAAGAAACAATAGAAGAGATGACCTCATGCCAAATAAAGATGTTGTTGATGATTTAGATGATGAATAATCTAAGGTAGATTATGAGAAATAATTAGTGAATGCTCTTGATGAGCTAAAACACCAAAAATATAAGAGTCAAGATGAGAGATCTGATCAAAGAATATGAGGATCAAATTAGTTTGTCTGAGGTAAAATTGGATTATAACTCAAGGGAGTATGAAGGTCTCATAGAAAAAGATAAGCTAAAGGATAAGGAAAGCTATGCAAGACTTAAGGCAAAAGAAGATGAGTGCTCTAAGCTTAGCTTGGAGGTTGAGTCTTTGAAAGGTAGTCTAAGGACTAAAGAGGTTGATTGTACCATGTTCAAGACATAATTGGATCAGGCAATAAAGAAATTGAAGACATATCAAAAATTTGAGAAAATTATAGTTGATCTTGATGACCTATTGAGCAGTCAAAAGGTCTCAAATGAAAAGTCAATCTTGGGGTTCTATGAAGATGTTCAAAAGGGTAAAAAGATTGAGAGGATAGTGATGATAGATCAGAAGACTAATCATGTTAAAGAGAGTTTTGGTAAAGAAAAGAAGAGTGTCAATATGAATAATAAGGACAATTTCAAGAGCTACAAAATTTCAAGTCAAATCAAACAACCCAATGCAATAAGGTGTGATAACTTCTTCAATGGTTATTGTTATTCTTGTATCCATGATTGTAAAAGACTTATTCAAAGCTAGTATCCATGGAGTAATGGTAGATCTCAAATTCCACATTAGTCAAATAAGTGTTTTATGTTAAATAAGGAGGGACACATTGCAAGACATTGTCCTAGTAAGATGAGAAGGTCTTCTAGTCAAGACAAGGCATGTAGATCTCCAAGAGTGCATAAGAGAGCATAAAATAAGGTATGGAAATCCAAGGAGGTGAATGAAAAAAATATTCAAAAAGGATTGTTTGTCATGAAAAAGTAGGGTATAGGTTCAAGTGTTTAACAACATGTCTTATCTACCCAAGTGTACAAAGGAATCAAGCAAGATTCCAAGTCTGAAGGAAAGAATGAAGTTAAGGACCCATTCAAAGTCAATTTGAATGATGAGGTAGGACTGCAAGTCAAATGAGAGTATGGAGATATGGGAGTCTCCTAAGTTTTGGGACTTCTAGTCTCTCTATGACAAGTGGGTATCTTTATTGATGCTTCATAGGAGACATATTTCATATGTAGAATCAAGTGTGTGTGTTTTAGGTGATGTACAAGATACCATAATCAAAACATAGGTATGTAGAGTTGTTGATTGGTCTCTAAGACCAATGCAATTATAGTAGAGAGTTGATGATCTTATGTTTCCAAGCCTTGTGTTGATCATAGAAGTGGATTCTCATGTTATATGAGTCCTGAGGAGGAGAAACAAGTTCATGTGTTTGCTCTAGAAGTTTGTGATGAAAAGCTTCAAGAGCCCTATTCAGGGGCATTATACCTAAAGAAAAGTTCTTAGTCCATCTTCAAAGCTTGGTTTAGTTGGTCAAATCATGAAGAATGAAGGTAAGATTAATTTGGAGTGTGGAGAGGACTTGTCCAAGTGTATTCCATGGGTTAAGATGTGCTAAGTTGGTCAAAATAACCATTCATGACCATTTGTTCAGTTTGACCAATTTGTTTAGTGTTCATTGCTTAGTGAGAGCCTATCATGCAAAATTAGTGTATTTGAGGTCCATGAGGCTAACCAAGGGTTGAGGCCAATTGTATTTGATATGTCTAAGTGAAAAAGGTGTTGTGGAGATGTCATAAGGCTCTCATGATCTTTTTATGATGTTTTGGCTTAGTGACTGCTATGTAAATAGGGTCTGCAAGCATAGTCATGAGCTTTTTAGGTGTCAAATGAGGATTTAAAAAATTTAAAGGTGATTTTATGATTTCGAAAGGTGTGTTGACCTTTTACATGTGTGTTCCAAATGTTGATAGGTCATGAATATGCATTTAACTCCATTTGAAAAAAATTTATGGCTCTCGGGTATGATAGTATTTACTTAAGGGCTAGTAGGTCAAAAACCATGTTCATGGATGTATGGGTTCCCTAAAGAGTATAACCTCATTTTTGAACCAAGTGGTGTGAGTTGCTGAGCTCCAAGTGTGAGAGAGGTTTCAAAAGTTGGTGTTGACCAAAAGATGGTAAGTTGACCATGTTTCTTATTAATGCCCTGGTGTCTTAGCCCATGTGAGTTAGTGACCTTCCAAAAGGAGTTGAGGTCTAAGGCTGCTTAATTAGTTGAAATGATATAATGGGCCCTAAAAAAGTTTTTCATAGTCTTCTAAAGGTACATCACTTCTTCTACGCTTGTCCATTTATCAAGTAGGAGGGCCAATTACCAAGTCAGTTTACAAAGGAGCTATAGTGTATAAGAAGATTTAGGTGGTTAAAATTGGCATGCATGAGGGGGAATAAGAGTGTGCATCAGATATTAATTTTCAAGTCATGTAGATCTCTACATAAAAAGTTATGACCTCTATAAAATCTAGAAGGGCTAAAAAGCCTCTAGGCAAGGCTAGTGTGAAGAAGAGTAGTTTTTGGTCATTTTCTTCAAAAGACAAAGGTATGGTTGTCCCTGAATATGTTTCTCAATTGGATTTGTGCATCATGTGTGTTTGAGAAAGAGATTTAATTTCCATTCTTCATTCTATGGGTGGTTTGTGAGAGAGAATTTGAAGACAACTATGAAGTTTTATCATGGTTGGAGATGGTTTAAATGTGCTCAAGGGGTGCCTAAGCTCAGGTGATGTATGGGGAGTCCCTCTTAGTGTTCTTAAGTTGTTTTAAATCAATTTTTGGTATTCTTGTGTGTTTTTTATTCATATAGCAGTACATGGTCAAAGAAGATTGTTGTCAATGAGCAGGATTGAGGTAGTCAACATATGAAATGATATGCATAGTGATAGGGGGAGTTTCTATCATCTCTCAAAAGAGTTACCTTATTTTTTTTGGATATGAAATCATTTACAAGTTCTCAGGATCAGTAGGTAATCCCACTTTGTCATTATGTCAAAGTGGGGGAAGTATTTGTAAAGGGAGAAATAGTATGTGCATAGCTTTGTGTTGGTGTTTACAAGTGTTGACATTAATGAGAAAGGGGGAGATTATTGAGGTGTTTGAAATGATGTCTCCAAGTTTTCCAATAGTTTACATGAGATGATATGTATTCATGGCCCTCAATGACAAAGTGCACCTTAGTGATCACATAGTTTGCATGAGCCCCTACAGGTTTGAGTCTTGTTATAGATGTTGTTGAAAATGTCTTCTTGAAACAGAGGCCCTATAGGGTGTAATAAGTGTTTAGTGTACTTTTGGAATTTAAATTAATCAATTTGATTAGTCTTGTGAAGGCCTATATTATCCTAGTCATCTTGATAGAGTTTCCTAAGTGTGCAGATTGATGATGTCAAAATTTGCACATGTGAAGGTGTCAGAACAAAGTGGTTATATGGGTCTGTTCATTTTTGTGTCTAGAAAATGTGTTTCAAGTTTATGCCTTGAAATATTGTCTATCAAAATTTATGATGGTTAAAATTTTCTCTCCCAGGTAGATTTCATTATTTTTATACTTAGTCAAATTGGCATTTTTTATTGATTGTGGCCATTGGAATTCAAATATTTGAATTTTACAAAGGAAACAAGTTGTGATTGTTTAATCTAAATCTAGAGAAAATGGATGAATTTAATGATGGTGTACAAATTAAAGTGGTAAATATATTAAATGGAAATCCATGGAAATTGATTAGGAGGTTTGATTGGTCATACAATTGCATTTATTATAGCTCAAAGTTGACCAAGGGTTTGACCTTCATTTGTTAAGGACTCAAGAAGGGTGTTTTAGTTTGTATTGATGATTTTTGGATATTTCATGATGATTTATCTATCAAAGAGTGTTGTAGACTCCTTAAGGATCATCTTTATGGATTTTGTAGGTTTGACCAATCCATATTTAGTATGAACCATTGCATAGAAGTTCACTTTTTGTTTGTTCATGGTGTTTTCATGTACAAGGCAAATGATTAAATGGTTTTGCATATGCAAATGTATGTAATGATGAATGCAATAACTTAAAGGTGTCTTAGGGGTAATTTTGCATGGACCCATGTGATTATAAGTGGTATTGTGTTTCTATTTTTCTTGATGAAGTACTAAAGGGATGAATAGGTCTCCATGGGACATAAAAGGGCCACTTAGGCCTAATTGAAAGGTAGTGTTGCTTAAGGATGATCTATCAATGCTATGGTTGACATATATAGGTGGTGTTGATATTTTTGTAAGTGTGATATAATCCTTAAGGGTTAAGGAATGTCTTGTAGTGGGGACCAAGAAGGCAGTAATCATGAAGACTCTATAAAGAGTAAAAATAAAGATGAAGATTTTTAGTGAGTAGTGGGCGAAGTAAAGTGATGTGCGAGTAAGCTTGGTGGATGAATGTAAGAGTAGAGTAGTGTGAGGGATATGTGTGTGACCTATTGGTCATGTTTTTGACGTGGTAATAGTGTTTTTCAGGGTTTATGGTTGAGGATGAGCAAAGAGGTGTAGAGTGATCCAGAAGGTTATTTTGGATGCATTGCTTATGTGTGAAGGATTGAGAAAGTGCGAAGGGTTAAAGAGAGTTGTTATTCATCATTTATCCATCATATTAAAAGGCAATTAGATTTTTTTAGGTGTTGATATTAGAGGTATTGTGTGGGTGCTCAACATCTAGGGCAAGTGGGTGCTTTTCCATGCTTAGGCGTTGGTGCTCCTTGTGGAGTAGGTGTTTCACTAAAGTCTCTTATTTGTGATCTCTTATAGAATTGTAGTCCATTTTTTTTTCAGGTTTGAGAGTGGGTTTTATCCCTCATAAGGGTTTCCCACATAATTCATGTGTTATGTGCCTTGATCTTGCATTTTTTTCCTTGTTAATTGCAATGAATGGTTTATATGCTTCATGAATGATTATGTTGAACGATTAAGAGTTTTAAGAATTGGAATTGAAGTTTATTTTCTTGCATCACTAATTCACCCCCCCTCAGTGATTATACCTCTAATAGTTTATTATGAGCCTAACCAAAACATAGGAATGGAAGCTCTATTTTGATGGCTCTTTCACAACACATAGGTCAGGTGCATGAATAATTTTCATCATACCCCAGGGTGATCTCATTCCCAAGTCTTTTTTCATTAATTTCCCATGCAAAAATAACATTGTTGAACATGAATCTTTGCTTATTATTGACCAATTTTGACTTTTAGGTCAAAATAGGCCACCCCTAGTAAAAAAATTCATTTTTAGGCATATAATGGGGTATAATATATTATCATAAGGTATTTCATAGGTCAATTAATATCAATTGATGTTATAATAGCATTGGTCATTAGTTCTTTAGGTCTATTTATCATTTTGAGTCATTTTAAGGGGTCTAAATAGCGCATTTAATACTTTGTACAGGTTTATTAGGAAATGTGAAAGTGTAAATGGGTGATGTCATACCCCATGTGTCCACAAAGGTCTTAATTAACAGATAAAACTAAAAATTTGTAGGTTAATCAGAAGAAAGTCAGTTTTCCTAAAGAAAAGGAAGAAAATTACACATGTATGGCTCATTGGGAAGCATGCCACATGTGAGGAGGACATGTAACATCTTTCCATATTCCTAGATCTCATATCCATGCTTTTTTTGATATATAAATGCAAATTTGAAGCCAAAACCGTTCTATCTCTTTTTCATCCTTCTTGGCATAAAGAAGTGACTTGCAAGTTTCCACTTGGTATGGCTAGTAAAAAGGGTTTTAGGTAGAATGATATTGGGAATTTTTTTTAAACTTATAGACATTCAAATAAATATAATAATTTTGATAAATTGTCAACTGTGCTTCATGAACCATCCATTTGAAGTGGAATGTGCAAATTTGCTTGTCATTTTATGTACCCTTTAGGTTTTGTTTTGGTCTGAGTGATTTCAAAAAAAAAAGTTAATAATATTTTCTAAAATGGATTTTTGATATGTATTCTAAACACTTTCCATGCTTGGTTTCAATTCTGAAGTTGTTTTGACAAGCTAATACCCTCAATTTTCCAAATTAGTCTATTCTCGATTGATTGGCAGTTTTCCTCCTCTTTCAAGGATTCCATGATTTAATATGGTTATTATAGGTTCATTATATTGTTTTCTAAGTTATTTTAACCTCATTTTAACTTTCCAATCTCACTTTCCAAGCATGATTCTTGATTTTTAGTCATATACTATACATGCACACAATTTTGCCATTAATGGACAGCTTCAGATGTTTTCATGGAGATTTAACACATTAAAGTAAAGGTGTTATAACTTATTTCAAGTTTCCCTTAGTGGATATTATGCACTTTAAAATTTAACCTCGAGTTTGAGTTACCTTAATATCCCTTCATCTACATTTTTTCTTGATCTCATACTCACTACCTATGTGTGTAGTCAACAACCATCTACAGGTTCTTTAATAGAGGATTCAACAATGAAGATTAAGTGTGAGGTTTTTTGTGAGCCTTAAATAATATTTATGTTCCATTTGAACATATTAATTATAGGCTAACTGACTAATAAATCAAAATATTTGATACATTGCCCTTACTTATGTTCACTGCATGTATGCAGTCCAAATGTGCATCTACAGGGAATAATGTAGAGAATTAAGATGCCATTTATAAGTCATGAATCAAGTGATTAAAATCCTTGTGGAATCCTAGTAGGTTAGGGACCATGAAAATATCGTTTGAGATGCTAATGGGGTAATTTTATGATGCAAACACCTTGGAGGATTCAATTATAGTATTCAGGGGTTTTCTCCTTGAAAGTGCCAAACAGAGTTCTAAGAGATTTTTGAAGACTTCATATAGCATGATTTCAAGGTGATCTAAGCACATAAATTAGTATACCATGCAGTACCTACATAGGTATATCACCTTGAAAAGGGTGGAATGTAGAGAGCTAAGGGAATATATTTGTAAAACCACCAAAAGTTGCCTAAGAAATGACTAAGAGCAATCATTAAAATTTGTAGGGTTTGATGTTTCCAAGATGCAAATGACCTTTTAAAACTAGAGAGCAAACAAACCACCTTATCATGGATAAGTTAGATTAATATATTGAATTTTAAGCATAATGGCATGGATATCATTATTTTGAGTTTATTCTTAGTCCATGAGTGTTCTTAGGTATCCTTGTATGGATAATACATCTACAACAGGAGATACAGTCAAACAGTGAGCAGAATCAAGGTCTTAAGGGGATGGTCTAAGCTTAAAAAAAATGCTAAATGAATCCAAAGGAAAATAAAATCATAATAAAATGTTCCACAAAGAGTCATTAAGCTTTTTTTCAATATAGAACATGTCAAATTCACCTATAGGCAATATAGAATAGGGGTGTCTTAGTCCTCATAGAGAAAGCTCAATTTTGGTGAAATCAAGGGCTAATAAGGAGTTGTGATGAGAAAAAAACTTACTAAAACCCCCCTCAAGGATATAATGACTTCCATAAGTCATTATAAATTCAAATCAAGCTTATATGGGGTCTCTTACACCCCTGTGTACACCTACAGCCATCAGGGATTCTGTGTAGTAGATAGTGAGCAATCTTGCAGAGTAGGGACATTGGTAGTGCACATAGAAGTGAAGAATGGATATAAAAAATCCTAACTAAATATGGGAGAATGTAATAAGGGATTATGAAATGATCCAAATCTAAATTCAAGATAAGAGCACCTACATAAACCCTAAATAGTAGGGTACTGTCATATGAGGGTAGGAAGAGACATGAGTTTGTTAGGAAAAATGTGAAGGTCATGTAAAGGATTAGGAGCCTAAAAATGGATCCAAGCTGAAATAAAGTGTTGTGACTTAAGGGGAGATATTTTAACATCATGTATTAGTTTAAAATAAACTAGATTAGCTTGCAGAGATCACCTTTTGGCTAAAGGGTAGACACACAATCAGAAAAGGACAATGTCTGACTAGTTAGGGTCTTTGAAGGAGGTATATAAAGTTTTAAGTTATGTGAGGTCCTAAATCACATTAATAGTAGCCATAATAGACTAATGAGACTCTTTAAAGTATATATTATACAAATGAGAGGAATCTAATTGTGCCAAAACTCAGTCCAAAGTATAAATGCTGTAGACAGTGCCTCTTCTATAAGTATGTCCCATATTTCCTTACATTTGAAGGGTCAAATCATCAGATTAAGCATCCAAACTTTATAGAGAATAGGCTAAAGACTTTATAAGTCTCTCCAAGTAATAAAAATTGTTTTATGAGGTAGGGTAGTGCCTCTATTTTGTCTCAGATAGAGGGCACTCCACTCATGCTTGAAACTGATAGTCTTGGGGAAATAGATGAAAATTAGTGACCAAAACTTAAGGGGAAATTTCAAGAATGTGATTAAATCTTAATCACACCCATATTAATTTTTATAACTAAAAAATAATTATTGAAACCATACAAGGTACTTCAGACCATCAGGTTTGTAGTCAAACCTCCTTAGGCATAATTAGGATAAATGCCCAAACAAGGAGTCATTTACACTTACACATTGAAATGAGACCTATAGTTAATTTTAGAATGATTTTAAGGTCACAATAGGTGTGTTATAACTCTCAATTTATAGATTAAACTTTAGATAATCCATTTTTGGCTCAAAAATAACTCAGACTTGTAGGAAATAAGGAAACAAGCTTGATAAGCCATCTTTAAAAGCTCACATCTCCTATGAGGCTTTGCATGGAGACTAGAGAAGTTTAGGGAAGGTAAGAGGGGTCTTAAAAAAAATTGTAACTTTTTTTCAACTTCAACATCAGGTTTTTATAAAACAAGCTTAGGGGTGAAAATAGGCCTAAAACCCTACTAAACCCTTGCTAAGGACTAGTCTTGGAAAATGGAGTTGGAAATGCCACCAGATGAGCTAGTTTGACTATAATAGATATTGGAACTTATAGAGGACCTCCCCAAGATGATGCACACCTATTTCTTCGTATGGAATTATATGGATTGGGTAGAAATAGGATTATTATCACTATTTTGTGTATTTTACAGGCTACAAGAGGAGTTAGGAGATGAAAACAAGTTTGGGAAAAATATTGACGCTTATAATAACTCTTAATATTTATTTAATTCCATGAAAAATATTATAAGTTTTGTTGACCATTTTTTTCCCAATGGGCCAAAAATAGGTCCCCTTCTTTCCATGCTATTTTGAGCCAATTCATTTCTTGATTTTGCACAAGTCTAGAAATTTCTACGGACTCTACAAGTTTTCTACGGACTCTGCAGAGATTTTTATGGACTCTACAGGTCTAGTTTCTATGGACTCTGTAAAGAGATTTCTATGAACTCTACAGGTCCATTTCTATGGACTCTATAGGTATGCATCTCTACAGACTCAACAGTGAAGTTTTCTATGGACTTAGCAAGCAGAAGACAAGTTCCAACACTTAAACGCAAAATGGATCATACAAAGTGCCCTTGCGAAGGGTAGTTCAGGATTCAAAAGCCCTTATAGAGGGTAGGGAACACTTTCAAAAGAGGCCATAGAGAAAGCCACAAAGAGGTAAGTTTTCTTTCAAAAAAATTTCTAAGGCAAAGGAAATGCCCTTTGGAAGGGTCGTTTCCATTTTTCCTGAAGGGCACTTTCAAGGCAGTTTGAAGAAGCAAAGGAAGAAATCCTTCAAACTTTTTGTCTGAAGGAATTCCTTCAGACAAAAATTTTGAAGGAATTCAAAAGGGAAACAAAGCCAAAGAAAAGCAAGAAAAGACTAAGGCATTGAACTTTCAGACTTTTTATCTGATGGAATTCCTTCAGACAAAAAGTCCAAAGAAATTCAGAAGGAAGATAGCCACGAGAAAAGTGGCCAGGAAGAAAACCCAAAATAAATCAAAGTGGCTAAAAAAATTCTTGCAAACTTTTTGTCCGTGGGAAAATTGTCCATGAGAAAAAGTCTGCGGGAAACATTCTGAAGAAAATAGGCTGCCGAAGGACCCTAAAGGGCAGGTGCCCTTGCAGGGGACTCTCAACCAAAACGAAGGGGACTTCTCCATAATCCAAAGGGTCACCTTCCCTTTAAAAGGATGCAAAGCAAGAAGTCCACAGAAAAGGCCGAAGCAAGAAAGCCAAAGAAAGTCCAAGGGGTGATGGGCCCAAGGATGTCAAAGTCAATAATGGTGAACTAGTTGTTGGTTTTCAAACAGTGATGGGCCTACGAATGTCAATTTTACACTAGGAAAATCCAGAGTACAGAAGGCTCCAAGTGGCAACTATAGGAGGCTTTGAAATGTTTTCTCTAAAAGAAGCAGAACATACCACGTATCCCCTGCAAAGCTTGGTGGAAGCTGACAAGTGTCAACATTTGCAGTCTCTCCCTTTTATCTCATGAGAACTATGGTGGGCCCTAGATGAATTGCTAAAGGAAGTGGAAGCTACCAAATGTCATCATCCATGATGAATCTGAATGAGTCCCAAATGCTTCTGTATTGTTGTTAAAGAGAGAAGAAGCCACCACGTGTCCTCTTCTGTAGGACCTTCAAAGGGTGCCTAAAGCTTCTATGAATCAAGCAGAAGCTACCACGTGTCTTGTCTATTTCATAGCGGAATACAACATGTTTCACTTATTTGAAATTGGTGGAAAGTGGCCAAGCAAGCAGGAAGAGACCAAGGAACGCAATGACCTGCCAAAAGATAGCCCCAAGGGCTAAAAAAGCCAGAAAGAGATAGAAACTAGAAAGAAGACAAAGTGCAAAAATGGACAAATAGTCCAAGTGGCAAAGAGGAGGTGAGTTATTTCCAAGTGGTCATCAAACGGTTCAAACAATAAGTGGCACGACCTATTTTTCTTAATTTCACATTGATAAGTAGACAAGCCACGTAAATGCCTTGAAAGGAGCAGTCTATTTGCAAAAAAGAGGTGCACCCCATGCTTTTGCATTAATGTTGGAATGCCAAAAGTTAAAGTAGGAGCAAAAAATCAAATGGCTTCCTCTTCCCAAGGCTCAAAATGCACATGAGCCACTTGCAAAAGGAGCACCAAAGTCTTTTCCAAAAAGTGCCAAGTTCTCTTCTCTTTTCTATATATTGTAGAACTTCTCATTTTGAGAGGATCCATTCTCTTAGCCCGTAAGGCAAAGCTCTACCCAAAAATCTCTCAGGATTTTAAGGTAGAACTCTACCAAATTTTACCTTGAATCAAGACTTGGCATTTTTTACCTCCATTTGGACTTGCACTCACGCATATGTGTATGTTTTCTTTTGTGTTAAGTCATTTTATTTGATGGTTTTCATAGAATGACTCTAGCATGTCTAGTGCATTGTGAAGTTTCTTCTTCTACAGGTTTGCCAGAAGTGTCTACAGAAAGAATATAGGTTCATGTGAATAGGCTACCAAAGTGTGTCTTAGAACACCTTTGATAGTTCTTCCTCCCTGTATCTCTATGGCCCCCTGACTCACTGACACAGAAGAGTTTCCCACATCAAATGAAGTATATAAGAGATTCTTCTTGGTGAAAAGTGTATATTCAGGCTGGGTGGGTCATCTTTTATAGTGTATCACCTTTATTTTATTTTTAGGCTTAGGTTTTGTTTTCAGCATCTCTTTCCCTTTCCATCCCCCCCTTTTTACATTTATTTGTTAGCAATAGGAGAATCTAGGGCCTAAAAGATACATTAGAGGAAGCTAGCCCTTATATAGAGACTCTCCCCTCCAGCTTCGCTGGTCCCACAGGTGAGAGGGTAGTTTCCATTGTTGTGTGTGGAAGGCAGGAGCTTGGCCTCCTACCCAGGGTGCAATCCACTACATCAACAAGTTATTCAACTAGGCTCTTACTTTTAGCCAGTCAAATCTGGCATATTAGGCAAGCTAGAGAAAAGGAAAGAAATTCTCAAGTGAAGTGATTTTAAGGTGTCCCTAATGCTTCCAAGGACATGGAGGGTCTTGAAACTTGTCATTAAACATATCCCATGTAATTTCATGGGAAAATGATGCTAATTTGAAGACAATTATGCTAGGTGCATGAGAAGGAGGTTTCCTAGAGTGCAAGTGATGATGGCTCTCTCCCAGGTGATTTCAGAAGACTAGGCATGCAAATAATGCATGAAGATGTATGTATGAGAGCCTCTCATTCCATTCCAATAATTTTACCTACCCTTGATTAGTTAAAAGTAACTCAAACATGCCTAATCATGAAGGAATTTTTTTGTGCAAGAAAAAGGAGTTTTAGGCCACTTTACATAACTTTGATGACTTGGATTGACACTTATTTATCTTATCCTTACATAGTTATACACATATCCTCTTATCATGCATTTATAACTAATTTTACTAGCTTAACAAGTGTCCTTGTGACCCTTGGACTTCTCTTCTTATCTCTATCTCTCAAACTCTATAAGAGTTGGCCATTTTGGCATTGTAGGGATGCTCCACTTGAGTATGGCAAAGTCATGCTCATTATTTTACCTTGTTTGCAGTTGGAAAAATTATTCTTGTAGGGAATGTGAAGTGTCTTAGGGGATGTGATATGTTGAGTTAGTCTTTTCATTAGTTCCATTCAAGGCCTCTTGTCTAGTCCTTCTAGCTTTGCACATCCATCCATGACCTCATAATGTAACATTGATTTGAGAAGATGAAGATTGAAAGAGTGTAAGTTTGGTTTGTATTTTGGTCTAAAGTTTAGGATGCAATTGGTTGGAAGTCATCAAATTGATTTGGTATATCACCTCCTTAATTTATATTTGCTTTTAATTATCTCTCACCCTTTTCACCCCCATAAAGTTAGTAGTAGTAGTAGTAGTAGTAGTAGTAGTAGTAGTAGTAGTAGTAGTAGTAGTAGTAGTAGTAGTATTCAAGGGGTACATCAAAGGATTTAGCCCTATCTAGAGACTCACATAATTATTTGGGTTACCCACAATACTATAGGTGATTCCATTGTGCCACTTAGATGAGGAGAGCTTTGCATCTCTTCAAAGGGTGTAAATCCAAGTGGCAACACTTACTATACTTCATCTTGTTGTATAGTGGAATATTTAAAATCTATAAGTCTATGGAGATTATCAGCTTATTATCAACCAAGTCATTGATCATTACCAGACTAAAGATGAGAAATTAGTGCCTTATAAAAGTTTGGTAGATGAGATCAAACTCAAATTTCAATTCATTCATTTGAATAGGTTCTAAGTGCCAACAATAGATCTATAGATGATATGGGTAATATTGGATCCCTGGTTAAAATTGCTTTAATTGTCAAAGAGTATCAATTTTTGATTGATAACCTTCTTATTCCAATGCATACTCATTCATCTACCAAAATAATATGTGTCATTACTCATCCTAACTCCCCTTGGTATTATGAAATCTATTCATACCTTCAAGATCAAATCATTCTCCCTAATTTATCTAAGAACTAAACCAAATCCTTCCTTCAAAACACTTCCCATTATACCATCCTTGGAAACACTCTTTATTGTATAGGCTAAAATTGAACTATGATTTTTTATCTAAATACAAGATAATATAAATTAACACTTAGGGAAGTTCATGAAGGGATTTGTGGTGTACACACTAGCAGTTTTGTCTTAGCCAAAAATATTCTTCATTTTAGATACTATATGCCTACAATGGATGCAAACACATGTGCATATATTAATAAATGTTTTCCATGTCAAAAACATGGTGATATTATACATGTTTTACTTCAAGTACTATGACCAGCTATGACCCCTTGGGAATTTTCCACATGGGGACTTGATCTCATTGGCAAGATCAACCCCAATTCTTCTGATGGACATAAGCACATTCTTACTACAATAGAGTATTTTTAAAAATGGGTAGAGGTAATCTTTCTTAATTATATTACTAGAATGAAGATTTTAAATTTCATTCTAAATCAAATCATTTATCACTATGGCATTTCATCCACCATTATATCTGATAATGGTGGATTTTTCAAAAATAAAGCTATTGTTGCCGTATGTTATAAATTTTATATCAATCATAAATTCTATATGCCATATTACCCTCAGGTAAATAGTCAAGCTAAAGCTTCCAATAAGACATTGGTCAAAAAATTTAAGAATATTGTTACTAATAATGGTCATTATTAACATTTGAAAATTTTCCCAACCTTGTGGGCATATCACACTAATATCAGGTGAAACACCTTATTCTTTGGTCTATGGTTCAGAATCCATTATTCCCATTTAGATTGAACTACCTTATTTTCACATTTCCTTACAAGATATTCTAGATGAATAAGATTATAGAGTGGTAATATTAGCAAAGCTTGACCTTCTAGATGAAAATGGCTAGCCACCCTTAATCACCTAAAGTCTTAACAAAATCATTGGGGTTATAACAAGAGAATCATTTCTTAAATGTTTGAGCTTGGTGATATTGTGCTCAAGGAGAATCAAATAAATAATAATGTTGGATGGGAAAATAAAGGTAAATTTAAACCAAATTGGTTAGGCCCCTTTATTGTTATAGCTAAATATGAATCTGATGCTTATAAATTGGCTACCAAAGATGGTAATGAATTCAATGAGCAAATGAATATCATGCATCTTAAGCACTTTAATACTTAAGGTTGTCACACTCTAGTATATAAATGTTCTAGTTTGGGGTCATTTCTATTCCATTCTATCTTTCCCTATTCTTGTTTGCCCACGCTTGAGGGCATTCGGGAACTCTTCCATACCTTATGTCCTATTACCATCCTGATTCAATTATAAGTATAGTTCAACATATGAATCAAATTAACATTCAGTATCAGTAAAGATCAAAAGTGCAATAGGGTTTTTATTTTAGACTCTCTTTTATAAAATAATGTTCTAAATATGAAAAGTTTTGATCTACCAAATTATAAGACCAGGATTTTTCCCTTGAAATCCCTAGCAATTCCCTATTCACATTCCACCATATAACCCATTCACACCCAAGTTCATTGTTACAAGGAAGAATTTGTATCCTATCATCTATTGATGTTGAGTGGTAAAAATAGAATTATTTGTGTCTGATCACCCCTTGTTCATGTCTCCTGTCCATATTGAAAAATTACTCTAATGATTACCTTTTCTTTTTATAGGTGTTTCTAAATTTGTTTATTCCCATTCATGTACATTCTCTAGTCAAAGTAACCTTATTCATATCTGATTCAAAAATCCATAAAAATTTAAAATATACATAAATATTAACACTCAAAAAAGCAAAAAATCCTAAGTAGTGGTGTTTTTCCCACAAGGTACCCATATCTAGTATGTTTTAATTGATTAGTTGTCATCTTGTTTCTCAACTTATATTTCTAGTTTTTAGTATTTAAGTGGCACATCTTTCTATATTTCATTGGTGATTTTCATCTCCTCATAAATATGATATTTCAAAGTGGGACCAACTTTTCACGTTCTTTCCATTTTACAAGTTAATTCCATGCTCTTGTTGTTTTACAAGTTAATTCCATGCCCTCATTATTTTGTGAGATTTACCATTCTATCTCAAATTGTTCATGTTATTATCCCTGATCATAATTATATTTTTATATGTTCAATCAATTTTTCGTCAAACTACAATGGATGGAGGTATAATTTTACTATTCAAGTAGCCCTCAATTTTCTAAGGTTGGCTTAGCCATCCCTTGTCCCATACTCTCAACATTTTGTGAGAATATCTCTCACTATTTTGGTAAGTGTATTCCTTATACGCTCTCATCATTTTATGAGTCCCTATTCCTATTTTATCTCTATAATCATTTTCTTAACTTGTCATCAATTTTATTCAATCCCAAAATCTTTGGGAGAATTACATTTTACCTAAAGTTCATGTTAGATCCGATCTTCCTGGGACTATGTAGGCAACATCCACTTACTTGGGCATTTGGAGTCAGCTCAAACACTTCATTCCTATTCTTTTATTCCCCTTTTGATCATGATTATTTTGTCATACCCTTAGTCTTAAATAATAATGCCTTATTGTCACACACACTGATTTTCTATTTGAAATGTTTACTTGCTTTCATTTATGTCTTTATGAATGGAATGTTTACTAATTTCTTGAGTACCTTAATTAGTTACATTTTAATTCCCGCATGACTTTTGGCATCTTAATCAAGATGTTTGGATGTGAACAAACGTATTCAAGCTAGATTTCATTGATTGCTTGTTTACTTATTAATATGGTTGTTTGTTACTCGGGTGCCTTAATTTAGTACATTATGTTTTCCACTTAAGTCTTGATTATTATTATTATCATGATTTTGAGTTGTGAACAATTGTATATAAATTATAATTAATTTAAGTGAATTATGTTTTAAATTTTAAGGTTGACTATCCATATTTTGTTTTAATCTATATCCATGTGCATTTTGTATTCAAATTGTTATGCATTTTGGCACAAGAATGTTATCATGATCCTTCCTAGTTTATGATGTATACTATCATGTGCAATATAAATTCAAGATTTCAACAAGTTTTACATATCAATGTCATAAATGAAATACATCTCTATCTCTCTATTTCAACCATCAAACTAAGAAGCATCATGATCATAAAGTACATTATGTTTTCCTCTTAAGTCTTGATTATTATTATCATAATTTTGAGTTGTGAACAATTGTATCTAAATTAAAATTAATTTAACTGAATTATGTTGTACATTTTAAGCTTGACTATCTATATTTTTTTTAATATGTATACATGTGCATTTTGAATTCAAATTATTATGCATTTTGACATAAGAATGTTATCATGATCCTTCCTAGATTATGATGCAAACTATCATGTGCAATATAAAATCAAGTTTTAAATAGGTTTTACATATCAATGTTATAAATGAAATACATCTCTATCTCTCTAGTTCAATCATCAAACTAACAAGCATCATGATCATAAAGTCAATCTATCACATCAAATACTATAATTAGGAGCAAATCTACTATCAAGAGCATACAAAATAATATCTAATCTATGAACAAGAGACATAAGTACATGAACTAAAGCAACACATGAGATAACATTAAACATCACAAATCTCATATATATATATATATATATATATAAATGATCAATGTCTATATACATCAAATGGGGCATATACATCAAAAATGGAGAGTACAAGTATAACTTAGGTCATCTGAGTACATCATGTATATATCAAGTACACATCATAGATCATGAATACATAATGTAATGTCTTCAATCTAGTCAAATCTAACTATACATCCCTCATGGATGAACCTTTATGCCCTCCTTCCCCCATTTGGTGGTGGTTGTCATGGTGCTAGAGGACCCATACTGGATGAGTGTAGTATTAGTTATGTAAATAATCTAACTAAATATGAGGACTTGTGTGATTGATATGAAGATCTAGAATATGAATGTTGTTGATCCCCATACTCTATAAAAATAGGTCTCTTAACAAACGTAGGTACTACTAAATCACATAGACTTGTCTTCAGCCCAAAGGCTCCTATATTAAAAATATATCACCCCTCTCTATGATTGCCTCTCTAGACTCATCCCTCTTAAGTTTTAATTAATCCATAGATACCTATAATCTATCTCTCATAGATCATATCAACACTCACTCTACTAGAGCTTATCCCTCTATGATACTATGTCTTGTGCATGACCCTGTACTACAACATCCCTCTCAAATTAGGCTACATCTCTTTATGAGTTGAAAATATCTCTCTTTGATCATAAGGTGTCCCTCTCGATAGTAAGTTATATCTGTGCTTGGTCCATCCTAGCTATCTCTACATATAATCTAGATATCTCTACCTAATCAACTATAATCTATGTATGCATTGAGGATAACAACTTAGAGCACTAATCCACTCTATCCTATAACCCTGTTAGCTCCATCTCTTAAGCACTGATCTCCTATCTCAATATAGTAATAAGTGCCTTGGTATTTGCTACTATTGGAGGTTTAAAAGAGTTGCCCTGTCTAGGATCTACTATTCTTTATGCATCCTACCTAGTTCCTAACATATCAATATCCATCTACTCCTATCTAATGTTATATATACCTCATCCTATACATAATCAATATCCACATCATTTCCCTCCTCTATCCCAATGTTTACTGGCTCATCATCATCTTCCTCTCCCTCCTCCTCTACTACCGACTCTCCCACTCTCGCTTTAGGAACTGTCAGTCTATATTTCCTCTTTATCTTATGGAATGGTAAGTTTTAAAAGATGATGTTGGGCCCACCATGTTTCATATGTATATGTAACTCTAAAACCATCCATCCCCATGTGTATACCCATCCAACCTAGGCTACTAATTGAAAACTAACTCTGGCCTCCACAATGTTTAGGGTTGGTCCCCACTATCTAGTCTCCCTCACTACATGTGTGAATATGTGTGGTCTTAGTGGCACATCCTGATGTATACCAAACTACCATAGTAACCTTTTTGGTTGATACCACTCAATGGTATAATCCTATCAAACCACAATATAATAATGAGTGGTCATATATAACATCACCTCAATGTCCTCAACGCACTGAAACTAGATGTCATGATAAGGCCTCCATGTAATATCAGCATTAGTCAGATCATCAATAATACATATGTAATATTGGATTTATCCTAAGTGTATCCTATTCCCTAGTCCTATCTATTCCCATCTATATGATATGGGCTCATTTGGATCTCTCTTCCATCATATACCAATTGGGATCTCAATAGCCACATGTGCCCATGCTCATACCTGGATCAATGTCGAGGGGCCTATGATTTATCCCCATAGTGAACCAAATAATTTTGATCATGATATAAATGGTATAATATCACCAAAACCCATGTAAATACAACTATATCTGATAACATATCTCTCACCATACTACCTAGCCCCATGTGGAAGAACTGGTCACTCTTATTAGCAAGTACAATGTCGCTGACAACCACCATGAGAGAAAGCACAACCCAATCATATACCATAGGTGTAGGGTAATCCTCCTATATCACCTCATCCTAATTAATTTCCATCTTGATCTCAATCTCATCAATATCAATGTAACTCCATGCACCATCTCAATGTCTAGTGGGCCAATCAACTCCTCTAAAATAACTTGACTATCCCTTAAAGGTATCTCATATAAATAATGACCCCTGATAGGAAAGAAAAAAAATTGATACACATCATATAGATTCACTATAATCTACCCTATAATTATCCATAATTTTGATGCGTCAAATCTTTAGCACTCAACTAGGGAACTCAATAATGCTTGATCCACCCTGATCACGAGCATCCTCGCTGTGTGTAGCAAGCTAATAGTGTCAAAAAATCCCAATATGTCCCCCATCCATAAATTATGATAAAAAAAAGTAAAATATTCACTCTAACAAAATTAAAAACTCCAATTTCTCCTATAATCTAATACAAATCACTCTGTCAGTTATTTGTTTCTACATTCTAGATCACATTTTTATAGTCTAATCATGTCTACCTGTCTCATAGAATCATAAAATTCAGTTAACTTAATCTCAGTAGTCATTTTTATATGTATTTACTTGTTCTATTTTGATTTCATTCTTCTCTTGTGATTATTTCACTATTTATTTAGGTGAATGCACCATTTGATAGAACATTTCACTATTCTTTTGATGAATTCATTGTTGAAAATATATAAAAAATTTAGCCACAATCATGGTGATTTCACCACTATTATGGTCATATTTTTATTTTTCTATTCAACCTTTTTACCATTTGATCTTTGGAAAATAATTCTATACATTTTCACTAAAATGGTGACATTTCTATTGATCATTCTGACATTTTTGTTATTCTACTTTTCCATTTTTGCCATTTGGGGTAAACATAGGTTTTATATGTTTTCACCATTCATGTGGATGAAGTTGATGTTTTTAGGGGAAAATTCAATGTTTAATGTGAAAAAATCACTATTTTGGTAGAGAATCTAATCCATTTCATCTAATGGTGATTTCACTATTTTCACAGATAAAATTGCCAAACTTTGTGACCTTTTCACTAATCATTTGATAAAATCACCATTTTCATCAATGAATTTTCCATTTATGAGGATGAATTCACCAATTCAAAAATGATCATTTTGACTTAAATTTAACTTCAAGGAGAAATAAATGTAATTAAATGTGAAATTAATAATAAATAAAGGTACTTACCAGTGGCCCCATCCCTCATGGTCGTCTAAACTCTAGTACTATATTCAGAGTGTTCTTGGTCATCTTCAGTGGGACATTTTATCTCAGTATCTCATGTGCATAGTTTCAAGGGTAAAATTTCATATTGGAGAGTGAAAATGAACTATTTTTCCACCCCAAGGTGAATCTATACCCCTTTAATTAAAATATTCCCCCCATGGCACTCTTTGTGCTTCTCTGAATGCTTATTTTTTATCCCAAGGTCCATTTTTCATCCCATTTTCATCCATGTCTTTTATTTTTTCCTATCTATAATTTTTATGTCATTTTTTCATCATTTCAAGGGTGTAATCAACTAATTTTTTTATCTATTGTCCCCTTATGGGGAATACAGGTCTTAACCAACAATGCTTTGGGGCACGTTTGAACCCATTCGCTAGTATTTTAGTAATTTTTTGTCAAAACTAACATCCATTAATTTTTATTCTATGGTCACTTTTACAAATTTTTATTATTTGAAGAGTCATTTATTCTCTTTTGTCTCATAACACCTTCTAAAATAAGGTAAAATGTAGACACTCCAATTTTATCACTTCCATGTCAAATTACACAATGAAATAATTTCTTGTAAGTTCACATATTCTCTATTCAAATTCTCTTCTGATCAATTATCATTATTTGTTCAATTTCTATGATCTATTATCATTATTTATTTAATTATTAATTTTCTTTATTTACTTCCTTCTTCTTTGATCAAGTTGATAATTTTCCCTTCTCTGTTCAATCACATTCTCCTTCTCAATTTCAATCTAATAATCAGTTCCTAACATTATATTAATTAAATAGGTATTTGATCTATTTAATTAATTACTATTTCAATTACTAATTTTCCTCTTGTCCCCCTCTAAAGGAAATCTTCATGCAAAAGGGAATCTTGAGATCTTAAGAATATACCCTTGAGCGCACATGAAATATTCAAATAATTAACAATAAAAGGGGATTATTCTCCACCCCTCATCTTGGAAACAAGATGAAGGGACCACCTTTGAGATCCATGTGCTTTCTTGGAGAGGATGCTCCAACCTTCATCTTGAAAACAAATTGAAGGGCCCAAATTCATTCATCTTTATTAGTTACAAAGGGGTATCCTCCACCCTTCATCTTGGAAATAAGACTAAGGGTTTATATTCATCCATTTTAGATATTTACAAAGGTTATCCTCCACCCTTCATCTTGATTGAGATGAAGGGCTCACATCATTAATCCATGTGTTTGATCCAAGTGCACACTTGAGGGCCCTTTGTCAACTATTCATCTTGATTTCAATATGAAGAGTCCCCCTTGATCTAGATTTTGTATAAAAAAAACCTATTTGTAATTCAATTCAAAATGCTCAAAATATACAATGAAGTGTTGTCAAGTCATCAACTCATAGATCATGTCATGTTCTTCTAGTCAAAATGGATTTGCCTCACATTCTAAATATGGCCTTTGAATGAAGGATGGAATGTTTATATAGAGGAGGGAGGGAGACTTCTAAGAAATTTTAAAGTCTGTAGAGCACTCTTGAGAGGAAATCTCTAAACAATTAGAATGTGGTAGAGGATTCTAGAGGATAAAATCATCTAAATTCACTTTATGAGGACTAAACAAGATTAGTAGATGTTTATATGAGGGGTTAGATGAGAGTTAGTAGTTAGGCTTGTAGGAAATCCTAGTATTAGGTAGATAAGGGTTAGGTGAGGGAAAATTAAAAATTCACAAATATTAGGATTAGATAAGGTTATTTGGTAAGTAGAGTTATTTAGAAGGCAATTAATTAGACGTGGAAGCTATAAGGTTAATGTATGATAAGAGAGACGAAGTGGATATTAGAAAAAAAATTAGATAAAGTTAGTAAGGAAGAATTAGATGAAATTATATAGGATTAGGGATGACATTAGTAAGTCAGAGAAGGAAAGTAAATTTAAATACATACATTTGCCCCTCTTTAAAAGGTCATTGTGAGAGGATGAAGTGAAAGGAGTAATGGTCTTTCAAAGAAAATCCCATGCATGAAAATTAATAAGAAGAACAAGGTTACATAATTCCCCCTCGAGGGGACATGTGGGGAGGGACAAACCAAATATTCATTTGAAAATAGATGAGGGTTGGGAAATTGGACAAAATGAAGAGGGGTTAGAATGCCTAGATGATTAAGTGGTGAACTACAAGTATTATGATGCAACAAATGAAGATGTAAGGTAATAAAATATGACCAATTTTATAGGTGTAGGACTAGTCCTATGTGGTATCTCACTGTAACAACAAATAGGTGCCTTTTATGATGGTTTCTTAGGAAAATAACTATGTCAAGGAAAGAGGTAAAGGGGATATATGAATAAGTTGAATAGTCCCTAAACAAAGACATATATTAGGGAAATTTGTAAACTAGGATAGATAGGGGCCACAAGCTTGATATGAATCCCATGAAAGGACATATGTCAAGGATAGCTATACGATATGATAATATGACAAGGTGATGGATGATAAGAAAAATGTAGCTCAAAATGATTGATATAGACAATTTGAGTGACCCTAGGGAAGGTAAAATATAAGATACAAATAATCAATCTATCCTTGGGCACTTAAAAAATGGCCAAGCATTGCCTACATAGTTTGAAGAGACATTAGGCCAATGTAGTTCTAACTCAAAGGATGTTAGATGATAAAAATGATGGAAGGAATGAAGGATGGATAGATAATAATGAGACCACATTATTGAGCAACTATGTGATAAAGGACAATTATGATTGATAGGGATGATGACCCTAACAAGGACACATATAAGGGAATAATTAAAATATCAAAAGATCCACAAGATTTTGACCTGTCCCAATTAAGGACACAATGCCTGGGAGAGTTACAGATCTCCAATAGACTATGTGATTAATTTGATTATTATTATTCAAAAAGTGATTGATTATCAACACTGGGGAAAGAAATGAATTGATTGAAAGGATGATGACTAGTAAAAGTTATGTAGAATGATTAAAATTATTAGGTACATAGAATAATACAATGTATTATGTAACATAATGGTAAGGAACTTAGGCATATATCTCTTATGAATGGATTAAAATGATTATGAAGAGAAAGGTTAGTAAAGTGGAATGACCAAGATGGATGGTATGAAGATGTTAAGTTAGATGGTGTTAGTTATTGAATACATGAGTGGACTTAGATACTATATAGTAGCATATGATAGGTAGATTATGAGTAGACAAAGGATATAATATTTAGAGAAACTATTGAGAATTTTAATTGAAACATGGTTGACATGATCAGATCAAGTGGTTGGATAAGTGATCAAGGGTTATGTGATGGGATGCGGATGTGATGAGAAGTTTGTCTATTGTCAAGCCATTAATATTGAAACAATTCTCATCATAGTCTACATAATCAATTTAAATATAGAACTAGGTAGTATGCATACATGATAATGTTGTACCAAAGTGCATAAGTATAAAAGGAGCAAATTATGAACTCTACAAAGGGCACCCAAAGGGATTAATGTTGATTTGGTATCATTATAGCATCATTGTTTATTGCACATTTGAGAAACTATGTCTATTGCAAGACTAATTAAAATACTAATATCAAAAGAAGATAAACATAGATGAACAAATAAACACACACACACACACACACACACACACACACACACACACACACACACACACACACACACACACACACACACACACACACACACACACACACACACATGTGTGTGTGTGTGTGTGTGTGTGTGTGTGTGTGTGTGTGTGTGTGTGTGTGTGTGTGTGTGTGTGTGTGTGTGTGTTATATATATATATATATATATATATGATAAAAGACATGAAAAAAAGTTAAACAATAAGGAACATACAAGTAGTACACAATTATCTTCATATAGATGCATTATGTCTTGTCTAATTATCTTATTGAGAGTTGAGGGAATGAGTGATTATGTGATGAGTTGGAATAAATCATTCATGATGATTTTGATGTGAATTTGGTTTAAATATATGGAATTTGAATAGGGTATGGTCTTGGAGTAGACTAGGGACTTAGATTAGGATAAGGTTATGGATAAGGATTTGGATGTCAAGATTAGGACATAAGATAATACAAGATGTCAAAATGATAAGACCACTAGGACATGAAACAAGGCAAGATAATATGGAAAAATTTGGGACATAAGACAAAATAAATTGGGATGCTTAGGACATAAGATAATCATAATTAAACATGATTTAGGTGTTTTGGTTTTCTATGAATATTATAATTTTTAGGATTTTTTTTTGGGAATATTTATATACCCTATACAAAGGGGGTTACTAACAAAAGGAATACCAAGCCTAAAAACAAAGATAAAGATAGATGGAATGTTGTATGGGATGACAAAATGATATGGGTGGTGCTAAAAATGGGATGAGGACAAAGGAATAATAGAATAGGGATCACCAATGACCTTATTATGAAGGAACTAGATGTCTAGTTGCTTGAGTGTCAAGTGAAGGATATGAAAAGATACTTCTTAGAATGAGCTTGAAGACATCTTCCACTCCATTACTAAGGTCAATATGGGAAGAATTTAATCATGATAGACAAGGATGCATAATAATGTTTAGGATGGGATAAAAATGAGTGATGGATGGATGGTTAGGATAGATAATGGTGGTGGGTAGATGCATAGGAATGTGACATAGATGGGGTTAAAGTGGAATTCTAGGATAGGATAGTTGGGATGAAGTGGACTTTTCCCCCAAGTATTGAGGTACTTGTATACAATAGATTATTACCATGATGTCATAGACCAATTTTCACCATGGTACTTGCCTAAGGTGTCAAAAAACTAGTTTTCACCATTAGACGAATGATTTTTTTTTGGAATTTATGGATGGCATCTCAATTTATTGAGATGGTTGAGATGCATGTGATAGACACTTTCATGTTATTTCAACTGACACGTGTTATGGGTAGATGTGTTATTAGGATCATGTTGTTGACCCTAGATGTATTGATGCCATAATGACCTTTATTGACTCTTAATATGGATTCCTCCAAACATCTTGACCAGGTGTCATTGTAGCGTCTATAAGAGATAATGTTGCCTGATAAAGTGGTTTGAGGAATGGATGATCATTTAAGTCTTAAATATGGTAATGTATATGGATGGTGTGATCATGATGGGTGGTGTGACTAAGAGGAGAGTGGAAATAGAGTTCAACAATTACATATAACATTAGACATGGTGGAGGGGATTTTTTTATTGGTTTTGTATGCTAATTAAAGTTAAGGGATCAAATATCTTTTGAATTATTTTCTCTTGAATCTAAATATTAGGAGGTGTTCATGTAGTGGATTGCACCCTTGATAGGAGGCTAAGCTCCTGCCTTCCACACGCAACAATGGAAACTCCCCTCTTACCTGTGGGCCTGGAAAAACTAGGGGGAGAGTCTTTAGATAAGGGCTAGCTCCCTTTGATGTATCTTTTAGGTCATGGATTCCCTACTGCTAACAAATAAATAAAAAAGGGGGGGGATGAAAAGGAAGAAGGATGCTGAAAATAGAACCTAAACCTAAACTAAAAGGTGAAACACCAAAAAAAGTTGATCCACTTAGCCCGAACATACACTCTTCACCAAGAATAAGCTCCCATACACTTCATTTGAGATGAGAAATCCTTCTACATTAGTGAGCTATGGGTCCATGGATATACAGGGAGGAAGAACTACCAAAGGCATCCTCAGACACACTATGGCAGCCTATTCGCAGGCACCTACACTCCTCTATGGACACTTCTAGCAGACCTGTAAAAGGAGAACTCACAATGCACTAGACATGTTGGAATCATTCTATGAAAATCATAAAATAAAATGACTTAACACAAAAAGAAAACATAAACATATGCATGATTGAAAGTTCAAATGGATGTAAAAATTGCTATCTCGATTCAAGGTAAAATCTGGCAGAGTTATGCCTTATAAACCTAGAGATTTTTTGGGCATAGCTTTTCCTTACAGGCTAAGAGATCCCCTTATCAAAATGAGAATTTTACCATATATAAAAAGAGAAGAAGTAAAGGCATCCCTTTGGACAAACCTTTTGGTGCTCTTTGACAAGCTGGCCCATGTGCATTGAGAGCATTGGAAGAGGAAGTCACTGTTGCTGATATCATCCTTCTAAAAGAGGCCTGCTAAAACCATGTTGTGTAATCACCAATCTTGACTTTGGCATTCAAACATTAATGTGAACACAGGGGCTGCACCTCTTTTCTGCAAACAAGACTGTTCCTTTTAGATATTCACACAGTTTGTCTGCTCATAAATGCAAAGTGGAAAAAATAGGTTGCACTGCTTATTGTTTGTGCCATTTGATGACCACTTGGAAAGCAATGTTCCAACTATAGGAATAAATCCTTGAGTTGACACCTCTCTTTGCCACCTAGACTATTTGTTTGTTTATGCACTTTGTCTCTTCCTAATTTTGTCTTCTCTATCTCCTTCGGCCCTCGGGGGATGTCTTCTTGGTAGGTCACTGAGTTCACTTGTGGCCTGTCCTTAAGCTTTTCAAAATCAATGGCTATTTCACCGCCTTAAAGTTGATGTCTGTGCACCTGTCACTGGGTGTTTGAACTTCCAATAGTTAGTTTGTTGTGCTCAATTTTGATGTCTTCGGGCCCGTCACCCCTTTGAATTTCCTCAACCTTTTCCTTTCCTTCAGCTTTTTCTCTAGTTGGGCTTTTGTTTCAGCCAATTTCCTATAGACAAAATGTCTGCAAGAATTATCTTGCTCACTTCTTTAGAGTTTTCTCTCTGGCTTTTTTCCCATGGCCTCTCTCGAATTTCTTCAGACTTTTTGTTCGAAGGAATTCCTTCGGACAAAAGTCTGAAAGAAATCATCCTGTCTTTTGCCTTGGTATTTTCCTCTCATGGGATTTTCTTCTAAAGAATTTCTTTAGAAAAAATGTTTGAAGGAATTCCTTTGGACATTTTGTCTGAAGAAATTCTCTTGTTCACTTTTTTGAAGGAATTCCAACTTGCCTTGTCCATTTTTCCAAAGGAATTCCAACCCTTTTGGCCTTCTCTTTAGTCCCTTTGAAAATTTTCCCTACCCTCCACAAGGGCACTTGAGTCTGGAACTACCCTCCGCAAGGGCACTTAAATGGTTCCTTTTGCACCTAAGTGTCGAGAACTCATCTTTTCATGCAGACTTCATAGAAAACTTCCCTGTAGAGTTTGTAGAAACACTTGCAGAGTCTGTAGAAATGCCTACAGACTCTGTAGAAATCCCTGTAGAGTCCATAAAAATCCCTGCAGAGTTCATAGAAACTTCCAAGAATTGTGTGAAATCAAAAATGTACTAGCTCATAACAGCAGGGGAAAAAAGGGGGACCGATTTTGGCCTGCAGGACCAAAATGGTCAACAAATTGGCGACTCCCAAGGGAAGCATGTCTGTTATGCTTAGAAACTAGTTACCTTAAAATCCATTGGGCACAGAGTCAGAACACAGCTTGAAAAAGTTAGCAATAGCCCTAACAGATCGAAGAATCAATCATAAAGCTTTTACCCCACACACAAAGGAAAACACACACAAGACTAAAAAAACTACTTATGCAAACTGCACTTAGGGGGAAATAGGAAAATAAACTGAAAGCAAACAACTATGTACAACTAACCAGGTATATCTACCTCCCTCCTAGATCAAAGGGAAAATTTCTTAAGTCCCCTTCCTGGTAAGGAAACTTATGGTGCCAGAAAAGTGGCTAAATGTAATGGAGACTTGGTGACCTGATCCTCTTGCCTACCACCTGGATTGGCTTGCATCCGAGTGGATCAGATTCAAATATGCTTCCAACATATATGTACTCTTCTTGTTCTCGGAATCGTGTTGAAAATTGGGCCTTCATGCTAGTACATCTCACCAAGAAATCGATGGATGTTGGTTTGTCACCATAGGCCCTTTGATGTGCATGGTCCCTTTGCAATGCATCATGAATTGGCTCATCTCCTTCTACCTCATTGAAGACTCTATCAGACTTATCCTCTGCTTCCTCTTGGCCTTCTTGAAGAAGGGTGACTATTATGATGTCTGAAATGGAATCACAAACTAATTGCTCATCCCATAGAACATCACCCTTTTGTTCAAAGCTCTCTTCTTCAAGGCTTTCCTCACGATGGACTAGCCTTTCCTTTTCTTTCTCAAGGATCAGAGTCTCTACTTGTTCAAAGACATCCATCTGATCCTCCTCTAATTTAGGCTCCTTGGCATAGTCATCCTCCTCATCGAAGCAACAAGGGAGTTCATCAAACAAAGGGGGAGAGAGCTCAACATGCTTACGTTCCTCCTCATATTGTTGGAACATCTGCATGTATGCATGCCCTGTGTCTTCTTCATTGTCGATGATGTCTTCACAAGGAGCATCGATGATGATGTCTTCTTAATTGTTGCTTATGATAGCCTCTTAAGAAGCTATAGATTGGATCTTTTCTTCCTCACTCACCTCCTGAAAAATAGGTTCCTCCTTGAGAAGGGGTGAAGTGAAAAAACCATGTGGAAGAGGAGGCATTCCTTGAGCTAGAATCGAATGATTCTCCTCCTTCCATTTGGCTAGCACTTGTTCTATATCAGGTGTGGCCTGATAGCACTCTTGGAGGTGTATAGATGGGGTGTGTTCAGACATGTCCATTACACATTGGCTGAGGAATCTTTCTCTGCATTCTAACTCTACAATTCTCTTGGTTATGTTTTCTTGGAAGAGCCTTTCTTGGAGGTCATAAGCGTCATCAAGATGGGTAGGAGCAATTTTGTCCTTTTCAAGGTTTTGAACAAAACCTTTCTTCTCCTCTTTTTTTCCCCATGATTCCACTATTTCCTTCCAAGTCAGGAGCTTGCCATCATGATTAGTGATTTGAGGGAGTTGAGGAAGACTATGAAGGGTATGTTGATGCATAAGAAGAGTTGTTTCAAATGAAAGTGCATTTTGGCATGTATAATCCATTGCTTAGAACCATGTACCTTGTATTTCTTCATATGTTTTGATCAAGATCAGGCTATTTATGGAATCACCTCAAACAACTCTCCTAATTACCCTTCAATAATGAGGGAAGTAACGTTGGAGTTTGAGGTGGTTTCATGACAGCTTGAGCTTGATAAAAACCCATATAGAAATGTGATTTATTGATGGCACTAGGACTGCTTAACTAGTTGATTCAACTCGGAGTCACCATTGGTGTTGATGAAAAAACCTTGAAAGGCTGGTTGGTTGAAGAACACACCAAAAATTCTTTAAATTTTTGGACATAACTTGTCCTAGTTGGTCCCACTGGGCGTGCCAAAAAATTATTGACGCAGTGGATTGCACCCTGGATAGGAGGCTGAGCTCCTACCTTCCACATGCAATAATGGAAACTCCCCTCTTGCTTGTGGGCCTAGCAAAACTGGGGGGAGAGTCTCTAGATAAGGGCTAGCTCCCTTCGATGTATCTTTTAGGTCCTATATTCCCTATTGCTAACAAATAAATAAATAAAAAGGGGGGGATGAAAAGGGAGAAGGATACTAAAAATAGAACCTAAACCTAAACTAAAAGGTGATACACCAAAAAAAGTTGATCCACTCAGCCTGAACATACACTCTTCACCAAGAACAAGCTCCCATACACTTCATTTGACACAAGAAATCCTTCTACATCAGTGAGCTAGGGGTCCGTGGATATACAGGGAGGAAGAACTACCAGAGGCATCCTCAGACACACTATGGCAGCCTATTCACAGGCACCTACACTCCTCTATGGACACTTCTGGCAAACCTGTAAAAGGAAAACTCATAATGCACTAGATATGCGGGAATCATTTTGTGAAAGCATAAAAGAAAATGACTTAACACAAAAAGAAAACATAGACATATGTGTGAGTGCAAGTTCAAATGGAGGTAAAAATTACTATGTCTCGATTCAAGGTAAAATTTGGCAAAGTTCTACCTTACAAACTCAAAGATTTTTTTGGGCAAAGCTTTGCCTTACAGGATAAGAGATCCCCTTCTCAAAATGAGAAGTTTACCATATATAGAAAGAGAAGAAGTAAAGGCATCCCTTTGAAAAAGACTTTTGGTGCTCTTTGACAATCTAGCCCATGTGCATTGAGAGCATCAGGAAGAGGAAGTCATTGTTGCTGATATCATCCTTCTAGAAGAGGCCTGCTAAAACCATGCTATGTAATCATTGGTCTTGACTTTGGCATTAAAACATTAATGTGAACACATGGGCTGCACCTCTTTTTTTGCAAACAAGACTACTCCTTCCAGATATTCACGTGGTTTGTCTACTCATAAATGCAAAGTGGAAAAAATAGGTTCCACCACTTACTATTTGCACCGTTTGATGACCACTTGGCAAGCACTATTCTAACTACAGGAATAAATCCTTGAGTCGACACCTCTCTTTGCCACCTGGACTATTTGTCCATTTTTGCACTTTATCTCTTCCTGGTTTTGTCTTCTCTGTCTCCTTCAGCCTTCAGGGGCTATCTTCTTGGTAGGTCAGTGAGTTCACTCACGGCCTATCCTAAAGCTTTTCAAAATCAATGGCTATTTCACCACCTTAAAGTTGACGTTTGTGCACTTGTCACTAGGCATTTGAACTTCCAACAGCTAGTTCATCATGCTCAATTTTGATGCCTTCAGGCCTGTCACCCCTTTGAAATTCCTTAGCCTTTTCTCTTCCTTCAGCTTTTTCTCTGGTCGGGATTTTTTCAGCCAATTTCCCATAGACAAAATGTCTACAAGAATTGTCTCGCTCGCTTCGTTAGAGTTTTCTCTCAGGTTTTTTTCCCGTGGCCTCTCTTGAATTTATTCAAACTTTTTGTCCAAAGGAATTCCTTTAGATAAAAGTCTGAAAGAAATCATCTTATGCCTTTTGCCTTGGTCTTTTCCTTCGACGAGATTTTCTTCTAAATAATTTCTTTTGACAAAATGTCTGAAGGAATTCCTTCAGACATTTTGTCTGAAGAAATTTTCTTGTTCACTTTTTTGAAGGAATTCCAACTTGCCTTGTGCATTTTTTTGAAGGAATTCCAACCCTTTCAGCCTTCTCTTTGGTCCCCTTGAAAATGTTCCCTACCCTCTGCTAGGGCACTTAATTCTAGAACTTCCCTCCGCAAGGGCACTTGAATGGTTCTTTTTGCACCTAAGTGTCAGGAACTCATGTTTGCTTGTAGAGTCCGTAGAAAACTTCCCTGCAGAGTTCATAGAAACACCTCCAAAGTCCGTAGAAACACCTATAGAGTCCATAGAAATCCCTGTAGAGTCCATATAAATCCTTGCAGAGTCTGTAAAAACCTCCAAGACTTGTGCAAAATCAAAAATGTACTGGCTCAAAATAGCAAGGGAAAAAAGGGGAACCGATTTTGGCCTGCAAGACCAAAATGGTCAACAGGAGGATTATTGGCCATATTGAAATATTTTTGAATTGTAAATATTTAACTTGGATTTTATTACCCCCTGGTACTTAAATTTCAGCTTCACAAAAGGAATTTGATCTTTGACTTGATAACTGATGATTATTTTGGCTTCATTGGTCGCCTAGAGCCTCAAAGAAATTTTCAGTAAGGCATGATGCTTTTTAACTTGGTTGATTATGAGACTTATCATGACTTTGATTAATTATTTTTGGATCACAACTGACTTGATTATTTGACTTCATTAGTTGATTATCATCTTGGATCCTTATAGATTCATTGCATGATATTGCATGTTGATGGGAATCCAATGATGTGTGTTCTTATCTTTTCCCATTAAGGGTAGTGATATAGTGATTATTGGTAGTAGAAAAAGGACTATTGATAGATGAAGGTGGGGATGGATTGGTAATGTTAATGAATTAGTGATGGGTATCATGATATTCATAGAGGTTCCTATGAAACCTAGCTTTGATTCTATAGGAAGGGTCCTCAATAATCTCAAAAGGATCACTAAATCTCTTTGTAGAATAAGCATCTAAACCGGAGTCATATCCACCTTGATGATCTTCGATTGATAAATCTTGTAATAACTTTGTTATGACTTCATCATCCTAAGATACATTAGAGATATCCCTAAAGATATAGGTGTGGGAATTACTTAAATTATTTGTAAGGGATGGTGATTATGATGTGGATTTTGACTCATATGCTAGTGTTGGACATGATCTTGATGCAGATGTTCTTTCTGATGCTAACTCTGAAAAGGATGTAGATGACACTAATGAAGCAATGTTGAAGATAGTTGGTAACCTGATAGTTGCCATAAAGAGGGTTTGTTGGATAAAATTATTGTCTAAAAGTACCTTTCTCACCTTGGGTGTATGAAAGGATGCCTTAGGATTAACGGATTTGTGAAGATAGGGGATTCGATGTGGATAATATATGAGGATGGATTTATTTTGGGTGGTTTTGGATGGAGAGAATTGGGGTCATGACCTTAGTTTATAAAGGAATAATCTTATTCACACTTAGGAAGAACTTCTTGGCATACCTATTTTTGAACACTCTCAAATGTAGATGCATTAGATTTACCCTTATTTAATGTCATCATTATCAATTAAATTTTGGACATAATATCTAAAATTGTAGCATTGATTAGTAAATTTTTTAGGGACTTTATGGTATAGACAAAATCGATCCATTTTATACCATGAGGGATTATGTTTGGACAAATCTATAGGTTTTGTTTATGGATATTTATTCATATTTGTGTCCTCTAGTTTCTAAAATAGAGTTTTCATAAATACAGGGAGGGGGTATATTGCTTATTTATAGTATTGCATGTGGAAGTGTTGGATTTAGAAGTGTAAGCATTTGATTCCATACTAGATGTTTTCATGAGGTAGCATAAGGCCAAGATGTAGAGGGATCATGGTATATGAGATATTTTAGGAGATGAACTAGTATTGGATGAGGTTGATAAGCTAGGATTCCCTTTGCTAGTATGATGAGGAAGGTCATGACCAGGACTAAAACTAGTGGATGGGGAATCGAAAAGGGATTGGTTGTCACAAGAATTAAATGAGGATTCATGAGACACTTATCTTTCAGGAAATCTTAGGTGTATGGGATATAAATAATCAGGAAAGTGGGAACCAATCTCCAATAGTCACAAAAGGTAGTCACCCTTGTTGTCAAATAGGTATTTCTCTACTATAACTAGATCCAAATCCATGATGAAGGATGAATGGTAGAAAAAAGATAGATTTATGTGAAGGTGGATTGAGTTTTTTTGAGATTGAATAAGGTTTTTAGGTAAAGTAAGTCTAAATGATAGAGATATTATGATGAGTGATTGACAAGGATGTGATATACTAGCTAGACTACAATATTAGACTAAGCTCAAATTTCAAATTAGTATGATAGGTGATAATAATCTATTGATAATTCCTAAATTCAAGCTAGAAAAAGGATGGGCATTTGACTAGTGCCTAGATTCAAACTAGCAATATAATGACTAGATGGGTGCTAGTTATAAATAGGCAATACAACTAGATTGGGTTTGACTAGGTACTAGATTAAAATTGACAGAGTGATGGGTTTCTAATAGAGTATCAAATGAGTATGAAATCTAACAGAGTGATGGATAATGGAATAAATCATGAATAGAGTGATAGGATTATATCGAAGCACAAAGAAGGACTATCTCAAGTCCTAAACTAATTTGCTCAAGGTGGGATGTATATAAGATTATGAGAATAGATGAAGGGATCAAGGATGATGGAATTAAGATCAAGATAAGTATATAAGGGTGGTGATGAAATTGTTATTATGGGTATGGTGGGTATGGTTTGTAAAAGTGTATAATATAAAGTCCAACTAGATGTATGGGATTGAGTGTGTAGGCTATAAGGTTTCAAACAACACTAGTCTTCCACAACAATCAAATAAATTAGGCAAAACATAAGAATATTAATAGTAAACTAACTTAGGAGTGTAAATTGGCACCGTCCCTACCTTATGACTTCATAAGAGAGGTGATAGATTAATGCCCCATTATATAAGCTCTCATCCCTCTCTATCAATTTATACCTGGTGGCCCACTTGAGGGATGTTGTTTCCCCAACAACGGAGTGATTATTATAACTAAAGGTCTTAATCTTGGCTATATAGTCACAATAGAGGTATCCTTAAGATTTATAATGTATGTGGGTCCCAACTTAATATAGGGTGTTCTCTAATGCTTAGGTCAGAGAGTTAACTCTTCACCTTTATAAGATCTTGTATGGGGTCTCCCTCTTGGCCTAACAATAGTTATCCCTAATTTTTATACTCTATTGGAAAATAGAATTTGGTTGAATATGCAGTGATGAAATCCACATCACCAACCCCTAAGATTAATGGTAAATGCATGAGGATCAAATCCATGTCATGTTTCACCCTAGAAAATAAAAATGGGGAGGGTTTATTAGTGGTTTTTTGATCCTATAGGAATCACTGCAAGGATGCAAGGAGGAGAGCATACACCACTATATCCCTCGAGTGAAACTTAGGTAAGTAAAAATATTTGTTAACTAATTAATTTAGATGTGTAGTAAGTGTTATAGCTCAAATTTACATTCTTGAGAGGGTGTATTTAAGCCCTCTCACTTGAACTATACAATGGGATTAATCTTAGGTTGTGGGTGTCCTCTAAGTAGACTAAACCTTTATATTTTGGGCTAGATCCAAAGTATAACACCTTTACTAATAACTAAACTACTAATTTTCATGTAAAAGGTAAACAAGGAAGGTTAAAACTAACAATAAAACTTGGATGTGATGTACCAAACATGATGCCCTCTACTTATCAAGGTTTTCACTATGAAAAAACAAGTTACAATCTGATTATACTACTCCTAAATAGTCCCTATCACTCTAGTGTTTCAATATGAAGATTATGGCATTTATAATGGATTAAGAAGACAATTAAGAGGTATTAATAGCATACATTAATGACATATCAGTTCTCAAACTCGACAAACCATGTGTCACACTTCATATGACCTATGAAAGGAAAATAAACTCACATAAAAGCATGAAAGAGAAGGACAAATGCAAGGAAGCACAATCACCATCACAAATCATTAATCAACAATTCATTCTAGATCACTGTATGCAAGACGAAGGTATAAATATTTAGTTTGAATTGATTTTAATGGGCAATTACAAGTCTTAATTTTTCTAGGGATTTTCCATCACCAATTTGAGGATGCTTACAATGCCTCTCAAGGCTGCATTATAGAAGAAATTAGAAGAAGAGAGAAGGAAAGGACAAAAAGAGAGTTCATGAACTATCCTTAATGATTATATCAATTAAAAAGTAGAGAAATAATGACACCAAGCCTTGAAAGCGTGTGTTTTCATCTTCCTCCTCCTCTTTTATAACAAGGGTTGATGAAACTCTTCACAAGAGTGGCATAGGATAACTCCTTGGTAATTGAGATCCTTTCTTGTTCATAACTCCTCCTTAAAGAGTTACACATATACATCTTGAGAATAGTAATAAACCACCTTATTTATATTTGGTAATATTGGAAAGCTTTTATGCCCACCTTTGTCTATTTTATGCCTCCTTGTCATGTGAAACCTGCAATTGAACTTCAAGCATCTCTTCAAGTTTTCTCTTGCCATCAGACCTTATTTACTCAAACAAGATCTATTGATTGAATCATAGGATTCTTCATCTCAATTTTCCAATCTATAGACTCCTTTCATCAGATCAGAGAGCTTGAATTCAACCATAGAAGTCACCTCATAGTTAGGGTGTCACTTTTGCAACTTAAAGAGGACTAATCTCATCTCCTTTTCTTATTTCATGCATCCAGATCTAACTTATATGATGTATTAAATATTTCAAATATTTGTATCATGTTTATGAGGATGTTTAGGATCTATTCATGCTCTCATTGGTCCTTTAATGACTTGCAAATAGGCCCTTTAAACAAACTAATGTGACAGTCAACAATTTTGCTCTATGCAGTGGTTTGAAAACCCATTTATCACCTTGGAATGTATGGAAAATAGATTAAATAGGATCATATGATATATATCCTAAATAATAAGACCTCCCTACCTAATTTTAGGCTTACAATGACTTTACTTGTTCTTTAAATGAGCCTACAACACTCTTTTCTGACCATTTTTATACAATAATGGATCACATATGCCAACATTATACTCATCTAGGTAATTATAGGAGTCATGAAGGTAATTCATATCATTTTAGGGATTTATTAATCCATCTTAGGCACCTAGACAATCAAATTATTCCATCAGGTCATTATGGAGGCTTAAGGCAGGGTTTAAGGCTCTTGAGGTCTTAACAAATGTTTATATCCCCAAGGGACCTAATGCCTACATAAATTTAAAGATATTTTAGTAAAAAACCTTATCCACCTCTCCCAATTAGCTCAGGATCCCATGCATCTTCTCATGGATGTTCACACATGGAGAAGATGTTTTCTGGGTAACTAGGCATGCACTCTTGAGCTCGAGAGAGAGGAATTTGTGAGAAAAAGGAGTAAGAGTTATTTTTTTGAGTTATAAACACTTAAATGAGGTTTTAGGAACATTATGTGAGATATTAAAAGTTATCCTTTTGAAAATAATGACCTCTCAAACTGATGAAATCTACCTTGACCTCTATGTTGGGCACCACGAACAACAAACTTGCTCTGATACCACTTGTTGGGGAAAATAAGAACCCAACTCCGGAAGCACACAGTTGATTACCAAATTCAAGCAACTTAATATGCGGAAATAACCAGAATCAACAAGTAACTAGAATTCAGAATAACACAGAATATGAGAGACAATACACAACTTGTATAAATAACTCTTACAGAAAAGAATACAATAAAGAAGATGCCACTTCTTCTCCACCACCTCTTCAGAGGTTTCCCACACCTCAAGTGAACAGTAATTCTTTCCTCAAAGCTCTCTCTACTAGGTCCCAACACCCAACTCAAACACAGAGTTGGTGTTCACCTTACACCTGTGCTCCACGCACTTCAAAAGTGCTCCATGCACTCCACAAGTACTCAAAGTACTTCAAGTAGATCTCCCATGAACCTGCAATAACCTGCAATTCAACAGACCATACTTATGGAAGGAACTGCCATGCCTTCCTCTTAGCTCTTCATGTACTCCACGTACATACCAATGAGTACACACCGTACTCCAAATAGATCCTGCCTGATACTGCTCCCTGTTGTGTTGCTGTCCTATCTGATCTCCAACCTACAGATCAATAAGTGGTTCTGCACACTTGTGAACCTCGACCTTGCGCACACACACACCTGCAGATCAACGATCTTACTTACCATGTAGATCTCCTATAAGCCATGCTCACCTGATGACTAAGATCATACACTCCTGAAGAACCCAGCTGGCTCTCCAATCCAGCACCAACACCCCTGGTACTGCTGTGGAACTAGGAGGAACACCCTTGCTCACCTCACACACAGAAGGAGCAAACTTTGCTCAACTCAAACTAGAACACTTTAACAATACAACCATGAGTCTAATATATAGAACTCATCCAAACAATAATTAGACACTCAGTACAATAATTAGATCTGCAGCTCTTAGTCTATAATTAGCACTAAGCATGCAAACACTTGGTTAGACAACCAACTGCCCATAATAAGCTTGCAGTTGAACTACACAGGTGATCGATGCTGGTCCCTGTCCGCCTGGGGGTCGCCGATGCTGGCTGATCTCTGACCGATGTCGGTTGCTCTCCTGCCCTATCCTGCCGACGCCAGTTGGCCTGACCGATGCCGGTGTCTCTGGAAATCCAGCAACACTTTTGCACCCTCCCTCGTGACCGCACCCTCCTCCGTGTCTGCATCAGTGAAGCTTTTAGCTCCACAACTTAACAATCTCCCACTTGGAGATAAACAGATGCACTGTACCTATACTCCGTCTAATCTATTTCCTGGTTTGTATCCCTCTTCAAGATCAATTCTGAAGACAACCCACCACACATCCCATGGTGTACCTCTTGTCATCCGAGTACCCTGCCACATCCGAACCTACAAACACATGTAGTGAAGTCCTGACCCTGCATAGCATGAATCCCTGCTGCTGGTCCCTCTCAAATACCTAAGAACTCACTTCCCTGAATTGGCTCCTAACTCTCTGACAACTCCCACTGCATGGGAATACACAGGTCTATACTAGACCTCATGTGATTTGGGACACTATACCTATCCAACCCTTAGTGTGCTCTGGATCTCCATCCTGAACCTCGCCAACACCTGATTCACATCAGCTCCCACTGGAGACAAAATCTACCTGTGATCTCCATGTCTCCCATGTCAAAGAATTCCGCTGCTCCAAACTCCTCATGACATGCCACTAAACTAATCTTACCCTTAGCTCAGCAAAACCCTGTATGTCTGAACCTATACCAAGCTCAACCTCCACATACAGCAACAAAATGACGTTGCGACCATCATCCCCTTGGTAAGTCAAACACAATGGTTATACTGACATTGACTAAAGCCCTACTTTGTCATCCTCCTGGTACCACCTGTCAGTCCTATCCCACTGTCCTGCAGCTTCCTCAAGACCATATGCCTGGTCTTCCGTCTCACATATCCGTTCTCTCTATTCTTCTACTAAGGAATCCATTCGTCTCTGTGCTTTCATCCAGCTGGCAAACCTACCAAATCTCCCGCTTGGTTCTGCATCATATCCCTGCCATGCTCCCACATGTTTCCTGGATCCTTCCTGCTCTATAATCAGCAACAAGTATAAAGAAGAGGAACACAAATTTGAGGGCCTACTTACATCTTCAGTCCTCCGTATGGGTGTTTGAGACTCCTTGACAGCATGCTGTCCACCTAAAATTTGTTACAATGACCGACCTCAGCCACCCCACAATCTGCATCCGACCGACGTCGGTTCCCATGCGTCTGTCCCTGACTACTAACCTACCGTTGTCGGTGTCTCTGTTGCCAACGTCGGTCCTACTGACTGACATCGATCTTACCCTGCCCGACACTGCCGGCTTCGGTCTGCACATGACCGACATCGGCACCTGTCTGTTCGACGTCGATTCCTCCTGACCGACGCTGGTATCTGTGTTCGCCTGTGAGTGATGACTTTTTACCCGCGAGCTCCTTTGAATCAAAACCCATGTCCAAACTGCTCTTGCTCAGAAGTATCCAGCCCATCCACTGATTTCTGTCCACCATCTCCTCCAAGAACACCAAGGCTTTCCAGTTCTTAAGCTTGTCAAATACATCTGTCTTCTGCTTAAGAACATGCATCTCCTTCCTGCTCATGTGACCAAGCCTACGAAGCCACGTCTCTGCTACAGAAGAAGAATCAGTAATATAAACAAGTAGATAAAGTGTACCTATTTTGTTACCACCAGCTAATTCAAGTGCTACCGCTATGAGAGTTCTTGTGCATCTCTCATCACCCAATCTTTCTGAAGAAATTAGCCATATCTCCAAACCTGGGACCTGCATGACCTTCATCAACACCTGTGTGTTGGCCGCCTGTAATTTCAGCTTCACTTCCCCTTTGCCAATTCTTTGGCAAGGCTCACCAGCTCCTCTACTTGGGGCTGCATGGAAAGAGGCAACCAAATCTTTTATCCAAGATTCAACTTTATCCAAGAAACCTGCAAACACATCCTGTGCAACAACACCTGCTACATCTGTATCTTCAGTTTCTTCATGCTGATCTGCTACCAACCAACAATGTTCTTTTACCTGCTCTATCTTTCCATGGGACCTTAAGTAACCATCTGTGCTTTTCAACTCCTCCATTCTTAGCTTACTTTGATCTGCCGTTGCTCTACTCCCACTCAATCAGAAACCCCTGAGAGTGCCCACAAAACCTGCTTCCTGCAACCTTAGCTCTGATACCACTTGTTGGGCACCACGAACAACAAACTTGCTCTGATACCACTTGTTGGGGAAAATAAGAACCCAACTCCGAAAGCACACAGTTGATTACCAAATTCAAGCAACTTAATATGCGGAAATAACCAAAATCAACAAGTAACTAGAATTCAGAATAACATAGAATATGAGAGACAATACACAACTTGTATTAATAACTCTTACAGAAAAGAATACAATAAAGAAGATGCCACTTCTTCTCCACCACCTCTTCAAAGGTTTCCCACACCTCAAGTGAACAGTAATTCTTTCCTCAAAGCTCTCTCTACTAGGTCCCAACACCCAACTCAAACACAGAGTTGGTGTTCACCTTACACCTGTGCTCCACGCACTTCACAAGTGTTCCACGCACTCCACAAGTACTCAAAGTACTTCAAGTAGATCTCCCATGAACCTGCAACAACCTGCAATTCAACAGACCATACTTATGGAAGGAACTGCCATGCCTTCCTCTTAGCTCTTCATGTACTCCACGTACATACCAATGAGTACACACCGTACTCCAAATAGATCTTGCCTGATACTGCTCCCTGTTGTGTTGCTGTCCTATCTGATCTCCAACCTACAGATCAATAAGTGGTTCTGCACACCTGTGAACCTTGACCTTGTGCACACACACACCTGCAGATCAACGATCTTACTTACCATGTAGATCTCCTATAAGCCATGCTCACCTGATGACTAAGATCATACACTCCTGAAGAACCCAGCTAGCTCTCCAATCCAGCACCAACACCCCTGGTACTGCTGTGGAACTAGGAGGAACACCCTTGCTCACCTCACACACAGAAGGAGCAAACTTTGCTCAACTCAAACTAGAACACTTTAACAATACAACCATGAGTCTAATATATAGAACTCATTCAAACAATAATTAGACACTCAGTACAATAATTAGATCTGCAGCTCTTAGTCTATAATTAGCACTAAGCATGCAAACACTTGGTTTGAGAACCAACTGCCCATAATAAGCTCGCAGTTGAACTACACAGGTGATCGATGCCGGTCCCTGTCCACCTGGGGGTCGCTGACGCCGGCCGATCTTTGACTGACGTTGGTTGCTCTCCTGCCCTATCCTGCCGACGCCGGTTGGCCTGACTGACGCCGGTGTCTCTGGCAATCCAACAACACTTCTGCACCCTCCTCCGTGTCTGCACCCTCCTCTGTGTCTGCATCAGTGAAGCTTTTAGCTCCACAACTTAACACTCTATGTCAAGGTTTACACATAGTCTTACTCTTTTAGCCCTAACAGGATTTTTATTGCATTTTATTCTTTTATCAATGGATAAATTCTCATGTAAATTTATTAACACATTATATTAACCTCTTGAGACTTTTAATCCTCATAATACTCCCAAAATATGCAAACTCTCTTCACGTTTCATACATAGGTCTATGTATGTTCATTTAGACCTACTAGGCCTAATTAGCTTTTTAGGATTTCCTATGCATTCAAGGGCCTAAAAATTAAATGAGAATCATGTGATATTTTAGAAACAAAATTAATATTCCTCTTTTACTCTCATTCACCTCATATTTCATGTACAAGGAAACACATTTCCTTCATTCTTTCAAAACCTACCTATAGGTGTCCATTAGGACTATCTGAATTGTCTCATGAGTGTTAAGTCATATTAATTCGAACTTATATTTATATTAATTATATCCTCATGGGTTTAAAAATTTTATTGTATCCTTTTAGACCTCCATCAAACCTTGTTTCTCATCATATATTCTTCTTACTCAATTTCTTGTGACAAGCGTATGTGTTTGATTTGGACTGCCTATACTACAAATGTGGATTTAGGCTTTCTTCAAAAATATATTTGTCCCTTTGGGTAATTTATATGTGATAAATAGTTATTATAGGTTAAATTTTTCCTTATTCCCACCCATTCACATTCTCATTAGACACCAAATTATCGTCTGTTGATTACCATCAGCCTACAGGTCCATATTTGGACTTATATACTATTAAGTTCCACTTGAATGAACCTTCTCAGACTAAAATGGTATTTTCATGATGATAATTAGGGTTACCATGATATTATTCACTTAATTACCCTTTTTTAATTCTCATATTCCCTTTCAAACAATACACAACGAATCACTTTTTCAATTAGGCTTTAGATAAGCCTATAGGTGCTTATTTAGGGTATGTTTGACTTATTCTACCAAATTTGGTCTCCATGGGCCAAATTTAGTTACCTTTGTGTATTTTGACCTTAAAAATTTTCCAAAACATTATATCATGGCCTATTTAAATTCTAAAACTTTCAACACACATCACCAACCTGACCTTTGACCTCACTGCCTATTAGGGCACGTAGTTGGCCATTTGGGAAAAATACTATTTTTTCACTACTTGGTATCCCTTGGTCTCAATAAATTTAAAGTTAAGCATGATTTAAAATGTATAATTGATTTATATAAAATCCTTTCATTTCATTTGGTTTAGACCATCATGAGTGTCATTTTCTTGTAGAGGCAAGACATGACTTTAAGTGATGGTGTTTCTTGAAGACTTATCTATTCACCATGAACTTGAAGAGATTGAACCTCAAGATTTTAGAGACTAATTAAAAATAATGAATTATACTATCATATCCTATAATTACTATATCCACTCTCTATCAAACAAATATGCCACCAAAAGTGACATATAGGTCTGCATACTTGTAGGTTCACAAACCTCCTTGGATTAGGCATGAAAAAGGAGAACTATTGAATATTTCCCTCTAAATATTTTCACTCATGGATATGGTCCATAAATTTATATAAATATTTCATATTCCATTAAATAATGTGGAAATTGAAACAAAACCCTACTTAGCAAGACACCTCTCAGCCATGTCTATAAACTCACACAATATGATTGTGTATCCAAAGAACACTCTCTCTTTCTCTTGAGGATAATTGAATAAAAGGTGTTTAAAGATGATTGAGAGGTATTAAATATGTTATTTCAACTACTAAACATTTCATTCGACAATTCATATACCCTGCAACCAGACTGTCTTGAACAAGCCATCAAAATAATACTATTTGACAACACCTCAAACTTGAAAATGAAGAAACATGAGATAAAATGTTATTTTAAGGGTAAAATAATGTTTAAGAGACCATTTACAACTATTATTACATGTCCATCTTATCTTATAACTCTAAACTTGAGGAAAATTGACCCATGATGGGATTTTGAATCTCTTTTATGTTCCTTAACTTTTTAACGACTATTCATAAAGTTAAAGAGATTAACCAACCAAAAAATGCCACAAAGTGTAAGTGAACTAGGGTCCCCTCTTACATCCAAGAGCTCATATCCCAACTTTATCTCTCCTTAGAATCCCAAGTGAAAATTGACTGATTATTTTGGTGTACCAAGAACATCGATGGAGGAAAGGAGTAGTTTTTGCATTTTTGGCTCTATAACTCCATTTATTGTATGGATTTAGAATTGAGAATGTCATAGGGAAATTTATAATAACATTTACATTATAATCTAGTAGAAAACTCCTATAAAGAGATTCCAAATGCTTGTTTTCTTCTAGAATCTAGCTATTTTACCCTTTGAAACTGCTAGAGAAGATGAACCAAGTGACTCTTCAACTTCCTCTGATATGTGTAAATATGGGATGTGTCAAAATGTTTCCCACCTAATTTTACCGATAATTCTTATAAAAAATACTTATTTGGTCATTGAAAATGATGAGTGGCAGTTACAAAGAGACTTCCAATGTTAAAAAAAATTTACAAAATACTTTGGAGAAGGTGTATAGACCATACAATCATTAATTCATAATTTATACGTTAAATGAAATAAACCTTCATATTTACCATTATATAGTAAGTGTCATCTCAACATTGAAATGTAAAATAAGACTAAATAAATAACATACCTTAATCTTGTCAAACTTACCTTAAACCTTCCAAAATACTTGAAAAACAATATGATCCACTTATTAGGTTGCTTCCTTGACCACTTTGGTCAATTTTAGACTATTTTTGTTCCTTGAGGGTTTACCACCTTATCTCCTTGAGCATGATTATTCATGGACATGATTCCCATTTAACCTTAACTTTGTCAAGCTTACCTTAAATTATGATAAACACAAAATTAAGGTTTATAAGGAGTGACTTTTGATGACCATACCAAGTGACTTGAACCTACTACCCGTTAGACCATCCTAAATGACTTATAAGCTACCAAAGAAGACACTCTAGCATCCTAGATCATTAATTACCATGACAAGACCTTGGTGATAATTATCAACAAATTTAAGGTAAAATACATCTGAGTTTTGAATGACTCCCATTCATGATGGCCAAATTTTGGCTAACATCTTTGGCAACCTCCTAGGATTACATGTTTAATATGCATATAGACTAATGGTATTGACAATCCATTGGGTTATGCGGGTCGTGAAAGCATGAAATCAAATGAAAAATTAGACTTGATAATAGCCTTAAAACAAATTGAAACTAAATTCACTCAAACACACAAAACTCACACACATGTGTCACAAGACACTTAGAAGAATGACAACAACCAAAAGAAAACAAGAAACATGTGCACTAATCACTTAGAGAAATCAAACCTACTCTATTATGTAAAAATTCATAAATCTGACCTCAATATCATGGCTTTAAATGTATCCCATTGACTATGATACTCAATTTATCTCCATCAAGCCTTGCAAGTTGAAAATCATTATGTTCTTTACTACCAATGAAAACATAGGGCTCACTCCATAATGTGTCAAACTTGGTATGCCTACTAGGTTTGGACATATATTCATCCCATTTCAAAACAAGATCTCCCACTTGGTATGCCTACCATATTTGGCCCTATCTTCATCTCATTTCAAAACAAGATATCCCGCTTGGTATGTTCTTGAAACAACCCTCTTATCAAAATTATTCTTGACTTGGGCTTGGTGATATGCCATGGTGTGCATAGCATGATTTCTTATCTATTATAAAGTCATCAATTTAGTCAATATTATCTCCATAGGATCACTTTCCATCATCTCAAGTTGATGAGATAGTTTGAGGGATGGTAGTTCAAGAGAAATAGGTAACTTGGCTTCTCTCCCATATACAATCATGTAGGTTGAATTCCCAATAGCCTTATTAGAAGTGATCCTATTAGCCCATAGAGTTGTCCTTAACTTAGAGTGCCAAGCTCTTTGATTATCTTCTATTGCTCTCTTAATAATTTTGATCAAGTTCTTATTAGTGGACTCAAATAGCACAATCCTTGAGGGTTTTAATTAGAAGAACTTAGATAAATACCATGCATAAGAGCCCACTCCATTGTTCTTACACCACCAAAAGCTAAAGCATTATCAAAAAGTATAATTGAAGGCACTCCAAATGTAGTCACTTGGCCTTCATAGAAGTCAAGAATTGATTTTTCACTAGACTCCTTGAGGGCTATGGCTTCCACCCACATTATGAAATAATTCATAGTTATAAACACCCATTTATGGCTAGCTCTTGAATGTCGGTTTATCATGCCAATAAAATCTAGACCCCATTACATGAATGGTTGGTCTATTTGAATAGGATTAAGAGGAAGGGCTGAAAGCCTTTATTTACCTATAAAAAAATGTACACTTTGGACACTTTCTAACCCATTCATATTATTCCTTGAATAAACTACGCCAATATTATCCAACCCTCATTACTTTTATAGTTGTTGTCTTAGGTGAAAAGTGGCCTCTATCTGGTCCATCATGGAATTATTCTAATAGTTTATCAATATGTTCCATTTCAATACATATTTGTAACATACCATTAGTATTTCTCCTAAAAATAACACCACCCATAAGAACATAATGTATAGATTGCAATCTAAAGTATCTTCTTTTTGTTATATCCAAACCTATAGGATACTCACCCATTTTAAGGAACCTTACCATGTTTTGTGTCCAACTTGGAGAGAGTGAAGTTAAAACTATAATGGGATTATTTTTTAGTGTCAAAACAACCTCTCTTTCCTCTTCAAGGTCTGATGCCAAGTGTTCACACATCTCTCTCCCTCTTACCAATTTAGTGGCCTTAATCTTCACATCATATTCCATGACTTTGGTTATCCATCCAACCCTCTTTTCACTCAAATCCTTATTCAAAAGGAAGTCTCTTATTATTGGATGGTTCACCATGACATTAATCTTATTATTGGACACCATATGTCTAAATTTATTTAGTCTCCTTATAATTGACAAAACTTGCTTCTTAATGAAGGTGTATCTCTCTTCATACTCTTCTTTCACTTGACTAAAGAAGGAAATGGGCTGCTTAAAACTTTCATTATTTTGATAAATTAACATAGATGAAATTATTTCAAGATTAGAAAAGGCATAAAACAAGAAGTCCTTAAAAAAATAGGGTTAATCAATGTTGGTGATTGTGCAATGGCTTGCTTGATAGCCTCAAAACTATTTTTGCCTCTTTAGTCCAAATAAAATCTTGATGTTTATTTAACATGTCCATAATAGTATTCATAATATTTGTAAAAATAGGTATAAACCTTATCACAAAGTTTATTTTCCCAAGAAATCTTTACAAACCTTTCTTATGTTTAGGCAAAGATAAAGCCAATATGGCACTTACCTTTTTAGGGTTTATAGCAAGCCCATCCTTAGAGACAATATGGACAAATAACTTACCCTAATTAAGTGAAAAAAACACATTTATTAGGTTTTAAAAATACTCCATATTTCTTACATCTTTCAAAAATTAATTTAAGATGAGCTAAATGATCACTAGCATTGTTAGAGAAAATGGTGATATCATCAAGATAAATTAGCACCATTTGATTGATCAAACCTGAGAAAACCATATCCATGGATCTTTGAAATGTATCCCCTAAATTATATAGACCAAATTTCATTCTCTTTTAGGCATATGTTCCCAATTTAATAGTAAAGGTTGTCTTATATTGATCTTCTTCCTTGACTAAGACTTGGTTGTAACCTGAATACTCATCAAAGATAAATAAATATTGAGAACTTGTAACTACTTGAAGGATTTGTTCCATAGAATGTAAGGAAAAATGTCCTTCAATGACACCCTACTAAATTATCTAAAATCCACACATAATCTGATCTCACCACTCTTCTTTCTCATAGGAACTAAGTTGGCAACCCACGAAGGCTATTTGATAGTTTAAATGATTCTCGACTCTATCAAATTGGTGAACTATTTTCTCATTAGCATATCCACTTAGAGATTGATGGGCCTTTGTCTTTTCCTTAAAATTTTAACATTTGGATCAATTTCTATATTGTGTTAGGCCAATGTGGGATCAAACCCCCTGAGATCACTATATTCCCAAGCAAAGACATCAAAAAAATTTGTACATAACTCAATAAATGCAACGCTCTTAGCTAAAGTACATACCTTTCAAAGATTTAAGAGTCTATCCTTGAAGATGGAAACCTTCTCATGATGTTCCTCTTTGTTATAAGTGATTACCTTATCTCTTCTCATTTTATCACTTTCATTGAATATGTTCTCAAGAGTAACCAACCCTTTAGGAAGCTTATTAGACCTTAATTGCACAATTTGGTCTCCATAATGGTGCTATAATTTGGCCTAGTTTTTACAAGAAAAATAGACTTATTTTTGGAGAAAACATGCTATTTTTTAACCCTTAAACACTTTATAATTGACATCATTATCCGATATTGATGGCCTTATAACTACCATGAAGCGTGGCTAAGTTTTTGAGTTCTTAACATCATTGGGAATGTCAAATTGTGTTCCAACTGATGCCAACCTATCAGCATGTTGATTCTCTTCCCTTAGAACTGATTGGATGTTGAAGGCCTAAAAATATTCAATAAGGTCCCACACTCTATGCTTTTAGGACTTCAATAATGAGTTTTTAGCATCACTCTTACCTCTTACTTGGTGAACAACTAGTTCACTATCTCCAAAAGCTTGTACTTTCTTCGCTCATTTCTTAATTTCACTCATTTCCTAATATAATTAGAACTAAACTAAAATATAATGGCATAATAGTACCTTCCACATGATGAAGAAACAAGCATAATACTTGCCCCTACTCCATTATTGCTTCTTGAGCCATCAAAGAATAATTTCCATAAACCACCACTATCATCACTTGGCTTAGAGAGAGAAGGTATGGTTGTACCTTATTCATGCAAATAATAGACCCTAATATCAACCTCTTCAGTACATATATATGGTTCATAATCATGATTTTCTACCCCCCACTCATCAAGGAAGAGATATGAAATGTCTTCAAGAGAAACAATTGGTTCTTGTCCACTAATATGGTCCTTCTCATCAATGATGGTGAAATTGACATTAGAGATGTTAGGATTGTATGGTTACAAATGAAAATTATATATAGGTTCAGACTTGATGATAACTTTGGTCCCATATCTAGTCCTAAAATCCATGTAGGACTAATTAGATGATAAGTAACTTCCAATCTTAACATTGAAATCTCCTAATAAACAAAGAGAAAAGTATGGTGGAAAATCCACTACAACCACATTTTAAGTAATAGATAATTTTGATGCTATGGATTGCACCCTTGATAGAAGAATGAGCTTCTATCCTCCACACAACACAATGGAGACTCCTCTCTTGCCTGTGGGTTTGGCAAAACTGAAGGGAGAATCTCTAGATAAGGGCTAGCTCCCTTTGATGCATCTCTAATTTATTCAAGTACATTTTCTAATATATATAATGGGGGGGTTGAAAAGAGAGAAATATTGTTGAAGTAGAACCTAATCTAAGATGGTGATGAACCAAAAAAGTTTGATCTACTCATTTTCTCACACTTCAAACCATAAGAGCACATACATACACTTTACCTGATAAAAGGACCAGACTATTGAGAACTTAACAAAAAGGATTAATGAGAACACACAAGGGATTAACTTACCATAGGTGTTATAGGAAGACACACTATCTGATAACCCTCTCCTATCTTTGCACTCTAGATACAGAACTTTTACTACTTGCAAGAATGGCAGTTTGTCTATACTAGGTGTACTGGTATCAAGCCTGTGAAAGCATCATGGAACAATGATTAGACACAAGTTTAATACTCAAGCACACTCAGAGATATATTCAACCAAATAGAGGTAAAATGATTTTTATTGATTCAAGGTGAAATTTGGTAGGGCTGCACCATACAAAATGAGATATATCTTTCTCAAATGAGAAGTTACAAATATATAGCCTTTTGGAAAAGACTTTGGCACTTTCTAGAAAATAAATGACCCATGCTACACTGAGAGCATTGGGAAGAGGAAGTCACTTGAAAGAGAATGTTGTGTCAGCTCCAATTTTTACTTTAGGCATTAAAATATATTAAATGCCATATGTGAAATCATGGCCCACACCGTTTGTCTGTAAACAAGACCGCTCCCTCAAGACATTCATGCGGTTTGTTTGCTCATCAATGCAAAGTGAAGAAAAATAGGTCATACCATTTACTATTTGTGTTCTTTGATGACCACTTGGTAGAGACTGTGTCAACCACTAGAATAACTCCTTATGCTGACACCTTCTTTTTCCACTTGGACTATTTTATCAGTTTCTACACTTAGCTCTTTTGGGCTCCTTTCTTGGTGATCACTGAGTTCACTCTTGACTTTTGTCCTTTCCTAGCTTTGTCTTTTCATGGTTTTGTCTTTTGTCATCTCTTGGCTCTTTCTGGAAAACTCAACCCTTGAGGCTATCTTCTATCAATCTTTGGCTCTTTGGGCTCCCTTCTCGGTGGTCTCTTCCTTTTGGCCTTAAGGCCTTTGAATTCCTTCAGGTTCGCACCCAAAAATTTAAATGTCAATGGCAATTTCATTGCTATAAAGTTGACATTCACACACCCATCACCATTTGAAAGCCAACAACTATTCTATTATCCTAATTTGGATGTCTTTAGGGACATCATCTGACGTCTAGATTCCAACAGCTAGTTCATAATGCCCAATTTGATGTATGCAGGCCCGTCACCCCTTTGAATTCCTTCATTTTTCCCTTTCCTTTGCCTTTCTATTCCTTCAGCCTTTTCCTTTGGTCGAGCTTTTGTCTTTGAAACCTAATGAAGGGAAGGCATCCCTTTGACCTTGAGAAAGGTCCCTTTCATGGTCACTGAGAGCCCCCCGCAAGGGCACGTGCCCTTTGGGGTACTTCAGGTGGCCTTGGTCTTTAAATCCTTCGGACATTTGTCTATATGAAATCTTTCCTTTATGTCTTTCTCACTTGCTACTTTCTATCGAGCTTTTCCATCAAGTGAATTACTTCAGATAAAATGTCTGAAGTTATTTTAGACATTTGTCTGAAGGAAATCTTTCATTTATGTCTTTCCCGCTTGCTACTTTCTGTCAGGCTTTTCCATCAGGTGAATTCCTTCAGACAAAATGTCTGAAGGAATTCCTTCAGACATTTTATCTGAAATAATTTTCTCTGTTCACTTTTCCACGAGAATTTTTTTGAAAGAATTCCTTGTTTGTTCTTTACCTTGTGAATTTCTTCGAACAAAATGTCTGAAGGAATTCCTTCGGACATTTTGTCTAAAGAAATTCAACCTTTATCTTATCTTTTGCCTTAGCATTTCTGAAGGAAAACTCACCCTTTTGATTCCTCCATAAGGGTTCCCTACCCTCTGCAAGGGTAACTTTGGATCTGGAATTACCCTCTGTAGCCTGCTAGAATGGTCCATTTTGTGCCTGATTGCCCTCTGCAAGGGTTGTTTAACCTTTGAGCTTTATAAGAGACTCTTGTTTATCTAAGGAATTTGCTCAAAGTGAAAAGCTCCATATTACAACCCTTATTACAAAGAATAAGGCTTATTACAAAGAAAGGAGATTTTGTAGAAGGTGGGTGCATGACTAGACTGAGGGTTTAGAGTGGTAGGGAAGGAAGGAGACTGATTTTGGCCTATAGGACCAAGATGGTCAACAAATTGGTGATTCCTAGGGGAAGCATGCTGGTTATGCTTAGAAACTAATAACCTCAAAGTCCATTGGGCATGGAGTCAAAACAAAACTTAAAAAGGTTAACAATAGCCTTGAGATATCCAAGAATCAATCATGAAGGCCTTACCTCAAAAGGCAATGAAAACACACACAAGATTAAGAAAACTACCAGCATGTGCGAAAGCACTTAGGGAAAATAAGGAAAAAAAGAAAAAATATGTACATGATGGGAAAAGGCTAGGTGATAACGCTTAAGATGTATCCCATTAACTGGGATACACAGTTCTTCACCATCCAACCTGGAGAGTTGGAATGCATTGTATTGCTTGCACTGAGTGATGACATATAGATGGCTCCATTGGGCATCAAACTTTGTGTGCTTTCTAGGCTTAGCTCAATCCTCATCCCATTTTAAGATGATGTCTCCTTCAAAGAAACCTTTTGATGAGGATTTCTTGTCAAAGTGATTCTTCATCTATTGTTGATAGCTGGTCAAAGAAGCCATAGCTTGGTCCCTTATTTCTTGAAGTTCCATCAATTCACATAGCCTAACCTCCATGTTGTTGCCTTCTTCTAATTGCAACTGATGAGCAAGGTCCAAGGCTGGTAATTCAAGTGAAATAAGAAGTCTAGCTTCCCTTCCATACATGAGTGTGTATGGCAAATTGTCGATTGCCCTCTTTGGAGTGACCATGTCTGCCCATAGGGTTGTTTTCAACCTGGCATGCCAAGTTCTCTAATTCTCTTCCATTGTTCTTATTATAATCCTGATCAAATTCTTATTGGTAGACTCAGCCAACCCATTCCCTTGTGGGTAATAGTTGGAAGAAGTGTTGAGATAGATGTCATATCTCAATGCCCATTCACTCGTTTTGGTCCCCAAGAAGGCCAATGTGTTGTCTGATATGATGGTAGTTAAAACTCCAAACCTTGTCACCAGGTCTTCATAAAAGTATAAGACTGCACTTTCACTGGCTTCTTTCAAAGCGACAGCCTCTACCCATCTTTTGAAGTAGTCTATGGCAGTCAAAACCCATTTATGGCCAGCACTAGAGGGAGGATTAATCATCCCTATGAAGTCCAGGCCCCATTGCATGAATGGTTTCTCCACCTGAATAGGCTGTAGAGGCATTGTAGCTAGCCATTGTTTTCCATCAAAAAGTGCACACTTCTGGCACTTTCGTACCTAGGCATGGGTATCTCTATATAAAGTGGGCCAGAAGTAACCAGCTCTCATTATTCTTGTAGAAGTAGGTTTAAAATCAAAGTGACCACCAGTTGGCCCATCATGGAACTTAGATAGCACCCTATCAGCCTGACCTAGGTCTATGCACCTTAAAAGGACTGTTGAGAAATCCCTTCAGAACAACACTCCATCGATTAGGACATAAGGGAGAGATTAGAGTCTAAAATATCTCCTCTTGGTCCTATCAAGGCCATGTGAGCACTCACCAGTGAGAAGGAAATGCCTTATGTCTGATGTCCAATCCTTCATGACTGTTGGTTCTTCTATTGTGGCTTCATCATAAATGAGCAAACTATCTTTTCTCTACTATTTAAAGTCTGCAGCAAGGTGTTCACATAGGCCTTTTCCTCTCACTAGCTTGGTGGTTTTGATATCCACATCATATTCCATTACTTTAGTGATCCATCCTGCTCTCTTTTCATTCAGATCACAGTTGGTCAAGAAATCTTTGATGTTGGGATGTGGAACCATGAGGTGAATCCTGCTATTGGACAGCATATGTCTAAATTTCTATAGGCTATGTATCACTGCAAGGACTTGCTTCTCCACATATGTATACCTAACCTCACAACCTTCTAGACGTTGGCTAAAAATGCAATCAATTGTTCAAGGTTATCACCATTCACTTGGGTAAGCATAGTGGAGATTACCTCTTCATTTTTGAAGGTGTAGAGGTTGAAGTCTTTGGTGAAGTTAGGACTGATCAAGGTAGGAGCCTAGGTGATAGCTTGCTTGATCTCTTCAAAACTATCCTTCTTTTGCATTATCCATGTGAACTTCTCATCTTTCTTCAGCATAGAGGTTAATGGCTTGACTGCCTCTGCAAAATTTGGAATAAATCTCCTGATGAAATTTATTTTATCAAAGAAGCTCTACAGAGCCTTCTTATGTTTAAGTAAGGATAGCACTAGGATGGAGTGAACTCTTTTGAGATCAATGGTCAAGCCCTCTTTTGAGACAACATGGCTAAGGATTTTACCCTCATGGACAATGAACATGCATTTCTTTGGTTTGAGAGAGATACTGAACTCTCTACACCTCTTAAAGATTTGTCTTAGATGTTTCATGTGTTGGCCTGCCTCCTTAGAGAATACTATCACGTCATCAAGATACACCAGCATAATGTTATTTATCAAGCCCTGAAAGGCCATGTCTATGGCTCACTCAAAAGTAACACTAGCATTGGACAATCCAAATGGCATCTTCTTATAAGCAAATTTCCCCCATTTAGTAGTGAAGGCTGTCTTGTACTGGTCACAGTCTTGCACCAAAATCTGATTATATCTTGAATACCAATCCAAGAGGGAGAAACGCTCGCTGCCTGTCACCATTTAGAGGATTTGTTCCATACTTGGGAGAGGATAATGGTATTTTAAAGAGACTCTATTAAGGTCTCTAAAATCTATGCATAATCTGATCTCTCCATTCTTTTTCTAGACAGGAACAAGATTGGCTAGCCAAGAAGAGTGTTTGATCGAAAATATGATTTTGGACTCAATCAGCTTAGTGAGTTCCTTACTCATGAGAGGCTTAATCTTTGGATTGATAGGCCTTTATTCTAACTCGATGGTGTGTTGGGTCAAACTTGGGTCAAAACTCTTCAAGTCGTTATACTCCCAAGCGAAGACATCAACAAACTCTTGGCATAACAAGATGAAGGCATGCCTTTCATGATCTGTATACACTTTCCCAAGTGCAAGTAGCTTATTCTTGAATATTTAAACTTTCTCATAGTTCTCCTTCTTCATTGTGATGCTTGCTTTATCATTTTTCAATTGGTCATCCTCGTTGAAGATACTCTCGAGAGTGATCAATCCTTTAAGAAGTTTATTGTTCTTTAGTTGAACAATTTGGCTGCCATATTATTGTTGTAGCTTAGCTTGGTTTCTAGCAGCAGACTCAGCTTCCTCTTACAAGAAGAGTGTTATTTGTTGATAGTTGTCAAACACTTGCCAATTGGTGATCTTGTTAGGCACGGAGGGTCTGATTACCACTTTCAGATGGCATGGAGTACTGTTGTGGCCTATCTCCTTAGGGATGTCAAACTGAGCACCAACTGCCGCTAATCTATTAGCTTGCTTATTCTACTCTCTAGGAATGGGAGTAACGTTAAAAGCAAGGAAAATCTCTACTAAGTCCCATACCCTGTGTTTGTAGGACTTAAGCAAAGAATTCTTTGTCAGATTTTGGCCCCTTACCTGATTTATGATCAGCTCACTATCCCCAAAAACCTGTAGCTCCTTAATTCCTCTTTTCTTCACCCACTCCAAATCATGGATGAGGTATTCATACTCTACAACATTGCATGTGCAATAAAATTGAAACTTGAAAGCCAAAGGGTATTTCTCCTGTGAAGGAGAAACTAGCACCACTCCCCCACTAGCTCCCCACTTACTTCTTGAGCCATTAAAGAACAACTACCATAAACCTGAGATTTCTTGGCTTGCTTTCATCAAATTTGGTACAAAAGTACCCTCTTCATGCATGTAATAAATCCTAAGGCCTGCCTCTTCTATGAACTTGTAAGGGTCATGCTCAAAGTTGTCACTTCCCTATTCATCTAAGAGTAGGTCAACAACTCCTTTGAGGGCAGAGGATGGAGATTGATTGACTTGGAATTCTTCTTGATCAATAATGGCATAGCTGACATTTGCCACCTTAAGTGAGTATGGTTCTAAATGATCTTTGTGAAGTGGCTCTGAATAAATCTTAACCTTGGTTCCATATTTGGTTCTAAAAAATAGGTAGGACCAGTTTGCTGCTAGGTACCTACCTATTTTAGATGTGAAATCCCTGGACAAGCAAATGGCAAAGTAAGGAGGAACATCTACCACCACCATGTCATGAGGGGATGAGAAGGTTAGACAGGTGTGGAGCATCAATTTCAAGCCTCTCACCACTCTTATTGTTTTTGTTGATGTTCCATCCAGTTGCAGAACTCCCTTAGTCATCTCTTCATGTTTGAGCCCCAGCTTATCTGCTATGCATTTAGGCATTACTGAGGTATTTGCCCCACTATCAATGATGCAATTGTGCACCAATAAATCTCCTATGACCAAGGACAAATAAAAAGGGGGAACCTTTTCTTCTTTCCTAACTTGGCCTGATGTGGAAGGCTGCCCATTCATCATCAAAACATTATCAACCTTTGTTGGGATAGCTTGTTCATTCAACTCGTGTAATTTCTTTTGTAGCATGTCTTTTTGTCCCAATATCGATAATGAATCCCACAAGGAGATATTCATGTGCATCTTATTCATCTATTCTACCACATTGACTCGAGGGTTGCCTCCTTTCAAATTTTCTTTGGGGTTACTTATAGCCTGAGGCACAGGCCGAGGAGCTGAGGGTGTAACCAGTGGTCTAAAATTTGGAATTTTTTGGTTTACGTGTGATGAAGGTGGTGTTGACTCTTAAGCAGCTACTTGGGCTTCTTCCATTACTCTCCTTTTGGACCTTGTGTTGGCTAAGACATAGTCACCTTGATTGTCTGCACTACCCACATAATAAACTGCATAGAATTCACCTTCCAGGTGATTCATGAGAGTGGAATCAGGTTGAGTCTGACTGCTACCCATGCTGGGTTGCACTAAATCCTCAAAGCTTGGGAATTGGGTGGGTGCCTGATTGTCTTATGCATTTGTGTAGTGACTTAGCATTTCATTTATATAAATACCCTGATCTTGACCATATCTCATGGGTGAGCAACTAGGTTGTTCTTGTACTAGATTATTTTGAGCAGGTGTTAGAGTCTTAGATGATGAAAGAGCCCCTTTATTATAGCCTTGATAAGGTCTAGTTTACGTACCCTAACCTTGTACTTGATTGTAATTCTAGAAAGGGGGCATGTTTGTTTGCCCAAACTGTTGATATCCCTGATTTGGCTGATTACCCTGAGCTTGCTGCCTTTTGAGAGCCACTAGTTCATTTGTCACGCTTTGTAATAGGCTTTTGACTTCATGGAGGTCATTAGATGAAGTAGCAGCCAGATTTTCTATGCCAAGTAGAAGAGCCAAGGTGGGTGTAGCGATCCGGATTGGAGGCACAATTCAGAAAAGAGTGGCATATGAGGTCTAGGGGCTATCTTCCCAACTTGCACTAGGCAATTCTCAGCCCCTATAGCTATGTCATAGGCAACAGGCAGCACATGTCCTCCCATGGACTGCATCATGACAACAATGTCATTGTTCAACACTTTCAAATACTATAGGAAAGCATAGCTTGGGGTTGGCCTTACTAGAATGGGATTCTGTCCCATGTCTTCTGAAACTGAGTATTGAAATCTTGCATGAATTCGTGTGGAGCTCTTTTCATAGTGGTTAGCTGCTCAGCAAGTGAGAGGTGGTCGCTCTTCTCCCCAAATCTATTTGTTAAGAGGGTGCCCAATTCATTCCAAGAATTGACTAAATTTATGGGCAAAGTCCCATACCAGTCCAGAACCTTGCCCTTGAAAGACAATGCTAGCAATCTGATAGCAATGTTTTCCTCAATGACATTGTGAATATTGTAGAGGTTAGCAATATTTTTTGTGTTCAATGGCAGTAATGGCCCTTTTCTATTAAAGGGAGGCACACTTTTAAGGACTACCCCTAGGAGGGTCATAATGTAAGAGATTCAAAGGACTCTAACCATGGAAAGCCACAAAAGGTAAAGCCATAGTTGTGACATGATTCAATCAAGGCCTTCTTGTGTAGGTGTATCTTATAACAAGTTTGGGAAAACAATTTGTTCAATAAGGATGAGTTCTTGCAAACCTCAGTCATCTTACTGAGTTTAAAGGTAGTTCAACAAATTCAAAAGGGACACCCTTAACAGCAAATCATGTGATGACCTTAGGTATAGGATGTTAGACTAACCTATGACCAAATACTGATGTTCTTAATAGTGGAGTCACCAAATGCTAGAAAAAATGATTGTTTTTTTATTGTAACAAGACTAGCACCAATCCTAGAACTTTTTTGAGTGTTAAAAATAGTCCCATCGAGCGTGCCAAAAACTATTGACACTGTGGTTTGCACCCTTGACAAAAGGCTGAGCTTCTGTCTTCCATGTGACACAATGGAGACTCCTCTCTTGCATGTGGGTTTGGCAAAATTGAGGGAAGAATCTCCAGATAAGGGCTAGCTCCCTTTGATGCATCTTTGATTTATTCCAGTATATATATATATATACATATATATATATAATGGGGGGTTGAAAAGAGAGAAAGATTATTAAAGCAGACCCTAAGCTAAGATGGTGATGCACCAAAAAAGTTTGATCTACTCATTTTCTCACACTTCAAACCATAAGAGTACATACATACACTTTACCTAGTAAAAGGACCAGACTGTAGAGAACTTAACAGAAAGGCTTAATGAGAACACATAGGGGATGAACTTACCACAGGTGATGTAGGAAGACACACTGTCTGATAACCATCTCCTATCTCTACGCTCTAGATACAACACTATTTCTACCTACAAAAATGGCACTTTATCTATACCAGGTGTACTTGTATCAAGCCTATGAAAACATCATGGAATAATGACTGGACACAAGGTTAATACTCAGGCACACTCAGAGATATATTCAACCAGATAGAGGTAAAATGCTTTTTATTGATTCAAGGTGAAATTTGGTAGGGTTGTGCCATACAAAATAAGAGATATCTTTTTCAAATGAGAAGTTAAAAATATATAGCCTTTTGGAAAAGACTTTGGCACTTTCTGGAAAATAAATGACCCATGCTGCATTGAGAGCATTGGGAAGAGGAAGTCACTTGAAAGAGAATGTTGTGTCGACTCTAGTTTTGACTTTAGGTGTTTAAAATATATTAAATGCCATATGTGAAATCATGGGCTACACTGTTTGTCTGTAAACAAGACCGCTACTTCAAGACATTCACGTGGTTTGTTTGCTCATTAATGTAAAGTGAAGAAAAATAGGTCGTGTTGTTTACTATTTGTGCTCCTTGATGACCACTTGGTAGAGACTGTGTCAACCACTGGAACAACTCCTTATGTCGACACCTTCTTTTGTCACTTAGACTATTTTGTCAATTTCTACACTTGTCTCTTTTGGGCTCCTTTCTTGGCGGTCACTGAGTTCACTCTTGGCTTTTATCCTTTCCCAGCTTTGTATTTTCCTAGTTTTGTCTTTTGTCATCTCTTGGCTCTTTCTAGAAAACTGAGCCCTTGGGGCTATCTTCTATCAATCTTTGGCTCTTTGGGATCCCTTCTCGGCGGTCTCTTCCTTTTGGCCTTAAGGCCTTTAAATTCCTTCAAGTTCGTTCCCAAACATTTAAAGGTCAATGACCATTTCATTGCTATAAAGTTGACGTTCACATGCCCGTCACCATTTGAAAGCCAACATCTATTCTATTTCCCTAATTTTGACATCTTCAAGGATGTCACCTGATGTCTGGATTCCAACGGCTAGTTCATGATGCCCAATTTGATGTCTGCGAGCCCATCACCCCTTTGAATTCCTTTGGATTTCCCTTTCCTTTGGCTTTCTGTTCCTTTGGCATTTTCCTTTGGTCAGGATTTTGTCTTTAAAACCTCCTGAAGGGAAGGTGTCCCTTTGACCTTGAGAAAGGTTCCTTTCACAGTCGCTAAGAGCCCCCCGCAAGGGCACCTACCCTTTGGGGTACTTTGGGTGGCCTTGGTCTTCAAATCCTTCAGACAAAATGTCCGAAGGAATTCCTTCAAACATTTATCCGAAGGAAATATTTCCTTTATGTCTTTCCCGGTTGCTACTTTCTATCAGGCTTTTCCATCGGGTGAATTCCTTCAGACAAAATGTCTGAAGGAATTCCTTTAGACATTTTGTTCGAAAGAATTTGCTCTGTTCACTTTGCCACGGGAATTTTTCTGAAAGAATTCCTTGTTTGTTCTTTACCTTGTGAATTTCTTCAGACAAAATGTCTGAAGGAGTTCCTTCAGACATTTTGTCTGAATAAATTCAACCTTTGTCTTATCTTTTGCCTTAGCATTTTTGAAGGAAAACTCACCCTTTTGATTCCTCCGTAAGGGTTCCCTGCCCTTCGCAAGGGTACCTTTGGATCCAAAATTGCCCTCCACAGCCTATTGGAATGGTCCATTTTGTGCCTAACTGCACTTCGCAAGGGTTGTTTAACCTTCAAGTTTTGTAAGAGACTCTTATTTGTCTAAGGTATTTTCTCAAAGCGAAAAGCTCCATACTGAACTGAACCCTGCAGGGCCTTAGATTTTTCAATGTTTTATAAGAACAAGCCTTATTACAAAGAAAGGAGATTTTGCAGAAGGTGGGTGCATGACTAAACTGAGGGTTCAGAGTGATAGGTAAGGAAGGAGACTGATTTTAACTAGCAGGACCAAGAAGGTCAACAGATAAATTAGGATAAACATGATGAGTAAGGTTCAATAACTTGATTACACCCATGATTTTAGTAGTTGAACCATCTACTTGTAATACACCTCTAAGATTAGGCTCATACTTCAATCCTAGCTTATCAACTATTTGTTTGGGCATCACTGAGCTACTTACCCCATTATTTATCATACAATTATGTACTAGGCAATCTCCAATGATAACTGAAACATATAAAGGAGGTGGTTTACCATCTTATCTTTGGTTGTCCACTAGTAGGTGTAGGATTGTTTATAAAAATTGCACCTTCTCTTCTAGTTGATGTCTTTGTAATGATAAGTTTTGACAATTCCTCTTGAATCATATCTATTTGTCCAAGAAGAGCCAATATATCCCACATAGGAATGGTTACATCCACCTTATTCATTTGATCTACAATACCGATGCAAGAGTTGCTAACTCTTGGTTGTCCTCTAAGAGTTGTCGTACTATTTTGGGTTGCATAGTTTGAGGAATGAAATTACTCTTCACATTCTAATTTATATAAGTTTCTTGAGATTTGTGAGTTATGTTAGCATCCCTTATTCATTGAGGCAGAGAAATTATGGTGTCTGCACTTTGACCCATCTCTTGAGCATCATCAATTGCCCTTATTTTAGACTGTGTGTTGGCTACAATAAAAGTATAATTAGCTTTACTTGTCCCTATAAATTAGTTGACTACACAATACTCTCCCTATTTCCAATTAACTATTATAGCATTAGCTTTCACTTGTTCTCCACTTGTCATATCTTGATTTTAAAGTTTAGCTTGTGTCATAGATGGAATGGTCCCATTTTGTGGCATAGAAGCTTCAGTAAATGCTTTACTTTAACTAAAGGGTTGATTAGGGGGTTGATCCCATTGAAAATATCAATCATGCTCTTGAACCAAATTGTTTTGAATATGCACCAATGTTCTATAAGTGGAGGTACAATCGGGGTTGTAACTATTATATGGTCTCACATTGGAAATTTGCCCTTGCCATTGAGGATTGCCTTGAAAGGGTGGCCTATTAGGTTGATATGATTGGTTGGAATGGTAAGGGGATTGATAAGGCCTATGAAATTCATTTTTTTTCCTTTGTTATATTTCTATAACCTTATTTTTGAGGGTCTTAAGCAATACTTCAACATCATTTGACTTGCTTTATTGACTAGGAATAACTAACTTATCACTAGTCAATATAGGAATGGGAGAAAGAGTGGGAGTAGGAGGGTGTATATTAGGAAATAATGGCATAAGAGGCCTCAATAATATCTTTACATCATGTATGATATTATTTTAAAATTTGATGGCAAGGTCATAAGCTTCTGTTAAGTCTCCCCTCCCATGGATTATATCATAACAACTATATCACTACTCAAAGTTGAGATAGTATAAGAATGCATAATTTGGAGTGGGACTCACAAGAATTGAGATAATATCACATGTCTTTTAGAACCTAGAATTTAATTTTTTCATGAATTCTTGTGGGGATCTCTTGATAGTAGTTAATTATTATGCTAGTGGTAAATGGTCACTCTTGTCCTCAAACCTCTTACTTAGCTTATCTCCCAATTCATCCCATGAGTTAATTGAATTAGGGGCCAAATTACTATACCAATCCAATGCTTTTCCTTTTAAGGAGATTTCAAATAACCTAATGGCTACATTCTCTTGGGTGACATTGTGGATATTACAAAAGTTGGCCATATCTCTTATTACTCAATGGGTGTAATATTGTTATCTTCACTAAAATATGAAACACTCTTGAGGGATACCATAGGGATATCATTATATTCGGAAAGGTTTTATGGGATACCCATCATTGAAATTAACAAAATTAATATTTCTATACATAATGCTAACTTTTGGAGAACTTGGAATATGTGGGAAGTGAAGCTTTCTTCTAGGTGTCTTGGTATAATGAAGAGTATGTAGAAATATCTTTATTTTGATTGAAAATAAAGGTAATTCAATTAAATTAATAGTAATAACTTTATCCCTTGAAATTTTTGTCACATTTGGCATGAAAATAGCTTTCTATTCTATATCCAAAATATAAGAACTTACTAGAGTCACCGAATGTTTCGTAAAGGAAGCTATTACAAATACAAATTTCCCAAGACCAGCATCAATCTTGAACAATAATTATTTAAATATATCACACCAGGCATGAGAGAACTATTATATCTCATATTTTCACCCTTGGTAGGGTGTCTTCAAGCACTCTCACTTGATATATACAATGGGATTAGTTTAAGGTTATGGGTAACCTCTAAGTAAACTAAACCTCTAGATTTTGGGCTAGATCTGAAGTACAACACCTATACTAACAACTAAACTACCTATTTGCATGGAAAAGGGATAGAAAGAAGGTTAAAAATAACAAGAAAACTTAGAGGTGATGTACCAAACATGATGTCCTCTGCTTGTTGAGGTTTTCACTATGAAACAATAAGTTACAATCTGATTATCCTACTCCTAGACAATTCCTATCACACTAGTGTTTCAATATGAAGGTTATGGAAATTAAAAGGGATTAAGATGATATTCAAGAGGTAATAATAGAATACATTAATAACATATCAGTTCTCAAACTTAGTAAAACATGTTTCACACTTCATATGACCTATAAAAGGAAGACAAACTCATATAGAGGCATGAAAGAGAAGGACAAATGCAAGGAAGCACACTCACCATCACAAAGCATTAATCAAAAATTCATTCCAAATCATTGTATGCAATCTAAAGATATCAATATACAATTTGAATTGATTTCAATAGGCAATTACAAGTCTTAATTTTGGTAGGGCTTTCCCATCACCAATTTGAGGATGCTTACAATGCCTCTCAAGGCTACATTTATAGAAGAAATTAGAAGAAGAGAAAAGGAAAGGATAAGAAGAGAGTTCATGAACTATCCTTCATGATTATATCAGTTAAAAAATACAAAAATAATGACACCAATCCTTGAAATAATATGTTTTCATCTTACTCCTCTTCTAGAACAAGTGTTGATGAAACTCTTCACAAGAGTGGTATAGGAAAGCTCCTAGGCAATTTCGATGTTTTTTTGCTCACAACTCCTGCTCAAAAAATTACACATATGCATCTTGAGAATAATTACAAACCACCTTCTTGAAATTTGGTAAGATTGGAAAGATTTTACGCCCAACTTTATCTATTTTATGCCTCCTCATCAAGTGAAACCTGCACTTGAACCTCAAGCTTCTCTTTGAGTTTTCTCTTGCCATCAGACCTTAGTTACTCAAAAAATATATAGTGATTAAATCATGGGAGTATTAATCTCAATTTGACACTTTGTATACTTCTTGCATCAAATTAGAGAGCTTGAATTCAACCATATAAGTCACCTTGTAACTAGGGAGTCACTTTTGTAATTCAAAGAGGACTAATCTCATCTCCTTTTCTTGTTTCATGGATCTAGTTATAGTTTAGATGATGCCTTGAAGATTTAAAATCTTTGTATCATGTTCATGAGTATGTTTAGGATATATTCATTCTCTCATTAGTCCTTTAATGACCTGTAAACATGGCCTTTGAACAAAATAATGTTACAGTCACCATTTTCGCTCTATGTAGTGGTTTGACAACCCATTTATCACCTTGAAATTTATGTAAAATAGATTAAATAGTCTTGTATGATATTTTTATAGACTCATAATACCTCCCTACCTGATTTTAGTCCTACACTAAATTTACTTGCTCTTCAAATGAGCCTATAATACTCTTTTTTTACCATTTTTCATACAAAAATGGATCACACGTGCCACCATTCTTCTCATCTAGGTGATTATAGGAGTCATGAAGGTAATTAATATAATTTCATGGATATTTGAATCAATCTTTGGCCCTTAGACAATTGAATTCTTCCTTTGGGTCATTATAGAGGGTTTAGGCAAGGTTTAAGGCTCTTGAGGTCTTAACAATTATTCATAGCCCTGAGGGCCCAAATGCCCAAATAAATTATAGGAGTTTTTAGGAGAAAAAATTATCCCAATATCCCTTGCATATTCTCATGTATTTTCACACGTGGAGAAAATGATTCTTGGGCAACCAAGCCTCCACTCTTGAGCTCGAGAGAGAGGAATTTGTGAGAAAAAGGAGTAGGACTGATTATTTTGAGTTATCAACACTTAAATGAGGTCCAAGTCAGATTAAATTATATATTAAAGTGATATTTTTAAAAATAATGACCCATAAAACTAATTAAATCTACCTTGAGCCCTATGTCAGGGTTTACACATAGTCCTCTTTTAGCTCTAACATGTTTTTTCTTGCATTTTCTTATTTTCTCAGTGGCTCAATTATCATGGAAATATATTGACACATTGAATTCACCATATTGATACTTTAAATACTCATAATACTCCCAAAATATGCAATCTCTCTTCACATTTCATACATAGGTCTATGTATGTTCATTTAGGCCTACTAGACCTAATTAGCTTTTTAGGCTTTTCATTGCCTTCAATCACCTAACCATTCAATGATAATCCTATGGAATTTTATTAAAAACATTAATATGCATATTTTACTCTCCTTCACCTAATATTTCATGCATATGCCAACACATTTCCTTCATTCTTTCAAAACCTTCCTGTAGGTGTTCATTAGGTTTGCCTAAATTGTCTCATGAGTGTAAGTCATCTTCATTGGAACTTATAATTATTTGAATTATATTATCATGGGTTTAAAATTTTTATTGTCTCCTTGAATACCAATATCAGACATTGTTTCCCATCATACATGTCCTCTTACTCATTTTCTTGTGACAGGCTTATGTGTTTGATTTGGACTGCCTATACTGCAAATGTGGATGTAGGCTTTCTTCAACCATATATTTAGCCCTTGGGGTCATTTAAAAGTGATTAAGAGTTATTTTATGTTCAAATTGACCTTATTCCCACTCATTCACATTCTCATTATACACCAACCTCTAATCTATTGATTGGCATCAACCTATAGGTCCACATTTGGACTTATAAACTGTTAAGTTCCACTTGAATGAACCTTATCAAACTAACCTAGTATTTTCATGGTGCCAATTAGGGTTACCATTATATTATTCACTTCATTACCATTTTTAAATTCTCATATTTCCATTCAAACACTACATAACTGATCACTTTTTCAATTAGGCTTTAGACAGGAATGTAGATGCCTATTTAGGTTTTGTTTGACAATATTCTACCAAATTTGGTCTCCACAGGCCAAAGTTAGTTTCCTTGATACATTTGGATCTTCAAAAATTTTAAAAAAATTATATCATGGACTATTTAATCCTCAAAACTTCTAACACACTTCACCAACTTGACCTCTGATTTCACTACCTGTTAGGGCCTGTAGGTGGCCATTTGGGCAAAATAATAATTTTTTACTACTTGGTATCCTCTTAGTCTCAATAAATTGAATATGTAGCATGTTTTGAAATGAATAATTTATTTTAAGACACTCCTTAAATTTCATTTATTTTATATCATCATGAGTGCTATTTTCTTGTCAAGGCAAGGCATGATTGCAAGTGATGGTGTTTCTTTGAGACCTATCTATTCACCATGAACTAGAAGAGATTAAACCTCAAGATTCTAGATAATTATTAAAATGAATTTAATATACTATCATATATTTCAAGTTATATATTCACTCTCCTTGAAATAAATATGCCACTAAAAGTGACCTATAGGTCTACCGATGTGCAGGTTCACAAACCTCCTTAGATTAGGCCTGGAGAAGGATAACTATTGAAGATTGGCCTCTAAATATTTTCACTCATGGATATGGTATATCAATTTATCTTAAGATGGCATCTTCCATTTAATAGTGTGTAAAATGAAACAAAACCCTACTTAACAAGACACCTCTCAGCCATGTCTACAAACTCACATGATCTGACTGTGTATCATAGAACTCTCTCTCTTAAGGATGATTGAATAAAAGGTATTTGAAGATTATTAAGAGGTATTTATGATGTTTTTTAAGCTATTAAACATTACATTCCATTCATTTAATGCATTCAATATAATTCATGAACCCTATAACTAGACTATCTTGAACCAACCATCAAAATAATATTATTTGACAACACCTCAAACTTAAACATGAAGAAAAATAAGAGAATTTTTTTAAGGGGTTAAATAATGTTTAAAACACCATTTAAAACTATTATCACACATCCATCTGATCTCAAAAATTTGCACTTGAGGAAAACTGACTCATGGTGGGATTTTGAGTCTCTTTTATGTTCCTTAACTTCTTAACAATTTTTCATAAAGTGAAGGATCTTAACAAAACAAAAAAACACACAAAGTAGAAGGGAATTAGGGTCCCATATTATGGCCATGAAATCAAATCCCAACTTTCTCTCTCCTCAAAATCCCAAGTGAAAATCAACTGACTATTTTGGTCTACCAAGAAAGTCGATGGAGGAAAGGAGTAGTTTTTGCATTTTTTGGCTCTAAAAACCATTTCTTATATGGATTTGGACCTAAAAATGTCATAGGGACCTATGGAAGAGCTTGTACATTGTCATCCAATAGAAACCACCTCCAAAGAGATTATAAATGCTTGTTTTCTTCTAGAATCTGACTATTCTACCATTTAAAACTATTGGATAAGATGAACCAAGTGAATCTTCTACTTCCTCTAACATGTACAGATGTGGGAAAGTTTGTCAAAATGTTTCCCACCTTATTTTTCCTACAATTCTTATAATAACTCCTTCTTTAGACATTGAAAATGATGAGTGGTAGTTACAAAGAGACTTCCAACATTAGAAAATAGTTACAAAAGACTTTGGAGAAGGTGTACAGACTATAGAAGTATGATGTCATCATTTATATGTTAGATGGATTAGAAAAGTCCTTTATCTAAGAAACAAACCTTTTTATTTACCATTGGCTAGTAAGTGTCATCTCAACATTGAAATTTCAAATAAGGCTAAAGAAATAACATACCTTAATCTTGTCAAACTTACCTTAAACCTTCCAAAATACTTGAAAAACAATGTGATCCACTTACTAGTTTGCTTCCTTAGCCACTTTGGTCAGCTTTACACTATTCTAGTTCTTTGAGGGTTTACCACTTTGTCTCCTTAAGCATACTTCTTTATGGACTTGATTCTTATTTAACCTTAAATTTTACAAATTTACCTTAAACAATGATAAACACAAAATAAAGTTTTATAAGGAGTGAATTTTGATGACCAGACTAAGTGACTTGAACCTACTACTCACTAGACCATCCTAAATGACTTGTAAGCTACCAAAGGAGATACCATATCTAGCATCCTAGATCATTAATGACCATGACAAGACCTTGGTGATAACTATCAATAAAGTTAAGGTCACATACATCAAAGTTTAGAATGATTCCCATTCGTGATGGCCAAATCTTGGCTAAAAATAAGATACGATAATCAAAGAAGACAAAAATAATAAAATCAAGTTTTATACCATGTCTTCATCTAATGACCTACAAAAATTGGGTTAGTGGTTTTGAGTGTGGCCTTTGATCAATCATCTTGAAATCACATTGTTGGTAGTTTGATGAAAATATTATAAGTAGGATAAGGTCACCACTAAATTCTCCCCTATGGAGATCCAATAAAAAGTTATTTTTAAACCAATAACCTCAATTAAAACACTAGCAAAAAGTCACAAATTTTCACACTATAACTATTGAATGAGGGGCTAGGATATGGGGGCTTGGGGGTGGTAGCCCCCCAACGAGGTAAAGGGATAGTACCACTTGTGGGGTCAAGGGGTAGAATACCTTGCAAGGTCTGGGGTTAAATCCCCATACGTGCTCCCTAATTAATTTGAGGCTTATGGGATGCTTGGAATGACTTAAAATTCACCAAAAAAGGTCTTGAAATTTTCATTAAAAAAAGATAAATTTGAAGACAAACAAAGGGTAAAATTGCTACTATAGAAGGCTAGATCACTTATACACAGTCACCATAGAAAATTACACAGTCAATGTTAAATCAAAATTACTTCCAAAGAGTCAAAATCACTTCTAATAAGTCAAAATCATAGTTACAAACAAGCAGGTTTGTAAATAACTAGTAAACTGTCATGGTAACCGCATGGTTAGTTAATTCAAAATCGATTATAACACTTACAAAATTATAAAATTTGTATCAAAATTATATTTTGAAAATTCCCTAAGTTGTGATCTTGATTTGTCTTCAAAACATGATATGTTTACACTATGTTAGTCTAGAAATAATTTTAGATAGATTATTTACAGGTTAAGATAGATTAAGGTAGATTTTAGTGGTTTATAAGATTAATTTAATATATTTTAAAACTGGAGAAGAAATGAGACAATACTGATTTTACACAAAAGAATAGTCTTCTTATCAAACTGACTCTTACAAGCCATACAAAAGAGATTTTAGATGATAAATAAAATTTATTTATAAAGACAAAATAGGTGATTAGTCACAACAATTCAAATTCATAACTCAAAATATCAAAATCATGAATGATTTCCAAAATTGCAACTAGCCAAAAATGGTTTTATACTGAGATAGAAAGATATCCAAATTAGTCAAAATCCACTTTTTTCACTTACACAAAAATTAGTTTCCATAAAGAATAAAATAAAAATGGACATTAAATGGAATACTTATACAATTAAAATGCTTAACTAAGATGTATGAACACTAAAAATCAAAATCATAGATCTTCTAGTCAAAAAATCAATGGCACAAGTCAAACTATCAAGATCACCACTACAAATCATAACCACATATTTCAAGTTGAAATTTTTTAGAAATTTTATGAACAATGAAAATACCAACGACTAATGGTTAAGTTGGTGGTTTGGTCAAAACCCTAACTATCAAGTGCAATATCACCTATTCACAGTCCCTTCTCAATTTTCAAAATCACCTTTCACCTCAAGGGTGAGCTTTTCAAAGATTTGAACCATAATCCATCTTCAATCCAACCTAAAATGCAAATTCAAACACTTCAAGCACATAAGGTTAGTCCAAATGGAAGGCTCCCACTGTGGTTTCCAAATGTATTATGCAAAATCTGAGCAATTGGATCAAACAAGCACAATTTGTTCTAATCTACTCAAATTACAACATAATTATAAAAAGTTGGAACAATAAGATCATAATGCAAACAAATAAACATTCAAACCAAAATTATACCAACATTACAATCCTTTAGATAATGACTATGCTCTAAATTGATATGATTTTTGATTAATGGATTGCTTGAATTTAGACTCATACCTTGAAGTAGTAGCAATGGAGAATAACTTGACAATGAACTAAATTGATAACATGGATATTCAAAATCTCAAAGACCATGTCTTGTTATTTTAGATAACATGGATTTGAGTCACACTCAATTATGGCCTTTGAATGGAGGATGGACTATTTATATCGAGGAGGGAAGGATATTTCTAAGGAATTTAAATTTCCTTAGAACATTCTAGAGAGGAAATCTCTATAAAGTGGGAAGGTGGTAGAGTATTCTAGAGGATAGAATCCTCTAGATTCACTTTGTGAGGACTAAACAAGATTAGTAGATGATTAGATGAGGGGTTATATGAGAGTTAGTGGCTAGACTTATAGGAAAGCGTAGTAGTAGGTAGATAGGGGGTAGGTGAGAGTGAATTAAAAATTCATAAATATTAGGATAAAAAAAGGTTAATTGGTAAGTGGGATTATTTAGAAGGTAATTAATTAGACATGAGAGTTATACGGTTGATGTATGATAAGAGTGATGAAGGGGATATTAGAAAAATGATTAGATAGAGTTAGTAAAGAGGAATTAGACAAAATTAGACAGGATTAGTGATGAGATTAATAAGTTGGAGAAGGAGAGCAAATTTAGATGCATACACACTCTTTTTGAATATTATGTTAGTATACTTAGTGTATCCAACAATGGAATAAACAGAAGGAGCCTAGACTCATGGTGCTTTTGGAGAAGCCATTTCAATGATCTAAAATATGTAATTATTTTGTAAAACTACCTTAACTCTCTTTGTAATTTTGTTATGAAAATTAAGGCTTTTGATCATTGAAGAGCTTATAAATTGAAATGTTCACTTGTAGATTAATGGTGAAGTGACATTTATTTACTTAGATTTTGCATATATTGCCCAAAGTTTGTGCCTTGAATGTTCAATTCATGTGAATTCAATGTGAATAATGATTTTTTTATTTTGTTCCCATTTTAAATTTGAATGTGCTAATCAGATATGGAAGGTTTGTGTTTATAATATGGTAACTTTTCATTAACTTTATATGTCTAGACATTCTTTAAGACAGGTGCTGATTTCTCATTCACCAACTTCTACTTTGTTTTCAAACTCATGTATTCATACTTTAGCCATACATCTCTTGGATCATGATACTTGTTTGTTTCTAACTTAGCCTAGTCTTTAGACTTATGATCTTACTTTATATACTCCATGGACATGAGATAATGAAATTGAACCACATGGAGTAGTCTCAAGACTACAGGAATTGAGAGGCTCAGAACCTTAGCTGTTTTAACTTTTGAATTATGTACATATTTGAAAAGGCTCTAGATAAGTGTAACCATGCCACATGGAAAAAATTTAGCATTGCAAAGACTCAAAGCCTTAGAACCTTAGGGCCATTCAGTTATTAACTTGATTTTGAACTTCCATGGTTTTGGGCTATCAAAATCAAGCCAACTATAAAACCCTTGGATCTCAAAACCTCAGGGCCATTAAATTTTGTTTAAACCTTATGGGTTCCACATTAATGGAATTGTTCCACTTATCAAGCTCTTAAAACTGTAAAACCTTAGGACCATTAGATGATTAATAATTAATTTGAGCTTTCATGGTTTAGAGTAATGTGATTTCACCACGTGATAGTTTTTTGGGTTCATAAAATTTGAAGACAGAATCTTATGTAAAGGTTGAAAGGCTCCAGGTAACGTGATATTGACATTTGTCCTGATCCTCGCTAATAAAGGTAGGGCCCAAACATGAATACTTGTAATTCCTCTTCAATAGTCATACAAACATACAATAATTGAAGAAAGACTAGGACACGACACATTAGTTCTGTTAAATCATAAAATAATTTTGTGAGAATAATTACACAAACCCAATGTTAAAAATAAATTAAAATCATTGTTCAAGCTTTGATTTTCATAATTCATAATTATATAAAATTTAGACATTGAGGACAACCTTAGACCTTCACATATTAAAACCAATGTCATGGATGTCTAAGGCTTATAGGATATTGAATAAGGATATTCAAACAATATTGGGTCCCTATTTAAATTTTAAAATTGGGTGTGTGTGTTAGGGCATAACAAAGTCTTGGAGATATGCAAAGTAATTGAGAGTTTTTGAAGGCTTCCTTAGAGATAGTGGGTTATCGAAATGACGAATTGACTAAACAAGGTAAAGGTGTCAAGGAAAAGCACTGTCAAGTATTAATTGATTAAATTTTATTGTCTAAAATGGGTTCACTAATATATTTTACCTTATTTTGATTAATGAACCTCAATAAGATAAAACCACGTGTATTATTCATATTATATAAAATATAACAATAAACATATATCTGAATTATAAAAGGTATAAAAAGGTTTAAAATTGCACTTAATAATTATGGAAAGTACTTAGAGGGATAAGATACTTAATGTTTTATTAAACTATATAGGTTTGAAATTGAATGCAAATAATAAAAAAGGAGAAAACTAGACTATGAGTCTCTTAAATCAAGAACTAGAGTTTTGGGCACATTAATACAATAAACTCAACCTTGGGTTAGTATTATCGGATGCTAGCAACCAAACCTGATAGTTTTGTTTATGTGATTCTTGATTCTTTATTTTGGCACATGCCACTACACCTACTTCTCTTCCATCTATGTGTGTGATCCTCAGGTCTGATTACGTGTACAATACTAAAAAAATATGTCTCCTTATTTTGAAGCCCTAGCCCCACTTTTAACATTAGGTTTTGGCCTTCAAAAATGGAGATAATATAGGTTGAGCTAACCCCATACATTCTTCATTTAATAAGTAAACATTGATTACATATTCAATACTCTAAAGAGGGAAGTCAAATCACATGTATTTCTCCCCATTCGGTGTATGTGTGTAATAGTGTTGATTCAATGTATGCAACATGTGATTTAGCTTTCAACAATTGACAAATGACATATTTGCCTTGGCTTTGAGCTACTTCAAACTTGGCTAAGCCTTGTTCCTTATGATTAGTTGGTAAATTAGAGAGAAAAAGGTAGTCCCTTTGAATGTGCATAAGTGTATAAGTGTTTCCTTAATGAGTGTTAGATAGAGAAATGGGCTTAGATCTATTGTCTATTTATGTGACTATTTGGGTACTTTGTCATGCCATCAACATGTGAAATTTAATTGTCCCCTTTTTGGGATATTTTATGAATTCTAAAATTTATTATAAATCCTAAATAGAAATCAATTTTTTTTATTTTTCTAACAACAAACCCTAGCTAAATTAAACCGTTCAAAATAGCACAAAATTAGGATAAAGCCAATACACCAATTAGGGTTTTCAACAAATAAGTTTTAACCTTCAAAAATGTGAAATTGCCTTCAAACCCTAGGCATCCCAATCTGAAATATTTATTTTATTTTATGGCTAATTTATCATACAACAACACTTCATGAAACCTTCATAAATTCCTCAAAATTGAATAAATAATTATGTATAATTTATTATGATTTTTCTGAATATATTTGAGGTCCAAATGTCCTCCAAAACCCTCATAAAAATCATAAATAATAATAGAAAATTAAGAATATTTGTTTAGGCATAAATTAGCCCCAAACCCTTCTCAAAACAACCCTAGGGCAAACCACTCAAGATAGAATAATTAATTCCAACCCTAATCCACACAACATTATAATGTAGGGGTCTTAAAAAACCAATAACCAATCAACCCTTCCCCAAAATCAAGTCCCCAACCCTTGGAATGTCCTTCTTTATGAATTTGATGTTCAATGGCAGCTCCTAAGTGAAGTTTCCCCATGGAAAAATGAGGGTTTCCATCCTCAATATCTTTGCTTGAATGTTTTCATCTTCAAGTCCAAAGCTCAAGCTTTTTCATGCTTAAAACTGTTAATTTCAAATAATGATCCAACATGCCTTTCAACAAAACCCCTTAATTGATTCTATACTTCTCCCAAAGTGAAGCACCCAATTTTGGGGGAAATACCTTTGTTGATTTTTTCTTCAAATTATAAAATAATATCTTTTTATAATTTACATAAGTGGTTAAATAATCATGACCCTTAAAAAGGCCCCAACTTAAGTGAAATTATAACAATAAAGTACTTTTATAATTATTCTTTTCAAAATAAAATGTTTCCCTTCTTTTTCTCTTCTTCCCTTAGCCCTTAGAAAACTAGCTAAGGCTAGAGGTCTTCAATAATGTCATGTCCAAAAGGGGGACATGACAATCTTCCCCACCCAAAATTGCTTGTCCTCAAGCAATTGTAATATCCATGGGGTTGTCCCAACACTCCTTATGATGCATAAGCTACTTGTAACTTCTTCTCAATGAAGAGAAGCTCTAAATGGATCCCTCATACTATTATACCTATGTTTTGGGGGCTGCCCCTAAGTATAAAATGTGACATCATAGTGCTCTAATGGTTTCCCATGACCCTATGCAACCAACTCTTTCAATATCGATTTGTAAATTACGAAGCTCTTATTTTTAAGGCCCTTATGAAGTACACTATGTAGCCAAGAGTGGTAAAAATAAATGCATCCAAAAAATGGTACCTTGTTGCCCTAAATGAGAATATCTATTTGCTTGTCATTTCTTGTGTCCACCTCTAAATTCTCCTTATTGCCATACCTGTTATTGTTCGATATGAACTAGTTGTAGTCAACCTCAAAATCAGTCAACCAACCTCATTCTTATTTCACACCTATGGTTTCCCCTTCTGTAGTTTTCCATGTGAAACCAATAAAATTTGTTAACCTTTCCCAAACCATCTTCCAGTTTGGTCATTTCAAGCTCCATAAGGGCTAGTAACTTCCTCATAAGGGTTGTCATCCAATCCTTGGCCCCTAAACTCAAATGACCCCCCATCAAGAAGAGGATCATCCCAACAACAACCTTGTACTTGCTAATATATAGGTTGTATATGTGATGTAAATCCTTGAAATTACACCCAAAAGTCAACTAATTCACTATTAAGTTGACCTCCCATGTGTTCTCCATATCCACATACTTTGAGGATGCCAATATGCACACAAACATCATACACAAAGAGTTAGAGCTGCCAAAATAAAAACATTCAAAAAGTGATACCTTGTTACCCCAAATGGAAAGATCCATTTGATCTTCATTATTAATGTGCATACTAATGTGGCCACCCTTCAACAACTTCGTAGTAGCTCCTACATGCCATACTAGACTTATCCAAGCTTGTAACAAAAGAATAACATAAAATTTCTTGGGAAACATACCTTGGAAACCACCTTCAACAACTTGCCAACCCTCTTGGATGATCCTTTCCATGTGTGATATATGTTCACTCATGGGTCTCCCTTTCTTCACACCCTCATACATGTGTAGGACCAAATGTGAGTTCAAAAGGAACTCATTGTGATCAAGTGAATATTGTTGTAACATCACTTCCTCCTTCACCCTTTTTCTATGCAAGTTGTGTCCCCAAATATAAACATTTTCAAAATTTGATAATAGCTATAAAAATTTATACCTCTTACCCATGTGAAGTGGCTGCAGTAGTGTTCTAAGGTCTGATTATTTTAAATGATAAAACTCATATCTAATTGGTGCACTTTTCTTTCCTAATGCAAGTTGTACTTTGTCCAAAAAATTAATTTTTGTGGCCTCACTAGGTGGTTGGAATATTCTTACCAATTCAAAAAAAATTGAGTGCAAAAAATTAGAACTCATACATGTATTTTTTAGAATTTGAGTAGGGATATATTATGCAAAAATTCACATACTTTTCTAAGTGTTCAATTTGATGAGTTTGCCTACCTCTTTCCATTATTTCATCTTTACCAATTTCAAAATTCACCAAGCTTTTTATACAAGTTGGGTGGTGTCTACCAAGCCTGATTGGCTACTCATGTATGGGAATCACATCATTTCTTGTGATCTTTATGTCCATTCTAATTGATTTCCTTATTGATCCTACACATGAAGCAAACATATTAAAAAAAATAATAGTGTTTAGCAACACTTTTACCATCACTTCATCATGCCTTGTGAACATGATATGGCCTTTCTTTTTATGTATTAGATTTTTATTATCATGACTGTAACATGTTTTTTTACATCTTCAATCTTCCCTTTATAGTGGTTAGAATTCCCTTCATACATGCTTAAGCTACTTCCATGGTATTGGGATGCGAAGGGCACACCTTCCTAGGTAAAATACTCACTGTGGCACCAAAGTTTTTTATGGAAAGAAAACTTAAAATGTGGGGAACAACAGTGAAAGTGTTACTTACAACCCTTCCTTTGATCCTTGGATTATGGTGCTTCTTACTTATGCCCCTTTCTATGAGGGTCCAAGCTTTATCCTTTATTTCACAACATAACCCAATAACAAAATCATGCTTATAGGCTCGCCTGGATCCCACAACCATGTTAAAAACTTATCATGCCCAATCCTTAAAATTACATGGGAGAATTCCCTTCTCCAATTAGAGCTCTTCATCTCTTTCTCAATGTTGTCAATATCAATATCAACATTTTCCACTTCTGATTTTGTTGCTTCCATTGCATACTTGATTGTAGGAAAATCAACATTAGCAACCATTGCCTTCAAGTGTTCCCCCTTTTTATTTGTCATCCCCCCTTCAAAGGACCCCATTACCTTGTCCAATCTTGTGTTTCCTTTCCAAGTGTTAATTATTTCTTCCAAGCTTACTCTTGAAATCAAAATTTAGACAAAGAGAATAGTTTATGATAAGAGGCAATGCAATTTTCTTTTTGTCATGACATACCTTTCCATTATGGTTTATTTATTCATATCCAATCTTTCTTCTTGATCTTTTGATTGATCATGAAGTTGTTGAACAACCCCTCCTTGATTTACCTTTGGAAATTATAATATTTTGTTACTTTCATCTTAGTGTCTCTATTTGTAATCCCAATGGTTGCATCATAGCTTGTTGGAAACCCTCACTAGTTTGCCTTTGAATTTATAATTCTTGTGGTTCAAAAAATTTAATCATTGGCTTCCCTTTACTTAACTAAAATAACTCTTCTTTCTAATCTAAAATATCTATATTGTGAAACTCATAAATTTCACTACTTGGTTTCCCCAAAAAAATTTGATTTTTGAAGCTCATCATTCACATTACTAGGTTGCCCTTTGTGTAGTTGGAGGTTATTATTTAGCTGCCCTCAAATTTTAGACTTTTGAATCTCTATATTCACCTATATTTCAATCTTCTCTTCTTCTAAGAGAGAATTTTGAGGTCTAGGGCTTAACCCCATACACTTTGCCAAAACCTTGGGACTTATTGCCTTTAATTCCCTTTGATAAGTCTCAATGTATTGCAATAAATCATTCATGGCTTCATCCATTGTCCTCTTCTTCATCCCCACCTTTTGAAGGGGATATTTGTATTCTTCTTTTGGAATAAACCTAGGTTTCTAATCCATTGAAATCCCTTACACCCCATAGCTGGCCAAGAAATTGGTTTTGATACCACTAAAATGTCCCCTTTTCAGGATGTTTTTAGAATTTTGAAATTTATTGTAAACCCTAGATAAAAATGAGTTTTCTAATTTTTCCAACAGAAAACCCTATCTGAATTGAACCCTTCAAAAATAACACAAATTTAGGATAAACCCAATGCACCAATAGGGGTTTTCAACAAACAAGTTTTGCCCATCAAAAATATGAAATTGCCTTGAAACCCTAGGCATCCTAATCCAAATTTTTTATTTTATTTTATGGATGACTTATCATGCAACAACACTTTATGGAACCTTCATAAATTTCTCAAAATTGAATAAATAATTATGTATAATTTATTATGTATTTTTTAATATATTTGAGGTCCACATGTCCTCCAAAACCCTCATAAAAATTAGAAATATTAATAGAGAATTAAGAATATTTGTTTGGGCATAAATTAACCCCAAACACTTCTCAAAACAACCCCTGGGCAAGTTAGACAACCTGTAATAATTAATGTTAGCCCTAATCCACACATCCCTACAACATAGGGATCTTCAATAACCAACAACCAATTAGCCTTCCCCAGAATCAAATCGTCAACCCTTAGAATGTCCTTTTAAATTTGATGTTCAATGGCATCTCCTAGGTGAAGTTGCCCCATGAAAGAATGAGGGTTTTCATCCTCAATATATTTACTTGAAGGTTTTCATCTTCAAGTCCAAAGCTCAAGCTTTTTTGTGCTCAAAACTTGTAATTTCAAATAATGATCCAACGTGCCTTTTTACAAGACCCCTCAATTGCTTTTATACTTCTACCCAAGTGAAGCACCTAATTTGGAGGGAAATACCTTTGTTGATATTTTTTAAAAGTATAAAATAATATATTTTTATAATTTACTTGAGTGATTCAATACTCATGACCCTTAAAAAGGCCCCAACTTAAGTGAAATTATAACAATAAAATACTTTTACAATTATTCTTTTCAAAATCAAATGTTTCCCTTCTTTTTATTTTTTTCCCTTAGCCCTTAGGAAACTAGGCAAGGCTAAAGGTCTTTGATAGTGTCATGTCTAAAAGGGGGACATGATAGAAATGTATGCACCAATCCATATGAATGATTTGAATTTGAAATGTGATAATTGTTTGGTGCAAGACAAAATCATTAGGTTTGGATGGTACTATATCTTTGATACTATTTGAGTATGAAGATTTTATCTAGGATGCAATAATACCTATATGATGACCTTAAGATGTCTAAGTATTATAATTGACCAGTTTGACATAGATTAAGGAATTCATATAGGTAATTGATAGCAACTAGGGGATCCAGACCCATGGAAAATATGTGAATATAAGAGAATGACAAATAAGAGTAATGTATGTGTTGAAAAGGGATGAATAAGGATAGAATACATAAGTTTTGGAGATATGTACAATAATTTTGAGACTTTGAAGGCTTCCTTAGAGATTGGGTGTTATCAAAATGATGAATTGACCAAGTAAGGTAAAGGTGTCAAATACAAGCATTGTCAAACATTTTGTTAGTAGTAATTTAGTGGAAGAATATAATACAATAGATTTACACCTATGAACAATAAATGATAGAAAATAAATAATAAGAGAAGAAGACAAACATGAGATCATAAAATATATTTCTTATTCACACAAATGGCTTGCTTGTTCTTTCCCATATAATTTCATATAAATTTTTTTCCTCTTTCTCATTTGTCTCTTCCTCTCCTTATGAATATTTAACTCCTTGTTGACACCTAATATATTTATTTTCTATTTTATTGATAACAAATCCCTATACACTTACTAACACTCACTCAAACATAAACTGGTGTCTCATTCCGAGACACACAAAGGCCCTAAAAATTCAAGTTCTTACATTTTTGCTCCCTTACAAATACATTTGAGATAACTTCCTATTGACCATTTTTGATCACCATGGAAGAATAATGTTTGAATTCAATTCAGAGCTTCGAAATCACTTAATAAGCTTCTCAAAGTTTAGTTGAGATTTAACAAAAGGGGCTAAGTAAGAAAAGTAAAAGACTTAGCACATTTTTAAAGGTTGGCCTTCGCACTTTTCAGCAAAAGACTAGTTGAAATTTTTGCATGAGTAAGAGTTTACAAAGGTTTTGAAGACTTTAGAAAAATTGTTCAAGTTCTTAGGTCTTCAAAAAAATGTTGTGACTAGTCAGAAATTTTGTTGAGAACAAAATTTTTGAAGGCTAAAGGTCAAAACAGAAGTCGTAAAGCTTATAGGAAGCCTGAAGAAATCTTCACAAGAATTTTTTAAGTGTTTTACTCTTCAAAAAAAATTTGTCATGACTAGTCAGAATAATTATTGCAATAATAATTACCATAAAGGTTTAGGTCTTTGAAACAATTGTTTTGATAGAGTTCAAAACAAAAAATATGACAGTATAAAAGATGCGAAGAAGAAGAAATCTTGAATATTTTGTAGAAATTGTCTAAGTATTTTCCCCTCATAAAAAATGTTGTGCAACTAGTTGGAGCTTTTTTCCCGAACAAAATTTTTGAAGACATGGGCCTGAACAAAAGTTTCAAAAGCTAAGGCGTCAACAAAATTCATGAAAACTCAGGTCTTTGGAAAAAATATCATAGAACAAAAGTAATGAAAGTAACTTTCACGAATACTAAGGCCATGATAAAAATTGTGACATCACAGAATCTAAAGGCTTAGGTCTTTGGAACTTTTGTGAGCATGAAGATCCATGACAAAAGTCATGAATAATGCACAAGATGTGGACATAATAAGTAGAGGAAGTGGTGACCAAGTTATTAGATAATGAGGACACCAAGAAAATAGGAGAGTGCTAGTTGACACTCAATAGAGCCTAGGGAAAGAATAGACAAATAAGAAGCTACCACACATGGTCCAGTTGGCAGGCCCACTATGCAAATTTCAAAGTGAATAGAGAGGTGACATGTGGAGGCCAAATACTATGGATGGGGTTCAATGGGTTAAAGGGGTGACATAGCCAAGTAATAAAAAAGGAAGAAAATGGAATAACACCATGTTATTAGCACATAGGTTTAAAATTGACAGCCCATCTGATCACCAAAACTGTCAAAGGCAAGATTTGCATAATGGTTCATTTGTAACTCGTAGAGTGGGTAGAAAAAATGATATAATTCGGTCAAGTCATTATGGTATCATGTACATGAGCATGAGGACACCAAATGTGACTACAACCTTAAAGAGGCATGGTGGACAGTTGAACAGATATGGCCCATGGCAATCCCAAAGAGACCAAAGTGGTTGAACCACCCCTTCCATGTTTGCCACGATTGACCATGGGCATGCATACATTTTAGTCAAAGACCTTGATTGATTCCAAATCATCATTAAAAATTTTAATTTCCCCAATAGTGGGTGAGATTGAGTAATGACCCATGGGCTTCCCATTGTCTATAAAATCCTGAGTCTTACATTGTAAAAAGGTTGCCATTTATAGGCACTATAATGCTACCAAAATTTACCCTCCATGAGCCCCTTTACCACATAATCCTTGAAACTAATGAGAATTGAGTTTGCCTTTCTTCATTTTCTTACATTCTGTGTTCATTTCTTTGGTTTGTTTATCTTTGCCTATGGGTAATCCTTGCCCGTCTCACTGTTGTCCATCCCTTCACACCTCTATGTAAAACTTGGATCTCTCTTCTAGGTTATATGTTGTGTACGTTCAAGTCTATACAACCACTATTTGTGGATCATTTATTGTCCCTCTTAGCATTGTATTGTGACCTACGCCTTCATACAAATCACTTAAACAAGTGTAGTGTCTATGTTGGATATTTGTGTAATGTTTTCTCATTTTTTATAGTTGTAGTGTATTCTCTGAAGCATGTAGAGGTGCTCTTTCTAGTCTTGGTGCATCACTTGTTACATTTTAGCAACCTCCTCTCTCCCTTTCCCCCAACAGATTTTAGATTTAGAATTAGCAGTAGATTTACTTTCAAATCTTTTAGGCCTACATGTTGATCCTAAATTAGATGCACTTAGATTAGAAGGAAGTTAGCCTTCTTCATAGGTTCATCCCAAGGAGCTCAAGAGTCTCACACCTTGGGGGATGATCCCATTGTCTCACCAAACTATCTTCCAATTCAGTGGATGCAAAGTTCAAGTGACAACACTACCTAACTACTCCTATCTAATTGTTGACCATTTTTTGCCCAACAGGCCAAAAATCAGTCCCCTTATGTCCCTGCTATTTTGGGCCATTTAATTTTTTGATTTTGCATGAATGTGGTGATTTCTACAGACTCTGCAAGTTTTCTACGGACTCTGCAGGTCCATTTCTATGAACTTTGCAGAGCTTGGATTTCTAAGAACTCTATAGGTGTAGTCGTTTGGCAGATGAATAACCAATTCAGAGAGTGCAAGGTTTTACAGAGCTTCTTCGAACTCTTGTCTGAAGAAATTCATAAGGAAAATTGGCATCTTTGAACCATTGAACCATCGAACTGGTTCAATGCTTCAATTTAATGCCTTGGTTCAATGCTTCAATTCAATTGCAAAGTTTAACGCTCAATTCAAAGGGCTTGGTTCAATTCAGTGGGTTTAACGCTTTAGTTCAATCGGCTACGTTCATCAGCAGGTTCAATCAAATGGTTCATCAGCTTGGTTCAATGCATTGGTTTAACGCCTTTGTTTAATGCTTCGGTTCAATCAGATGGTTCAATCACTCAATTCACTCAGTTAGTTCAATGACTTGGTTCAGTCGAATAGTTCAACAAGCTTGGTTCAACGCTCAGTTCAAAGCCTTAGTTCAACAATCGTTTGAACCGTTGAACCGGTTCAATGGATTGGTTCAAAGGAGTGGTTCAATGCGAAAGGTTCAAGCCTCCCAAAGGACAAGTGCCCCTGCGGAGGGAAGTTCTAGGTTCAAGAGCCCTTGCGGAGGGTAGGGAACACTTCAAAGAGGCCACAAAGAAAGCCGCAAAGGTAAGTTCTTTCAAAAAAATTCTAAGGCAAAGAAAATGCCCTTTGGAAGGGTCATCTCTACTTTCCCAAAGGGCACTTTTTTAAAGGCAGTCAGCAGAGGCAAGGAAGAAATCCTTCAGACTTTTTGTCTAAAGGAATTCCTTCAAATAAAAATTCCAAAAGAGTTTGGAGAAGCTGCAGCCAAAGAGCCCGAAAGGAAATTTTTGAAGGCAAAGTCACAAGGCAATTCTTGCAGATTTTTTGTCCACGAGAAAAACCCTGAAGCAAGAAAGTCTGTGGAAAAAGCTTGCGGGGAAAAAGGCCGAAGCAAAAAGCTGAAGGAAAAGGCCCAAAGGAATTTGCCAAGGACGGTGACATCCCAGAAGCTGTTAATTTTAAGAAGATAGACTAGTTGTTGGTTTTCAAACTGTGATGGGCCCATGAATGTTAAATTTTACACCAAGAAAAGCAAGGGCGTGGAAGGTGCCAAGTGGCAAATGTGAAAGGATTTGACATGCTTTTCTAGGAGCAATGAAACGTGCCACGTGTCCCTTGCAAAGCTCAGTGAAAGTCAACAGGTGTCAACATTTGTGGTCTCTCCTTTTTGTCCTGCGAGAACTGTGGTGGGCCTTGTATGAATCGCTAAAGAAAGTAGAAGCTGACATGTGTCCTCTTTTGTAGGACCTTGAAAGGGTGCCTAAAGCTTCTATGAGTCAAGCGGATGCTGCCACGTGTCCTGCCTATTTCACAGCGGAATGCGCCACATGTCACTTATTTAAAATCAGTAGAAAGTGGCCAAGGCAAATAGGAAGAGCCTGAAGAATGCAATGACCCGCCACAAGAAGCCAAAAAGAGAGAAACTAAGATGAGACAAAGTGCAAGAAAAGACAAAGTAGTTCAAGTGGCAAAGGGGAGGCAAGTTATTGCCAGATGGTCATCAAACGATGCAAACAGTGAGCAGCGCGACATGCTTTCTCCATTTGGCATTTATGAGGAGACAAACTATAGTCTATTTTCAGGATAAGAGGCACATCCTGTGCTCTCGAATGCCAAAGTCAAGATTAGTGATTACACATCATGGTTCTAGCAGGCCTCTTCTAAAAGAATGACATCAGCAACAGTGACTTCCTCTTCCCGATGCTCTCAGCGCACATGGGCCAACTTAAAAAAGAGTGCCAAAGTCTTTCCTAAGAAGCGCCAAGCTCTCTTCCTTTTTCTATATATTGTAAATTTCTCATTTGAGAAGGATCCAATCTCTCAGCCTTAAGGCAAAACTCTGCCCAAAAATCTCTCGAGCTTGTAAGGCAGAGCTCTGCCAGATTTTACCTTGAATCAGGACTTAGCATTTTTACTTCTATCTGGAATTGCACTTTAAAGTATATGTCTATGTTCTTATTTTGTGTTAAGTCATTTTCTTTCTTGCTTCTCACAGATTGATTACAACATGTCTAGTGCAATGTGAAGTCTCTTTTCTGCAGGTCTGCCAGAAGTGTTCTTGGGGGAGTGTAGGTACCTGTGAATAGGCTGCCATAAGTGTGTCTGAGGACACCTCTAGTAGTTTTTTCCTCCCTGTATTTCCATAGACCCCTATCTGACTATAACAGAAGACTTTCCCATGTTAGATGAAGTGTATGGGTGCTTTTTCTTGGTGAAAAGTGTATGTCTGGGCTGAGTGGATCAACCTTTTTTGGTGTATCACCTTTTTATTTTTAGGCTTAGGTTTTATTTTCAGCATCTCTCTCTTCCTTTTCATCCCCCCCTTTGTTACTTTTATTTGTTAGCAGTAGGAGAAACCAAGGCCTAAAAGATACATCAGAAGGAGCTAGCCCTTATTTAGAGACTCTCCCCTCTAGCTTCACTAGTCCCACAAGCGAGAGGGGAGTTTCCATTATTGCGTGTGGAAGGGCGGGAGCTAGGCATCCTACCCCCAGGTGCAATCCACTATGTCAACAGTTTTTGGCATGCCCGGTGGGACCAACTAGGACAAGTTGTGTCTAAAGAGTTGAAGATTTTTTGGTGTGTTCTTCAACCAACCAGCCTTTGGAGGCTTTTGCATCAACACCAATGGCGACTCTGAGTTGAATCAGCTGGTTAAGCAGTCCATGTGCCATTAAGAAAATCTTATTTTTTGTATGTATAATCCCTTTGCCCAGCATCATGGGCATTTTATTCCTTCATGTGACTTTGATCAAGCTCAAGATATTCAAGGAATCACCCCAAGCAGCTCTCCTAGTTGCCCTTCAACAATAAGGGAAGTGGTGTTGGAGTTTGAGAAGCAGGTAATCGAGATCGACAGACTGGATGAGCAGTATGGATATCAACAAGAGCTGATGTACAAAGAGGTGTGTTTGTTCAGGCAAGCTCAGGCCTTGCAATCCATGGAGGAGGAGGTAGCAATATGGAGGAATCCATTCATTCAAGGCAATCAGCCTTGCATGCTCCCTCCTATCCTAAAGAAAGCCTCCTCTCGTGCACCAAATCCTTTCTACCAGATGGCACTTGCTCATTTTGGCTCATCTGATGCATCAATCAACCCTGCTCTTGACCTCATGCGCCTAGCCTTTAAGCATCAAAGGGAACTGGAACAACCTCCCATGGAGATGAACCTTCTAAACTCCTTAGATCATGAATCTTCTTTTGGGGGGAACTTCTTAAACCATCACATCTCTCTCGAAACTGCTCCTACCCATCTCTATGATGATTCCTATGAGCTCCAAGAAAGACTCTTTCAGGATAATCTAGCCAAGCAAACTGAGGATTTAGAGGCTAAGATGAGACTACTTCATGAAAGAGAGATGGAACTTTTAGACCTTGTGGAGGAGCCCCAAGACCTTGGAGAAAACAAATTTGTTGCTTGTTCACAGGAGCAAAATTCCAATTTTGAGATCCTTGACTGGAAGAAAATAGTAGAATCATGGGGCAGGAAGGAGGAGAAGAAAGGTTTTGCTCAAAAACTTGAAGAAGATGAGGTTGCTCCTACTCATGATGATGTTGGTGACCTCTAAAAAAGGTTCTTCCAAGAGGATATGGTCAGAAGAATTACATAGTTGGAATCCAGAGAGAGATTCCTCAGCCAATGTGTGATGGACAGTTCAAACCCAATAACACATTCCATGTCTGAACACACCCCACCTACACACCTCTAAGAGAGCTATCAAGCCACACCTGATATTGATGAAGTACTAGCCAGATGGAAGGAGGATCATCATTCGATTTTAGCTTAAGGACTGCCTCCTCTTCCACATGGTTTTCCCACTTCACCCCTTCTCAAGGAGGAACCTGTTCTACAGGAGGCGAGTGAGGAGTAGAAGATCCAAGCTACAGTTTCCCAAGAGGCTATCATGAATGACAACGAAGAAGAAATCATCATCAATGCCCCTTGTGAAGACTTCATCAGCAATGGAGAAGACACAGGTCACACATAAATGTAGATGTTCCAATAATATGAAGAGGAACTTAAGCATGGTGAGCTCTCTCCCCCTTTGTTTGATGAACTTCCTTGTTGCTTCAATGAGGAGCATGACTATGTTGAGGAACCTAAGTTGGAGGAGGACCAGATGGATATCTTTGAACATCTAGAAATTCTGGTCTTTGAGGAGGAAAATGAGAGGCTAGTCTTCCTTGAGGAAAGCCTTGAAGAAGAGAGCTTTGAATAGAGAGGTGATGTTATGTGGGATGAGCAATCAATTTGTGATTCCATTTCAGACATCACAACAGTCGCCATTCTTCAAGAAGACCAAGAGGAAGCAGAGGATGAGTTTGACAGGATCTCCAATGAAGCAGAAGGAAAAGGGTCAAACCATGATGCATTGCAGAGGGACTGTGCAGATCAAAGGGCTTATGGTGATGAGCCAATAGCCATTGATTTCTTGGTGAAATGCACCAGCATGAAGCACCAACATTCAACAAGCTTCCAGGAGCAAAAGGAATACATGTATGTTGGAAGCATGTTTAAATCTGATCCACTCGGATACCAGCCAATCCAGGTGGCAGGCAAGAGGAGCAGGTCACCAAATCTCATTTTCATTTAGCCACTTGTCTGGCACCATAAGTCTTCTTGCCAGGAAGGGGACTTAAGAAGTTTTCCCTTTGATCTAGGAGGGAAGCATATATTCCTGGTTGGCTGTATATAGTAGTTTGCTTTCAGTTTCTTTTCCTGCTTTCCCTAAGTGCAGTTTGCATAAGTAGTGTTTTTAGCCTTGTGTGTGTTTTCCTTGTGTATGGGGTAAAAGGCTTCATGTTTGATTTTTGGATATTTTTGGGGTTGTTGCTAACTTTGTTCAAGCTGCATCTGACTCCGTGCTGTGCCCAATGGACTTCAAGGCAACTGGTCTTTAAGCATAACAAGCATGCTTCCCCTGGGAGTCGCCAATTTGTTGACCATTTTTTGCCCAACAGGCCAAAAATTGGTCCCCTTCTATCCCTACTATTCTAGGCCATTTTATTTTTTGATTTTGCATGAATCTGGTGATTTTTATGGACTCTGCAAGTTTTCTATGGAGTCTGCAAGTCTATTTCTATGGACTCTGCAGAGCTTGGATTTCTAAGAACTCTGCAGGTGTAGTCGTTTGGCAGATGAAGAACCAGTTCAGAGAGTGCAAGGTTTTATAGAGCTTCTTTGAACTCTTGTCTGAAGAAATTCACAAGGAAAATTGGCATCTTTGAACCGTTGAACCATTGAACCGGTTCAATGCTTTAGTTTAATGCCTTGGTTCAACTGCAAAGTTCAACGCTTAGTTCAAAGGGCTTGGTTCAATTCAATGGGTTCAATTCTTTGGTTCAATGTTTTAGTTCAATTGGGTAATTGCATCGACAGGTTCAGTCAAATGGTTCATCGACTTGGTTCAATGTGTTGGTTCAACGCCTTGGTTTAATGCTTTAGTTCAATCAGATGGTTCAATCACTCGATTCACTCAGTCGATTCAATGACTTGGTTCAGTCAGATGGTTCAACGAGCTTGGTTCAATGCTCAATTTAAAGCCTTGGTTCAATAATCATTTAAACCATTAAACCAGTTCAATGGATTGGTTCAACAGTTGGTTCAAAGGAGCGGTTCAATGCGAAAGGTTTAAGCCTCTTGAAGGACAAGTGCCCCTGCGGAGGGCAGTTCCAGGTTTAAGAGCCCTTGCAGAGGGCAGGGAACACTTCAAAGAGGCCACAAAGAAAGCCGTGAAGGTAAGTTCTTTCAAAAAAATTCTAAGGCAAAGAAAATGCCCTTCAGAAGGGTCATTTTTAACTTTCCTGAAGGGCACTTTTTTGAAGGTAGTCAATAGAGGCAAGGAAGAAATCCTTCGGACAATTTGTCCAAAGGAATTCCTTCGAACAAAAAGTCTGAAGGAATTTGGAGAAGCTGCAGCCAAAGAGCCCGAAAGGAAATTTCCAAAGGCAAAGTCACAAGGTAATTCTTGCAGACTTTTTGTCCATGGGAAAAAGCCTGAAGCAAGAAAGTCCATGGAAAAAGCCCACGGGGAAAAAGTTTGAAGCAGAAAGCCGAAGGAAAAGGCCTGAAGTAATTTTCCAATGATGGTGACGTCCCAGAAGTCGTCAATTTTAAGAATATAGACTAGTCATTGGTTTTCAAACTGTGACAGGCCCGCAAACGTTATATTTTACACCAGGAAAAGCAAGGGCGCGGAAGGTGCCAAGTGGTAAACACAGAAGGATGGAACGTGCCACGTGTCCCTTGCAAAGCTTGATGGAAGCTAATAGGTGTCAACATCCGCGGTCTCTCCATTTTATCCCATGAGAACTGTGGTGAACCCATATGAATCGATAAAGGAAGTAGAAGCCAACATGTGTCCTCTTCTGTGGGACCTTCAAAGGGTGCCTAAAGCTTCTATGAGTCAAGCGGATGCTGCCACGTGTCCTGCCCGTTTAACAGTGGTACGTGCCACATGTCACTTATTTGAAATCGACGAAAAGTGGCCAAGGCAAGGAGGATGAGCCTGAAGAACACATTGACCTGCCAAAAGAAGCCAGAAAGAGAGAAACCAGGATGAGACTAAGTGCAGGGAAAGACAAAGCAGTTCAAGTGGCAAAGGGGAGGCAAGTTATTGCCAGATGGTCATCAAATGGCACAAATAGTGAGTGGCATGGCATGCTTCTCCATTTGGAATTTATGAGGAGACAAACCGTAGTCTATTTGCAGGATAAGAGGCATAGCCCATGCTCTCAAACGCCAAAGTCAAGATCGGTGATTACACAACATGGTTCCAACAGGCCTCTTCTAGAAGAATGACATCAGCAACAGTGAATGCCTCTTCCTGATGCTCTCAGCGCACATGGGCCAGCTTGCAAAAAGAGTGCCAAAGTCTTTCCCAGGAAGCACCAAGCTCTCTTCCTTTTTCTATATATTGTAAATTTCTCATTTGAGAAGGATCCAATCTCTTAGCCTTAAGGCAAAACTTTGCCCAAAAATCTCTCGAGATTGTAAGGCAGAGCTCTGCCATATTTTACCTTGAATCAGGACTTAGCATTTTTACCTCTATCTGGACTTGCACTTTAAAGTATATGTCTGTGTTCTTCTTTTGTGTTAAGTCATTGTCTTTCATGCTTCTCACAGATCGATTACAACATGTCTAGTGCATTGTGAAGTCTCTTTTCTGTAGGTCTGCCAGAAGTGTTCTTAGGGGAGTGTAGGTGCCTGTGAATAGGCTACCATAAGTTTGTCTAAGGACACCTTTGGTAGTTTCTTCCTTCCTGTATTTCCACATACCCCTAGCTGACTGTAACATAAGAGTTTCCCACGTCAGATGAAGTGTATGGGCGCTTCTTCCTGGTGAAAAGTGTATGTTTGGGCTGAGTGGGTCAACCTTTTCTAGTGTATCACCTTTTTTTTTTAGGCTTAGGTTCTGTTTTCAGCATCTCTCTCTCCCTTTTCATCTGCCCCCCTTTTTTACATTTTTTTGTTAGCAGTAGGAGAAATCAGGGCCTAAAAGATACATCAGATGGAGCTAGCCCTTATCTAGAGACTCTCCCCTCCAGCTTCGCCGGTCCCACAGGCGAGAGGGGAGTTTCCATTGTTGCATGTGGAAGGGTGGGAGCTAGGCGTCCTGCCCCTGGGTGCAATCCACTACGTCAACACTAATATTTACGGCCTCTAGTCAGAGTCCCCACTCTTCTACATCTAACTACTCTAAACAACCTCATCTATAGTTATAATTTTGCAGAACTATAAACCCTTTATTTTCTTTGGACCTATTCAAATTTGAACCACCTATTACATATAAAGACTTGTCTTTTGCTATAGCCACCCACTAATATTTAAATGCCATTTCAATAATAATTTTTTTTTAACCTCTTGTATATGCTTCCTTACCTGATCATTCTCATAATGATTTTAAAGATACACATGGTAAATGTAATCACAAAAAAAACATGCCATATTGTTTTCTTTTTATAGAACTATCATGATATTATGTTTAAAAATGAAAACCTACAATCTCCATAAATATCTGTCCCCATGCCTCATGTTACTTACCTGACCATCTACCTTATTATATTTTGAGAAAACCCTGATAGAGAGGTGGATGTGGTTGATAGTTTCAATAAAGACTAGGTGTCAAAACAGAGGCTCGACTCCTTATTGACATTATCACCCTTAACATCCTTTTCAACTTTCATCTGTGCTCGTCCAACTTCCAATGACCTTTAAAAGAAGAACTTTTACACTGAAACCAAATTTTAATAAGCTACAATTATTGAAATAACTTGCATTTGAAGTTAATGTAAATTTGCAATGAAATTATCCCCATAAAATACACCAATAAACTAAGAAAAATAAAATAAAAACCTCTATTTTCTATGGTGAAAACCAAAACTTTACATAAAAGTCAAATTTCAATCCATCCTAGAAGATTTGGATGCAAAGGAACCAATTCAAATCTTGTAGATAATCAAAACAACTTAAATATAGTAATTTAGTGGAAAAATACAAATAATAGATTTGCACCTATGAACAATATATGATGAAAAGAAAATAGCAAGAGAAGGAGACAAACATGAGACCATAAAAGATATTTATTATTCACACAAATGGCCTACTTGTTATTCCCTGTACAATTGCCTATAAATGCTTTTCCTCTTCCTCACTTGGCTCTTCTTGTGGCTATTTGACTCCTTGTTGACACCTAATATATATTTTATCTCTTTTATTAATAATAAGTCCCTATACACTTGCTAACACAAATATTGATTAAATTCCAATGTATACAATGAGCTCACCAGTATATCTTACCTTATTTTTATTAACGAACCTTAATAAGATAGAACCACATGTAATATTTAAATTGTATTGAATGTAACAATAAACATATATTTGCAATGTAAAAGATAGAAAATGATTTAACACTTAAACTCACTAATTATGGAATGTACTAAGAGGGATAAGATACTTAGTTTTTTATTGAATTGTGTGGGTCTGAGACTGAATGCAATAAGTAAAAAAGGGGAAAACTGGACTATGAGTCTCTCAGATTAGGAACTAGAGTTTTGGGCATGTCTATATAGTAACCTTAGCCTCAAGTGAGTACTGTTTGATGCTAGCAACCAAACCAAATGGTTTTGTTTGTGTGATTTTTCTATCTGTGTGTGTGATCTTGAGGTTTGACTGTGTGCACAATGATATAAAATATGTATTTTTATCTTGAAACCCTAGATCCATTTTTGACACTAGTTTTTTCCTTTCAAAAAAGGAAAGAAGATGGGTTGAACTAACCCCAAACACTCTTCATTGAATGGCTGAGTGTTGCCTACATATCTAATAATCCAAAGAGGTAAGTCAAACCATATGTAGTTCTCCTTATTAGGTGTATGTGTGCAATAGTCTTCGTTCAATGTATGCAACATGTGATCTAGCTTTCAAAGATTAACAAATAACAACTTTTATTTGGCCTTGAGGTGCTTCAGACTTGGATAAGACCTACTCCTTATGACTTATTGGTAAATTGGAGAGGATAGGGTAGTCCCTTTGAATGTGAAGAAATGTATATGTGTTTCCTAGATGAGTGTTAGATAGGGAAATAGGTTTAGACCTATTGTCTATTTATATGTGACTATTTGAGTACTTTCTCATGCCATTGACATGCGAAATGTACACACTGACCCATATGAATGATTTGAATTATAAATGTGACTATTGCTTGGTACAAGACAAAATTGTTAGGTTTGGACGGTACTATAGTTTTGATATTGTTTGAGTATGACGGTTCTATCTAGGAGACAGGAATACCGATATGATGATCTCAAGATGTATGAGTATAATAATTGACTGGTTTGACATAGATTAGAGAATTCCTATAGGTAATTGATAACAACTAAGGAGGGTCAAACCCATGGAAAATATGTGAATGTACGAGAATGGTAAATAAGAGTCATCTATGTACACAAAAGTTCTTTAAGATGAAGGTAGATCAAAACTAACATTGCCAAGTATCTAATACTATACTGTAGTGTCTACAAAAACTAAGTCTATGGATTTTCTTAATGTTTATCACTAAGATAATCTATGTTGGCAAGAGTCGATGGAGATCAACATTTTACGTCTCAGGGAAGCTTGTGTAGTTTGGGAGGGAGCATATAAGTTGTAAAAAAGAACAAAATTACCACTTTGAAGCACACCATCATTGTTCTTGCAACTGAGAACCGAGATGCAAATCCAAAAATATTAGGATTAGATAATATAATAAGTAATAATGTCTTTATATTATAGTCTTCCAACGACTTTTCGTGAGCAACCACCAAGTTGTCTCAAGCAAGATATTTTATGTTTTTAGACTAGATCATCCATAACATTTCAATATATTAGAATCTTTTGGTTCCTTCTTTATGTATTTTTTAGGCCAAGATAATTATATGCTTTTGGAAATTTGTTTCACCCCTTTGCCCTGAGTTTTGTTATACTTAAATTTTATCACAAATAGTTTAGTGTAAACAAACTTTTACTGTGTTATATATTTTCGTTCAACTTGTAGATACTACAACACTCCATAACACTTATTTGTTTGCATATGCATATTGGTGAAAACAATGCCTAACAAATATATACAAATGACTAATGATCATCATATATATATATATATTTGAAAAATATCAATAGATATCAATGTAACTTATTACTTTCTTTAGTTTTTTTTTGTTAAATGGTGATAGATAAGCTCAATCTAGCTACACTACTACATTATATTCGAAAAATCGTTTTGAAAAAAAAGGGCTCCAAACTCCATCGTATGCCTAAGATATCACAATTTTAAGAAAACTACCTTATACTGGTTAAATAAACATTAAATTTAAAATTGTTCATTAATTGTCATGCACTCACAAACATTACAACACTATCACTCTCAGGTAAGATTGGTATTTCAACTCAACCCCACCTCTCAATTTAAAATTTGTTGACAACCTCTTTTAAGGCACTGTCCAATGCAATTTTTTAATTTAAGATTATCATGTTTCTATTATTTGCATTCTTATAAATATTGTAATTCCTTATATTTTTATATATTTATTAATGAAACGCATCAATATAACTATTATTGTTCAGAAAATAATAATATACAATAGTTAAAACAATAAGGTAGTTGGAAGAATCAAGGCCCCACGCTGCATCCCAAAGTAAAACTCTGATTCAATAATAGAAAATCTTAGCAAAGTACAAATTAGAGCAACTAAAAAAAGATAATACAAATAGAAACAAAATCCCAATACTTCTTCGAAGAACGCAAGGTAGGATTATTCCTACCGAAAATTTCCTCTGTGTATTGATGAAATCATTTCCTCTTTGTTGTCATATTTAATACTTAAAACTATAAAAAAATAAGAAGTCAAAACCTCTTGATTTTGTTCTTTTTCACACTCAAAAGCTTTAGAACATTGTATATTATATATATATATTTAAATAAACATATATTAGAAGAATATACGTATGCAATTGTTTTTTTAACAGTGTGACCACATTCTGCTCGGCGGAAAGTTTACCTTTGCCAGGCCACAGCACTTGTTCACGTTAACATTTTTAAATGCTATATACCCTTTTCAAAAGTATCGGCCACCTCAACTTGTGATGCGAAATTTCTATTTCTGTAAACCAGTAAAACATTCGTAGCTTTATTAGTTTTAAACAACACTTAGACTACGGAGGAAGCAGCAGCAGGAGGAGCCGGAGCGAACTCAAGAGTGTTGCGTGCACTTCTATATTCCGGTATTATCTCTGAACTCCTTTCTGTAATAATTTGAACTTTTCCACCATACAACACCCGTTTTTAGATCAACACAATTTTATTTGGGTTCCTCTTGCTCTGTTGTGGGGTGAATCACATCAATTTCTTGCTCTCTTTTTTCCATTCTTGGTCTCCACCATAGTGCACATCGCGCGAAAGAAACTTGGTGCCGTGCAACTATTCATGGAGGTATTATTGACGGTAAAAATAGAACGTTTTTTTCATTTTTTTTGTTATTTTTTTCTGCCAGCATGGGTTACAGGAAAGATTATGGAGCTTCAACCAAAATATAGTAAGGTGACACACCACTTTCGTATTTGGTGCCTTTTTTGGTGCGGGGAGGGAGCTTTCTTTCTAAGGCAGTTTTGAGGTTGTTGGCATTTGGTTGGTGAATTGTGGGGAGTTTGGTAGCCTAGGTTAATGTATTTTTGCTCACATTGCTTACCCATTTGGGCTTTTCTTAGTTATGTCCCTGCAGTTGTTGTTTCAGCTGCAAGTCAAGTCACATCTTAGGTCTGTTGGGGTGGGGCATTGTTTGCTTGAACTTTGTTTTTGTATAGATGTTTTGGGACTGATGTTAGTCTGACACTACACCGTACGGAAATGGAAACTGTAAGTTATCTTGCTCTTAGCCTTTTTTTCTGTGTTCTTTTCGTTAGGACCTCATTGCCATTGCTCCTTTGAGAAATTTTCGTTAGGACCTCATTGCCATTGCTCCTTTGAGAAAGCCTGAGACTTACGATACCCACATCAAAAACCACTTTGCTTCTTTCCAAAAGATTGACTTTAAGGACACCCACATAAAAGTCATACTGGTTAATTTATTTAAAACACACGGAGAGACAAAAGTAGGGCCACAAACCCAAGCAAGAATAACAGGAATTGCATAGCATGCTCGAATGGCCACTTGGTATCAGAAAATGCATATATCCAATGGCTCCAGACATTGCTTGCCACATAAAATTGGTATTATAGTTTTGCACTTATCTACTGCCAATTGACCCCTGATCACTAAATCAGAAAGTCAATCCTCTTGTCATTTGACTCTGCAGACTGTTTGGCTATTTTTGCTGTATTCAGGGTAAATGGTCAGTAACAGGTGTATTGTCCAATGTAGTCATTGCTTATTGAACATCATTGACATAGAATGGAATAGAGAAGAAGTAATCACAAGCAGATGGCTGGTAATGTTTTAGAATATTGTTATAAGGAATTGCTTAATGCATCAATGCATATATGCAAATATGCACATGTTTTTTTTGAAAGATTTAAGGATGCTTGTGCTAAAATAAGGTATAGCAAAGCAGAGGTAATATGTTGTTTTCCTGCATGGGTGGAGTCTAAGAGCATCTGCAAGAACTTTTTATTAGAGTTTGATTATTGGGTGTCTCGTGTTAAACTAGAAGTAAGAAATATCCATTCTTTTAGAACAATTGGATGTAACATCAAGCAAGTAAAAACAAAGCAATTTGAGAAAGATGTACTAAATTTACATGTTTTTGTTTTGTGACTAGTTGAAGAAATATGATATCTTTCTTAGTAAGGTACCATGGTTGTGATAAAAATAATATTAGATTCATGTGCATTTGGTCTTGAAAATTAAGCAACTTAGTCTGTACTTGCTATCTATGTGCTTCATCAATGAATTTGAATTGGATCAGTTTGCATAGGTATTATGGACTTAAAGTTACCTTTATATGAGTTTATATGCTAAATTTCTGTGGGTGATTATTTGAGTTTACGTGGTTGCATGTTTCCATCCTTGATCTTTCTTCCCAAGGTGTATTGGAAAGAAATCTGATCAAAATTTAGGGTCTATCTCATAGACTGTTAGATGTGTTATCCATTGATTCAATTTTTTCTTGCCCTTTACACCATTAATTTCAGTATTATGTAAATGAATATTAAAGACGTATGTGATCTTATTGATACATTTAGGTGTCTCCTCAAGTCAATGAAGATTGAAGGCTTCAGAGGTTGCCTGTGCACTGCTAAAGATTGAAAAATTATGTTGACCCTTGACCCCTTTTAATGCGGCAAAACCATTACTTATGCAGGAAAAATGTGCAAAGAAGCATGTGTCCTTGGCAGCAAAGCTTTTCATGCTTTTATTGCTAGGATTAAGTGGAATATGCACGTGCTTTATAAACATTGATCAGAAGATCTCAATCAGGAAATCAAGAAGTTTATTTTCTCCAGACGGAAAAGGAAATTTAAAAACATGCCACCTCCAAACTGATCACAGCATTCCCACTCATTACCCTCAACCAGCTTTGTACAATAGGTATTGCAATGTTATTTCTGTGAAGTTTGAAGTGTTCACTTCATTTAATATTTTTGTGGTTTAATTTTAAGGAAACAATTGATGGTGTTTTTGTTATTATTTTATTTCCAGAAAAGAATGCTTTTGTACTCCAGTGCACAATTTTGTTATTTTATCCATGCAAAGATCGGGAAGTGGGTGGTTTGAGACACTCCTGAACAGCCATCCGAACATTAGTTCACATGGAGAAGTTTTTGTAGACGAGACAAAGAGAGAGAACTTTAGTTCCATTAAAAAGATACTTGACACAATATATAATCTTGAGTGGACAAGTAGTGCTTCTAAGAAAGAATGCACTGCAGCTGTTGGATTTAAATGGATGCTAAATCAGGTGGGCAAACCTTTTTATCTTATCAGAATTCTGTTTTTTTATTTTTTCTGTTCCCTTAATTGAATAATTCTAATCTTTAACCAGATGGCTCGATGCTGTATGGAATATTTATATCATATATGTTATTTCAATGCCTACGTGTTCTTCTAACTCTAAAAGACCTTAACTATATGTTTCCTCCTTTTTTTCTCTTGGCACTGTATCTGAAAGTATGTTTTTATGATGTGTATCAACATTTAGAAAAGGAAAAGGAAATTGGGGCATACCTGCATCCATCACACACACCGCTATACCAATACATAAGAATGGTTTGGGCTCTTGCACACTGGAAGTAATGAATTGCAAAAAATCTTGTTAGCATTACAATTGACAAACTGTATGACGAAATTGCTTAGTGTTGAGCACAGGCCAATACTAAGAGTGGGGGGTGAATCAATATTATATATATATATATATATATATATATATTTTATAACACTTAATCACGTATTCTAATTAAGATATTCAAAGCAATCAAATTACAACACAAGATAACACAATGCAAAGTGACACCAGATATACGTGGAAACCCTTTTGAGAGAAAACCATGGAGAAATCTTTCTCAATATAAATATTCGTAGGCACCAACCTACTGGAGCACCAATTCCAAATACAATTTTGTAGGCACCAACCTATAGGAGCACCAACCCCTTTTGCTGAGCACCAACTTAGCAAGAGACACCAATATCTTCAAAACAAAGGCACCAACCTTCTCACAAGAACCACTCTTCTATCTCTGATTTGTTGCTAACACAACGGATGATAGAACACTGCTTTATCTCCTTTCGATTCGATCTACACTTGAGTGTTTTTGCTGCTATGCTCTGCCTTATACTTGCTGGTTTTTCCTTTCAATATTCTCACAAAATTCTGCTTTCAAATATTTTTGCTCTTCTTTTATTTCTTCCACTTTTGAACTTACAAATTTGCCACTCGCTATGCACTTATTTATAACTCACGAAAAGCCACAAATTAAGGTTGTGACTCTTGAAACGAAAAGGTCCATTCGAACGGTCACAACTCCTCCAAATTAGGTCGGCCAAGGTTGGGGACCATTTTAGCCTTAAAAACTGCCTTGAAACCTTCGCCATAATTATATTTTAAGCCCATTAGACATTGTCAATTTATCTTTGATTCCACGCAAAGATACGACCGTTATTTGCACAATTAATTACCTCAATCAAATTAAATATTATTTATTTAATTTAATTCTTGTATCGAAATACTTTGCCATCAATCAAATTCACGATTACCCTTTGACATCAATGACAATATTTCCAACAATCTCCCCCTTTGTCATTGATGACAACCACGCACTGAATCTACTCCCCCTTGCTGTACTGTTACTTCTGTCAGAGATCTTTTTTGTAGCTCCCCCTTTCTGTGACTACCTTTTTCCGCACTTCTCTCCCTTTGACATCAATGGCAAAGGGACTACCCAGGAGCTAGATAATGTAATGCTTAGCTCCCCCTTAATCAATACTTCCCTTCAGGGGTAGGAAGCAAAAAAGATTACTCCCAACTTCTCATGTAGGTATTCAAATGTGTCCTTTGGAAGTGGCTTGGTAAAATTGTCCGCTATCTGCTCTATGGTGGCAATATATTCCAAATTTACTTGCTATTTTGCAACTTGCTCTCTTAGAAAATGGTATCTGATTGGAATATGCTTTGTTCTGGAATGCATCACTGGATTCTTTGAGATGCTGATAGCATTGGTATTGTCACAATATATTGAAATTGGATGATCATATTCTAATTTGATGTCTTTGAGGGTCTGCTTCATCCAAAGAATCTGAGTGCAACACAATACTGCTGCTATGTACTTTGCCTCTACTGTGGATAAGGAAACTGAATTCTGATTTTTACTTAGCCAAGGCACTAGGCTATCTCCAAGGAAAAATGCTCCTCCGCTTGTGCTTTTTATGTCATCTAGGCATCCTGCCCAGTCTGAGTCTGTATATGCTACCAAAGTGAAATCCTTCCCTGTAGGATACCACAATCCATAGTCCAGGGTTCTCTTTAGATATCTGAATATCCGCTTCACCGCTTGCACATGTGTTTCTTTAGGAGCTGCTTGATAGCGTGCTACCATGCCCACTACTTGCATGATATCCAGCCTGGATGCCGTTATGTACGAAAGACTGCCAATCATTGATCTGTAGAGGGATTGATCTGTATTCGTCTATTCATCATCCTTACTCAACTTGTTTTTTGTAGCCATAGGCATGCCAACCGGTGCACAATTTTCCATTCCAAATTTATTCAACATTTCTTTAGCATACTTGGTTTGGGAGATGAATATTCCTTTACTAGACTGAGATATTTGCAATCCAAGAAAGAATGATAGCTCGTCAAGCATGGACATCCCAAATTCCTTCTGCATGTCTTCGACGAATCCTTTGGACAGCTTCTCACTATCTCCTCCAAAGATTATATCATCAACATAAACTACAACAATTAACTAATGCTCACCTTTAGTTTTGATGTATAAATTGCTGTCAGCAAATCCTCTCTTGAATCCCTAGTCTTGTAGATACTTCTCAAGTCTTGAATACCAAGCTCTGGGGCCTTGCTTCAATCCATACAAGTCTTTCTTCAATTTGCTTACATATTTTCTATCTTCTGATAGAAGAAATCCTTTTGGCTGCTCGATGTACACTTCCTCTTCTAATTTACCATTTTGAAAAACAGATTTTACATCCATTTGATATACCTTGAAGTTCTTGAAAACAACATAGGCAAGAAACATTTTGATTGCCTCTAATCTTGCCACAGGAGCGAAGGTTTGTTTAAAGTCTATACCTTCGATTTGAGCATATCCTTTGCATACCAATCTATTCTTGTTTCACATCACTTGACCATCAATCATTTAGTTTGTTCTTGTATACCCATTTGGTGTCGATCACATTCTGATCTTTCGGTCTGGGTACCAACTCCCACATCTCATTCTTCTCAATTTGGTTTAGCTCTTCTTCCATTGCTTTTACCCAATGTTCATCATGGCTCTCTTTTGAAAAATTCTTAGGCTGTATTTTAGATAACAAAGAAAAATTTACTTGTTCAGAATTTCTTACAATCCTTCTTTTGGTTTGTACTCTAACATCTATATTACCAATGATTTGGCTTTCGGCATGGTTCTTCTGAATGAAACGAGATGGTGCCTTGGTGTCTTGTCGTTCATCTTCATCCATCTTCTCTACTTCAACATCTTCTTCAATGATATCTGGTTGGTCTAATGGATCACTTACTTTCTGAGTTCCAGTTTCATCTACTCTGACACTGGCACTTTCTACAATAGTTTGCGTTCTTGTTGTAGCATTTGTAGGCCTTGCTTTTGGTGGAATATCCCTGAAAAATTCCTTCATTGGCTCTTGAGTCAAATTTCCCCAAATCATCTTTGGTCCTCTTAATAAAACACTTACTTCCAAATACTTTGAAATATTTGACGGAAGCTGGTCTTCCTATCCATAATTCATATGGGGTCTTGTCATTGTTGACTTTGATCTACCTTCTATTTAGGATATATACAGCTGTGTGGACTGCTTCTCTCCAATATTTGTCTAATAACTTGGATTTGTCTAGCATTGTCCTAGCCATTTCTTGGATAGTTTTGTTCTTTCGTTCTACTACCCCATTCTGTTGTGAGGTTCTTGTAGCTGAGTACTGTCTTTTTATCTCATGGTCTTCACAATACTCAATGAATTCATTTGACATGAACTCACCTCCTCTATCTGACCTTAAGCATTTGATCTTTAAATTGGTTTCATTTTCAATTAATGCTTTAAATGCTTTAAATTTGCTAAAAGCCTTAGACATTTCTTTCAGAAATGCAACTCATGTCATTCTAGTGTAATCATCAATTAGCAACATAAAATACCTCTCACCTTGCATACTTTGCGTTCTAGTGGGTCCACATAGATTTGAACTCTAATTTTTTCGTGGTGGAATAGTCCTTCGTTTTGAATCTTGTCCTAGTCTACTTCCCATGCTGGCATTGCTTACAAACCGTGCTTGATGGCTTTTTTATCTTTGGAATGTCCCTTACAGTTTGCTTCTTGCTAATATTCACAAGGTTATCAAAATTTATATGGCCCATTCTTCTATGCCATGGCCCATTCTTCTGTGCCATAGCCAATTTTCTTCAACTTGACTCAGATAACACTTCTCTCCTTTGACTTCTATAAGCATGTATAGATTTATTTGTTGTCCTGTGAGCATCTACAATTAGCTCTCCTGTGTCTCTTTTTTTGATTTCGCAACCTTCAACAAAGAACTTGAGTGTGTGTCCTTGATCACACATTTGGCTCACACTTAAGAAGATTATGCTTTAACGCATCCACATATAACACATTCTCTATTTTGGTTCTTCCATTATCTAGACTAAGTGTACCTTTTCCTATTATTCTGGCTGTAGTGTTGTCTCCAAACTTCACCGTGCCTTCATTGACCTTTTTTAATGAGATAAATTTGCTTTTATCTCCAGTCATGTGTCTCGAACATCCCCTATCAATGAACCATTGTTGTCTTTCATCTCTAGCATGAAATGTTGTTTGGACAATCATGGATTCTTCTTTATTTTGCTCATTGTCTTCTTGCTTCTTCCAGGATTTTGTTGGTTCCCTTTTCTTTATCATTGGAGCCTTGAACTTTTGATCCTGTCTTACAGATTCGAACACACTTCTACAATAGCGTGCTATATGTCCATAGTTGTTGCATTTGTAATAGAATATAGCTTCTTCATCAAAGTTCTATAAGGGAGTGTTATGTTGTGGAGCCTATTTCTAAATTACAATGTATTTCAAATACTGTACATTTAAAATGTACTGTACACTCTATGTATTCTCGCTAGCGTTCGGGGCCGGCGGCCCCGAGCAAGAAGAACAAAGTGTACATTACATTTTGGGTTGACTTTGCCAATGGTTTTGGTACCCATTGTTTTGTAAAACCGTTATGTTGATGTACTATGATAGATGGATATTCAATAGGTAATACATCATGAGAACAAGTGTTTGAGAAAGAAGAACAAAGTGTGTGAATTCAGGAGGGTTTGTTGAGCGCAACTTCAAACAATATTTTATGCATTGTAATTGGGAGAAGACTAATCTGAGAGTGGATTGTAATCTTGTGGCTTGTAATAAAATTTGAGCAAGTGTTTCTTAGTAGATGTACCCACATTGCGTGAACCATGTTAAATTTGGTTTTCTTGTTGTGCATTTTTATTTTTGTTCTTTATGCATCTCTGTTCATATCTCTTATTATTGCGATTCTATGAAATTATTTTCACATTAATTTCTGATTTATTCTTAAAGAGCAAACAAATTGTAGCTTCTGTTTGAAGCTCCATAGATTCATTTGTTTCTGCTCCTAACTTCAATATCCTTGGCTCTCTTTCTACAATCTAATTTTTAATGACGAAAATGATTGCAATAATAACAATATCCATCAAAATAATTACCAAACTTGGTTTTATTTGCATATCTTGGAGCAAGTGGTATTCTGAAGTTTTGTTCTCCTTTGCTTTCTTTGTTGATAGAGTTGGTTTTTGTATTCTGGCCTTCTTCTTTCTTGAACTCCTTTTTCACAGGTTTCTTAAGAGTTTCAGCATAGCTCTTTTCTTTCTCTTTTTCTTTCTCATACCCTATGCCTGACTTGTTAGATGGTGATCTTTGACTCTCCAGAATCTTATTCAAAACTTGGGTGCTTTTCTCAGATTTCAAGTCACTTGCTATTTTAGAATTCACCTTTTTTAGATCCCTTTTTAAAGCAACAATCTTAGATTCATACCTTTCACAGTCTTCTCCTTTCTTCTTTAGCTGATCCATTAGATCTTTCATTTCTTCAACAACAAAGATTTTCGCATCAAACCTTACCGGTAAGGATTTCAGTGCCTTTTGGACGATTGTAGACTCTTCCATAGTTTTTCCAAGTCCTCGAATAACATTGACTATTTCATCAACCCGGAGTAGGAATCATGCAATGTTCTCTTTCTTCCTTCATCTTTAAACTCTCAAATTGTCTCCTATGAGTTTAGAGTTTTGCTTGTCTTACCTTGCTATCACCCTCATAGATAGTTTTAAGTTTTTCCCAAATCTCTTTCGTAGAATCACATTGCATGACTTTTACAAATTCAGATTCTGAAAGGCCGCATAGGATGGCATTCATTGCTTTAGCATTGTTCTCACTAGCCTTTTTTCTACTAGCATCTATTGGTGGCGTTTGGTAACCGGTTACTACTGCTTGCCAAATATCGAACCCAAGAGCCATTAGATATGTCTTCATTCTTATGCTCTAGAAGGCATACATTGTGCCATCAAACAACGGTGCCTTGTTAGTGGAAAATCCATCCTGAACTTGTGATCCAACCATTTGTATACATTGTGCGATATTTGAAGGAACCCGATCTGATACCAATTGTTGAGCACAGGTTAATATTGAGAGGGGGGGTGAATTAGTATTATATATTCTTTTCTTTTCTAACACTTAATCACATATTTCAATTAAGATATTCAAAGCAATCAAATTACAACACAAGATAACACAATGCAAAGTGACACCAGATATACGTGGAAACCCTTTCTAGAAAAAACCACGGAGAAATCTTTTTCAATATAAATATTCGTAGGCATCAACCTGCTGGAGTACCAACCCCAAATACAATTTTGTAGGCACCAATCTACAGGAGCACCAACCTCTTTTGCCGAGCACCAACCCCAAATACAATTTTGTAGGCACCAACCTACAGGAGCACCAACCCCTTTTGTCGAGCACCAACTCAGCAAGAGACACCAATATCTTCAAAACAAAGGCACCAACCTTCTCACAAGAACCATTCTTCTATCTCTGATTTATTGCTAACACAACGGATGGTAGAACACTGCTTTATCTCCTTTTGATTAGATCTACACTTGAGTGTTTTCGCTGCTATGCTCTGCATTATACTTGCTGATTTTTCCTTTCAATATTCTCAGAAAATTTTGCTTTCAAATATTCCTGCTCTTCTTTTATTTCTTCCACTTTCGAACTTACAAATTTGCCACTCGCTATGCACTTATTTATAACCTACGAAAAGCCACAAATTAAGGTCGTGACTTCAAACGAAAAGGTCTATTCGAACGGTCACAACTCCTCCAAATCAGGTCGGCCAAGGTTGGGGATCATTTTAGCCTTAAAAACTGCCTTGAAACCTTTGCCATAATTATCTCTTTAACCCTGTTAGACAGTCAATTTATCTTCGATTGCACACAAAGATATGACCGTTATTTACATGATTAATTGCCTCAATCAAATTAAATATTCTTTATTTAATTTAATTCTTGTATCGAATACTTTGCCATCAATCAGATTCACGATTACCCTTTGACATCAATGACAATATTTCCAACACTTAGTATATTACATAAAACGTTATGTTGTGACAATAAATTCAAGCTAGTCCAGTGGGAGTGACTGAGTGGTAAAGGTTGAGTATTGCCACAATGAAGACACAGGTTCAAATCACCATGAGAACTGTTGGACACAAGTTCACACGGCTCATGATAATGCGGGTCGTAAAGCATGTAGGCGGAGTATAAAAACCCACGCCTAGGGATTGTGTCCCAAGGTTATGGGATATGTGGAAAAAGTAAAACCCTCATTGATCAAACAAAAATCCAAAAAAGCAAACAATAAAACTCAAGCTAGACTTGAAAGAGTTTATGCAAACTCACAAACTGCCACTTTTTTCCTTGAAGACGAGGTTGGTGTATGTGGTTACTATTGTAACCATTTTAGATCATTTGTTGGCTCCATCCACATGTTTAAGTGACTATAGAAGCAAAACTTTGTCACTCGTTCTTCTACTGAGGCAAAATATCACGTTGCAGGAGGAGCTGTCTACGAAGCAATATGGCTGTTTGCATGTTGATCTTGCATGGAGTAGTACTGAATCTAGATGTGTTGTTGAACATGTTCATGAATGAAATGGTCATGTACTTCAATGTTCTTCGTGCACTCACAAAACATTGGATTGCGAACAAGCTTAAGAACACCTTGATTATCGCAATGTAGAATTGTAGGTTGAGTTTGTGGAACTCTCAATCTTGCTAGTATGTGATGTAGCCATATCGCTTTGCAGACAACGCCCCTTGCAACACAACATTCTATGTCAGTTAAAGAATGAGAAACAAAGTTCTGCTTCTTGCTCCCTCATGAGATTGGACCAGATCCCAAAAAGAACACAAACCCAGAAGTGGATTTTCTATCATCAATTGAACACGCGTGTTTTGCATCCATGTAACATGTCAAGAAGAATTTATCATTCTTCTGGTACACTAGGCCATATTCCATTGTTCCTCAAATATATCACAATATTCGTTTAGCTGCTTTCCAGTGGCTTACCTTTGGCTCTTACATGGAGCATGAAAGATAGATGACAACATAGTTGATATCTGGCCTAGTGTAGCTTAAGTAGATGAGACTTCCAATCAACTGTCGATACAGAGTGGCATCTATTGGTGGTGATGAATCTGTATGAGACAACTGAAGTCTTGTCTCCATAGGTGTTGTCATTGGTTTGCACTCCATCATCCAAAACTTCTTGAACATTGTCTTGAGATACTTCATTTGAGACACAAATATGTGGTGCCCCTTTTGCCATACAACTATTATAACAACCTCCCCCCCTTGCTCTTCGAGGTAGAGGTTTGGATCATATGGACTCCTCTGGAATCCATGCTGAATGAGATGCTCATCTATTTTTATGTACCAGGCTCTAGGACCCTATTTGAGACCATACAGTGACTTTATAAGTTTGCACACAATCTGTTCTTGACCGTTTGTGAGATAACCCTCTAGTTGGGTCATTCTTCCTGTAGTTCTCCATTTAAGACTGCACTTTTTACGTCCAGCTAATGAGTGCTCCATCCAAACTGTGTAGCCATAGAAAAGATCATTCTGATTGTCTTTATCTTGGCCGTGGGAGCAGAAGTCTCCTCATAGTCTATGGCTTCTTTTTGAGCATCGCCCTTTGCTATGAGTCTTGCCCTGTGCTTGTCTATATTACCATCTGCTTTGTATTTAGTTTTGAAGACCCATTTACATCAGATAGGTTTCTTCCCTAGTGGAAGATCAACAAACTGCCATGTTTAATTTTTCATGAGAGACTGATATTTTGCATCCATGGCATCTTTCCAAGGTTTGGACTCTTGGGCTTCACAAACTATTGAGGGTTCAAATGTTTCTACAAATATGCTCATCAGGGCCAAATTTACCACTATGCAAGCCATACTTCTAGTCCTCGGTCTTGTAGTGGATGTGTCTAGGATTCCATCCAACTTAGCATCTTGTATAGTGCTAGTATCCCACTTGGGCATACATTGAACAATGGGTGGTGGTGTTGGAGGTTCTGGTTGAGCATTATCATTTGCATTGCCACTATTACCATCTGATAAATTTACAGGTCTAGTGTCTGTATCAAGTGCCTATGTAGAAGGTGGACTGATCTTACCATTGTCATCAAATGCCACGTCTGTGCTGATAAGCACCTTTTTAGTCTCTAGATCAAGGAGCCGATATGCCTTCGAGTCTTTACTGTATCCCACAAAAATGCATTCCTTGGGTTTCTTATCCAATTTATTTCTTTTCTTTTTCGGGACATGCATGTAAGCCTTACAACCAAAAACTTGAAGATGAGAAATTTTTGGTTTCCTCCTAGTCCAAGCTTCCTGTGGTGTAATACCATCAAGGGCTTTGGTGGGTGATCTATTCAATAGGTAGACCGTTGTGTGACATGCTTTTGCCCAATATTAATGAGGCAGTTGTGCATCCTCAACCATGCTGTGAAACATCTGTATAATGTCACGATTACACCGTTCTACAACATTATTTTGTTGTGGTGTATAATGTCATGTCCCTCTTTTGTTAGAGACATCCTTGAAGACCCTTAGCCTTAACCCATTTCTCGGGGGCTAAGGAAAAAGAAGGGAAAGATAAATAAGAGATTTTGAACAAATACATGTAAAAGGTACTTTATGTTATAAGAATCACTTAAGTTGGGGCCCTTTAAGGGTCATGAGTGTTTTAAAAAGCAATCTTCCTTATGATTTGAATATATGTTTCCTTCCCTTTTGGGTTTGCCCCTTGGGGGAAATTGTATAAAAACAAAAGAAGGTTTCATTTGGAGGAATGCTATGTTTGGATATTAAAAATCTTGGTCATTAAGCACGAAAACGCTTGAGCCATTGCTTTGAAGATGGATACCTTCAAGCAAAGAGTTAGAGGATGCAAATCCTTTTCCTTCATTTGGGGTAACTTCACCTAGAGGTTGCCATTGAGTTATCTATTTCTTCAAAGGTGTTCTAAACATCATCTTTTGCTAATTTTAGGTTGAGCGACTTGCTTGTGGAGGTTGGCGACTTGATTGGTGGATATTTTGCTCATGCCTTGGGGTGATTTTGTGCCTTAAGTGACATTTTGATTTTATTATAATATTTCTGCATTGTGGTGACTTGACTTGGAAGGATTTGATCGTTTTGAGGGTCATTCTTACCTTTAAATATTTTGTAATACTTTCTATATTTTTCCATCTTGGGCGATTTGGATTGGAGGGTTTTTTGGCTTCAAAATCATCAAAAAATTCTTAATAAATTCTGCATATCAATTCAGTAATATTTGTGCAATTTTATGCATAGTCACCACATTCGAATTCATGATAGATAAAATTCGTTAAAATTTCGTCGCTAAAAAAATCAACGATAAAAGTCGTGATTAAATTCGACTGAAAGAAATATATATATATATATATATAATATTTTAAAAAATATGTAAATAATAAATTTAAAACTATCAAAAAAATATAAATAGATAGATAATATCATAGATTAAAATATATTTATATTTATATATAAATATAAAATACATATATAATAAACTAAAATATATTTATAACTAAAAATTATAATTATATTATAGTCAGTCGTGTGGATATTAAATAGGAATTGTGGTTACATTTTAAAAGTATAAAAACCCACCTGTGACAATGGAGCGACATTGTATGCGAGCTGGGCAGCAGTGGGTATCGAATGGATATTCGAAATAATCCTCGCGTCACCAAAAAAACACGGCAACACCGCGAAAATGAAACTGTGACTTTACTGGGCCGGGCATTGATTTACAGTTACAACGAGCAGTTAAATCCTAAAAATGAATATTGAATGGATTTACAGGTATTTTAGAACGATTTTGTATAATATTCGTTTATGGATTTGTTCTTCTTTCCATACGAATTTAATGCTTCTAGTTCGGCGAATGTAGTGACATTGATTTTATGAGGGTTTCGTGAAGTGTGTTGCTTGATAGATCAACTACATTTTTTAATTAAATATTCCAGCTTGGGGTGCCTAGGGTTTCAGGGTTTAATTCACCTTTTGAAGGGCTAAATTGCTTGATTGGATTATCTACTTGGTGCATTGAGCTTAGCATACTTTAAGGTTAATTTTGGGAATATTTTGATCGCTAGGGTTTTCTGGAAATAAAAATCAGAATTGACTATTTACCTAGCGTTTTGTAGAAAAATCAGAATTCAGAAAATTTTCCTAATTTGGGGCATTTCATATAAGGAGCAGTGAATTACCGAAGGTTCCATGTTCTACGAAGTATGCAGTGAACTTTTTACTAGTGTATCCCTCCCACGATTTGAGCGAAGGGCCTTATTTTTGCAACTAGTTTCATTTTCAACAATGGCCTTGAAGTTTTAAAGGTTTTGAAGGCTTGATCCGTAGTTTTCAATAACTATACCCACATTTTGTGTGAGTAGTCATCAACAAAGAGTTGAAAGTATTTGTATCCTTTGAGGCTGGGAGTCATGTGCCCACATAGATCGGTCTGCACCAGATCCAATGGATTAGGAGCCCAATATTCACTTTTGCCAAAAGAAGCTCTTTATTGTTTTCCAATTAAATAATTGGAAGAAATATCAGATTTGTGCTTTAGTGCAGGAAGGCCTTTGACCTTGTGTTGTGTGTTCAATTCTAGCAGATACCCATAACTCAAGTGACCGTATCTGTGATGCCACCAATTTCCCAGGTCTATAGTCTTTGCAACAAGCGCTTGATGGTCTTTGTGTACTACATGAAGTTGGAACATTTTGCTGATGCTAGAAGCTTGAGCCACAATTCTGGAGCCTTTAGACTTGTTTTTTATCAGACAATTTTTTGGACCATTGTCCTGATCAAAGTCAACATTTAGGTTGTGATCGAGCTATTGATTTATAGACAACAAGTTCTTAGTGAGTCGTGGAACATACATAAATCTGTGATTGTGCAAGTACTATTGCCAAGATTGAGAGAGATATCATCACAGCCTTGAACAATGTACGATGTATCATCGCTGAGATAGACATTGCCCCATGACATTGTTTGGTTCAAGGTGGAGAACCAATCCTTCTGTTTGGTCATGTGCCTTGTGGCACTAGAATCAACGTACCAGACTGAATTTTGATGAGAGGTTTCCTCATGTGTCTGAGTGGCAAATAGATGATCTTCATTTGATGAATCATTTTCTTCAGCAACATTCCCATGCTGTTGTGGTTTGGAAGGTTTATTTTTCCATTGGCATGTTGATGGTTGCTTTTTCCTCTCTATTTGTGATGAGTTCTGTGGAATGGGCTTCTTCCTAGATGAGCCCCATGTATATGCATTGTACTAACACTCTTTCAATTCATGGCCTCTTCTACCACAAATTTGATAAACCTTTTGTGGATGGGGTTTGTTTTGGTGTTGATGTTGTTGATTGTGCTGCTTAGAAGATTGTTTTGAACCCTTCGTGGGCTTCTTCCCCCTCTGATGCAACACAACCGCATGTTCCTCTTATATTTCATCTGCATTTTGCATGGCTTCTTCCTGTTTCAACATGTTAACCAACATCTCAAATGTTGGTTTTTGATTTGTGAAATTTAGAGTGGTCACAAAAGCTTTGTATGCAAGGGGCAACACTCTAAGGACATTTGGAACCAAAGAGGCGTTTATCATGGTCTTGCCTAATGCTAGCAGTGTGGCCCATAAAGTTGCAACACGACATAGGGAAGCTTCCACTTTTTCCTCTGGTTTCAATTTGAGTCAATGTAGTTAGCTTTGTTGATGTAGAATATGATTTTGATTCTTTACCTCATAGGCAGTCTATAGCTTCTCTCGAGTGTCCTTGGTTTTAGTGGCATTGCAGAGATGAGGCTATACCTCATCTAAGACTCTGAACCTAAAAAATGTGCCACCACTAGTAATGTTTCCACCTAAAAAAAATATAGTAGTGGTCTAGGGGATTTGATCCTTAGACCTCCACACTTGTAGTGTCTTCACAAAATACTTAGTGCCAGCAGCACTATGAAACACTTTAAACATATCATTGCACTAATAACTATAAAAAGATTAAATACTGACCTCTTTTTCGAAATGGGCCAACGACGATTTTGGTGGATGGTGTGGTGACGAGGTACTCTGATAGTGGGGCAATGTTGAGCTTGAGATGAGCCTAAATGGCAGAGTTTGGGTTCGAGCTCCAAGCTGAGTCTGGAGGCAATGCAAGGTTTAACATCTTAATATTTGCTCGAGATGCCATCGATTCTATTGCGCCCTAACATCCTTTGTTGTTTTGTTGCATTTGTTTCTCATTTTATGCAATCTCGTATACCGGTTGAAGATTTATTGTGTATCTACTTTTACTTATACCGGTATTGGAGCCTTGATCTTCGAAGAGCTCTCCTACAAAGTTAAAGGTTTGCCTAGAGTACTTTGGGTATTCCATGATTCATATATTGATGACCCCAAAAAGGATTATGGAGGGGATCCTTTTGTCGATGAAAAAGTGATACCTAGACCATAATACAGATACCCTGAGAGGTTGTAGGGTAGGAATGCCTGTCCAAGGCCACGTTATGATAGACACAATGATGCCGTGCAAGTTGAGCGTAAGTAGCCACCACCAATGCAACACAAAGGTCTAAAGCCAAATGGAGGTCGACGCAATGCAAGTCTGTAGAACGGCTCAAATGTACGGCATGTGAGAACAGAATGGGCCTATACGACCTGTATGGTCTAGATTAGGAGCATTGCAGCAATAGACAACTCTGATACCAAATCTGAGCATGAAAAATTATGATATCATTTAGCTAACCAAATAACCATTACATAGTTTTATTTATACAAAACAAAATGTTGGTAATAGGCCCTATATAAAAGGGTAAGCGATAATATTAAATATCCCTGTTGACAAATCTTCCACGAGTCAGATTTTTTCTTGCCACTTGGAAAGTTCTCGTCTCTAGCCAAGGAAGGAAGAATTCATTGTTTTCCTTTGCTGATTCTAAGGACTCACTCAGAAGAGTTTCTACGGACTCACTCAAAAGAGTTTCTACGGACTCACTTAGCCAAAAAATTTTACTGACTCTCCCGACACTTAGAAGAAATTCAGAAAAGTTGCAAAAGGCAAGGAAAAGACAGTTTCAAGAGTTCCGAAGGGCAGGGTACCCTTCGGAAGGGACACTTACAAAAAGGCCGAAGGGCACCACCCTTCGGGCAGGCACAGAGACTAAATCACAGACCTTTGCAAAAAGTTTGGGTGCCCTCCAATTTTTCTGAAGGGCACTGGTGGACACTTGGATTGGCTCCCGAAGGGCACATTTTAGAGCAAAGGCAAAGAAAGAATCCTTCGGACTTTTTGTCTGAAGGAATTCCTTCGGACAAAAAGTCCGAAGAAATTCGAAAAAAGCTTGCGCGGATATAAATCCGAAAAAAAAACAAGACCAAGACAAAAGACAAGGCAAAACAAAGGAAATGAATTCTTTCGGACTTTTTGTCTGAAGGAATTCCTTCGGACAAACAGTCCGAAGAAATTCAGAAGCCGACAGGAATAAGCCCGAAGAAATATAGCCGAAGGAAATACGACAGTTTTCGGTGACGTCCTGCAGGCCGTCAAATTTTTCCTGCAGGAAGTAACCGTTGAGACTAAGGAGATAGCAGGAAATCCGAAATAAATGGAGGCCGACTGTGCAAAAAAGAATAGAAAATAGATAATCCGACGAAGAATTGAATACGGAATCCTGCCAGAAATAGACACGATCAAAATTAGAATAGAATACATGCAAGCAAGAGCTATTTTCGAACATCGGAGCTATTTTCGAATAAACGGTCAAAGTTTCAGTTGACTGATTATTGAAGCCCTGTTCGTCCCCATGTAGCCCATGCATCCGAAAGTCTAACTCAGCTTCAGCAGGGGTTCCGAGTTCGAACGAGGAGTTGACTATTCCAGATTTAGAGTTGACTAATTGATCAAACGCCGCATCCACTAGAAGATTTCCATGCAAAAGGAGGTGGGCGGTTCATAACAAAGATAAGTCCGCTTCATCAAACGAAGAAGCTTCATGCAAGGACAAAGAGAAAATTATATTTTATTGAAAGGCCAAGTAAAGCCTTGAGTTAACCAAAGTGAATCTTTCTCTTCAAGTTTATACGCCTATCTTTGGCCTCTTGTAATTTTCTATATAATGGCTTTTAGCCTTGATTAAAAATCATCCAATCTCTCTTGGTTAGACCAGACTCTGCCATTGGTGAGTTGTGTAACCTCTTCGATCAATAAAAAGGACTGTACTTTCAGATTTCAAGTGTGACAGTGTATATTTCTTCAGCAATTTGCATAAGTGGTAGAGTTTTCTCCCTTCCCAAGTTCTGTTTCATACCTAGTTGCTATATTATCCTTGTGCAGGTCATGTTAAAGTGTTCTTTATTGTCTTTTGCTGAAATTGTAAATGGATGTTAGATGGCTGCAAAGTGTCTTTTATCAGACCTCTCTCCATCGTTTTCCCTCAGGTTTTAGTTACTGGATCGAACCTCTGCATGAAATACTTATGCACAAGTGATTAACTGAAGTCTAAGGTCTTCCTTCTCTCTTGTTCGTTCAGTGTTCAAGGTTCCAAGCTGAGTAGGATCATAATTTTGGTGTATCACCCCCTTTTAGGTAGGATTTCCCCTTTAAGTTTTCTTTCTCCCTTTTCCACGGTAGTCAGCAGCGTAGAGTAGGAATCTTCATTGATACATCATACAGGGACCAGCCTTCTCTGGAGGTTCTTCTCACTATTGAGGCACCCACCCTCGTGAGAAGATCCCATTGTTTCAGCGGGATAGAGGACTGACAGTTTTGTGCACGTCCTCGAATCAGGGCGCAGCTCCAGGTTGACAACAATCCCCAATCGACTATTCTACGCTATGAGTCTATAATAGACTACATTAACTAACTACATACCTAAAACTAAGTGTGTTGTTTTATCGCATAACAACCTTGCTATTACATTTTTTTAATGATAGATTAATAAACTAATTTATTCTAACAATAAAGCATGGGCAGAGTATAAAAACCCACGCCTAGGGATTGGGCTCCATTTGTGTCCCAAGGTTATGGGATATGTAGAAAAAGTAAAACCCTCATTGATCAATTGTAATATCCCCTCCACTAAATTGCTGATTACCATACAATTGAGGAGAGAGCGCTGCCAATTAATAAGCAAATTGCCCTTGGATAGAACGCATACAACAACAGCTACATATTATAAACAATAGTCATTAAAGTCATTAACAACAATTATTATTAATTAATTAGTCATTAAGCATTCATTTAACGAAAGGTCACAATCCTTGGAGAAGACATGTCGTTTGAATGGGAAGCGATGAAGGTATTTATATTCAACGAATTGATGAGAAGGAAATCATTCAATCATATACATTCAAACATTCAACTTGTACAAGCATCATGCTTAACAAGCACCTTTAAGGACGAAATCCCCTAATTGTGTAATCTGATTAAAAGGATGAAAACCCTTGTAATCATTCTAACCCAAGGACGAAACCCCTCGAGGAATTATATTTTATTATTAACACAACTACATTTTTTAATTTAAAGTATTATTCGAAGTAAAAGTTTACATTTATAAAATATTATTTCATAGAATTTTCGAGCAAACCAAATTCTTGTATAGTATCCCGATTAGGGATATTATAGTGGTATCAGAGTTGTTTTCTTGCCAGCTTGTGAACCATGGGGTACTACACAAGGATATTGTGGCCAGTTTTGATTAATACAAAACTCTTTCAACAGAGATTAAAAAAAAAATCTCTTTTTCAGACTTTATGGAGTTGAGTGAATCACAAATAGAACAAGGCACTATGAAGAAGTGTGGTCGAATGAAGGGAAGAAGACTTCAAGGTTGTCTGACTTACCAACATGCAAAGTCTATTTCAATCAAATCTTGGGTCTTTTTAAAGGTGCTTTTGAGAGCAAAGCATTTGCAGTACTTGACTCAAGGCGTACAAAGAAAATAAAAGCAAACAATGAAGAATGGAAACATGCAAGTGTAGCAGTAAACATATCTAGCTATTCAGCTCTTTCTGAAGAGCGGTGCAAACGGGTTCAATAAATGTTATCCAAGAGTGATAAAGAGCCAAAATCATTGCATGATAGACCTTTGATAACCCCTCCAGCCTTACCAAAAGCTTCCAATCTCGCTTTTACTAGGTTCAATGAAGAGAAAAATTCCTATAGAAGAAATCTTTATTTAAGTGATGTTGGAACACAACTATCTACTGAGAGGGGGGGTGAACCAGTAGATTGATTTAAAAGAGTCCTTTAACACTTTTAATGCAAACTAGAAAGAATATGCAGAGATCATACACTCCCCAATAGTCTTAACACTAGATGTACGTGGAAAACCCAATATGGGAAAAACCACGGTGAGAATAGCTGCTAGGATCTAGTGTCATAATTCAGTGTCACAATAAAAACCTCACTGGTTACAATGTTTAAGGGCACCAACCCTAAGGAGACACCAATCCCCTGATTTAAGAGCACCAACTCTAAGGAAGCACCTGCTCCCTAATTGAGCACCAAATCAGCTCTTTTGATGGCACCCACCAATCAGATCTATAATAAAAATTATGGAGCTACAACCCCTGATTACAAAAGTGATTCAAATGACTCCAATTCTATGTTACAAACCTGTTTTGCAACTGCTCATATTCTACACTTCTCTCTCTTCCTCTCTGCTTGTTTGTTTCACACAGAGTGTGTATCCTAGATGATGTATATATGCATTAGATCTAGGTCTCACTTCTTCTTTATGTTCACACTTGGTCGTTAACACATCACACTCATATGTTAGACTCAGTTCATCTATCTTTAACAAGTCTCCTACGTCTTGAATTCACACACCACCGCCATCATTCTCTGACTTATACTATTCTTAGCATGTGTTAGACTCTAGCTTTGATACACATTAAATGCCATTTAATGCAACTTGGAGCGATTACAACAATCTATATCATTCTCTGTGTCATATACTACAACTTATTTGAGTATTCCGCCGCCTGACCATTGAGATAAACAGATCTTTAAATACTAGTCGTAGATCTTGAAGTTTCGTGCCATGATCCGATGATCAACGTTTAATCATCTCAACTTTAAAACACAACTGTTAGATCAGAGCTTTAAATTAATGAAATGGTAGAACCGTTCGATCTTTCATCTTTAATATGCATCGTTGATCTGCTTAGAGGTCTTCTGAATTTAACTCTTTAATGCTGACCTTTGATCCTTGACACAGGTTTCCGCAATTAAGACACTTGGCACCCTCGCGTGCCCTCTGAGCACATTGCTGTCAGTCCCTGCTTTTGCGCCACTTGGCAGTCCCGCGTGCAATCGTTGACTATTTGATTTTGAACCGCGCCATTGATCTCTGTCTACAGGATTTAATGCGCACTATTAGATCTTTTGAACACTCACCGTAGATCTTCTCCAGGGGAATATTCTCCTTTGGTCAGTCTTAAGACTTCATCGACGTCATCGGGGACATGTGTCATCATATCGCATTCTTTGCCAACACTAGGACCCATCAACCTTCTGTAGAATGGCAGAACCATCCAATCTTCATCTTCAACATGCACCGTTGATTTGTGCAATGCAATTGCCTTTGGACACTTGGCGTGATTTAGCGTTTCCACGATCAAGAGCTGACATCAACCAAGTAGCTTTGCGGGCGCGTGAGAGCCACCTGATCTTCAATCTCTAAGCGCCATCGTTGATCAAACACAAACAAATATTAAGTCGCGGACTTAGGAATTATTAAAGTCTTCAAACACTCCTCTAAGTTGGTAATCACTAGGTCGAAGGGGCCGGTTGCACAACGACAAAGAAGGCTTAAGTTATGACTTAAGAGACTTGTTACCACTTGTTTCTAGTCAACACAAAAATAGAAATCCCTGTGAACGCCATGACTAAAACCCTTAGGGTTTTACTAAAAAACCCTAGTAATGGCCGAAAGCAAAGATAATTCATTTTTGAGCTCATTTCTTATCATCTAAAATTGCGGACCATACATCTGAGATGTACTTGAAAAACCCATAACAAATCTTCTATTTGTTTCCTCCGCAAACCTTCGAAAATGGTCTCTATAAAAGCATGACAACTTTTTATGACAATATTGCAACTTTTCAGTTCCTTGCACTGTGCAACTGCAAAACATGCTTTTCTCTCCATCTCTCCATCAATCCTGCTTGTGATTGATCCTTTGATATTAATGACATCCATAATGCCAAAAATCCCCCTTTTGACATCAATGACAATCATATTACCAACAATCTCCCCCTTTGCCATTGATGGCAAAATAAATGCTCTGTTCTTGTAATGCATCTCTGCTCCTTCTCCGGCATTGACTGTACTTGCATTGGCTTTTGATGAACGTGAGTTGAAGCTGCTCACACCAACATTTCTCCCCTTTAGGCAATGGAACATTTGCCAAAACACAACTTGGACACATAAAGCATTATCATATTTGCCCCTTTGATAAACATAGAGCATTTGGCAAACTTTTACAGAGAGCATTTGCACTTTTTCTCCCCCTTTGACATCAATGGCAAAGGGACTCCAACTTTCTCTCTGTTTGTCCAAAATTTTCTCCCCCTTTATCAGATAAAGGAGTTTGTCCAAGAATCTGCAACCATTAAGTCGTTAGAAGTTTGGAAAAACATGCATACCCGACTTGCCTTTTCCCTCTTCTTCCAGGGATTAACAAAGTTTCTGTGATCCTCCCCTTGAACTCATGCCCTATTACTAGGATCTAGTGATGTGATGTAGGAGCAACCACGCCCAATTTTTGTCTTAAATACTCCAATTGTTCTTTGGGAAGAGGTTTGGTGAATATGTCTGCAACTTGATCCTGTGTTGGCACATATTCCATTGTGACCTCTTGGTCTGCAACCTTTTCTCTTAAAAAGTGATGATTGATAGGTGCTTAGTTCTGGAATGCATCACTGTATTCTTTGATATGTTAATAGCACTTGAATTGTCACAAAGAATAGAGATAGGTGATTTGTATTCTACCTTGATGTCTTTAAGTGTTTGCTTTATCCACAAGACTTGAGTGCAACATGCCACTATTGCAACATACTCTGTTTCTGCTGTAGAAAGAGTAACTGACTCTTGCTTTTTGCTCAACCATGAAATAAGTTTGTTTTCAAGGAAAAATGCACCACCACTAGTGCTTCTTCTATCATCCACACTTCCTGCCCATTCAACATCTGTATATGTTGTCAAAGTGAAATCTTCACCTTTAGGATACTATAGGCCATAGTCAATTGTACTCTTTATATATCTAAAGATTCTTTTCACTGCATTGACATGTGACTCTTTAGGAGCAGCTTGAAATCTTGCAACCATGCACACCGTTTGCATGATATCAAAACTTGATGCAATTAGGTATAACAAGCTACCTATCATTGATCTATACATAGTCTGATTTGCCTCAAGGGACTCGTCTTTTTTGCTCAACTTACATCCAGTTATCATGAGAGTACCTACTGGTTTGCTGTCTTCCATTCCAAACTTCTTGAGCATTTCCTTAGCATACTTGGTTTGAGATATAAATATCCCTTCATCAGTTTGTGCTATCTGTAGACCAAAGAAGAAAGAAAGTTCTCCAAACATGGACATCTTAACTCATTTCGCATTTGAGTAGCAAATTCTTTGCACATTCTGTTGCTGTCACAAAAAATGATATCATCTACATATACCATGACAATTAACATATGCTCACCTTCTAATTTGAAGTACAGATTGCGATCTGCACATCCTTTTTTGAATCCTTGTTGCATGTACTGGTTTAATCTTGAATACCATGCTCTAGGTGCCTGTTTTAGACCATACAAAGCTTTCTTCAGTCTACAAACATAATTTTCTTCTTCTGACAGCTGAAAACCTTCTGGTTGTTCTATGTAGACTTCCTCTTCTAGGTTCCTATTTAAGAAAGCAGATTTGACATCCATTTGATAGACTTTAAATTTCTTATAAACATAGAATGCTAAAAACATTCTTATGGCTTCCAATCTAGCAACTAGAGCAAATGTTTATTCAAAATCTATACCTTCAACTTGTGCATATCCTTTGCACACCAATCTGGCCTTATTCCTTATAATAATTTCATCCTCATTGAGCTTGTTTCTAAAGACCCACTTTGTACCTATTACATTTTTATTTGAAAGTCTTGGAACTAATTCCCAAGTTTTTTTTTTCAATTTGGCTTAGTTCTTCTTCCATGTTTTTTAGCTAATTCTCATCCTTGTTGGCTTCAACATAGTTTTTAGGCTCAATTTCAGATATTAGAGCAAAACTTTCCTTTTGTTCTTTTCAACTCTTCTCTTTGTCTGAACTCCGTCTGTATTGCCAATGATCAGCACTATATCATGATCCTTTTGAACAAATCTTGCAGGTGCCTTTTCATTTATTTCCTTAGGGTCTTCATCAGCGACTACCTCTTCAGACTCTGATTCTTCTTTACAGATGTCTCTGTCAGGTTTAACATGTTTCAAGCCTTCATCAACCTTGACATTGATACTCTCTACAATTCTTTGTAGCCTTTTGTTGTAACATTTGTAGGCTTTGCTTTGGGTGGAATAACCAAGAAATATTCCTTCATCACATATTGAGTCAAAGCTTCCCAAGTTATCTTCTTTATTTTTGATGTAGCATTCGCTGCCAAACACCCTGAAATACTTAACAGAGGCATGTCTGTCACACCATAGTTCATAGGGGGTTTTCTCACTGTTTACCCTCAGTTGAACTCTATACAAGGTATATACCTCTGTTTGTACTGCTTCTCTCCAGTATCCATAAGATAACTTGGCCTCTTTTAGCATTGTTCTAGCCATCTCCTTGACTATTCTGTTCTTTCTTTCAACAACTCCATTCTGCTGTGGAGTCCTTGCTGTAGAGTAATGCCTTTTGATTCCATGCTTCTTACAGTATTCTATGAACTCATTTGAGGTTAATTCTTCACCTCTATCAGATCTGAAGCATTTAATTTTTTGTCCAATCTCTTTCTCAACCATGGCCCTAAAGATTTTGAATTTTCAAATGCCTGAGACTTATCCTTCAAAAAGGTTATCCATGTCATTCTTAAGTAATCATCTATTAGCAACATGAAGTATCTTTCTCCTTTCAATCATTTTGTCTTAGTAGGACCACAAAGTTCAGTATGAACTAACTCTAAAGGCTTTGTAGTTGCATACTCCTTTGTTTGAAATCTGCCCCTTGTTTGATTGCCTTGTTGACATTCCTTGCAATTGGTGTTTGCAGGTTTGGTTATCTTAGGCATGTATTTAACACGGCTATTTGAGCTCACTTTTCTCAGGTTATCAAAGTTGACATGGCCCATTCTTCTATGCCACAACCAATGCTCATCAACCTGTCCTATCAGACAGCTATTGCCATTCACTTCACTAAGATTATAAATATTGCTTTTAGTTATTTTGCCTTCTGCAATTAATCTTTCAAATTTCCTTATCTTACAGCGTTTTACATTAAATATGACTTAATATCCATTGTCACATATTTGGCTAACGCTTAGCAGATTATGTTTCAATCCTTCAACATAAAGGACATCTGCATTAAATATGACTTAATATCCATTGTCACACATTTCGCTGACACTTAGCAGATTATGTTTAATCCTTCAACATAAACGGAATCATGTGTAGGCAATTTTCCATCTATGTTCAAGGCTCCTTTACCACGAATTTTTATTGTAGTATTGTCTCCCAAACTGACAAATCCTTCCTTACATCTACTCAATTTGAAGAACTTGCTCTTGTCACCAGTCGTGTTTTGAGCAACCACTGTTTATTACCCACAAATTTTGCTCTTTGACATGGAGTGTAGTTTGAGCAATCATAGATTGCGCAGCTTTCTGATCTTTCACTTTCCACACATTCTTAGATTTCTTATCTGTCTTATCTTTCCCTTTTTCAGATACTTGTGAACCTTTGTTCATACTGGGGGGAATGCCTTTCTTTTTATTTTGTATTTTTGGTCTTACAAAGTTTGTTCTACATTGTTTAGCTATGTGACCAAAATTATCGCAGTTATAGCATATTACATTTGTATCTATCAAAGGATCAAATAAATTTCTACTCACAAAGTTTGTTCTCCTTTTAGGTATAACTCTACATTCACTAGCCCTATGACCAAACTAATTATAGATATAACAATAACCATAGAAAAATGAGGAATACCTGGTCATAGCAATTTTTTATGCAGGATGAGGAGGTCTTCGTAACTCTAGGTTCTTCAAGTTTCTCACCCTTATGTAACCATCTGCATCAGCTCCCTTTGTGTTCTGCATCTTCCTTGAGTTTTCAGAGATTGACTTATTCTTTTTTTTTCAGGGTTCTTTTCTCCTCCAGCTTTCTTCACATAAGCAGTGTTTGTGTCTATCTTTGTATCTCTGGAGGCATTCTTACAAGCTATTTCTTTTTTTGTTCCTGATTCTCCTTCTGCTTTGAAGTTATATAAATTTGCAGATGTATTGGTCATGGGACTTTTTCTTTTTTCAAAACCAAGACCAAATTTTTCTTTTGATGGCTTTTGAGAGTTGATCAACTCATCAAGAATTTCTGAACCTCCTAACAGCGTCAGACCTTTGTCTATTTGTTCTTTGGCTTTTTCAAGTTCTTTTCTCAAAGCCACTGTTTCCGCTTCTGACTTCATGCATTCATCAGATTTAGATTGTAGTTCAAATTTGACTACATCTATTCTTTTAGCCTCTTCAACTTGTGTCTTTAGCCTAACTACCATCTGGTCAGATTTTTCAAGATTTTTGGATAGTTTTTCAATTTTTTTTTGTGCATGCTTCTTCTGCTTTGAGTTCTCTTTTCTTAGCCTTTCAATTTCATCTAGAGCACAAATGAGTTCACCCTCTAGATCTACTTCTCATTCCTCTTCTTCATCAGAGTCTTTAACTTATTTTTTTTGATCCACAGAAGCTGATCCTAATGTCATGAATAGGAATTCATTTCTTTCAGCCATAAAGACACATTCATGGTCATCATCTGAGCTATCACAATCATCCAATGAATCACTATCTTCTTTTGTGCACATGCCCTTCTTATTTTGGGAGTAGTAGGGTTTCATTTTTTTAATATCCTCTTTTTGCTTAGAGTTATCCTTTTTGTTATAAGGGCATTTAGCAGCAAAATGTCCAATCTTACACAGTTAAAGCTTTTAAAGGGTAACTTACCTTTATATGGCTTCTTCTTCATCAGTCTCCTTAGAACCAGATGTAGGTGCTTTTGCTTTTAACTTTCTGACTACTTTGAATGCATTTTCTCTCTTGGAAGTATCTGCTTCTCCCAATCTCATCTCATAGGTTGTGAAGGTTCCATGCAACTCATCAACAGTGAGTTTATCTGGATCTCTTGATTTCTCTATTGCAGAGATTTTAGAGTCATACCTGGATGACAGAGATCTTAGGATCTTTTTGACAATGATTGAATCTTTCATCTCTTCTCCAAGGCTTCTGATTGCATTGACTATTTCATCTACTATGAGGAGGTAGTCTGCAATTTTTTCTTCTTCAGTCATTTTGAGACTTTCAAACTTGCCTTTGTATGTTTGTAGCTTGCCTAGCTTTACCTTATCATCACTTTCATAGATGTTCTTCAACTTGCTCCAAATATCATGTGTAGTTTGACAGTGCATTACTTTGACAAACTCTGAGTTAGACAATCCACAAAGAATAGTATTCTTTGCCTTGGCATTGTTCTTATATGCTTTCTTTGTAGCTTGATCAGTAGGAGGTGTAGCAGGAATCGCATATCCATTTACAACAAACATCCATACATCAAACCCCAATGAAGATAAATATGCTTTTATTCTAATGCTCCAAAATGCATAGTTTGATCCATCAAAGAGAGGTGCTTTGTTTGAGGAAGAGCCTACTTGACTAGCCATTTGTGTTCACTATCCAAGATTTACCTAAGCTGATTAAGCGTGTTCTAAGGAACCAGGGCTCTAATACAAATTGTTGAAACACAACTATCTCCTGAGAGGGGGGTGAATCAGTAGATTGATTTAAAATAGTCTTTTAACACTTTTAATGCAAACTAGAAAGAATGTGCAGAGATCATACACTCCCCAATAGACTTAACACCAGATGTACGTGAAAAACCCAACATGGAAAAAACCACGGTGAGAATAGCTGCTAGGATCTACTGTTCTAATTCAGCCTTACAATAAAAACCTCACTGGTTACAATGTTTATGGGCACTAACCCTAAGGAGACACCAATCCCTTGATTTAAGAACACCAACTCTAAGGAAGCCCCTGCTCCCTAACTGAGCACCAACTCAGCTCTTCTGATGCACCCACCAATCAGATCTACAATACAAATTATGGATCTACAACTCTTGATTACAAAAGTGATTCAAATGACTCCAATTCTATGTTACGTTACAACGTTGTTCTGCAACTGCTCATATTCTACACTTCTCTCTTCCTCTCTGCCTCTTTGTTTCACACAGAGTGTGTATCCAGAATGATGTGTATATGCATTAGATCTAGGTCTCACTTCTCTACCTTCACACTTGATCGTTAACACATCACACTCATCTGTGAGACTCAGTTCATCTATCTTTAACAAGTCTCCTGCTTCTTGAATTCACACACCACCGCCATCATTCTCTGACTTATACTATTCTTAGCATGTATCAGACTCTAGCTTTGATACGGATTAAATGCTATTTAATGCAACTTGGAGCGATTAAAACAATCTATATCATTCTCTATGTCATATACTACAACGTATCTGAGTGTTCTATCGCCTGACCTTTGAGATAAACAGATCTTTAAATACTAGCCATAAATCTTGAAGTTTAGCTCCATGATTCGATGATCAACGCTCAATCGTCTCAACTTTAAAACACAATTGTTAGATCAGGTCTTTAAATTAATGAAATGGCGGAACCATTTGATCTTTCATCTTTAATACCCATTGTTGATTTGCTTAGAGGTCTCCTGACTTTAACTTTTTAATGCTGATCATTGATCTTTGACACAGGGTTCCACGATTAAGACACTTGGCACCCTCGTGTGCCTTTTGAGCACATTGTTGTCAGTCCCCGCTCTTGCACCACTTAGCATTCCTGCGTGCAATCATTGACTATTTGACTTTGAACCGCATCGTTGATCTCTGTCTACGTGATTTAATGCGCACCATTAGATCTTTTGAATGCTCACCATAGATCTTCTTCAAGCGAATGTTCTCTTGTGGTCGGTTTAAGACTTCACCGATGTCATCAGGGACACACGTCACCATATCTCGTTCTTTGACAACACTAGGACCCATCAACCTTTCGCAAAATGGCAGAACCGTCCAATCTTCATCTTCAACATGCACCATTGATCTGTGCAATGAAATCGCCTTTGGACACTTGGCTTGATTTTGCGTTTTCGCGATCAAGAGCTGACATCAACCAAATAGCTTTGCAGGAGCGCGAGAGCCACCTGATCTTCAATCTCTAAGTGCCACCATTGATCAAACTCGGACAAATATTAAGTCGTAGACTTATGAATTATTAAAGTCTTCAAACACTCCTCTAAGCCGGTAATCACTAGGTCAAAGGGGCAGGTTGCACAACGACGAAGAAGGCTTAAGTTATGACTTAAGTGACTAGTTACTCCCTGTTTCCACTCAACACAAAAATAGAAATCCCTGTGAACGCCATGACTAAAACCCTTAGGGTTTTACTGAGAAACCCTAGTAATGGCCGAGAGCAAAGATAATTCATTTCTGAGCTCATTTCTTATCATCTGAAACTGCGGAACATACATCTAAGATGTACTTGAATAACCCATAATAGATCTTCTATCTGTTTCCTCTGCAAACCTCCAGAAACGGTCTCTGTAAAAGCATGACAACTTTTTATGACAATATTACAACTTTGCACGACCTTGCACTATGCAATTGCAAAACATGCTTTTCTCTCCATCTCTCCATCAATCCTGCCTGTGACTGATCCTCTGACATCAATGACATCCATAATGCCAACAATCTCCCTTTTGACACAATGACAATCATATTGCGAACAAGTGACTTCAGTTCTCCAAGCATTAAGGAAGGCATGTTGAGCTCTATGGGTTCCTTATAGATGTTAGGCTCTGATTTCATAAAGATAAAGAAATCCACTGTTGAACTAAAAGAATGTCCAAACACGCTTATCCAAGATGTAATGTCCCCTTCTTGATACATGGTTAGTCCATCATTGGGTTCTCGTGGACTAGTAGTTTGGCTAGGAACTGTGGTTGGTTTGGCCATGGAGGTGTTGTCTGTGGTGGAGTTATGGTTCGAGGTTAGTGTTGACGCTATGGATTGCACCCTTGACATGACGCTGAGCTCCTGTCTTCCACGCATCACAATGGAAACTCCTCTCTTCCCTGTGGGTCTGGTAAAACTGAGAGGAGAGTCTTTAGATAAGGGCTAGCTCCCTTTGATGTATCTTTGATTTATTCCTGTACATTTGCTAATATATACATACACATATATATATATATATATATATATATATATATATATATACATATATATAATGGGGGGGTTGAAAAGAGAGAAAGATACTGAAACAAAACCTAAACTAGAAGGTGATACACCAAAAATGGTTTGATCTACTTAGCTTGAGCCTACACTTTCCACCAAGAACAAGCTGACATACACTTCATTTGATACGAGAAATTCTTTTGCATTAGTGAGCTAGGGGTCCGTGGAGATACATGGAGGAAGAACTACCGGAGGTGTTCTAAGACACACTATGGCAGCGTATTCACATACACCTATACTCTGCTGTAGACACTTGTGGCAGACCTGCAAAAGAAGAAACTCACAATACACTAGATATGCTGGAATCGTTCTGTGAAAGCATTAAAGAAGAATGACTTAACACATAACAAAGCCATAAACATATGCAAAAGTGTAAATTCAAATGGGGGTAAAAATGCTATGTCTTAATTCAAGGTAAAATCCGGCAGAGCTCTGCCTTACAAGCGGAGAGATCTCTTCTCAAATGAGAGATTGCAATATATATATAGAGAGAGGAAGTAAAGGCGCCCCTTTGGAAAAGACTTTGGCACCCTTTTTTTTACAAGTGGCCCATGTGCGTTGAGAGCATCGAGAAGAGGAAGTCGCTGTTGCTGAATGCTGTGTTGGCTGTCAGTCTTGACTTTGGCGTTCAAACATTAATGTGAAGCATGGGCCGCGCCTTTTTTCTGCAAACAAGACTGCTCCTTCAAGATATTCACGTGGTTTGTCTGCTCATTAATGTAAAGTGGAGAAAAAACAGGTCGCCTCGTTTACTGTTTGCGCTCCTTGATGACCACTTGGTGGACCCTGTTCCAACTGCAGGAATAACTCGCCTCCCCTTTGCCACCTGCGTTGTTTTGTCTGTTTCTGCGCTTGGCTCTTTGGGCTCCCTTTTTGGCGGGTCGCTAAGTTCACCCTCCTTGGCAATTCCTTCGGCTTTCTTGTTTGATCCTTCCCAAAGGGGAGATGTCCCTTCATTTTTGGCCGAGAGTCCCCCGCAAGGGCACCTGCCCTTCGGGGTCCTTCGGGCTCCTTGGTCCTCAAATCCTTCGGACAAAATGTTCGAAGGAATTCCTTCGGACATTTTGTCCGAAGGATATGTTCCTTCACGTTTTTCTTGCTTGCTTTCAGGTCGGTTTTCACCTTCGGTCGGGCTTTTCCTTTTGGCCATTTTTCCCGCGGACAAAATGTCCGCAAGAATTATCTCGATCACTTCCTTTGACCTTCGGAATCCTTCTTCGGGTTCTTTTTTTCGGGCTTCTCCCTTCGGACTTTTTGTCGGGCGAATTTATTCAGACAAAAAGTCCGAAGGAATTCCTTCGGACTTTTGTCCGAAGATTTTGCCTTATCTTTTTATTGCCGCGGGATTTTCTTCCGAAGGATTTCTTCGGACAAAATGTCCGAAGGAATTCCTTCGGACATTTTGTCCGAAGAAATTCTGCCTTTGCATTTCCTTCTTTGTCTTGCAGAAATTTCCTTCGGACAGAAAGTCCGAAGGAATACTTTGCCTTGGTCTTTTTTCCCTTTAAGTGGTTTCTTGTCCTCCGCAAGGGTTCTTTTAAGCCCAAAGCTACCCTTCGGACTTTTGCAATGGTCCATTTTGCTCATCACCTGCTCTCCGCAAGGGCACTTTGGTCTCCAAACTTGCTTTTCGAAAAAGTTACAAAGGTCCTTTTGTCGCCTAAGTGTCCTCCGCAACGTGCTGGAATGGTCCAGTTTGTGCCTGACTGCCCTCCAAAAGGGCACTTGTCCTTCGGGCTTTTGAAAGACTCCTTTGAACTTTCCGATTGAACCATTTCTTGAACCATCCCTTTGAACCAACTCATTGAACCAAACGTTGAACCAAGCGTTGAACCGAGTCGTCGAACCAAGCACTTGAACTGACTGGTTGAACCAAACAATTGAATGGTTCAATGGTTCATCGGTTCAATGGTCCGAAGAAGCTTTGTAAGAAACCTTGCATTCTTTGAACTGGTTCATCATCTGCCGAAAAACTTGTGCAACCAAATTTGAACTGGCTCAGAACAGCAGGGAAAGGAGACCGATTTTGGCCTACAGGACCAAAATGGTCAACAGTTAGTGGATCCTGTTGGCACCCTCTAAGTTTTCTCTGTTTGCTCTTGGCCGTTACTATTTTTAGTAAGTTTGGGTTTGGTGTTGGATCGGGATTTTTAGAGTGGGGTTGTGTTCATCTCATCGAGACCTTTCCAACGAGCTATAGATCATGGCATTCCGACATCATCTAGGCATTTATTTTAAAGTCCAAAAGTTATAACGTTTATTTAAAGGGACTTTATAAATATTAGGCATTGACTTGGAAAAAAAAAGACAAATATTAAAGGGTCACTTAAAGAGGATATGGGCGGTCATCCCAAGGGGGATTAAAATAAATTTAAAATTATAAAATGTCCTCACTAATCCCAACGCCCATTTGGAGGAGAGAAATAAAAGATGAAAAGAAGAGTTCATTTGTTAGGCCATGTTTTATGATTTTTCTCTTTTGGAGCTCTGCTAGGGTTTGTTCTTGTGAAGGGTTTGAGGATTTGAACCAGAGGCTCTTGGAGACGAAAACCTCCCTGAGTAACGGCATTCTACAGGTGTGGAAGATCACCCAAAGGTGCCATTAGAGGTGAAAGCATTCAGTTTTCACATTGTGCTTCAATGGAGTTCGTATATTGAGGGTTTCAAAGGATAAACATTTGCAGATTAGAAGTTTGGTAAATTGCTACAGTGCATGTGAATAGTAAATCGCTACAGTACTTGTGAATAGTAAATCGCTACAGTACTAATGCATTTTAGAAGAGTTTATCTACAGAAATTCAAAGGGGTTTGAAGAGCAATTTTCAGATTGTTGGGTGGTCGGTTGATAACAAAGGAGTAAGGATAGATTGGGAGTGTTTGTGACAATTTGAAGGCTGAATCTTCCTATCAGTTGTTGTAGATCTGATATCTTTTATAATTCAGTGGTTTTCAACTTCATTTGATCATTCTACAGGCATATATTGTTATCTTCATTTCTGGGTATGTGGTATTGGTCATAAGGTACATTTGTGATTAGAAATCAGCCATAATATCACTGCTGTTGTAGAAATCAGAACCGATTATAATCTGATTTATTTTCTATTAAGGAGAAATAAGGTTTCAAACTTGATCTTTCATTGTTATATGCATTCTATTTCTATTTGATATTGTGTGATCATTTATTTTCCAAAAGTAAGGCATTAGAACCCAATAGTATTTCAAAATCAAAATTCAGTTCCATTTTATGCAATGTGTTTGAAGAAATGTTAAACAACTAAAGTTGGGAAAAATTGACAATGCATATTTATAAAACTATGTTGTAAGTTTCGTGCCCTTCGTCCATGCTAGGATTGACGATTTCAGAAGAAACATCACCTAAAGACGCTTCGATTTGGGTTTGAAGATTTGGTTTAGATCTGCGTGTCCTTCGAATAGTGTCGTATTGCCCTAACTCGACCCCCTGGGGTCCGGAAAGGGTCACGCCATCACTGTTTTAAGGCATATTCTTCTCGAACTGTGTCTCTTTAGTCCCTTCGCGTTTGGCGAATACTCTAGCTGTTGCAACTATGGAAAACATAAGGAACACTAACAATGCGTCTAATAATGGTAAGACATCATTTAGGGATGTATTGCGAGGATCTGCATCCTCGAATCCATCCAATCGAAATTTTTAGAAATTACCTTTGAGAATGCCAAAGTTCAATCCAAGGAAAAATGAGAAAGGATGCATATTGGCGGCAGATGGAACCCCAGTCATTCACCTCAACAAGGAAGATGTGCAAGATAATCTCTAGGAATTGGAAAATAGAGGATTAATTGTCAGATTTCTAGGATTTCGTCCATCGCTTGTAAATATGAAAGAATGGGCAAAAAAAATGTGGAAGACGACAGGTGAGTTCACGATCTCTGTATGTCCTAATGGATATTTTTTTATTTTTTTTGATATAGCTGTAGATAAGGAATTTGTGTTTCAAGGAGGTCCTTGGTTTATGGGATGTGCGGGGTTATTCATGAAGCCTTGGCATCCCATGTTTAAACCAGAAGAAGAATTACCCTCAGTGGTTCCGGTGTGGGTGAGACTCTATGGTTTACCAGCTGAATACTGGAATCAAACGGTGTTTATGGCTATTGGCAATACCCTGGGTAAATTCATGATGATTGCTGATGCTTTGATTCAGTTGGAACAAATGATCTATGCAAGGATCTGTGTCCTTATGGATCTAACTAATCCTTTACCAGCGAAAATTTCATTAGTAATTGATGAGGAATGGGAGCAAATGTTGGACTATGAGAATATTCCCTTTCATTATCGTCTTTGTCACGAATATTGCCAGCTCATGAAAGATTGCCTAGCTAAAGTGTCAGATTCGAAGGAAGCAGAAAAACAAATAGAGGAATTTTCTATACCAAAAAAGAAACATATTGCAAAAAAAAATGGGAAGGATCAACAGGGAATGAGCAACTCTAATAGATATGCAAGTCTCCAGGAGGAAAATGAGGAAGAACAGATAGAAGATCTTGTGAAATCACAAGTCTCAAAAACACAGTTGGAAAAATCCCAAGAAGCAATAAATCAACAATAGAGGGATATTCAAAATCAGCTGGTTATTTTTCAGGTCCATCCTAATAAGAATGAAGACCACACAGGAATCAAAAGCTATCAAAGGAAAACTAAGTTAAATGACAAACTTCAGGAAGAGATTCAGCAGTCAAAAGAAAAGGAAGATCTGGACAAAGAATTAGTAATTAAGGAACACTCCCGAACACATAATGACGATCTATTATTTGGAGTGGAACAGGGACAAAACAAAAAATTCAAATTGGACAATAATACTAGAGTGGGAAGGAAACCCAATCAGATTAAAATTCACTAGGAAGGACAAAAGCTGAGTAATTCAGGAGCAATTAGGGAATTGACCCAATATCTCCAATACCCAACTCAATGAAAATCATCACATGGAATATTAGAGGATTGAAGGGATCACCTTCTAAGTTTCAAGAGTTTAAAAGGATGATTGTGTTAAATAAGCCAGCTATGGTAAGTATTCAAGAAACAAAAGCTTCTATGGAATTAGTTTCTACTCTTGCTAATAATATGTGGCCCCAATCTCAACATATTTCTATTAGTTCAGCCAGTGCATCGGGAGGTCAGATAACACTATGGGACCCTAAGGTAATTTCTGTTATTAATTCATGTGCCATGCACGGAATTATATGCTTACAGGTGTATGACAATATGCAAGACCAGCAGTTCATATTGTGTAATATCTATGCCCCTGTATCACTGGAGGATAAAAGGCAACACAGGAAAGGAATGGACTACATTATAAGTTCTTTCCCAAAAATACTGCTTATACTGGGAGGAGACTTTAACACTATTCTTACTCTTTCAGAAAAGCAGGGAGGAAACAATCATTTAGACGCCAGCTCAACAGAGTTGCAGCAGTTCATAATGTCGCATAATTTAGTGGATGTTCCTACGGACAATGGGATAATGACATGGTCCAATAGAAGACAAGGAAATGATTGTATTCTAGAAAGATTGGATCGATTCATTGTTTCTGAAGAATGCTGGATGAAAGGATGTGCTCCGAAAGCTAGGATACTTAATAATAGTGGATCGGATCATTGGCCTGTTTGCTTGGAAATAGGAAAAACTATCCATCCCAAAACTCCATTCAGATTTCAATTGATGTGGCTTCGGCATGCAGATATATATGATCTAGTTCGTAAGTGGTGGATAGAAGGTAGGCCTAGGCATGGAACACAAATGTATATGTTTGCCCAAAGATTAAAGTACCTAAAAGTTCAACTCCAGAAATGGAATTGGAATGGATTTGGTGATATTGCCAAAGAAAAGGCTCGTATTTAAGGTGAGCTTGGGAAAATTAATGATATTCATTGAAATTTAGGTATGTCAATTGATCTTTTTAAGAAAGAATGCTCTTTGAAGGCAGATTTGAAGGAATGGGAACTCAGAGAGGAAATCATGAGTAAACAAAAATCCAGAATTCAATAGCTGAAGGAGGGAGACAAAAATTCAGCCTTCTTCCACAAATCTCTATTAGCAAGGAGAGTACAAAACTACCTTCAAAGCCTATCCACATAAGGAGGAGCTAAGGAAATTCAATGAATGGCATGAAGAAGCTGGCAAGCCAATACTTCCAACATCTTTTTAAGGAACAATCGTTGGATAGAAATGCTCAAGAACAGCTGTTAGATCTGATTCCTACACATATCACTCAGGAGGATAATGATAAGCTGATCCAACCAGTTTTGGAGGAGGAGCTTCAACAAATTGTATTTTCCATGCAGAAAGGCAAAACTCTGGGACTTGATGGGTTTCCTATAGAATTCTTTCAAGAATTTTGGGAAATTATAAAATTTGATTTGTTGCAGGTAGTGGAGGAAAATGAAAACCATGCTCAAAGGGTTGAATAGGACATACATAGCCCTCATTCCTAAAGCCAGAGAGGTAGAAGATATATCGGGATTTAGACCTATAGCTTTATGTATTGTGGTGTACAAGATAATAACAAAAGTTATTTCTGAAAGACTAAAGCCATTTTTGTGAAAAATAATATCACCTGAACAAGGGGGATTTGTTCCAGGAAGACATATTCATGACGAGATAGTTCTTGCTCAGGGAATTCTACACTCAATGGAAAAGCAAAAAACGCTGGCAATGTTCATCAGATTAGATCTATCAAAGGCATATGATAGGGTGGATTGGAACTTGCTTTGTCAAGTCTTGGAAAGATTTGGGTTTTCCTTTGAATGGATTCGTTGGGTAAGAGCTTGCTTTTCTACTGCAACTTTTGTTGTCTTAATTAATGGCTCTCCTTCAGAATATTTTGGTGCTTCAAGGGGTATAAGGCAAGGAGATCCACTATCCCCTTTTCTGTTCATTATCCTAGCGGAATGTTTGGGTAGGTTGAGCAAAAAACATTGTTAGGGGAAGAAAATTCAAGGAATACATTTAGCTAAAACTGTTAAACCACTATCATATTTGCAATTTGGTGATGATTCATCTATGATGGGCAATGCTAGTGTGGCAGAAGCCAAACGAATTCAAAAGATCATTCATACTTTTTCTTTGGCCACAGGTCAGCTAATAAATAATGGAAAATCCAATATATTCTTTTTCTATTGCTCTGAAAGACAAGAAGATCAGATTTTGAATATTCTACAATCCCAGAAAGGAACATTCCCTCTCAGATATTTGGGTGTGCCTTTATCTCCTGGAAACCTAAAGGATTGGCAATGGCTTATTAATAGAGTTGAACAAAAATTACAGAAATGGACAAATAAATGGTTATCAACAGGAGGAAAGATGACTCATCAAATCAGTCCTTCAAGCTATGCCGATTTATGTTGCCTCAGTGGTGAACATTCCTGCTACAATCTTAAAAAAGATGGATTCTCTTTGTCAGAGGTTTCTATGGAGTGGGACTCAGGGAAAGACAAAATGGTATTTGGTCAAATGGACATCTTTATGTAAGCCCAAAAAAGAAGGGGGATTAGGTTTCAGATCTTCCATTCATTAGAATATATCCTTAGTGGCAAAATTACACTGGAGACTTATTGTTTATCCTGAAGACCTTTGGGCTATAAATTTTCGGGGAAAATATGCAAAAAATAGCAGTCCGGAAAAGATTATTAGAAGAGCTCTTCCGAATGGAGGTTCTCCAGCATTAATGTTTATCAAAAGAGGGGAAAATTGAATTAAAAAACAGCTGTTCTGGATTGTTCATAATGGCCAATTAGCAAACTTTTGCACTGATTCTTGGGATGGAAAACCCCCAATTATTACACTCTATTCTCAGCTTCAATCAATAATGGAGAATATGCAAGCACAGGGCTGGATTAAGATAGCAAAGTATATTCAACCAACAATTCGACCCTGGGGAGCTGAAAATGATTGGATTCCTATATCAGAATGGCTTATAAGGATTGCTCAAGAACAATAGATTTTATTAAACCAGATTTTGAGAGATCGAGCTCTTCTTTTCTCTTTTGAGCAAGATGAAATTGGATTTGGAGGTAGCTCTTCTGCAAGATATGAGGTATCTATAGGATATAATGTTTTAATGAAAGCACAACCGCATCTTGATCAAACCTTGTTTAAGCATATATGGCAGCCAGGGTTATGGCCCAAGGTAAGTTTCTTTCTTTGGCTTCTCACACATAAAAGAATCCTTACGGCGGAAAGGCTTAAAAAGAGAGGAATTTATGGCCCATTTATATGCGAGCTTTGTACTCAAGAGAAGGAAACTATAAATCATCTTTTCTTTCAATGCCCATGGGTAATGCCCTTATGGCAACAACTGGCTTTGGTATTTAAGATTCAATGGAACATATGTGAATCCCTTGCAAATGTTACGGGCATATGGAAGGTAGCCATACCTAAAGGACAAAATATGCTTCCTGCTATGTGGAGTGGCATTTCCCTTCTATTATGGAATATATGGAAGGAGAGAAACTATAGAATATTCAGACAAAACAGAATAGAAGCTATATATGTTTGGGAAACAATTAAATCCAATTTCACATAAAGCCTTAAACATCAGATATTGCTTCCTGCTCAAGCAACTCCACAATGGGATTATATTTACAAACAACTTTCTTTAGATCCTAAGGAGGCCACTATGCCTCGCTTTCATGCAAAGATCAAAACACAAAATAATGTTTCAGAAAAGGATATGAATGATTATCATGGCATTCATAATACTGATGGTGCTTCAAGGGGCAATCCTGGGAGAATAGCTATGAGAGGAATTGGGCGTACTAGACACAGAGAGGTATGCTTTATCTTTGCGGAAAATATGGGTATCTCTATGAATAATCTGGGTGAAATAAGAGCTATTCGTAGAGGAATGCAAGAAACTATCAGAATAGGATGACAAAAGATCAAGGTTCAATCTGATTCCAAATTCATGATGAATTTACTTAGCAACTCAAATAATAGAAATCCTCCCAATTGGCGACTTGCAAAAGAAATTGATCAAATCCAGAAATTGCAGCATACCTTTTGGGAATTTCTTTTCAAACATATTCGTCGACAGCAGGATAAAGTTGCAGATGGATTAGTGAATTGGGCCTTGGACAATAATGATGATATCCTTTGCTATGGACCACCTCCTTTGTCGTGGTCTAATAAGATTCAAGAAGCAATTAGGACAATTCTTAATTTAGATTCTGCTTAATGAATAGGAATATTGGTTGTAATGTTTATCAAGCTTATGATATGGCTAACAGCGTCCATGCTTGGCATGGAAGAATTTGTACATAAGCTTTTCTAATTGATATAAAGTAGGTAGTTTTTTATAAAAAAAATTAAAATAAATAAAGTTGGGAAAAATCAGAATTTTAGCATTTATCCTAAGTTGGATATTACACAAGAGGGAGTGGATATTTATGGAGACTCTTCTATTGGGAAGAATGACATAAAAATCTGGATATTAGAGATGAACAGGGGTTGTTTATTGAAATCACTGATGATGATGATGATGATGTGTTGTTTGCATTAGAGTGAAGACAAACTTCAGTGTGTGCAAAGAGAGGTCTTGAGGATTGTTTCCCGAACATAAGTTGTAAATTTGATAAACCAGTTGTATGCCAATTTAATGCACACATCAACAAGATATCATGGGCTACAGTCTTAAAAATAAACAAGATGGAGAACCAGCTAAAATGGTTGATGGAATATGGGAAAATCAGGGGTTGGAGTCACATGATACTGGAGAAGAAAAGTTTATGGAGGATATTAATAAGAAGCTTAATTTTAAAGGTGGATTCAATATATTGGTAGATACCATAAAATTTTTGCAATATCTTTCAAAGGACATCAGGGATTGTGACCTGCAAAACATAGAAAAGTTGCCCGAGGAGAAAACTAAAGAACCTAAAAAAATTGCAGTTGAAAAAGTTATGGAGATTGATGTTGTAGATTATGCAAAAATAGAATTCTAGCAGGGGAAAGAGATGCAAAATGAAAGTGACGAAGAAGACAATGACGAGATCTCATTAATGTGGAAACCAATGTCATTATCTTTCAAATGTTCCTAGAATACAGTAAATCAAGACATGGATTCTACTTATGACAAGGATGATACAAAAGATTGCCTTCATAGCTTCATTCTAGAAGATGATCTTGGCAAAGTTTGCATTTTGTGTGGCTTTATTTGGGAGAGTATTGAAAAAATCTTTGACATCCAATGGCCAAAGGCTTGGAAGGGTACAACATATTCTAGGCATGTCCCTAATAGAGACTTGAAGATTGTTTTAGGTATCGATAATTAGACATTTTCCAAGAGGTAAGAGTACAAAGTTCCTATATTGAAATCTATGGTTCATTCTCATCTTCAAAAGCAAAAGAACCTAATAACAGAGGAATTTGGTGGTTGCATTTTGGCACATGCACTAAAAGATATAATGTGGGAAGGAGCTTTAATTCTTGAACACCTCAATCTACAATTGCTTGAGGACAAACAATTTGAGGAAGGGAGGTCTGTAATATCCCCAATAAAATCACCGACTCAGTCTTTGACTAAAATCTCCAACAATAAGACAACCCTTAAATTAAACAACTGAATGCCACACTATGAAGAAATCATCAGCATCACTTCCCAAATATACTCAGCAATCATGGAGATCGCAGATTATGAGGACTTGTAGGTTATGAGGAGAACTTGCAGGTTATGAGATCGCAGGACATGAAATCGCCAATGATCCGTAGCATTGAAGATGAAGTGCCATTAATTAAAATAAAACAATAGTTATTAATAAATGAAATCGCAGCCCATTATGGGGAGGCACTAAGCACCAGCAATCATTAATTAATAAATAAAATGCCATTCAACAAAAGGAATTTTCGAGCAAACCAAATTTTTGTATAATATTCTGATTAGGAATATTACAGTGGTATCAAAGCTCTCTATCCTGCCAGCCTGTGGAACAAAAACTTCATGCAAGGTGAAGATAAAGAAATCTGATATTATTTGAGAAATAAAACTAAGGCTTCTGATCAACAAAGGGAATAAATTGAAAAGGGTGATGAAAGGACAAATATGGAAGAGAGGAATCGAGATGATGAATCGATGGATAGGCTTATCCAAGGTCAAGAACAAATGGCTAATACAATGACTCAATTAGCTCTCGCAATACAATCTATGACAAATCCTGGACATCAAAATGGTGAAAATAGCCATTCTAATACTAGTCATAATCAAATCCCGCCAAAAACAACCATGAGTTCTTCAAATAGACCTTTTTAGCCTAAATTTATTTCAAGAAACAAATCGATTATGGAAGAAGAAACCCAAACTTCATTGGGAGAGGACCTTACATCTTGTTTTAAAGAATATCGAGACCTTTCAGATGAAATACAGAGGGAAGTACCACTCACAAAATTCATGGAAATGAAAAGCCATCGAAATGGTACCAGAATAGAGCATAGACCCCAAAATACTCAGAGATTGTCAACATGCATTGGGTAAATTGAACATATTGACTTTTGATGGCTCTAACAAATGCATGACACAGGTATGGATACAAAAATTGGATACATATTTATCTCTCTGACCTATGATGGAAGAAGCAATCAAATTTGCAACCCTCCATCTTGAAGGAACAACTCGTGAATGGTGGTATCATGGGTGGATTATACAAGGACATGATCTCATTAGATCTTCTGACAAATTCATTAGGAGATTGATAGAAAGGTTCGATAGAATTGACCCCGAAATTCATTTTCGGGAGTTGGCCTTATTAAAACAAAACAACAATGTGGAAGACTATGTGGTGGAGTTTCAAAGACTCACCGTGATGGTTCCGGACGTCATTGAAAGGCGGCTTATAGTATTGTTCATGGAACGATTGATTGAGCCATTCAAGGGTTTAGTCAAAGCCTTTAATCCCTCCTCCCTCCAAGAAACAATAAAAAAGGCATTGGATTTGGAGACCTCAACACCAAGAAATAAAACGGTGCCATTTATACAGCCAAGAATAACCAATAGCGGGCAACCACGGACCATGCCTTTAGGGCAGCAAGGGACAACACCATATAGCCAACAAAGAAGACCCTTTCAATCAGGAGAATTCCAACCAAGGGATTCACTTAAATCAGGTAAAGAGACTGTAATGTCCCCATTTTGAAATGAAATAATATTTTTATTAAAATAAAAAGTACTTTTAAATACTTAAAATAAAGTAATAATAATCTAATTTCCACTTAAGTTGGGGCCTTTTTAAGGGTCATAGGTACTTAAGGCCTAAAGTGAAATTATAAGGATGTTCTTTTAATATTTTAAAAAGAAGAGTTTCCCTCCTATTTTGGTCGCCACACTTGGGGCATGGATATAAAAGGAAGGTGAGTTATTCATTCAAAGATTATGGTATTTTGGAATATTGAATTATTGATCAAGTATGTCAAGCTTGTTTATCACAACGTGAAGACAAAAACCTTCTAGTGTGGCAAGGGTTTGAAGACGAAAACCTCCATTCCTACATCCAGGGCAGCTCTATTCAAGGGCCGTAATTGTGCTTTAGATTTACATGGTTGCATGCAATTGGACTTGTTATAGGTTTAATTTGCACTCTTGGAGAGGGTTCTTCAGGGTCTCTCCAACTAAGCTATAATATTGGGACAACCCCAGGCTGTGGGTATCATGTAGTGGGGTTGAACCTCCGGAGAAGGCTGGCTTCCTCTTGATGCTCACCGAAACTAACGCTAAACTAATGCTTCACAGGGAAAAGGGTTAGAAAGATGGCTAAGGCTCCTAAGAAAGCTAAAAGGGTGATGCACCAAATTTAAAGGGGAAACTCCCATGAGCTTGAACCCACACTAGATATGCTAAAGACAATACTAGCTCACACAACCTCAAGATCAAGCTAATTTGCATAAGTATTTCATAGAAGAGGTTTAGAGTAGAACACTAATCTAGACCTGCAAACAACATTGAAAACTCCCTAAACAAGGTCAAAAAGGAGGACAATGGATGAGGAAGATTCTCTTTCACACAATGCCATCATGCACAACTCACCAAACCAGAGCCAAGGCAAGAGATGGGCAAAGAAAGTCTCATTGCATCAAGAGGTAGTTCTTACAAATGCTTGACAGGGTCGAGCTTAATCAAGCTGAGCATACTTTGCAGTATTTCAAAGAGTATCCCTGTCTCCTAGAAAGATAAAAAATCTAAAATCTGAGAACCTTTACAAAAAAGAAGAGAATGGGAGAAGAGAGAAGAGGGAATATGTTTTGAGAACAATTAATGAGTTACTAGCTTTCAATGGAATGCTCCACCATGCTTTTGGTCCAAACATGACGTAATCCATCATGAACAAGACGGTCAGATCGCTATCTTTGATCTTCACACCATCTTCTACTTGACTGCTTATGTATAAGGACAAAATCCTTACATCTATAAACCTGACTGAGCTTTGGTTATGTCTGCTTTGGGCGGCTATCTGTCGGGAGCATGGCTTAGGACGTTCCTTCATTGATTACACATAGTTGCTCCTTGATTTGAGAACTGGACCTAGGTCTACTATAGAGGAAAACCAATCTAAAATTATTGGTTTTCCTATAGTCTCCACTTACGTCATCCTTGCCCTCTCTTTGTTGGATTTGCCAAGTACGAACAAACGCGAGCGCTTGGATCTATCTTTCAATTGTCAACTCTGTGTCCGCTTACGCCACGTGTCAAACACGTGTTAATCCTTAGGATCCTGTTGTCAGTTTGTCAGTTCACGCGCTTACGCCACGTGGTGACCTCTTGAGATCTCTGGGCGTTTGACCCACTCTCATACCATTGATCTTGGATGCTCAATCAAATGCCAATCGTTGATCTGTTGGGACCCACTTTTGAACTCCAAGAGCTACTTCATGACCTTAATTTTGATGGTCTGCAGGATGCCAAATGGCGTTCGTGCAACCGTTATTGACGTTCGCGCGACCGTCAAATTTAAGCTCAAAGGATTTGTTTTTACTATGGCTTAAATTTGATGTCCGTTGGACTGTCAAATACGTTTGCAAGCCCGTCAAATGATGGGCACGCGGATGTCATTTTAAGCTCTAGTTGTCCCTTTTCAAATCCAAACGGCTATTTCCTTCGGACTTTCATTTATGACACTTTTCCTGAAGAATGTCACTTCGGGAAAATTGTTCGGATAATTTTCCCGAAAGAACCTTTGTACATAGGCACTTTATCAAAAGAAATGATCTTTCAGGCTTTGTCATAAGGGACCCTTTTGGCGAGGAAAATATCCTTCGGGACTTTTGCTCGGGACGCTTTGCCTGAAAAGTGACCCTTCGGAACTTTTGCTTTGGACCACTTTGCTTGAAAAATACCCTTCGAAAACTCTGCATAGGACACTTTGCCCAGAAAAGGCCCTTCGAAACTTGTTTGGACAATTTTCCCGAATGAAAAAGGTCTCCGGGAAAATTGTTGCGGAACAATTTCTCTGAAAGAAAAAGGTCCTTGTCTTTTGTTTCGATTATTTTGTCTGAAAGAAAACATGCTTTCGAAAACTTTCCCTCAGACAATTTTTTTGAAAGAAACTCAACACATAGCCAAAAGAAAATTAGCTTAGCAAAACAATTCCTTAGCACAGACTTAGCCCAAAAGTTTGGTACTTGGCTTTTCCAAGCCCTGTATGTTCTTCTGGACTCATGCTTGATCCTTGAAAGCCCGGACCCCCTTTGAAAGCCTCTTTTGATCCACTGCTTCACATGAACTCTGCTAAGCTTTTTAAACCAGGCAGAAGCTTGGTATGTGGGTCCAAAATTGGCCAACAGGGCCTACAAAGGTGTTTTATAACACCACCTTGTTCAAAGGCAAAGTGAATAATTAGTTGTTTGCATTGATTTGTCATTGTTTGGTTGCGTAATTGAGCTCCATTTTCAGGTTTGAAGGAACCTAGGGTTGTAACCAGGGTTTTTGAACTTTAGGATGATTTTTGGGGGACTTTCCATGGAGGAAAAATTCTGATTCTAATTTTGTTTGATAGCTACTATTTTTGTGATCATTTTGAGCTAACTTTTGCATTGAAATTCCAAATGTTCTAGAAGATACAAATTTTTGAAATTTCAACTCATTGAGGCAAATGATAAATTATTGAGGGTTGAAAATAAGGTAATTAATTCAGAAAATTATTCGTATAATTTTTCCGAGTGGAGCGACTTGCTTTTAGAGGTTGTTTCCATGGTTTGGAGTCATTCCTAGGGTGGCAAACTTGTTGGTGGATTGAAGACCCTTATAGAGTTGTTCTACATTGAAACCCTCTTCAAGGGTTTGGTGGTTTTTTATTAATTTATTCTAGCAGGGGCGATTTGTGTTTAAGGGGTTTTGCAGGATTTTGAGGGCCACTCAATGCCCTAGAACGTTCAGGAAATTATTATAATATTTTTCCAGCTTGGGTGATTTGCTTTGAGGGAGTTTGGAGGTCTTTTGAGTGGTTGTTTTGAGGGTTTAGTAGTCTAATTTAATTTTGCAAATTTTCCCCAAGTATGGTGACTTTATTGGAGGACTAATTGGTTACTTTGGTGCCCTAGTTGAAGCCATTTGAAGTCCTAACATTTTATATGATTTTGCATAATTATTTGTGAGTTTATACAAGGGTTAGAAGGTAGATTTGAAGAGGGAAACACAACTGTACTAACAAGTAGAAAAATCAGAATTGTTGCAAGGATGATATTCAACCTTATCTCCATTTTTACCTTGCCGAAAAGAGCTAGGGTTTGCTGATTTGAATTTTACAATTCATAAATAGATTTCAGATTATTTTCAGATTTATTTAAGGGTTTGTTGGAAAACCCCAACTTTGCCTAATTGTCCCATTTCGGGACATTACAGTGGTATCAGAGCCAACATCTTGGCTAACTGTGGGAATTGAAGGGTTACATGACATGGAAGATATGAAGGGGCAACCTTCTATTCAGATTGATCTCATGGAAACCTATGAAGAATACATGACCTTTTCACCCTCTATCCGAAAGGCCCTAAATCTCATTGAGTTTGTGATATGGAAGAAAGGAAGAGGTGGTCATAGGATGGACCGACGTAGACAAAAGGGAGTACATGATGCTTTTGGGGAATTTGTTATTCCCATATTTGACAGTTCTGCAGGTATTTCAGCTAGTGCATGGGTTGATAAGGTAGACACATACCTTTCACTTCGTCCCATGGAGGAAGGTGTGGCCGTGAAATTTGCCATATCACATTTAGAGGGGGTTGCCTATGATTGGTGGCACCATGAGTTGGTAACCCAAGAGCACCATCTCATAGATACTTATGATGAATTTAGCAGGTGGCTCATTGGGAGATTTGATTGGGGTGAACCCAAACTTTATTTTGAGGAGTTGGCACGCTTGCATCAAACAGAAGAAAATTCAGAAGTTTTGGATCAACAAAAAGAGCTGTTTCAATTTAGTAAAGGGCAGCCAATGATTGAAATTTTTGAACCACAAGAACCAAAAATTCAAGGGCAGCCAACTAAGGAGTTCCAACAAACTATGGAGCAACCGATGGGGTAGCAAATAGTTGACACTAGTAGGGAAGTAATAGAAAAATCAGAATTTCTGAGGGTGAAGCAGAGAGAAGTTGTTCAACAACTTCATGAGCCAACAAAGTGTCAAGAAGGAAGCATGAACAAGGACATCATAATAGAAAGGTATGCGAAGAAAGAAAGTTTTTGTATTATTCCTTTTCATGCATCATTTTCCTTGTCTAAATTCAGATTGCAAGAGGAACGTTGGAGGAAACACTTGTTATGTCTTGCTAAGGAAGCACATGTCCTAACAAGAAGGGACATAGTAAATAAGTCCATTGAGGGAGTGATGCCAGGAAGGAAAGGAGGATGCACCTTGCATATAAAGGAAGGAGAATCAGATTTCTTGATGGAGAAAGGATTGAGTTGTCAACTTGGTAAGCATTCAATGTTTTCTCTTTGTGATTGGTTCTCTCATTACTTTGGTTGCAAAGCTTGTGTTATCATTCAGGTGGAGGTAAGGGACACTCAAGGAGAATAAGTCTTCCAAGTAAGTTCAAGGAAAGAACATGACAAATACCCCTCATGGATATGGGATCCAGATGAGCTCTATCAACATAGTTTTGCGGGCTAACATAAAAAAGGGAGTAGGCAAGGGTTATCATGGTCCAAGGATCATAGTGACTGCTGTCTTTTGCATTTTCAGTTTGTTTCCATTGAGAAATTTTGTTTACATGATGTGCATGGTTCCTTGAAAATTGTGCTCCTCACATCCCAACACTATGGGAATGATTCAAGTGTGTAGTAGCAGATTTCCAACCACTAGAAGGAGAAACTGGGAGGAGAAAAAGGCATACTACAGCCAAGATAAGATTAAGCTAAAACATAAAAAGGAGGCCCATATTATGCTCATGAAGCATGGTGACCTAATTATAAAAGTTTTGCTAAACGCTAATGTTTTTTCTAACATGTTTGCTTCATGTGTAGGTTTATTAATGACATCACTTGCCATGACCAAGAGCAATGGAAAGGGTGAAGTTGAGTGCATAAAGGAGGGCATGAGATCCCTCATGGATCGGGCAAAGGCCCAAGTTATGAGCAACCGGTTACAAAGTATAATGCGGAAAGATTTTTTGTCCTCTCACTTTCCGGAAGAGTCCAAAATTTATTTGCAACATTCATAGCCATTAACCCGTGCCAAGGGGAAAATTGGTTGCATAATACAGTCAACAAAGAGGTCTGAAAATTTTGATAAGAGGTCTGAAAATTTTGTCATAAAAAATTCTGAGTTGAATGTTTTGATACAGCCGGCTATCATGAGCAAAAAGATTGATTTTGGGGGCATTGTATTGCCCATACCAAAGGGAAATGTTGCACTATTTAATTCTGATTTTTTTTCAAATAGAAAATCTAGTTTTCATGACATTTGTACAGTCCCTTCACATGGGCAATATGACTATTTTTGTTGCATGCTGTCAGCTGCTCATAAATTCTGAAAATGTCATTATTGGGGTGCACGGTTTGCATGAGAAAAAGGTAAAATTTGAGGGCAGAGAACAACACTACATCTTGGTGAGTTTTGAGCAGTTTGACTACTACTTGACTTTATGCTTGCTCATGAGCAATAAGAAGGGACAGTCATGGATGGGATACACCAAGCGCATGATGAGGGCCTCCCAAAGGGGATTGTAAAGTGGAAAAAATTATTTCCAAGGTATGTTGTTCAAAGCATTTGATTTGGTAATTGTTTGCAAGTTGGGAAAGATTTGCCATGGCATGTAGAGGCTACCAAAGAGTTGTTGAAGGGTGGTCGTCCTAGTATGCACACAAGGGACGAAGATCAAATGGATCTTTCCATTTGGGGTACCAAGGTACCACTTTCCAAAAAGTTTCCTTTTGGCAACTCTAGCTTTCTTTTCATGTTGTTGGAGTACATATTGGCATCCTTGAAGAATATGGACATAGAGGACACATGGGAGGTCAATGTGGTAATGAATTGGTTGACTTGTGTGGCTGTACATCACATAAACAACCCACATATCAGCATGTATATTCTTTTTGGTATGTTGATTTCTTCTTGGATGAAGGGACAAGTGTCTATGGCTTCACCATGGAAGATTCCAGCTCTTGAGAGACCCGTTTTGAAGATTTTGGGGTAGGAATTGAAACATATTGACAACTGTTTTGAGTTGTGTGGGGCAACATGTGTTTGGGGCAGCCATTGGCTTGGGAAAGGAATGAGCCTAGGAATTGATTGGGGGATTTATAGTGGATGTCATGACACTTTTAACACTTGGGGGCAGCATCCAAAACACAGGGACAATTTCAGTATGGAGCTTCTTTTCTATGGGGAGAAGTTACAATTGGACATTGCATATTAAGGTATGTTGGGACACCTCTGTGGATATTGCAATTGCTTGAGGACAAACAATTTTGGGTGGAGAGGATTGTAATGTCCCCGTTTTGAAATTAAATAATATTATTATTAAAATAAAAAAGTAATTTTAAATACTTAAAATAAAGTAATAATAATCTAATTTTTACTTAAGTTGGGGCCTTTTTAAGGGTCATGGGCATTTAAGGCCTAAAGTGAAATTATAAGGAGGTTCTTTTAATATTTTAAAAATAAGAGTTTCCCTCCTATTTTCGGTGCCACACTTGGGGCATTGATATAAAAAATAGTTCCACAGAGTTTCTTGACGGGGGACGGGGGGCATAGGTTTGGAGACGACGGGGGGCGGCGGGTGAGCGGTGCAAATACATATAGTACTTGAAAAATTAGTTATAAAAGGATGCATAAGGAATAGGTATATTGCATTGAACATCAACAATTTAACATTTAAGTTTTAACTTTTTAACAATGAAGTTTCAAGTTTGAACCATTGAACCGATGAACATTGAAAATTGAAAATCAAAATGAAAATTTCGAATTCAAAATTTTCAAAATTTTATAATGATGATTCATGATTACAATCAAGTATCAACAATGTTTAAAAACAAAATACTAAATATTAATGAGTCAATGGCTAATCATCCCCAAAGTTCTCGCCAAACTCCTCATCACTAGAACTGTTGGACTCCACATGCTCAAGCTTCTCCAAACCAATACTAACCAATGTTGTCTATGTAGCATCATCATCAATCTGTGTTGGCTCCACTGGGTCTACATCCCATCTGGTTGTTGGACTCTCCTTGTATGTAAGTGTGTTGTGGTCAATGAGACGCAAGACACTATGTACAACCACAAGCTTGTCTGCCCTCCTAGAGGTAAGCTTGTTCCTCTTAATGGGGTGGATGAAGCTATAAGTAGACCAATTCCTCTCCGCAACAGAAGAACTAGAAACCCGGGACAACAAACGAATGGCTAGGTCAGTAGTCAATGAAGCAGGCCCATGCGAAGTCCACCACAAAATTGGTTCCTCCTTTGTCTTTGTATCCCTTCTATTTTGTCCTCCTATGAATATCCCCTAAGAGTAGCAAATTTTGTTCACTCAGTACGAATGATGTTGGCCTCTGTAGAATCATACATTTTCTGAATGGCCTTCATGAACCTTGCCTTCACCTTAACATCTTATATAGGTGTAACTCTACCAGGCCTTTGCACATACCATTTTGGGTTCAATGCATAGGCAACCATGTGCAAGGGAGTGTTGAGCTTCTCCCATCTGTGATGAATGATCCACTAAATATGTTCTGTGTAGAATTGCAATGTGGGGTCCTCTCGTACAACAGCTTTCATTTGATCAAGCATAGTATCAATGCACTCATACACCTCTCCAAGGGTAGGTGCATCAGCATTCCCATATCTAATCACTGTGAAGACTGGAGTAATGATGAAGACAATATATTTGGCATCAGCCCAAAAAAATCACTCTTCACCACCTCCACCCTCTTCCCTTGCTCTGTCTTTGACTCAGGCACCGATTTCTTTTTGCTATCATAACCATTAGTTGCAATGCCTCTTGCAACTCAAGCATCCTCTCCAAAAAAATAAAGTATGATGCATACCTAGTCTCTACATGTTTTAAGAATTCCTTCTTGGAGAAGGTTTTGAAGAGTGCATGTGAAGTGTGGTGGTTGCAGATAAACATCTGCACATCTCTAGCATCACTAACAATTGCTTTGATCCAACTGATTTTTTCCATGTCTTTGAGTGCATTATTCATGGCATGCACACAACAAGGAGTCCACCAAATATGTCTATAGGCTGCCTCAATTAACTTCCTTGCAGCGTTGCACACATGGACTGCATCTGTCACTACTTGCACTATATTTTGTGGCCCAACCTCTATAGCATCTCTGAAGATCTGGAATTGAAAATCAACATCCTTGCGATGCCTTGAACAATTGATAGCCCTAAATAAATAAGGGCCAAATGTACTTGTAACCATGATATTGATGAGTGGATGATGCCTAATGTCCATCCACCCATCCATGATGATGCTGCATCAACTTTTGACCCAGGTATTCTTCAGTTTCTCCATTAAAATATTAATCTTGGAATAGTTCCTATCCAAGATTCTTGTTCTCAATTTAGTCTCCCTTGGTGGCACATATGATGGTCATGCTCTTATTATTTTTGCCACAACCTCCTTATAATAAATAGAGTGAGCCACATGGAATGGAATGCCATTGGCAAAGAGGAGTTTGCCAATGGCATCATCTGCCTCATCCTTTGCTTGCACATTGAATAATTCTGCCAGAGGATTTAAAACATCACTAGTCATCTTGTGTTTTCCCTTAGGCCCAACTACCCTAAACTAGATGGATTCATTGGCCTCTCAAAATTACTAGAAGTAGAACTCTGTCTCTGATGACCCCTCCCCCTTGGTGGCAAAGTAACGGATGTAGGTGCATCTTCTTCATTAGCACCTCATAGTTTACATATTTCAGCCCTAAATTTCAGGTTTTTTTCCACCTTTTCACATACATCTACACCTTTGCCTCAGATAAGGACGTGAGCATTTGTTCTAGTCATGCTGCCAAACCATTCAAGGTCACATGTGTTGCACCTCCATTTCCTAGTGCCCCCATATGTCCCAGGCTTTGCTGGCACCTTGTTTGCAAATTGTTTTAAAGGTTTCTTTGAACCAAAAGGACCCTTAGCATTGTTGTAGGGTTTGTGAAGGGCAACTATAATTTGGACTCCCAATAGAACTAGTTTAATTTTTACGGTCACCCCTTCTTGCTTCTAAACTAGGATCATTAGGTGCATAATCAGAATCATTTTCACTTACAACTTCAACCTCAACCCCTTGAGGTTGACCCTCATCCTCACTCATGCTATGAGAACTCATAATGACACTGCAAGAAATGATAATTTTTTTTTAACAAGTTTATAATTTAAAAATTAAAATTCAAACCATACATAATGCAAGGGATTAAGACACAAGGATTTTCTTTTTGTTTTTCTAAGTTTCTTAAGTTAGGTCGCACGAAGCGCAGAAGTAGAGGATACACAAATAGGAATCCTTGTTCTTAACCTTTGTCAACCAAGGATTTTACTTTTGTTTTTCAAATTTCTTATTTTAGGTTGCACGAAGCGCAAAAGTAGAGAATACACAAAAGTTAAGATCCTAATTTGACTTTCAAAGTTTATGATTGATTTTATAATTTAATTAAATATTTATGCATTAATTAAAAATTTAAAAACCTAAATGTTGCTGTCATAAATTGACAATCGTAAATACTTGGTCAAACAAGGATTTCACTTTGTTTTTCTTACTTTAGGTTGCATGAAGCGCATAAGCAGAGGATACACTAGATGAAATCCTAATTTGACTTCTAATTCTAATCTTGAAATTGAAAAAAAACTTACAAAGCTACAACCTAGAAAGCAAAATAAATTTAAAATTTAAGCATTTGATTTGAATGAAGATTTAAAAATTTAAGCATTTGAATGAATCACAAATAATTATAACAAATTTTAATTTAGAAATGATCATGAATCAAAGAAGAACACAATTTACAAATGAAATAAAAAATAAAAAATTCAAAGAATAAAATGCACAGTGATAGGGCCTACCTTGTGGCTCAAATGATGGACGTAAAGAGTCTTGAGTCTTCTTGGCTTCTCTATCGTCTTCTTGATCTCACTTTCCCTCTCCTAATGCTCTCTCACTCTTGCAAACTTCTCTCTTAGCTTGGTGCCTGTACTTTCAGCCTCTACTTCACTCAATAAAGTTTTTGTGTGATTTGGAATGAGAGGGATAGGGCTTTTTATAAGCTTTTGGGAGGCCTTGGGGGTGGGGGTCAGACCCATTAGCAATTAGGGTTAGGGTAGAGGGCTCACAAAGCAAAATACTTTTAAATTAAAAAAAATCCCTTCGTGGGGATGCTTGCACGTTTCCTGAGGGGTCGAGGGACGTCTGGGCATCCCTTGGACGTCACAGAGTCTCCAAGACTCCTTTTTGAAGGGATGCCTCGGAGATGTCCCCTATTAGAGGGAAACATCCCAGGGACGACGACGGTTTGGGGTGGCGGTGGATGTGCGGTAGGGGGACATCCCTGTCCTGAAAACACAGAGATTTTTGGCGGGGAGGTGCATCCCCATGGAACATTGATATAAAAGGAAGGTGAGTTGTTCATTCGAAGATTATGCTATTTTGAAATATTGAATTATTTCAAGTATGTCAAGCTTGTTCATCACAACTTGAGGACGAAAACATTCATTCCTACATCAAGGGCAGTTCTATTCAAGGATTGTAATTGTGCTTCAAATTTGTATGGTTGCATGCAATTGGACCTACAAAGGTGTCTTATAACATCACCTTGTTCAAAGGCAAAGTGAATACCTTGAAGAGTTGTTTGCATTGATTTCTCATTGTTTGGTTGTGTAATTGAGCTCCATTTTCAGGAGTGAAGGAACTTAGAGTTGTAACTAGGGTTTTTGGAACTTCGGGACAACTTTTGGGGGACTTCCCATGGAGGAAAAATTTTGATTCTAATTTTTTTTGATAGCTACTATTTTTGTGATCATTTTGAGTTAACTTTTATATTGAAATTCCAAATATTTTAGAAGATACGAATTTTTGAAATTTTTGTTGATTGAGGCGAATAATAAATTATTAAGGGTTGAAAATAAGATAATTAATTCATAAAATTATTTGTATAATTTTTCCTAGTGGAGCGACTTGCTTTTGGAGGTTGTTTGTGTGGTTTGGAGCCATTTCTAAGGTGGTAAACTTGTTGGTGGATTGAAGACCCTTCCTTAGAGAGTTGTTCTACATTGAAACCCTCTTCGAGGGTTTGGTGGTATATTTATTAATTTATTCCAGTAGGGGCGATTTGTGTTTGAGCGGTTTTGCAAGGTTTTGAGGGCCACTCAATGCCCTAGAACATTTAGGAAATTATTATATTATTTTTCCAGCTTGGGGGATCTGCATTGAGGGAGTTTGGTGTTGGAGATAGTCATTGAGGTCTGAAATATTGTCATTGATGTCAAAGGAAGCAAGTGCTATTCTGCATTAATGCCAAAGGATGAGTTGAATAGACTTGCAGTGCAAATCGGGTATATGAAGTGCTTCTACTTATAAAATAAGTAAAGCAATCCCAAAAACCCAAATTGGTCTTGTAGTACAGATCGTGGTTTCGAAGTGACTTTGCTTCCCTCACGTTTATAAGTTAAGCAAAGGTGAAAACCCGAAAAGGTCTAGTAGTGTTAATCGGGTTTATGCAATGACTTTACTTGTTTCAATTTTATAAGTCAAGTTTCCAAAAAACCCGAATGGGTCGAGCAATGGAAATCGGGTTTTGGAAGTTTCTTTACTTCCCTCTAGTTGACAAGCTAAGCAATCCCGAAAATACGAAATGGTCTAGCAAAGAGTTGATCGGGGTTTCACAAGTACTTTACTTTCCTTGTGATAAGAAGTCAAGTAACACGAGAAGTCTGAAATGGTCTAAGACGAGGTGATCGGAGAATTGCAACTACTTTACTTCCGTTTGGTCAACAAGCAAAGCAAACGGAGAAACCCGAAAGGGTCAAGAGGAAGTAATCGGGGTTTCGGGAGCATCTTACTTGCTTTATGTTTATAAGTTAAGTGATTTAGAAAACCCGAAAGGGTCTAGTGAAGAGGTGATCGAGGATTTGCAAGCACTTTGCTTCTCTCAAGTTGCATAGAAAACCCGAAATAGTCTTGAAGAATTCGTTCAAAAAAAGTGGCAAGGACAATTCTTTCGAAAAAAGTGTCAAAGTTATTGAAAAATTGTCTTGAAACAAAAATCCGAAGGGCATGTGGACCTTTTCGAAAAGCCGAAGGACACTTTGCAAAAGTCCGAAGGGCATTGTTGACCATTTTTTGCCCAACAGGCCAAAAAAATCGGTCCCCTTCTTTCCCTGCTGTTCTGGGCCAATTCATTTTTTTGATTTTGTACGAGTCTTGCAAATTTCTACGGACTCTGCAGGCTTTCTACGGACTCTGTAGGTCTATTTCTACGGACTCTACAGGTTTTCTATGGACTCCACAGGAACTTCTATGGACTCTGTAGGTGAAGTTTCTACAGAGTCTGCAGACTTTTCTACGGACTCTGCAGGTGTGTCTTTCGGCAGATGAGGAACCAGTTCAAAGAGTGCAAGGTTTTACAAAGCTTCTTCGGACTCTTGTCTGAAGAAATTCACAAGGAAAGAGAGCTGAAAGTGGTTCAACAACATGATCTTTCCAAGAGTTAGCATCTTTGAACCGTTGAACCATTGAACCGGTTCAACGCTTTGGTTCAATGCTTCGGTTCAAATCAGATGGTTCAATCACTCGGTTCAACGGCTTGGTTCAACTGCAAAGTTCAATCGGCAAAAGTTCATTGCTTTGGTTCAATCAAATGGTTCGTCGGCTTGGTTCGTCAGCTTGGTTCAATGCTTCGGTTCACTCAGTCGGTTCATCAAACGGTTCAACGGCTTTTGGTTCAATCAAAGGGTTCATCGGCTTGGTTCAAAGCTTGGTTCAAAGGAGCGGTTCAATGCAAAAGTTCAAGAGAGCCTCCCGAAGGACAAGTGCCCTTGCGGAGGGCACTTGGTCGACAAAAGCACCCTTCGGAAGGGTCGTTTTTAAGAAAGCCGCAAAGGTAAGTTCTTTCGGAATTTTGTTTATGGCAGTCGAAAGGCAAAGGCATAATTCCTTCGGACTTTTTGTCCGAAGGAGGAATTCCTTCGGACAAAAAAGTCCGAAAGAATTCGTTTCTTGCCTTAGTCTTTGCAGAGTTTTGTTTGCAATTTTTCCGAATTCCTTCGGACTTTTTGTCCGAAGAAATTTCTTCGGACAAAAAGTCCGAAGGAATTCGGAAAAATTGCAAACAAAACTCTGCAAAGACTAAGGCAAGAAACGAATTCTTTCGGACTTTTTTCCTTCGGACAAAAAGTCCGAAGGAATTCGGAAAGGTTGCAAACAAAACTCTGCAAAGACTAAGGCAAGAAACGAATTCTTTCGGACTTTTTTGTCCGAAGGAATTCCTTCGGACAAAAAGTCCGAAGAAATTCTGAAAGCAAAGTGGCAGAGGCATTTCTTGCGGACTTTTTGTCCGCGGGGAAAAAGCCCGAAGGAGCAACCAGCCTGAAGCAAGAAACCCGCCTGAAGGGTATGTGCCCTTGCGGAGGGCTCTCGCCGAGGAAAATGACTTTTCCCAAGAAGCCGAAGGGTCACTTCCCCTTCGGGAAGGATCGACACAAGAAGTCCGCAGAAAAAGCCGAAGCAAGAAAGCCGAAGAAGTCCAAGGGGTGACGGGCTCGAGGACGTCAAAGTCAAGCACGACGAACTAGCCAATGGAAAGTCAAACGCAGTGACGGGCCCGCGAACGTCAATTTTACACCAGGAAAAGCCAGAGCGCGGAAGGCGCCAAGTGGCAACCGCGGAAGGCTTTGACATGCTTTTCTAGGAGCAGTGGAACGTGCCACGTGTCCTCTTCTGCAGGACCTTCAAGGGGTGCCTAAAGCTTCTATGAGTCAAGCGGATGCTGACACGTGTCTTGCCCGTTTCATAGCGGAATGTGCCACGTGTCACTTATTTGAAATCGGCAGAAAGTGGCCAAGGCAAGCAGGAAGAGCCCAAGGAATGCAGCGACCCGCGAAAAGATAGTCCCGAGGGGCGAAGGAGCCAGAAAGGGACAAAACCAGGATGAGACAAGTGCAGGAAAAGACAAAGCAGTCCAAGTGGCAAAGGGGAGGCGAGTTATTGCCAGATGGTCACCAAATGGCGCAAATAGTAAACGACGCGCCCTGTCTTCTCCATTTTGCATTTATAAGGGGACAAACCGCGTGAATATCTAGAAAGAGCAGTCTGTTTGCAGAAAAGAGGCGCGGCCATGTTTTCACATTAATGTGGGACGCCAAAGTCAAAGCAGGAACTGACAGTCAAATGGCTTCCTCTTCCCAAGGCTCGGAACGCACATGGGCCAGCTTGTCAAGAGCGCCAAAGTCTTTTCCAGAAAGCGCCAAGTTCCTTCCTCTTTCTATATATTGTAAAAATTCTCATTTGAGAGTGATCCATTCTCTCAGCCTTAAGGCAAAACTCTGCCCAAAAATCTCTCGGGCTTGTAAGGCAGAACTCTGCCAGTTTTTACCTTGAATCAGGTCTTAGCATTTTTATCTCTGTCTGGACTTGCACTCAAGCACATGTCTATGTTTTCTTTTGTGTTAAGTCATTTCCTTTTATGCTTATCACAGATCGATTCCAGCATGTCTAGCGCATTGCGAAGTTTCTCTTTTGCAGGTCTGCCAAAAGTGTCTATAACAGGAATATAGGCGCATGTGAATAGGCTGCCAAAGTGTGTCTTAGAACACCTTTGATAGTTCCTTCCTCCCTGTATCTCTACGGACCCCTGACCCACTGATATAGAAGAGTTTCCCACATCAGATGAAGTGTATGGGCGCTTCTTTCTCCCTTTTCATCCCCCCCCCCTTTTTCATTTATTTGTTAGCAGTGGGGAATCCAAGGCCTAAAAGATACATCAGAGGGACCTAGCTCTTATCTAGAGACTCTCCCCTCCAGCTTCGCCGGTCTCACAGGCGAGAGGGGAGTTTCCATTGTTGCGTGTGGAAGGGCGGGAGCTAGGCGTCCTGCCTCGAGTGCAATCCACTGCGTCAACAGGCATGTTGAAGAAAGCTGAAAGGTGTGGACTCGTTCAGAAAAGCCGAAGGGTAGTTTGCAGAAGGCCGAAGGGTATGTGGACCGTTCAAGAAAGCCGAAGGGCAATTCTCAAGAAGTCCGAAGGGCAAGTGGATTGTTACAAAAGTTCCAAAGGGCAAGTGGATTGTTACAAAAGTTCCAAAGGGCAAGTGGACCATTGCAGAAAGTTCGAAGGGATTGTTTCAAAAAGTCTGAAGGGTATGAGGACCCTTGCAGAAACGCTGAAGGGTAGCTTTTGAAAAGGCCGAAGGGCATGTGGACCCTTGTAGAAAAGATGAAGGGTACATTTGCAAAAACCCGAAGGGTATGTGTCCTAAACAAAAGTGCCAAAAGGAGACCCGTACAAAAAGTTCGCGGAAATTGTCCCGAAGGAGACCCAGACAAAAAGTTTGCGGAAATTGTCCCGAAGGGGACATGTTAAAGCTCGAGCAAGTCTGAAGAGATCGACGAAAGGGAAGCATCTCAAAGACGTCGAAAGAAGCGAGATGAAGTCAACATGTCGAAGGTTAATGATCTAGTCAATATAAAGAGCAAGCATCTTTGATGATTCAATGACACACGCAAGTCAGAATTAAAAAGATCCAACAGAGCGAGTGAATCCAAAGCCTTAAAGGTGCTCAAAAGTTAATGCATAGTGGCAAAGTTAAAGAGCGAGCATATTCGAATAAATCGAAAGGAGCAAAAGCGATCCAACTATAGAAGATATAGTAGAAAACATAAAAAGGGGCTCGATAGTTAGAGATGGCGCGAAGAAAGAAATCAAAGGCACACATTTAATATATTCTCAATGAACAATTGAAGGAACAGACAAACCCTGTAAATGATTGCACAGAGCTCGAGATTGATGGATCCAGTCGATCAATCATCGATTAAGGAGGTTGTGCATTTAAGAGATAAATCTAGCAACTGCCAAACATAGTAAAGAGACCAAAACATTACAGCGTGATGCATGAACCAAGACACGAAAAGGAAATGACGTAGTTATGACCAGAATCCCGCAGTTGACAAAGATAGAAACAAGAATAGACAATTGCTGTATGATGCAAGAACCAAGACACAGGAAAATGCAAAAGTCAAATACTCATTAAAGGAGAATCCAAAACTGAAACTGGTTTAGTGCAGATAGAATGTGAGTGCAATAAGTGAGTCAATGAACCCTAATGAATCCTTGTATAAACAGGACTCTTAACATATCATATTGTGGTTGCTACTGTGTTTTCAAGTGTGAGAAAAAGGGTTGTTGATAAAAGAAATATGCAGACAGAGTAAAACGCAGAGAAGGAAGGGGAATAAGTGTATCTAAATAAAGCATAACTAGATGTATGCAGATACAGAGTGAGAGACATATGCAGACAGAGATTAAGCAAGCAGGAAGATAGAGCACACAGATAATGAGAAGGTGAGCAGTTACAGATTAGACTTGTAACAAAGAAAATTGAATTGGATTCACTTGTGAATCCATCTTGTACATTGGAGTTATAGCTCCATAGTTCAGGGAGGTTGGTGCCTACATACAAACTGGGTTGGTGCTCAGTAAGGAGATTGGTGTCTCCTAAGAATCAGTGTCCTTGAATGTAACCAGTGAGGTTTGCCAGTAAGGCATTTTATTGTGAGACTGGATTAGAACAGGAGATTTTAGCAGCTGATTCTCACCGTGGTTTTTTCCTTTGGGTTTTCCTCGTAAAATCTGGTGTTATGTGTTTCTATGTGTGTGTGTGACTTCTGCATTTGTTCTTTGATTTACACATGAAGTCACATTTTCTGTAAAAGTTTTTTTTTTTTTTTTAACGGACTAGTTTTAGAACATCTACTGATTCACCCCTCCTCTCAGTAGATAGGTGTGTTCAACATTTGGAGGCCTTTTTAGTGGTTGATTTGAGGGTTTAGTATTTTTATTTAATTCTGCAAATTTTCCCTAAGTATGACAACTTTATTGGAGGACTAATTGGTCACTTTGGTGTCCTAGTTGAAGCCATCTGAAGTCCTAATATTTTATTAGATTTTGCATAATTATTTGTGAGTTTATGCAAAGGTTAGAAGACAGATTTGAAGAGGGAAACACAACTGTACTGACAAATAGAAAAATCAGAATTTTTGCAAGGATAATATTCAGCCTCATCTCCATTTTTACCTTGACGAAAAGAGCTAGGGTTTGCTGATTTGAATTTCAGAATTCAGGAATAGATTTTAGATTGTTTTCATATTTATTTAAGGGTTTGGTGGAAAACTTCAACTTTGCCTAATTGTCCCATTTAGGGACATTACAAAGATAGAAACAAGAAATGAGATAAGGAGGAAAAACTTATGCTTCAATTATAAGGACCTTTGGGTACCAAGTCACCATTGTTTGGTAAAGGGGCAAGTCCATTACATCGAAGTTGTTTCCGATGGTGAACATGATGACAAAGAAGTTGAAGCTGAAGAAACAATATGTGAACCAGAAGAAGTGGAAAAGACATTGGCGACTACCCTTGTGACTTTATTAGGAGCTCCGAGATACCATCCCTTTATAGCAAGAGGGAGTCTACAAGGGCAAAAAATCACCGTGTTGGTAGATAGTGGGGCCACCCACAATTTCATTGATGAAGGGCTAGTAACAAAAATGGGTTTGAAAGCCGAAGAATTTCAAGGTGACAGTTGCTGATGGTTTTACCATTCCATGCACTCAAAAAATTCAACAACTTTGTCTCACATTGGGAAGACATCAAATAAATGATGATTTCTATGTTGTAGGCATTGTTGAAATAGATTTGGTGTTAGGTGTTCAATGGCTACATTCTTTGGGGGAATTTACCCAAAACTATCAAACTATGGAATTAAAATTTAAAGTAGATGGGAAAAAAATGGTGCTTCATGGTATGGCTAATGGACCCCCCCAAGTGGTTACAACCAAGAGGATGGAAAGAACATTCAGAAAAGGCCAAGTTTCATAGGCGGCACAATGTTTTGTGAGCTCTACAAAATTGGAGCCGCAGAGACATCATGACGATACTCAACCCATAATTAATAAACATGCTAAGGTTTTTGCGAATATTCCACATGGGTTGCCATCTGACAGAGGGTTTCAACATATCATTGAGTTAGAAACTGGTACTAAGTTGATAATAATCACCCCATACGACCATCCTAGAATCTATAAAGAAGAGATTGAAAAGGCTATCAAAGAATTGCTGGAAATGGGGCATATTAGGCCAAGTTCAAGCCCTTTTGCTTTATCCATAGTCCTGGTCAAGAAGAAAGATGGCACATTGAGAATGTGCATAGACTACCGACAATTGAATAAGAACGCCATTAAGAATAGATATCCAATACCAAGAATTGATGAACTAATCGATGAGTTCCATGGAGCTATTTTGTTTTCCAAAATCGATTTAAAATTAGGATATCATCAAATCTGGATGCGAGACGAAAATGTTCAGAAAATGGCATTTAGACGTCATTATGGATATTTCGAGTTCTTGGTTATGCCTTTCGGATTGACCAACGCTCCAGCCACCTTTCAGTCTTGCATGAATCACATATTCAGCAAGCATTTGTGAAAATTTGTTTTGGTTTTCTTTGATGATATATTGATATATAGTACGTCATGGAAGGAACACTTGAAACATTTAGATGTAGTGTTAGAATTGTTGGAGCACCAATCACTTTTTGCTAAAATGTCTAAATGCGAATTCAAAATGTTGGAGATTTATACTTGGGGCATGTCATCAATAGGTAGTGAGTGCACGTTGATCAAGAAAAAATCCAAGCTATATTAGATTGGCCTCCGCCTACTACCATGACTCAATTGAGAGGGTTCTTGGGGTTATGCAATAATATTCGAAGGTTCGTTAAAGGGTTCTCTCGAATAGCTGTCCCTTTGATGAATTTGACAAAAAGGGGAGCCTTTCATTGGTTGGAAATTGCTCAATCAACATTTGAGAAACTTAAACAAGAAATGAGTTTATGTCTAATTTTGGCTGTACCGAACTTTTCATTACCCTTTGTGTTGGAATGTGATGTGTCAGGTGAAGGAATAGGTGTTGTTATAATGCAACAAGGTCATCCAATTGCGTTCGAAAGTTGGAAGCTTAAAGAACATGAGCGCAAGTACTCTATATATGACAAAGAATTCTTAATAATCATGTATGCGCTGGCCAAATTTTGCCAATACTTGGTATGTGGAAAATTCATGGTACGAACGGATCATAATAGTTTGAATTTTTTCTTGAATCAGAAGGATCTGAACGATAGACAACAAATATGGGTGAGCAAGGTTCAAGATTTTGATTTCGACATTGAATATGTGAAAGGGAAAAATAATATTGTGGCGGATGCATTATCGAGAAAACTATCTTTGTGCTCCATATCCACGATTGCTGCTGATTGGAAGGCTTTCATAATAACGAAGTAGGTAAAAAACAAGTTCGCTAGTGTGGTCTTAGAAGGAAAGATCGGGGACGAACGTTCCAAGGTAGTAGAAGGTCTCATTTTGTATAAAAGTAGTATCTTCTTGGTACCAAAATCAAAGATTAAGCATAAAATGTTAAAAGATATTTATGACAGCCCATTGGCGGGACACCCAGGCTATTTTAAGACATAATCAGGTAAGAGAAATGTTCTTTTGGAAAGGGCTTCAAAGTGAAATTCTTAAGTACATTTAGGGGTGTCCTACTTGCCAATGAAACAAAATAGAGCACGAATTTCCAGCAGGATTGTTGCAGCCCTTGCCCATTCCAACTCAAAAATGAGAAGTTATTTCAATGGATTTTGTTACTAGGTTGCCTGTGGTTCAAGGAAAGAGCTGCCTCTTTGTAGTTGTTGATCGTTTGACAAAGTATGCTCATTTCTTTTTGCTCCCCACTAAGTATGATGCCCCCTGGGTAGCTGGAATATTTTTTAGATAAATCTTTAAATTACATGGGCTGCCAAAGAACATTGTTAGTGACAGAGATAGTAGATTGATGAGTTTGTTTTGGCAAAAACTTTCACCTAACAGTTATTGAATTGATCCCGAGTACAAGTTATCATCCCCAAACGAATGGTCAAACTGAAGCCGTCAATAAATGGATTGAAGGGTATATAAGGAGTTATATTTCGGGGCAACAAAATATATGGATCAAATGGTTGCATTTAGGAGAATTCTGCTATAATACTTCTTATCACATGTCAATCAGAATGACACCTTTCAAAGCTTTGTATGGGTACGATGCGAAGTCTTTTGTGGATTTGGTCATATCTGATAGTAGAGTTTCGGGAGCTAAAAACTTGATCCAACAAAGTCAAGATAGCCTTAGAACTCTCAAGGAAATCTTCAACAAGCACATAATCAACAAAAGTTGTATGCCAATCAACATAGAATGGAAAGAAAAACTGAAGTAGGGGACATTGTATATTTGCGATTGCAGCCCTATAGACAATCTTTGATCAAGCAAAGTGGAGCTGAGAAATTCAAACCACGATTCTATGGTCCATATAAAATCTTGAAGAGAGTAGGGGAGGTTGCTTATGAATTGGAATTACCTGGATGTAGTCAAATACATAATGTCTTCCATGTTTAGTACCTAAAAAGGGCACTTGGACAATGTATTACCCCTTCTATAGAGCTACCTCCATTAAATGAAGAAGTCAAGCTGATCTTAATACCCGAAGACATCCTTGAGGTCCTTGAAAGGAAGTTCAGAAACCAAAGTATCAAATAATACTTGATCCGTTGGAAAAATTTGTTGGTTGAGGATGCTACATGGGAAGGAGCGTGTAATGTCCCCTTCCAATTGACATCTCTCAATACTTGAGATTAGCCTATTATGTGACCCTCGTAGGTGGAGGATAGAGGGTCTTGTTGAGGCATGGCTTGGCTTCAATTGTCAGAATTTTTCAGTTTGGCTTTCGTTCGGGGTCTTTTGGACGCCATTTTCTTGACTTACTATTTTTAGTAAGTGGAGACACTCAGTGGAGCACCCCCTCTATTTTTAGCAGTATAGTCTGGTCATATGCAGATTTAGTCACTTATCATCTGGCTTCAGACGGCTTGTCATTTGGACTTATATTGAGGGAGATATTAATATTTATTTGCCAAAATAAATATTAATTTAATTGAAGCTTATATTATAGAGTTATAATGTAAATTTATGTTATAACTTAAGTGACTTAATGAAGGGGTCGACCATCATGAAGAAGGGACCATATTTCAATTAATTATTATAATTAAATGGGCGCCCAAACTATTGGAAAATTAAAAGTGAAATTCAAAGTTAATTTAAATGATGCTTTTGAAGGAAATCAACTTGCTTGAGGAGATACAAGGTTTTCTTTTGAAGAAACGCAGGATTATTGCATTTTGAGAACATTTTTTGAGGAGTTTGAACTTGCTTGGAGAACGAGGGTTTCTACCTGCAGCAGCCATTAGAGAACGTAGTTCTTCTGTGAGCAACCATCTGAGCTAGTGAAATACCCAGTGAACTTGGTGATTTTGTGGGGTCTCAATCAGAGGCTCTATTTGGATTTCAATTGGATGAATGTGGTGAAGTTTGGATCAGATTTAAGAGACTGGAGTTGCAGATTATTTTTTGATTGAAAGGGATTATTTTCAGAGGTTTTATTTGCTGCTACAGTACCATGAATAATGATGTGCTACAATACCTGTGAATAGTGACGTGCTACAGTACCATTAATAATGACGTGCTACAGTACATGTGAATAGAGAGGAATTGCTGGTCATAGAAGCCAAAGTGTTCGCAGCTTCTTTTGGAGGTAAACATATGATGGTATCTACAAATCACAACCATATCAGGTTCATTCAATTATCGGAATTTGCTTTTTCATATTGTATTTATTATCAATAAGGCCTTGGACTCTTATTCAGTGAATGGAATAATATATGGCATTAAAAAAAGTCTCAGTATTGTTCAAAATTTATTCTCAATAGACTAGTTTTACTTTCAGTATGTGTTTTTGTTCAAACCCCCTGAAAACACAAAAAAATTCATAAAACCTTCAAAAAAAAAAAAAAAAGTGAAGTTCAGCAGTAGAACTTGTGAAGGGTGCTTACAGAGCGACCATTTTAGAGCATCCCAACTTACAATTGCTTGAGGACAAGCAATTTTGGGAAGGGAGGATTGTAATATTCCCTCCACTAAATCACTGATTATCATACAATTGAGTAGAGAGCGCTGCCATTTTATTAAGCAAATCGCCATGGAAGGAGTGCTGCCAATTAATAAGCAAATCACCTACAACAGTTACATATTATAAACAACAGTCATTAAAGTCATTAACAACAATTATTATTAATTAATTAATTAGTCATTAAGCATTCATTTGATGAAAGGTCACAATCCTTGGAGAAGACATGTCATTTGAATGGGAAGCGATGAAGGTATTTATATTCAACGAATTGATGAGAAGGAAATCATTCAATCATAAACATTCAAACATTCAACTTGTACAAGCATCATGCTTTACAACCACTTTTAAGGACGAAATATCTTAATCATGTAATTTGATTACAAGAATGAAAACCCTTGTAATCATTATAACCCTAGGATGAAACCCCTTGAGGAATTATATTTTATTATTAATACAATTACATTTTTTAATTAAAATATTATTCTAAGTACAAGTTTGCATTTATAAAAGATTATTTTAAGGAATTTCTGAGCAAACCAAATTCTTGTATAATATTCCGATTTTGAATATTACTGTTGACGCGGTGGATTGCACCCTCTGAAGGGAGGTTCAGCTCTCTTCATCCACGCGACACAATGGAGACATCCCTCTTGCTGTGGGTGGCAAACATGAGGGATGAATCTCTAGATTAGGGGCCAGCTCCCTTTGATGCACCTTGAGGCCTTGGATTTTCTACTGCTAACAATGGGGGGGATGAAAAGGGAGAGAAATACTGAAAATCAGAACCTAAACTAAAGCGATGATGCACCAAAATGGTTGGTTTGCTTAGCTTTGACATACACGTTACACCAAGACAAGCTGACATACACTATCATTCAAGATGAGAAACTCTCTTGCATCAGTATTTCAACAAGGGGCCCTATGGAGATATAGGGAGGAAGAACTACTAGAGGTGTTCTAAGACACAGTATAGCAGCCTGTTCATATGCGCCTATACTCTGTTGTGGACACTTCTTGCTGACGTGTAAAAAAAGAACTCACAATACACTAGATATGCTGGATTCAAACTGTGAAAACATGAAAGAAAATGACTTGACATAAGATCAAAACCATAGACATATGCAAAAGTGTAAACCCAAATGGAGGTAAAATGCTTGTCTTGATTCAAGGTAAATTCTTGCAGGGCTTCGCCATACAAGCTGAGAGATATATATTTTTTAAATGAGAAGTTACAAATATATAGAGAACTGGAAACAAGATAGCTGACAAATCAAGGAATGGAAACCCATGCCGAGTTAAACACTTTCGCAGAGACCAAAAGACCATGTTGCTGCCGTATTCTTCAAACTGCATATGGGAGAGCCATTTTGTAGATGTCCAAGTTGCCGCCCTTGCTGTCCTGGGCCTGCAAAAGCATGGGATACTCCTAGCAACTGACAAAGCCATCCCCAAGTTGTGGCTAGACCATGCTCTCTTCAATGTTGGACGCAACTGGATGTGCATTAATGGTGCAGTGTGAAAACACAGGCTGCTCTCCTCTATAATTCGAAAACCAATCTATTTATTGGTTTTCGGTAGATATATTCCACCTAAATGTATTAACTCTTGCTGAGTTGTCTATGCCACTTGTCTTGGTCTGAGTGGTCATTGATTCTGTCCTTTGTCTTTGTCAGCAGCTGGAACTGTTCCTTGTTTTGTCTTTTCCCCTTTGTCTTTGCCCGTGTTTTGTCTTTTTCCTTTGACTTCTCCTCTACCTTGGCCTTTTCTTTGCTTGCTCTTTTCGGGTCTTTTCTGCGGGCTTTTCTTCGACATGTCCTTCAGACAAAATGTCTGAAGGAATTCCTTCGGACATTTTGTTCGAAGGAATTCTCCTTGGCTTGTCACTTTTCCCGAAGGGCAAGTGCCCTTTGGGCTTCTTGTCTTTGCCCCTTTGCTTCAATCGACTGCCCTCTGCAAGGGCATTTCGAGCCTCTAGTTGCCCTTTGAAACTTTTGTATTGGTCCTCATGTCAACGAAAACCCTTCCGTAAGGTCCATTATGCCTTCAAACATACCCTTCGAAAGTTTTGTAAAGGTCCGTTTCATCTTTGAAGTGCCCCTTGCAAGGGCACATACCCTTCGGGGAAATTGCAAATGACCCTACCGAATGCCCAGGTGCCCTCCACAAAAAACACTTGCCTTAAGAAGCATCTAAGACCAATTCGGGCTCTTTCGAAGGACTTACTCAAAAAGCTTGAAGTAAAGACGTCTCAAAAACCCGATTGCTTCTTCCTTACCCTTTCGGGTTTGTGAATGACTCCAACTCATGAAAGATCATAAGTCAAGTAATCCCATAAACTCGAATTGAACTGCTCTAACCCTTATCGGGTTTCTGAATTGCTTTTACTGATGAAAATTGGCAAGTAAAGTACTTTGCAAAACCCGACTTGCACTGGAACTGGCCATAGACATTTTCGGGTTTGTCAAGTGCTCCTACTTATTACTTGTAAAGTTTACAATGCTGTTCTGAGAACCCGATTTGCTCTGTGAGTGCTGAAAAAGACCAATGCTTGATGAGACAACACCTGCACCTGCACAAAAGCAACTTTTCCTTGATTTTTAAAGGGTTAAAATCTGGTTTCAGGGCAAAAGGTCATGAAGAACAAGGTTTCAAAGCAAAAAAAGAGGGGGGGGGTGCCCATCTTGGCATGCAGGATTCACAAAATGGTCAACAATTACATGAAACCAAAAAATAAAAAATAAAACTTAGGCTAGACTTGAAAGAATCTATGCAAACTCACGAGCTGCCACTTTTTTCCCTGAAGATGAGGTTGGTGTATGTGGTTACTATTGTAACCAATTTAGATCATTTTTTGTCTCCATCCGCATGTTAATTGTAGCTTATAGTTAGTTTGATATCCACTCTTTTTCAAAACAAAAGTCTCTCTGTTAGAGTTAGATGAGTGCCTGCAAGATGTTAATCAAGTTTTGAATTTGGTACATAGACTAGTGGCAGCCCTTCTCCCCACGACAAAGCTTCTTTGAGAATGAGGTAGACTGGTTTCTAGAGAAAGGGGAAAGAAAATAAAACCCACTCTTAGCTACATCGTGCTAGACAAGAGTTGGAGTTGGATCCTTTTAAAGAAGATAAACAAAGGATAGCTAGTACTTGAAAAATTGGGTGAAAAATTTGGAAGAATATAGTGCAACTGAAGCTAAGAGCTTAAATTAAATGGTGCATTGATATGATTCTCCCAGAACTTACAGTAGGAACTAAGAAAGGTGTTAGCAAATGAAGAGAGATGTGTGAAAGCACCTGATAATCTGAGATCAGTGCATCTATGTTATTTAAGCAGTCCAAAAATGGTTACAATAGTTATGGTTATGGAGGTTACAGAAGTTATCAGTTAGGCTTTAACTAATAAGCAGTTAAGCCTTTACATTATTTAACACCCTCTCGTAATGACTAAATCAGTTGCAACACCAAGTTTGTCCTGAAATTTTACAAACAAAATAGGACCAAATAGTTTAGTCGTCATTACATACACAGACTAATCAATAGATATCAACATGAAATCCGCAGTCCTTTGACATGTTGTTGTCCAATGTGGGAACATCGGTGTAAACAACAATTGAACATGATAGCCAACAGTAAAACGAAGATCTGACCATGTGGTCATAAGATGTATGAAGTTGTCCACTGAGTCTCTGATGAGTGATTCATTGACCGGTAATGAATCGTCAATCACTGATGATTTCAGCCCAGTCTCCAAAAAGTCTGAATCCAGAACCCTGGAGATGCTGATCAAATAAAACATCCCAGGCTTATGAAGCCTGCCTAAGTCCATACAAGGACTTAATCATCCTGCAAAACAAATGATCACTATGGGGGACCCGAAAACCATTACGCTGCACCATATAGACCTCCTCGTCCAAATATCCAGAGAGAAGCAACTGACGTGTGACCATCTTCGCAGTGTAAGCATCCTCATTTATTCCCTCCTATTGGAAAAAGCCTTTCGCAACAAGATGAGCCATGTACTTGTGCAAAGTACAAAATGTATCCACCCATGTGTATCCAATGGAGTGTAGAACTGGCCATTCAAGTACCATACCAAGGTTAGAGTCTAGAGCAAAATGAACATGCTCTACTGAACAAACAACCTTATTCCTGGTTCTCTGAGCCAGTGAATTTGACCAAGGCATTCCATCCTCCTGCACAATCACTAGTGCATCCGACTAAGACTAAGGAATTGCATCCTCCTGCACATCTTGTATAGCGGATATTCCCTCCACCACTAATGCATGTAAGTTGACTGGATTAGGATCAACAAGCCTATCCCTATGCACATCCTGTATGGTGGATTCACCCTCCACTCATGCATCTACGTTGACTGTGGTAGAGTCAACGAGTCTATACAGACCACCTTGCCCAATAACCCAGGCAATTACCTTATCTTGTCTTATATCAGACACAACACACTGTTTTCCAGAGAAATTTACAGCAATATTGGGATTTTTCGATAATTGAATAATAGACAGGAGATTTTTACTTAGACTAGGAACATACAAAACATTACTGACTATGTTTTTGCATTATTCAATTTTATACGAACATCTCCTATCCTCTCTATTGCACATGACATGCCATCAGCTAAAGAAACTGAATCAAAATGGTTTGTACTTATAGTAAATTTGACATACCAATCTTTACATGTAAAATTCCTGGATGTGCCATAATCAATGAACCAACTATTGGTATGTGTGAGTAGTATGCCACAAGGGCATACTCTTCTTCACATTCCCCTTTTTCAATTGCTGCCACATTTGTTGCTTGATTGGTTTGTTGGGAAATTGCAAACTGTCGCTTCCGGCAATCCTTTTTCATATGTCCAACCTTATGACAGTAAAAACATGTTACCTGATACTTAAAAGATGGATCCGTAGGAATACGTTTCCACTTCCCTTTCCCATTCGCCTGAGCAACAAGTGCACTCTCTTCTTGTCCAACACTAGACACTGTTGGCCATTTTTGGCCCACATACCAAATTTTGCCCAAGTGTGAGAAGGTAGACATTCAAGCAAAAGTGGCAAGTTCAGACAACTTCGGGTTTTTTGGAAGAAGTCTTCGGGTTCCAAAGGAGCACTACTTAAAAACTTTATAAGTAATGAATAGTCAAAACCCCGAAAAAAGTAAGAAGGTTTGGAAAAATCGATTTGGTCTGGTTAGTGTATTTCGGGTTTCTGGGGGTGCACTACTTAATTACTTCATAAGTTGTGAGCAGTCAGAAAGCCGAAATAAGTAATGAGACATCAAAAGCCCGATTTGGTCTTAGAAGTGCTTCTCGGGTTCTGAAAGGGACAAGTCTTCTCCAAGGGTCATTTTCGAAAGGAGGTCCAGGCACAAACCCCGAAGGATTCTTTTATAAACAGAAGTGGTCCTCTTGAAAAAACCCGAAGGACCTTTTGCACATTTTCGAAGGGTCAGTACCTTTCTCCGAAGGGTACTCACAATACCAAAGGCACTTTTCAAGAAAATCCGAAGGTACCAGTTCATAAGGCCGAAGGGCCTTTTCTCGGCTAAAAGGGGACAATCAATAAATTCTGAAGGTGTCATGCAATAAATCTGAAGGGCACCAGCAAACAGTTAGGGCAAAGAACAAAAGAGACCCAAAAAAATTGTCCGAAAGTAAAAGTCCGAAGTAAGTTGTGAGCAATGGAAAGTTTTGAAAGGAAAATTATAGAAAATAGTCCGGGGCAAAATAGACCAAGGAAAGTAGAAAGGCCTAGGAACGTCAAGGTCAATGATCAATGAATCCAAAGCGCCAATCAGTCAAGGACAAGTGGCACAAATGCATCCAACAAGCTCAGCTGATCAACGGACAAGGACTTCTTTCAACTTCGGCATGCAAGTGGTCAAACAAAGATTGGTCGTGCTCAGGTGGAGCAACGAACATCCAAGGACCGATTGGGATAGTCTAAGTTGCAATAAAAAACACACCAAGCTTTAATGCAAAAGTGAAAAACACTCGGACGTGGCCGAGACATGCAACTACCACCGGTATGGCTTGCTCAGTTCCTAAGAGTAATACTTGAATGTGCAAAGTGATCGAGGAGATTTTATGGTGATCTTGGGCGGTCCATTACATGGTCAAAGCAGTCGCAATAGTAGTGGTTCTGGTCATCAATGACTTCTCCCCTTTTTCCGTTCTCCCATGCAAGTCCCTTTTCTCTCTGGTCTCCTATATATACGAGCTTCCAAACCATTGTAAAGGGTTCCCAGTTTTTAGAGTTTTTTGGTCATCTTGCTAGGAGACGGATGCCCATTGAGACGTTTGCAAAAGCGTGCTCGTTCGAACAGGCTGAACCCTGTCAAAGTATTGTAAGAACTACCTCTTGAATGTAATGAGACAATTTCTTTGCCTATTTCTTGTCTTCGATTAGTGCTTTAGTATGCTTGTGCTTGGTGGATTCGTGAATGAGTGTATTCCTAGTCCATTAGCCTTTTGCTTGTTTTTTGAAGCATTTTCAAGCTTTTGCAAATCTGGAGTAGTGTTCTGCGTGAGCCTCTTCCAACGTGTGTTTACTTGATCTTGAGATAGTGCAAGTCCAAATTATCTCATGACTGATCTAGTGTGGGTTCAAGCATAGATGAGTGGTCATTTAAATTTGGTGCATCGCCTGGTTAGCCCTCTTAGGAGCCCTTATCTCCCTTCTAATCCTTTTCCTCGTGAAACATTAGTTTAACAATAGTTTTAGGTGATCCACCAAGAGGAACTAGCATCTTTAAAAAGCCTAGAGGCTCAACCTCACCATAGGATACCCACATCCTAAGGTTGTTCCCATGCTTATAGCCAGAAGTGGGAGAGCCTAAAAAACTCTCATAGGGGTGCAATTTCGAGCTATAACAAACATCTCTGCTTGTGTCTGTCTGCATTACTTCTGTAGCAGATAGGAACTCACCTGATCAAATGTTAGGGTTTGGCTTTCTGCCATCAAATGAAGAGCCTCCACGAAAGATTCGTAGGATGGTGGCAAGTTGTTTAGAACCAGTGCCACCATGTCAACCTTCTTGTTAATAGCTGAACGTTGGTCTCGGAGATCTTTCATCTGAAGTAGGTGATCTGATAGAGAATCATCCTTATTCATCTTGACAGAGAATAACATATTTTTCAGGTACAACACCCGACTTTTCTTCGAAGTCTGATACTTGTTCTGCAAATTGGTCCATAGCATACTTGCTGTAGTGGCATTTTGGATTTCAGGAATCATATCATCTGACACGGATAGCTTCAACAACAAAAGGCCTCTTTATGATGCTTGTCATAATCCGCAAAATATGTAATAGGGCTTGCCTCAGTGCCAAGAACAATTTTGTCACAATTGCGATATTCTGCAATTGTTAAAATTTTATGACCCCACACATTATAATTTTGCCCAGTCAATTTTTGGGCCTTAAGAAGGACAAGGTTTTGAATATTGGCCATTTTTCACTCCGACAAATAATTTTTAACACCAATAAAATAAATTTCGCAAATTTTCGCAAAATTGAACTATATATATATATTTTAAATATTTTTCCTTGATTCCATTTAATCTTTTAAAAATACTTGGAAAAAATATTTTAAAACAAAATCCGAAAAAATAATTCTTGAACTCACGGAATTTTTGTGCCTTGTGCCCTGGTGTTTTGTGCCTACAATCTCTACGAAACCCTTCCTGTGTTTTTCTCTATGTTTGGAACTGGATGTCCCCTACAAACTCCACAAAATCCTTGTTTCTCTCTGTCGTGACTGCTCGTGTGCTCTGTGTGCCCTTCAGCACCGTGACAAACCCTCAACAACCCTTCTTTTTGCGACGGTTGTTGGAAAACCCTCGACATCTGTTTTTCTTTGCCCTTGACTTCGTGCTTGTCGTGTGCCCTAGACTGTGTTTCGACTTTGTGTCCTGCTCCATAGGATTTCCACGACTGGTAGAAACGACTCGACCCTCGACGTTTTCCTTTTCAGATGATTGTGTTTCTTCTGCGTTTAACCCTTCGCGTGTGTTGAATCGTGCCCTCAATGTCTGGCATTTGTCTTGTTTCCTCCTGCGTGAAACTCAAACGAGACTGTGTCTTTTGGTGATGCCCTCGATTTTGATACTTCTCTTGACTTTCGTTTTATTTGGTTCTTTTTGCGAGTCTCCACGACTGGATTTCGTTTTGGTTTGCTACGAACCTGCAAACCACCTCCCTCATGTCATTTTTTAGGCTTTTTCGATTGTGTATTTCACAATCCCGACTGTGCCTTGTCGATTCTTCACGAAAACCCTTTGTGATTTTGCAAAGACCTCTGCAATGTTGATGACCTCTGCAGATTTCTATCTTCTCTTCCTCCCATTCGTACCCTAACACCAGGGTTTCCTCGAACGAATCACCCGTACCTTTCTGGCTTCCTCGAGTGGTGGTTGTAATACCACTATTAACAAATGAAGAGAGATGTGTGAAAGCACTTGATAATCTGAGATTAGTGCATATATGTTATTTAAGCAGTCAAAAAATGGTTACAACAATGACGGTTATGGAGGTTACAAAAGTTATCAGTTAGGCTTTAACTAATGAGCAGTTAAGCCTTTACATTATTTAACCAAAGGAACACATAGAAACAATAGATAGAGTAAATAGATCATCGCCAAAATTGTTATTCTAAACTCTTCATTAGCGTGAAATAAATAGATGTATGATGATGAGGATATCTACAAGATGCAAAAGCTAATTATAAAAATATTTAGAACAATGAATCTTACTATTTCCTCTTTGTTTAGAGGAAGTTGTCCCCAACTTCTACGTTAGATGGGAAATTTTTCTACATGGTGTCTATTGTCAATCAGACTTGCACCCCTATGAAAGTAGTTTCAGGGCTTCACAGTCTGTTGAAACATGGAAACAATCCTAGGCTGTGGGTGACCTAATTAGTGGATTGAGTCTCTAGATTGTAAGGGCTAGCTCCCTTTGATGTATCAAGTAGGATCTCTGCTACAAACTGCCTGGGAAAAGAGAGAGAGAACTTGAAAGGAAATCTTACCTAATGATGGTGATACCCCTGAATTTAGATTGATCCACTCAATTTGAGCTCTTAAAAACACTGATTTAGATAAGAAAAAGGGCTAAACTTTCAACTTCAATTAATCAATATGCATAAGTATTTCAAGAAAAGGTTTTATCTTGCGACCTAAGCTTGAGGGAAATGGTAACACAACCCTGATTGAAGGCACTAGCAGCCACAAACTTCCACTGTAGACTCAGCGAAAAAGATGTTTAAACACAGAACATGACCAGCTAGTAACTAGGTAAGGATCAAGACTTGGCAAGGAAGAAAAAATCTACCACTTATGCAAATCAATGACAAAATACACTATACCAGCTTCCTGGAAATTGAAAAAAAAAAAAAAAAAAACATTCTTCTATTACCCTGAAAAAGGTTACAGCACAAACTTTGGCAGAAGATTATCTTGCCAAAAGAGAGGATCCTTTTTAAACAAGGCTGAAAGCCAACTTATAGAAAAATTACAGCAACCAATAGATGGCGTTGAAAATAGAAGAGGTAAACTCATTCATTAGCCTAAGTCAAATTTGCGTTGCATGAGCCTTCCTCTTTTGTCTTTTCTTGTCTTTGTCGTGCATGGAGCTCCTTGGCGTTGAAATGAACGGTGGCTAAGCTTGCGCTGTCTTGTTTTAGAATAATCATCAATTAAAGCATGCATGAAAAGTTTTGGCATTTGGAATATGGACGGTGGAACTCAGGTTTGACCAATCAACTTCTCCTTTGCATGGAATGTTACACCAATCTAAAAAAAGGAACTCCGTTTGACTTTGTTTGAAGACTGAGCTGGAGGAAGAGATCACCCCACTTTGCATGTAAAGCCACGTCAAGAGTCAATAGATGAGCTCCACTCGGACTGATAGAATGTTTGAGAGCTTGCCTACTCGAATTCGATCTATTTTTGACCTTTTTATCACGGCTTTTATTTTCCTGTGCATGCATTTCTTCGAATATTTTGCTTTTCCCTTGGTCTTTTTTTGTTTGACCTTGGGTTTATTCTGTGGACTTTGCCTGTGTATATTTCTTTCGGCCTTATACTTTTCATATTCCTGTAGAAAAAAATGTCCACGGGAATTATCTCGGACTCTTTTCTTTGTCATTTCCCCGCGGACAAAAAGTCTGCGGGAATTCTGTCTTTCCCTTTCCTTCGGGTAATTTGCCCGAAGGAATTGTCCTCTGTCACTTTCCCTGCGGGCTTTTGTCCCTATCTTTTCCCCGTGGCAACTTTTTTGAAGAAATTCCTTCGAACTTATGTCTCTTCCACCTTTGTTATCTCTGTGCTATCCTCCGAAGGAATTCCTTCGGAGAAAATGTCTGAAGGAATCCTTTGAAATTTTTGTAAAGTCCTGTCACTTTCCCGCGGACAAAAAGTCCCGCGGGAATTCTTTTCCTATCTTTTGCTATAGGGACCCTGCGCTAAGTCACTTTCTCGGACATTCCTTCAGACAAAAAGTCCAAAGGAAATGTCCCTTGTGCCTCTTCCGAATGTGCCTTTTCCCGAAGGGTATATGTCCTTCGTGTTGACGCGGAGGATTGCACCCTTGACAGGAGGATGATCTTTTGTCTTCCACGCATCACAATGGAAACTCCCCTCTTGCTTGTGGGTCTGGCAAAACTGGGGGGAGAGTCTCTAGAAAAGGGCTAGCTCCCTTTGATGCATCGTTGAGGTCTTGGATTTCCTACTGCTAACAATGGGGGGGGGTTGAAAAGGGAGAAGGATGCTGAAAAAACAGATCCTAAACTAAAACGGTGATACACCAAAAAAGTTGATCTGCTTAGCTTGAGCCTACACTTTACACCAAGAACAAGCTGGCATACACTTCATTTGATATGGGAAACTCTTCTGTATTAGTGAGTCAGGGGTCTGTGGAGATACAGGGAGGAAGAACTACCAGAGGTGTTCTAAGACACTCTATGGCAGCCTATTCACATGCGCCTATATTCCTGCTGGAGACACTTCTGGCAGACCTGTGGAAGAAGAAACTTCACAATGCACTAGACATGTTGGAATTGTTCTGTGAAAGCATAAGGAAAATGACTTAATACAAAACAAAAAAACATAGACATATATGAAAGTGCAAGCTCAAATAGAGGTAAAAATTGCTATGTCTTGATTCAAGGTAAAATCCGGTAGAGCTCCGCCTTACAAACCAAGAGATTTTTGGGTAGAGTTTTGCCTTACAGGATAAGAGATTTTTTCTTCTCAAATGAGAAGCTTACAATATATAGAGAGTAGGAAAAGACTTTGGCCCTCTCTGGAAAAGACTTTGGCGCTCTTTTTTACAAGTTGGCCCATGTGCGTTGAGAGCATCGGGAAGAGGAAGTCACTGTTGCTGATATCATCCTTCTAGAAGAGGCCTGCTAGAACCATGCTGTGTAATCGCCGGTCTTGACTTTGGCATTCAAACATTAATGTGAAAGCATGGGTCGCGCCTCTTTTTCTGCAAACAAGACTGCTCCTTCCAGATATTCACACGGTTTGTCTGCTCATTAATGTAAAGTGAAGAAAACGGGTCGCGCCGTTCATTGTTTGCGCCCCTTGATGACCACTTGGCAGATACTGTGTCAACCACTAGAGTAACTCCTTGCGTCGACACCTTTGCCACTTGTACTGTTTTGTCCGTTTCTACACTGTCTCTTCCTGGCTCCTTCGGCCCTCGGGGCTATATTTTCGACGGGTTGCTGAGTTCACTCACGGCCTGTCCTTAAACTTTTTTCAAAATCAACGGCTATTTCACTGCCTTAAATTTGACGTCTGTGCACCCGTCACTGGGCGTTTGAACCTCCAATGGCTAGTTCGCCGTGCTCGATTTTGACATCTTTGGGCCCATCAACCTCCTTGGCAATTCTTTTGGCCTTTTCCTTTCCTTCGGCTTTTGCTCTGGTCGGGCTTTTGTCTTAGTCGGGTCCTCATTGTTTTGGCGGCTGAATTTCTTCGGACTTTTGTTTGTAGGAAATCCTTCGGACAAAAAGTCCGAAGGATATCTTTCCTTCTGTTTTGCCTTCGTTCGGGCTTTTCCTTTTGGTCATTTTTTCCTCGGACAAAATGTCCGCAAGAATTGTCTCAATCACTTCCTTTCCTTCAGAATTCTTCTTTGGGTTTTTCCCCGCGGCTCTTTCTCCGAATTTCTTCGGACAAAAGTCCGAAAGAAATCATTTCCTGCTTTTGCCTTAAGTCTTTTATTTCTGCGGGATTTTCTTCTGAAGGATTTCTTCGGACATTTTGTCCGAAGAAATTCTCTGTCTCTTGCCTTGTACAAATTTCCGAAGAAAACTTACCCTTTCGGCTTTCTCCTTGATCCCTTTGCAATTGTTCCCTGCCCTCCGCAAGGGCACTTGGAATGGTTCATTTTGCGCTCGACTGCCCTTTGCAAGGGCACTTGTCCTTCGGGAGACTATCTTGAACCTTCTGATTGAACCGTTCCTTGAACCATCCCTTTGAACCAAACGTTGAACCAACTCATTGAACCGAGCCGTTGAACCGACTGAGTGAACAAAGCCGTTGAACCGACTGAGTGAACCAACCGATTGAATCAATTGAATTGAACCAACTCATTGAACCAATTTGTTGAACCAAGCCTTTGAACCAATTTGTTGAACCAAGCCTTTCAACCAAGCCGATGAACCAGTTCAATGGTTCATTGGTTCAATGGTCTGAAGAAGCTTTGTAGAAGCCCTTTCATTCTTTGAACTAGTTCATCTTCTGCCGAAAGACTTGTGCAATCCGAATTGAACTGGCTCATAACAACAAGGAAAGAAGGGGACCGATTTTGGCCTGTTGGACCAAAAATGGTCAACACTTTGGATTTTTTGTCTTGGACTCTCCCGAAGGGTATGTGCCCTTTGGGAATTTTGTGAAAGACCCTTTTCCGCCTTATGTAATGTCTCTTCCGAAGGGCAAGTACCCTTTGGACTTCTTGCAAAGTGTCCCCTCAGCGCTTTGAAAATGTTATTTTTCTGAAGGTAGGGACACTTCGGGATTCTTGCAGTTGTCCCCTCGTTTCGATTTGAACATTCCCGACGGGTACATACCCTTCAGGGTTTTGCAAATGCCTTTCGACTTTCTTGCAAATTACATTCCTTCGGACAAAAAGTCCGAATGAATCCTTATCTTCTTCTCGAAGGGTAAGTAACCCTTTGGGATTTTGTAAGTGCCCCTCGGGCTTTTGTCAAGTGTCTGTTTCGAGCTTTCTGTAATGGTCTTTCCCAAGGGTACATGTCCTTCGAGCTTTCTGTAATGGTCTTTCCCAAAGGGTACATGTCCTTCGAGCTTTCGTAAAAGTCTTTAAAACTCATGAGATGAACATTCTCGAAGGGCAGGTGCCCTTCAAAATTCTTTTAAGTGTCCTCCATTTTCTTGAGAAATGCCTTCGGGCCTTTTGAAAACTGTCCTCCATTAGCCTATCCATGCACTTTCCTTTGGAAAAGTTGGAGCTCTTATGTGAAAAACATTTCCGAAGGGCTCATACCCTTCGGAAAACCTGCCATTATACCTTCGGCCTTTCCTGTGTGCCCTTAAAACTGTCACTTCGAATTCCTTCGGTCTTTTTTGTGAAGTCTTTGAAATTTCTTTCCCTCGGACAAAAAGTCCGAGAAAATTGTCCATGTCATAGCCCCAAAAAAAATTCTTAGGAAGACAAAACACTTTGGTAAGAAAGCAGCTGCTGTATAGTCCAAAATCAAAACTGAACCTTGGCAAAAATTCAAAAAAATAAACCTGCCTTGCTTAGGTGTCCGAAAGAAAAGGCCACTCAAACAACTTTCCCTCATTCATAAGCAAAACCTACAGGCCTGTAGGTTAACATGATGACTGAATGTGACTTTTTTTGAAGGAGAAAACCCTTTCGAACTTGCTGAATGTATCCTGCCCTTGAACGGACTGCATGCTTTATATGATAGCTGTAGGCGTCTTTTAGAATTTGCATGGCTGTAGGTGTCTATTTAAGGACCCCAAAAAACTGATTTACAAGACAAACTGTTACCATAAGCAGAGTTCTGAATAGTAGGGTTGACAATTTTGGCCTGTGGGGTAAAAATTGTCAACAGTGTCTTTGAGAACCACTTGCCCTGTGTAAGTAGGGAATGTTTATGTTTGTCTAGGTAAATAGTGGTTTTCTTCTGATTGGCACTCATTTGAAATTTGAACAAAGTATCCTTGGCCAATGGCTGTTGAAAACCTAGAACAATAGCCTTTGGATGAGTGATGGAAACCTCGTCCTCCAAGTGAGATGGTTCATACAATTTGAGCTGGCTCACATTAACATTAGGAATGCCAAGTTGAGCTGGAAGATTCAAATGAAAAGCATTGGGTCAGATTGCTTGGAGAATAGTTTAAGTCTCATATTTGATGGGTTTCAACTTGTAACGTTTTTTGTTATGAAATCTTTGCTCATCCAAGTAAAGACAAGCATGATCATGAACTTGGAAACAATGGAGGCACTCGATGATGGCTATGTAGTGCTTTGAATTTGGCCTATTTAAAGTTGTAAGTTTTGGTGTGAAGCTTGGCCAAATTTTGCAAAAAAGAAGCTTTATCTTGATCCTATTGCTTGTGGGATGTATCTGGATTTTGGAGAGCAATGAATCTCATAACGTGCCAAGGGTTGGAAGCCATAACAAACTTCAAAAGAAGAATGCCCTATAGAAATATGGGTAGCCAAGTTGTAAATATGTTGAATGATATGTAGGTATATGTATCACTTATGTGTGGCAGATCAGTGTAATGTCCCTTTTAGGGCAGAATTAGAACCAAAGGGGTTTCCCAACAAACCCTAACCATAAATGCAATTTTCTGATTCTTTTTAAATCAAACCTTAAGCAAATGCGAATTTCAGAATTCTGGAAGTGCCAATTAGGGCACAAAATTAATGTTTTATTTATCAAATAATTACAAAAAAATCTAGAAATATTATAGCAAATAATAGTCCATTCAAATCTGATTTTTATCCCAATTTAATGGCTGGAAAAATATGATAAAAATACCATAAATGTTTTGATGCCTTCAAACTGAGGTTATGCTTGAATTAGCCTTGAAAATGTCACTACAAACCCCAAGAAGAGGTTCACTGCCCTTCTTAAAAGTTTGCTGCCCTCCCTAGACAGTTCGCTGCCCTTCTAGGGCTCCCAAATCAGCTTGTTAGCCTCCCAAGCCTATTCGTTACTCTTCCTTGATGCCCCTTATACTGCATGAACCTAAAAATGGTGTTCAAAACACCTGGATGGATCACTAATGCCCTATACAACCTCTGAAATTAAGGTTGCCCAGTTGAAAGGTAAGGGTTTTCATCCTTACTTCAACCTTCCAATGAAAGTTTCCGTCTTCAATGAATGATTTCTGTCTTCAATGATTGACGTTAAGCAAATTGTGCTTAAACTTGTGGTTTCAATTCATAAACATAACATGAGTCTCCAAAAGAATCTCCTTTCCTTTTATATCCTTTCTCCTAAGAGGTGTGTTATAGCTTGGAATTGCACCCCTGTGAGAGAGTTCCTCATGCTCCCTCACTTCCAGCTACAAGCATGGGGACAACCTTAGGATGTGGGTATCCTCTGGTGAGGTTGAACCTCTAGGCTTTTTTATGAGGCTAGTTCCTCAGGTGCTTCACTTCAGCTCTTGATTCTCACACTAAAATATACTATTAGCTAAGGAAAAAGGGGTAGGAGAATGACTGAAAAGAAATCTAAGCTAAGGGAGGTGATGCACCAAAAAGAAGTGATCCACTTGGTTTGGGAAAAGAGCCAACTACTGATGAACCCAAACAGGACACATGTTATTCTGATTCTATGTCAAGGCCATAGGCATGGAGCTTTTGCGTGGAGGTTGAAGGGAAGCCTTGCGCTTTGAAGGATAACAAAAATAGGTCTACGGGAGAGACTATGAATTGGTAACTCTTCAAAGTGAGCTTGACACAGACACTTCACGCAAACCTGCACAAAATCGAAAGGATCAAAAGCAAGGTGCTGAAAAAAATCACAGGTGATGAATGACAATCATACATTCTGCAAATGAAACCAAATGTGCACACTTGTTTTAACCAGAAACAAAAAAGTCTTCCTTGTATTGCTTCAAAAGTCTTTTACAAAGCGATTTCTGCAGAGTAATTCTATTGCCAATATGGAGATAATTTTTTGGCTCCAAGGCCTCTATTTAGAACAGAAAAAGGGGGAAGAGAAGATGGGAAGAGGGAAGAAGTTGTTGATGACTGGGATCCCTGTCGTCATCCTCCCTTGTGCCACTAAATGCACCGCTCAGGATCGCTGAACCACCTTCTTGAGCCACTCTCGCATTCTAGTCTCTTTTGGTGGCGCTGAGAGAAGTCGCATTGCGGGTAGCTAGACGTCTCTTTCTGGCACGACTACATTAATCTTTGCATTTAAACGGCATGGCGTCTTTCACTTTTGTGTGTCCTGTCTGAAGGACGCGGATCTCCATGCTTGGGAGTTCAAACCGACTCATGCTGTTTCTACGTTTGGATGGCTGTTTGTCAAGAGCAAACCATATTGAAGGATGAGAGCCTTCATAAATTTCCAGCTACCAGCCGCTTGGACTCTCTTGTGCTCATTGGTCATCCTTGTGCCACTTGTTTTTTACTGATTGGCCCTTTTTGCTCCAGCTTACGTCATGTGGCAGCCTTTCATTCGTTGCATCATGATTTTCGCATTTTTGGACCAAGCTTAAGTCAAGCACTTGAAGAATCTCGATTTACTCTACGCAGAGTAATTTGGGTTCTTTGATCTCTCCAACTTCGGACTTTCCTAGATCCTTTACTTATAAATTTTTTTAAGTACTTGGAGAAACCTGATTTACTCTATGCAGAGTAATTCGGGTTCTCTAAGCTTACTTACTTTGGACTTGTCCATCTTGAAGTCTTCAGGCTTCTGCATCTAGAAGTCTTCTTTATTCTTCGGGCTCCTATTTGTCTCAGGCAATTCTCTCGAAGGAATCCCTTGGGACAATTTGTTCGAAGCTTCCTTCTTGCTCTCTTCCTTCGGAAATTACCTTTCGGACGTTTCAAAATGAACTTTCCCGAAGGGTGAGAGACCCTTCGGGCTCCCTGTCGTCGTTTCAGACTTCCGCAAATGATCCTCCTCCCGAAGGGAAAGATACACTTCAGGAATTTTGAAATGGTCCTTCCAAAGGATAATATACCCTTCGAGAAACTTGCAATTGTCCACTTGGAGAAGGAAAAACCCTTCGGATTTTTGAAGTGTACCTTTAGGTTTTTTGAAGTGTACCTTCGAGTTTTTTGAAGGACCCTTTGGAAAAGTGAAAAGGACCTTCGGTTTTTGAAGAAGACTTGTCCCTTGAAGAACCCGAGAAGCACTATTTCGAGACCAAATCTGGTTTGTTAAGCCCTTTTACTTATTTCGGGTTTCTGATTGCTCACAACTTATGAAATAATCAAGTAGTGATCCTTGGAGAACCTGAAATACACTGTCCATGAGTAATTCGGGTTTGTAAACTTGAATTACTTCTTATAAAACATTTAGAAGTCAAGCACTGCTGGAAACCCGATTTGCACTTTGCCCTCAGAAACCCAAAGTTGTCACTGCTGGAAAACCCGAAGTCCTCCCAAAGACTTGCCATTTTCTTCCCTGAAAGCTCCTTTTTTCATACTTAGACAAATTTTGATATGTGGGCCAAAAATGGTCAACATTTCTGGTGACTCGCAAGGAAGTATGCCTACTATGCTTGAGAACCTAGCGCATTTGCTTCATTTGATCCATTGGACACGGAGTCACTATTTTTGTACAAAGTTGGCTCTATCTGGAAATTTTCCTTGAAACAACAAGAACGACCGAAATGAAACAAACTGTGCCGAAGGCACTTAGGGAAGGGGAAAAACTCAACTGAAATGGATGTGCACAAGGCACTTAGAGAAAAACATGAAAAACTATACAAAATGTACAATAACATACAATGGCTGCAAACTCTTCTAATAACATGGCTTTAGATGAATCCCGTTGACTGCGATGGGTAATACCTTTCCATCTAGATGGGCCAATTGCAAAGCGTTATGTGTTTGCGTTTGTGGATTTAATAAAGGCCACTCCACAAGCTGTCAAACTTGGTATGGTTGCTTGGTTTGGCATTTTTTGAATCCCATTTGAGGACCAGGTCTCCCTCCTTGAAGTCCCTTGCCGTGGCTCTCTTGTCAAAAGCTTTCTTGATCTAAACCTGATGTGACTCTAGCGTCTTCATTGCAAGGTCTCTTGTCTCAAGTTCCGTGAGTTTTGCCAATCTCACATTCATGGGTTCATCTTCTAGCAGCTCTAGCTGATGGGCTAGTTCTAATACGGGCAGCTCAAGAGAAATGGGCAGCTTGGCCTCTCTTCCATATACTAGAACATATGGAGAATTGCCAACAACAACTTTAGGAGTTACCCTGTCAGCGCACAAGGCTGTCTTTAGTTTGGTGTGCCACACTCTCTGGTTCTCCTCCATAGTCCTCTTGATGATTCTCAGCAAATTCTTGTTTGTGGACTCAACCAGTATGTTTTCTTGAGGATAATAGTTGGAAGAGGTGCTGAGGTAGATGCCCATCTTGAGAGCCTATTCACTCGTTTTCAGATCGAGGAATGCTAGTGCATTATCAGATATGATAGTGGATGGAACACCAAACCTAGTCACGATGCTGTCATAGAAACCTAAGACTCCACTTTCGTTGGCTTCCCTCAATGCAATGGCTTCCACCTACCTGGTGAAGTAATCAGTTGCAGTAAGCACCCACTTATGCCCTGCACTTGATGGGGGGTTGATCATGCCAAGGAAATCCAAACCCCACTGCATGAATGGTTGCTCCACTTGAATCGGGTTGAGAGGGAAAGCTGCTAACCTTTGCTTACTCGTGAAGAGAGCACATTCCTGACACCTCCTCACCCATGCATAAGCGTCCTTGAAGAGGTTGGGCTAGTGATAGCCAGCCCTCATTATCTTTGTTGCTGTAGTCCTGGGTGCAAAATGACCTATAGGTCCATCATGGAAATGCTCCAGAAGCTTGGCCACTTGGTCATCATCTATGCACCTTAGGAGCATTCCATTGAGGTCCCTTTTAAATAAAATCCCATCAACCAACACATAAGGCATGGATTGAAGTCTGAAATACCTTCTTTTTTGCTTTGTCCATACCTTGAGGGCACTCACCTGTTAGCAGAAAGTGCGTCATATCATGGAGCCAACTAGTGTGAGATGGAGGTGCATCTATTTGTGAGTTATCTTGTGTTACCAAGATGACCTCTTTGTCTTCATGGAGGTCATCGACCATATGTTCACACAAGCCTTTACCTCTACTAGCTTAGTGACCTTGATCTCCACGTCAAACTCCATGACCTTAGTAATCCAATCGGCTCTTTTTTCGCTCAAGTCCTTGTTAAGAAGGAAGTCTCTTACTCTAGGATGAGACACAATAAGGTAGATTTTGCTGTTGGAGAGCATTGGCTCGAACTTCTTGAGGCTCCTTACTATTGCAAGGACTTGCTTTACTACAAAGGTATACCTCACCTCATACCCTTCAAACCCCTGACTGAAAAATGCTAATGGCTATTCAAGTCCACCATTCCTTTGCATCAACATAGCTGATATGTTATCAATATTGGCAAAAGCATACAAAATGAAATCCCTTGAGAAATCAGCATTCATAAGTGTGGGTGCTTGAGCAATGGCTTGCTTGATAGCCTCAAATGCTAACTTACCTTCAATTGACCAAGTGAACACTTGGGTTCTTCTTCAGCATAGCAGTGATGGGCTTGACCAAACTTGCAAAACTGGGGATAAATCTTTTCACGAAGTTTATCTTTCCAAGGAAACTTTGGAGTCCCTTATGTTTGCGTAAAGATAAGGCCAAGATGGCACTTATTCTATCAAGATCAATGGACAGCCCTTTGAGATGGTGTGGCCCAACAGCTTGCCTTCATGCACGACAGACACGCACTTCTTGGGATTAAAAGAAATCCCATACTCCCTGCATCTCTCAAAAATCAGCGTCAGGTGGTTCATGTGTTCGATGGCATTTTTGGAGAAAACCGTGATGTCATCTAAGTAGACCAACACCATTTGATTTAGCGGCCCTTGGAAAACCATGTCCATGGCTCTTTGGAAAGTTACGCCAACATTTGATAGACCAAAGGGCATCTTTTGGTACTCATACGTGCCCTATTTGGTGGTGAAGGCAGTCTTGTACCTATCTTCATCTTTCACCCAGACTTGGTTGTAGCTTGAAAATCCATCCAATAGAGATAAGCGTTATGATCTTGCAACTACTTGGAGAAGTTGCTCCATGGATGGTAGAGGGTAGTGATCCTTCAAGGAGACTTTGTTTAAATCTCTGAAGTCCACACACAACCTAATCTCCCCACCCTTCTTCCTTACGGGCACCAGGTTGGCTACTCATGATGAGTGTTTGATGGGAAAGATGATCTTGGACTCGATCAATTTGGTTAACTCTTTCCTCATGAGCTGTTCTATCTTGGGGTTGATCGACCTTTGCTTCTGCCTTACATGTTTGGCATTGGCCTCCAATTCTATGGTATGCTGAGCTAACTTCGGATCAAAACTTTACAGGTCGCTGTACTCCCAAACAAAAATCTCTGCATATACCTGGCAAAGTGTTAGGAAAGCGTGCCTCTCAGCGTTGTTGCTTACCTTCCCAAGCTTGAGAAGCTTATCCTTGAAGATGCCTCTCATAATTTTCCTCGTTAATAGACATTACTGCCTTCTCTTTCTTCATGTGGTCTCCTTCATGAAAAAGGCCCTCAAGTGTAATCAACCCTTTAGGAAGTTTGTTCGACTTTAGTTGAACAATCTGATCCTCATATTGATGCTGCAATTTAGCTTGATTGGAGGAGAACTTAGCTTCCTGCTGTAAGAAACAAGCAATTTGCTTGTCACTTTCAAAAACCTACTAGTGAGCTTCATTATCCAGCACTGATGGCCTCATCACCACTTTGACATGTGGCTGAACCTTAGCTTCTTTTAGCTCACTTGGAATGTCAAATTGAGCTTCCACAGCTGCCAGCTTGTCAGCATGTTGGTTTTGATTTCTTGGGACAACTCAAATGTCAAAGGCCTCAAAATCTTCAATTAGGTCCCACTCGATTTTTGTAGGACCTCATCAAGGAATTCTTTGTAACGTTCAGGCCTCTGACTTGGTTTACTATGAGCTCGCTATCCCCATAAACTTGCAACAGTTTGATTTCTCTTTTATTGGCCCATTGAAAGCCACGGATCAAGCCTTCATATTCTGTTGCATTTGAAGAGAAACTGAAATGGAACCTGTAGGAAGAGAAAAGCTTGTTACCCGAAGGGCAAACCAACCTTGCCCCAACACCTACACCATTTTTGCTCCTTGAGCCTTCAAAGAACAATTTCCATAAACTATTGGGGTCTTCTTTAGGTCCAATGAGGGAAGACATGGGTTGATTCTCTTCATGCAGTAGATAGACACCCATGTCTCTTTCCTCAAAACCTTCCAAAGGGTTGAAAAATGGGTTATCTCCCCATAGCTCATCCAAGAACAAGTCCGGAACCTCTTTATGATGAGTGTTCAGCTCCTGGCCAATTGTAAACTCATTCTCATCAAGGATAGTATAATTGAGATTTATGTTATCTCGCTGATGGGGTTCAATGTGGAATTGTGCCATGGGTTCAGTGTTGATTGAGACCTTAGTCCCATACCTTGTTTTGAACGCCATGTAAGACCAATCTTCTACAAGGTAACCCCCAATCTTGGTTGTGAACTCCCTAGAAAGACAATGCAAAGCGAAGAGTGACGTCAAGGATCAACACGTCTTGCACCATCGAAACACTAGGACAAGCATGCAGGGTTAAACTCAAATCCTTGATGATACCTGATGGCTTTGTGGAAGAACCATCAAGCTGCAGGACTCTTTTGGTGTGCGACTCATATTTGAGGTTCAACTGATCAGTGATAGACTTCGGCATGACTGAAGTGCTAGCCCCACTATCTACCAAGCAGTTGTGCACCAAAGAATTGTCGATGATTAATGAAATATAGAATGGAGGGGGCTTGGTCACATTACTTGACCTTTTTCCCAAAGGACTCTTGGCTGCATTAGTGAAGACCTCAGCTTTCTTGCCTGGTTGTTTACCTCCAGCTGTCGTAACACTCATCTTGAACAAACCTTCCTGAAGGATGTCCACTTGGCTGGGCATGGAAAGCACGTCCCACATTGGAACGTTCATGTTGGATTTCTTCATTTATTCAACAATGTTAATTGGCGTACCACCAGCCTTTGCCTAGGTTTTGGGAGCAACTACTGCTGGCTTTATCAATGAAGGAGCGGTGACAAGAGGTTCTTTGAAAGCTTCCTAGTTGTCACTCATATTCCTTCTCTTGAACCTTGTGTTTGCTGAGACTGGGACGTGAGCCAAACTGGGGGTGGCTTGCTGATTGGATGCATAGCACTCCTACTCACTGATGACCATTGTGGCCTTCGGCTAGTTTGATACCTGATTCGAGCCTTGTTCTTGTGGAGGCTGCTCCTGCTTTGTCATTGTGGGCACCTCCATGCTTTGGGCCATAAAAGCTTGGCTATACCCATAAGAAACAGCCTGCTATCATTGGTCATTGAATCCCTAATTAAAGCCATTAGTTGGGACAATGGATTGCCCAAAAGAATGATTCCAAGGTATTGTCCCTTCAGCGTCCTGAGCCGTATTGCCCTGAATCGGGACTAAGGAATTGTAAGGGCTTGCAGCATTTGGATTATAATTATGCTGTCTAGCATAGTTAGGTTGCCCCTCTCCTTGGAAATTTTCTTTGTAAGGTGGCCTATTTGCTTGATAACGCTGCTGCTGAGGCTGGTATGGAGCTTGATATGGCTCGTTGTAAGCTTGCTGCTTCTTGACATTAACCACATCATTCCCCAAGGATTGGAGCATACTCTTCAGTTCCAAGAATTTTTTTTGCTCTTGGGAGTTGTTGGATTCAATAGTGGAGGCCTTCTCTCGCTTTGGTGAAGGCACAACAACAATTGTTGGTGTTGAAAGTATAACATCAAGTGGAGGAATGATTGTAGGAGGTGGTCTGATCTTAGGAAAAAGAGGCATTGGGGGTTTGGGAGTAAGCTTGTCCGCCTGAATCAGACAATTTTCTGCTTTAATGGCCACCTCGTATGCATTTGGTAGTATGTCTCCTCCCATGGATTGGATCATTACAGCTATATTGTTGTTGAGAGCCTTCAAGTAATACAATAAAGCAAAGTTTGGGGATGGTCTAACAGCTGCTGGAATTCTATCCCATGTCTTCTGAAATCTCGTATTGAAGTCTTGCATAACTTCATGGGGAGATCTCTTGATTGTGGTTAGTTGCTTTGCAAGTGACAGATGATCACTCTTATTTGCAAACCTTTTACACAACACTGTTCCCAGCTTGTCTCATGAGTAGATAGAAATAGGAGCTAGGCCCCTATACCAATCTAATGCCTTTCCCTTGAAGAATACAACCAATATCCTAACAACCACGTTCTCCACTGTGATATTGTGAATGTTGCAAAAATTGGCTATGTTCGTTATGTGCTCAATAGGAGTTATAGCTTGATCTTCTTTGTAATATGGGACACTTTTGAGGGCTGCTACTAACATAGGGTCATACTATGGCAAATTTAAAGGACTGTGGCCGCTGAAGCCCACAAAAACTCTTTGGGGAATCATGGTAGCAAGAGGAACTAACAAGGATCTTCTTGCGTAGGTATACCTTATGACTGGTTTAGGAAAGTAGTTTCTTACGTAAGGGTGAGTATGGGTGAACGTTAACCTTCTTGCTGAGTTTAAAGGTAATTCAACAAACTCAAAAGAAATACCTGCAGAAGTCGATCTTGTAGTCACCTTTGGTATGAAAGATAGCTACTGCTCTGCCATCAAATAATTGGGTGTTCTTTGGAGTTGCAAGATGCTGGAAGATGAAAGCTACCACTACTGCAAATTGATGAAAACAACATCAAACTTGACCAATCGTACATAAAAAATGGAAGTGAGTCCCACTGGGCGTGCCAAAACTGTTATAGCTTGGAATTGCACCTCTGTGAGAGAGTTCTTCAGGGCCCTCACTTCCAGCTACAAGCATGGACACAACCTCAGGATGTGGGTATCTTATGGTGAGGTTGAACCTCTAGGCTTTTTCATGAGGTTAGTTCCTCAGGTGCTTCACTTTAGCTCTTAATTCTCACACTAAAGTCTACTATTAGCTAAGGAAAAGGGGTAGGAGGATGACTGAAAAGAAATCTAAGCTAAGGGAGGTGATGCACCAAAAAGAAGTGATCCACTTGGTTTGGGAAAAGAGCCAACTACTGATGAACCCAAACAAGATAGGCTATTTTGGTTCTATCTCAAGGCCATAGGCATGGAGCTTTTGCGTGGAGGTTGAAGGGAAGCCTTGCACTTTGAAGGATAAAAAAAAATAGGTCTATGGGAGACACTATGAACTAGTAACTCTTCAAAGAGAGCTCGACATAGACACTTCACGCAATCCTGCACAAAATCGAAAGAATCAAAAGCAAGGTACTGGAAAAAATCGCAAGTGAAGAATGACAATCATACATTCTACAAATGAAACCAAATATGCACACTTGTTTTAACCAGAAATAGAAAAGTCTTGTATTGCTTCAAAAGAGTCTTTTACAAAGTGATTTCTGCAGAGTAATTCTATCGCCAATCTGGGGATAATTTCTTGGCTCGAAGGCCTCTATTTATAATAGAAAAAGGGGGAAGAGAAGATGGGAAGAGGGAAGAAGTCATTGATGACTGGGATCCCTGTCGTCATCCTCCCTTGTGCCACTAAATGCATCGCTCAAGATTGCTGAACCACCTTCTTGAGCCACTCTCACATTCAAGTCTCTTTTGGTGGGGTTGAGAGAAGTCGCGTTGCGGGCAGCTAGACGTCTCTTCTTGGCACGACTACATTAATCTTTGCATTTAAACGGCATGGTGTCTTTCACTTTTGTGTGTCCTGTCTAAAGGACGCGAATCTCCATGCTTGGGAGTTCAAATCGACTCATGCTATTTCTGCGTTTGGATAGCTGTTTGTCAAGAGCAAACCATATTGAAGGACGAGAGCCTTCATAAATTTTCAGCTACCAGCCGCTTGGAATCCCCTGTGCTCATTGGTCATTCTTGTGCCACTTGTTTTTTACTGATTGGCCCTTTTAGCTCCAGTTGACGTCACATGGTAGCGTTTCATTCGTTGCATCATGATTCTCGCGTTGTTGGACCAAGCTTAAGTCAAGCACTTGAAGAATCTTGATTTACTCTATACAGAGTAATTCGGGTTCTTTGATCTCTCCAACTTCGGACTTTCTCAGATCTTTTACTTATAAAGCTTTTTAAGTAAAGTACTTAGAGAAACCCGATTTACTCTATGCAGAGTAATTCGGGTTCTCTAAGCTTACTTCGGACTTGTCCATCTTGAAGTCTTTGGGCTTCTGCATCTAGAAGTCTTCTTTATTCTGCGAGCTCTTATTTGTCTCGGGCAAATCTCCCGAAGGAATTCCTTGGGACAATTTGTTCAAAGGAATCCCATCGGACTTTTTGTCCGAAGCTTCCTTCTTACTCTCTTCCTTCGGAAATTACCTTTCGGACTTTTCAAAATGAACTTTCTCGAAAGATCCCTGTCGTCGTTTCGGACTTCCGCAAATGATCCTCCCGAAGGGAAAGATACCCTTCAGGAATTTTGAAATGGTCCTTCCAAAGAGTAACATACCCTTCGGGAACTTTGCAACTGTCCACTTGGAGAAGGAAAAGCCCTTCGGGTTTTTGAAGTGTACCTTCGGGTTTTTTGAAGCGTACCTTCGGGTTTTTTGAAGGACCCTTCAAAAAAGTGAAAAGGACCTTCGGTTTTTGGTGAAGACTTGTCCCTTGAAGAACCCGAGAAGTATTATTTTTCGAGACCAAATCGGGTTTCAAGCCCTTTTACTTATTTCGGGCTTTTGACTGCTCACAACTTATGAAGTAATCAAGTAGTGCTCCTTGGAGAACCCGAAATACACTGTCCATGAGTAATTCGGGTTCGTAAACCCGAATTACTTCTTATAAAACATTTAGAAGTCAAGTAGTGCTGGAAATTCGATTTGCACTGTGCCCTCAGAAACCCGAAGTTGTCACTGCTGGAAAACCTGAAGTCCTCCCAAAGACTTGCCATTTTCTTGCCTGAAAGCTCCCTTTTTCATACTTAGGCAAATTTTGATATGTGGGCCAAAAATGGCCAACAGGGTGCATTCCACTTAGAGGGAAAATTCAAATAATCAAAAAACAACTTCCTTATAAATTCACTTAAGGGCTAATAAATTGCCCATGACCTTTAAAAGTCCCCTTCTTAAGTCAAAAATAGAAAGGAGTTGTCGACATATTCACTTTTGACAACTAAGACATATTATTACTTTTATTTAATGTATTTAAAAATACTTTTTATTTTAATAATAATATTATTTTATTTTTATAAAAGACGACATTACAATCCTATTCTCTTGAAATTGTTTGTCTTCAAGCAATGCTGTTTTCCACTACCTGGATCCCAAATCCACCTTTGGGATTTGTAATCCCAAACACTTGCTTCATGGCTATAACCTTGTGCTCCAATGATTCCCTTAATGCTACTGTGGGTTGTCCCCTTCTTTCATGGCACAAAGTAGCTTGCATGTAGGTTGGAAACAGTCCATAACAACCCCAAACTCCCTTGCATCTCATCCCCATCAGCATTAAGATGGCTGGGTTGATTGTTCCTAATAGCGGACATCTTCAACTAACATTATCATGCAAGAAAACTCTACCAAAATACACAAATCCACAACTGTTCAAGATCGAAAACAACAACACATGATGTAGAAATCATTGCATACTTGGTGATTGTTAAGCACAGAATATACTGAGAGGGGGGGTGAATCAGTATATTATATATCTTATAAATCTTTCCTTTAATCAAATTCCACTTAATCAATCATTCAAGATATGCAATAAAACTCAAACAATAAATGTCACACAAAATAGAGAGAGACACTAGATATAACGTGGAAACCCAATATGGGAAAAACCACGGAGAATCAATCTCAAATATATTCGTGAGAACAAACCCACAGGAGCACCATACCCCTTTGCCGAGTACAAATCTCAGCTACAATTCGTGAGCACCAACCCACAGGAGCTTCAAACCCCTTTGCCGAACACCAACCCAGCACCTATTCGTGAGCACCAACCCACAGGAGCACCAACCCCTTTGCCGAGCACCAACCCAGCAACAATTTGTGAGCACCAACCCACATGAGCACCAACCCCTTTGCCAAGCACCAACTCAGCAACAATTCATGAGCACCAACCCACAGGAGCACCAACCCCTTTGCGTATACCACACACCTATCTCTCAATGTTGCTATCTCAACAAATGATAGATCAATACAACATCTCTTTCCTCTCTCTCACTTTTGCTCTTCTAAGCTAGATATAACAAATACAAATCATATTCATCTCTGACAATTGCTCTTCTAAGCTAGATATCACAATATCAAATCAACCTCTCACTTTCATATTTACAAATGGCTTCTCAAGCCTTTATTTATAGCTTTCCAAATGACCTTTGGCCTTCCCCCTTTGTGACCCTTCAATCATCATGGAAAATGGCGCCAATCTTGAATGACCCTTCATATCCAAGCATTTGAAAAGTCATGTGGTGACCCTTCATAACCAAAAACGTCCTTCCCACTTTTGTCTTTATTTTTGGTGACTTTTCGTATTCCTTAAAGTGCCCATTCATGAGAAATTCGCCCTTACTCTTTTGTCTTCACTTGGTGACTCTTGGTATTCCCCAAGATGACTCTTCATGGGAAAATACGTCCCATCCTTCTTTTGTCTTTACCCCATGGCTCTTCGACTTCTCCATGGGCCCTTCTTTTGTCTCATATGCAACCAAAAATATATTCGTTAATATTAAATAAATATTAACTCATATTAGCCAAGATATATTTATTACCAACAACATTAAATGCAATGGGGCTTTTATCACCAATAATACTAAACCTTTGACATCAATGACAATATTTCCAACAGTGACTCTTCAAAGATCTGAATTTTGAATGTTTATCCTACCTAAGTTCAAATATGAATTTGGAATTTCCTCACAATTGTGTGCAATGTTGCAGATTGTATTCTCCACTATTCCTGGACCTGTACATGGAACAAACCGATAAAGAAAAATAAGAGTGTTTAATGTTGGTTCCCAATTGTAAACCCCTAACGTTCAACCTTGCATACTTGAGAAGAATGACAAATTGAGATGAGAAACCACTGATATGTCGTTATGGTCGGGGAAGGGTTTAACATCTAAAGAAGACTGAACGAAGAAAATGATTGAGAGGCACCTATAGAGGGTATGGTTAGTTCCCTGCTACTTTTGGCTCTCCCTGAACCAAGGTGAGAGGACCTACTAAGGTAGCTTGCTCACTGAAGGAGTTTTGAACTTTAATTTTCTTGAGGATTTTTGGTATGAAAGGGGAAAATATGACTGAGGCATAACCAAACTTGTACACTACACCTGGGAAGGATTGTCACGCAAAATGCACAAATGTTTTACATCATACACAAGCTACTAAAGACACATGAAAGTGTGGCTGCAATCTTCATTTTGACAACTATTTCAGACGGTAGGGAATAAGTGAGAATTACAGCACTAAGATTTATAGCGTACACATCGAACACATTTTAAACATGCAGGGTTTTGTGCATCCACAAGGCAAACAACACTTATGATATGCAAACGTGTTATCTGCAAGGTAGAAAGGGTAAAACCCTATTTATTTGAATGATTGATAAGGTGTGGACGGATAGTAAATGAGCACGAAGAAGTTCACACAATAGCTATACTATCTTCATCAACAAATGATGTTCAGTTTAGGAACAATTAAACTAAAATCATGCACAAATGACCCTCAAAAGTTTCTAAGCAATACTACAAATCACCCTTCAAGAACTCCCTCCAGTTGAATTCATGAGCCTAGGACTACCCTTAAAAAGGCTATCAATGTTTTGTTCCCTAATCTCAAAAATAGAAAGGATTTTATACTTTGGTTGTAGACCCTACATGACTACCATGAAGAAGAATACATCAGATAACCAATCTACCAAGCATGTAAAATAGAACATTGTACTTCAACAACAAGAAGGAACAATAAACCATGAACAGATTTCATTTATCAACTGAATCAACGCTGAAATACAATGTCTTGAAAATTATATAATAGAACACTATGTGAAACAATTTTGTAACAAGGGAAACATTTTGAATGTTCTCAAAGATTGCCAATGATTTTACAATAGAAATCAATTTGGCACCAGAAAATCACACAGGGAAAACTCTCCTAAGTTATAGCTTCAGACTCAAAAATTAACTGACCTTTGTAAAGGGACAAACCCCCTTATACAATTTTAGCTAAGCTTGGCATATTCCTAAAGATGCTCCAGCTGGAAAATTCTTTCGTGGGCTTGGAGCTTGTCAGATGTTGTAAAAAACATGATTCCTCGGACTATGTTCGTGCTTCTATGATGATGACAACTTTGATGTTGAACCACGGCAGAATATTTGCAGTTATAAACGTAGAGAGCAGTCCTGCAAGAGACAAAAACAAACTTTTGTCTTCTTGTACAACAAACTAAAACATCCCTTTCCTATACCAATGATTATACAAAACTGACTCTGAAAGGGGTGTGCCACTAACGGGCATGGTACAATAGTTTCTCGGTGGGAAACGAGGAGAAAGAAGAAGAAAGAGAAAGGGAGGAAGAGGGAAGAATAGTGCCAACCGGGAAGAAACCGAAATACTCAGTTATGCTCCAGAATCAACGTTGATAACCGAATCCTTCGCCAACTTGTTCCTATAATTGGTATACCTATCAATCATGGAGGCGATATCCTTTTAATCTGGGCCTGCCTGGATTTGAACTGGACATTATATTCCTCAAGCTAGGTGGCGACCTTTTGAAGTATGGCCTGTTTATGCCCAACGAGTGCTTGGAGTTGGTCACAATCCTTCTCAAGTGCCACCAACTGCCTTATCTTGTGGGTATCAAAGACTCCTTGAGGCGCATCAATGAGGCTTTTCAAAGCACTGTGTATTGCTTCTTCAGTCAAATCCTTGTGCCATCAAGGTTCACCCTTTTTCTAAGGGCAATGCTATTTCTTTAGTCGCAGTCTTGAGAGATTGCTCCTCTCCCTTTAAATCAAAGACGCCTTGAGCACTATCAGCCGATGTTTCACTGCCAATTGGTACTCTCTAGGCCTCTTGTGATCATCTGAAGAGATGATCTTCTCTGCCACTAAAGTGTCCGCGCCCATATTACATATTTCATCTATTTTGGGCTGGATCTTTTCCCAGTTCTTTATATCTGCATTGTAAGCGGACATTTGGGTGTCACACTCTCCTTGTTTATCCACTATATCATCCAAACATTCTAATATTGAGTGAATAATCTCCTTAGCCCTAGTGCTCAAATCTTCTTGCCACTCTTCAGTTGCCTAGCCTTTGGATTTCAATTCGTCAACTCGGCTGACATGAAATGAACTCACGGAGAAAAGAGGAGGGTCTGGAGCTCTGCTAGAAGTTGGAGTTACTGCTTTGGGCTCATTCAGTAACTTTTGCAAGTACTGGATCATAGCCTGATTCTTGTCTTTCAATTGCTCCATGGTGGCTTTATCTTTGTCCATTCTATGGGACACCATGCTGGCCAAAACTTGTGAGCTATGCTTCAGCGCATTCCTAAAAGGTTCCCCTAGATCATACCTGTAAACTGTGTAGCTCTCAAGGGGAGCATCCTTATTCAAAGCATCAGGTGGCGGAATAGCTATCCCACATTCCTTGATTTGTCATCAGTAAATGTGGTCCTAGTAAGTGTTTTGGCCTTCTTTGGAGGTTTGGCCTTGTATGCCTAGGCTATCTTCATCACATCCATGCCCCCGACTTTGCTTGAAATACTCTTTTTCTCCATAACCTGCTCTTCGACCCAAAGAAGGGGTCTAGTTTGGAATCCCATTGGGGTCGTGGACCTTGATGCAGGGTTTGATGTAACAAATGGTGGCGTTACTAGAACATTTGACAAGGGGAGTGTCACGAGAATAGGTTGCAAGCCCAACACAATTTTCTTGGCTTCCTCATCGCTCTCTAATTCATTAGCCTTCTTATCAGCTCCTCTTTCCCCTTCTTCACCTGGCTCTATCTGCTCTAGGACTCAAAAATTCGACCCGAGTTGTTGGGACCCCATGAGCAATCTGTCGATGGAGCTTCTTTGTTTTGCGGGCTGGGTGGAAGGTTTTAAAACCAATTCACCTTCCTTGCCTGATTGGGTACCTTGGATGGAAGAAGCTATGGTGTCCTCGTTGCCCTTAGGCAACTCTTCACCAATCATGGCCTCGACACCTTTATGTTGAACAGGATCATGAACTTTAATATGAGGGAGAAGCCTCCACAGTACTTCAATTGAAGCAACATCTCTAGAGACTCCTACCTCAACATCTTTATTTAATTTATCCGCTTCCTTATTTGGTTCTTAAGGGGTGGGTGTACCTATTTGCAGGCTTGATCCCCCACCTTCCCCAACATTTATTCCTTCTTCAGGTATCTGTTATAGCACGGAATTGCACCCTTGTGGGAGAGTTTTTCAGGCTTTCCCACTTCTAGCCATAAGCATGGGAACAACCTCAAGACGTGGGTGTCCTATGGTGAAGTTGAGCCTCTAGGATCTTTAAAGAGGCTGGTTCCTTTTTGATGCTCACCTAAACTAATGCTAAACTAATGATTCATAGGGAAAAGGGCTAGAAAGGGGATAAAGGCTCTTAAGAAAGCTAACTAGGCGATGCACCAAATGAAAATGAACACTCATCTATGCTTGAACCCACACTAGATTAGTCATAAGACAACTATGGCTTACACAATCTCGAGATCAAGTTGACACACTGGAAGAGGTTCAGGGAGAACACTAATCCAAGCCTGTAAGAGCTTGAAAATATATTAAAGAGGCAAGCAAAACGCTGATAGACTAGGAAGAATCTCCTTCATGAATCCACCAAGCACAAACATACTAAGGCACTGATCAATGACAAGAGATAGACAAAGAAATCATCTCATTACATCAAGAGGTAGTTCTTACAATAGACTTGACAGGGTCGAGCCTAATCAAGCGGAGCAAGCATACTTTGCAGTATCTCAATGAATGTCCATCTCCCAGAAAGATGAAAGTCTAAAAACTGGGAACCATTACAAAGGCAAGCCGCGTGATATATATAGAGAACGGGAAGAGAGAGAGAGAGAGCTGCATGGAAAGAGAGAAGAAGTCGTTGATGACCATTGCTGTTGTCCTTCTTTGCTGTGAAACACGTCGCCCAGGATCATCGCACAACCTCCTTGAGCCATCCCACATTCAAGTCTCTTTTGGTGGAGTTGAGAGAAGTCGCGTTGCGGGCAGATAGATGTCTCTTCCTAGCACGATTGCATTTATCTTTGCATTTAAACGGCATGGCGTCTTTCACTTTTGTGTGTCCTGTTTGACGAAGGACGCGGGCCTTCATGCTTGGGAGTTCAAACTGACCCATGTTGTTCCTGCGTTTGGATGGCTGTTTGTCAAGAGCAAACCATATTGAAGGATGAGAGCCTTCATAAATTTCCAGCTACTAGCCGCTTGGACTCCCTCGTGCTCATTGGTCATCTTTGTGCTACTTGTCCTTTACTGATTGGCCCTTTTTGCTCCAGCTTACGCCACGTGGTAGCGTTTCATTCCCCTGAAAATGACTCTCGTGTTGCTGGACCAAGCTTAAGTCAAGCTCTCGAAGAATCCTGATTTACTCTATGCAGAGTAATTCGGGTTCTTTGACCTTTCCAACTTAGGACTTTCCCATATCCTTTACTTATCAAGATTTTTAAGTAAAGTACTTGGAGAAACCCGATTTACTCTATGCAGAGTAATTCGGGTTTTCCAAGTTTACTTACTTCGGACTTTTGAGGTCCTCTTACATATTTCGGGTTTCTGACTGCTCACAACTTATGAAGTAATTAAGTAGTGCACCCCCAGAAACCCGAAATACACTGCCCAGACCAAAACGGGCTTTCCAAACCTTCTTAATTGCTTTGGGGTTTCGATTGTTGATTACTTATAAGGTTTTTTAAGTAGTACTCCTCTGGAAACCCGAAGTTGTTTGAACTTGCCACTTTTGCTTGAAAGTCTACCTTCTCACACTTGGGCAAAATTTGGTATGTGGGCCGAAAAATGGCCAACAGTATTGAGCTTGACACCTTTGGAAGGGAAGAAACATCCGACGATGCTCTGACAGCTACTGCAACATTTGCTTGTTCTTCCCTCTGTGCCTCCACCTTTTCACTATTGGTGGGGACTTGTTCACTATGCACTAGCTCCTCTCCAGTCTTCTCACCGGATGCACACACATTTTCTACCTCCCCACCCTTGTCTTGGTTTGATGGCTGGGTGATGACATTTTCGACAAATGCCTCCATGTTGGAGGAAATTGTCTCCTTTTCTTGAGGAGCATGGGCTTGTGTGGCAGCCTCAATCCCAACTTGCACTACATCTTCAAAGGATAGAGGCTCATCTGAGGTCAAGACATCCTCCTCATTATCTCCATCCCTTACTCCTAGGGGATCTTGTTCAACGAATAATCCTACCACCGGGATCTTCACCGGGGTCTGTGGCCTTTCCCTAGGAGTTCTTTGCCCTATCTTCACTTGAGGGGGAGTAAATTTATGTTGTCTCTTCATTACTTCAGCAATAGGTCTGCCTTCGTCTGAATCCTCATCAATACTCATGTCCCTCAATTTCTGGGCGTATGAAGATTGATCTTCTGTTGTTTTCAAGTAGGCTTCCTTGGGAAGCATATCTTTTAATGTAACCTCCTTCTTAGGACTCCTGACCGGAGGTTGCAATATTTTCTTTGGCCTCTTTTGTCTAGGCTGCTCTGGCTCTCCCTCTACTCCCCTCTTTCTTGTGTAGGTCCTCAGAGAATGATCAACTACAGGTTGTGCAGGTGGAGAAAGTGGGGCAATAGCTGGAATGGCTGGCATTGTGGGAGTTTACTCAGTCGCGATGGATATGGGAGTGGCACTGGCTAGTTGCACTTCCCCTGTAGCAATCTTGTCCCAATTTTTTGCTGGACTTGTCAATTTTGAGAATGACAATCCTGTTTTGGATCGAGACGTTATTGATTCTATATCAATATTTTTGGAGAAATCAATATCACCTACCTTTCACTTCCCCTTGCCTTTTGCTGCTATTGGTGGAGCTGAAGGATCACTTGTGTACGCTGGCAGGAACGCCTTCAGTTCTACGACTTGTCGAAATTCTTGGAGCGCAGGGGTGTCATGTGCACCGAGATCAACCCCGTGCTCCTTCAACCACCTGATGTTCTTATAATCTTAAAAGCCCTCCATGCCATGGAGTCATTTTCCTGGGTAGTGAAGTCGACCTTTACTATAGGCTGCATTTCAACATTGCCCTTTAAGGTATATGTTGCTGCCAGTGTCATCTTGTCATCCGCCATGTCTTTGGGAATGAGAGCAATGTTGTAGGCGAGAACTTCTTGTATCGTCAATGTCATGTAATATAATTTCCTGACATCTTCAGTGGTACAATCAGGCCAGATGTCTTTGTAATGCGCTTGGTGCAAGATTATCCCTGTTGCAGTATTTATCAACCATCTTATATCATAGTTGGGTTTGGGCAGCATTTTGACAATCCTGTAGTAGCCCATTTCGTGCTCCAATCCCTTTGCTTTGGCTAGAGAAATACATGTGTAGTGTCCTATCTCTACTGGAAACTTGAAATGATTGTTTATCTTTTTGGCAGCAATCATTTCATGCGGATGCACCATCTCCCTGCACAATTCCATGACCGCAACTTTATCATCCACGTATGTTGGCAATTTGTGAGGGGCTCCTGAATAACCACTCACCCTGATGTATGTGAATGTTCTGAACTGAATGTATGAGGCGCCGAATCTATCAATTACCTCTCAAGCTGCCTTGGACATTCTATTGAGACTTCTTAAAGGGAAGAAAACGCTCATCATAGCGTTGAAGAAGCCGTTGTACACTCTGCAGAAGTTATTTTTGAATCCCTCCAAAGTCATTTCTGGGTTCATTCCAGAAAGGTTTGTGGTAAGCCCTGGGACAATCTTGTTGTGTACCAAGCTATACACCAAGTAGGAAGACATATAGAAGGTACCTGTGAATGCTTCTTTCAAAAAAATTGCAATGCGAAGTTGCATCATCTGTTTGTGTAAGTTGCCGCTTAGGATACTTGCCCAGTCCAACTTCTTCTCTCCTTCCAACACACAGATTAGGATCAATAACATCCATGGTTAAAACTTTTCCGCAATGGGAACACCATAGATTCAGGCTGCCATGGCAATCATGTATTGAGGCAATTCATTGAACTCTGTTAGCTTTAGATTTTTTGACATTCGGGAGACCTTTTGCCTCTTCTTAGCTAGCCAACAAGAGTTCACAATGTCCTATACCACCTTGTCCTTTTCTTTTGCGTAGTGCCGACACTCCTCCAAAGTAAGTGTGATACTCTTAGGTTGGGAAGGAATTCCAAGCATGGTGTTGAGGGCCTCGGGGGTGAATGAACACACAATTGATTGACTCCCATCCATAACAGTCCTAGTGTCTGGGCGATAAACCCGGGCACACAATAACCAGCTCAGGATACGGGGCAGCCAAAGGGAATGCTGTCGCAGGGACCATGTAACTCTTGTCAAGGTTGGAGACAACTGGGAGAGGGTTTGGCCGCTATAAAACATTCGACAGAGTTGCAAAATCCAACCCTTGAACATCCGTGTCTCTAATTCCATAAAGAACAGAGGTGATATTGCTCTTTACTGATGTAGATGTGGCCATTTTTCCTTAACTTACTAAGTGCAATATTCTAGAACGAATTCTTCACACTAACAACCCTCCAAATATCCTCGAACTTGTTGGCAATTTGATCAAGGAGACAATTAACAGTTTGAATATCATGATCCAGAACGCAGTTTGAGGATTGAAGAATTGTCATTCCTGTCTAAGGCAGCATGGAATTGTCATTGATGTCAAAGGTTGATGTCATTGATGTCATTGAGATTGAAAATGATCATGCATTAATGCCAAAGGTTGAGTTGAGCAGACTTGTGGAGTAAATTGGGTTTGTGAAGTGCTCTTATAAAATAAGTAAAGCAGTCTCAAAACTCCGAATTGGGCTAATAAAGTTGGTTGGTTTTATGGAACGACTTCTTTCATGTTTATAAGTAAAGCAAAGTCGAAAACCCGAAGTGGTCTAGAGGAGTTGTTCGGGGTTTTGAAGTGACTTTACTTGGTCGGGATTCTGGAACGACTTTACTTCTTTATGTTTTATAAGTCAAGCAATGTTAAGAACCCGAGTTGGTCTAAGAGGAGTTTATCGGGTTTCCAGGATAGCTTTACTTCTTCCATTTTCATAAGCTAAGCAATGTGGGAAACCCGAAAGGGTCCAGCGAAGAGGTGATCGGGGATTTGCAAGCACGTTACTTCTTTATGTTGATAAGCTAAGTAAAGGTAAAAACCCGAAAGGGTCTAGACGAAGTAATTGGGATTTTGAAGAGGGACAACTTCTCTTAAGTTGATAAGTCAAGTAATGTTAAAAACCTGAAAGGATCTAAAAGAGGCAATCGGGATTTATGAGTGGCTTTACTTCTCTTACGTACATAAGTCAAGAAAGATGGAAAACCCGAAATAGTCTTGAAGAATTTCTTTGGAGGAATTCTTTCGAAAAAAGTGGCAAGGACAATTCTTTCGGAAAAATTGTCAAGTCCTTTTCAGAAAATTGTCCCTTAACAAAAATCCGAAGGGTACATTCAAAAAGTCCGAAGGGTATATTTTGAACGTTCTGAAGGGTAAGTGAACCTTTTCAAAAAGTCCTAAGGGTATCTTTTGAATGTTGCGAAGGGCAAGTGGACCTTTTCAAAAAGTCTGAAGGGTATCTTTTGAACATTGCAAAGGGTATGAGGACCGTTGGAAGATTTCTGAGGGGCATTTCCGAATAGAAGCCAATGATGAATTCTTTTTGAGAAATTGGAGGACACCTCAGGAAGAAATGGACCTTTACAAAAGTTCTGAAAGATAGTTTGCAAAATGGCCGAAGAAGTCCTTGACAGAAAACCCACGAAAATTGGACTCGGACAAAAAGTCCATGGAAATTGTCCCAAAGACAAAGGCCCGCAACAATTTGTATAAAGGAACCTTCCTAAGGATCAAAGCAAGGATAAAAGACGAGCAAGTCTACAAGGATCAATGTTGCAAGGAGCATTACAAGAATGTCTAAGAAAATAAGATCACACCAACATGCCGAAGTTTAACGACACAATAGAAAGGGTAAAGATCGAGCATATCGAGGACAATCGAAAGGAGTGGAAGCGAACCCATCATATAGAAAGCAACGAGACGCAAAAAGGGAAGAAAAGAAGCTTGATGGTTAATGACAAAGCAAGAATTAAAATACATGCTGCTTTAAAGATCAACGACTCACATTTGATCGGTGCATTAGATCCAATGGTGCAAAGCAAACCCAGATTACCCTCTGAGTGCATGTGCATTTGACAAGTGTTAAGAGGTCATAAGGAAATATCCAACAAAGAAAAGAACGTGAACTTGGCACGACGAAAGAAATAAAAGCCCGCATTTAATGTGTTCTAACTGTCTGTAAAGGAACAGGTAGAACTGGTGATGAACTCGATATATCTTCACGGAGCTCAAGATTAATTAATATAATTGATCAAAGAAGCGACGTATTTAAGAACAGTAGAAGTGCAGATGCCAAAGATAGTAAACAAATTTGAACGTTGCTGTGTGAATTATGAATCGAGACACGAAGTCAAAGTCACATTGAATGCAGATCAAGAGCTTGAACCGGTTAAGAGTAGTTGAAGTGTGAACACTTTATAGATAGAAAACCCTAAGATGCATTTGTCTATATATGCTATGAACAGAACATTTGAAAGAGTCTTTTGCTGCTGCGGCTATAATAATTAGAGTGTTAACTCAAAAATTGTTGAGTGAGGACATATGCAGACAGCGTAAAAATGCAAAGCAAATAAGGTGTGTCAAAATAGAAGATATCCAGACACAAAGAGAAAGAGGCAGAAAAGACGAGAAAGCACATAGTGTGAAGGTGCAGTTATAGATTAGACTTGTAACAGAGAAACTGAACATGATTCATTTTGAATCTCTTTTGTATTTGTTGACACTGTGGATTGCACCCTCTGAAAGGATACTTAGCTCCCTTCCTCCACGAGGCACAATGGAGACATTCCTCTTGCTATGGGTGGCAAACTTAAGGGATGAATCTCTAGATTAGGGGCTAGCTCCCCTTGATGCACCTTGAGGCCTTGGATTTCCTATTGCTAACAATGGGGGGGTGAAAAGAGAGAGATATTGAAAACCAGAACCTAACTAATGTGGTGATGCACCAAACTGGTCGATCTACTTAGCCTTGACCTACACTTTACACTAGAGAGAAGCAAACATACACTTCATTCAAATGAGAGCCTTTTCTGCATCAGTGTTTCAACAGGGGATCCTATGGAAATACAGGTAGGAAGAAACTACCAGAGGTGTTCTAAGACACATTATTAGATAGTTTGTTCACCTGCACCTATATTTTGAGTTGGACAATTCTTGTTGACCTGCAGAAAAGAATTCACAATACACTAGATATGCTAGTATAAACTTATGAAAGCAGTAAAAGAAATGACTGAACATAAGATAAGACCATAGACATATGCAAAAGTGCAAGCTCAAATGGAGGTAAAATACTTCTTTTGATTCAAGGTAAATTTTTCAGGGCTTCGCCATACAATGTTGAGAGATTCCCTCTCAAAATGAGAAGTTATAGTTATATAGAGAGCTTGGAAAACAGATCATTGACCAGTCAAGGGAATGAAATCCATGTTGTATTAAACACTCATGCAATGACCACAAGCCCATGCTGCTTTCGTCTCTTCTTAATTGCATATGGGAAAACCATGTTGTAGGTGCTTAAGTTGCTGCCTTTGTTGTCCGGGCCTGCAAGAGCATGGGTTACTTCTCCTAGCAACCGACAAAGCCATCCCCCAGTTATGTTGACTGGGCCATGCTCTCTTCAATGCTGAGTGCAACTGGTTGTTCATTAATGGCAAAACAAGAGAACACGGGTTGCTCTCTTCAATGTTTGCAACCAATCCTTTTATTGGTTTTCGGTAGAGACTATTTCACCTAAGTGCATTTACTTTTCTTGTTGACGACCTCTGTGCCACCTGCCTTGTCCGGTTCTTCCTTGGATTTGCGCTTTGACTTGTTACGCCACTTGGAGCATTTTGAGCTTTTGTCTTATGTGCGTGTGGCCGCGTTTTGGGTTACCCGCCTTGTTTTCCCCTTCTTTGCTATTTCCCCCCCTTGTCCTGGCAATTCGGGCTCTCGGCACTTATTATTTCCTCCCGGGCTCCTTTCTTTGCTTGCTCGCTCATTCGTTCCTCGGGCTCTCGGGCTTTTGAATTCCTTCGAACAAAATGTCCGAAGGAATTTCTTCGGACATTTTGTTCGAAGGAATTCTCCTCTGGGCTTGTTACCTTTTGACTTTCCTTGGCGGGCCTTCAGGGTTTCTTTTCTGAGTTCCTTCAGACAAAATGTTCGAAGGAATTCTCCTTTGATTACTTCCCAACGGCTAGTCTATCACCTTGAAATTGACGTTCACGGACCCGTCATCGGACATTTGAATCCCAACGACTAGCTTATCACCTTGAAATTGACGTTCACAGACCTGTCATCCACTAGGACAATTCCTTCAGCATTTTGCAAATGAACTTTTCCGAAGGGAAAGTGACCCTTCGGAAAAAATGAAATGGTCCACTTTCATAACTAAGTGCCCCCCGCAAGGACACCTACCCTTCGAACTTTTAGTCTTCTGAATTTTTTCAGACTTTTTTTGGGTGTCGAATTTCTTTGGACAAAATGTCCGAAAGAATTCTTCCTTGGTTTTCCTTCGGACAAAAAGTCTGAAGGAATTCTCTTTTGCCCTATCACTTTTTCTGAAGGGCAAGTTCCTTTCGGGCTTTCTGTCTTGCCCCTTTGCTCTAACCGGCTGCCCTCTGCAAGGGCAATTCGAGCTCAAAGTTACCCTTCGGACTTTTGAAAAGGTCCACTTTGCTCATCGCTTGCCCCCTGCAAGGGCTTCTTGGCCTCCAAAGTTGCCTTTTGGAAGAAATGTAAAGGTCTCGTTTGCCGCTTAAGTGCCCTCCGCAAGGGTACATACCCTTCGGGAATCTTGCAAACAACCCTTCGGCTTTTCCACTTGGTCCATCTTGCCGATGAAAAGCCCTCCGAAGTAATTCACTTGCCCGAGAGCAAATCGAGTTTCACGTCGACTCTTGCTTATAAGACAAATGAGTAAAGCCATTTAGAAAACCTGATTTGATCTACCAAGACCAAATCGAGGTTTGCAAGTGGCTTCACTTACGAATTTTTACAAGTAAAGTCACCTGTCAGACCCGAAAAGCACTTGGCAAGCAAAAGAGGAAAACCCTTGGTTTTTTCATAGGAAATGGTCTGACAGAGAAACTTTTGCATGAGGCAGCTGAGGGATGAACTAGCCAGAACCTAGACGAATGACTCTTTCAAGGAAAAGGAGAGGGTTGCCCAATTTTTGGCCTGCAGGACCAAAAATTGGTCAATAGTATTCAGAAGTTGTAGCTTCATATCTTTGATAGGTTGGTGCCATCAGAAACTGAGTTGGTGCTCAGTTAGGAAGTTGGTGCTTCCTTAGAGTGGGTGCTCTTGAATGTAACCAGTGAGGTTTGTCTGTGAGACATCTTTTTAGTGAGGCTAGATTAGAACAGTAAATTCTAGCAGCTTTTCTCACCGTGGTTTTTTCCTTTGGGTTTCCACGCAAAAATCTGGGGTTGAGTATTCTTGTGTGTGTGTATGATCTCTGTTTTTTTTCTTTACTTTGTATATACATTCTGTATCTTGTTTAAAAGTTTTAAGAACTAGGCTTTAGCTCATCTACTGATTCACCCCCCCTCTCAGTAGATAGTTGTGTTCAACAAAACTCCCTTCAAGAACACAACACCAGAGAGTCGAGGAACACTTACTGGTAATTATGAGAGCTACATGCAGATGGAGTTAGAAAATCCTCAAGGAATTTGCTGTGATCACTATTTTTGCACTGCACGTCATTCTGGTACATACATCGCTTGAAGGCACAAATATTAGCTCTGAACGTGAAAGGTGAATTCAAATGAAAAGAAATATTTAGTTATAACCCCTTGCATTTTGAGATCAGCCTTGAAACGAAACGGCTAATCACCAACTACCACAATAATTATTTAAACAACTTTTTTGAAAAATGGAGGGAAGTGTGCCGACGTTTCTCCTTTGCAACACGTGGTCCTGCTCAAACAAGATGTATCTTTTAGTGCTTTTTCGGGTCCTTGGGGACTCTTTGCACCCTTTTCACTTACCATCTCCTTTTGGTGCAATGGTGCAAGATATCCTGAGCTGTCAATGGAGTGTATGAATGCTACGTGTCATTACCTCGGGCATCCGGGCCTTTAGGGACCTTTTGAACCTTGCCCGATTTCCAAGTGAGGCAATCTTCGGAAAGGGCCCGATACTTAAAATCCCCGAAAGCTTGCCACGTGTCCTAAATCTTAGCTTGCGTGTTTGGGCGCTCGCACCTCGGAGACCTTTCAAACCTTGCCCACCAAAGGGTAAGTGGGGCAATCTTCAAATGAGGACCGACACTCTAACATCCCGAGGAGCTGACACGTGGCATTCTTCTCAACTTATTTACTCGAACATTTGGCCCCTAGGAACTTTTTGCACTTTTCCCATAAAAACTAAGTGGGACATTCTTTAAAAAGTAGCCTCAAACTTAAACCCCTCGAGAATCCACCACGTGCCCAACTTAGATGTAAGTTTGGACTTCCGGCCATTTTTACCGTTTGCACTAGCTTTCTTTCTTCGGGGAAGGGTGCAAGATCCTTTCGACCCCCGACAACATTCATAGAAGTCCCTCGGGATACACACATGTCCATTCGGTTCATCGGGCTATTTCTCACCTTAATCATCAAAACATATCAAGTGTAACTCGGTAATTTCATCCGGGGCCCTAGAAACCTCCATTTTGAACATGAAGCAACAAATCCAAGCACAGGGAAAGGCTTGGCTATACCTTTGTCTTCTCACTGCGAACTCTCCTGCCATGGGATCTTTAATCAACATTTCACGATTTCCTCATAGTTATCGAGAGTATTTTCTATCTTCAGGAAGTGCCCCTCGGGAAATCGGCAAGGAGTGGAAGAACACTTCCCACTTGGCAAAAGCAAGACAAAGGGCATGATTAACTACAAACATGTATTCCGATCTTTCCAAAGGACTGGGGCAAGCGACTAAAAAATTGACATTCATTCAGTTTGCACACAGGAATTTTATTGATAGGGTCTCAATTGTTCCAGTGCAATTTTGGGCACTAACATTTAACAACACTTTTTCAATCACTTCATCATGCCTTATAGATATGATATCAAACCCCCTTCTATGGTTTGCATTTTCCTTTCACTTTCCGCTTCTAAAATAGATTCCCAAGGGTTCATTTATGTTGTCCCAAGCACGGCTTTAGCATGCATTTTCTTCCTCAAAATCATTCCTGTAGTGGTTGGAAACTCACTTGTGTTAGCTACAAACACTCCCATAATGACAAGGGGTAGGAAATATGTCTCCCATCTGACAAGATTTACCTTTATGGCGGTAATATTTGGGTGGAACCAGCTGGATAGGTGAATAACAGCAGTCCAAAAATTGTAAATAGTTCTCATAATGACTCTTGGGTCAAGGTGTTTGTTACCCATAACTATTTTTGTGATCTCCCAAGCTGTACCTCTTGACAAATAGCATGGAATAAAATGTGTGGGGGTTGTACAATGGTTGTAACAGTCATAAATTACTCAAAATTTCTCCCCAAATAGTGACGTGTCAGTTGGAAAATTTGCACTTTAGGACCCCATATGGTGAACCCTACCACACACAACATCAAGCAAAGAGTTCTTGATATCATGGCTGTTATACTGTGTTTCCCGTTTACAATTTGATTTGCAAGAGTTGGAAATGATCTTGTAACAACTGTACATGCCCCATTATGGACCAAAGGTTGGCAAGTAACTAGAAGCTCTTTTATGACTGTCATGGCAACCGGTAAAAGAAAAGTACAGCGGTTGTCATATCGAAAATCTTTCACAATTCTACTCAACGTGTTAGAAACAACTGCATCCTTGGATTGATCCATTATGATAGGCAATTCCCAATCTCTATGAAGGGTAGAAACATAACAGAAAGTAGTCATTCTGAAAAAGATATCAGCACCTACATTTCTTTCCCTTTTAATAATAGAATCATAATTTTGGATTGCCCTTACCCCATTATGTTGCTCACTATGTAGATCCAAGGGAGACTTCAATTCCTTGTAATCTATCCCCTTGTAAGCTTTTTGCATTGCATCCTCATGCATGCCTTGAGCACTAATGACTTGGCCCAACTGTGAGGCATCAAACTCTCATGTATAAATTTTGTCATGTTTATCAATTTTGGGCTGAGTATCATCATGATATGACTGCTGTTTTGAAACTTCAGATCTGAAACTTATCAAATGATGAGCTGCCCAAGGGACTTGACCTCCTCTAAAAGCTCTTCCCATCCTCTTTACCATGACCACTTGAGGAGCTCCATTGGCTGTGTCTCGAAGTACTACTTCTTTGTCATCAAAGCTGAATTCCATTTCCATGGTTTAATAATTTTGAGTGAATTCGCCCAGAGAAAGCCACCCGTGTACCCCAAGCACTAAATCTTCCTTTCTAATATCAACAACATTGAAATCCTCATTTACCTTTTGCCTTCCCAAAGAAAGATTGAGCTGATGGATTCTTTTTATGCACAGGATGAATAAATTATCAGCAATACAGATATTGGAATTAGAAACTCTATCCTCTCTAAATTCCAAGATATCACCCAGATCCCATGCTTTCTTTGCTAAAATAGGAACGTGTTGACATACCCTTGATACCTCCATCCTTGCGACCCAAAGTTTTCCTCCCAAATGCATGCTTATCAGCTGAATTAACAACATTTTGAGATAAGAATGTTGTTGTCCTATCTAGCATACCATGGATCATGACTAGAGGGTAGTCATCTCCATTTGCCAACACATAAGCAATCATAGCTTGGACATCAAATATGAAGTCATCAACATTATTCCAAATTTGTTGGCCCCAATTTTGAGTTGTCTCTTTTACCTTATCTTCCTTTTTAGCATGTTGTTCATGATGACAAAAATATTGCAGTGACATAAGAGGGAGCAACAAATTTGAAATATGATCATCACTATCATTCCTCGGGCTGCCAACAAAAAGCCCTTCCTCCTTGGGTGAAGCAGGGTTCGTGGAGATACCTCCGACCCTTCTATCTTTGTGATTCTCAATATTTTCTTCAAACACGTCTCTCCACAATGCTGTTTTGAAAATCCATCTCATATGGCAATGGCTCAATCATTGAAATACTCGAAAAATTGATAGGGACTTCTTGGAAAAGATGTTCTTTCCATTTGGTACCCTTCATCTTATCCTCATTGTTAGAATGATTCTCATGATGATCAAGATATTATAAGGACATAGTATGATGGTGATACAAAAAATCCTTGCTATGAAGATAATCAAATTCCTTACCCTTCTCTTTAAATTTATTTTGGTGTTGTCTTGCTTGAATGGCTGCCAACTTTGCCTCTTTTGCTATATTTAGTCAATCATCACACCTCCTTTGGGTCCTTATCACATCTTCCGTGTTTGCTTGCAAGGTGGCTTGTTTCCTTTCAATCCTAGGATCATTAAATTCTGTCTCACATATGTAATTTGTGCCCTTTCTTTCCGCTGAACTCTTATGGCAATCAATCAATGGCATTTCCTTTGTGAAGATTTCTTCCTTGGCTTCCTCATTCCTTTGCTCTTTTGTAGGGTTTTGAAATTCAGACATTGACTTTTTTGTTTTCTTTTCTTCTACCCAAACACTTTGTAAATTCGAATCCATATCTTTCCCTTTGGAGGGCTCTTCATTTTCATTTTGCATGGCAGATTTTTCTATGGGCAACGTGATCTTTTGTGGCGATGAAGTATTCATCACTTCTGCTGGTCTTTTTTCTTCTTCTAAGGGAGACTTTGGAGGTCTAGGGCTTAACTCTACAAACTTCATCCATGCTTTGGGACCCATTGTCCTTAATTCTCTTTGAGATTCTGCATAGTTTGCAACATTTCTTCCATGGCTTTTGGTGGTCTTCATTTTTTTGTCACTGCCTTGCATGAAGAAGAGCCTACAAACAATTCACTAACCACAATTGGCCAGAAAATGGCTTTGATACCATTGTAATGTCCTTTTTAGGGCAGAATTAGAACCAAAGGTGTTTCCCAACCAACCCTAACAATAAATGCAATTTTCTGATTCTTTTAAAATCAAACCCTAAGCAAATGCAAATTTTAGAATTCTGGGAGTGCCAATTATGATACAAAATTAATGTTTTATTTACCAAATTAACCAAAAAATTCAGAAATATTACAACAAATAATAGTCCATTCAAATCTGATTTTTATCCCAATTTAATCGCTGGAAAAATATGATAAAAATACCACAAATGTTTTTTCTTCTAACTGAAGCTAGGCTTGAATTAGCCTTGAAAATATCACTACAAACCCCAAGAGGAGGTTTGCTGCCCCCCTTAGAAGTCTTCTGCCCTCCATAGACAGTTTGTTGCCCTTCTAGGGTTCCCAAATCGGCTCGCTAGGCTCCCAAACCTGTTTGTTACTCTTCCTTGATGCCCCTTCTGCTACATGAACTTGAAAATGGTGTTCAAAACACCTCAATGGATCACTGATGCCCTATGCAACCTTTGAAAATAAGACTGTCCAGCTGAAAGGGAAGGGTTTTCGTCCTTACGTCAGCCTTCCAATGAAGGTTTCTGTCTTCAATGGATGAAGTTAAACAAATCATGCTTAAACTTGTGATTTCAATTCATAAACATAACATGAGTCTTCAAAAGTATTTTCTCTTTCCCTTTTATATCCTTTCCCCAAAGGGGTGCGTTCCACTTGGAGGGAAAATTCAAATAATCAAAAAACTTCTTTATAAATTCAATTAAGGGCTAATCTTGCTCATGACCCTTAAAAGTCCCCTTCTTAAGTCAAAAATATAAAGGAGTTGCTGACATATTCACTTTTGGCACTAAGAATATTACTTTTATTTAAAGTATTTAAAAATACTTTTTATTTTAATAATAATATTATTTTACTTTAGAAAAGGGGATGTTACAATCATCCACTTGTACATGTACATACTTGCAACCCTTAATGTTGAGGTCTACAAAACACAGTTCATGATGGCACCGAGAACTTCTTGCTCAACTAGGGTTTATTCTAATCTAGTAAAAAGGAGATGAGCTGATGTCTAGAATAAGTCCAGTGGGAAATGCAATGTAAGAAAGAAAACTAACTCTAAACAATGGAAGAAAACAAAACAACAAAACAATAACACTTGGAATTACCAGAGCGGCTGAAGGAAGATGGTGGTGGCAACCCTCAAATAGCTTTGTGTTGTCTCTACAAGAGACAACACATAATTCCCAAACTCAACTAAACTCAACACTAGATAGCTGGCTTCTGTAGAAAAGGACAGCTAGAAAAGGGTGGAAGCATGATATTTGCGCCCTAGAGTGGGGAAAATACCATGAATTTTGATCAAAGTGAACAGTTGATGCAAAAGAATCAAGGATTGCTACCTTTCATGTAGGAGTAGCATTTCTTGGGATTGTGTGTCGAATGAATTTCGCAATTCTTTTATAGATTGAGAAGGGGTGCTCATCAAGGCAAGGGAGCTGGTCAAATTTAGTGATGAAAGACAACCCTTATCCATAGCACAAGCTATTTCTGGATAGGAGCTTTTGTTTGGCTTCTAAAAGGACCTATCTCTCAACCCCTTCCATAGATCTACTCATCTTAGCTCACATTGACAAACACATTCATACTCATTTAAACTCCAGTTTTGGGCCCAAAAATAGGTCAAATTAGACATGCTAACAAGGAATCTTGGTCATGGATTTTCCCACGCATGAACACGTGCATAATAGCGTGTGAAGTATTTTTTCCACACATAAATAGGTTCGTGGGTAGGGTTTTTAAACGTTTACTTCATTTTTTAGGTTTTGGACTTTGGAATTTAGAGAATTTATGTTCATTTCATGGGTAAAGGGGGCCTTAATCAACTTTTTTGATGTGTTATGGCATGACTAAGGTACCTATGACACCCCAAATTTTCTCTTATGCCTCTATGTGCAACTATGGCCTCCTATACATGAAATTGGGTGGTTCTAGTGCATTTTATTGAGCTGATAAATCTAGGAGTTTAAATATTGCATGACCTCCTGATCTAAGAGCTGCTCATCATTGGGATTTATTAAGGGTTGAATAATGACTACTGTGAGCATCTTCTCCATGGTAAGTGTTGTCAACCTGGAGCTGCGCCCTAATTCGAAGACGTGCGTGAAACGGCCAGTCCTCTATTCGGCTAAAACAATGGGATCTTCTCACGAGGGTGGGTGCCTCAACGGTGAGAAGAACCTCTAAAGAAGGTTGGTTCTTGTATGATGTATCGATGAAGATCCCTACTCTACGCTGCGGACTACCATGGAAAAGGGAGAAGGAAACTTCAAGGGGGAAATCCTACCTAAAAGGGGTGATACACCAGAAGTTTGATCCACTCAACTTGGAACCTTGAACACTGAATAAACAAGGGAGAAGGAAGACCTTAGATTTCAATCAATCACTTATGCATAAGTATTTCATGCAGAGGTTTGATCCAATAGCTAAAACCTGAGGGAAAACGATAGAGGTCCGATATAAGACACTTTGCGGCCACCTAACATCCACTTACAGTGTCAGTAAAAGACAATAAAGAACACTTTAACTTGACCTGCACAAGGACAATCTAGCAACTAGGTATGAACCAGAATTTGGGAAGGGAGAGAATTCTACCACTTATGCAAATTGTTGAATGAAATATACACTATGCCAACGCTTGAAATCTGAAAGTACAGTGTTTCTTATTGATCGAAGAGGTTACACAACTCACCAATGGCAGAGTCTGGTCTAACCAAGAGAGATTGGATCAAACTTCTGGTGTATCACCCATTTTAGGTAGGATTTCCCCCTTTAAGTTTCCTTCTCCCTTTTCCATGGTAGTCCGCAGTGTAGAGTAGGGATCTTCATCGATACATCATACAGGAACCAGCGTTATCTGGAGGTTCTTCTCACCGTTGAGACACCCACCCTCGTGAGAAGATCCCATTGTTTCAGCCGGATAGAGGACTGGCCATTTCACGCACGTCTTCGAATCAGGGCGCAGCTCCAGGTTGACAACAGTTTTTGGCACGCTCGGTGGGACCTATTTTTCCTGGTTTTAATGAAATTGTAGTTGTAGCAGTGTTCTTCAAGACGTATTTGGTGATTCCAAGCTCAAGCAATTGCTTCTAACAGTTCAGGGACAACTCCCATGTATGTCTATTTTTATTGAATTATCGTGAATGAATTTTGATGGCTGTGTATGAAGAGAATTCCTATGCTATGTTTCTTTATCAGCCCGATGATGGATCATACCAGCCTGGTCATGATACCTATGAGCCTCTTTATGAGTCTAATCAGCCTTATCAAGAGTACTATCAAAGCTATGTTGATCCTTATCAAGTTTCTCATAATCAGCGTTATCAAGAGCATGAATCTTACCTTCCTGGTAAGCCATATAGTCTCAGGATCAGATTTCATCTTTCCCATACGACTATGATATTGCATATGAGCAGTATTGCCTTCAAGAAAAAATGAATGAAATAGAACTCAGAATACTGGCATATGCAAGAAAGGTTTGTTCTAACTCTCATTATGAGGAAGTGAATGGTCTATTTCGAAATGTGTCCAATGATCCAGAAGAGATAAATGGACTATGGATTCTTGTATTGGAAAAGATAGAGGCTTGGGAAAGGCAGAAAATCGAGTTAAACCAATTGTCTACAAAAGGCTATTGTGCTTCTTATTCTCATGAAGTTCTTAACCATGCCCAGTGTGTGCCAAGGGAGCTTCCTAGTTGGAGTCAAGAGCATATTCAAGAGCCTATTCAAGCGACTATTTATGAGACTAAACCTTCTTATAGTCCCATTACCTCACCAATCATCTCTCAAGCTCAGGTTGTCTAGGAGGACAAGCAGGTTCCAGACTTTGATGATGTAATGGCCAAATGGAAGGAACAAAATATAGAGGTCTTTAAGAATTTCTCTTTCCCTCCCCTCCAAAACTCCCTAGATAATTCCATTGCCCTCAAGATTCCAAAATCTGATCATGATCGACCTCCCATGCTTCATATTCCCTCTCAAACAAATGAATTTTATCACCCTCCCGCCATCCCCCTTTCTCAGGTGGATCCTGTTCTTTTGAGGAATGAGAAAGAAGTTGCAGCTACAGTACAAGTTCTTGCGGAGTGTGAAGAAGATGCTTCAGGTGTGTTTAAGGAAGAATTTCCTATTGATACTTCACTTGAGGTTGTAGTTGAGCATCCAATTATAGCTGAGAGTGAGAAGACTGATCTTAATGTACAGGAACTTCAAGAGGAGCTGATACAAATTGAAGTCATACATGAGTTACATGTATCTCATATTGAGAAGGATTCAGATAGCGTGACAGCTGATTTAGTTCAAAATGAGGAACAAAAGTATGATTGGCCGCTGTACTTTGAACCTCTACCAGAGATTGAAGAGCTTTGTATAGATATGTTGGCTATTGAAGAGCATGTTTATGAGAAGTTTGATCAAGAATCACCTATTCAAGGTCACAGTACAAATTGGGTTCCCTGCTCAAAGCTCCTTGAAGAGCTGGATGAACTTGTAGCAGTCAATAAGGAGGATGTGGTCACTCAAAAGGCATGCATAGATGGAGTATCACTTGATATGGTGGTAGATGACAAGCAATCTAAAAAAGATCAGGAAATACTTGGTGAGTTTGTCTTTGTTGGTGACTGGTTTGCTGTTGAAGACCCATTTGAGAAGATGCTAATACAGTTGGTCGACAAGGCAAATGCCTCATCAAAGGTTATGACTAATAAACATCCTGCCTTGCAACTTGTACCATCTCTTGGAAGGAGTAAATTCAATAATTTCCCATTTAATCCAGGGGGATCATGCTTCATCATGGTTAGCTAGGTTATTTAGTTGTTTTTGCTTTTCTGTAAGTGCTGTTTAAGCACAATAGTTTGCTTCAGTTTTGTTCCAATAAGTGCTTGTTTGCACATTTGCTTTTAGTTAGTTTTCTGCTTTCGTGTTTTTCCATTCTTGTTTTGAAGGAGGTTGCTACAACAATGATCAGAGTAGATTTTAAATCAGAAATCAGATTCACCATCTGGGAATTCAAATAACGTTTATACATGGTCTGAGTTCTCAAGCATAGCAGGCATGCTTCCCAGCTGAGTCGCCATAAATGTTGACAATTCTTTCACAGGGCAGATTGTCTCTTGCCATTCGGAAAATTCACGTCTCTAGCCAAAGAAGAAATAATACATTGGGCAAGAGGTAGAGCAATTGAAATAACTCATTTGCAAAGGACTTGAATCCGCGGGAAATTAGACAAGGATAAAGGACCAAGGAGGAGCCAGAAAATCAAAAGGGGAGGGTTAGAAATGGCACAAAGCAATGGAAATAACAAAAGGAGCCTAAAACAAAGGGAGTAATTCCTTTGGACTTTTGTCCGAAGGAATACTTCAGAGAGTTTACATAGGGGACACCCGCAGCCTTGCAAAAGCCAGCCCAAACCAACCCAAAAGCAAAAAAAAAAGAGTCGAAAGAATAATTCCTTCGGACAGTCCGTGGAATTGCAAAAAAGGCTTTGGAAGGCAGAAGGGGACCCCTGCAAAAATCCGAAGGGCAGTTTACCCTTTGAAAGGATCGTTTTTAATATTCCCGAAGGGCACCTACCCTTCGGGAAGGCACAAGACCAAATTAAGGACATTTGCAAAAAGCCCGGGTGCCCTCCAATTTTTTCGAAGGGCACAGAAGGAGATCAACTAGCCCTTGCGGAGGGCACTTGGTCGGCGACAGTACCGAAGCAGAATTCCCGAAGGGCACATTTCAAAGTTGAAACAGAGCAAACAACAAAGAACAAAGAATTCCTTCGGACTTTTTGTCCGAAAGATTTCCTTCGGACAAAAAGTCCGAAGAAATTCTAAGGAATGGCCGCGCAAAAGTCCAACACATGAACACGAAGGGTATGTGTCCTCCGAAAAAGTCCATCACATAATCTCGAAGAGTAGGAAGGACCACGTTTAAAAAGCCGAGGGGCACATAAAAAAAAAAAAAGTGAAGCCAAGACACAAAGGAGACCTTCGGACAAAAAGTCCGAAGGAATTCGCAGAAGTTATAGGCCCGAAGAAAGTCCGACGGCAAAATACAAAGGCAAAAAACCCCGAAGGAATTCGGGGAAGGTCCGCGGGAAAATGACGAGAAGAAAGTCCGAAGAAAGACAAGTAAAACGAAGGAGAAAAAGTAAAGGAAAGATATCCTTTGGACAAAAGTCCGAATAAATTTGGCCGCCAAAACAATAAAGGACTCGACTAAGACAAAAGGCACAAACAGGAGAAAAGGCACAAACAGGAGAAAAGGTAAAGGAAGGTATCCGAAGAGAGAGAAGTCCGAAGGAATTCTGCGGAAGATTATCCCGAAGGAATAAATCACCAAAGGTGACGTCCCGCTAGCCGTCAAATTTTGACCCCGGGAAGTAACCGTTGGAACAGGGGTAAAGCCAGAGTTCTGAAAGCAAGCCCAATGGAGAAAATATAAACCGGATATAATTAGACTAACACATCCAAATATACAGATTCCCGCCATAAATAGACCAAAAAAAGGTAAAATACATGCAAGCGTGGGCAATCTTTGAACACTAGTCAAAGCTTCAGTTGACTGGTTATTAAAGTCTTGTTCGTCTCCAGTCAACTCATGCATCCGAAAGTCCAACTCAGCGTCAACCGGAGTTCCAAATTCGAATGACGAGTTGGCTGTTCCAGATTTAGAGTTGACTAATTGTTAAACGCCGCATCCACTAGGAGCTTTCCATGTGGAAGAGAATGATCTTTTCGTCCAACTCAGCGTGATCTCTTCATCCAACTCAGCATAACCTCTTCGTTTAACTCAGCTTTCAAACGCTACAACTCAGCATCAAGCAGCGCACGAGAAGTTCTAAAATTGACATTTGCGTGGATTTCCATGCAAAGAGAGGTGGGCGGTTCATAACAAAGACAAGTTCACTTCCTCAAACGAAGAAGCTTCATGCAAGGACAAAAAGGAAAATATATTTTATTGAAAGGCCAAGTAAAGCCTTGAGTTAACCAAAGTGAATCCTTCTCTTCAAAAATTTCAGCGCCAATCTTTGGCCTCTTGTAATTTTCTATATAATGGCTTTCAGCCTTGTTTAAAAGGATCCAATCTCTCTTGGTTAGACCAGACTCTGCCATTGATGAGTTGTGTAACCTCTTCGATCAATAAGAAGCCTTGTTTAAAAGGATCCAATCTCTCTTGGTTAGAACAGACTCTGCCATTGGTGAGTTGTGTAACCTCTTCGATCAATAAGAAAGACTGTACTTTCAGATTTCAAGCGTTGGCATAGTGTATATTTCATTCAGCAATTTGCATAAGTGGTAGATTTCTCTCCCTTCCCAAATTCTGGTTCATACCTAGTTGCTAGATTGTCTTTGTGCAGGTCAAGTTAAAGTGTTCTTTATTGTCTTTTACTGACACTGTAAGTGGATGTTAGGTGGCCGCAAAGTGTCTTATATCGGACCTCTCTCCATCGTTTTCCCTCAGGTTTTAGCTATTGGATCAAACCTCTGCATGAAATACTTATGCATAAGTGATTGATTGAAATCTAAGGTCTTCCTTCTCCCTTGTTTGTTCAGTGTTCAATGTTCCAAGTTGAGTGGATCAAACTTCTGGTGTATCACCCCTTTTAGGTAGGATTTCTCCCTTTAAGTTTCCTTCTCCCTTTTCCATGGTAGTCCGCAGCGTAGAGTAGGGATCTTCATCGATACATCATATAGGAACCAACCTTTGGAGGTTCTTCTCACCGTTGAGGCACCCACCCTCGTGAGAAGATCCCATTGTTTTAGCCGAATAGAGGACTGGCCGTTTCACGCACGTCTTCGAATTAGGGCGCAGCTCTAGGTTGACAACAGTAAGAACTATAGTTTTGAGACTCATACTCACCTAGGATGCAATAGATGCATTTTCAGCTTGGACTTGAGCATGGGGAAAAATGTGATGTCCCCTTCTAGCTAGAGACGTCACTCTAGCTTGTGATTAGCCTATCAGAGACCCTCGTAGGCTAGTAGGATTGGATAGAGGGTCACCTTGGCATGGAGATCTTTCGGGGACAGAGTAGAGTACACTTTTGGGTTGCCAGAATTTGTTTGTGGTGAGTTTTGCTTTGAGTTTGGCTTGGTCAGGTTATTTTTAGCAGTTGGAGATGGACCCCTGCTATTTTTAGCAGACATCACGGTCATATGGGTGGTCAACTGGGGAGCTCTAGTTTCAAACGGCATAGCTAAATTCAAAGTATTCATGGAGTTAGACAAGTTTGAATAACTTAGCATTTATTATTAAGTGATTTAATAATAAAGTTATAAAGTGACTTTATATTATAATCACTTGAGGGTCAACTCATCATTAGATGGGGCCATGTTTTTAATTAAATTATCTGAGCCAGACTATTGAAATATTAAAATTAAATGCCCATTTAATGACTAAAATCGTTTTGACACCCAAAGTGAAATTAAATGAAATTACAAGCAAAATTGTAATTACGAGGATTAGGGTACGATTTGCAAAAGGGATATATGGCGTTGAGTTTGGAGAGAGGTATCATTGATTGCTATTTTTTTATTTGACATTGTAAAATTGAAAGGGGTTTGCTCTGGAGACTAGGGTTTTCAGCCACCACTGGAGGACGTAGTTGCTTCAATGTTCACCATCTGAGCTGACGAAATATTCAGTGATATTTGGTTTCAGGAAGACTTCATTCAGAGGTCTTATTTGCATCTAATTGTGCAGAATTGAAGAATAAATTCACGAGTAATTATTGCAGATTTATTGAAGAATTTTTGGTGATTAACAACCGCCGTACGGATTGCTATAGTACTGCCGTACGGATTGCTACAGTACCGCAATATGGACTACTACAGTGCCGCGTGAACAGTGCCGCCGTACGGACTGCTACAGTACCGCGTGAACAGTAAAAAAAAATTAAAATTTGCAGTTTGCAGATTTTCATCTATTGGGACAGCAAAAATCAGGGTTTTATCTTACATTGTAATGAATTGTTTTTTTTAGGCATATTGGCATTAGAACAGAATAAACATTCTCCTTGATAGTCTCATAAATTAATTCCAGCAGTAGTATTATTGTTTCAGAATTATTTTAAGCATAGGAGTTTATTTCAGAATTGTATCATTGCTCATTATTACCAAAAACACAAAAAATCCATAAACATTCGAAAACCAAAACAAATTCAAATCAACTGCATTCAAAAGAAACAATCAGTAGAGGAGAGCCAAGTTGGGTTCTTACAAAAAAACTCAGCAAAATCTCTACAAGACTTGGAAAATTAAAAAAATGCAAATTTTAGCATATTTCAAGAAAATAAATGTTTGATTTTAACTATCCAAAGAAAAAATAACATCAGTGACCAAAACAATTAACCATATATATGCTACTGCTAACATATTTGCACTACAAAAATATATCAAAATGATGGAGCAAAATTTCCTATCATTGGATCATGTTGTCATAGCATGGCTTGTGTTTCCTATTGAGCAATGATGGATTAGAGAAACTAGTTGCTGAACAAATTATAACTTAATATGAGGAACATATTTTAGGGGTTTTATTTTTGTCTTTTAAAAATATTCTTTGATGTTTTTTCAAAAATAAATTTAAATTGTTTTTCAAAGCATTTTTTTGATTTGCATATCCTATACTCGTGAGTTTGCAGCGAGTCTTGCAAAAATTGCCAAACTTGTGAGACTATACGAGTCTTTGTCAGACTAGACAAGTCAACCAAGTCGAGGTAGAAAAACTTGTTGCCTTTGACTCTTATTGCGGTTTGGGGAGTTTGGTAGAGACTCAGAGAGTCTCAAAATATGGTAAGAATGACAATTAAACTTGAAACATACTTTTTTTGCTTCAAGGTACACTTGAATAGTAATGCATCCTCGTTGTGGTACTTGTTTCAGCTTGGTATTTATACGTGTACAATTTTGTGGTGTTATGTTGTTGCTTACTATGTTGATGATAAATGCAGAGAGCATGGACTAAGGTGTGGTTAATAACGTTAGTGTGGCCATTAGTTTGCAGATGAAATGAAGTGGAGCACAACTGAGAGCGCAAAAGCTTCTACAATTATCACCAAAAGTGAATTACGAAGCGTGAGTTGTGGTCTTAAATGATAGAGTGGTATGTTGAAATTGCTCCAAGCGTGCTTGAAAAACAAGTCAACGGCTAGGAAAGTATCAATTGTCTTGGTTTATGGCATGAAGTTTTCCATTTTGGAGAACCGACACATGCTGTGAAGCTAGCGTTGAGTTGTGGGCACACCTCTAGGGAAATCCATGGAAATGAATTCCCATGGTCATGAAGGAACCAATATTGTTTGATAAAATCCAAGCCTCCAATTTAGAGGCTTAGAGTGATTGTAAAGAGAGCATTGTCAAATGCAATTCTCAACCTGCATTTGTAGAGAATACCAATAAAAGTAACGCTGAAGGTGTTGCAATGTCTTCCATATGCCAAAATGTCCACTATTAGAGTTCGAGTGAGCCTTCTTTAGCGGAAAAATGGCGAGAAGAGTTGTTAGAAACGCAAATTGGAGTGAACTTATACACCCTATCTTAAAAATTGAAGCCAAAACGATGTCTGTTTAACAACCTTGGGATCTTGCAAGGCATCAATAATTGGACTAACTTGGGGATTTGGGGAATAATTATATTTCACTCACTACATGCTATGCATTGAGAGTCCAAGATGCTATGTACTCAAGTAGGATGGTTAAGAAGATCCACTACTTTGTTGATGACACCTTTCTTATACTTGATCACTAAATTAAAATGTTCACAATAAGATGCCCTCTTCAAATGTTGATATACCTTGATATTAGACCGAGAGTTCACGAACTAAAGTGGTTGGTGATCAATATGTGAAATGACCTTATTGAGAAGACGTTTGTGCCACTGCTTGATTCCTTGGACCACGACACATAATTCCTTGTCGTAGGTGCTAAATTGAGCTTGGCTTGTGACAAAACATTTGAGTGATAAGCCATTTGATGCCCACCTTGCTCAAGTATTGCACCTATGGAATATTAGGAAGTTTCGTCTCAGGGTCAAATTGTTGCTGCAAGTTGGGGAAGGCAAGTTGCAGAGTAGAGCAAAGAGCCCTTTTCAAAAGGAAACATGCTTGAGCGCCTGTGGATTCTAGTTAGAGCTTTGGTGAGTTGGTGTAGAGAGTGGGAAACATGTGAGTAGTTATGAACGAACTTCTTATAGAAGTTCATACCCATCATAATACTCTTTACATCTGAAATCTTGGATGGATCGGGCCGCTCTTGAAGAACCTCATCAAGGAAGCCCAATTACTTGATTGAGATTTTCCCAAAGGACTGTTTCATCTTTGGCTTGTGTTGATGTTGATAAAGAAGATCATGAATTGTTTGTACGTGCCATAGGTGGTTGTCCTAGTTCTTGCCCCAGACCAAGATGTCCTCGAGATAAATGAAATAATTTTTTCAAGATATGACTTGAAAACATCTTCAATGATGCACAAGCATGTGGCAGGTGCAATGGTGAGGCTAAAAGGCATGCCCAATCACCTGTAGATCCCAAGCACGGTCTTGAATGCTATTGCCCATACATGACAAGGCTCCATGGGGACTTGGTGATATCCAAAATTCAATTAGAGCTTAGTAAAGTACTTTGCACGTTGAAGCTGGTCAAGAAGGTCATCGATATTGGGAAGTGAGTACCGGTCCTTCACAATGAATTTGTTGAGGATGATAATATTTGACTAATTTCCATCACTTATGTTCTTTGCTCAAGTCTCTGAGATCATGAGATCTATATGAACAATTGCAAAGGTGTAACTTTCTTTCTTCAAGCAATAGCTTGATTTGACACTCTAAGTATCCTCTATGGGTGTAGTGTGATAAGGTGTTTGATTGGGCAACTAAGAACTTGGCACAAGCTCAATATAATTTTGAATGGACCTCTAAGGAAGAAGTCCTTTTGGCTCCTCAAAACATCAAAATAAGATATTTATTTTTGTTTGCTTCCTATATGATATAAATAACAAGAAATTTATGCAAATTGGTTTGTTTATAGTTGATGGCCTACTCAAGAGAGGGAATAATAGAAGTGAGTTTATACACTTTACCATCCTTGTGTATTGGGTAAGCCTTTTGGAAGCAAGTAAAGACAAACTTGTGGGCACATTGGCAAAAAGGGAATAAAAGAAGTGAGTTTATACACTTTACCATCCTTCTGTATTGGGTAGGTATTTTGGAAGCAAGTAAAGACAAACTTGCGGTCGTACTGACAAGGGAGCCCAAGTATGAGATGACAACAATCAAGTGGAGTGATGTCTCACAATCATCCATATCATGGAATGAATCAATGGAAAATGTGATAGAGCACTTGCAACATAGGATTGTAGAATGTCCCACCTGCTTGATCATCGTCCAACAATTTATGTAAAATTAGGTTCTTTAGGTTTCCATTGTCAAGGGTAAGCTCCACTAATCCATCTTTCACTTGATAGTTATGACTGAAAAAGCTTCCCAATCATTGGAAGAAGAGTCATTAACCACGAGGATGAGAAGAGGATCAAAGCATTGGGATTGGATGCTTGAATCTTTGAACATATACGCTGACTTCTGCTTGGCTATAAGGGTCTTTGTTTTCTTTGATTTGAGGACATGGCATTCATTGGTAGAATGTTTGGTGCACTTGTGATAAGCACAATATCTCTTCCTATTGGTAGATGAAGGTGTCAAACCCTTAGTGGAGCCACTTTGTGAAGAATTTCATTTCTTTGATGGTGAGCTGGAAGGTTTAGAGGAGTTGGTAGGGGCTAGAAAAAATATTCTTGAGATGAAAAATACTGGTGGGACATTGGGGGTCACTTTTGTTGCTTCAATTCCACCTTTAAAGCAAGCTATAAAGCATGCTCTAAAGAAGTGACATTGAAGAGTTTTTTAACTCTTTCCAGAGATGAGAAAACAATCCTGAGACAAATTTGATATGTAGGAACTCATCCACATCCTACACCTCCAACTTGGTAGATAGGCGGTTTAATTGGTCAATGCATTGTTGGACTGATGTCCATGTCCTTGGTGAAGATGGACCCAGTGTGCCAATAGCTCCTCTTTGTACCCAAAGTGGTGAAATTGCCTCTTGATAGTTTCTAGGTACAAAACATGAACAAAGCAATAATACCCTGTCTAGAAGCATCTCAAGCTAGTGAAATAGATAGATTGATGGGACTCACTCTCTCGCTCTCGGGCTATTCTGCAGTTTAGTCAAATATGTTTTATTCTTATAGATATTTTATCCCAGCTTCAATCTGACTTCTAATTGATCAATCCAGCTCTAGAACTTTCTTTCATGTTAGGGCTCGGTAACAATTTTCCTTGTACACAACTCTCACCAATTCCCTTAAAGATGGGAATTGGTCATTGACCCTTACATACGGAATGCAAAATACAGAATCTATAGAGTACCACTTCACTTGTAGATGGGGATTTGTAAGAACCCCAAATAGGATCTAAATCAAAATAAATGATTTTTCCTTACGAACTCAAGCCAATCTGAAAATAATTGAATGCCACCCAAAAACTCAACAAACCCTAGCCCCAAAGATCTCTTCAAACCCTTACACAAATGCGTTAATAAATGATAAATGAAAGCTATACTTGTGTACCTTTTTTTGTAGCATAAATTAATGTTGTAGCTGCTGGAAAATGAGTGTAAAATATGATATTTAAGCGCTGGTACAACAGTCATATATTCTGAAAACAGTCTTGAAACCCTTGGATGATCTTCCAAAAAATAGGTCAAAAACCCTACAATTTGTCAAAGCTTCCAAAGAGCAGAATTCAGGTAACAAAGAGCACTTCAAAACCTCCACACAAATCGCCCAACTTTCACAAAAATATATAAATAATTTTCTGCCCTTTTCTCTTTCCAAATCTGCCCTTAATAATTTATTAATTTACTCAAACAGGCTGAAACTTAGAAAATTCGTAACTTCTGAAATACTTGGACTTTTGATGCAAATGATAGCTCAAAATAACCACAAAAATAGCAGCTATCAAATAAAATTAGTTTTAGAAATTTCTACCCACGAAAGGTCCCCAAAAAGTGGTTCCAAAATTCTGAAAACCTTAGTTTTCCACCCAAAAATTATGCAAATAATTTTATAATATTTTCCGAGCATCAATGAGTCCAAAACACATCAACCATACCTCACAAATGGTTCACTCCACTAAGGAAAAATAGTAGAAAATTATTAAAACCCTAGGAGAGGGTTTTAATCAACAAAAACCTCCAAAATGTCATTTTTCCAGCCCTTATGTGGATCGTTCAAGGTGCAACCAGCCTTGTTTGATCTTTAACCAATTCACCAACCTTGGTGACCTCAAACCCTCTAAATAGCTCAATCTAGCCCTCCAAAACAAATCACTATAGCTGCAAATGTTAGATAGAAAACCTTCAAATAAATCCTCAAAGCTTAGCACAATTTCCGAAAGATAGGTGGTGTCAATAAACACCTTTTAGAGAGCATCATAGCTCTTGGAGGGTAACATTCTCCAAGAAATCATGCCGAAGACAATCAAGCTTGACATACTTGACCTCTTTTCCAAATATCCAAATCAACATAATCTTCAAATGAGTCCTTTCCTCTTATATCTTTCTCCTAAGCGTAGCGCTCAATTTGGAGGGACGAGTTAATTTAAAAATATTGAAAAGAACTCCTTATAATTTCACTTTAACTTAAGTGCCCATGACCCTTAAAAGGCCCCAACTTAAGTGGAATTTATAACATAAAGTGTTTTTTTCTATTAATTGCCTTTATTTTTAAGTATTTAAAAATACTTTTCATTTTAGCAATAATATTATTTAACTCTTCAAAAAATGGGGACATTACAGGATTAGTGAACTACATCTTGTATAGAAAATGCACAATTCAACTTAATAGTTTATTTTGAACTTATTAGCTTCCTGCTTTCAATGCTTGCTATATGTTTTCTTGCTTGGAGAGGCAAATATAGAGAGTAAAAAATTTTACCTTGTTTATTTTTGCAGGGTGCTATGGAATATAATAAAGAAGCCTTGGCCTATTTCAAACAAAAACATGTATCTGTTATATTTCTTTTTAGGCATAATCTCTTAAGGAGATATGTGTCTATCCTAGCAAATATATATGACAAGGAGGCAAAGTTGTTGAATGGTACTCATCAATCCCATGTACATTGCAGATCTGAGGTTGGTTTACCCGAGTTCTTCTCTTTTCCTTGACTCTTTAATTCTAAGTGAATTATGACTATCTTATGTACCTTTAGTGGCAAATAGCTATTTACAAAAGGCACTATGGCTTCCAATTATTATTGCTTACGTGGAATCTAAACATGCTATGCCATTACATGTTCTTATTGATGTAAATCAGATTATTTCCTTGGAAAGCTTTTTTGCTTTGAGGTTTTCATTAGTGTATACAACCATGAAATTTCTTCTTTGGCCTAGTTTTTGAAATTGAAATTGGTGGAATTGATGTTATAACGAAAGTCGTCAATATGTAAACTCCGGAGTTCAATTGCTTAATTGAATTTATAGAATCACAATATGCCATCCTACAATTGATAGTGTTGAATGCTTTGCAGACTTAGAATTAGTGTAGTATGTTTTTAGAAAAACATAAAAAATTTATAGTATTCTATATGCGAATGTAAACAATTATGAACAAGAACAATAAGCATAATGCATGAACACAAGAGTTTTGTTTTGGAAAAACTTGAGATGGGGAAAAACTAGTTGGAAGTGGAAATTGGACACCTTAATTATTCTTATGTCCACAAAAAGATACACAGAGATTTAAAACAACTATAATATTATGTTGTTTGCTCACTTAAATCCTCTCTATAATCTTTCATCCTTCTACAACCAACCGAGCATTAACTTTGTCACTCACACACACTTGTCTTCATTTGGATTTGTGCATCTTATTTATCATGCCTCAAGATTATCCTTTCGTGCACTTAAGGACTCCCAACTATCTGGAAACTAAAGAGACAGCATTCCCATACCGTTACTTTAACGGTTTAACCATACACCAATTCAGGTTAAATCGCCGGTAAATGTCAACCCACGGTTTCAAAATTTCTGCTTTTTGGATTGGAGGTTATGGAACCGCCGCGGGGGTTTCAAAACAACCCCGACTGTTATGAAAAGACTGCCTTGTAGATACCAGTGGTTATGCAACTGTCTTGGCAATTGTGCAACCACCACTTTGCTTGAAGTTGTTGTTTTGCTATTATACAAGAAATACTCCATTTGGAGCCTTGCTGCCAACTAAAACCTGGTTTGCTTTGGTTGGATGATGAAGTGGATTGATTTTCCTAATCCTTATCAATCATACCTCCCTTATGAGAGGCTTTTTGTCCCAAAAACGCTTAGTGGTTGAGGAGATGTGGGAAGAGGTCTCCCTCTTTCTCCACGAGAAACCAACTTTCTGACCTTGGTGTTTTTCCTTTGATGCCTGCCTGCCAAGATTCATGTGGCCCTCTTCTAGTCTCTTTGACTTTTTGTTGCAACACTGCATCCTTCTCCAAGTCCCCTTGTGCAACCCAAATGAAGTATTCTATAGAAGGTACTAATTTCCCTTCTTTGGTGCAAGCATAGAAAGGGAAACTAATTAAGGTCAGCCTTTAACTCTGTATTGCTTGGATTAACATTCACCCATGGACACACTTGAACACCTTACTCAGGCTTGACACATTTCAAAACACTATCTTCATTGAATTCAACATGTTACAAATAATTGAATGCACACTCTCACTCACATTCTCACACATGCCTTGATAGGCTTATTACAATACATGAAGAATATTTAAACTCTCATACAATCCCTTTGGACTTGATATAGCTCTCTACTTTGTTCTTGGAGGACTTATCTGCTCAAACTCTCTTTCTTTCCAAATTTTTGGAGCCTCCTCCATTCTATGGCTCTCCTTGGCCATTTTCCTTGCAACTTCAAATCTTCTCTAACATTCTTTGCCTTTTGGAGTGCCTCATCACCTTCCTTTGGGTCTTAGAAACTCTTAAGATTCAACCGTTCATCATTTTGGGCTGTTACTTTTGTTTTTTACTTTCATACGGACAAAACTGTTGTTTTATGAGGTCCGGTGGTTGCAAAACTACCCCTATATGCGGACCGGCTGTTTCGTCATGGTGAAAAGTCTACCAACTTTTGGAGGCCATAACTTTTGCATATGAACTTGAATTGAGATTTTTTTTTTTGAAATTGCATAATTTTTCAAGAGAAATCAAAATATGCAATCACATTCATGATTAGGGAAATTCTTGACGCCCTTTTTGACTTTGCCCCACAACATATCCGTTTTATCCCTTTGATGCATGCAACCACTTTGTGGATTGTACCGATGGTTGATAAATTCAACCAACTTGCTTGGAACCATGTAGCGTCTTGAAATTGATTTTTTAATGACGTACTTGATGTTACAAAAGTGTAGGAGTATGGGTTCTTCCCATGGATCATCTTCACCATGCCACAATGACAACACACCAACAAGACGACACGAACACACACAACAATTACTGTTTTTGATTGATGCAAGATTGCCTATACACCTTGGATGCTTCTGCATCTGACACCCGAGGTATTTAAAATGTGAGCTCCTGCTCACATGGATGAAATAAGTGGTAAAACCATTATTTTGACCATGGAGCTTGATGGCCATTTTGTCTCCTTCCAACACACCAAATACTTAAACTAATTCTCATACTTTTTCTTCCATTTCCAACTTCCTTTTTTTGTGTTCAAATTTGTCCTCCTCTTCTCTGCTCTTTATTTCCTCCTTTATGGGATTAGACCCACCATAAACCGTCCTCCGCCAAAGGCTTCTCTTCATCTCTCTCGATCTTCATGTGGACTGAAACCCATCATCCAACCACCTCCACCAAAATGCTTTTTCTTGCATCTTACTTTCTCTTATGGGCTTGTGCCCACTACTGTCATTCATACACCTCCACAAAGATTCTTCTTGGCTTTGTTCGTTCATTATCCAACCCATTGTTGGATCCTTCCGCATTCCACTCTTCTCTATTTGCAACTCCTCTTTTCTCACGGCTGCCATCTCGTCTCTTGCCATCATCATCTCTCTTGTGGCTTCTTCCTTAATAAGGGTCTTAAAAGACTCTTCTTCTTCCTCCTTTTTTTTGCAATTTGTGAACTCGAGTGGCTCATTCTCTTTACCTTGGAAGTCCTCTTTGAATGCCTCATTTCTCTTCATCTCTACACTTGCAACATCATACTCTTCGTCATATGCTTGGGCTGATAACAAACTCAGCCACTCAATCTCATCCTTGTTTTCTTTCATTTTCAAACTCTTTACATCAGCTCTAGGCCGGTTATACTCTCCTTCACCACAACCATGCTATGTGCAAAGAACCTTGCACTCTCCTTGTCCATATGAGAACAATGCATACCTTGACTCATAAGAGTCTCTTCTCTAATACCTACGCGGGCTGCTCCCATATGTGGAACACCACTTTCATCCTTCAATCCTCTTGGTAGAAACATGCCCACCATCTCTATCTTCTTGCTTGCCTCTATGCCACTTGAGTCACATTCTTCATCTCTCCATGTCCAAATGATCATTGGACCAACCTCTATCACCAAGTTATTAATTTATCCATCCACCAATCCGCTCTCTATCCATCTCTCAAGATGGAGTTTTGATGTATATCCTTCTCTATCCACCGCTGTCCTATTGAGGTCATATTCCTCTTGCCAATCTCTTCCAATTTCTCTTGTCAGATTCTTCTCTTCTACCTCTAGCTGCTACAAATGAACTCCCTCTTGTATATGCTGTTGAGAACATTTTTGTACCCACACTTTCCCACTCTCTCGTCTCCGTGATAACTTAAAGATAATCTTCTACTATTGGTATATCCTTACCAATCAGCTCTTCAATTACTGCTGCCATACTATCCTCTTGTTCCACTTCTTCACTTTGTTTCTCATACATATGAGCATGCTGGATTGAACCACACTTTTTCTTCTTCTTTGCCATCTTTTCCATTGTTGAATTTTCACATTTAACAAACACATTAAGGGAATCAAGAGCTCCCACAAACATTTCCTCAACCTCTTCATCATGCCTCATAGATATGTTGTCAAATTCTTCTCTATTGCTTGTGTTCTTATGGATTCCACTCACATGATGGATTCCCAAAAGCTCATTCTCAAGAACCTCGATGTCTGTCCTCTCCTCATTTTTCTTTTTATTAACTTCTTATTCACATGGCTGGTCTTCAACCATACTCTCCTTGTGTGCATTAATCACATGATGGATTCCCAAAAGCTTATTCTCAAGAACCTCGATGTCTATCCTCTCCTCATTTTTCTTTTTATTTCCTTTTTATTCACATGGCTGGTCTTCAACCACACTCTCTTTGTGTGAATTAACTTGCACTTCAACCACCTCTATTTTTTCCTTCATGGAAACCTGCAACTCCTCATAGCTGCCTTCTTCATTCGCTTCTATTGTTTTCTTCAAGGAAACATGTAGCTTTCCTTGGTTATCCTCAACCCTTCTTCTTTCCAAAAGAGAAAAGACAAATGTTTTACCTTCAATCACCAAGGAAGATTCTGCCTCTTCCCACTTATGGAATACCACAAAGTCTTTTCCATCATCAAATAATGAGTCTCCTTCCATTTCAACAACCATCACATCCATATTCTCTTCCATGAGGATTCCCTTCTTTATGGGCTGCTCACAACTTTCCTCCTTGCTGTTTTTGAAATCAGTTATGGGCTTCTCAAATAGAAACCTCACTGTCTTGTTGTATTCAAGACAATCTTCTTATCGTCATTCATATCCTTCTTGCTAATTTTCAAAGTAGATTTGAGCTGCTCACATGACAACTTCCTTCTCATATTGCTTTTCATGGCAATTTTCTTCTTCTCCTCCTCTCTCAAACCTCAAGACATGAAACTTCTTCAACCACTCTATTTGCATTCTTGGGTGCAAAACATGATCTATCAACTTGGAAACTATATGTTCCCAATTCTTTACCTTATTTTTTTTCTTTTTCTTGTCTTCTCTCTTGGAGAACTCTCCAATACTCAGTTGCAACTCTACATTTACTTGCAACTTTTACCCTCATGGGGTCTTCAATAAACTTCTTTTGTAAATACATTTCTAACTCCACTATGTATTTCATGAGCTTTTCTGAGCTCTCTTTACCACAAAACAAAATAACATTGCTAGTGCACTTAACTTTTTCTTTCACCATGACCTCTGCTGGTCTTTTTTCTTTTCTAGCTTATCTTCTCTTCTTTAACACATCCAACTTTGCTTGTAGGGATATCAACATCTCTGACATTTCTTCCTCTTCATCTTTATTCACAGCTGCAACATCTTGACTTTGTGCATCTTCCATCATATCCAATTTCACTTGGATTTATTTCAACATCTCTGTCAAGTCTTTTACTCCTGGTGCTCTTCCAATTTTGTGTGCCATATCTCCTCAACAAGTAGGCTTCTCTTTCACAACCTGCAATGGATTGAAAAAAGAGCCTCTTTCACTTCCTCTACACTTGCAAGCCTTCTCTCACACCTGCAACAAATTTATCCTCTCTCCTATGCAAGCTTATTTTGCACAACTTGCAACTAACTCAAGTAAACTTTTGTCTTACAGCCTGCAATTGACTCATAGAAGAGCCTCACATGCTCAAGTCAGCAAGGAAAGACCTTGCTCTGATACCAATTGATGCAAGCACAAAAAGGGAAACCAATTAAGGTCAATCTTTAGCTCTATGTTGCTTGGATTAAGATTCACCCCTGGACACATTTGAACACCTTACTCATACTTGACACATTTCAAAACACTATCTTTATTGAATTCAACATGTTACAAAGAACTGAATGCACACTCTTACTCATAGTCTCACACATGCCTTGATAGGCTTATTATGATACATGAAGAAGATTTAAATTGTCATATAGTCCCTTTTGGAGTTGATTCATCCCTTTGTTCTGTTCTTGGAGGATTGAATTGCTCAAACTCTCTTGCCAAATTCTTGGAGCCTCCATTCTATGACTCTCCTTGGCCATTTCCTTTGCAAATTCGAATCTTCTATGACATGCTTTGCCTTTTGGAGTGTCTCTTCACCTTCTTTTGGGTCTTAGAAATGCTCAAGATTCGATTATTCATCATTCTGGGCCGTTACTTTTGTCTTTCACTTTCATATGGATGAAATTGCTATTTAATGCAGTTTGGCATTTGTGAAACAACTGCGGTGGTTGCAAAACCATCGGGGTGGTTTTGAAACCTTGGCGGTTTTTCAACCTCCACTAACGTTTGTGAAACCACCTCTTAATGTAGATCGACGATTTCGTCACAGTGAAGTCTACCAACTTCTGGAGGCCATAACTTTTGCATACGGACTTGAAATGAGATGATTTTTTTTTAAATTGCATAAATTTTCAAGAGGAATCCAAATATGCAACCACATTCAAGGTTAGGGAACTTCTTGATACCCTTTTTGCCTTTGTCCCACACCCTATTTGTTTTAGCCTTTCAATGCACGTAGCCACTCCCTAGATTGTACTGATGGTTGAAAAACTCAACCAACTTGCATGGAACCATGTAGCTTCTTGAAACTGATTATTTTATGATGTGCTTGATGCTAGACAAGTGTAGGAATATGGGTACTTCCCATGGATCATCTTTGCCATGCCAAAATGATAACACACCAACAAGACCACACAAACACACACAACTACTGTTTTTTGTTGATGCAAGATTGCCTATACGCCTTAGATGCTCCTGCGTCATTCTTCTTCATCCAACATGGATAGCTCATATAGGTGCAAGTTCTCACAATTAACTATTGAGTACATCCTCATCAATGGGGGTAGATCAAGCTTGAAAACATTTTCTCCAATTTGCTCCAAGATGGTAAAAGATCCATACCTTAGAGGTTTGATCATCCTAGCTTGTTCTTAAAGCCTTTTCTTGCTCAAATACAACCATACCTTATCTCTTTATTTGAGTGTATGCTCCTTTCAAAGCTGATCACGTCTAGCCTTGTACTTGGCTTGAGACTTCTCCAATCGTTCTTTCACTTTGAGATGGATTTGCTTAATCCTCTCATGAACCCTATTGCTTTTTTCACCTTTGAATTTTTTATCTCTACTTCTCTTTGTTATCCCATTGCAACATCTAGTAGATTAGTTAGAAAATAACCCAAACATGTTTCAAAAGCTGACTTAATTGATGCATGTACCATTTTCTCGTATGAGTGTTGGACATATGCCAAAGACTCGTTCCAAGTCATTGGATACTTACTATTGTAACCTCTTATCAGTTTTACCAAAGTTCTATTTACAACTTTTGTTTGTCCATCAATTTGAGGATGGAAAGTTGTACTTTCTTGGAGCTTGGTATCCACCTTACTCCACAAGGTGATCCAAAACTCCCTCCCCCCAAAATGGAATTTTTATCTGAAACAATGTACTTAAGAAAGGAAAATAAAGGAAAGTCCATTTTAAGGTCCACAATGCCAACCACCTTGTTTAGGGTTTGCAAGGTAGCTTATAGCGTATGAGACCACCTTGTACTCCCAATATGCAAGAGGCATCTAACTATGCTTCAAAGATGAGGCATACATACCTTACCTCCTGCAAGATTTTAAAAAAGAATAACTTAGATGCTTCATTTCCTTTTATTGTCTTCTTACATGCAATTAGAACATACATTTTGTTGAATCTATCTACACCACAAAAATAGTAATGGCCATGCATGGACATTGGTAAACCTCCCACAAAATCCATAGAAATGCTTGCCCATTGTCTAATATGCAGTGGTAGAGGCAAGTACAATCCTTCTTTCCTAACCTTAGGTTTGCTTGTACAACACAACTTACATCCTATAATGAATCTAGCCACTTCTTGCAAACGAGCTATGGTCTTGCCAACACCAATGTGGCCCAAAGCTTTAAAAATATGTGCTTCCCTCATTGATAGAAGTCTTCCTCCCTTTGGCACATATAGTTTATCCCACTTGTAGAGTAGCCCAACTTTGAGTTACCCTTCTACGCCCTCAACCAGTAGTGTGTATTAGAATACTTGTAGCGTAGTCAACTTTGAGTTAGCTTGTTACACCCTTAACCAATAGCATGTATTCGGATATGTGTGGCCGACTTGTGGTTAGAATAACCTTTTACTTAGTCATATAATAATTTCAATATCTTTATATTGGTAGTAGTTCGGCCTATGGAGTATCCATAGCCTGAGTGGGATATATATATGAGGTAGTGGTTAGTATTGAAAGATTATATTATGAATTTTATTCTTATTGTAAAGTTGTGGAGGTTGCCCCTCAAAGTTGCTCAATCATATATTTCTAGTATTATGCTTTGCTATCAATCATTTGTGTGGATATGTTCTATTATGCTCTTATTATTGCGATTCATTACTATTGTTTTGCTCTTGATATTTATATTGCCATCCATTGTCGTGACTTTGTTTTATCTAAATAATTTCATTACAAGTGGTATCGGAGCTTCAATTTGGGCAAGGTTTTGTGGCACATTTGATCAATGTTTGTTCTGTTGGTGGCTCAGAAAAAACATAAATTCTGATCTTGAAGAAACTTAAGGTTTTCATTTGCACCAGAAAGATTCGTATTGTTTAACCAAAAAAAAAGTTCAAATTTTTTTTCCACGCTTGCGCAATATAACATTTATTGGATTCACCTTGGCAAGACAATCACAATGGTAGAAGCCTCTGTCATCCCTAATTTTTGGGATTTTTTAACCTTTGCAATATAGCAGTCGTTGGATTTGTCTTGGTGAGATGTTTCCAATGGTATAAGCCCTTGGTAGCTGACCCCCAAGCAACCCTGAATTTTGAACTCTAAACCCTAATCCCCAAAGTCTTTGCATGGCAGGGCCACACACTAGTGGCCGAGGCAAGGGTTTCGTCACTCCAGGCAAAACTCTTGGCAAAGAAGAGATGAACTCTAAAATGGGAATCAATGAAGCTTCTGTTATAGGGTTTTCTTCGATAGATCAATGAGTGAGCTAGCTTGATTACAATATGCAAAACATATGGTTTGAAATGGCCAATAAGGGATATCTAGACAAAATTAGTCAGTGACTGGATCAGCTCATGCACAAATTTGATCAACTTATGGCCTTGAAACAGACTCCACAAACTAGGCATAGTTCACTAGTGCACACCACAACCATGGTGGATCTTTTGGCTAGGCCAATATAAATCCAAATATACCGCAACCTCAACCCTCGGCATGCTCCATCTTGGGGCCTCAAAACATGCTACCAAAAGTGGAAATGTGTAATATTGATGGGAAGGTTTTGGTCCCTTGGATCAACTATGTGGAGATTTGTTTTGATGTACATCAGATTCTATTTGGATAAAACGTTGTAATGGCATCCTTATAATTGGAACCTGAGCAATTCATTTGGTATCGATAGTTGTGTGCCCAAAAGAAGAAGACTCTTAGTGTCACTTGGTCAATTTTTACGAGAAATTGCATTTGCACTATAGCAATAGTGTGATGGAGAATTACTTCAGCGAGTTGGAAAAACTGTGACAAACAAGATCGGTCAAGGATTATATTCATAAATTCTAGAATCTATCCCTTCGAGTGGAGACCATCACGAATGAGAACTTGAACGGTTTACTTCTTGGGGGGGCTCAAGGATCACATCCAACATGAAGTACGCATGTTTAATCTGCTGAGTATATTTGATTCTATCATCATGGTATACATGGTGGAGGAAGGAACATTGGGCAACAAAAGGTAGGGATTCATGAGCATAAGAGATCAGAGCATTCCAATATAGCCATTCCCTCAACCTACCAGATTGACTCCTTAACAAATTGAAGAAAAATGGGAAAAAGGGTTACGTTTTAACTTTGATAGCAAATACAACCGAGGAGATAAGTGTGCTGAAAAGTAGTTGTTCTACATTGAAGGTACCAATGAATAAGATGAGGATGAAGAAGTAGAATTAGAGTTTGTTGATGAGCTAAATGAGGAGTCAGTAGATACCCATCCAAATATCTCTTGCCTTGCACTTTCAGGGATTATCACCCCATAATCTTTCAAGGTAGTGGGTTTATTAATAACACAGATTGAAAATATTGATTGACTTTGGAAGCACTCACAACTTCATCAACAATAAGTTGGTTGCACACTTGAATTGTTTCATTTATCTAGCTCTAGAATTGCAGGTCATGATTGCAGATGGTCATATAGTCAGTTGTTCAAGGAAATGTCATAGTATTAAACTCACCATGGGAGACTATATGTTAGATTGCCTTATGTTCGCCATTCCCATGGGTGTAGCAAACATTGTGTTGGGAGTCCAATGGCTCATACCTTGGGAACGATTGAGATGAATTTATAGGTGCCGTTCATGCATTTTCATTCGAAGGGAAGGACATTTGAACTATGCAAAGTCCCCACAGTTGGTTAGTTTTCATCAGATGCAAAAGATTCTTAAAAAGGGAGTAGATGGGTTTGTAGCATAGTTACCATGTTCAAAAAGTTCAGATTGTTCGGAAGGGGGAAAAAGTTGGGAATTTCAGGATTTTGAAAAAAGTTCAGTTCAGTAAGTTCAGTAGTTCGGTTAGGAAATTTTGTAAATTATAAAAAATAAATATATCATACATATTTGTAAAACATAAACATAAATAAATTGATAATACATGATAACAGAACCTAATAGAGTGTTAAACTTCAATGTTCATTGTTCAACATCATACATATAAAATAATTTACTTTATTTTTATTTGTATTTAATAATTTACTTTATTTTTATTTTTAAATTAACAAAAAAAATAAAAATAAAGTAAATTATTAAATACAAATAATAATTTCAAACTGAAAAAAACATAAATAGTAAATATTATAGAAATAATTATATAGTATTTTTTAAATTAATATTATTATTATTGTTGGAAATATTGTCATTGATGTCAAAGGTCTAGCATTGGTGATAAACGCCCCATTGCATATAATGGTGTTTTTAATATTCATATCTTGGCTAATGTGTGTTAATATTTATTTAATATTAAATAATATATTTTTGGTTACATATAAGTCAAAAGAGGGCCCATGGAGAAGTCAAAGAGTCACAGGGTAAAGATAAAAGAGGAATGAGATGCATTTTCTCACGAAGAGTCATTTTGAGGAATTTCAAAAGTCGCCATATGAAGACAAAAGAAGGTATGACACATTTTTCCATGAAGGGACACTTTGAGGAATACGAAAAGTCGCCAAGATAAAGACAAAAAAAGAAATGACACATTTGCTTATGAAGGGTCACCATGTGACTTTTCAAATGCAAAAATACGAAGGTTCATGTAAGTTTGGCGCCATTTTCCATGAGGATTGAAGGGTCACAAAGGGTGAATGCCAAAGGTCATTTGGAAAGCTATAAATAAAGACTTGAGAAGCCATTTGTAACACGCAAGAAAGTGCATGGTTTTGTAATTATTCTATATAAGAAAAGATGAGAGAAAAGTAGGAGATATTGTAGAGTTCTATTATTTGTTGAGTAAGCAACATTGAGAGATAGTTGTGTTTTATACACAAGAGGGGTTGGTGCTCCTGTAAGTTGGTGCTCACAAATAGTTGCTGTGTTGGTGCTCGGCAAAGGGGTTGGTGCTTGCGAACTTTGTAATTTGAGTTGGTGCTCATTCATATACTTGAGATTGTTCTGCGTGGTTTTTTCCACTTTGGGTTTTCACGTAAAAATCTGGTGTCTCTCTCTCTCGTGTGGTACATGTTATTGTTTTAGTTTTATTGCATATCTTGAATGTGTGATTAAGTGGTTAAAGAAAAGAAATCAGATTAAGTAAAAGATACTCTCAGTATATTTCGTGTTTAACAATTATTAAACATTCAAAATTTTAACCAATAAAATAAAACTAAAAGTAAATTCGAAGTATTAAAAAACAAAAAAATAAAAATACAAGGTAAACCGTAAAACTTCACTCGATGTTAAAATATTTTATCGCTGTTGAGTTGCCAAAGCCTAAAAGATAAAATGTTCTGCCATCTACGGCCTACCGTTTCAATCTTGACACTTGCCTGTTTCGGGTTCCTACTTGTTCGCCATTTGACGCGATTACCACTTACTAGAGTGCAACCCTGTTCGTCATGTGCCACAATTTCTAAACCATCTTCACCGTGGTTTCAACTTTCAATTGTGAGCTCCCGTATATGCTAAAGCAAAATGGACCATGGTAAATACTAAACTATATTCGATTGAGGGTTTTTGAATTTTTTTTTTGCGCTGACTATCCCCCCGCAAAAATCAATTTAATGAACAAAAAAATTAAAAAAAAACAAATATTCCTTCAAAAAATGAATTTAACCGAACAAATTCATTTTGCTCAAAAAATTTCAGTTCGAACAAATTCGTTTTGCTCAAAAAGCTCGGTTCGAACAGTATATGGACTGTGTTCGTAAGAATATGGTAACTATGGTTTGTGGCATAACTTTTTTCATTAGAATCACAACCAACAAAGTTGCCTACACTAGATCTATAGGCAATTGTCGATGGACGCTTATAAGTTTTTGGAGATATATCGAAAGGACTACCAACCAAAAGGGATCATGATCATGTCATTTAACTGGTACCAGGGATCCAAACCCCCAACATTAGATCTTATAGGTACCCATATGTACAAAAGAGTGAGATTGGGAAGATGGTACAGGGGATGCTCGAGGAAGGTATTATCCAACATAGCTAGAGTGCTTAAACCTCTCCACTGGTGATAGTGCATAAGAAGAATGACACCTGGCACGTGTCTAGATTACAAGGAACTCAACAAACAAACCATCAAAGATAAGTTTCCAATTTTAGTAATTTGATGATTTTCTAGATGAGTTGCATGGTGTTGAATATTTTAAAAAACTTGATCTTCATTCAGGTTATCATCAAATCAGAATCAGAGAGGAGGCTACACACAAGACAATTTTTTAGAGTCCATGAGGGCCACTATAAATTTATGATGATGCTTTTTGGCCTCACAAATGCACCATCTACTTTTCAGAGTTTGATGAACTTTGTCTTTTGGCCATTTCAGTGGAAATTTGTCTTGGTGTTTTTTGACATCTTAATATACATAAAAACTGTGAAGAACACTTGTAGCATGCAAATTAGGGTTTGGAAACTCTGGAACAACATCAGCTTTGCTCCAAGCCTTCTAAATGTACTTTTGGAGTCATGGAAGTGGAGTACTTTGGGTCACATTGTTTTGCATGAAGGCGTCAAGGTGGATCCTCACAAGACCAAGGCCATGGTTGAATAGCAAGTGCATAGAACCCTCAATAACGTAGGGGTTTGTTAGGTATAGGTTACTATCGCAAATTTGTAAAAAAAATGCAGCATAGCAACACCACTCACAACTTTATTGAAGGAGAACTCCTTCCATTGGAACGAGGAAACCATTAGGGTATTTGAGAAGTTGTAAGAGACCATGTGCATCCCTCCTGTTCTAGCTACCCCAAAATTTTCCAAAACATTCATTGTTAAATGTGATGTTTCGGTGTATGGCATGGGGTTGATACTTATGCAAGAGGGACAACTTATTGCATTTGAGAGTCACCACCTCAAGGTTAATAATATGGTAAAGCCCATTTATGAGAAGGAAATGAGTGCTATCCTTCATCTAGTCAAACAATAGGGACCATAATTGATGGGAAGACACTTTAAGGTGAAGACAAAACAATAGAGACCATTTATGAGAATGATAGTCTAAAATACTTCTTAGAATAGAGGTGAAGAACAACAAAAAAATGGGTTATGAAAATGTTGGGATATGACTTTGAAATCATCTACAAGAAAGGAAAGTAGTTGCCAATGCTCTATCCAGGAGAGATGAGTCCACAGAAGCACTATCGTGTGCCATGTCCATTCTACATGTAGATTGGGTGGATGGGGCAATGTCAGAATGGGAGAATGACATGGATACACAAAATCTCATTTAGAAGCTCCAATAGGATCCAAGCGTGTTTGAAAAATTTGTACGAAAAGTGGATGCTCTGTGGTACAAGAATAGGCTATACTTGTCTTATAACTCAACCCTTGAGAATAAGGTTCTTGCGGAGCTCCATGCTTTTGTAGTAGATGGGCACTCAAGCTTTTTGAAGACATCATAAAATCAAGCATGACTTGTTTTGAGAAGGGCTTAAAGGGGAAGTCTAGAGATTTGTGGTAGAATGCAGTGTGTGTTAGCAAAACAAGGGTGAGACATTTAAGACCCCAAGCATTTTGCAACCACTATCTATTCCTAGCCAAAGGTGGTGTTAAAGTTGTTAATTAGTTGTTTGTTAATCATTAACTAATATTTAGTAAATGGTTGTCTATCAACCTTCCTAACTGCTGTAACTTCCTTTTCAATAATAAAAGGATGCATACACACTTCAACGTGTGCCTTCTAGTTTTCTCTTCATTCTTTCAACATTCATATTTGCTAACTATAGACACTTCATTTTCATCACTTCTATGTCAAAATTGCAATTGGAATGACTTCTCACAATAATGCACAATTTTAGTAAAAAATTGTCAATTAGGCCAATTATTCGCACAATTACTAATTTAATCCAAAACTGTAAATTCTTGATTGGGGCAATACATCGTATCGCAATATTTAATTCGACATCAACATCCCAAATCAAATTGGTCCTTTGCAAGTGTTATTACAAGACAATTGAATGAATACTTGATTGGCAAAAGAACATTACAAATGACCACTATTCTTCTAATTAAATATAAATCCTACTTAATTAATCTAATCTTTTTCTAATGCAAAATTCCTTGGCTTTTTGGAATTATTCAATTTTCTAAAATCAAAATTTATTTTGAATGATAACAAACTTAGTTCCCACCTTGCAACAAAACTGCCCCATAGCATACTCACTTGCATCCGTTTCAACTTGGAATGGATGCTAATTAGGTAGAAAGCATTGGTGCATGACTGATTTTATATTTCAGAGACTCAAAAGCATTATCATGTTCCTTACCCCAATGACAATTCTTACCACTTGCTGCAATTATATGTAGAGGTGTTGCAATGTTGTATAAAGTTGGAATAAACTTTCTCATGTATTGTATGGCTTCCACAAAACTTCTGGACTTTGTGGCACTACTAGACGTGGGCCAATCAATGATATCCTCAACCTTTGTTGGATCCTCTCTCAATTCTCCTCCTCCAACCACATGCTCCAAAATAAATTAGTGATTGTTTTGCAAACTCACTTTTTTTCAAATTGCATAAAAACTGTTTTTCTTTCAATATTTGCAAAACATGTTTTAAATGAGTTAGGGGTTCTTACTGTGTAGCATTGAAAACCAAACTATCGTTTAGATACACTGTGATGCATGTATCTATAAAAGTTCTCAATACATCATTCATCAATCTCATAAATGTAGTAGATGACAATTTAATGTCCCCATTTTTTATTAAGATCCTTGTGGAATCCTCAGCCCATTCTTATTTCCAATGGTTAAGGGTAGAGGAAAGTTATGGGACCACTCTTGTGAACCACTTGTGAAGAGTTACTAATGAAAAATGCACTTTATATTTCTAATTTTAAGTTATATTTTGGAAAAAGGTACTTTATGTTTATTTCACTTAAGTGGGAAAATTTATGAGTCTTGGCTGATAAGACTTAAGTTGCTTTTAAAGATTAATCTTCTCTTTCTATTTTGGAGCACTACACTTGGAGGAGGCTATTTAAGAAGGATGAGGGCTCATTTGAAGATTATGTAAATTTGGATATTTGGAAAAGAGGTCAAGTACGTCAAGCTTGATTGTCTTCAGCATAGTTTCTTAGAGAATGTTACCCTCCAAGAGATATGATTCTCTATAAACAGTGTCTATTAACACCATCTATCTATCAAAAATTGTGCTATGCCTTTGAGGATTTATTTGGGGGTTTTTATCTAACAGTTGCAGTGGTAGTCATCAAAGATTGATGATTTGTCTCAAGATCAAGATTGCTGGTTTTTCCTTGAGCGATTTACCTAAGGGCTGAGAAAATATTATTTTGGGAGGTTTTTGTTGGTTAAAACCCTCTCCTAGGGTTTTAATAATTTTTTGCTATTTTTTCCTAGTGGAGTGAATTACCTAGAAGGTGAGATTGCATGTTTTTGGGGCTAATTTATGCTTCGAAAATATTTAGAATTATTTCTATATTTTTCTCAAGAGGAACGAAATGGTTTGAAGGCTTGAGAGGCATTGTTGAGGGTTTATTTCAAGGGTTTGATATTCAAAAAATTATTTGCATAATTTTAGGGTTGTAACTAGGGTTTTCAGAATTCGAGACTACTTTTGGGAGATTTCCCATAGGTGAAAAATTTTGATTCTAATTTTGTGGTTATTTTGAGCTATCATTTGCATTAAAATTTTGAGTATTTTGAGAAATATTGAATTTACAAGTTTCCGCTGTATTTTCGCCATATAAATTCAGAAATTCAATTTTTGTCAAATCTGATTGGCAAATTAAATCAATTATATTTTTTCCTATCCCTACAAAGTTTCATAATTTTTGGAGGTGTTTTAGGCGTTGAAATCACCAAAAACCCTAGCCACCTAGGGTTTGGGTGATTTGTATGTGAAAGGTGAAATTTTGCAAATAAATTTTGACTTGTGAAGTTGCTGAATTATTTTTCAGAATTTAGTTTATGTTGGGGTTTGAAAGATATTGCTTAATTTTGCTTGGGATCCTATTTGGGGTCTTTACAGTGGTATCAAACCCATATCTTGGCTAAACTGTGGGGTGAAAGTAAGAACAAGGAATAAGGCATGGAAGCCATAAAGAGGTTAAGGCTTCACAGTGCAATTAAAAGTCAAAGAAACTTATGCCAACCGAAAGATGTGATCAACACATTGAAAAAAATAGATTATATGTTATCCAAGGTGAGTCAATCACGATATGCATCCATGAGTTGGGCAGTACAACCTTCAATGACTTACTTGGTTCAACATAAACTCTTGAGAGACACAAATGAAGAGGTAAGACTTTTGGTTATTAGTTGTATCAATGAAATTTTGAGACTAACTACTCCCAAGGTTCCTTACAGTGACAAAATCATGAGAGAGATATTTCAGTAGATTGTGGAGAGTTTCTGAGGTCTTAAGGATAACATGGGAGACTCCTTTGCTAGAAGGGTCACATTGCTAGAGAGTGTGGCAAAAATCATGGTATGTGTTTTAATGGCAGATTTGGAATGTGATGAGCTTCTTGTTGAAATGTTTCAACATTTTCTTGCAGTAGCTTGTAGAAATCCTATCTAAAATGTTGTAAACCATATGCACAAAATCATGAGTTTGATACTCAAGGAAAGTGATGATCTTTTCAAACCTCTATTGTCTACTTTATTGGCAGGTTTGTGGTTAAAAAAGGAAAAATTTTCAGCAGTACATATGATGTTTGGAAACATTGTTAAGGAGTGTGAAGAGGAGTTAAAGCCCTATTTGAGAATGGAGCAGGCAGAGGAAAAGAATGAAGGGACAGCCCTTCATGAGACTATAGAAGAGGCAATGAAACAAAAGAATCAGAATTTAATGGACAACTCATAAGGCTGCCAGTTGATGATGGAAAAGAGGAAGTGCAAGGTAAGAATCTTTTATTTATGAAAGATGTTTATTTATTTTTGAATGATTGTATGCATAACAATGAAGTCACAAAGGGGGAAAGCAAGGAGCATGTAAAAGAACAAAAATCAGAAATTTTGGAGCAACCAAGAACTAATTTTCAGTTATACAAGGGGCAGCCATCATATGAGTGTGTTGAACCTCAAAAATCTGAGTTTTTGGAGCAACAAAGGGGGCTGCAAGTGATAGGTCAACATAGAGAGAAGCTTGGTACATTGGGACAGCCAAGTACCCCAAATTTTGAAGTTCAAAAAGAAGACTGTTGACAAATCTTCCACGAGTCAGATTTTTTCTTGCAACTTGGAAAGTTCTCGTCTCTAGCCAAGGAAGGAAGAATGCATTGTTTTCCTTTGCTGATTCTACGGACTCACTCAGAGGAAATTATCTACGGACTCACAGAGGAAATTATCTACGGACTCACTCAGGGAAGTTTCTATGAACTCAAGCAGCAAATTTTCTACGGACTCGCTCAGTCAAATTTTCTACGGACTCACTCAGTCAAATTTTCTACGGACTCAGTAAAGCACTTAGGAGGAAGAAGGGATATCCTTCGGACTTTTGTCCGAAGGAATTCCTTCGGACAAATAGTCCGAGGAAATTCGGAGGACCACAAGACGGAAAGCCCGCACAAAAGAAGCCAAGAATTTTTTGAAAAAAAGACAGTTTCAAGAGTTTCGAAGGGTAGGGTACCCTTCGAAAGGGTCACTTTCAAAAAGGCCGAAGGGCACCACCCTTCAGGCAGGCACAGAGACTAAATCACAGACTTTTGCAAAAAGCTCGGGTGTCCTCCAATTCTTCCGAAGGGCACTCGCGGAGGACACTTGGTCAGTGGCTGAAAGACACTTGGTCGGTGCCAAAGGGTACTTATCTCGCCGAAGGGCACATTGAAATAAGAGCAAAGGCAAAGACATATCCTTCAGACTTTTTGTCCGAAGGAATTCCTTCAGACAAAAAGTTCGAAGGAATTCAGAAAGGGCAGGAGACAAGTCCGAAGACAAAGCCGATGAGAAAAGACAAGGAAAAGCTATCTCAAGAGATAATGAATTCTTTCGGACTTTTTGTCTGAAGGAATTCATTCGGACAAAAAGTCCGAAGAAATTTGGGAAAGCTTGCGCAAGAAATAAACTCGAAGAAAAACAAGACCAAGACAAAAGACAAGGCAAAACAATGGAAATGAATTCTTTCGGACTTTTTGTCCGACAGAACAAAAAGGCCGACATAGCAAATAAGAGTAAAGGGAAATGACAGATTTAAGCCCGAAGAAATATAGCCGAAGGAAATGCGACAGTTTTCGGTGACGTCCCGCAGGCCGTCAAATTTTTCCTGCAGGAAGTAACCGTTGAGACTAAGGAGATAGCAGGATATTCGAAATAAATGGAGGCCGAATGTGCAAAAGAGAATAGAAAACAGATAATCCGACGAAGGAGTTGAATACGGAATCCTGCCAGGAATAGACACGATCAAAATTAGAACGAAATACATGCAAACATTGGAGCTATTTTCGAACATCGGAGCTATTTTCGAATAAATGGTCAAAGTTTCAGTTGACTGATTATTAAATCCTGTTCGTCTCCATGCAGCCCATGCATCCGAAAGTCTAACTCAGCTTCAGCAAGAGTTCCGAGTTTGAACGAGGAGTTGACTATTCCAGATTTAGAGTTGACTAATTGATCAAATGCCGCATCCACTAGATTTCCATGCAAAAGGAGGTGGGCGGTTCATAACAAAGATAAGTTCGCTTCATCAAATGAAGAAGCTTTATGCAAGGACAAAGAGAAAAATATATTTTATTGAAAGGCCAAGTAAAGCCTTGAGTTAACCAAAGTGAATCTTTCTCTTCAAGTTTATACGCCTATCTTTGGCCTCTTGTAATTTGCTATATAATGGCTTTTAGCCTTGATTAAAAATCATCCAATCTCTTTTGGTCAGACCAGACTCTGCCATTGGTGAGTTGTGTAACCTCTTCGATCAATAAAAAGGACCGTACTTTTAGATTTCAAGCGTGGCATAGTGTATATTTCTTCAGCAATTTGCATAAGTGGTAGAGTTCTCTCCCTTCCCAAATTCTATTTTGTACCTAGTTGCTATATTGTCCTTGTGCAGGTCATGTTAAAGTGTTCTTTATTGGCTTTTGCTGAGACTGTAAGTGGATGTTAGGTGGCTGCAAAGTGTCTTTTATCAGATTTCTCTCCACCATTTTCCCTCAGGTTTTAGTCATTAGACCGGACCTCTGCATGAAATACTTATGCACAAGTGATTAATTGAAGTCTAAGGTCTTCCTCCTCTCTTGTTCGTTCAGTGTTCAGGGTTCCAAGCTGAGTAGGATCATAATTCTGGTGTATGTAAGATTTCCCCTTTAAGTTTTCTTTCTCCCTTTTCCATGGTAGTCAGCAGCGTAGAGTAGGAATTTTCATTGATACATCATACAGGAACTAGCCTTCTCTGGAGGTTCTTCTCACTGTTGAGGCACCCACCCTCGTGAGAAGATCCCATTGTTTTAACCGGATAGAAGACTGGCCTTTTCGCGCACGTCTTCGAATCAGGGCGCAGCTCTAGGTTGACAATGGGATCTTCTCACGAGGGTGGGTCAACGTGGAGCTGCGCCCTGATTTGAAAACGTGCACGAAACGGCCAGTCTTCTATCCGGCTGAAACAATGGGATCTTTTCACAAGGGTGGGTGCCTCAACAGTGAGAAGAACCTCCAGAGAAGGCTAGTAGAAGACTGGCCGTTTCGCGCATGTCTTCGAATCAAGGCGCAGCTCCAGGTTGACAATAGTTTTTGGCACGCCCGGTGGGACACATTTTTCCTGGTTTTAATGAAATCGCAGTTACAGCAGTGTTCTTCAAGAAGTATTCGGTGACTCCAAGCTCAAGCAGTTGCTTCTAATAGTTCAGGACAGCTTCCATGTAAGTCTATTTTTATTATTGCGAATGAATTTTGATGGCTATGTATGGAGAGAATTCTTATGCTATGTTTCCTTATCAGCCCAATGATGGAACATACCAGCCTAGTCATGATATCTATGAGCCTAATTAGCCTTATCAAGGTTACTATCAAAGCTATGTGGATCCTTATCAAGTTTCTCATAATCAGCCTTATCAGGAGCATGAATCTTACCTTCCTAGTAAGCCATATCAGTCTTAGGATCAGATTTCATCTTTCCCATATGGCTATGATGTTGCATATGAGCAGTATTGCCTTCAAGAAAAAATGAATGAAATAGAGCTCAAAATACTAGCATATGCAAGAAAGGTTTGTTCTAACTCTCAATATGAGGAAGTGAATGGTCTATTTCGAAATGTGTCCAATGATCCAGAAGAAATAAATGGACTATGTATTCTTGTATTGCAAAAGATAGAGGCTTGGGAAAGACAGAAAATCGAGTTAAACCAATTGTCTACAAAAGGCTATGATGCTTCTTATTCTCATGAAGTTCTTAAACATCCCCAGTATGCGCCAAGGGAGCTTCCTAGTTGGAGTCAAGAGCCTATTCAAGAGCCCATTCAAGTGACTATTTATGAGACTAAACCTTCCTATAGTCCCATCATTACCTCACCAATCATCTCCCAAGCTCAGGTTGTCCAGGAGGACAAGCAGGTTCCAAACTTTGATGAGGTAATGGCCAAGTGGAAGGAACATAATACAGAGGTTTTTAAGAATTTCTCTTTCCCTCCTCTCCAAAACTCCCTAGATAATTCCATTGCCCTCAAGGTTCCAAAATCTGATCATGATCGATCTCCCATGCTTCATATTCCCTCTCAAACAGATGAATTTTATCACCCTCCCGCCATCACCCTTGAAGAAGAAGACCCTATCCTTTGGAGGATTGAGAAGGAGGTTACAGCTACAGGACAAGTTCTTGCAGAATGTATAGAGGATGCTTCAAAAGTCCCTGAAGAAGAGTTTCCCACTGATACTATTGAGCATCCAGTTATAGCTGAGAATGAGAAGACTAAGCTTGATGTAGATGAACTTCAAAAGGCACTGGTACAAATTGAAGTCATACATGAGTTACAGATATCTCCTATTGAGAAGGATCCAGATAGCATGACAGTGGATTCAGTTCAAATAGACCAAAATGAGGAACAAAAATATGATTGGCAGCTGTACCTTGAGCCTCTACCAGAGATTGAAGAGCTTTGTACAGATATGTTGGCTATTGAAGAGCATGTTTATGAGAAACTTGATCAAGAATCACCTATTCAAGATCCCAATACAGATTGGGTTGCATATTCAAAGCTCCTTGAAGAGTTGGATGAACTCGCAGCAGTCAACAAGAAGGACGTGGTCACTCAAGAACCATGCATAAATGGGGTATCACTTGACATGGTGATAGATGACAAGCACTCTGAAAACAATCAGGAAATACTTGGTGAGTTTGTCTTTTTTGGTGACTGGTTTGCTGTTGATGACCCATTTGAGAAGATGCTAATACAGTTGGTCAACAAGGCAACTGCCTCATCAAAGGTTATGACTAATAAACATCCTGCTTTGCAAATTGTACCATCTCTCAAAAGGAGCGAGTTCAAGAGTTTTCCATTTGATCCAGGCGGATCGTGCCTTATCATGGTTAACTAGGTTATTTTAGTTGTTTCTGCTTTCCTCCAAGTGCTGTAAACGCACAGTAGTTTGCTTCAGTTTTGTTCAATAAGTGCTTGTTTGCACATTTGCTTTTTAGTTAGTTTTCCGCTTTCGTGTGTTTCCCTTCTTATTTTGAGGAAGGAGGTTACTACAGCGATAATCAGAGCAGATTTTCAATCATAAATCAGATTCACCATCTGGGAATTCGAATAACGTCTATACATGGTCTGAGTTCTCAAGCATAGCAGGCATGCTTCCCAGTTGAGTCGCCAGAATGTTGACAAATCTTCCACGAGTCAGATTTTTTCTTGCCACTTGGAAAGTTCTCGTCTCTAGCCCAGGAAGGAAGAATGCGCTGTTTTCCTTTGCTGATTCTACGGACTCACTCAGAGGAAATTATCTACGGACTCAGAGGAAATTATCTACGGACTCACTCAGGGAAGTTTCTACGAACTCAAGCAACATATTTTCTACGGACTCGCTCAGTCAAATTTTCTATGGACTTGCTCAGTCAAATTTTCTACGAACTCACTCAGTAAAGCACTTAGGAGGAAGAAGGGATATCCTTTGGACTTTTGTCCGAAGGAATTCCTTCGGACAAATAGTCCGAGGAAATTCGGAGGACCACAAGACGGAAAGACCGCACAAAAGAAGCCAAGATTTTTTTGAAAAAAAAACAGTTTCAAGAGTTCCGAAGGGTAGGGTACCCTTCGAAAGGGTCACTTTCAAAAAGGCCGAAGGGCACCACCCTTCGGGCAGGCACAGAGACTAAATCACAGACTTTTGCAAAAAGCCCGGGTGCCCTCCAATTCTTTCGAAGGGCACTCGCAGAGGACACTTGGTCGGTGGCTGAAGGACACTTGGTCGGTGCCAAAGGGTACTTATCTCACCGAAGGGCACATTGAAATAAGAGCAAAGGCAAAGACATATCCTTCGGACAAAAAGTTCGAAGGAATTCGGAAAGGGCAAGAGACAAGTCCGAAGACAAAGCCGATGAGAAAAGACAAGGAAAAGCTATCTCAAGAGATAATGAATTCTTTCGGACTTTTTGTTCGAAGGAATTCCTTCAGACAAAAAATCCGAAGAAATTCGGAAAAGCTTGCGCAAGAAATAAACCCGAAGAAAAACAAGACCAAGACAAAAGACAAGGCAAAACAATGGATATGAATTCTTTCGAACAAAAGTCCGAAGGAATTTGGAAGCCGACAGAACAAAAAGGCCGCGAGAAAAACCCCGAGCAAATAAGAGTAAAAGTATATGACAGAAATAAGCCCGAAGAAATATAGCCGAAGGAAATACGACAGTTTCCGGTGACGTCCTGCAGGCCGTCAAATTTTTCCTGCGAGAAGTAACCGTTGAGACTAACGAGATAGTAGGAAATCCGAAATAAATGGAGGCCGACTGTGCAAAGGAGAATAGAAAACAGAGAATTTGACGAAGGAGTTGAATACAGAATCCTGCCAGAAATAGACACGATCAAAATTAGAACGAAATACATGCAAACATTGGAGCTATTTTCGAACATCGGAGCTATTTTCGAATAAACGCTCAAAGTTTTAGTTGACTGATTATTAAGACCTGTTCATCTCCATGCATTCGAAAGTCTAACTCAGCTTCAACAGGAGTTCCGAGTTCGAACGAGGAGTTGACTATTCCAGATTTAGAGTTGACTAATTGATCAAACGCCGCATCCACTAGAAGATTTCCATGCAAAAGGAGGTGGGCAGTTCATAACAAAGATAAGTTCACTTCATCAAACGAAGAAGCTTCATGCAAGGATGAAATATTCCGAGCCAATTTTTTCGAATTTTACAAATTGCAAATTCAATCAATGCACCCGTTAAGGTTAGAAGATAAACCCAAACGTACTGAAATTGAATTCGACGTCCAGTATGTGCTACCCAATCCAAAGCGGAGTAAGGGGCGACCATAAGACGGAGTGAAATACAAAACAAAGGAACTCAACGTCCAGTATGTGCTACCCAATCCAAAGCGGAGTAAGGGGCGACCATAAGACGGAGTGAAATTACAAACAATGCTTTAATTGGAAAATGCTGAAAGATAAAACTACTCCACACCCAGCATGTGCTTGCTAACCCCAGAAGGGAAAGTAGCTACCATAGGGCGGAGCTCTACACCCAGAATGTGCTTGCTAACCCCAATAGGGAAAGTAGCTACCATAGGGCGGAGCTATAAACTAATACAATAACTTTATTAGAAACTGGACTTTTGTAATCAGATTTGAACAAGTAAAGAATGGCTGCCAATACTACTGTCAGCTTTACAAAATTAGAAAGATTTGTATGCCAATGTCGTCTGAAGCAGAAAGATTAGCATTACATCATAGAATATTATCCATATCTTGGATAATCATGCCCAACAATGAAAGATTCAAGAGCAATATAATAATTTCAGTTTCGAATACAATTCTGCTCTTAGAAAGAGGAAAAAACCAACAACCTATTAAATTATTCAGATGTTCATAACTCACAGAAAACTTGCTCAATCGTCCTGATTTCTGTTGCAAAGTCCCTTCCTTATAATGGCGCCCAAGCTAGCACCCAAAATCTGACCCAATCTGCATCCAATAATTATTACACGGATTCCAATGCAGCCCAACAGGGGCATCCCAGCTGAATAGGGCGATTTCCTCTAGAAATTAATTGCAAGCTTTAAAAATTCTAAAAATTAGAGAATAGGGGCGCCTAAGCCTAGCCAAGATAATGAACTAATACCCAGAACTTTTTTTTTTGTATTTTTTGATTTATGAAGAAAAACATAGATCTGTCTTATACAGAATACAATAACTGAAAAACACCAATATACCAAATAAAACTAACAATGAAATAACTGGGATCAACACACAACTAAATACAAATATCAAAGACTGAATCACCACTAGATGCTGTCTTGCAAGCATGAAGTGATGCTGTAGCTAGGAGGCCTTCATTCCCCGAAGCAATTCCAGAGCCAAAGCGACAGCATAACAATGTAGTAGACCAAGATGATCAAATGAGAACCCAATGCTTTCTTTTATAAGCTTCAGTTGGCCTCCCTTGAAGCCTTATCTCCAAAAGTGGCGCCCTTTTCCAAGCAATGATGGCACCCCCCCTTCAAGTCCACCTTTTAAAATAACATTAAGTTATTTCGACTAGGCCAAGGTCATAACGTAAAAATATAATGATATTTTTAAGTGAAATTAACTTATTTCTCCAAGACCGCATTCTGAAGCCCAAAACTGAATGAGTCAACTGAAAGGGAACGTCAACTCTTTGAGACAAACCTGCTAGCTGCCAAAAATAGAATTTACTAAAAATAGTAAATTCCTAGAAATGCTCAGAAAGCCGAAACAAACATACCCCCGCGAAGCTCTCGGAAAACCCAGAAAGAATCCGTCATCAAAACTCTGAGTAAGGTCATCCTAAAAAAATAGGAAACCCAAATTTGCACCTTCCGACTAGCCTTCGGGTTTCCAGAACTAGGCCAACGGTCACTGTGAGATCAGGTTTGAGAAGGGGACATTATAGTCCGCCCTTCCCAAAATTGCTTGTCCTCAAGCAATTGCAAACTAGGATGCTGCAATATCTCATCATTTTCCCAAGTTGCATCCTCCATAGGCAGGTCCTTCCACTTTACCAGGTATTCTCTGATGGTTCTTTTCCTCAAAGAATGGTCTCGGACATCAAGTATCTCCTCTGGAATTAGAGCCAACTGTCCCTCTTCATCCAAAGGTGGCAACTGTGATGAAGCAATCACATTATGTCCAAGTGCCTTCTTGAGGCGGGACACGTGGAAGACGTTATGCACTCTGCTATTAGAAGGTAGCTCTAATTCATAAGCTACTGCTCCAACTTTTCTGATGACCCTAAAGGGTCCATAGAAGCGAGGTTTGAGCTTCTCAGCTCCACTCTTCTTGAGAGTAGACTGTCTATATGGTTGTAATTGAAGATAGACCATATCCCCAACCTCGAAAGAACGCTCAACACGCCTCTGATCTGCATACAACTTTTGCTGATTTTGTGCCATCTGCAAATTATCCTTCAAAGATTTCATTATGTCTTGCCTATGCTGCAACAAATCCTTGGCTAGGGGTGCTTTGCTGTCACCAAACACCAAATCAACAAAACTAGGTGCTTCATACCCATAAAGTGCCAAGAAAGGAGACATCTTAATTGACATATGAAAAGTAGAGTTGTAGCAGTACTCGCCTATATGCAGCCACTTGACCCAAGTTCTCTGCTGTTCTGACACATAATTTCTCAAGTAGCCTTCCAACCACTTGTTCACCACTTCAGTTTGCCCATCTGTTTGGGGATGGTAGCTAGTGCTTGGGGTGAGCACAGTACCACTCATTCTGAAGACTTCTTGCCAAAACTTACTTAGGAACTTGCTGTCCCTATCACTTACGATGTTCTTTGGCAATCCATGCAGCCTAAACACTTCTCGAAAAAATAGATCTGCAACTTGGGCTGTAGAAAAACTGCTGGTAATGGCGAAGAAATGAGCAAATTTGGTTAGCCTATCCACCACTACATAAATGCAATCCTTCCCTTGGGCCTTGGGCAACCCTGTGATGAAGTCCATCGAGATACTTTCCCATTTTTGATTGGGAATAGGAAGTGGTTGCAGTAAACCGGCTGGTAATGTATGCTCATTTTTATTCGCTTGACAAATAGGACACTCCTGAATGTAGCGTTGTACCTCTCCTTTCAATCCCTTCCAAGAAAACCTTTCTCGGATCTGTCTATATGTCTTGAAAAAACCTTGGTGACCAGCAACTGAAATATCATGAAAAGTCAAAAGAATCTTCTTCTTCAGCTTAGAATCAGCCACCAGAAAGATTCTTCCCTTATAATGTATCAATCCCTCAACCATCTTGTACCTTTCATCATGAAAAGTACCTTCAAGAATGCTGGTTGCAAACTGATTTTTAGCATAATCAGCGAGCAACATGTCTCTCCAATCTGCAGTAAGTTCACACAATGAGCTAAGATGAGGTCTCCTGGAGAGCATCGGCCACAATATTATTTTTTCTTTTTACATATTCAATGTCAAAGTCGTAAGCTTGAAGCTTACTCACCCATTTCTGTTGCCTCTCATTTAGATCTTTCTGGTGCATGAAATGCTCGAGGCTATTGTGGTCAGTCTTAACCACGAATTTGTTCCCCACCAAGTACTGCTTGAACTTGGCTAATGCATGCATAATGGCAAGCATTTCTTTGTCATAGATTGAATATGTCCTTTCAATACCTCGTAATTTTCTGCTCTCAAACACGATAGGGTGTTTGCCTTGCATCAGGACAGCCCCCACTCCTTCACCTGATGCATCGCATTGCAGCTCGAATGGCTTGGAGAAATCCGGAATTGCCAAAACTGGACACGAGCTCATGATCTTCTTGAACTTGTCAAAAACAATTTGAGCCTTTTCTGACCAAACAAAGGCTCCCTTTTTGGTGAGATCAGTAAGGGGAGCAACATTCTGTGAATACTCCTTTACGAATCTCCGATAAAACCCACAAAGACCCAAAAAACCTTTCAACTGAGTTAAGCTCTCAGGAGGTGGCCAATCAACTACTGCTTTGATCTTCTCTGGGTCCATCTTAACTCCCTCAGCACTGACTATGTGGCCAAGGTATAGTAACTCCATCCCAAATTCACATTTGGAAGCTTTTGCAAACAAACTCTCAGATTCCATGATACTAAGCACTTCCTCCAAGTGCTTAAGATGATCTCCCCAAGTCTTGCTGTAAATCAGAATGTCATCAAAAAATATTAACACACCTCCTTAACTGACTTTGAAAAATACGATTCATGCAAGACTGAAAGGTAGCCGGAGCGTTAGTCAACCCAAATGGCATGACTAAGAATTCGAAATGGCCATAGTGACATCTGAAAGCTGTCTTCTCCACATCCGATCCCCTCATTCGAATCTGATGGTAACCCGATCTCAGATCAATCTTTGAGAAGAACTTGGCCCTATGTAGCTCATCAATGAGCTCATCTATCTTGGGTATGGGATATTTGTTTTTGATGGTGCTTTGATTCAAAGCGCGATAATCCACACACATGCGCATGGTACCATCCTTCTTCTTCACAAGAACCACTGCAGAAGCAAATGGGCTCTTGCTTGGGCATATGAAACCCATCTTCAAGAGTTCTTGAATATTCTTCTCGATCTTGTCCTTTTGCCTCTTCGGATACTGATATGGAGTTATGATCACCGGTTTAGCCCCTTCTTTGAGCTCAATGATGTGTTCTGACCCTCTATCAGGAGGTGGTCCAGGAGGTAAATCAGCAAACACTTTACTCTTCTTGGTGAGTAAAGACTGAATATCAGGAGGATACTCTATTTTCGTTTCGGCAGGACTAGCTGGAAGAACCATGCACTCCGCAGCCCAGTCCACTTGGTCATGACGTATCAACCTTGCCATCCTTTTGAATGACACAATCCGAGGGCCACCATTTGACATTCCTCTCAACACCACCTTCTTTCCATCGGATTGAAACTTGAGTCCCATGGTTTGTAGATTTAAAGAGATCTCTCCAAAAGATCGCAGCCACTGAATGCCAAGGACAGCATCCGTATCTCCAATATTAACCACATAGAAATCATCCTTGACTTCGTAATTGCCCAATTGCATTGACATGTTGGGAACCCTTTTGGTACAAGAGATGTGGAACCCATCAGCAACCATAACTTTGAACCCTTCAAAATCTTCTGTTTGCAACCCCTTCTTTGCCACCGCAGCTTCATCAATGAAGTTATGGGTTGCTCCAGTATCAATTAAAGCAACAATACGCTGCCCTTTGATCGTCCCACGAATTTTGAAAGACTCATTCTTTTGGAAGCTCGAAAGTTGAGCCAACGTACCACCACTTTCTTTTTCACTTTCGGACTCTTCTGGAGCTCTTTCCACTTCACTATCTTCGAGATCAGACTGCTGGTCTGAAAAATCAGAGTTACTTTCACCAGCTAAATAATACTCAATCTGGTGAAATTTGACTCCCTTTGGACAAACATGTTCTGGAGACCATTTTTCTCTACATCGGAAACATAACCCCTTTCTTCGGAGTTCATTGATAGTTTCAGGATCCAATCTTGTGCCAAGAGGTTTCTGCTGTTTAAACTCCTTTTGGTAAGGCTTTTGATGAAACCTTTTCCCTCTATCCTTCTTGTGAAATGATGGTTTGGAATGGAACTTTGCTTTGGGAGCAGTGCACTCCATGTTTCTAGCTTTTTTCATGGCTTCTTGTAAGGATGGTGGATCAAAAGCTTTGATCCATCCCTTGAGTGGCTCCATCAAACCTTCGTTGAATAAGATCACTAATCTTCTCTCAGTGATTCCAGTGACCATAACTGAAAGTCTTTGAAACTCAGCGATGTAGGCATCAACAGTGCCATACTGTTTCAACTGCGCCAACTCCCTAAAATGCACTTTTGGGTCCTTCTTCTCGAACCTCTCAATGAGTCTATTGGTGAATTCATCATAGCTATTGATTGACCCATGACCCAAGGTGACTAGACCATGGTACCACCACTCATGCGCCACCCCATCTAGGTGCAGCGTAGCGAATTAAATCGCGTCTTCTTCAGCCATTGGCCTAAGAGCCAAATAGTTGTCTAGTTTCTGAATCCAAGCTCGAGCAGAATTATTATCACTTCCGTCAAAGTGGGAAAGCAAAACCTTGTTGATAGCTTGATGCAAGTCTCCTTGTGCTGGAGTTCTTCTTTGGTCATACTTTCTCCCTTGTCCCTTACTCTTTCTCTCATGATCTATAAATTCATTATAGGACATATCCATTTTGATGTCATCAGGGAGAGAATCATACTCCGCATGGCCACGTCTCAATTGTTCCACAAATGAAGAATTTTCTTCAGGATCAGGTTGTGTGTTTACTGGTGCTACGAAGGTGGGTTTGAAGGGCCTTGACGAAATGTAAGTATTGTTTGAAACAAGCTAAGCAACACTTCCATCAAATTGATTTGAGGCACTAGGCTCTCCTCTATATCCGGAATTGTTCTGGAGAGTTGGATTCTGACCCACTTTCCCCAACATGAGGGATACCATATCCATCAAGGCATCCATCTTCTTTTCAAATCTCTTTTCGGGACTTAGTGATCTCTCTCTACCCTTCTCACTATCATTTTTAGTGTTGGTAAACCTCTCGTTACCCCCGACTGATCTCTCACCTTTTGCCATATCTATTTTTTGAGAAGACTCCCAATGAGCCCTCAAGACCTCTGAAGTTGTCTGACCTTCGGGAACCTGATACCACTGGAACTGTTTTGCAATTTTCTTATCTTCTCTTGCAATGTATCTCTTTTCTCTATCACTCATAGATGGTTTGCTCACAGGATGGCATGATACTTGGCTCTGATACCACTGAAATATCCCGAGCCAATTTTTTCAAATTTTACAAATTGCAAATTCAATCAATGCACCCGTTAAGGTTAGAAGATAAACCCAAACGTACTGAAATGGAACTCGACGTCCAGTTTGTACTACCCAATCCAAAGCGGAGTAAGGGGCGACCATAAGACGGAGTGAAATACAAAACAAAGGAACTCAACGTCCAGTATGTGCTACCCAATCCAAAGCGGAGTAAGGGGCGACCATAAGACGGAGTGAAATTACAAACAATGCTTTAATTGGAAAATGCTGAAAGATAAAACTACTCGACACCCAGCATGTGCTTGCTAACCACAGAAGGAAAAGTAGCTACCATAGGGTGGAGCTCTACACCCAGAATGTGCTTGCTAACCCCAATAGGGAAAGTAGCTACCATAGGGCGGAGCTATAAACTAATACAATAACTTTATTAGAAACTGGACTTTTGTAATCAGATTTGAACAAGTAAATAATGGCTGTCAGTACTACTGTTAGCTTTACAAAATTAGAAAGATCTGTATGCCAATGTCATCTGAAGCAGAAAGATTAGCATTACATCATAGAATATTATCCATATCTTGGATAATCATGCCCAACAATGAAAGATTCAAGAGCAATATAATAATTTCAGTTTCGAATACAATTCTGCTCTTAGAAAGAGGAAAAAACCAGCAACCTATTAAATTATTCAGATGTTCATAACTCACAGAAAACTTGCTCAATCGTCCTGATTTCTGTTGCAAAGTCCCTTCCTTATGATGGTGCCCAAGCTAGCACCCAAAATCTGACCCAATCTGCATCCAATAATTATTACACGAATTCCAATGCAGCCCAACAGGGGCGCCCCCGCTGAATAGGGTGATTTCCTCTAGAAATTAATTGCAAGCTTTAAAAATTCTAAAAATTAGAGAATAGGGGCGCCTAAGCCTAGCCATGATAATGAACTAATACCCAGAACTTTTTTTTTTGTATTTTTTGATTTATGAAGAATAACATAGATCTGTCTTATACAGAATACAATAACTGAAAAACACTAATATACCAAATAAAACTAACAATGAAAAAACTGGGATCAACACACAACTATATACAAATATCAAAGACTGAATCACCACTAGATGCTGTCTTGCAAACATGAAGCGATGCCCTAGCTAGGAGGCCTTCATTTCTCGAAGCAATTCCATAGCCAAAGCGGCAGCATAACAATGTAGTAGACCAAGATGATCAAATGAGAACCCAATGCTTTCTTTTATAAGCTTCAGTTGGCCTCCCTTGAAGCCTTATCTCCAAAAGTGGTGCCCTTTTCCAAGCAATGATGGCGCCCCCCCTTCAAGTCCACCTTTAAGTTATTTCGACTAGGCCAAGGTCATAACGTAAAAATATAATGTTATTTTTAAGTGAAATTAACTTATTTCTCCAAGACCGCATTCTGAAGCCCAAAACTGAATGAGTCAACTGAAAGGGAAAGTCAACTCCTTGAGACAAACTTGCTAGCTGCCAAAAATAGAATTTACTAAAAATACTAAATTCCTGGAAATGCTCAGAAAGCCGAAACAAACATACCCTCACGAAGCTCTTGGAAAACCCAGAAAGAATCCGTCATCAAAACTCCGAGTAAGGTCATCCTAAAAAAATAGGAAACCCAAATTTGCACCTTCCGACTAGCCTTCGGGTTTCCAGAACTAGGCCAACGGTCACTGTGAGATCAAGTTTGAGAAGGGGACATTACAAAGGACAAAGAGAAAAATATATTTTATTGAAAGGCCAAGTAAAGCCTTGAGTTAACCAAAGTGAATCTTTCTCTTCAAGTTTATACGCCTATCTTTGGCCTCTTGTAATTTGCTATATAATGGCTTTCAGCCTTGATTAAAAATCATCCAATCTCTCTTGGTCAGACCAGACTCTGCCATTGGTGAGTTGTGTAACCTCTTCGATCAATAAAGACTGTACTTTTAGATTTCAAGCGTGGCATAGTGTATATTTCTTCAGCAATTTACATAAGTGGTAAGAGTTCTCTCCCTTCCCAAATGCTGTTTCGTACCTAGTTGCTATATTGTCCTTGTGCAGGTCATGTTAAAGTGTTCTTAATTGTCTTTTGCTAAGACTGTAAGTGGATGTTATGCCGCTGCAAAGTGTCTTTTATCAGACCTCTCTCAACCATTTTCCCTCAGGTTTTAGTCATTGGACCGGACCTTTGCATGAAATACTTATGCACAAGTGATTAATTGAAGTCTAAGGTCTTCCTCCTCTCTTGTTCATTCAGTGTTCAGGGTTCCAAGCTGAGTAGGATCATAATTTTGGTGTATCACTCCCTTTTAGGTAGGATTTCCCCTTTAAGTTTTCTTTCTCCCTTTTCCATGGTAGTTAGTAGTGTAGAGTAGGAATCTTCATTGATACATCATACAGGAACCAGCTTTCTCTGGAGGTTCTTCTCACTGTTGAGGCACCCACCTTCGAGAGAAGATCCCATTGTTTGAGCCGGATAGAAGACTAGCCGTTTCGCGCACGTCTTCGAATTAGGGCGCAGCTCCAGGTTGACAACAAAGACTTTGAAGAAGTCAAGGAAATAGAGATGTGCATGAATGATCTCATGATGAGGTATGTTGTGGATAGTATTATTGATTTTGGTTCTAATAATTTTATGTCTTTGTTGCATAACTCTAGAGTTGATGAAAGAATTTTGAAAGAACATTTGTTGGTCACAAACGAAAAGAAAGTGCAAGCTTTGGCAAGGTGGGTTGGCACAAAGGGGCTTCATGAGAGGAGAAAGAACACTACGATGGGCTTGCATAAAAACAAAATGGGTATGGAAGTAGGAAAATCAGAATTATATATGAGTAAGCAAGTGATCATAATGGTAAGTGTTCATTGTTTTCTCATCATGATTGGTTCTATCATTATCTTGGTTGCAAAACTTATGTTGTCACTAAGGTTGAGGTGAAGGGCACTCAATGGGGAAGGAAGGAACATGACAAATATCCATCATGGATATGGGATCCTGGTGAGCTCTACAAGGGAAATGTTGCTACAATGTCTTGGGCCAAAATAAGGAATGAAGTAAATAAGAATTTTCATGGTCCCAGGATCATAATGACTGCTGTTTTTAGTATTTTCAGTTTGTTGTCCTTAAGGTTTTTTGTCACCAAGTTGAGTAGGGACCCTAAGAAGGTGTGCTTCTCACACCTTAACACCTTGGTGATGGTCCAAGTGTGTATAGTGGATTTCCAGCCACTAGATGGTGGAATTGGAAGAGGGAAAAGATTTGCTACAGCTATGATAAGGAAAGGTTAAGGTACCAAAAAGGAGCCCATACCATGCTCATAATGCATGAGGGAGTGATTGTAAAAGTGTTGCTCAACACTATTATTTTTGACAATATGTTTGCTTCATGCGTAAGTTCACCATGTGGACCGGTTGCCATAACAACAAAGAGTACCAAGAAGGTTACAAATTTTGAATTGGAACAGCCACCTCTCCTTGTGAATCTTCATTTTATAGCTGGTTTGACAAAGAGGCCAAAGGTTGGAGAGTGTCATTCTTCAAAAGAAGACAACAGAGTTACTAAAAATAGGTATAGACAACCCTCAAGGTATATAAAAGAACATCTAATTCATCATTACATGAGCCTAATGAATTCTGAAATTGAAGATGCTATGCAAAGGTATGAAAGGCCTAATTTCCAACTTGCAAGAAGGGAAAATAAGATTGAATTGTGCATTAAAGAAAGATCTAGGTGGTATGCACAAAAATCAATATTGTGTGTAAAACATCAGAATTGTTTATGCTTGAAAAATTATGACTTTTAGCTGAAAAATCAGAATTACGTTTGTTGGGGAAATTCTGGAAATGAAGAAGAGAGCTAGCCCTTTATTTTTGATGAGAGATTGAATTTTGTAGAAGGAGAAGTTGCTCCAAGTTTCCAACTCATTAAAAATAGGAAGCATGGTGGTAAAAGGCAGCCAAGGAAAAAACAAGTAGCATTCAAGAGGGCACCAATATAGGGCTGTTTACATCTCCATGGTATTCCCATACAAGGTATGTTTCGAAGTAAGTTCAAATTTGTTTGTTGTTTGCAAATTGAGGAGACATATCTTTGTTTCAGAGAGAGAAAGGCATATCACAAGGAAGATCCTAAGAGGGTTTCGGATGCATACCATGGTAACTTGTTCTCCATGGCTTGCTTTCAAAGGGAAATATTCATAGGGAGCAACACTAACATACAATTCAGTTTTAATTATTTTGATGGCCCTAGCTCTTTTAGCATGATGTTTGAATTCATAATGGCTTCCGTCAAAAGTATAGACATAAAAGGCTCTTTGGAGGTCAACTTGGTAATGAATGAGTTGACAATATGGGAGAGTAATGGCAGCTATTTTGAGTTGCATAGGGCAGCATACGTTTGGGACAATGAATTGTTTAAAAAAAGATGTAGTTGGAAGGCTAATGGGGAAGGTGTTAGGGGCTTGTGGCTTCTTACCAACAATAGGTATATATATGGTAGCTACACATGGGGCATGAGAGGCCTATAGAAGACTATCATGGCATTAACAACATTTGGGGGCAGCCTTAAAATCAAAGGTACAACAGTATAAAGAAGCCAATTGCGGATTCCTTTTATTGGGAAACAAGTAAATGTGGACATTGCTTGATAAGGTGTGTTGGGACACCCAATTGGATTTTGCAATTGCTTGAGGACAAACAATTTTGGGCGGGAAGGATTGTAATGTCCCCATTTTTTATTAAGATCCTTGTGGGACCCTTAGCCTGTTCTTATTTCCAATGGCTAAGGGTAGACGAAGGTTATGGGACATGGTGAACCACTTGTGAAGAGGTACTAATGAAAAATGTACTTTATATTTCTAATTTTAAGTTATGTTTTGGAAAATGGTACTTTATGTTTATTTCACTTAAGTGGGGGAATTTATGAGTCTTGGCTTATAAGACTTAAGTTGTTTTTAAAGATTAACCCTCTTTTTATTTTGGAGTGCTACACTTGGAGGAGGCTATTTAAGAAGGATGAGGGCTCATTTGAAAATTATGTGAATTTGAATATTTGGAAAAGAGGTCAATTATGTCAAGCTTGATTGTCTTCGACATAGTTTCTTGGAGAATGTTACCTCCAAGAGCTATGATGCTCTATAAATGATGTCTATTAACACCACCTATCTATCGAAAATTGTGCTATGCCTTTGAGGATTTATTTGAGGGTTTTTATCTAACATTTGCAGTTGTAGCGGTTTGGCTTGGAGGACTATAGTGAACTATCTAGAGGGTTTTGGTAGTCATCAAAGATTAGCGATTTGTCTCAAGATCAAGATTGCTGGTTTTTCTTTGAGCGATTTACCTAAGGGTTGAGAAAACATTATTTTGGGAGGTTGTTGGTTAAAACCCTCTCCTAGGGTTTTAATAATTTTTTGCTATTTTTTCCTAGTGGAGCGAATTACCTGGGAGGTGAGATTGCATGTTTTTGGGGCTAATTTATGCTTAAGAAATATTTCAAATTATTTCTATATTTTTCTCAAGAGGAACGAATTGGTTTGAAGTTTTGAGAGGCATTGTTGAGGGTTTATTTCAAGGGTTTGATATTCAAAAAATTATTTGCATAATTTTAGGGCTGTAACTAGGGTTTTCAGAACTTCAGGACTACTTTTGGGGATTCTAACGTAGGTGGAAAATTCCGATTCTAATTTTGTGGTTATTTTGAGCTATCATTTATACTAAAATTCCAAGTATTTTGCAAGATATTGAATTTACAAGTTTCAGTTGTATTTTTGCCATATAAATTCAGAAATTTATTTTTTGTCAAATTTGATTAGAAAATTAAATCAAACATATTTTTCCATACATCCCTACAAAGTTTCATAATTTTTAGAGGTGTTTTAGGGGTTGAAATCACGAAAAACCCTAGCCACCTAGGGTTTGGGTGATTTGTATGTGAAAGGTGAAATTTTGCAAATAAATTCTGACTTGTGAAGTTGCTGATTTATATTTCAGAATTTAGTTTATGTTGGGGTTTGAAGGATATTGCTTAATTTTGTTTGAGATCCTATGTAGAAACCCCTGTTTCCCCTGAATTCTGAAATTATATGTTTTGGATTGTTTTTTTTGTGTGTTTTGATTTTTTTTGGGTTTTTACATGAATAAAAGAAGAATGCGATTTTGCCAGAAAAATTTGTATAAATTCAAATAAATAAATATTGAAGCAGTAAACCTTGTAACTGGCAATTCTATGATTCTATTATTGATTTCAGATGATTACAATAGGAAATCTCGGTCATGCATACAAAAATAATATAAAATATTGTTCAAAACCCTGATTTGCTGCAATTTGAAAAAACCCTAGATCTGGTATGCCTGCAATAAATACTTCTTTCTCCCTCTGTTTGACATCCCAAAAGGATGCCGGCCTTATAGGCGCTCCAAATGATAAAGTCGGACTGATCAAAGGAAAGGCGATTTGCTCCAAAATGGAAGTACGCCCCTTTTCTGGAATCATACGGCCTGGTACAAAACCGTACAGATTCCGTACAGTAGCAAAATAAAATGGTACGGCCTGTATGCTGGGCGGCAGATCTCAATAAATATTGCGCCAATACTGGAAATCTCTTTCTGGATAATTTCTAGACCAAAACCCTGAAGATATTAACCCTTGTGAATCTGTGATAACTTCTGTATAAAGTTATCTCTCAAACTGGCAATAGATCAATTGATATCTCACAACCTCTGAATTGCACACACTGAAGATTGCACGTTCTCCAATGCAAATCGACTACTGGAACCCTTGGCTCTGTCTCTAAAGAAAATACTTAGCAAAAATTTGTCTTCAAACATGAATGGCACACCTCCCAATGAGAAACCCTTATATTCTTGGAAAAAGTGCGATTTGCCTAATTAGGGTTTCATAATTAAAATTCAGATTTTTTTTCTTTTAATTTTTCCATAGTTCAAAAATCACCTTTTTTTTAATTATTAAAAATGGCCCCCTTCATAATGAGCGCCCCCTAGTCAAAACCCTTAAGTTATAATATTAAATATTATAACTTTATGATATAGCTCCGAATAATTAATATTTAATTAAGTCAATTAAATATTAATATCTCCCTCAATACATATCCGATTCTCGAATCGTCTGACGCTGGCGAACAAGGGAGTGATTCCGCTCATGACCAAACCATGGCAGGGGTGCTCCGCTGAGTGCCAAAAATCCCTAAAAAATAGCAACTCAGGCAAACGTGTCTGAAAGAGCCCGAATGAAAGCCAACTGGAAAAATTCTGATAGTCGAAGCCAAGCCAAGCTCCATCATGACCCTCTATCCATCCTATCAGCCTACGAGGGTCGCAATAATAGGCTAATCATCAGCTCTGAGAGATGTCAACTAGAAGGGGACATGACATCCTATTTGGGGTCTTTACACACAAACCAAATAGGATTACCCACTATTCATACAAACCATGTTTTTGTTTTGAAAGTTGTGTTCCATACATCCTCCTTCATACGAACTTGATGGTACCTAAATTTGAGATCCAACTTTGTAAAATATTTGGCATGTTGAAGTTGGTCCAACAAATCATCAATCCACAAAAATGGATATCTATTTTTGATGGCGATCTTGTTCATGGATTTATAATCTATGCATATTCTCTAAGAGTCATTCTTTTGTACCATCACAATGGGTGACCCACATTGTGAAGTACTTGGGCACATTACCCCTTGTTCCAACACCTCTTTAAGTTGTTTTTTCACTTTATTACTCTCTAAAAGTGATTGCTTGTACAAACCAATAGTAGGTGGTGTGCTCACGCTTCTCTATTGTCATTTTGCTTCTCAACCCGTGGATTTTCCAGCTCTGCCATAGGAACCTCATGGTGAATTTATTGCCTCAGCAATTGCTGTGATTTAATGTCTCTTCATTTTCAGCACTTATGTATGCAACTGTGTGAATTTCCTAGCACTTTATGAAGGGCTTGTGGTTACTTCCCTCCCCTGCCCTTTACTTTTGTGCAAATGTTAGTCATTTACCTCTTGTTAATGAGTTATGGGATGCTTAATATGAGCTTGCAGCAGTTGTTTTGTGCATTTTATCTTTGAATGGGTGGAGGATACAACTATTTTGGTGCATGGTTTTTTTTTTTAATTTTGTTGTTTTTAGCTTTCTTTTCTCCTCTTTCACCCCCAACATGTTTAGATTAATGCTAGAGCAGGAGGGGCCAGCCTCTTGTGTTGGATTTGTTTAAATGTCACATCCCATGCATTGAGACTTCCCAACTATTGTGCTCACATAGCGGGTGCTGTGTATGGTACATTTCTGAGCATCAATAGTAGTAAAGGATACTTAATATGAGCTTGCAGCAGTTGTTTTGTGCATTTTATCTTTGAATGGGTGGAGGATACAACTATTTTGGTGCATCGTTTTTTTTTAATTTTGTTGTTTTTAGCTTTCTTTTCTCCTCTTTCACCCCCAACATGTTTAGATTAATGCTAGAGTAGGAGGAGCCAGCGTCTTGTGTTGGGATGCTTAATATGAGCTTGCAGCAGTCGTTTTGTGCATTTTATCTTTGAATGGGTGGAGGATACAACTATTTTGGTGCATCGTTTTTTTTAAATTTTGTTGTTTTTAGCTTTCTTTTCTCCTCTTTCACCCCCAACATGTTTAGATTAATGCTAAAGTAGGAGGAGCCAGCCTCTTGTGTTGGATTTGTTTAAATGTCACATCCCATGCATTGAGACTTCCCAACTGTTGTGCTCACATAGCGGGTGTTGTGTATGGTACATTTCCGAGCATCAATAGTAGTAAAGGATATTTGGGCAACAATAAAATCTCATGCTCTACTTCCATTTTTGGAGGAAAACTTTTAGAAGTTTGGAGGAAAAGAAAGCAACAATTCATCCAAACCTTTCAATTCCTTGTTAGCTCAATCAATTTTAGAAACTTCTACCCCATCCTCTTGCTTATCCTTCAAACGAAGGAAACAAAATTGCTTATTTTCTTGAATGAGCCTCTTTGCTTGGTTGACACTAACCAGGGTAAGCTTGGGTTTGCCTTGATATGCCCTTTATGATATAGTTGATCCCATCCTTGGCCCATTTGTATCTGTTAGCCCTCCTCATAAAGATAGCATCCCTGAGATACAAGTAAGGACTTCCAAATGCCTCATCAAATGCATCAAGAGGAATCACATGCTTTTATCTCATCAACATACCGGTGGTTAATACCACTTTTGAATTTATATTTGCCCATCAACATAGCTTGTCTACCAAATTCCGTGGGGCATTTCTACACACTTTGACCATTTGCTTGTCTAAAATACTGCCACTTAATTTTATGATCAGTTCTTTGCCTAGCAGGATGAAAATTATTACATAATAACTCTTTGAATTCATCCCACCTAGTTACATCTACCTTCTTCTTTTCAAAAGAGACTAGATAACTTTGCCACAAAATTAAAGCACACCCTTCCATTTTGAGATGTGCAAAAGAAATATTATTGTGCCTTGTTAACTGTATGCACTATAAAATATACCTTCATTTGTTTCAGCCATTTGTCTAGAAATTCGACATCCACTTGTCCTTCAAAAGATCTAATTTCAACTTTGGTTTCAAATTTGACAGGTGTATGATCGGATGATTTTACCTTAGCTTTACCTTTATCTTTTGGAAGCTGCTCATGCTCATCCATGAACTCTTCCTTCTCTCCATTGGGCTCTTCTTCTCCTATGCCAAACTTCTTGGCTAGAGCATGAACCACCATGTCAATGGATTCTTGGTTCCTACCATTGAGCTCTTGTTGTTTGGTGAGTATCTTGGATCTTTATCACGCTTTCCATGCATGATTCTAAGGCAACAACTCTGTTGGAAATATTATCTTCACCTTCTTTTGCCATTTCTTTCACCTTTTGATTCCACATTGTAGAAATCGCAAGATTGCAAGATAGCAACTCTTTTTCTTTTGATATTGTCATTGTTATACAAATCAACCACAAAATTTCTACTATATCCAAATATTAACCAGCTTTGATATTAAATGATCCAAAGCTCAATTGCTTAATTCAATTTGCATAATCATAATATGTTGTCTTACTTAGATTATACTCCAAAGTGACAATGTTGAATGCTTTATAGACTTAGAATAATGGAGTGTGTTGTTGGAAACATATAAAGAACTTGTGTATTGTAAATACAAATGTAAATATTGGAAATACAAATGTAAACAATCATGAACAACAAGAACAATAAGCATAACACATGAACCCAAGACTTTTGACCTGGAAAACCTCAAGGTGGGGAAACACCAATTTGAAGTGGGAATTTTACACTTTCCTGATTCTTCTTAAGGCCAAAGACAGCTATACAAAGAGATTTAGAACAATTGCTTTCTTCCTTCTTCTTTAACCATCTAAGCACTAACTTGTCAGTGACACACTCTTGCCTTGATATGGATCCGTGCCTCTTACTTATCATGCCTCATGAGTGTCCTTTCGTGCACTAAAGGGCTTCCAGTTGTTTGGAAACTGAAGAGACAACATTCCTTTGTTGTTGCTTCACAACCAATTCGGGCGAAACCCCTTGTTAATGCAAACCAACGATTTTGAAACTGCCGCTCTGCAGATATTTATGGTTACACAATTGCTATGATGGTTGTGCAACCACTGCTTTGCTTAAAGCAAAAGGTTCGCCATCATACAAGAAATACCCCTTTTGCAGCCTTGCGGTTGAATGAAAATTGGGTTTTCTCTGGTTGGATGATGAAGTGGATTGGTTTTCTTGATCACAATGGATCATTTGTTGCCATTTTTATCATGGGTACTCATCCTTCCTCTCTTTTATTTAGTTAATAACATTACACAACTCCATACATGTTTATATCCCCTTCCTAAAGTGGTTGCACAACCACCACTTTACTTGAAGTGGCGGTTTCACCATCATTCAATAAATACTCCATTTGGAGACCTGCCGTGAACTGAAACCGGTCTGGTTGGATGATGAAATGGATTGGTTTTCTTGATCACCATGGATCATTTGTTGCCATTTTTATCATGGGTACTCATCCTTCCTCTCGTTTATTTAGTTAATAACTTTACTCAACTCCATGTATGTTTACACCCCCTTCCAGGTAGTTCTGCCACATAAATCGCTATCAAATAAAATGGATGCCTTTATCAAACCCAAAATTATTAGCATATAGGCTATGGGAAGCTTAAAAAATATAAGTATCCTTCATGCATAAATACGAATTCTATCTTTCAACCATTCTTAACTTGTTTATGTCATTGGTGTAACCATGCAATATGTCATCTATCTATAATTAAATGAGCATTGTAAACCATGGCTCAATGCATATTTTCAGAACAAATTCTCATAATAAGAAAACTCCACTCCCAATGGTAACCAAACTATCATGGATGCTTCTATGAGAATAGCTCCAATTCTATACAATATTAATTCTGGAAATCTTCTTTCATTTGATGAGAAACTCACGTAGCACATTGTTGCTAAGTTCTCATCCTTTGTTCTTCAATGCATGTGGAAGAGTTGAACTTTATTTGATGGTCACAACTCAATGGCCGAAATGGAAAATTCGCCATCTTGCATATATAATCTGTGATACATGAAATAAACTATACATTTTGCAACGAATAGTGTCCTATGTTTCTTATTACATGGAAAAGTTAGTAATATGTAGGATGCAAGTGTCTCTATTGAATATTGTTGATGCGATTGAAATCATAAATTGACCAAATTGCCAAGCATGAAGCTTTTGGTGAGATTCTATGTTTGCAACCCTTTTATTCTGTGTAGACATTGAGTTAATTATTATTGTCTTTTTGTAGAAAATGCATCATTTATTTCATTAAAAATATTAATTAATATGTTAGTTATTTATTAACTACTGGTTAGTTATAAACTACCCCAACTATATGTCACTACAATCCACACAATAAAAGGAGGATGCACATGCATTTCTAAGTGTGCCTTCCAGTTTGTCTTCATTCTTTCAATATTTATATTTGCTAACATTGGTATCAAAGCCACTATTCAAGGAAGCTCAAGGAGAAGGGTACGAACAATAAATTGTAGAGTTTGAGGAAGCCCTGGTAAGAAGGGTGAGAATTGCACAACAAATTGAATGGATCAAATTTGAGGCATTTGTAGTGGCAGCGATAGAAAAACACCAGGAGGAAATTCTAACATAAATTTACACGAAAAAGATCAAAACAAATCAATCAGAAAGAACAAATCAACTAGAAAAGAATTGCGTAGAAAAACACCATTGACGATTTGCAAACAGGAAGACCCATCAAAGGAAAACGATGCATAAGGATTCACGACAACCTAGACATAGAAGGAATACATCGTGTGAAACCTAGACACAAAAAAGATATGCCTTTGACAAGTCGTGAATGTAGAAAAACATGTTTTTATGCGCTTAGATTGATAGGGCATGGCGAAACAAAGCCCGTGCACTCATGTGGAGGATGAAAACATGATTTGGACACTATTTTCTAGATCGGGAAGGAAACACAAATGGGAAGGAAATGTGATTTGTAGTTCTGAGCATACAGTCCATTGCACTATAAGATTTTCTATGTTTGCAGTTCTAAGCATACATTCCATTATGTTGTAGTTCTGAGCATACATTCCATTGTGTTGTATGATTTTCTAAGTTTATAGTTTTGCGCCCACAGTCCATTGTATTGTACGATTTTGTGAGCATACAATCCACTTTTGTGCTGTAAGTAATTTTGACATTCAACTTATAAGCAAATTCTGAGTATAAACTATACATGTCTTCATTTCATTGACTTCTACGTTGGAGGACAAATTTTGTGTGTAAAATGGACAATATTCAGAATTTAATTTTGATTTAAGTGTAGAAATTGACTGGCTAGAATTACAATACCTGGAGCCATAATATTGTAACAATTGCTGAATATCGTGATTGTGATAAAATCATTCTTGGTACTGAAGTGAGCACTGCTACAAATTTTGATGATTATGACAAGTGAAATAAGGAGGCCTTGCTGTTGTTAAAGTTCTTTGTGTCAGATGATATGATTCTTAAGGTCCGGAATGCCATTGAGGCAAGTGTGCTTTGGACCAGTTTAAAAAATAAAAGTCAATCTTCGGAGAAAAGTCGTCCTGTATCTGAAGAATCTGCTATTTTCTACAAAGATGAATGAGGGTGGGTCCCTGTTAGAACATCTTCTTTTGATGAAAGATCTCCGAGACCAACTCGTGCCATAAACAAAAAGGTGGATGATGCCGACTTGGTTACTTTTGTTCTAAACTACTTGACACCTTTATATGAATCTTTTGTGGAGGCTTTATTCTTGATGGCAGAAAGCTAGATGTTAACCTTTAATCATGGCAAGTTTCTATTTGCAGCAAAAAGAACACGAGTAGACACAAACTAGTCAGTCTAGTTTTGGACAAAAAGAGAGTGCACTTGCTGCTCAGTCAAAGGGGGAGTGGAAATGTAATCCTGAAGGATCTACTTCCAAATATCAAGTGAAATGCTATTAGTCTTCAGGTTGGGCATATCAAAAAGGATAGCCGAAAGCAACAATATGCTCTTTCACATAACAAAAAGTTGAAGGTACAAGCAAATGTGACAACAGTTGAAGTTGAATAGGATTCTAAAGAAGAGTATGCTCTCATGGCATTGTGCTTAGATGAAAGTACTAATAGTTGGTTCTTTAATTATGATGCATCCAAACATTTTGCGTGTTGCAAGGACCGGTATTTCAAATTTAATGCAAAAACAAGTTTTTTTGATTCAATTTCATTAAGTGATGGAAGATCACATGCTATAGAAGGGATAGGAGATATATGCATTATATTGAATAATGCTGCGAAATTCATCCTAAAAAATGTTAGGTATATTCTTAGAAATAATACAAATCTCCTATCTATCAGTCCGTTAACTGAAAATCTCAACATTTTAGTGAATTTCTCTAGGAAGAAGTGTATTGTCTAGTGTAAAACATGACAAAATAGTAGATCTAGGCGTTGGACAAAGTGGCTTGTATAGACTTGATGATCCCACCATAATCAATTTGCATGCATTAGTTGTGGGGGATAATACTAGCATTTTGTGGCATGAGAGATTTGGACATCTCAAACTTTAGTACTTAGCTAAACTTGGAAGAACCAACATAGTTCTTGGTTTGCCTACTATCCAAGAAAAACATGATATGTGTGCAGGGTGTTTGGTTGGCAAGCAAAATCAGAAACCATTTCTGATTGAAGGTGCTTGGTAGGCAAAAGGGCTCTTAGATCTCGTTCATGCAGATCCTTGCGAGCCATCTTGGAAATCACGTATAGTCCTCAGAATGAGGTATTTTCTGTTGCTGGTGGATGATTTCTCCAAAAAGATGTGGTTCTACTTCTAAAAAAGAAGTTTGGTTGTTTTGCAGCATTTGCAAAGTTCAAAGCATCAGTGGAAAACTAGACAAGTAGACTGGTTAAGGCATCGAGATCCTAAAACGGGGGTGAATTTACTTCCAAGTAGTTCAAGGACTTCTACAGGAAGGAATTCATCGACAGTAGATAGCCCCATACACTCCACAACAGAATGGAGTGGTTGAGAGATGTAATTGAACTATCATGGGGATGGCTCGGTGCATGATGCATAGTAGGGGCATGTCGTACAAATATTGAGAAGCAACAGTGAACACGAAAATTTATATTCTAAATAGGAGTCCTTGCAAAGCTTTGCAGGATGTCACACATGAGGAAGCTTGGTCTAGTATCAAACCTAGGTAACACTTTTTCGTGTTTTGGTTCTATTGCATACACTTTAGTTCCTAATAGAAAAACAAGTAAACTAGATGCCAAGAGTACTAGATTTTTTTTTGCTGGCTATCGTAACCAATCTAAGGTGTATAAACTTATTGATGTTTTCACTAACAAGATAATTGTTAGTTGAGATGTTGATGTGAAGGAGACAAAATCCTTCTTTGTTTGTAACCAACAAGCACTCTCTGAGCGAATTGAATCTAGTGTTGTCATTCCTTTGAAAGATGAGGAATCTAGATCATTTGGTACTCCTTCATAGACTCCAATGCAACAACCCATGGCTGATATTTCCAATACTCCACTAGTATATTAGTGTCACCAACTTGCATTGGTGAACAATCTGTTGGAATATTGTCATTGATGTCAAATGAAACTATTGCCGGAAGTGAACGGAATTGATTGCCAGAAGTGAACGGAAATGCCGACGGAAGTGAATGGAATTGTTGCCGGAAATGAATGGAATTGTTGACGGAAGTGAACGGAAATGTCGACAGAGGTGAACGGAATTGTTGTCGGAAGTGAACGGAAATGTCGACGGAAGTGAACGGAGTTGTCGACGGAAATGTCGACGGAATTGTCAACCTTGGCCGACCTATTGGGAGTAGTTGTGACCGTTCGAAAGGACCTTTTCACTTAAAGAGTCACGACCTTAAATTTGTGGCTTTCCGTGGGTTATAAATAAGTGCATATTGAATGGCAAAAGAGTAGATTCGAAAGTGGAAGATATATAAAAGAAGAGCAGAATTTTTAAAGGCAAAATTTTGTGAGAATATTAAAAAGAAAAAATCAGCAAGTATAAGGAAGAGTATTGCAGCGAAAACACTCAAGTGTAGATCGAATCTAAAGGAGATAAAACAAGTGTTCTATCATCCGTTATTTTGACAACAAATTTGAGATAGAAGAGTGATTTTTTCTGAGAATGTTGGTGCCTTCGTTTTGAAGAGATTGGTGTCTCTTGCTGAGTTGGTGCTCGGTGAAAGGGGTTGGTGCTCCTGTAGGTTGGTGCTTACAAAATTGTTTTTGGGGTTGGTGCTCCAGTAGGTTGGTGCCTACGAATATTTATATTAAGAAAATTTCTTCATGGTTTTCTCCCGCAAGGGTTTCCACGCAAATCTGTGTCTATTTGCATTGCGTGGTTTTGCATTGTATTCTTTGATTGCTTTGAATATATTAATTGCGGAGTAATTTGAGGTTTTGGATTTAAGATTAATAGTCGAAAGCAAAAAAATATCTTATACTGATTCACCCCCCCTCTCAGTATAAGCGTGTGCTTAACACAATCCAGTTGATATTCAACCAATAAAGGATTTGTTAGTACATCGGAGGCCTAAGCGGTTTTACTCCACTCCATAGGATGTGCATGTAATGTCCCTCTTTTTGAGCTAATCCCTGGATGAGACCCTTAGTTTGAGCATTCCCTAAGGCTAAGGATTTAAAGACATACAGGGGAACATTAGTAAGCTTAATGGTTATTTTGATGAAGTACTTTATTATCCAAATTTGGGGCCTTTTTAAGGGCCATTCTAAAGGTACTTTTTATAAGGAAGCTTGTGTATATCTTTTTATTAAAAAGAAAAGTAACCCTTCCTCCCTAATTTTGGTGCCACACTTGGGGGAAGTTTATAAAAAGAAAGAGAGGCTCATTCGAAGAGGACATGCTGAATATTGATTCGGTAAATTGGATCAAGTATGTCAAGCTTGGTTTCCACCTCTTGAGGACGAAAACCTTCAAGAAGTGCCATAGGTTTGAGGATGAAAACCTCCATCCCTTTTTCTTATGCAACTCTACTCAAGGGTTGTGATTGAGCATCAAAGTGCATGTTTTCATACAAGTGGATCATTAAAAGGTGATTTTAGACACCACTCATTACGGAAATATTGCATACTTCTATCAAAAATAGGTTTAGTGAATTTTACAAGTGTTGAAGAGGAGCGAATCATCTGGGAGATTGTCCGTGTGGCAGAATACCATCTCAAAGGGTGGTGACTTGCCTTGGAGGCTAGGCGAACCACTTGGAGGGGTCCTTGAAGGTCACAGGGAGTTGTTCGTGTCTTCATGCTAATTTTCCAGCTAGGGCGATTGGTGGGAGAAGTGGATTTTGAAGATTTGAAGAGGGTTTGAAGTGCCAAAGGTGTATAAAATATTACCAATATTTTATACCCTTATTTTTGCATTGGGCGACTTACTTGGGAGACATTGGAAGGCCAATTGGAAGGGTTTTTGGTGAGTTTAATATTCTGAAATTTATCTCCTAATTTTCTGAATAAGGGCGACCCAATTGGCAAGAAGAAATAAGCTCATCAGAGGGTTTTTGGACTCCTTTCGGCAAAGTGCTTTTGGTTCTCTATTTTCTACATTTTTGTGATAAATTATCATAAGGTTTGGAAGTGAAAAGACTAGGGTTTCGTAATAAAAATTCTGCTAATATTTGGAAGTGGGGCGATTCACTTGGAGAGCCTTTTCTAAATTTTCTAGGGTGCCATTAGGCCCTAAAAGGTACACAAATAATATTAAAATTATTTGGGTATTTTTAGTGCAATTTTTCTATGCTCCATTGACATACTCGAGGATGAATTTCAAAGAGGAAATTGATTTATTTAATTCCGTAATTTTCTACACTTGGACGAATCGATTGTGAAGGCTTTGCAGAGGTTTTGGAGGGGCTAAAATTAGAAATATTTCTATATTTTTCCATATTTTTGGTGGATTTTTGCAAGGGTTTGAGGGCTGATTGTGCAAAGAAAATACAACTCTAATTAAAGAAGGAAAAATCAGATTTTGTTGGCAAGATACTCAACAAGGTACATGCATCCTTTTCCACATATACAAGGTATTTTATCACAGCAGTAATTTGAGGGTTTATGCATGATTTATAAGAAGGTTTAAAGTGCAAATTTCAGTGGTTATATCCGTCACTCGCCTTGGAATTATCCGTGCAACTATTGGCACCTACGGTTTGTTGTGCATATTGTGTTGTGAGCATATTTATGTCAGCTAGGGTTTGCTGATTTTAATTTCTAGATTTCAATGTTTGTGAGTTAATTAAGGGTTTTGTTGGGAAACCCTCTTTTATCTTCATTCTCTCAAGTTGGGGACATTACAGTGTGGAAGGATGAAATACATCAATCAGATGCATGGCCCTAGAGGACCGGAAAGAAAGTTGTTGATTTAGTTGAGGAGCATGTTCATTTTTCTCTTACTTTTGATTTTTTCATAGTACCTGAACCACAGAGATATTCTAAAGCAACAGACAAGCCTAAATGGGAAGCTACTATGCAAACAAAATATGATGCTTTGATGAAGAACAATACCTGGAAATTGGTGGAATTACCCCCAAGGAAACAACCCATTGGATGCAAATGGGTGTACAAAGTAATATGTGAAGTTGATGGTACTTTGGATAAGTACAAGACTTGTCTTGTTATGAAAGGATTTTCACAGCAGCAGGGAATAGACCATGAGGACACTTTTGCTTCCATCGCAAAGATGGTCACATTTTGGTTGCTTCTCTCCATAGTAGTTCAATTTGGATGGAAATTGTTTCAAATGGATGTCAAGAGCACTTTCTTGACTGAAGATTTGGACGAGGAGTTATGTATGGTGCAATTTGAAGGTTTTTGAGTACCTGGTAGTGATCATCTAATTTGCAATTTGATTAAGTCTCAATATGGGCTTAAGCAGGCTCCACGAGCTTGGTATATTATGATTGATCAACATCTACAAGATTATGGATGGAGTTTTTTTGATCCAAATCTTTATGTCAAAAGCGATGGTGATGACATTGTGATACTTATTGTCTATGTTAACGATCTTGCCATCACAGATGGCGGGGCTGCTGCAATTCAACAACTAAAATTAGATTTGTATGTTGCTTTTGACATGACCGATCTAGGCTTTCTACACTATTGCTTAGGTGTAGAATTATGGCAACATGACTATTTATTTTCATAGCTCAGGTCAAGTATGCCACAAGTCCCTTGAAGAAGTTTGAAATGAGAGACTGCAATTCCTCTTCTACACCTATGGAGGTCAGGGTGAAGTTGTCAGTGCATGATGACTCACCATCAGACAATGAATCACTCTACAGATAGTTGGTGGCACTTTGATATATCTTACGTACGCCCACATGACCAGATCTATGTTTTGGGGTTAGCTATTTTTCTTGGATTTTGTCTCAAATGAAGCTCATTCATTGGACATCAGTAAAATGTGTTTTGAGATGTCAAAATAACTCTTGACTTTGGCATCCTATATCAAAGGGTATAAAATTTAAGATTGATAGGTTATACAAACTCTACTTGGGAGGATTAGTGGATACTCAGAGGTCTACCATCGGTACATCTTTTCCTTTGGTTTAGGATTTATTTCGTGCAGAGCAAGCTTCAACATACAATGGCTATATCTTCCACCAAAGCAGAATACAAGGCAGTTGTGAAGCAGTTTGCCTACGTTGTATTTTGATTGATTATCAACTCCTTCAGCGTACACCTAATCCACTTTCCATTTTCTGTGATAATCATGGTGTACTGAAGTTGGAAAAAAATCTGGTATTTCATCCATGCACCAAACATATCAAGATCCATCATAACTATATTCAACACTTGGTTGATTTTGGTGATATTTCTCCACTTTCGTGCCTCTACAAGGTAGCCTGCAGATCTAATGACTAACCTCTTGGTACTATTTTGGTTACAAAATTTCAGGACAAACTTGGAGTTGTCTCCAGTTTAGTCATTAAGAAGGGGTATTAAATATATTAATTAAGATATTAGTTGTTCATTGACTAATGGTTAGTTACAATCTAGCCCAACTATATGTAACTACAACTTGATTAATAAAAGAAGGATGCACACGCATTTCCAACTGTGCCTTCCAGTTTCTCTTCATTCTTTCAGTGTGTATATTTGCTAACAAAAAGAGTTTGAAGCTTCACATGATTTGAATGGTAGGGGTATGAGGAAAATCCTTTCTTGTAAAGGCAAGAAAATAAAACACTTGGGCAATGAACCATTATCTTTATAGAAACATGTTAGTCTATCCTTAACTTTCAAAAGCCAACCATTCTCTTACCTTTGTTTACCACTGATTATTGAAAAGCTTGGTCTTATTTGCAAGATTCAACTAGGTGATATATAATAGGAGCTTATGTCCATATAATGCATTGAGTTGTAACATCCTTGTGGCTGAACTTGGCGAAGTTGATATAAACTGTTTTCTTTTCATGAAACGACATTAATTTCTTTATTGTCCTTTCATTTGGTATCCAAGCCTTATAGCTCATACTTCAATGCTATTCAACAATTTTGGCTTTGTTTTTGTTGACGCAGTGGATTGCACCCTTGAAAGAAGGCTGGGCTTCTCTCTTCCACGCGGCACAATGGAGACTCCCTTCTTGCTGTGGGTCTAGTAAAACTGAGGGTAGAATCTCTAGATAAGGGCTAGCTCCCTTTGATGCATCTCTGAAGTCTTTTACTACTACGACTAATATTGGGGGGGTGAAAAGGGAGAAGGAATAACCAGAACAAAAACTATCTAAACGGTGATGCACCAAACAAGTTTGATCTACTCAGTTATTCACACTTCAAACTAGAAGGGGGTGAGCCTACACTTTATCTGGCAAAAAGACCAGAGTGTAGGGGTATTTTAACAGGGGGGCTTAATGGAGATATAAGGAAAACTTACCACAGGTGCTGTAAAAAACACACTGTCTGATAACTACTCTTCTGTCTCTGCGCTCCAGATGAAGCCCTCCCAGTTAACCTGCAGAAATGGCTTTGGCTGCACTAGGTACGTTGATGTCAATCTTGTGAAAGCATCAAGCTAAACTGACTGAACACAGAATTGACACACAGACACACTCAAAAGCATAACCAATCAGATAGAGGTAAAACGCATTCTTATTTATCAAAGGTGAAATTTGGCAGGGCTTCACGTTACAAAATGAGAGATGTCTTCCTCAACTGAGAGGTTACAATATATAGCATAAAGGGAAAAGACTTTGGCGCCTTCCAGAATAAGTGGCCCATGCTGCGTTGAACATATTGGGAAGAGGAAACCGTTGAAGGGACCATGCCGTGGATGTCGCAAGTCTTGACTTTGGTGCATAACCCGTATTAAATGTTACTGCAAAAGCATGGGTTGCTTGATCGTTTGAAATGACAAGGCTGCCCCTCTTTATGAAACTTACGCGACTGTCTGCTAATCCATGCTCAAATGAAGAAAAACAGGCCGCGCCATTGAATGCTTGCGCTCTTTGATGACCACTTGGTGGAGACTATTTCATCTGCGACAATAACTTCTGCCGACACCTTCTTTTGCCACCTGGGCTGATCTGATTTGTGTCTGTGCTTGGCTGGGTGCGTCCTTTGGAACATTCCAAACGTTGTCGTATGTGTGCGTAGCCGTGTTCTGGATTCTCCGTTTTGTTCCCCTTTTCCTTGCTATTTTTCATCTCTTTCTGGCAACTCGGGCTCCTTTCTCGGCGGGTCACCGAGTTTACTTGCAGCCTTGTGCCCTTTGAATTCCTTCGGGTTTGTGATATTGAGTCCTTTCGGCACTTGCTCTAAGGAATTGTCTCTTTGGTCTCTTTTCAACGGCCGACGCATCCCATCCAATTTGACGTCTGCGGGCCTGTCACTTTTCAAAAACCAACGGCTATTTTGCTACCTTGAATTTGACGTTTGCGAGCCCGTCACCGGACATTTGAACTCCAATGGCTAGTTCACTATGTTAAGGTTGACGTGCTTGGGCCTGTCATCCCTTTGGTCATTCCTTTGGCTATTTGCAACTAAACCTTCGACCTTTTGCAATTGAACCTTCCCGCAGGGAAGGTGCCCCTTCAAAAAATGGAAAAGGTTCCGTTTTGGGTCGCTGGGAGTCCCCCGCAAGGGCACTTGCCCTTCGGGCTCCCTTGTCTTCTCAATTCCTTCAGACATTTTGCCCGAAGGAAGTCTTTCTTTCAAAGTTGACGCCCTTTCTTTCGATCTTTTCCTTTGAAATTCCTTCGGACAAAAGTCCGAAGGAATTCCTTCGAGCTTTTGTCCGAACGAATTCTGCCTTGTTTCTTCCTTGTATTTTCCTTCGGACATTTTCTCCGAAGGACCTTTGCCTTTTGCCGTGGATTTCCTTCGAACAAAAGTCCGAAGGAATCCCTTGCCTTGCTCACTTTCCCGAAGGAAAACTTTCCTTTCAACCTTCTCTTTAATCCCTCTGCAAGTGTTCCCTGCCCTCCGCAAGGGAACTTTGGGCCCCAAGTTGCCCTTCGGAGCCTGCTGAAAGGTCCAATTGGTCACTTGCCTGCCCTCTGCAAGGGCACTTTGTAAAAAGAGTTGCATTCTTTGAACTGGCCCATCCCTTTGCCAAAAGGCTTGTCCAAGGCAACTGCCCAAAGAGAAATAAGCCTCATATCAAGCTGAGAACCTACAGGTCTTAGATCTTTCAACTTTTCGTAAGAACATGGCTATTGTAAAGGGAAATGGAGCATTTGTAGTAAGGCAGATGCATCCAAAATTGACGCACGGGACAACAAGGAAAGAAAAGAGAGCGATTTTTGGCCTACAGGACCAAAATGGTCAACAAATTTGGCGATTCCTAGAGGGAGCATGCCTTCTATGCTTAGAAAGACTAGTAGCCTACAAGTCCATTGGGCATGGTGTCAAAACACAGCCTGAAAGGTTGACAATAACCTTGAGGGATCCAAGAATCAATCATGAAGCTTTTACCCCAATTGGTAAACAAAATACACACAAGGCTAAAAAACTAGAACGTGCGCAAGAGCACTTAGGAAAAACAGGAAAAAACAAGGAAAATTTATACATGATAAGAGAAGGCTCAGTGACAATGCTTAAGATATATCCCATTAACTAGGATATGCAGTTCTTCACCACCCAACTTGGAGAGTTGGAATGCGTTGTGTTGCTTGCACTGAGTGATGACATACAGACCACTCCATAGGGCGTCGAACTTTGTGTGTTTTTCAGGCTTAGCTCGGTCCTCATCCCATTTTAAGACGATGTCGCCTTCAGAGAAGCTTTTTGACGAGGATTTCTTGTCAAAGTGCTTCTTCGTTTGCTGCTGACGGTTGGTCATAGAAACCATGGCTTGGTCCCTTATCTCCTGAAGTTCCATCAATTCACACAGTCTGACCTCCGTGCCGCTGCCTTCTTCCAATTGCAACTGGTGAGCAAGATCCAAAGCTGGCAATTCAAATGAATTAGGAAGTCTAGCTTCCCTTCCATACACAAGCGTGTATGGTGAATTGCCAATTGCCCTCTTTGGAGTAACCTTGTCTGTCCATAGGGCTGTTTTCAACTTGGCATGCCAAGTCCTCTGATTCTTCTCCCTTGTCTTTCTGATAATTCTGATCAGATTCTTGTTGGTGGACTCAGCTAGCCCATTCCCTTGTGGGTAGTAGTTGGAAGAAGTGCTAAGGTAGATGCCGTATTCCAACGCCCAATCGCTTGTTTTGGTTCCCAAGAAAGCCAATGCATTGTCTGAGATGATAGAAGCTGGGACTCCAAACCTTGTCACCAGGCCTTCGTAAAAGTCCAAGACTGCACTTTCGTTGGCCTCCTTCAAAGCAACGTCTACCCATCTCGTGAAGTAGTCTATAGCAGTCAAGACCCATTTGCGGCCAACACTGGAAGAAGGGTTGATCATCCCTATGAAGTCTAGGCCCCATTGCATGAATGTCTGTTCTACTTGAATAGGTTGTAGACGCATTGCAGCCAGCCGTTGTTTCCCATCAAAGAGAGCACACTTCTGGCATTTTCGTACCCAAGCATGGGTGTCTTTGAATAAAGTGGACCAAAAGTAACCAACTCTCATAATCCTTGCAGCTGTAGGTTTAGGAGCAAAGTGACCACCAGCTGGCCCATCATGGAACTCAGACAACACCTTGTCGACTTGTATGGGTCTATGCACCTCAAGAGTACTCTTGAAAAATTCTTTCTGAACAACACCCTGTCAATCAGGCCATAAGGGAGAGATTGGAGTCTGAAATATCTCCTCTTGGTCCTATCAAGGCCCTGTGGGCACTCACCGAGAAGGAAACATTTCATGTCTGATGCCCAATCTTTCATGATTGCTGGTTCTACTGTAACTTCATCATGGATTAGCAAAATGTCCTCTTTCTGCTATTTAAGGTCTGCAGCAAGGTGTTCACATAGGCCTTTTCCTCTTACCAGCTTGGTGGTTTTGATTCCACGTCATATTCCATTACTTTGGTGATCCATCCTGCTCTCTTTTCATTTAGATCACGACTGATCAAGAAATATTTGATGCTGGGGTGTGGAACCATGAGATGAACCCTGCTGTTGAACATCATATGTTTGGATTTCTTCAGGCTTCGTATGACCGCAAGGACTTGCTTCTCCACATATGTATACCTGATCTCAAAACCTTCTAGACCTTGGCTAAAAAGTGCAAGCGGCTGTTCAAGGTTCTCGTCATTTGCTTAGGTAAGCATGGCAGAGATTACCTCTTCATTTATGAAGGTGTAAAGGTTGAAATCTATGGTGAAGTTAGGACTGATCAAGGTAGGAGCCTGGGCGATAGCCTGCTTGATCCCTTCAAAACTATTCTTCTTTTGTGCTGTCCACGCGAATTTCTCATCTTTCTTCAACATGGAGGTCAGGGGCTTGACTATCTCAGCAAAATTTGGGATAAATCTCTTGATGAAATTTATTCTGCCAAAGAAGCTTTGCAGACCTTTCTTATGCTTAGGCAAGGACATCACTAGGATGACGCGAACTCTTTCTGGATCAATGGTCAAGCCTCCTTTCGAAACAACATGGCCAAGGAGTTTACCTTCATGGACAACGAACACACATTTCTTTGGGTTGAGAGAGATACCAAACTCTCTACACCTCTTAAAGACTTGTCTAAGGTGTTTCAGATGTTGGCCTGCTTTCTTGAAAAATACTGTCATATCATCAAGATAGACCAGTACAACATTATTTATCAGGGCTTGGAAAGCCATGTCCATGGCTCGTTGAAAAGTGGCTCCAACATTAGACAGTCCGAATGGCATTTTCCGGTAAGCAAAAGTTCCCCGTTTGGTAGTGAAGGTTGTCTTGTATTGATCATAGTCTTGCATTAAAATTTGATTGTATCCTGAATACCCATCTAGGAGGGAGAAACGTTCGTTGTCTGTCACCATTTGGAGAATCCGCTCCATACTTGGGAGAGGATAGTGATCTTTCAACGAGACTCTATTGAAGTCTCTAAAATCCACACACAATCTGATCTCCCCATTCCTTTTCCTAACAGGGACTAGATTGGTCAGCGAAGAAGAGTGTTTGATCGGAAATATGATCCTGGACTCAATCAGCTTGGTGAGTTCCTTTCGCATGAGAGGCTCAATCTTCGGGTTGACAGGCCTTTGTTTTTGTTTGATGGGCTTGTCGCCTTCCTCCAACTCAATGGTATGTTGGGCCAAACTTGGGTCAAAACCCTTCAAGTCGCTATACTCCCAAGCGAAGACATCGGCAAATTCTTGGCACACCAAGATGAAAGCCTATCTGTCATGATCTGTGCATACCTTCCCAAGTGCAAGCATCCCGTTCTTGAATATTTCAACCTTTTCATAGTTTTTTTTCTTCGTTGTGATGCTTGCTTTGTCATTTTTCAGTTGGTCATCCTCGTTGAAAATGCTCTCGAGAGTGACTAAGCCTTTGGAAAGTTTGTTGTTCTTTAGCTGAACAATCTGGCCGCCATACTGCTGTTGTAGCTTGGCTTGATTTTTAGAGGCAAACTCAACGTCCTTTTGCAAGAATAGCACTATCTACTGATCGCTGTCAAACACCTGCCAGTTGGTGATGTTATCAGGCACGGAGGGTCTGATTACCACTTTTAAATGGCGCGGACTGCTGTCTCAGCTTACTTCTTTGGGGATGTCAAACTGAGCACCAATTGCTGCGAGTCTGTCCGCTTGCTTATTCTGCTCTCTTGGAATGGAAGTAACATTGAAAGCAAGGAAATTCTCCACTAAGTCCCACACCCTGTGCTTGTAAGACTTAAGCAAGGAATTCTTTGTCAGATTTCAACCTTTCACCTGATTTACGATCAACTCGCTATCTCCAAAATCCTGCAGCTCTTTAATTCCTCTTTTCCTTGCCCACTCCAAACCATGGATGAGAGATTCATACTCTGCAACATTGCAAGTGCAAGAAAATTGGAACCTGAAAGTCGAGAATTATTTCTCTTGTGAGGGCAAAATTAACACTACTCCCCCACCAGCTCCCAATTTGCTTCTTGAGTCATCAAAAAAGAGTTGCCATAAACCTGAGCTCTCTTGGTTTGCTTTCATCAAGTTTGGCACAAGGATACCTTCTTCGTGCATGCAATAAATTCCAAGCCCTGATTCTTCTATAAACTTGTATGGGTTGTGTTCGAAGTTGTCACTTCCCCATTCGTCTAAGAGCAGGTCAGCAACTCCTTCAAGGGCAGAGGGCGGAGATTGATCCACTTGGAATTTTTTTCATCAATAATGGCATAGCTGACATTCGCCGTTTTGAGTGAGTACGGCTCGAGATGATCTCTATGGATTGGCTTTGACTCAATCTTGACTTTAGTCCCATTTTTGGTTCTAAAAACCATGTAAGACCAGTTTGCTGCTAGGTACCCACCTATTTTGGATGTGAAATCCCTAGACAATCAAATAGCAAAGTAGGGAGGAACATCCGCCACTACCACGTCGTGGGAAACTGAGAAAGTGGGACAGGCGTGCAGTGTTAGATTCAAGCCTCGTACTACTCCTAGTGTCTTGGCTGGTGATCCATCTAGCTGCAGGACTCCCTTGGTCATTTCTTCGTATTTGAGTCCCAGCTTATCCGCTATACATTTTGGCATTACTAAGGTGCTTACCCCACTGTCAATAATGCAATTGTGCACCAGGAAATCTCCTATGACTAAGGATAGATAGAAAGGGGGAACCTTTTCATCTTTCTTTGCTTGGCTTGCCATGGAAGGGTGCCCATTCATGATCAAAACATTATCGGCTTTTGCTGGGACAGCTTGTTCATTTAGCCCCTGCAATTTCTTTTGGATCATGTTCTTTTGTCTCGGCATTGCTAATGAATCCCACAAAGAGATATTCATGTGTAGCTTCTTCATCTGGTCTACTACATGGAGCTGAGGGCGCAATCGGCGGCCTATAATTTTGAAATTTCTGGTTCTCATGTGATGACAAAGATGCTGCAGACGTTTGGGCAACTGCCTGAGCTTCCTCCATAGCTCTCCTTTTGGACTTTGTGTTGGCTGCAACATAATCACCTTGGTTGTTCATACTGCCCACATAGTTGACTGCACAAAATTCACCTTCCATGTGATCCATGAGAGTGGAATCAGACTGAGCCTGCTTGCTATCCACGGCAGGCTGTACTGACGCCTCAAAGCTTGGGAATTGGGCAGCTGTCTGATTGTCTTGTGCATTCATTTATTGACTCGACGTCTCATGTGTGTAAGCGACTTGTTCTTGACCATATCCCAGGGGCGAGCAATTAGGTTGTTCCTGTACCAGATTATTTTGAGTGGGCACAAGAGTTTTGGACGATGAAGGAGCGCTTGGATTATACCCTTGATAAGGTCTGGCTTGTGCAAATTGACCCTGTCCTTGATTATAATTCTGAAAAGGGGGTCTACTTGTCCGAACTGCTAGTATCCTTGATTTTGTCGATAGTTTTGAGCTTGTTGCCTTTTGAGAGCCACTAATTTGTTGGTCACGCTTTGTAGCAAGCTTTTAACTTAATGAAGGTCATTTGGTGAAGTAGCAGTCAGCTTTTCTATGCCAGGCAAAAGAACTAAGGTGGGTGCAGTAGTCTGGACTGAAGGTGTCAATTCAGGGAAGAGCGGCATATGAGGTCTAGGGGCTATCTTTCCCACTTGAACCAGGGAATTTTCAACGGCTATGGCTATTTCATACGCAATTGGCAACACTTATCCTCCCATGGACTGTATCATGACAACAATGTCGCTGTTCAAAGCTTTCAAGTAATAGAGGAAAGTGTAGCTTGGGGTTGGCCTTACCAAAATGGGGATTCTGTCCCAGATCTTTTGAAACCGGGTATTGAAATCCTGCATGAATTCGTGTGGAGCTCTCTTCATGGTGGTTAGTTGCTCAACAAGCGAGAGGTGGTCACTCTTCTCCCCGAATTTGTTTGTTAAGAGAGTGCTTAATTTGTTCGATGTGCCGACTGAATTCATAGGCAAAGTTCCATACCAGTCCAGAACCTTACCCTTAAAAGACAATGCCAACAATCTGATAGCAATGTTCTCTTCAGTGACATTGTGAATATTATAGAGGTTGGCAATATTTTTGATGTGCTCAATAGCAGTAATAGGCCCCTCTCCATTAAAGGGAGGAACACTCTTAAGGGTTGTCCTTGGGATTGGGTCATAATGCAAAAGGTTTAAAGGGCTTTGACCGTGAAAGGCCACAAAAGGTAAAGCCATGGTGATAATAGGGTTCAGTCGGGGTCTTTTTGCGTAAGTATATTTTATAGCAGGTCGGAAAAAATGACTTGCTGTATAGGGATGGGTCCTTGCAAATCTCAGTCGCCTTGCTGAGTTTAATGGTAGTTCAATGAATTCAAAGGGGACACCTTTGGCAGAAGATCTTATGGTGACTTTAGGCATGGGATGTCAGACTGATCTTTGACCAGAGACTGATGTTATTGAAAATGGAGTCGCCAGATGCTGGATTAGTGGTTCATTCTTGCTGTGACAGGACCAACACCAATCTTGAACCTTTTCTGAGCATTAAAACGAGTCCCACCAGGGGTGCCAAAAAATGTTGACGTTGTGGATTGCACCCTTGAAAGAAGGCTGGGCTTCTCTCTTCCACGCGGCACAATGGAGACTCCCTTCTTGCTGTGGGTTTAGTAAAACTGAGGGTAGAATCTCTAGATAAGGGCTAGCTCCCTTTGATGCATCTCTGAAGTCTTTTACTACTACTGCTAATATTGGGGGGGGTGAAAAGGGAGAAAGAATAACCAGAACAAAAACTATCTAAACGGTGATGCACCAAACAAGTTTGATCTACTCAGTTATTCACACTTCAAACCAGAAGGGGGTGAGCCTACACTTTATCTGGCAAAAAGACCAGACTGTAGGGGTATTTTAACAGGGGGGCTTAATGGAGATATAAGGAAAACTTACCACAGGTGCTGTAAAAAACACACTGTCTGATAACTACTCTTCTGTCTCTGCGCTCCAGATGAAGCACTCCCAGTTAACCTGCAGAAATGGCTTTGGCTGCACTAGGTACGTTGATGTCAATCTTGTGAAAGCATCAAGCTAAACTGACTGAACACAGAATTGACACACAGACACACTCAAAAGCATAACCAATCAGATAGAGGTAAAACGCATTCTTATTTATCAAAGGTGAAATTTGGCAGGGCTTCACCCTACAAAATGAGAGATGTCTTCCTCAACTGAGAGGTTACAATATATAGCATAAAGGGAAAAGACTTTGGCGCCTTCCAGAATAAGTGGCCCATGCTGCATTGAACATATTGGAAAGAGGAAACCGCTGAAGGGACCATGCTGTGAATGTCACAAGTCTTGACTTTGGTGCATAACCCGTATTAAATGTTACTGCAAAAGCATGGGTTGCTTGATCGTTTGAAACGACAAGGCCGCCCCTCTTTATGAAACTTATGTGACTGTCTGCTTATCCATGCTCAAATGAAGAAAAACAGGCCGCGCCATTGAATGCTTGCGCTTTTTGATGACCACTTGGTGGAGACTGTTTCATCTGCGACAATAACTTCCCCTGTCGACACCTTCTTTTGCCACCTGGGCTGATCTGATTCGTGTCTGTGCTTGGCTGGGTGCGTCGTTTGGAACATTCCAAACGTTGTCGTATGTGTGCGTAGCCGTGTTCTAGATTCTCCGTTTTGTTCCCCTTTTCCTTGCTATTTTTCGTCTCTTTCTAGCAACTCGGGCTCCTTTCTCAGCGGGTCGCCGAGTTTACTTGCAGCCTTGTGCCCTTTGAATTCCTTCGGGTTTGCGATATTGAGTCCTTTTGGCACTTGCCCGAAGGAATTGTCTCTTTGGTCTCTTTTCAATGGCCGACGCATCCCATCCAATTTGACGTTTACGGGCCTGTCACTTTTCGAAAACCAACGGCAATTTTGCTGCCTTAAATTTGACGTTCGCACACCCGTCACCAGACGTTTGAACTCCAACGGCTAGTTCACTATGTTAAAGTTGACGTGCTTGGGCCCATCATCCCTTTGGTCATTCCTTCGGCTTTTTGCAATTGAACCTTCAGCCTTTTGCAATTGAACCTTCCCGAAGGGAAAGTGCCCCTTTGAAAAATGGAAAGGGTCCCCTTTTGGGTTGCTGGGAGTCCCTCGCAAGGGCACTTGCCCTTCGGGCTCCCTTGTCTTCTCAATTCCTTCAGATATTTTGCCCGAAAGAAGTCTTTCCTTCAACGTTGACGCCCTTTCTTTCGGTCTTTTCCTTTGAAATTCCTTCGGACAAAACTCCGAAGGAATTTCTTCGGGCTTTTGTCCGAACGAATTCTGCCTTGTTTCTTCCTTGTATTTTCTTTCGAACATTTTGTCCGAAGGACCGTTGCCTTTTGCCGTGGATTTTCTTCAGACAAAAGTCCGAAGGAATCCCTCGCCTTGTTCACATTCCCGAAGGAAAACTTTTCTTTCGGCCTTCTCTTTAATCCCTCCGCAAGTGTTCCCTGCCCTTTGCAAGGGCACTTTGGGCCCCAAGTTGCCCTTTAGAGCCTGCTGACAGGTCCAATTGGTCACTTGCCTGCCCTCCACAAGGGCACTTTGTCTTTGGAGCTTTGTAAAAAGAGTTGCATTCTTTGAACTGGCCCATCCCTTTGCCAAAAGGCTTGTCCAAGGCAATTGCCCAAAGCGAAATAAGCCCCATATCAAGCCTAAAACCTACAGGTCTTAGATCTTTCAACTTTTCATAAGAACAGGGCTATTGTAAAGGGAAATGGAGCATTTGTAGTGAGGCGGATGCATCCAAAATTGACGCACGGGACAGTAGGGAAAGAAAAGAGAGCGATTTTTGGCCTGCAGGACCAAAATGGTCAACAATTTTTATATATTATATGAACTAAAATGTTGTTAGTGGTCTTAGTTCTCGCTAGTTCTCATAAATGATAGTCTAAGCATCAGTTTCTATATTTGACATTCCTTACATGTAAGAAATGCCAGCATTATGTATCAAATATTCTTTTAGAAATAGAAACTTGATTATGCTATGGCAAGGCTTGAAATAAGCGTATTGTGATAAGCGAGTCTAATGAGATAAATTTCTAGTTTTCATACAAAATAACTAATGGTTCTAATCATAGTGTGCATGCTCGTACTTGACAAGTACTCGCTGAAGGAAGAACTTTTTCAATCAGTGATTAATCGACAGACGCTCGCGATTAATTGAAAATAATTGACAAATTAAAAAAATGCTAAAATTAAATTAAAAAACATAAATTTTATAGAAATTAAAGCTACAAAATGTATCAAATGAGTTTGTAAAATGTTGGGGAAGTGTTTTCTATTAGATTTGAATACAAATAAAGTACAAAATCATATAATCATGCGAATACAACAGTGACATCGTCAAGTTGTCAACAACAAACTGATACAGTGATACTTATACAAGAATATACAAACACAAATTACAAGAATCTATAATTTTATCTTCCTTGTTCTTTGGAAAACTAAGGGAGATTGAGAGAGTCTAGTCCTCCCACTCGGTTGCCCATCCTCGGTCTACCTAGAATGTTGCACCTACGTATGTGGCTCCACTTTTGCCTCTACCTCTATTGTATCTTCGACATCTTCAAGGATGCCATCCAATCCAGTCTCTCCTCCTTTTGCTACAACTGCACCCTCCATAGCTTGCCTCACAAAATCAACAATCTTATCCTCTGTGAATATAGGGGCCTCCTCTTGTGCAGTCCAACCATTGTAGGGATGGATCTCATCTAGATTGATAGGCTCTTGTGATATGTTATCCAACCTTTTTGTGTGAAGCCAAAGATTGTATTGCACAAAAACCAAGTCATTGAGGCATTGTTGACCAAACTTGTTGCCCTTCTTCGTGTGAATGGTGTCAAATAAACTCCAGTTGCCCTCACATCCAAAAGAGCTACAAGGTTGAGATAAAGTGCGGAGGGCTAGCCTTTGAAGATTTGGGGTTTTCTCACACAAATCTTTCTAACACGACTTTGCAAACAAGATATTCAAAAGTTTGTAAGTAATTGCTAATTGTAAATTTGTAAATGGTAAGGTACAAGTAAAGATTTCATTTTTAATTACTTGGTAACTGCTTGCCTCTCCCTCAGATAATTAATGGTGAAAAAAGAGCCTCCCCCTAGCCTGCTTGTAGTTCTACAACTCTGAAATAATGTCTCTCACCTCAACTTCAGGTATCATACTCAATGCATGTTAAGATCCTCTCAATAACCTCCCCATTAAAATTTGTGAAGCCACCAGAGTAAAAAAACTTGGGGTTAAGGCAATATCTTGCTGCATGGATGGGTTGGTGGAGTTGATTGTTCCACCTATCAATCAACTCTCAAATGGGATCAAATCTAACACGAACCCCTTTATAATAGTTTTGGATGGCCTCTTTGGCCCTATCTATGGCCTCATAAATGTAATCTAGTGGGTTTTGCTCCCCATCCACCAAGTGCAAAACCCTCACCAAAGGCTCTGACACCTACAAAGTTACAAACAAATTAAAGTTACAAACTTATAAATAAAATAAATACTTTTAAGTTTTAAAAAAATAAATAAAAGAATTGACTTGAAATTTGAAGTTACCTTGATGATTTCTATAGCACTCTTGACAAAGGCCTAATTGAAAACTGCCTTTGCAACCTTGACTCCAACTTTCTTTAAATATACTGAGTCCATCTATGCTTGACTCAAAAACATCTGTTTAAAAGGAGTCAACAAACAACAAATACTTTGCAATGTAAGAAAGTATGTGTAAATCTAGTAACACCTGCTCTAACAAGCTCATTCCCCTTAGTATGCTCTCTCATCAAGATGAGAATCCAAGGGTGATTGTATATATATTTTGTGATTTTTCTAGCTTCTTCTACAACCGGTCTCATCCAATCAAGTTTGCCTATGTTCTCCAAAATGAGGTCAAGGCAATGGGCCATGCAAAAGGTCCAAAAGAGTGTTGGATGTTTATACTTGAGAAATCTTCTAGACGCCACATATGTTGTTGCATTGTTATTGATAACTTGGACAACATTCTCAATGCCCACCTATAAAACAACTTGCTCGAGCATCAAGCTCAAAGTTTGTACATTTTTTTATCTTGTTAGATGCATCAATGGATTTCAAAAAAACTAGCTCACCATTTGAAGCTATCAAAAAATTGATGAAGGTGCGGTCTTTTGCATCTGTCCATCCATCAGAAAGAATGACGCATTCAAACTTTCGCCACAACCTCTTTTGATCTTCCATAATTAACTTTGCATCTTCAACTGTATCTTAGAGTAAGCTCCCACTTAAGTCTTTTGGAGAGAGTGCCTTGTACTCTTTCTCTGCAACTGTCAATGCTATCACCAAATATTTTCAGTATAGGCTCTTTGCCACATTGAAGGAAAAGTTGTTGAAGTACTAAAAATTTGTACATGCCTTATTTGCTTCCACATGTGCCTCTTTGTTCCATGTTTGTACCTTGCAATGAAAGTTGTGCTCCAAGTATGTTACTAGGTACAAAAAAATCGTGTATCTAGATTTTTCTCAAACTTGATGAGGTAGATGCATCTTGCTTGCATGGACTATGACTAGAGCCCACAATTTCTGTCATAGCTGTCTCTTTTTCCTTTGCCGATGTGCGAGCAATGAACGTTAAGGCTACTTGCATCCTTGCCCTCTCTAATTTATTTTCATCCAGCAATGCAAGCTCTGCAACCATCTCTCATTTTGCTTCTTCTGTTACACTAGGACAAGGCGTGACATTGTAGGAAGGAATGCATGCAAGATTGCACTTGAAGCGATTGATGCCTCCGGAAATCTTCTTTGAGTAAGACGTACAAATTGTACCGTCTGGGACGTTCCAACCTGTTTGACATTTTTCCAAGTAGTGGTGTGAGCATTAGGGGGAATTGATTCGATACCACTAACTGAATCTGACCCCAATGCAGCTCTGAATGCCATTGTATGCTAATGATAAACCTGCAAACATGTTCAAAACAACATTTAAAAAAATAACTTTATATCGTAAACTTGTAAATTTAAACATCTAACCCTAGGGCTTATGCAATTTCATACAACACGAACAAAATATTGAAAACATTTAAAAAAAATTAAAACATCTACAATAAACATAATGATAAACCATAATTTTTATGTTAATAGTAAAAAAATAATATTTTTATTTAAAAATTATGAAAAACTATGCATATAAATAACAATTACAGAATTGAAAGGAATGCATGTATATTTATCAAACATGTTTACAAATAAATTACAAATTGAAATAATTTACATGTTCAGAAAAAAATAACTAAAAATAAAACAAATGTACTACCCTGGAAACGTGTTTGCTGATTTTTTCTCCCTCCAATTTGCTCTGAATGCTGTGTGAATCCAATGAGGGGGCGTGTATGCTTTTATAAGACAAAAATAAGTGTTTTTTTAGTGTCTTTGGAGTGTCCAAGATGCATTTGTAGGGTCTGAAAGCATTCTAGATGTGTACAGGCTCTGCAACTGTACTCGAAAAGTATTGACACAGTACTCGCTGAATACTCGTGATTAATCGCGAGCACTCAATGAGTACTGATTAAAAAAAACTGCAATTTTGAGTGGCCAATACTCATTTTCCACGAAAACCCACAATTAATTGACAAATTGGAGATTAACTAGAGATTATGCCATCTATGGTTCTAATTACTTTGGTATTATTTTTGTCTCTAACTTGTTTTCTTGGTATAAAATAGGCTTTTTCAGCCCTCTGTTGATATGGGTCTTGGTGCATTTACCATCCATCTCTTTTTTTTCAGAGATGATGCTCATAAACAAAGGAGAAAATCTTGGGTGATTGGTGAAGGTACTTCTCTTCTTTCAGAAGTAACATTCAGCCAAGAGCCATATCCCTTCCTGGATAGTAGAAATCCTGGTGAAGCGACAAAAGGCACTTCTCTTCTTTCAGAAGTGCTTGTTCTTGCAAACAACATGAATCTTTTTGGTAGGATGAGTAACAGGGTGCCAAGGGCGTAGTAATCAACAATCTAAGATGTAGCACAAAGTCTCCACCTTGACTGCCCAAGAGTGAGATACGAAGGACAATGAGGGCACAAAGTCGTCCCAAGGTCCTTTACACAGAAACCAAAAATAAACACACACTAAAGACAACTATGGCAGCACAAAGTCTTCCCACAGTTGGCTTCAGGACACCTTCCTTGCTACTTTCACTAGCTTTGCTTGTTAAATTAAATAAACAAGAACACATTCAGAAGACAGACATAAGAACAATTTCTTAAAATAATACAAGCTATACAACACAAAGTCTGCGAATCACTTGCTTTCTCATTTAGATAAAATAATATGAAATACAATCTGAGTTCAAAATCTTAGTATTCACCTTTCAATTTGGGCAGAGTTTTGCTTCTGGTAACGGGAAGATCTCCCTTGTAACAAATGAGAGATTACAATATATAGCCACTAAGCAAGGCTTGGCGCTCTCTCCCATGGGACGGCCCATGCTGCAGTCAACGCCTTCAATGCGCCTTCAGTTCTGTCTGGAGGGACCATGCCTGGAACAGTGTGTTGCCTTAACTATGGCGTGTCTATTCATCTAATATGTCTTCTCCTGAGTCTGGATCATCTGGTTTGTTCCCTCTGACATCTGCGCAACTGCCCATATTGTCTTTACTCCAAGTGAGACAAATAGGCGGAGCCTTCAATGTTTGCAGGCCAAAATATCTGCTTAGTGGACTGTTCCACCTACTGAAATTACTTCTGTGCAGATATTTCGGGCTTTTCCCTCTTTCTGCTTTTGTCTTTTCTAGCTTTGTCTCTTCCTGGAATTTAAGCTCTCGGGGCTACATTCCCAGCTTTATTGGCTCTTTACGCTCCTCTCAGCAGTTCTTCCCTTTGGCGTTTTGGCCTTCGAATGCATTTGGGTCCGCGCTCAACCCTTCAAAGATCAACGGTTATTTCATTGCCGCGAATTTGACGTCTGCGGTCCCGTCACTTTCCTTGGCAATTCCTTCGGCTTTGTCATTTGATCTTTCCCGGAGGGAACCTGCCCTTCGGGGCCTTGAGAAACGGTCCGCTTCCTTCGACGAGAGCCTCCCGCAAGGGTACCTACCCTTCGGGATCCTTCGAGCGGCCTTCGGGCTTTATTTCCTTCGGCAGACTTTTGTTGGTTCCTTTCCTTCGGACGAATAGTCCGAAGGAATTCCTTCGTTGTTTCTTCCGCCGGGCTTTTGCCTTCCGTCGGGCTTTTGTCTTTACTTTGGGCTCTCTTCCCGAGTGAATTCCTTCGGACAAAATGTCCGAAGGAATTTTGCCTTGTTCATTTTCCCGGGGAAAAACCTTTTCGAAGGAATTCTTTTGGCCTCCTTCACTTAGTCATTTCCTTCGGCCTTTGAACAAATCTGAAGGAATTCTATCTTTTCTGCCTTTGCTCACTGCCCTCTGCAAGGGCACTTGTTCCTTTGGCTTTGGGGCAGCCCCTTGAACCTGTCGATTGAACCGATCGATTGAACCAACTTTGGTTCAACTGTTCAATGGTTCAATCGGTTCAATCTCTTTATTTGGCTAAGTCTTTTGATCGCTTGAACAAAATGCGTTGAACAATATGGCCATTGAACCTGTTGAACCATTGAACCCGTTGCACCAACCTTGAAATCGCCTAAGTGTTGAGAGCTTGTTTCTTTCCTGCAGAGTCCGTAGAAGCCAACCTGCAGAGTCCGTAGAAACGAGTTTGTAGATCTGGGGGAGTCCATAGATGTGAGAAACCGGCATGCAGAGTCCGTAGTTTTGAGGCTTTGAGAGTGCGTAGATTTGAGCTTGCCTGCAGAGTCCGTAGAAGCCAAGTCCGTAGTTTTCTCTAACTTTGAAAGAGTCCGTAGAAATCTAGCTTGCAGAGTCCGTAGAAACCATCTGTGAAGTTCGTAGTTCCACCTGCAGAGTCCGTAGATCCAAGCCTGCAGAGTCCGTAGATTTAAGCCTGCAGAGTTCGTAGATTTCTGGAAAAGCTTTGAGAAATGAAGGACTTGAATGCTCAGAGGAATTTTTGAAAAGGGGAGAGATGATTTTGGTCTGCTGAACCAAAATAGTTCATAGGTTGTCCCAAAAATGTCACTCATTTTTGGGGACAACATATATGATTATGTATGACTTGAGAAAGGAGTGGCATTAATTATTTGCCTTGTTACCATTTTCAATGGCCATGTTGCTTTCTTGCAACATTAAAGTCCATTGTCCTTGCAACATTATAGAGTTTTATCAAGATATGTTTGGGATATATTTAGAGGGCATACAAGATTGGAGACTCTGTATATCTCTATAGTAAAACCTAAAGACACTGAACTTGGTCAAAAATTTTGAAATATGTTGTTAACTAAAATTCTGAATGTGTACAAATGGGAAAAACAGAGTGTTATGGATTTGGTAAGGTAAGTAGATGCCTTTTTAACTCAAAATCTTATTGTGCAGCAGTCCACACAAACTTGTCCTTTGCATCCCTGTTAGTAATTTGGCTTGTCAAGGCCAAATTACTACCCCTACTATTCGAAAATTTCCCCAGAACAGTCAAAATCCCTACAGCTGATCAACTTGTGAAATTAGCACTATCAAAGCATAAATAAAGGGGGGTATGTAGGCAGTCAAGTATCCAAATACAGTCATAATGAAGACCTACAACAATGATAATCAATTTTGTTCACAAGAATGATACATTGAAATAGGAAAGGTCTTTGTCAAGTTTTTGTTGACGTTGTGGATTTGCACCCTTGACAGAAGGCTGAGCTTCTGTCTTCCATGCGACACAATGGAGACTCCCCTCTTGCTGTGGGTCTGACAAAACTGAGGGGAGAATCTCTAGATAAGGGCTAGCTCCCTTTGATACATCTCTGAGGTCCTGGATTTTTTACTGCTAACAATGGGGGGGGAAAGAGAGAAGGCTTACTGAAAATAGAACCTAAATTAAACGGTGATGCACAAAAAATGGTTGATCTACTCAGCTTTGACATACACTTTCCACCAAGAACACGCTGACATACACTGCATTTGATACGAAAAATTCTTTTGCATCAGTAAGCCAGGGGTCCGTGGAGATACAGGGAGGAAGAATTACCAGAGGCATTCTAAGACACTATGGCAGCTTGTTCACATGCGCCTATACTCTGCTAGGGACACTTCTAGCTAACCTGCAAAAGAAGAACTCACAATACACTAGACATGCTGGAATCGTTCTATGAAAGCATAAAGGAAAATGACTTAACACAGGACAAAGCCATAGACATATACGAAAGTGCAAGCTCAAAATGGAGGTAAAAATGCTTCTTTTTGATTCAAGGTAAATTTTCTGCAGGGCTATGCCATACAAGCTGAGAGATATTTTTTCAAATGAGAAGTTACAAATATATATATCCAGAGGGAAGAAGTAATGGCGCCCTTTTGGAAAGACTTTGGCGCCCTTTTGCAAGTGGCCCATGTGTGTTGAGAGCATTGGGAAGAGGAAGCCGCTTGAAAGAGAATGCTGTGTCGGCTCCAGTTTTGACTTTAGATGTTTAAAATTATTGTGAAAGCATGTGCTGCGCCTCTTTGTCTGCAAACAAGACCGCTCCTTCAAGACATTCATGCGGTTTGTCTGCTCATCAATGCAAAGTGTGGAAGAAACTGACGCGTCTTCACTGTTCGCGCTCCTTGATGACCACTTAGCGGAGACTGTTTCAACTGCTAGAATAACTCTCTTGCTGGCGCCTCCCTTTTGCCACTTGGGCTGTTTTATCCATATCTCGTTATTTTGTTTCTTCTTGGCTTTGTCCTTTGTCATCCCTTGGCTCCTTTTGGCAATCTGAGCCCTTTGGCCTGAAGGCCTTTGAATTCAATCGGGTTTGCGCTTAAGCATTTAAAGATCAACGACTATTTCATTGCCGTAAAGTTGACGTTTGCGCGCTCGTCGCCATTTGGTCAATTCCTTCAGCTTTCCTTCCTTTGTTCGGGTCTCTGTCGTTGAACCTTCTGGTTGAACCTGAACCGTTTTTTGGAGTTTAATGGTTCAACACTTTGTGTTCTGCAAGGAGTCATTGAAACGACCACTTGAACTAACCTGTTGAAACAACTCGTTGAACCAAACACTTCAAACCAAAGATTGAACCAATTGCTTGAGCCAACCGATTGAACCAACAATGGTTCAAAGTTCAAAGTTCAAGGTTCAAAGCTCTTTGCTATTTGGAAAGATCATGTCGTTGAACCCTGACGTTGAACCACCTTTTCCAACCTTAAGGAAAAGTGTCTTGAACATTTTCGGTCTCTTTCCTTATGAATTTCTTTTGACAAAAGTCTGAAGAAGCTTTGTAAAAGCCTTGCATTCTTTGAGCTGGTTCATCTTTTTGCCGAAAGACTTGTGCAAACCAAAATTTGAACTAGCTCAGAACAGCAAGGGGAAGGAGACTGATTTTGGCCTGTAGGACCAAAATGGTCAACAATTTTAATGACAAATGCTTATTATCAAATGGAGATCTACGTTCAAACAAACAAGCTAGCTTCTAAGTGCATGAAAAGGTTTCCTATAGTCTTTTCTTTGAACTTCTACAGCCACCATATACAACATACAGTTCGTTCAAGGGCAGGACACCTAAAGCAAGTTCAAAGGCCATATCTCCTTTTCAAAATATCATATACAGTTATAAAGCTACAGGCCTGCAGGTTCGCTTGCAAAAGCAAGAATTGTTTCGGGTTAAGAAATGGACAATTTTCTTGAAGAGAAAGAGTTTTCAAAGGACTTTGTAAAGAGTCCCAAAGAATGTCACAGTGATCATTTACAAAGGTTTATTTCCTTCGGACTTTTTGTTTGAAGGAAAGGAAATGGTCACCTAGTTTTCAAAGGACTTTTCAAATAGCCCAAAGGCATTTCTCAAGGAAATAGGACACTTTGCAAAAATCTGAAGGGCAAATGACCATTTGAAGAAATCCGAGTGCCATGTGCCCCTCGGGAAGGAGTGGATTTCCTTCAGACTTTTTGTCTGAAGGAAATCAAGAGACAAAAAATCCAAAGTGTCGGACAATAAGTCCGAAAGAATTCAAAGGGGCAGTTCTTTGGCGGGAAAATGACAAAGGACTCTTTCAAAAAGCCCAAAGGGCATGTGCCCTTCGGGAGGGATCATTTCAAAAATCCTGAAGGGTACCGAGACAAAAAATCCTAAGTGTCGGACAATAAGTCCGAAAGAATTCAAGGGGCAGTTCTTTGGCGGGAAAATGACAAAGGACTCTTTCAAAAAGCCCAAAGGGCATGTGCCCTTCGGGAGGGATCATTTCAAAAATCCCGAAGGGTAGGTACCCTTCGGGAAAAGTTCAAAGACCATTTCAAAATATCCAATAGGGTTCTCTCTCAAAAGAATGGTTCATTTCATTTTTTTCGAAGGGTATGTGCCCTTCGGAAGGGTCATTGACAAGAATTCCGAAGGGCACCTACCCTTCAGAAAGGCTCATTTTTAAGAACGAAGGATCATTTTAAATTTTTTGGAGGACAATTTCAAAAATCCTGAAGGGCACCTGCCCTTCAGGAAGGTACACTTCAAGTTCGGAAGGGTCATTGACAGGAATTCCGAAGGGCACTTGCCCTTCGGGAAGGCTTACTTTGAAAAAGGAAGGCACGTTTGCAACAAACCCAAAGGGCACCTGCCCTTCGGGAATGTTCATCTCATGATTTTTAAGGGGCTTTTACAAAAACCCTTAAGGGTATGTACCCTTTGGGCAAATTACTCTACAATAAAGTCCGAAAGAACAAATAAACAAAGGCAAAACAAAGAAAAAAGAAGGAAATTTTCCTTCGGACAGAAAGTCCGAAGGAATTCCTTCGAGAAAATTGGTAGAAAGTTGGCGGAAGGAAATCCAAAGAAGGTAAGCCAAAAAATCCGCAGTCAGCAAAAAATTCTGACAGGAAAAAGATGACCATGACGAATTTCTTAAGGTAGGCAGGGAAGTCTTAGACAAGATGAATCCATGAGAAAATTGCTAGTTAAACCCTGAGACAGATAAGTCCGATATAAAACACAAGATAGGGAAAAGATCCGAAAAATTTGACTGTGCAAATAAACCTGAAAAATTTCTAAGGGATTTGACTATGTAGAAAAATCAAGAGACCAAGCAAGATATCCGAAAGAATAAACCAAGGGGAAAATTGCCAAAGAAATACACAGGAAAATCCGAGAGAATGAACAAGGAAAGGCACAAACTTTTGTCCAGATAAGCAAGGAGCAAACATAGTCAGAAAAGTTATAATTAGAGAAGTCCGAGATAATAAAGCTCGGCAAGCAAGCAAGACAAAGAATATACATGCACATGAATTAGAAGCTGTAAATAGAAAAGGTCAAAAATAGATTCTTATCTATGCAAACGTGTTATTGGACTGGTCAAAACTGCTGTTGACTGTTTCACTGTGCCACAAGCTTCTCTCATGCGTCCAAACGTTTCAAAGGTTCCAACAGTTCATGTGGAGTTCATCTATTGGCTTTTGGCGTGACATTTCATGCAAAGGAGAAGTTGACTGGTCAAACTTGAGTTCCTTCGTCCACTTCCATGCCATCTTGGTCATGCATGTTTGGAGTTTTCTTGGAGAGTTTTGTTTATTTTAAGAATCATTTTCCAAACTTGGCTCCATCATCTATATTCTACGCCAAAGTTTGGAGAAGCATGCAGATTTTTGTAAAGGAGAATAATTTTTATTGAATATTCAAAGCATTGTAAAAGAGGTGAGGTCTTGAGTTAACCAACCAAGACTGACCTTTTCCCTTTTTGGACTACACTTAGACTAATTTAGACTATTTTTCAAAGCTTATTTATTGGCTGAATTGAGCCATAGAGAAGGGACCCTAAAGTTTGAATAAGAAATTGTAAGCTGGACCAGTGATCAATAAGGAGTTTATTTTTCTAAATCTTTTTTTTGACAGCAACATAGTGTTTATTTGATTGTGCAAAAGCATATAAGAGAGAATTTTTTTCCTTTTACAGTTCCCTTCTTCACCTCTCTATCTCACCCTCTTGCAGGTCATTTGAAGAGGTTTTCAACCTTTTCTCTGAAACACTTTTGCTTAGGGACAGAATATAAATTACATTTTGGCTATATGTGTGCATTGATTTCAGTAACTTCAGAGGATCTAAACAATTCAGGTGTATCACCCCCCTTAGAATTTCTTTCAAAATTTTCCCTTACTCTTTTCACCCCAAAAATCACAGTTTCAGATTTAATTGCAAAATCATAAGGGAACCAGCCCTCTCTGGAGGTTCTTCTCAACACAGAGGCACGCACTCTCTGAGAAGTTCCCATTGTATCAGCTGGAGAGAAGTTGTGCTTTGCACATCTTTAAGCAGGGTGCACTCCAGAGTGATAACAACCCCCTTTGGTTGCTTGGTTTTGGAGCCATGCAATATGTGAGAATCCAAACTATAACCAACAGTAAAAGTTGGCTAACCCAAAGAAATTTCTGAGTTATGCTAGTGATGCTAGGGCTGGCTAGTTTCCGATGACCTAGAGCTTCTCTGGGTCAACATGTACACCATCTCTGGTTTCTATGTATCCCAGATATTGGGCACTCTGTAAACCAAATGAGCACTTATCCTTGTTGGCATATGGCTTATTGTTGCATAGAGTATCGATAATTTTCCTGAACCTATTGTAGGCACTCCTCTCACATCTTACTGAAATTAAGGATGTCATATAAGTAAACCACCCCAAAGGACTTAGTGAATGGGTGTAAGACATTATTCATCGTTCCCATAAATGTTGCAGGTGCATTGGTCAAGCCAAAGGGCATGATCAACCATTCAATTAGACCTTCACCGGGCTTAAATGTTGTTGTCCATACGCTAGATGGTTCAATGAGTGCATGATGGTACCTTGACTTCATGTCAATCTTTGTGAAGAACTTTGCTCCCTTAAGCTGGTCTAGGATTGTTTTTGAGCTGGTGACACTTAGGGTACAACACTTATGCAGTTTTCATAACATCCTTTGAGTTCTAACCTCAACTGCTAGGGTGGCCTTCAAGTGACATTGTCACAATAGTTCAGCCCCCTAACATGCACTACTGATCTAGTTGCATTTGACATGCATGCAATATTTTAGACTTGGGGATTTCACTAACACAAGGACGAGACCGCTATAACTGCTCCTGTTATACTTGGCAATGGATTCTTTTTCTTAACAATGATCTTATCAAGGGAACTATAGTCAATACAAAGTTGCCATGTACCATCCTTATTTTGGCCTAACATGATTGGGCCGTTGTAAGGTGAGGCGCTAGACTGAACATGGCCTTTTTAAATTAGCTCCTTGATCTATCATTTGATCTTATCATTCTCTAGCATTGAACACTTGTACACTAGTCTATTTAGTAGGGGGTCCTAGAGTTCAAGGCGATGGGATGTGTTACATAGAAGTGTAGAACACTAGTAGGTGTAGTGAAGAACTCTGAACTTTTTAAAGACTTGATCCAGGCATTGTTGTATAGTCTGATTCTGCATAGTGGCTTGTGTGGTTGCAATAATTTGTTGAGTGTTGTTCGGTTTAATCAATATTAGCACAAAATTTCTAGTGTGATTGTTGAACACACCTATCTATTGAGGGGGGTGAATCAGTAGATGATCTAAAACTAGTCCGTTTAGAACCTTTTATAGAAAATGTAAATTCATGTGTAAATCAAAGAACAAATGCAGAAGTCACACACACACACACAAAAACACATAACACCAGATTTTATATGGAAAACCCAAAGGGAAAAACCACAGTGAGAATCAGCTGCTAGAATCTACTATTCTAATCCAGCCTTACAATAAAATGCCTTACTGGCAAATCTCACTAGTTACATTCAAGGACACCGATCCTTAGGAGACACCAATCTCCTTACTGAGCACCAACCTAGTTTGTATGTAGGCACCAACCTACTTGAACTATGGAGCTATAACTCCAGTGTACAAGATGGATTCACAAGTGAATCCAGTTCAATGTTCTTTGTTACAAGTCTAATCTGTAACTGCTCACCTTCTTCTCGTTGTCTGTGTGCTCTATCTTCCTGCTTGCTTAATCTCTGTCTGCATGTCTCTCACTCTGGATCTGCATACATCTAGTTATGCTTTATTGAAATACACTTCATTCCCCTTTTTCTTTGCGTTTTACTCTGTCTGCATATTTCTTTTATCGACAACCCTTTTTCTCACACTTGAAAATGCAGTAGCAGTAGCGACAACAATGCTTAAATTATCCTCTTGAAGTCGTGTATATTCAACTATCATTTAGGGTTTTTCATTTTCTCCTTGCGTTCACACCTAGCTGCATTGATCCAGTTCTCATTAAAGATGGCTTATTCTTGCACGTTTCTTGTGCCTTAGTTATGTGTCACCTTGCAATGGTCAAATCTCTTTTCTTCATTTGACGACTACTTAGTTTATCTCATAAATGCGTAGCTTCCCTAATCAAGATTGATCAGTCGAATCGATTAGTCTTGAGTCCCGTGTAGACCTTTTCGAGCTCACCGTTTGCCTGGTCCTATCTTTAATCGATGATTTACTCATTTTGTCTTTGGCGCCAGTCACCGTCTATTTTAGTCATCCACTGTTTTCCCTGTTCTGGAACCATCGATTTTTATCTCGTGTCTTGATATTCTCTTGGTTCGCTTTCGTTCCTTTCTATTTGGGCTTTCTTTCCTTATGGCTTTTCCTATTCAGGCTCTTTCTGTTGAGCTCATCTTCTTCATATTCTCTCTTGGGCTCTTCTCTTTCTCGGGTATTTTCCCGAGCTTATATCTCTCCTTCGAACTTTCTTTTTTTCAAACTTTTTGTCTGTCTCTCTTTTTGGTCTTCGGGCCCTTTTTCCGAATTTTTTCAGACTTTTTGTCCGAGTCTTTTTTCTCGGGACCTTTCTCCAAAGTTACCCTTCGGTTTTTTTAAATCGGTGCACTTGCCCTTCGGGCTCTTTTGAAACTACCCTTTGGCTTTTCTTTCGAAGGTCCTCTTACCCTTAGGGCTTTCTGAAAGGTGCCCTTCGGCGTCTTTGGAAGGGTTCATATACCCTTCGGACTTTTCGACTTACCCTTCGGCTTTCTTCAAAGTGTCCTTCGGCTTTTTGAATGTACCATTTGGATTTTTGTTAAGGGACAGTTTTTCGAAAAGGACTTGACAATTTTTCTGGAAGAATTGTCCTTGCCACTTTTTTTGAAAGAATTCCTCCGAAGGAATTCTTCAAGACTATTTCGGGTTTTCCATCCTTGACTTATGTACGTACGAGAAGTAAAGCCACTCAGAAATCCCGATTGCCTCTTCTAGACCCTTTCGGGTTTTTGACATTACTTGACTTATCAACGTGAGAGAAGTAACGTGCTTGCAAGTCTCCGATCACCTCTTCGTTGGACGCTTTCGGGTTTTCCACATTGCTTAGCTTATAATCATAAGATAAGTAAGATGCTGGCGAATCCCCGATCACTTCTTTGCTAGACCAATTCGGACTTTTCCCATTGCTTGACTTGAGAAATAAAGGGAAGTTAAGTCATGCCGAAACTCCGATTTGCATTGCTTGGCTTGACCCGTTCGAACTTTTCATCCAACTTGACTTGACAAGATTGAGAAGTAAAGGCATTGGAGAAATCCGATTAACACTGCAAGTCTGTTCAACTCATCCTTTGGCATTAATGCAAAATAGCACCTGCTTCCTTTGACATCAATGACAATATCACAGACATCAATGACTATTTCCAACAATCCTCCCCTTTGTCATTGATGGCAAAACATTATCAAAATGCCTTAACTCTTCTTATCTCCATTCTGCTTCTTTCTCCCCCTTTGACATTAATGACAAAGAGTCCTTGCCATAACATTCACTGTTAGCTTGGCTGTTCTGATCCTTGGACCTGGCTAGTTAGAGCACTTTGTGAAGGACTCCCCCTTAGGCAATGGCATATTTGCCTAAGTTTCTACGTAGGCTCTTCAGATGTAGCTCTTTTGACTCCATGATTCTTCAGATGAGCATGTATATAGCATTGGTCTAAAAGACCAATCAAGAATCGACATATCTCTGTATAGACAGGCATAATAAGCTAGAGCCAGCATACCTTTGTCATCAAATTGCAAAGGAACTGCAGTTTTCTCACAAAACTACCTTTTCTCTTAATCTAGGAGTTAATAATGTTCCTTAAATACTCCCCCTGGATTCATGCCCAATCACTAAATGTTAGTGATGTGGTGTGGGAGCCACTACTCCCAACTTCTCTCTCAGATACTCAAATTGCTCCTTGGGAAGAGGTTTGGTAAATATGTCTGCAATTTGGTCCTTTGTTGGAACATACTCAATTTTGACCTGCTGATTTGCAACCTTTTCTTTCAGAAAGTGATATTTGATGGATATATGCTTGGTTTTGGAGTGCATCACTGGATTCTTGGATATGTTTATGGCACTTGAGTTATCGCAGAAGATAGAGATAGGTTCTTTGTACTCTTCTTTGATGTCTTTGAGAGTTTGCTTCATCCATAAGACTTGGGTGCAACATGTTGTTGCTGTGACATACTTTGATTCTGCAGTAGAACGTGTAACTGATTCTTGCTTTTTGCTCAACCATGACACAAGTCTGTTTCCAAGGAAGAATGCACCACCACTAGTGCTTCTCCTGTCATCCACACTTCCTGCCCAGTCAGCATCTGCATATGCAATCAACATGAAATCTTCCCTTGCAGGGTACCACAGAACATAGTCAATTGTGCTTTTGATGTATCTGAAGATTCTTTTCACAGCATTGACATGTGATTCTTTGGGGGCTGCTTGAAATCTTGCAACCATGCACACGCTCTGCATGATGTCTGGTCTTGATGTTGTTAAGTACAACAAGCTGCCTATCTTTGATCTATACAATGTATTGTTCACATCAGGGGACTCATCTTCTTTGCTCAACTTGCATCTAGTTATCATAGGAGTACTAACTGGTCTGTTGTCCTCAATGCCGAATTTCTTGAGCATCTCCTTCACATACTTGGTTTGAGATATGAATATCCCATCACTGGTTTGTGAAATCTGTAGTCCAAGAAAAAAAGAGAGTTCTCCCAGCATAGACATTTCAAATTCATTTTGCATTTGTGTGGCAAATTCTTTGCATATGTTACTATTGCCACCTCCAAAGATAATATCATCTACATAGACAACAATAATTAGCATATGCTTACCTTCTGATTTAAAGTAGAGATTGCTATCTGCACTTTTTTCTGAATCCTTGTCGGGGCAGGTATTGATCCAATCGTGAATACCATGCTCTAGGTGCCTATTTTAGACCATACAAAGCTTTCTTTAGTTTGTACACATAATCTTCTTCTAACTGAAATCTTTTTGGTTGTTCAATGTAGACTTCCTCTTCGATGTTTCCATTTAGGAATGTTGACTTCACATCTGTTTGATATACTTTGAACTTCTTGTGAATAAAGAATGCCAAGAACATTCTTATCGCCTCCAATCTTTCCACTTGAGCAAATGTATCTTCAAAATCTATGCCTTCTACTTGTGCATATCCCTTGCATACTAATTTTGCTTTGTTCCTTATAACAATTCCATCTTCATTGAGTTTGTTCCTGTAAACCTATTTTGTTCCTATTACGTTTTTGTTTGAAGGTCTAGGAATTAATTCCCAAGTTTTATTCTTTTCTACTTGATTCAGTTCTTCCTCCATGACTTTCAACCAATTTTCATCCATTCTGGCTTCATTAAAGGTCTTCGGCTCAAATTTTGAAAATAGAGCAAAATTCAATTGCTCCTTGTTCATTTCAGCTTTTCTCTTAGTCTGAACACCCTCATTTTTGTTGCCAATTATCTGCTCCTTGGGATGTTCCTTTTGAACAAACTTTGCAGGTGTCTTTTCACTCTTTTCTTCCTCCTCTTCACTATCTTCTACTTCATTTTCTGCTTCTAATTCTTCAATTCCGATATCATTAGGCTCAACTTGTTTGAATCTTTCTTCTACCTTGACGTTGATGCTTTCAACTATTTTGTGTAGTCTTTTGTTGTAACATACATAGGCTTTACCTGGAGTGGAGTAACCAAGAAAGATTCCCTCATCACATCTTGACTCAAAGTTGCCTAGTTTGCTCTCCTTTTTTCTGATGTAACACTTGCTTTCAAACACTCTGAAGTATTTGACTGATGCAAGCTTTCCATACCACAGTTCATATGGCGTTTTGTCGCTTTTCACCCTTAGCTATACTCTATTCATAATGTATACTGCTGTTTGAACTGCTTCTCTCCAATATCTATCAGAAAGTTTAGCTTCCTTCAGCATTGTTCTGGCCATCTCCTTGACAGTCCTATTTTTTCTCTCAACAACTCCATTTTGCTGGGGAGTTCTTGCAGCAGAGTAGTGCCTTTTAATCCCATGTTTCTCACAGTATTTTACGAATTCATTTGAAGTGAATTCTCCACCTTTGTCAGATCTCAAACATTTGATTTTTCTTCCCATTTCATTTTCAACCATGGCTCTAAAGATCTTAAATCTCTCAAAGGCTTGAGATTTGTCCTTTAAGAAGGTTACCCATGTCATTCTTGAGTAATCATCAACAAATAGCATTTAGTGAACTCCTTTTGATCCTTTAGTCTTGGTAGGTCCACATAGATCAGTATGAACTATCTGTAGAGGTTTTGTTGTTGCATATTCTTTTCTCTGAAACTTGACCCTTGTTTGCTTGCCTAATTGGCATTCTCTGCATGTAGTATCTGTGGGTTTGGTGATTATGGACATATGTCTTACACACTTTTTTGAACTTAATTTGACTAAATTTTCAAAATTGACATGACCCATTCTCCTATGCCATAGCTAGCTTTCATCAACCTTTCTTATGAGGCAACTATTATTGTTTACCTCAACAAGATTGTAGATGTTTTCGGTCTTTTTCTCTTCTGCAACTATTTTTTCAGATCTCTTCAACTTGTAGCCTTCAGCATCAAATATGACTTTATATCCATTATCACACATTTGGCTAACGCTTAACAAACTGTGCTTACGTCCTTTAACATAGAGTACATCGTGAGTAGGAAGCTTACCATCTACATGCAAGGTTCTTTTACCTTTGATTCTTACTGCAGTATTATCTCCCAAACTAACAATTCCTTCCTTGCACTTGCTTAGCTTGACAAACTTACTTTTGTCACCAATTATGTGCTTTGAGCACCCACTATCTATTACCCATAAATTCTGTTCTTTGGTGTGGAGTGTTGTTTGAGCGATCAAGGATTGATTTTGAACTTTCCACATTTCCTTGGGCTTCTCATATGTCTTCTTTTATTTATTAATAACTTGTGGACCTTTGTTCTTATTAGAAGACTTGCCTTTATTTACTTTTGACACTGCAAAGTTAGTCCTACAATGCTTGGCTATGTGACCAAAGTTATTGGAATTGTAACATATTGTACTTAAATCTAACAGAGGAGCAAATGCGTTTCTACTTACAAAGTTAGTTCTTCTTGTAGGCACAACTCTACATTCAGTAGGCCTATGACCAAATTGATTACAACTGTAACAATAACCATAAAATGATGAGTAATACCTGGTTGTAACATTTCTTGGTGCCGTGTATTGAACTCTCCTAACCTTTTGTTTCTTCAAATCTGCAACTTTGGTGTATCCTTCTGCATCTTTGATTTCATGTTTCCTTTCAGAAAATTTTCTCCTCTCATCAACTTTGTTTGAGTCAATCTTATAATCCTTGTTGTCGTTCACTTTCTTTGTTTCTGCTACTCCTATCTTGAAGTTGTCATATAGACTAGTTTACGTACTCGCTGAGGAGTCTTCACCTTTCTCATATTCAATACCTAATTTTTTATTTGAGAGTTTTTGATAGCAGATTAATTCATGTAAGATGTCTGACCCTTTTGTCATCTTTAGACTTTTATCTAGTTCTTTTCTCAAGGTCACTATTTCTGCTTCAAGTTTTATACACTCTTCAGTTTTGGACTGCAGTTCCATCTTAACTACCTCTTCCATTCTTTTAGCCTCCTCAACTTGAGTTTTCAGAGTCACTATCATTTGATTAGATTTCTCAAGTTCTTTTTGCCCAAGTTTCCTCTGTTTAGAGTTCTCTTTTCTCAGTTTCTCAATCTCTTCTAGAGCACAAACTAGTTCTCCTTCTAGATCAATTTCACCTTCCTCTTCTTCATCCCAATCTTCATTTTCCTCTTGTTCTTGATTTGAGGATGTAGATTCTTCTGCCATGAATAGGTATTCATTTCCCCTAGCCACAAAAGCACAAACTTGATCATCATCCGAACTGTCACTATCGTTGTCTTTCTCTGAGTTGTCTTCTTTTGTGTATAAGCCCTTTTTATTCTTAAAGAAGTTTTTCTTATATGTATTATGAGGTTTTACTTTTTTACTATTTTTCATTTGCTCATAATTTTCTCCCTTTTTATGAGGACATTTAACAACAAAGTGTCCTACCTTTCCACAATTGAAACATTTGAAAGGTAATTTACCTTTATACTTTCCAGATCCTCTCTTTAGCTTTCTGACAAAGTTGGCTTCTTCCTCAGATCTCGACATGGCTGTCTCATCCTTAACCGGTTTTGCTACTTTGAATGCAATTTCTCTTTTAATTGTGTCTGTGTCTTCCATTCTCATCTCATACGCTGTGAATGTTCCGTGCAGCTCATCAACAGTGAGCTTATCCAAGTCTCTTGCTTCTTCTATTGCAGAGATTTTCGAATCATAACTTGATGGCAAAGACCTTAAGACCTTTTTAACAATAGCTAACTCCTCTACTATTTCTCCAAGTCCTCTGATAGCATTCACAATCTTATCTACCCTGAGAAGGTAGTGTGCAATCTTCTCCTCTTCAATCATCTTCAAACTCTCGAACTGGGCTTTGTATGTTTGCAGCTTGGCTTGCTTCACTTTGATGTCTCCTTCATAGATATTTTTTAGCTTGTTTCAAATGTCTTGTGCATTTTTACAATGCATGATTTTGACAAACTCTGAGTTTGATAGTCCACAAAGAATAGCATTCTTTGCCTTAGCGTTATTTTCATAAGCATTCTTGACAGCTTGATCAGTAGGAGCTACAACAGGAGCTGTATATCCATTTACTACAGACATCCAAACATCGAACCCTAGGGAAGTCAAATATGCTTCCATCCTTATGCTCCAAACAGAGGAGCCTTGTTTGATGAAGATCCTTCTTGACTGGTCATTGTGTTCACTAATCCAAGATCTCCCTGAGCCGATTAAGCTTCTCCTTAGGAACTCTAGGCTCTGATACCAATTGTTGAACACACCTATCTACTAAGAGAGAGGGTGAATCAGTAGATGATGTAAAACTAGTCCGTTTAGAACCTTTTACAGAAAATATAAATTCATATGTAAATCAAAGAACAAATGCAGAAGTCACATACACACACAGAAACACAACACCAGATTTTACGTGGAAGACCTAAAGAGAAAAACTACAGTGAGAATTAGTTTCTAGAATCTACTGTTCTAATCCAGCCTCACAATAAAATGTCTTACTGGCAAACCTCACTAGTTACATTCAAGGACATTGATCCTTAGGAGACACCAATCTCCTTACTGAGCACCAACCCAGTTTGTATGTAGGCACCAACCTACCTAAACTATGGAGCTATAACTCTAGTGTACAAGATGAATTCACAAGTTAATTCAGTTCAATGTTCTTCGTTACAAGCCTAATCTGTAATTGCTCACCTTCTTCTCATTGTTTGTGTGCTCTATCTTCCTACTTGCTTAATCTCTATTTGCATGTCTCACATTGTCTCTACATACATCTGGGTATGCTTTATTTATATACACTTCATTCCCCTTCCTTCCTCTCTGCATTTTACTCTGTCTACATATTTCTTTCATCAACAATGCTTTTTCTCACACATGAAAATGTAGTAGTAGTAGTGACAACAACCCTTAAATTATCCTCTTGAAGTCATGTATATTCAACTATCTTTAGGGTTTTACATCTCCTTGCGTTCACACCCAGCTGCACTAATCCGGTTCTCATTAAAGATGGCTTATACTTGCATGTTTCTCGTGCCTCAGTTTATGCGTCACCTTGCAATGGTCAAATCTCTTTTCTTCATTTGACGATTGCTTAGTTTATCTCATAAATGTGCAGCTTCCCCAATCGAGATTGATCGGTTGAATCGATCAGTCTCGAGCCCCGTGTAGACTTTTTCAAGCTCACTGTTTCCCTGGTCTTATCTTTAATCAAGGATTTACTCATTTTGTCTTTGGCGCCAGTCACCGTCTATTTTAGTCATCCATTGTTTTCCCTGTTCTGAAACTGTCATTTTTTATCTCGTGTCTTGATATTCTCTTGGTTCGCTTTCGCTCCTTTCTATTCGCGCTCTCTCCTTCTGGCTTTTCCTATTCAGGTTCTTTCTATCGAGCTCATCTTCATATTCTTTCTCGGGCTATTTTTTCGAGCTTATCTCTCCTTCGAACTTTCTTTTCTTCGAACTTTTTGTCTATCTCTCTTTTTGGTCTTCGGGCCCTTTTTCGAATTTCTTCGGACTTTTTGTCTGAGTCTTTTCTCTCGGGACCTTTCTTCAAAGTTACCCTTCGGGTTTTTTACAACGGTGCACTTGCCCTTCGGTCTCTTTCGAAACTACCTTTCGGCTTTTCTTCTGAGGTCCTCTTACCCTTCGGGCTTTTGGAAAGGTGCCCTTCGGCATTTTTGGAAGGGTTGATATAACCTTCGGACTTTTCGACTTATCCTTCGACTTTCTTCAAAGTGTCCTTCAGCTTTTTGAATGTACCCTTCGGATTGTTTTTAAGGGACAGTTTTCCAAAAAGGATTTGACAATTTTTCCAAAAGAATTGTCCTTGCCACTTTTTTCGAAATAATTACTCCGAAGGAATTTTTCAAGACTATTTCGGGTTTTCCATCCTTCTTGACTTATGTATGTACGAGAAGTAAAGCCACTCAAAAATCTCGATTTCCTCTTCAAGACCCTTTCGAGTTTTTGACATTACTTGACTTATCAACTTGATAGAAGTAACGTGCTTGCAAATCCCCGATCACCTCTTCGCTAGACCCTTTTAGGTTTCCCACATTTCTTAGCTTATAATCATAAGAGAAGTAAGATGCTTGCGAATCCCAATCACTTCTTCGCTAGACCAATTCGGACTTTTCCCATTGCTTGACTTGAGAAATAAAGGGAAGTTAAGTCATGCCGAAACTCTAATTTGCATTGCTCCGCTTGACCCGTTCGGACTTTTCATCCAACTTGACAAGATTGTGAAGCAAAGGCATTGGAGAAATCCAATTCACACTGCAAGTCTATTCAACTCATCCTTTGGCATTAATGCAGAATAACACTGCTTCCTTTGACATCAATGGCAATATCACAAACATCAATGACTATTTCCAACAGTGATCAATCACTCAGCTACACTCTGCGCTTATCAAGGCCACTGTTTTAGAAGGGGGGACTTCAGGGATCTTGTAGGATTACTTTTTGGAACACCTACATTTTGCAATTGATAAAATACTCTTAGACTAATAGAAATACAAATTAAAATTTTAAATGTTTGTTTTAATGTGGGGCTCCAATCTCTAATTTTGTTTTGTTCACGACAACTAGCCCTATGCTTTACTCTCGTGCAGTCTATGCCTGGGGCTGCACCCTATTATCCTCCCCCTTCACCCCCCGCCTGCTCTCCCCCCGCGCCTCCCCCTCCCAGCCCCACACACACACACATATTTGTTTATGTTTTCATTAATCTCAGGGGACAATCTTAGGTTTCTCATTATCACTCCATGTCTTTTATAATCTTTACGAAACCTTGATGTTTTACTCCATGTTCTTTGTTATCTCTGTGATCACATTTATTTGGAGCCTTTGGGTTTAAAAACGTTTGTGTTGTTCGGATTTCCAGGGAGGATGACACTTGCCAACTCTTTGTGAATCTCCTTGGTGTTTGGTTCTCTTTAGTTTCTGATTTCTGTCAACATCTGTGTAATATCCCTTTTCCACCTACAAATTAATCACTTTCAAATCATAGATCTCAAAGATAACTTGCAGCCGACATCGGATATGGAGATTGCAGGTCTTAAAGGGGAGTTGCAGCCAAAAACAAAGGAAAAGGAGATTGCCAATGTTGGGGAGAAGCGCCAACATAAAATAAGAGAAATCACCTACAAATGCAGGGCTACAAATGCAGATCGCAGATCTACAAAATGCCATGCTAATAACAACCATCATTAATCTATTAAAGCACAGGTCTATGTAGTGCAACAGTCTTAGTTCATTAACTACTTAATTAATTCATTTGTTATCAGTAACTTATTTAAATGAAGAGATGCCACCTTTGAAAGAGTCATATCTTTCAATAGAAAATTGAAGGTATAAATAATCCATTATGGGAATGGAAGAAGGCATTGAATTCATGTATTTAAAAATTTAATATTGTACAAGTGTCATGCTTGCAATTACGATTAAGGACGAAAACCCTTAGTTGTGTAATGTGATCACAAGGACGAAAACTCTTGTCATCATAAAACCCAAGGATGAAACCCCTTGTGGATTAAATACTCTATTATTCAAAAATTTTGAATTAAAAATTCATTTTATTATATAAGTTTTTATTTCAAGTTTAAAATCAATAATTCTTTAAAAAAGAATTTCCAAGGAATCCAAATTTTTGCATAATATTCTGATTTGGAATATTGCAGTGGTATCAGAGCTTTCCATCCTGCCAGCGTGTGGAATAAAAATCATATGCAAGATAACAATAAGAATATTTTGTTACCAACCAAAAGGAGACATTAAAGATGATAGAAATATTGAGAGGATAGATAAACTTTCCAAGGCCAAGAACAATTGGCAAATACAGTGGCACAAATGGCCCATACCATGAAAATGATGGTGAATTTCAATACACAAAAGGCATAAACTAGTTCATCCATCTCTGAGCTCAAATGTAAAACAGACACCACATCATCATATCGGCATTGCCAACCAACATTCATTCCAAGAGAAGAACCAAACGAAGAAATTCCAAAATCATTTAAAAATGATCTTATAACTTGTTTTGAAGCATATCAATCACTTCTGGAGGGAATCCAAAGGAGAATTACCCTACAAGCTTATATGGCCATAAGAAAAAATGGAGATGCATCCTAGCTTGCAGATTTGAATGTGTGGGTATTTTGTGATAATCTTAAATTTGAGAGGCAAGTTGACCTTAATCGAGAAGTTCCTTCTAGAAAAGATAGTGATAGGAATGAGATAGATGAATTCAGAAATACTGGCGCTCTGAATGCACTAACCGAAAGGATCCAAACATGCCTCTAAATTTACTGGAAAGTATAGCAGACTAGAGAAATCATTGTGAGAATAAACCAATGCGATTTTCAGGCGAAAACTTTTGCATGCCCCCTGGTTATCATTTGGGTACTTAGTCACCTTCCACTGGGTGCAAAGAAAGTATATCATAAATCTATACCAATAGCGAGCTATGCAATGTTGAATATGAGAAAAAAAAACTTGACAGTTTTGAATATGAATGAGAAATCAAATTTACAAGAGGTTTCGGAGGGGAATTCAGATTCCATGTGTCAATGTTGAACACAACTATCTACTAAGAGGGGGGGTGAATCAGTAGATGAGCTAAAACTAGTCCGTTTAAAACCTTTTATAGAGGATGTAAATTCATGTGCAAATCAAAGAACAAATGCAAAAGTCACACACACACACAGAAGCACATAACATCAATTTTTTACGTAGAAAATTCAAAGGAAAAAACCACGATGAACTACTAGAATCTATTGTTCTAATCTAGCCTCACAATAAAATGCCTTACTAGAAAACCTCGTTGGTTACATTCAAGGACACCAATCCTTAGGAGACACCAATCTCCTTACTGAGCACCAACCCAGTTTGTATGTAGGCACCAACTAACCTGAACTATGGAGCTACAACTCCAGTGTACAAGATAGATTCACAAGTGAATCCAGTTCAATGTTCTTTGTTACAAGTCTAATCTATAACTTCTCACCTTCTTTTCATTATCTATGTGCTCTATCTTCCTGCTTGCTTAATCTCTATCCACATATGTCTTTCACTTTGTATTTGCATACATCTGGTTATGCTTTGTTCAGATACACTTCATTCCCCTTCTCTACGTTTTACTCAGTCTGCATATTTCTTTTTATCGACGACCCTCTTTCTCACTTGAAAACGCAATAGCAACAACACATTTTTGATGTGTTAAGAGTCATGTTTATACAAGGATTCATTAGGGTTTCTCAACTCACTTATTGCATTCACATTCTATTTGCACTTAACCAGTTTCAGTTCTGGATTCTCTTTTAATGCATATTTGACTTTTGCATTCTCCCACGTCTTGGTTCTTGCATCATAAAGCAATTGTCTATTCTCGTTTCTATCTTTGACAATTGCAGTATTTTGGTCATAACTGCGCCGTTTCCTTTTCGTGTCTTGGTTCATGCATCATGTCGTAATGTTCTGGTCTCTTTACTATGTTTGGCAGTTGCTAGATTTACCTCTTAAATGCACAACCTTCTTAATCGATGATTGATCGGTTGGATCGATCAATCTCGAGCTCTGTGCAATCATTTACAGGTTTTGTTTGTTCCTTCAATTGTTCGTTGAGAATATATTAAATGCGGGCCTTTGATTTCTTTCTTCATGCCAAGTCTAACCATCGAGCTCCTCTTTGCATCTCACTACTTCCTATATATTAGGATCGTTTTGGATCCTTTCGATATATTCGAATATGCTCAATCTTTAACTTTGCCACTGTGCATTAACCTTCGAGCACCTTTAAAACTTTGGATTCACTTGCTCCATTAGATCTTCTTAATCCTGACTTGTGTGTGTCGTTGGATCATCAAAGATGCTTGTTGTTTATGTTGACTAGATCATTAACCTTCGACATGTTGACTTCATCTCGCTTCTTCCGGCGTCTCTAAGATGCTTGCCCTTCGTTGATCTCTTCAGACTTGCTCGAACCTTAACATGTTCCCTTTGGGACAATTTGCGCGGACTTTTTGTCCGGGTTATTTTCTTTGGGACTTTTCTCTTCGGGCCATTTTCCCGACTTAATTCTTCGGGACAATTTTCCTGACAAATTGTCCTTCGGAATCCTTGGAAACATCCTCATGCCCTTCAGCTTTTCTGTAGACTACCCTTCGGCTTTCTTGAACGATCCACTTGCCCTTCAGACTTTCTGCGGACTACCCTTCGGCTTTTCTAAACGGTCCACTTGCCCTTCAGACTTCTTGAGAAGTGCCCTTCGGCTTTCTTGAACGGTCCACTTGCCCTTCAGACTTTTTGTGGACTACCCTTCGGCTTTTCTGAATGGTCCATTTGCCCTTCGGGCTTCTTGAGAAGTGCCCTTCGGCTTTCTTGAACGGTCCACATACCCTTTGGCCTTTTGCAAATTACCCTTCGGCTTTTTTGAAAGGGTCCACATACCCTTCGGCTTTTTGCAAACTACCCTTCGGCTTTTTTGAAAGGGTCCACATACCCTTCGAACTTTCTTGAATGTACCCTTCGGCTTTTCTGAAAGGGTCCACATACCCTTCGGACTTTCTTGAATGTACCCTTCAGCTTTCTTTCAGGGGTCTACATGCCCTTCGGAACAATTTTTGCGGGCTTTTTGTCCGAAAGATTTGTCCTTGCCAATATTTTTGAAAGAATTGTCTTTGCCAATTTTTCTGAAAGAATTCTTCAAGACCATTTCGAGTTCTTCATTCAGCATGACTTATAGACTTGGAAGAAGTAAAGTCATCTTAGAAACCCGATCAACTCTTCCAGACTTGTTCGGGTTTTCAACTTTCCTTAACTTATTAAAATGAACTAAGTAAAGTTGTTGCAAAACTCCGATCAACTCACCTAGACCCATTCGGGTTTTTCACATTGCTTAACTCATAAACATGAGAGAAGCAAAGTCACTCCGAAATCCCGATTACCTCTTCCTTGACCCATTCAGGTTTTCCACATTGCTTATCTTATAAACATGAAAGAAGTAAAGTGCTTCCGAAACCCCGATCAACTCTTCTGGACCCTTTCGAGTTCTTGAGACAACTTAACTTATAAAAATGAGACAAGTAAAGTCGTTGCATAAACCTGATTAACACTGCTAGGCCCATTCGGGTTCTTGGTTCAACTTAACTTATAAAGTTGAGAGAAGTAAAGTTGTTCTGGAATCCCAATTTGCACTACAAGACCCATTCGGGTTCTCAAAACTGCTTTACTTATTTTATAAGTAGAAGCTCTTAATAAATTTGATTTGCACTGTAAGTCTGTGCAATTCAACTTTTGACATTAATGTCTGATAGCACAAGCTGCCTTTGACATCAATGACAATATTACAGACATCAGCAAAAATTGCCAACAGTCAAGAGTTAGCAAAGTCAAAAATGATGGTGCTTCTTCTGCAAGTATTGCCTTTGTTTAAGCAAGCCAATAAGAAAAAGATTGAATCAGGAACTGGTCAAGCTGCCTCCGGTAACCATGTCATGGATCCATTGGATAACACCAGAATTCATTTGGAATTATATGAGCTAGCCAAAAAAATGGCCGAGAATGTCAATCGTGAAGATGTGGGCGCGATTTAGATAATAGGGATAACGAATAAGAGACGACAATTGAACATGTCAAAAGTCATCCACATTTGCTAAAGGTCCTTGATATTGATGAATATACTATAAGGATCGAACAACGATCAGACAATAAAAAACATGAAACCCTTGATGACATAAAGATAGAACTGTTGCATGGAATTCATAATGACCGACCACCATATAGAGAGCCAAACCAAGATGAGGAATTTCTTTTGCTTATATGAGAAAACAGAGAGACCCTTACAGAAGGGAGGTTTGTGAAAGCTTTCAAAGGGACAAATATTCATGTGAGTCATGTATTAGCTAGTGATGAATACTCAGCTGCACTTGTTTCCAATGGATATGTTTATACATGGGGAAAAGGGCACTATGGAGCGTTGGGGCATGGTCATAAAATCGATAAAACTATTCCAGAATTAGTGACTGTTGTAAAGGAGCATTGGGCAATGCAAGTTTGTGCAAGGAAGAGGAAGACTTTGGTTCTTACAGACCATAGATTGGTATTTGCTTTTGGATGGATGGGTCTTGGAAGCTTGAAATGTATGGACTGAGATATCTCCAATAAAGTTGTAAGTCTGCTAGTGCTCAAAATTCTCAAAGGAATTCAGAGAGAACTCTCATTACGTGGCAATATTCAATCAATGGATATTTACGTTGATGTTTCAATCATCACAAATAATCTTGGGAGAGCATTTTCTATAGGAAATTGATCTCATCCACATAAATTCAATACCAAATGCACTAGTGTTGTGGCAAGCTTCAAGTCAACAAATCCATTGCAGACTATATCTGCAATGCGCAAATTGCAACTGAAAGTTCAATATGCTGCAAGTTTAGGGAATGCAAGATATCCAAATCCTTCTTATTGGGGAAGGGTTTGCTTCATTTCAACCCTCGATAGTGAGAATTGTGGACTAGTAAAGACCTTGGTTGTAACATGCCTTGTACGCTTGCTTTATCTCAAGATCTTATTCTTGATATATTGAATCAAGATGGAATTACATTAATTGATCAAATATCACCATCAAATTCAAATGGCATAGCATTAGTTGTGAAGTTGGGTAGATCATGGCCACAAAGGGATGGTAAATCTGATAATATCAATGAAGGATGTCTTTATGACTTTGAAAATTTCTCTGACTTTGAGAAAGAGAAAAATTTAGATCAACCCAGTGCCACTACAGGATTTGTGTTTGCATTATGTGGAAGTTATACATGTATTTGGTACTCTATCATAAGGAATGGATTAAAGAGTTTAAGACAAAATACATGTCTGTTAGAAATATACAAGGGCGATGGCATCTACCTCTCGATTGACATGAGCTATTTATATTTTTATTGCTATCTTATGCTATTCAGTGAAAATGAGAAAAGTAAAGATTACTAAGTGTTGGTTATTTTTAAGATCTTTTCATAGAAAAGGTATACAAAACCTCCTGACATTTTGGTGGTTCCCACTAAGACTGTTGTTGTCTTACAGTATTTGATTGTATTTGTGAGATTGTTGATAGAAGATATAACATGGGAAGGAGCATTAATTCTTGAACACCTCAATTTACAAGTGCTTAAGGACAAACAATTTTGGGAAGGGAGGTCGGTAATATCCCTTTTCCACCTACAAATTAATCACTCTCAATTCATAGATCTCAAAGATAACTTGCAGCCAACAATGGACATGGAGATCCCAGGTCTTAAAGGGGAGTTGCAGCCAACAACAAAGGAAAAGGAGAGTGCCAATGTTGGGGAGAAGTGCCAACATAAAATAAGAGAAATAACCTACAAATACAGGACTACAAATGCAGATTGCAGGTCTACAAAATGCAGTGCTAATAACAACCATCATTAATCAATCAAATCGCAGGTATATGTAGTGCAACAGTCTTTAGTCATTAATTACTTAATTAATTAATTCATTTGTTAACAACTTATTTAAATGAGGAGACACCACCTTTGGAAGAGTCATATCTTTTAATAGAAAATTGAAGGTATAAATAATCCATTATGGGAATGAAAGAAGGCATCAAATTCATGTATTTAATAATTTAATATTGTACAAGCGTCATGCTTGCAATTACGATTAAGGACATAAACCCTTAATTGTGTAATTTGATCACAAGGACGAAAACCCTTGGCACCATAAAACCCAAGGACGAAAGGCCTTGTGGATTAAATACTCTATTATTCAAAAAAATTGAATTAAAAATTTATTTTAGTATATAAGGTTTTATTTCAAGTTTAAAATCAATAATTCTTTAAAAAAGAATTTCCAAGGAATCCAAACTTTTGCATGATATTCCGATTTGGAATATTACAATTTGATTTTCGTCTACCTCTGAGATGACACCACGTGTCCCTATCTCGGGGACTCATCTCTCAGAGGATTTGATTGAATATTTTGGGTCTACTGTTTTCATTTGATTTTGTGGTGTGAGGTGCTACCATGTCTCACAATCTTGGGGCTTACTTCATGGGGTTTGTGTTGATTGACTTTCGTTCTTAGGTATACTCTATGAGGTGCTTTGTGAAGTGAGATAGCTCTTTGTGTTGAGGTCTCGTGGATTCACCTTACGGAGGGTTGTGAGCTTTGATGCTCTCCCGGTTTCAATTTCCTTGTTAATCCCCCATAACGAGATGTCACCAAGTGTCATGATCTCATTATCCCATCTCTTGGGTGATATATGTTTTGTCTTGTTTTCACCTCCTTATTAACCCCGTGCAACAAGATGACACATGTCATGATCTTGATAACTAGTTACACAAAGGGGGTGGTGTTCGCAAGCTAACTGAGGTTTTACCTTCTTCAAGGTGCTTTGTGAAACACAATGGTGGCATGTGTCTAGATCTCGTCTCATAGAGAGTTTTATTCTTAGAGGTTCCTAACTTCAATTCTATTGGTGCTCCTGTCATGTCCCTCTTTTGATAGGGACATCATTGTGATGTCCCCGTGGGACCCAATGGGGACTGGCCGTCACACCAAAAGTCCTAGGATGATCTGGGTCCTCTTCCAGATCCAATGGCCAGTGGCTTCGGACCGTCGGGGCACAATTCCACCTGGAAATCGCGGCCGGGCCAACCGCTTGGACAAACCTACGTCACCTTCCGATAGGGGTCCCACAGGGACATCATAGCCCGCCGCGCCCATAGAGGTCTTGACCTCGAGACCTGGGCTCTGATACCAATGGGGATTGGCCGTCACACCAAAAGTCCCGAGATGATCTGGGTCCTCTTCCAGATCCAATGGCCAGTGGCTTCGGACCGTCGGGGCACAATTCCACCTGGAAATCGCGGCCGGGCCAACCGCTCGGACAGACCTATGTCACCTTCCGATAGGGGTCCCACGGGGACATCACAATCATGGAAGACACTTAGTCTTAACTTATTCCTAGGGGCTAAGGGACAAGCATGAAGGGAAAAGAGTATTGAGTGTTTTGATTGAATATTTGTAAAAGAGCACCTTTTTGGAAGTTACTTTATGTTTTTTATTTCACTTAAAGAGGGGACCTTTAAGGGTCATAAAGGCTTAAGTGAATTTAAAAAAGATCATAAGAAAAGGTCTTTTAAATTATTTAAGTTCCCTTTCTCTTTTGGGCCCCAGCCTTGGAGGGCTATAAAGGTAACAGAGGAATCATTTGGAGAGGTTAAGTTATGAATTTGATATTGAAAATTGGTTTATTGGCACGAAAATGCTAAGCCGTTTCCTTTGAAGACGAAACCCTTCAAGCAATGGAGTTAGGGGACAAAAATCCTCTTCTTTTTTTGAGGTAGCTTCATTCAGGAGTTACCATTGGAATCATCTAGTCCTACAAGAGTGTTTTAGACACCATTTGGTCATTTTCAGGTTGGCAACTTGCTCTTGGGGAGTGGCGACTTGGTTTGGGAGTGAATTCTCATGTTTTTGGGGGTTTTTGTGCCCTAAGGACAATTTTGGAATTTATCCTAATTTTCTGCATAGTGGTGACTTGCTTTGGGAGAGGTTTGGACCTCTTGTGAAATTCAATTTGTCTTGAATTGAATTCTGTAATTTTTTTATAATTTTTCAGCTTTTGACGATTGTTTTTTGGGGCTTTTTTAGCTATAAAGACTCATAAAATTCACTAAAAATTCTGCTTTTCATTGCAATAATATATATGCAATTTATTGAGGGTTTCATGAGATTTGTGGCATGATAAAACATCTATAATTTTCAGTTTAATATTGCAGCCAAGGGCGCCTAGGGTTTTGAAGAATAATTCTAATTTTGAAGGGCCATGACTTCTTGTTTGGAGCAGCTATTGATTGCTTGCGTTTGACATATTTTTAAGCTAATTTTGAGCTATATTTGAAGATGTTTTTGGCAGCTAGGGTTTGCTGCAGTAAAATCATAATTTTCCATTTTTGAAGGTTTCCAAATAATCCTAATATTCAACAAATCATCCTATTTTGGAAACATTTTAGTGGTATAAGAGCCAATATCTTGGCCAGTTGTAGGATTGACAGGTTTTATGTCAAACAGTGGCATGAGCATGGACAATGCAAGGTTTGAGAGGTTGTCTCAAGCCCAAGATCAGTTGATGGGAACAATGAGTGAATTCCATCAAACAGTGAAGGACATGAAGGGCAACAAACCCCATGAGTTGAATGAACAACCTTTTATACAGATTGATTTGATGGAGATCTATGAGAAGTATATGACTTAACCCACCCCCTTTCCGGAAGGAGATGGACCTCATTGATTTTGTGTTATGGAAAAAGTGTAAAGGCGGTCATTGGATAGAATGAAATAGCCAAAGAGAATTACATGAGGCCTTGGGAAAGATTGCTCTTCCCATATTTGATGGTTCTACAAGCGTTTCAATTAGCGCATGGGTTGATAAGGTAGACACATATCTTACGCTTTGTTCCATGGAGGGAGACGAGGCCTTAAAATTTGCCATATTGCATTTGGAGCGAGCTGCCCACGATTGGTGGCACTTGGTAACCCAAGAGCACCATTTCATTGATACATATGATGAATTCAGCAGATGGCTCATTGGGAGGTTTGATTGGTGTGATCCAAAGCATTACTTCGAGGAGTTGTAAAGGGGAGATATAAATGAAGAAGAACCAATTGGGACATCAGTTGTGAAAGGGATCAGATCATGCACGAAGGGAGGAAAGTTGGAAAGACACACCCGCATGAGGACTCCAATGAAGGGATTGGAAAATGGGAGGATTCATATTTGAAAGAGGAATGGGTACAACTTGCAGAAAAGAAAGAAGAAATGAGGGCAGCCACCTATGAAAAGGAGCACTTAGTAGTTGAAAGGGGAGAGGACATGAGTGGTATTTTTGCAACCTTGTCCGGAGTTCCTAGGTACCATCCCTTTAGAGGGAAGGTAGTTTTGCAAAGTAAGCAAGTTCTATTGTCATTGGTTGTCGGGCCACCCCCGAATTTATTGATAGAGTTTTGTTTGCATCTTGTGGGCTAAAACTGTGAAGCTTAAGGGATTTAGGGTCACCATGGCGGATGGCTTCACCATCCCATGCACCATGATGATTCCTAAGCTAAACATTAGCTTGAAAAAGCACCAAGAGGAGGATGACTTTTATATGATGGGAGTGACCTTCCACAGGAGAACGATTGAAGGGGCCACAAAAAGAGCAAAGAGGGCTGCAAATTATGAGTTTGGGCAGCCACCTCAACTTGTAAGCACCCATCCAATTTCATTATTGAAAGGTATGGTAATTTCTAAGTAGTTGTTTAGGACAGCCATTTCTAAGGAAAGAGGTTCAGCTCATCATTTTTATAGGAAAGTCTGAATTTTTTTGTGGAAACTCAGCCACACGTGGAAGAAAGTCTGAAATTTTGGTGGAAGACCAACTCTATTTTCACATAGAAAATTCTGAGTTTTTCCAGTGCACTACATGTATCGAAAATTCTGAGTTTTTGTTAAAAACTCAGCCCACCCCAAGGGGAGCAAGTTCTGAATTTTCCATGCAAAATTGGAATGTGGCATGTTCACAAAATTCCAGAAAAGATGGTTCACTTCAGCCCCTAGCGAATTCAATGAATGAGGAGGAAGACGGGTCCATTGTATACAAAATAAAGCGGAGATTGGAAACTCAGGATCAGTCCTTCCAAGGCAAGGAGCTTTTGCTCTTTGCAAATATGATGAGCGCTCTACATTATGTCAATTTTGTTCTAGGACAACAAGGGTTACGTTTGTATGTGCAAATAAATTTGAAGAAGCATGCTAGGAGGAAAGAGGTGACCTCAAAGGTGATGGAAGGGAGTTTTCATGAGAGACCTTTGATAAAGGCAACAAGGGCAGCAAGGAAGGCTGTATTTTCTGAGTTGGAACAAGCCAACTCTCATGAAGGAAATGGGTCACATACATGGCGTGTTGAGTGGAGAAAAAGTGGGAAAAGGTTACCCTTGAAAAAAAATCAATGAATGGGGCATAGGACAGCCTCTAAGATATGAAAAAAACTTTCGAATTTGTCTTTGCATGCGCTGGTTTCTAAGGCATGTTAGAGTGATCAAAGTTTTGTTGAAGGGAGACCATGCTAGGTTGCTACCAAAGTATGAAGAGAATTGTTTAATTGTTTTTCTCTAAGCCCTACAAATTCTGAAAATATATGCTTGAAATTAGTATTGAGGAAGAGTGAAATTCCATGTGAAGAGAATAAGAAATTTTGGAAATTACATGGGAAATAGGTGGCAAATGCACTCAAAAGATTCTGAGTTTTTTATGTCAATTCAGCAAAGTATATATTCTGAAAACGTGATGAACAAAGTGTCAACTCAGCTAGATAAATATACCCCAAGGTTTGAAATCAAGAGGACGCTTGGTGTTGGTAGTAGTGAAGGGGTAAATGAACAAATTCAGCTGAATATATGCCCATGGAACAAGGTGAAAAAGAGCAATGTACAACACCCTATTAAGTCTGAAATTGCAAAGAAATGTGGGTCTTTCCTTGGTGATAAAGGACAAATTGATGCACCACTTCCCCAAGGTATGCAACCTCAATGTTGGTGGAACTCAACATATGCTCCCAGGATCGTCAAGAAGTATATAAGGGGCAGCTCTTTAACGTTTTCCAGTTATGATTTCTTTTGCTTGCTTGGATCCATAATGTTTTCTTTATATGGCAAAGACATGAAGGGTTTCTTGGAAACCAAATGGGTGATGGATGGGTTGGCTCCAATGAAGATTTGCAGGGTTGTTGAAAGACAAATTAGCCCACATAACAAATGGTTCAGATTTATAAAAGGGCTGGTTTGCTCCAATGAATTTATGGGCCAAAGGTGGAGTTACCACTTCCACATATAAGTTTCCAGCTCTTGGGAGATTCAAATTTGAGAGTTTGAAGGGTGGAATCAAGGGTATATGCAGTTTTTATGAGTTGCATAAGGCAGAATATGCTTGGGGCAACGAGATGTTAAAAAGAAGAATCATTTTTAGTGTGGATAAGGAGGATGCTGGGCGCTGCACCATGCCTAGCAATGAGGAGTTTGCAGCCATAGCCCATAAAGAAGGCATTGCCAAAAATTCAAAGGTGAAAGGGAAGATAATTTTTTTGACTGTGTTTGCTTCTTGTGCAGATGTTGATACAAGGGAAATCAAGGCCCTAAACTTGAAGACCACCTTGCTGGAATACAATTTTCCTGTCACCTTTGTGATGCCAACTTTGAAGATTTTCTTGTTTTCAGCATCTTATGGGCATTTTCAGAATACTTGGGCTCAAGGGCAAGAAGTAAAAAAGATGAGGTGCTGCTGTTTTTTCATTTTCAGCTTGTTTAAGCAACAAGAAAACTTCATCTACAGCTATAGAAGGCTCCATCAAGAGGGGTCTTTCCATTGGGAAGGGCCTAGGTTTGAGTTTTTCACAAAACCCATGGTGCAGATAGCACTTTGGTTACTTCTATTGTTTGAGGACAAACAATTTTGGACAGGGAGGATTGTCATGTCTCTCTTTTGAGAGGGACATCATGGAAGACCCTTAGCCTTAACTTATTCTCGGGGGCTAAGGGACAAGCATGAAGGGAAAAGAGTATTGAGTGTTTTGATTGAATATTTGTAAAAGAGCACCTTTTTGGAAGTTACTTTATGTTTTTTATTTCACTTAAAGAGTGGACCTTTAAGGGTCAAGAAGGCTTGAGTGATTTTAAAAAAAGATCATAAGAAAAGTTCTTTTAAATTATTTAAGTTACCCTCCCTTCCTCTTTTGAGCGCCACACTTGGAGGGCTATAAAGGTAAAAGATGAATTAGTTGGAGAGGTTATGTTATGAATTTGATATTGAAAATTGGTCTATTAGCATGAAAATGCTAAGCCATTTGCTTTGAAGACGAAACCCTTCAAGCAACGGAGTTAGGGGACGAAAATCCTCTTCCTTCTTTGAGGTAGCTTTATTGAGGGGTTACCATTAGAATCATCTAGTCCTACAAGGGTGTTTTAGACACCATTTGGTCATTTTCAGGTTGGTGACTTGCTTTTTGGGAGTGGTGACTTGGTTTGGGAGTGAATTTTCATGTTTTTATAGTTCTTGTGCCCTAAGGACAATTATGGAATTTATCCTAATTTTCTGCATAGTGGTGACTTGCTTTGGGAGAGGTTTGGACCTCTTGTGAAGGTGAATTTGTCTTTAATTGAATTCTGTAATTTTTTTATAATTTTCCAGCTTGGGTGATTGGCTTTTTGGGCGTTTTTAGCTATAAAGACAGTCATAAAATTCACTAAAAATTCTGCCTTTCATTGCAATAATATTCATGCAATTTATTGAGGGTTTCTTGAGATTTGTGGCATGATAAAACATCTATAATTTTTAGTTTAATATTGCAGCCAAGGGCGCCTGGGGTTTTGAAGAGTAATTCCATTTTTGAAGGGCCATAACTTCTTGTTTGGAGCAGCTATTGATTGCTTGGGGTTTGACAAAGTTTAAAGCTAATTTTGAGCTATATTTGAAGATGTTTTTGGCAGCTAGGATTTGCTGCAATAAAATCATAATTTTCTATTTTTGAGGTAAGGTTTCCAAATAATCCTAATATTCAGCAAATCATCCTATTTTGGGGACATTTTTGGTGCCAAAGGATTATGAAGCAGAGTGTGAGAATCCATTGCATGAGTAGATTTGGAGACACCTTGTCCTAATTGCAATATTTTTTGCATGTAAGGAGAGAACAATCTGCTCAACAGAAGATACATTAGGTAAAGTTGGTACTGGACCTTATGTGGTGATTTGAGGTGTATATGATGCCTTTGTAGAAATGGGCATGTTAATATGTTGTATACCTAGTCATACCCCCATACCCAAGGATGTTGGCACATATGTAGCTATAGGAGTTGATACAAGAATATTAGTAGCAGTAGTAACTGGACTAGTTGAAGTAGAGGTGGGTGCTAGTTTGTTTTGCTCATCTCTTGTGACATAAGAGTGCATCAATATTATGTGGGTTGTCATGAAGATAATCAGTGAATTCTTTGTCATTAACCTCCTCTTTTGTTTCCGTATTTACGTTATCAGTTTCAATGGCCATAATAAGTTCATCAAGAGGATGTGGAGTAGGCCTTATAGCATTTTGAATCTTATGAGTATTGTGGGAAAAATGTGGTTTGATTAAGGCTTGAGATTGTACATTAATGCTTTTAACCTTATTATGATTGTTGTGTCTAATCATTGTATATAGGTAATTAATAAAAACTTGGAAAGTAATATAACATGTTAGTGAGATAACTGTTATCACTCTGGAGTGCACCCTGCTTGAAGATGTGTAAAACACACCGTCCTTCTAGCTGAAACAATTGGAACTTCTCAGAGTGTGGGTGACCCTTTGATGAGAAGAACCTCCAGAGAGCGCTGGTTCCCTTTAGATTTTTCAATAAATTTGACTATTGTGATTTTGGGGTGAAAAGGGGAAAGAGGAACTGAAATAAAATCTAATTAAAAGGGGTGATACACCAGAATTGTCCAAACCCTCTGAAGTTACTGAAATCAATGCACACATATAATCAAATGAAATCTATAATTCTGTCTTTAAGCATAAATATCTCAAATGAAGGGTTGAAAACCTCTTCAAATAGGGTTGAGATAGAGAAAGATAGGTGCGGAAGGGATTTGCAAAAAGAGAAAAATCTCATTTATACACTGATGCACAATCAAATACACACTATTCTTCTTTCTAAAAACTCGGATTCAAAACAAAAACTTCTTTATTGAAGAATGGTCCAGCTTACAATTTCTTCCTTCCAACTTCAGGACTCCTCTAAATGGCTTGATTAAGCTAAATAAATAAGCTTTTCCAAAACATGAAAATAGCCTTAAGTGTGGTTCTAAAAGGGGAAAGGGTTAGTCTTGGTTAATTAACTCAAGACTTAACAACTTTTTGCAATATTTAGAATACAAAATTGCATGCCTTTTCAAACATTGGCGTAGAAGTATCACGGTGAGGACAAGTTTGAAAGGTTAACTCTTAAAATAAACAAGACACTCTCCAAGAAATCGTCAAACATGCATGAATCCAAGGTTGGCGTAGAAGAATGGACGATGGACCCATTGAAAGTCAAACTTCACCTTTGCATGGAAAACTATGCCAAATCTCTAAATAAGGAATTCCATTTGATTTGTTTGAAAGCTGAGCTGGAGGAAGAGATATTCTGTTTGCATGGAAAACAAGGAAGATGTGTAACAAGGTTATCTAGTCAACTCTAATTTAAGACTAGTCAACCTCCAATGGTCTCAACTTACATGCCACATCTTGGACAAAGAACTCTGCTTGAACTGCTTGAAATGTTGAAAGCTTTGGATTGCATGAAATCCAAGGAGAAGCGTGATATAGGTCAAATAGTCAACTAAAGCTTTGACCATTCCACTATAAATAGCCCTTGCATGGACAAGGATATTGATAAGCGAGAGATGTATTCAAATTGAATCTATTTCCCGGCTTTCTGTTCTTGGCTTCTTTGATTTTGTGCATGCATTTCTCTCGGCCTTATCTGCATATGGCTTTTGGTTGTATTTGCTTGGCTTGTCTTGTGCTCAGACCTTGCCTTTATTCTCTTTTCCCACAGGCTTAATCTTTAGTCCGCGGGAATTGTCTTTGACTTTGCCTTTGTTCCTGTCTATTTCCCTTAGACTTTTCTTGGGATCATTTCCCCTTGGTTCATTCAGTTCTTTGAATCTTTCTTTTGGTTTTTCTTGCTCAGACAATTTCCCGTGGACAGAATTATCTCAAACTTCTTCATTTGGACTTAATTGTCTCTTGGATTTTGTTCTTTCCACTTTCCCGCAGACGGAATTGTCTAAGACTTTCCCTTGGTTGTTTGCTTGTTTGCCTTTGACTGTAATTTAGAAGCTGAAAAAGCTCCCAAATTTTGTGTAAATTGAGGAATATAAGGACCTTTCACATTCTTATCTTTTGGATCTTGAACTTGCTGATTTGAACTTTTCTGAGGCAGCTTATTTGTAGTTGTCTTTTGTTGTGGCTGAGAAGAAGGGGCTGCCCTTTCAGGGCCTGAACCTTCTCCAATTGCTCTTTTCTTGGATCTACTATAGGTTGCAATTGGATTATCAACATTAGATAAATCTTGACTTTGATTTACAGCCAAGTGTTCAAAAGAATTCTCACCTTCTTGGAAATTGACAAATGTAGTTTTAGTAGGTGTTTTAACACTACCTTCTCCTTGTTGATTTGACACTTATGTTTTAGTGAATGAAGGAATGTCTCCATAGGGTAGAGAGGCTTCCTTATTCTGAGGAGGTGGCTGGTTTTCAAATGAAAGAGGAACTGAACTTTGTTGCATGAAAGATTGATGAGAACTCTCATCAGTTGGACCCATTGCCATGTGTGATTGATCTCATTGATTGTTCCATTGTCCTTCTTGAGCATAATTTCTCTAAGTTGGTACAATAGCTCTTGAATTGCTTGGAGCATTAGGATTATATTGCCTTGGTTGAGAATTCTGCTCTTGACCTTGCTGGTTGGATTGATAGGATGGCCTATTGGGCCAATAATTCTGGTTAGTATTTTGATAAAGCCTATATGGTGGAGCTTGTTTCCTCTCAATTGCAACCAACTTGTTAGTTTGAGGCTTAAGAAGACTTTCTATCTTCCCCAATCTGTCAGTTTGGTCACCTTCTGTTTGATGGAACTTTGATGACTCTGGAATTGGAGCAACAGTTGGAGCAGGGGGATGGATCTCTGAAAAAAGAGGCACTGGAGGCTTTGGAGATAACTTGTTTGCTTGTATAAGACAATTTTCAGCCTTGATTGCTACTTCAAAAGCTTCAAGGAAAGTATTACCTCCCATGGATTGGATCATTACAACCACATCTGAATTAAGAGCTTTTAGATAATACAAAAAGGCATAGTTGGGTGTAGGTTTGATCACTGCTGGAAATCTGTTCCAAGTCTTTTGGAATCTGTAGTTGAAATCCACCATGAAATCATGGTTGAATCTCTTAATTTTTGTAAGTTGCTCCACAAGTGAAAGATGATCACTTTTATCTTCAAAATGTTTGCACATAAGTTTTCCAAATTCATCCCAGTTGATTGATGCAGGAGCTAAACCTCTGTACCACGAAAGTGCCTTCCCTTTGAAAGAAGTTGCCAACAACTTCATTGCTACATTTCCCTGTGTCACATGAACTACACAAAGATAGCAATATTTGAAATATGCTCTATAGGAGTTGTTGGATTTTTTCCTATAAAATATGGAAGAGCCCTTAGAGTTGAAACTGGAATATCATCCCATTGAGTGATATTTAGAGGACTACCACCATTGAATGCAACAAAACCTTGTTTTCTAGGAACAACCATCTGAGGAATATGATTTATAACAATATTTGGCTAAACAATATAGGCTTGAACAGGAGGATTTTGTGCAATAGTAGGGATAACAGAGGGTGTAGGATTTGGATTTGACTGACAAGGTCTTTTTTCTTTGACTGATAAGACAACTTAGAAAAATCTGCTTCTTTCCCTTTTACAGATGATCTTGTGACAAATCTTGGGGGCATAAAGAATATATGGATCTGAACATGAAAATTTGGAAACAAATTGTTGACGCTGTGGATTGCACTCTTGAAAAGAAGGCTTAACTTCTCTCTTCCACGTGGCACAATGGAGACTTTCCTCTTGCTGTGGGCTTGGCAAAACTGGGGAAAGAATCTCTAGATAAGGGCTCGCTCCCTTTGATGCATCTTTGATGGTCCTTAACTACTACTGTTAATAATGGGGGGGTGAAAAGAGAGGAGGATATAACCAAAATAGAACCTATTTAAACCGTGATGCACCAAATGATTTTGATCTACTCAGCTATATCAACACTTCAGACCAAAAGGGCGAACAACCACTTCATCTGAACAAAAGACCAGACTGTAGGGCGCTTTAACAGGAGGAGTAATGAAGATACAAAGAAAAAGAACTTACAAGCACACTATCAGATAACTGCTCTTCTGTCTCTATGCTCCAACTTGGACACTTCCTATTAACCTACAGAAATGGTCTTGGCCACACTAGATATGTTGGTGTCAACCTATGAAAGCATCAAGCTGAAATGACTGAACATAGAGTTGATATATAGACATATTCAGAAGTATAACCAGTCAGATAGAGGTAAAACGCGTTCTATTGATTCAAAGGTAAAATTTGGCAAGGCTTCGCCTTACACAAGTGAGATACATTTCTTAGCTGAGAGGTTACAATATTTAGCATGAAGAGAAAGACTTTTTGCGCCTTCAGGAACAAGCGGCCCATGCTGTATTAAACCCCTGGGGAAGAGGAAACCGCTCATGCTGCTGTCATCCTCCTATAAATGCCTGAAAGAACCATGTTGTAGATGTCACAAGTCTTGACTTTTTAGCTTAAACTGTATTAAACGTTCCTGCTAAGCATGGGTCGCCTTGTTTTCTAAATGACAAGGCCGCTTCTTTGTGGAGTTTATGCAACTGTCTGCTCATTAATGTAAAATGGAGAAAAACGGGCCACTCTATTGAATGCTTGCGCTCCCCTTGATGACCACTTGGTGGAGACTATTTCATCTGCAGCAATAACTTCTCCTGCCAATGCTTTCTATGCCACCTGGACTATTCTATTCGTTTCTGCGCTTGGCTTCTATCTTTTCTTGGCTTGTCGGCCCTCGGGGCTATCTTTCATCTTTTCTTGGCTCCTCAGGCTCCTTTCTCGGCGGGTTGCTGAGTTTCCTTTTGGCCTTAAGCCTTTGAATTCCTTCGGGTCCGCGCTCATGTGTTCTCTCAGTCACTTATCATGAGTTCTTTCGGGCGCTTGTCCGAAGGAATTAGTTCTTTGGCTTCTCTTCAACGGCTGACGCATCCCATCAAAATTGACGTCTACGGGCCTATCACTATTTGAAAACCAACGGCTATTTCATTACCATAAAATTGACGTCCGCAGGCCTGTCACCATTTGAAAACCAATGGCTATTTTGTTGCCTTGAATTTGACGTTTGCGCACACGTCACCGGACGTTTGAACCTCCAACGGCTAGTTCACTATGTTAAAGTTGACGTGCTTGGGCCCATCATCACTTTGGTAATTCCTTCGGCCTTTTGCAAAACGAACCCTCCCGAAGGGAAAGTGATCTTTTGGAAAAGAGGAGAGGGTCCCTTTTTGGTCGCCGAGAGCCTCTCGCAAGGGCACTTGCCCTTCGGGCTCCCTTGTCTTCCTAATTCCTTCGGACAAAATGTCCGAAGGAATTCCTTTGGACATTTTGCCCGAAGGAAATGTTGCCTTCAAAGTCTCGGCCTTTTCTTTGTAAATTCCTTCGGACTTTTCTCCCTTGTCTTCCTAATTCCTTTGGACAAAATGTCCGAAGGAATTCCTTCGGACATTTTGCCCGAAGGAAATGTTGCCTTCAAAGTCTTGGCCTTTTCTTTGTAAATTCCTTCAGACAAAAGTTCGAAGGAAATCCTTCGGGCATTTGTCCGAAGGAATTTGCCTTGGTTTCTTCCTTAGATTTTCTTCGGACAAAAGTCCGAAGAAATCCTTTGTCTTTTGCCTTGTCATTTTTTTGAAGGAAAATTCCCCTTCGGGCCTTCTGCTTTGTTCTCTTTCAAATGTGCTCTCGGCCCTCCGCAAGGGCACCTTGGGTTCAAAATGTCTTTCGGAGCTTGCTTGAACGGCCCCATTTGTACCCTGCTTGCCCTTCGCAAGGGCACTTGACCTTCGGAGTCTTGTGAAAGACTTGCATCTCTTTGAAACTGGCCCATTCCTTTGCCAAAAAAGGCTTGTCCAAGGCAATTGCTCAAAGCGAAATAAGCCCCATATCAAACTGAAAACCTACAGGACTTAGATCACTCGACTCTTCATAAGAACAGGGCTATTGCAAAGGGAAATGACACAATTGCAGTAAGGTGAATACATCAAAGACTGACGGCATCAGGACAACAGGGAAAGAAGAGACTAATTTTTGCCCTGCAGGACCAAAATGGTCAACACAAATATAATACTTAGATACACAGATAACAATTTAAAAATGTGAATAAGCGTGTCCCATCAGGTGTCTCAGAAACTATTATCACTTTGGAGTGCACCCTGCTTGATGTGTAAAACACACCTTCTCTCCAGCTGATACAATTGGAACTTCTCATAGTGTGGGTGACCTTTGATGAGAAGAACCTCCAGAGAGGGTTGGTTCCCTTTAGATTTTTCAATAAATTTGACTACTGTGATTTTGGGGTGAAAAGGGGAAAGAGAAACTAAAAGAAAATCTAATTAAAAGGGGTGATACACCTGAATTGTCCAAACCCTCTGAAGTTACTGAAATCAATGCACCCATAATCAAATGAAATCTGCAATTCTATCCTTAAGCATAAACATTTCAAATGAAGGGTTGAAAACCTCTTCAAATGACCTGTTAAAAGTTGAGATAGAGAAAGATAGGTGAGGAAGGGACCTGCAAAAGGATAAAAATCTCACTTATACGCTAATGCACAATCAAATACACACTATTCTTCTTTCCAAAAACTCAGATTCAGAACAAAAACTCCTTTATTGATGAATGGTCCAACTTACAATTTCTTCCTTCCAACTTCAGGGATCTTCTAAATGGCTTGATTAAGCCAAATAAATAAGCTTTTCCAAAACCTGAAAATAGCCTTAAGTGTAGTTTTAAAAGGGGAAAGGGTTAGTCTTGGTTAATTAACTCAAGACTTAACACCTTTTACAATATTTAGAATACAAAATTGCATGCCTTTTCAAACATTGGCGTAGAATTATCACGGTGAGGCCAAGTTTGAAAGGTTAACTCTTAAAATAAACAAGACACTCTCCCAAAAATCTTCAAACATGCATGAATCCAAGGTTGGCGTAGAAGAATGGACGGTGGGCCCATTGAAAGTCAAACTTCACCTTTGCATGGAAAACTATGCCAAATCTCTAAATAAGGAATTCCATTTGATTCGTTTGAAAGCTGAGCTAGAGGAAGAGATATTCCATTTGCATGGCAAACAAGGAAGATGTGTAACAAGGTTATCGAGTCAACTCCAATTTAAGACCAATCAACCTCCAATGGTCTCCACTTACATGCCACATCTTGGACAGAGAACTCCGCTTGAACTCTCTGAAACGTTAAAAGCTTTGGATTGCATGAAATCCAATGAGAAGCGTGATTTAGGTCAAATAGTCAACTGAAGCTTTGACCAGTCCACTATAAATAGCCCTTGCTTGCATGGACAAGGATATTGATAAGTGAGAGATATATTCAAATTGAATCTATTTTACGGCTTTCTATTATTGGCTTCTTTGATTCTGTGCATGCATTTCTCTCTGCCTTATCTGCTTATGGCTTTTGGCTGTATTTGCTTGAATTGTCTTTTGCTCAGACCTTGCCTTTATTCTCTTTTCCCCCAGGCTTATTCTTTTCATCTTCTCGCGGACAAAAAGCCCGCGGGAATTGTCTTTGACTTTGCTTCTGTTCCTGTCTATTTCCCTTAGACTTTTCTCGAGATTATTTCCCCTTGGTTTGTTCATTTCTTTGGATCTTTCTTTTGGTTTTTCTTGCTCAGTCAATTTCCCACGGACAAATTGTCGATGGGAATTATCTCAGACTTCTTCATTTGGACTTAATTGTCTCTCGGATTTTGTTCTTTCCACTTTCCCGTGTACAAAATGTCTGCGGGAATTGTCTAAGACTTTCCCTTGGTTGTTTGCTTTTGAGCTTTCCTCTTTTCCGATGGAATTCCTTCGGACAAATTGTCCAAGTCTTCATCTTGTGTTTTTTCCTTGTTCCTTCGGACAAAAAGTCCGAAGGAATTGATCCTTTCGGCTTGCCTTTCTCCGTAGGGCACATACTCTTCGGAAAAAAAGTACATAAACTTTTCCAAAGGGCACATACTCTTCGGAAAAAAAGTACATAAACTTTTCCAAAGGGCACATACCCTTCGGTATTCTTGCAAACGTCCCTTGAAATCACAAAGTGAACCTTCCCGAAGGGCAGATACCTTTCAAGATTCTTTCCAATGACCTTTCTGAAAGGTACATACCCTTCAAGTTTTCTGAAAACGTACTTTCCCGAAGGGTAGGTACCCTTCGGGTTTTTTGGAATTGCCCCTCAGATTTTTGCTTTGAGTTTTCTCGAAGGGTACATACCCTTCGGGATTTTTGGAATGGTCCTTCCCAAAGGGTACATACCCTTCAAGATTTTCAAACTGCACCTTTTCCCTGCCCTTTGTAATTCTTTTGGACTTTTGCAAAGTCCTTTGAAATCTCCTTTCTCTCGGACCTTTTCCCTCGGACAAAAAGTCTGAGGAAATTGTTTCCACACTTAGCCCAAAATAATTATGAGGAAGACAACACTTAGAAAATAAAACACTTGATATAAAATCCGAAAAAATAAACTTGTACTCCCTTTTGATCGCTTGCTTTCATCTGAAAGTGAACCTATAGGCTTGTAGGTTAACTTTAAGGATGGTTGTAGCTTGATTAATTCTACATTGGCTCTTATCAAAGCTTCACATGTTTTATAACCGAATCCTTGTGAATGACCATCACCCTGCATATGTCCCCTATAGTGCTATCTTTTTGGTAACTGACTGTAGGTGCATATGATTATCAACCCTATATAAAGCCTTTTGAACTTGAATATGTTTTTTTGAACCTGCTATAGGTGTCTTGCTCTTGCACGAACTGTAGCTTGTCTTTCACTCCAAAGAAGGCTCAAAGACAGATTTGATCATCATTCTTCTTCATGGTTGTAAGTACTTGTCAATAAATCTTGATAAAGACATTTCTTATGTCAACATATCATCCCTGTGAATACACTTGACTATGTAACATTGTTGTAAGTGTCTTCATCATGACTGTACTTGATACTTTGATTGCCTACAATTCCCTTTGTTCATGCCTTTAAACGATAATTCACCAATTTGACCAGCTGTATAGGAGATTTGACTGTTCTGGGGAAAGTTTCAAATAGTAGGGGTAGTAATTTGGCCTTGACAGACCAAATTACTTAACAATTTTGGTGACTCTCAAGGCTTGACCAGCCTATTGGTTAAAGAACTCAGAAACTCTGGGTATAACAAACTTGGACACACACTGAAAATTGGAAAAGCAGGAGACCAAAACACAATAGAGAAACTGACTCAACATGTGCAGAAGTGCACTTAGAGGAAAGGACAACAACAACACTGAAAGGAAAATACAACTACTACTTAAAGCATGTGTTGAAAAGCACTTAGAGGAATGAAACTATGACCATGTACAAAGGAGTGACTCTCCTAATAGCAGTATTTAAGAAACATCCCATTCACAGGAATGGGGACCTCTTCTCCACTCAATCTGGATAATTGAAAAGCATTGTTCTTCTTGCAATCCGTGATAATATAAGGTCCATTCCCAAGGCTATCAAATTTGGAGTGCCTACCTGGCTTTGCACGCTCTTCATCCCATTTGAGAACTATGTCTCCTTGCTGAAATGTTTTTGATGAAGCTCTTTTGTCAAATGTCTTGTTGACTTGTTGCTGATTTGACCACATGGTATGCATAACATCATCTCTTATCTCTTCCAACTCTCTCAATTCATTCATTCTTACCTCCATTGCATCACTTTCTAGAAGCTCTAGCTAATCTGCAAGCTCCAAAGTTGGAAGCTCCAATGAGATAGGCAAGGTTGCTTCTCTTCCATAAACTAGGAGATAAGGTGAATGACCAATGGCTTTTTTAAGGGTGATCCTATCAGCGCATAAAGTAGTCTTCAACTTTGTATGCCAAGATCTCTGATTATCTTCCATTGTTCTTTTGATGATCCGAATCAAGTTCTTATTAGTAGATGCAATTAGTCCATTACTCTGTGGATAGTAATTAGATGAAGATGTCAAATAAATACCATGTTCAAGAGCCCATTCACATACCTTTGTATTGCTGAATGCCAAAGCATTATCTGATATGATAGTAGAAGGTGCTCCAAAACGAGTGACTAGACTCTCATAGAACTCAAGCACAAAGTTTTCATTTGCCTCTTTCAAAGGCACCGCTTACAACCACCTAATGAAATAATCTGTAGCTGTCAAAACCCACTTATGACCAGCACTAGAGGGAGGATGAATCATGCCAATGAAATCTAAACCCCATTGCATGAAAGGTTGTTCAACTTGGATTGGCTTTAATGGCATAGTAGCTAGTCTTTGTTTTCCTACAAACATTGCATATTTTGAACATTTTCGAACCCATGCATGTGCATCTCTGAATAAATTAGGCCAAAAATAACCAGTTCTAATGATTTTTGTAGTTGTGGTCTTAGCTGCAAAATGACCTCCAGGACTCATGAAATTTCTCAAAAAGCTTGTCAAATTGACTAGTTTCAACACACTTTAGAAGCATACCTCCGATGTCTTTTTTGAAGAGCACTCCAATCAGAATATATGAAACTAATTGCAGCCTGAAGTGTCTTCTTTGTGATGCATTCAAACCCTTGGACATTCTCCAGTTTGAAGAAATCTAGTAATGTTCTGTGTCCAGCTTGTAGGTGTATTTTCAGCCTCTTACTGAGTGTCCTGAATTGTCAAAATTGTCTCTTTTTCTTCTTTTACATCTTCTGCAAGATGTTCATATAATCCTTTGCCTCGGACCCGCTTTGTAACTTTGACTTCAATGTCATATTCCATATATTCAGTGACCCATCCAGCTCTCCTTTCATTCAAGTCTATTGAGAATGAAGTGTGAATTCAAGTCTTTATTGAGAATGAAGTCCTTCACACTTGGATGAGCAACCATTAGTATAATCTTGTTATTTGAAGCCAAATGTCTGAATTTTTTGAAATCTCTTATAACAGCAAGTACATGCTTTTCTACAAAAGAATATCTCTCTTCATAACCTTCTAAAGATTGACTAAAGAAAGCAATGCGTTGTTTCAAACCTTCGTCATTCTGTTGCATAAGCATGGCTGAAATAGTACTGGGAGTAGAGAAAGCATACAAGAAGAAATCCTTACTGAAATCCCAATTGAGTAAAGTAGGAGCTTTGCTGATTGCTTCTTTAATAGCTTCAAAACTTCTTTTACCTTCCTTACTCCAAGTGAACTCTTGATGTTTCTTAAGCATTTGAGTAAGTGGTTTTACTAGCTCTGCAAAACAAGAATGAATCTTCTAATAAAGTTAATTTTACCCAAGAAGCTCTGCAATTTTTTCTTGTGTTTAGGCAAAGATAGAGCAAGGATTGTCTCTATTCTTTTTGGATCAATGAAAAGACCAGTTTTGGACACCACATGTCCAAGAAGTTTTCATGCACTGAAAAAATGCATTTCTTTGGATTCAAAGAGACTTCAAATTCTCTACATCTATCAAAAACAATCTTCAAATGAGGTAAATGATCATTAGGATCCTTTGAAAATACTGTAATGTCATTATGATAGACTAAAACCATTTCACTCAAAAGACCATGAAAAACAACATCCATTGCCCTTTAAAAGGTAGCTCTAGCATTGGAGAGTCCAAAGGGCATTTTCTTGTAAGCAAAAGTACCCCATTTGGTGAAAGCAGTTTTATATTTTTCACTAGTATCAGATTGTATCCTGAATACCCATCCAATAAAGAAAACCTCTGTAAACTTGGAACTCTGCAAGATTTGATCCATAGAAGGAAGTGGATAGTGATCTTTTAATGATACTCTATTCAAATCTCTGAAATCTACACAAAGTCTTATATCTTTATTCTTTTTCCTTATTGAAACAAGATTTGCAACCCATGTTGAATGCTTAATAAGAAAAATAATACATGATTCAATCAGCGTTGTAAGTTCCTTCCTCATGAGAATCTCAACCTTGGGGTTGATTGCCCTGTGCTTTTGTCTTACCGGTTTTGCATCTTGTTCCAACTCATTAGTATGATGTGCTAATCTGGGATCAAAAGCTTTTAAATCATAATATTCCCAAGCAAAAACATCCATAAAGTCTTGACATAATGAAATAAAAGCTACTCTCTCAGAATCAGTATTCACTTTACCCAACTTGAGTTGCTTATCTTCAGCGATGCTAATTGGCTCATAATGCTCTTTCTTAGAAGAAATACTCACTTTGTCTTTCCTTAGCTGATCATCTTCATTGAAAATGCTCTCTAATGTCACCAAACCTTTAGGCATCTTGTTTGATTTTAATTGTGCAATTTGATTTCCATATTGATTCTTCAATTTATCATGATTTCTTTGGCAAATTTTTTCTCATTTTGTAGAAAATATGCTATTTGTTTGTCAGAATCAAAAACTTGCTAACTTACATCATTATTTGAGACCGAAGACCTGCATACCACTTTGATTTGAGTCTGATTTTTATTGTCCTTAATATGATCCGGAATATCGTGTTGTGCACCTATGGCAGCAAGTCTATCAACATGTTGATTTACTCCTCTAGGAATGGAGTGAATGTCAAATGAAAGAAAATCTTCCATGAGATCCCACACTTTATGTTTGTAGGCCTTCAAAAGATGATTCTTTGTTGCACTTAAATGTCTAACTTGTTGGACTACCAATTCACTGTCACCTTTCATTTGCAAGAGCTTAATATCCCTCTTTCTAGCCCACTAAAGACCATAAATAAGAGCTTCATATTCTGCAATATTGGAAGTACAACTGAACTAAAATCTAACAGAGGAATAATACCTTTGATTTTGTGGTGAAACCAACATAACACCAACCCCACTACCATTCTTTGTTCTGGATCTATCAAAAAATAAATTTCAAACTCCTTGAACCTGTAATGAGCTAGTGAGACTAGGCAATAAGTCACCTTCTTCGTGCATACAATAAACTCCAAAACTAGCATCTTCAATACTTTTGTAGGGATCATGTCCATGATTATCAGCAGTCCCTTCATCAAAGAGAAGATCCGGAATACCTTCAAAAGGTTTAGAAGGCTCTTGATCAATGGTGTTATCATCTTCTTCTGAAATACTGCAATTCACATTTAACATATTTGGCATATATGGCTCAATGTGAAATCTGGAAATAGGGTTCGATCTAATAGTTGCTTTGGTTCCATTCTTGGTTCTAAAAATTATATATGACCAATCTGAAGAAAGATAACCCCCTATTTTGGCAGTGAAATCTCTGGATAGGCATAGTGCAAAATATAGAGGTAAATCAACATTATGTAGAATGATGAAATTTGGACAAACAACAAGTATAATTTTCAGATCTTTTAATACACCTACAGTCTTGGTAGGAGACCCATCTAATTGCAAGACACATTTCTCATGGGGTTCATACTGCAAACCTAACTTATCAGTGATTGATTTGGGCATAACAGAAGTACTAGCTCCACTATCAATCATACAATTATGCACTAAACAATCTCCAACGATAATAGAAAGGTAAAATGGAGGAGGTTTAGTCACTTTAAGAGGTTGAGACTCAACAACTGAATTAGAATTAGTTAGGACAACACTTACTCTTTCTTTTTTAGGTGATTTCTCAAAGATAGTGAGCTTTGAAAGCTCTTCTTGCAAGTACTCCTTTTGTCCTGGGATTAGTAGAGTATCCCACATTGAAATTGAGACTATAGTTTTCTGTATATGATTCACAATACTGAGTGGAGAAGTCGCTGCCCTTGACTGTAATTTAGAAGTAGCAGAAGCTCCCAAATTTTGTGTAAATTGAGGAATATAATGACCTTTCACATTCTTATCTTTTGGATCTTGAACTTGCTGATTTGAACTTTTCTGAGGCAGCTCATTTGTAGTTGTCTTTTTTTGTGGCTGAGAAAAAGAAGGGGCTGTCTTTTTAGGTCCTGATCCTTCTCCAATTGCTCTTTTCTTGGATCTACTATAGGTTGGAATTGGATTATCAACATTAGATAAATCTTGACTTTGATTTACAGCCAAGTGTTCAAAAGAATTCTCACCTTCTTGGAAACTGACAAATGTAGTTTCAGTAGGTGTTTTACTACTACCTTCTCTTTGTTGATTTGACACTTCTGCTTTAGTGAATGAATGAATGTCTCCACAGGGTAGAGAGGCTTCCTTATTCAAAGAAGGTGATTGGTTTTCAAATAAAGGAAGAACTGAACTTTGTTGTATGAAAGATTGATGAGAATTCTCACTAGTTGGAGCCATTGCCATGTTGTTTGATTGATCTCATTGATTGTTCCATTGTCTTTCTTGAGTATAATTGCTCTGAGTTGGCACAATATGTTGGAAATTTGAGCAAGGAGACAGTTGACAACTTTGATATCATGATACAGAAAGCACTCTGAAAACTGAACAGTTATCATTTCCATTTAGGGCAGCATGGAATTGTCATTGATGTCAAAGGTTAATGTCCTTGATGTCGTTGAGATTGAAACTGATCATGCATTAATGCCAAAGGTTGAGTTGAGCAGACTTGTGAAGTAAATTGCATTTTTGAAGTGCTCTTACTTAGAAGAGGCACTCAGGATAAGTCAAGAATGGAAAACCCGAAATAGTCTTGAAGAATTCCTTCGGAGGAATTCTTTCAGAAAGAATGGCAATGACAACTCTTTCGGAAAAATTGTCAAGTCCCTCATGGGCAAGTGGACCTTTTCAAAAAGTCTGAAGGGCAAGTGGACCTTTTCGAAAAGTCCTAAGGGTATCTTTTGAACGTTCCGAAGGGCAAGTGGACCTTTTTAAAAAGTCCGAAGGGTATCTTTTGAACATTGCAAAGGGCATGTGGACACTTGCAGAAAAGCCGAAGGGTAGATTGCAAAAAGTCTGAAAGGTATCTTCTGAACGTTGCAAAGGGCATGTGGACTACTTGCAGAAAATTCGAAGAAATGACGTGGACAAAAAGTCCGAAGTAATGGCTTGCGGACAAAAAGTCCGAAGAAATGCATTGCGGATAAAAAGTCTGAAGTAATGGCTTGCGGACAAAAAGTCCAAAGAAATGCATTGCGGATAAAAAGTCCGAAGAAATGGCTTGTAGACAAAAAGTCCGAAGAAATGCATTGCAGACAAAAAGTTCGAAGAAATGCCTCGTAGACAAAAAGTATGAAGAAATGACGCGGACAAAAAGTCCGAAGTAATGGCTTGCGGACAAAAAGTCTGAAGAAATGCCTCGCAGACAAAAAGTCCAAAGAAATGACGCGGACAAAAAGTCCGAAGTAATGGCTTGTGGACAAAAAGTCCGAAGAAATGCCTCGTAGACAAAAAGTCCGAAGAAATGACGCGGACAAAAAGTCCGAAGTAATGGCTTGCGGACAAAAAGTCTGAAGAAAAGATTTCCAAAGGACATCTCCTATTAGAAGCCAATGATGAATTCTTTCAGAGAAATTGGAGGACACTTCAGGATGAAATAAACCCGGACAAAAAGTCTGTGGAAATTGTCCCGAAGACACAAAGGTCCCCAACAATCTGCATAAAGGAACCTTAGAAGGGAATTAAAGCAAGGTTAAAAGACGAGCAAGTCTTGAAGGATCAACGTTGTAAGGAACGTTACAAGAATGTCGGAGAAAATAAGATCACGCCAACATGCCGAAGTTTAACGCTGAATACAAAGGGTAAAGATCGAGCATATCGAGGATAATCAAAAGGAGTGGAAGTGAACCCATGATATAAAAAGCAACGAGATGCAAAAAGGGAAGAAAATGAGCTCAATGGTTAATGGCAAAGCAAGTATTAAAACTAATGCTGCGTTAAAAGATCAACGACTCATGTTTGATCGGTGCATTAGATCCAATGGTGCAAAGCAAACTCAGATGATCGTCCAAGAGCACACGCATTTGACAAGTGTCAAAAGGTCATAAGGAAAGATCCAACTAAGAAAAGAACATGGACTTGGCACGACGAAAGAATTTGAAAAGCCTGCAATCAATGCCTTCTAACTATCTGTAAAGGAACAATTGGAACTAGTGATGAACTCGATATATCTTCACGGAGCTCAAGATAATTTAGTCGAAGTGATCGAGGAAGCGACTTAGTTAAGTAGAAGTGCAGATGCCAAAGATAGTAAAGGCATGTCATGTCCCCTCTCTAGTGCGACTTGACATTCTGCGTGGATTTGCCTATTCCTGACTCTCGTAGGCAGATGAAGGTGGTGAGTGGGTCATGTTTGCGATTCGATGGCTCATAATGCTCCGGAAGATAGTATATTTTATTATGGAGGCCAAATTGTTATATTAATAATTTTAAAATGCACTTTTATTCTTATTTTTATAAAATTACTTTTTATTTTAAAAGTATAACAAGTTTTGTATGATGTATTATGGAAACTCTTGGAAGTTTCAAAAAGTGCATAAATAGACCCTATGGGTCTATTATTTGGCATCCAGTTCATTTTATTGATCATTGCATCTTCTCGAGCATTTGGAGACTTCAGAGTCTGCATATTCTCAGATTAATCCTTGAGAACGATACCTCTCAAGCGATTTGCATAACTGAGGAAGTGAGAGATCTTTCGAAGGGTTGCACATTGAAGATAGTATCCAGCTATTTCATGCTAAGCTTTCAGGGTCGATTTTGCCAGTTTTGAAGCCATTGGTAGGGTGAATACATCATCAGTTTGTTGGCAGACAACCATAGCTATTGCAGTCTGTACAGGTACGCCCTGTACCTGCAAATCCATACCAGCAGCAGACATTACCAGAAACAACAGCAAGTGTACGGCGCACTTGCCTAGAGAGGGCGATTTAATGTCTAAAAATTTCTGTGAAGGGCGTCCAGCTGAGCGGCGACCTGCTTGGACCTGGGCGCGTGGGTTTCGAAAACCAGAAAAAGACAGTCCGTATCAGTTCATACTGTACGGACTGCATCTGTACGGAATCGTACGGACTGTACCCGCGCCATACTTTCTGCACAGCGACTGGACAGTTCTTGGGCAGCGAACAGATCAGTTTTTGCAACAATAAAATAGGTTCTAAATTTTTTGGGTTATGCATCAGGTTTTTTGGCATACTTATTCTGCTCATTTTGTAACGCTGAAGAGCCGTAAATATTTTTATAAAAAAAACTGTTATTTTCTCCAGAATTCCATAATTTCTATTGAACCAAATCAATTAGACTGATTGCAAATTGTTTGACGAAATTACAAAGCCATATTCTGTGACATGTTTGACAAAATTATTAGTGCGATATAATTTTTAATATTCATAAAAGTGTTTGACGAAATTCCCTAGTATAATACTAGTGTTTTTAGTGATCCTATTAGTAAGGGTCATTACAGTGGTATCAGAGCCTTCATCCTGCCATTCTGTGGTCCGCTAAACAGCAGATGAGCGAGAGAGAACTCAGATATTATATCCGGGAGCAGCGGAGGCAACCTCATCATAATCCTCAGATAATAGAAGATACATTGCCAGAAGCGTTGAGGGGCACTGGCAAATCAATTCAGACTATGGCAGAAGAAGACAGAGATACAAGTGCTGAAAGAAAATTTGACAACATGCTTGATATGATGTCACGTTTATTGGCAAGAATGGACCAGCAAGCCATTCCAGATCAAGGTCATCAGCACACAGCTGAGCATAGTGGAGTCAATGAGGAAAGGTCCGTACAACATGCTGGAAACACTAGAGGATCAGCCTCTAGACCTCTTTTTCCCACCTTCACACCCAGGGAAGAACAGTTACATATTGCTCCAGCTACTCCGTTTGGCGAGGAGGCTAGACAGGCCTACTTGGAGTATACCACTCTCCCTCCGGATATGCGACAAATATGGACCTTTGACCAGTTCATGAATCAGAAGAATAAGAGAGGAGGAAGAAATGATCACCATGCGCCAAGGAACGATTATCGACAAGCACTTGGTAAGATTTCCATGCCTAACTATGATGGAAGTAACAGGTGTATAGCTAGGTCTTGGATTCACAAACTAGATAATTATCTTTCTCTAAGACCAATGCCTGAGGAGGATGCCATAAGATTTGCTACATTGCACCTTGAACGAGCTGCTCACGAGTGGTGGTATCATGGTTTGGTCACTCTGGGACAACCACATCACTACCTATGAGGAGTTTACCAACAGATTGATAGAGAGGTTCGATGTCAAAGACCTTGAGGTAAGTTTCCGTGAACTAGCACAATTAAAACAGCATGGTTCACTTGAAACTTATATTAATGACTTCCAAACATTAGCGACAATGGTACCCGATATCTCAGAGCGTAGGATAATCATGCTATTTACAGAAGGGTTGACTGAACCACTCAAAGGGTGGGTCAAGGCCTTTAATCCTCTCACATTCCAGGAAGCCATGAAGAAAAGCCGCAGTATGGAACTTGCAGCACCAGCAAGTAGGTTCAGTTCAAAAGGCTCTTCATCAAACAAAGATAATAAAGAGGAATTCAGCAAAGGTAAAGAGAAGGATGAAGACACGAAAGACAAGTCAGCTGCACCCTTGAATATGGAAACGCTTAATGACCTGCGTAAGAAGAAGTTATGCTTCTATTGCAAGGGTCCCTATGAGTTTGGACATGACTGTCCTATGAGGCCTAAGCGAAAAGCCAACAGGGTGATGTGGGCTTATTACGAGGGCTCAGATTCAGACAGCTCAGAGTACCATGATTTTGATGATGCAAAGCAGGAACAGGAGGTAGAACAAAGGGAGGAACCAGAGTTACATTTACAGGAGGCACATCTATCTAGTATCCAGAGAGATGGCGCTTTCAGAATTAGAGGTGTCTTGGCAGGAAAAAAGGTTTTTACACTCATGGATACTAGTGCCACGAACAACTTTATTGATGCACGCTTCGCTGAAAGGCGTGGACTCACCACTGAGGAGTTTGAGGGACTGAAAGTTAAGGTGGCTGACGGATATACTCTTCGATGTGACAGGATGGTACGTGATCTACCTCTACGCTTGGACAACTATGAGTTCAAGGCAGATTATTATGTGGTCAACATGGGTGACATGGACATAGTACTTGGGATGCAGTGGCTACATTCGTTGGAGGAGATTACCCTGAGACTTAAGGATATGGAGATGCAGTTCAAGGTAGATGGTAGAACACATGCGCTGAAGGCTATTCGTAATAGTGATGATAGGACTATTACACTTAAGAGGATGGAGAGGCTAGCTAAGCATAATGATTTAGAACGGGCAGCTATTTGTACCTTGATGGCTTCACATGAGGAGCAACACAAGGCTAAATATCATCTTGATGAGAAGGCATACATCAAGATTCCACCAGTCAGACCACCAGTTAGAGTGCATAATGTATCACGCCTCAAGAAGGCGTTGGGTCAGAGTGTGGTGCCTTCTGCGGTATTACCTCCCTTGGATGATAAAGGGAAATTGATTTTGATTCCAGAATCCATTTTGGACAGCAGAGAAAGGCGGCTTCGTAGGCGGGTGATCAGAGAATACTTGATTAAGTGGAAGGATCTACCCATTGAGGACGCTACTTGGAAGGGGGAGGTCATTCTGCGACATCCAGCATTGAGATTGCTTGAGGTCAAGCAATTTCAGGAGGGGCGGACTGTCATGTCCCCTCTCTAGTGCGACTTGACATTCTACGTGGATTTGCCTATTCCTGACTCTCGTAGGCAGATGAAGGTGGTGAGAGGGTCATGTTTGCGATTCGATGGCTCATAATGCTCCGGAAGATAGTATATTTTATTATGGAGGCCAAATTGTTATATTTTTAATTTTAAAATGCACTTTTATTCTTATTTTTATAAAATTACTTTTTATTTTAAAAGTATAACAAGTTTTGTATGATGTATTACAGAAACTCTTGGAAGTTCTGAAAAGTGCATAAATAGACCCTATGGGTCTATTATTTGGCATCAAGTTCATTTTATTGATCATTGCATCTTCTCGAGCATTTGGAGACTTCAGAGTCTGCATATTCTCAGATTAATCCTTGAGAACGATACCTCTCAAGCGATTTGCATAACTGAGGAAGTGAGAAATCTTCCGAAGGGTTGCACATTGAAGATAGTATCCAGCGATTTCATGCTAAGCTTCCAGGGTCGATTTTGCCAGTTTTGAAGCCATTGGTAGGGCGAATACATCATCAGTTTGTTGGCAGACAACCACAGCTATTGCAGTCCGTATAGGTACGCCCTGTCCCTGCAAATCCATACCAGCAGCAGACATTACCAAAAACAACAGCAAGTGTATGATGCACTTGCCTAGAGAGGGCGATTTAATTTCTAAAAATTTCTGTGAAGGGCGTCCAACTGAGCGACGACCTGCCTGGACCTGGGCGCGTGGGTTTCGAAAACCAGAAAAAGACAGTTCGTATCAGTTCGTATTGTACGGACTGCATCTGTACGGAATCGTATGGACTGTACCCGCGCCGTACTTTTTGCACAACGACTGGACAATGCTTAGGCAGCGAACAGAGGAGTTTTTGCAACAATAAAACAGGTCTAAATTTTTTGGGTTATGCATCAGGTTTTTTGGCATACTTATTCTGCTCATTTTGTAATGCTGAAGAGCCGTAAATATTTTTATAAAAAAAAACTATAATTTTCTCCAGAATTCCATAATTTCTATTGAACCAAATCAATTAGACTGATTGCAAATTGTTTGACGAAATTACAAAGCCATATTCTTTGACATGTTTGACAAAATTATTAGTGCAATATAATTTTTAATATTCATAAAAGTGTTTGACGAAATTCCCTAGTATAATACCAGTGTTTTTAGTGATCCTATTAGTAAGGGTCATTACAAGGCATTTGAACGTTGCCGTTTGAAGCATGAATTGAGACACGAAGTCAGAGTCACATTGAATGCAAATTAAAAGTGATCGAGGAAGCGGCGCAGTTAAGTGCAGTAGAAGTGCAAATGTCAAAGACAGTAAAGAAATTTGAACGTTGCCGAGTGAACCCTGAATTGAGACACAAAGTCAAAGTCACATTGAATGCAGATCAGAAGTGATTGAGGAAGCGACGCAGTTAAGTGCAGATGCCAAAGATAGTAAATAAATTTGAACGTTGCCGAGTGAAGCATGAATCGAGACACAAAGTCAAAGTCACATTGAATGAAGATCAAAAGCTTAAACCCGTTCAATACAGTTGAAATGTGAACACTTTACATATAGACAACCCTAAGATGCATCTGTCTATATATGCTACGAACAGATCATTTGAATAGTGTTATCTTTTTACTATTGCTGCAATAATAATTAGTGTTAACTCAAAATTGTCGAGTGAGGACATATGCAGACAGCGTGAAAAGGACAAAGAAAATAAGGTGTGTCAAAGTAGAAGATATCCAGACACAAAGAGATAAAGGTAGATAAGCCAAGAAGGCACACAACGAAGGTGCAGTTATAGACTAGACTTGCAACAGAGAAGTGAACAAGATTCATTCTGAATCTCTTATGTATTTTGAAGTTGCATCTTCATTTCTTTGATAGGTTAGTGCCATCAAAAAAACTGAGTTGGTGCTCAGTTATGAAGTTGACGCTTCCTTAGAGTGGGTGCTCTTGAATGTAACCAGTGAGGTTTGTCTGTGAGACTTCTTTTCTGTGAGGTTGGATTAGAACAGTAGCTTCTAGCAGGTTTTCTCACTGTGATTTTTCCCTTTGGGTTTCCACGTAAAAATTTGGTGTTGAGCATTCTTGTGTGTGTGTGATTTTTATTTGGTTCTTTACTTTGCATATACTTTAAGTATCTTGTTTAAAAGTTTTAAGAACCAGGTTTTAGCTCATCTACTGATTCACGCCCCCTCTCAATAGATAGTGTATTCAACACAATAGCTCTTGAATTGCTTGGAGCATTAGGATTATATTGCCTTGATTGAGAATTTTGCGCTTGACCTTGCTGGTTGGATTGATAAGATGGCCTATTGGGCTGATAATTCTGGTTAGTATTCTGATAAGGTCTATATGGTGGAGCTTGTTGCCTCTCAATTGCAACCAACTTGTTAATTTGAGCCTTAAGAAGACTCTCAATCTTCCCCAATCTGTCAGTTTGGTCACCATCTGCTTGATGGAACTTTGATGACTCTGGGATTGGAGCAACAGTTGGAGCAGGAGGATGGATCTCTAGAAAAAGAGGCATTGGAGGCCTTGAAGATAACTTGCCTGCTTGTATAAGGCAATTTTCAGCCTTGATTGCTACTTCAAAAGCTTCATGGAAAGTATTGCCTCCCATGGATTGGATCATTACAACCACATCTAAATTAAAAGCTTTCAGATAATACAGAAAGGCATAGTTGGGTGAAGGCTTGATCACTGCTGAAATTCTGTTCCAAGTCTTCTGGAATCTGTAGTTGAAATCCACTATGAATTCATAGTTGAATCTTTTAATTGTTGTAAGTTGCTCCACAAGTGAAAGATAATCACTTTTATCGTCAAAATTTTTGCACATAAGTTTTCCATATTCATCCCAGTTGTTGATTGATGCAGGAGCTAAACCTCTGTACCACTGAAGTGCCTTCCCTTTGAAAGAAGTTGCGAACAACCTCATTGCTACATTTTCTTGTGTCACATGATGAACTGCACAAATATTAGCAATATCTGAAATATGCTCTATAGGAGTTGTTGGATTTTCTCTTGTAAAATATGGAAGAGCCTTCAGATTTGAAACTGGAATATCATTCCATTGAGTGATATTTAGAGGACTACCACCATTGAATGCAACATAAGTTTGTCTTCTAGGAACAGCCATCCGAGGAATATGATTTATAACAATATTTGGCTGAACAATATTGGCTTGAACAAGAGGATTTTGTACAATAGTAGGGGTAACAGAGGGTGTAAGATTTGGATTTGACGGAGAAGGTCTCTTTTTCTTTCGCTGATAAGACAACTTAGAAAAATCTGCTTCTTTCCCTTTTACAGATCTTGCGACAACTCTTGGGGGCATAAATAATATATAGATCTGAACATGAAAATTTGGAAACGAATATAATACTTAGATACACAAATAAAAATTCAAAAATGTGAATAAGCATGTCCCATCGGGCGTGCCAGAAACTGCTATCACTCTAGAGTGCACCCTGCTTGAAGATGTGTAAAACACACCCTCTCTCCAATTGATACAATTGGAACTTCTCAGAGTGTGGGTGACCCTTTGATGAGAACCTCTAGAGAGGGTTGGTTCCCTTTAGATTTTTCAATACATTTGACTACTGTGATTTTGGGGTGAAAAGGGGAAGGAGGAACTGAAAGAAAATCTAATTAAAAGGAGTGATAAACCAGAATTGTCCAAACCCTCTGAAGTTACTAAAATCAATGCACACATAATCAAATGAAATCTGTAATTTTGTCCTTAAGCATAAATATTTCAAATGAAGGGTTGAAAACCTCTTCAAATGACCTGCAAAAGATTGAGATAGAGAAAGATAGGTGAGGGACCTATAAAAGGAGAAAAATCTCGTTTATACATTGATGCACAATCAAATACACACTATTCTTTTTTCTAAAAACTTAGATTCAGAACAAAAACTTCTTTATTGATGAATGGTCCAACTTACAATTTCTTCCTTCCAACTTCAGGAATCCTTTAAATGGCTTGATTAAGCCAAATAAATAAGCTTTTCCAAAACTTGAAAATAACCTTAAGTGTAGTTCTAAAAGGGGAAAGGGTTAGTCTTGGTTAATTAACTCAAGACTTAACACCTTTTTACAATATTTAGAATACAAAATTGCATGCCTTTTCAGACATTGGCATAGAAGTATCACGATGAGGCCAAGTTTGAAAGGTTAACTCTTAAAATAAACAAGACACTCTCCAAGAAATATTCAAACATGCACGAATCCAAGGTTGGCGTAGAAGAATGAACAGTGGGCCCATTGAAAGTCAAACTTCACCTTTGCATGGAAAACTATGCCAAATCTCTAAATAAGGAATTCCATTTGATTCGTTTGAAAGTTGAGCTGGAGGAAGAGATATTCCGTTTGCATGGAAAACAAGGAAGATGTGTAACAAGGTTATCTAGTCAACTCCAATTTAAGACAGTCAACCTCCAATGGTCTCCACTTATGTGCCACATCTTGGACAGAGAACTCTGCTTGAACTGTCTGAAACGTTGAAAGCTTTGGATTGCATGAAATCCAATGAGAAGCGTGATTTAGGTCAAGTAGTCAATTGAAGCTTTGACTAGTCCACTATAAATAGCCCTTGCTTGCATGGACAAGGATATTGATAAGCGAGAGATGTATTCAAATTGAATCTATTTCTCGGCTTTCTATTCTTGGCTTCTTTGATTTTGTGCATGCATTTCTCTCGACCATATCTGCTTATGGCTTTTGGCTGTATTTGCTTGGCTTGTCTTGTGCTTAGACCTTGCCTTTATTCTCTTTTCCCCTAGGCTTACTTTGCCTTTGTTCCTGTCTATTTCCCTTAGACTTTTCTCGGGATTATTTCCCCTTGGTTTGTTCATTTCTTCGGATCTTTCTTTTGGTTTTTCTTGCTCAGTCAATTCCCCATAGACAAATTGTCCGCTGGAATTATCTCAGACTTCTTCATTTGGACTTAATTGTCTCTCGGATTTTGTTCTTTCCACTTTCCCGCGGACAAAATGTCCGCGGGAATTGTCTAAGACTTTCCCTTGGTTGTTTGCTTTTGAGCTTTCTTTTTTTCCAAAGGAATTCCTTCGGACAAATTGTGCAAAGGAATTCCTTCTGACTTTTTGTCCGAGTCTTCATCTTGTGTCTTTTCCTTGTTCCTTTGGACAAAAAGTCCGAAGGAATTGTTCCTTTCGGCTTGCCTTTCTCCATAGGGCACATTCTTCGAAAAAATTGCAGATGAAGTTTCCCTAAGGGCACATACCCTTCGGGATTCTTGCAAACGTCCCTTGAAATCACAAAGTGATCCGATACCCTTTGGGATTCTTGCCAATGACCTTTCTGAAAGGTACATACCCTTCGGGTTTTATAAAATGTACTTTCCCAAAGGGTAGGTACCCTTCGGGTTTTTTGGAACTTCCCCTCGGATTTTTGCTTTGAGTTTTCCTGAAGGGTACATACCCTTCGGGATTTTTGGAATGGTCATTCCCGAAGGGTACATACCCTGCAGGATTTTCAAACTGCACCTTTTCCCTCGGATAAAAAGTCCAAGGAAATTGTTTTCACACTTAGCCCAAAAGAATTAATAGGAATACAACACTTAGAAAATAAAACACTTGATATAAAATCCAAAAAAATAAACCTATACTCCCTTCTGATCGCTTGCTTTCATTTGAAAGTGAACCTACAGGCTTGTAGGTTAACTTTAAGGATGGTTGTAGCTTGATTAATTCTTCATTGGCTCTTATCAAAGCGTCACATGTTTTATAACTGAATCCTTGTGAATGACCATCACCTTGCATATGTCCCCTGTAGAGCTATCTTTTTGGTGACTGATTGTAGGTGCATATGATTAGCAAGCCTATATAAAGCCTTTTGACCCTGAATATGCTTTTTTGAATCTGCTGGAGGTGTCTTGCTCTTGCACAGACTGTAGCTTGTCTTTCACTCCAAAGAAGGCTCGAAGGCAGATTTGATCATCATTCTTCTTCATGGTTGTAAGTACTTGTCAATAAATCTTGATAAAGACCTTTCTTATTTCAACATATCATCCTTGTGAATACACTTGACTGTGTAACATTGTTGTAAGTGTCTTCATCATGACTGTACTTGATACTTTGACTGCCTACAATTCCTTTTGTTCGTGCCTTTAAACTATAATTCACCAATTTGACCAGCTGTATAGGGGATTTGACCATTCTGGGGAAAGTTTTGAATAGTAGGGCTAGTAATTTGGCCTTGACAGGTCAAATTACTTAACAATAACATGTAATAGTGAACTTCAAAAGATAAGAACTAGATTTGCTCATTATGACTAGGGTTTTAACTTGGAAAAATTTGCAATGAGGAAGGAGGGTTTAACTAGTCAAGAATGTGTTTACTTTGTAGGCTCTCAAATATATTGATTCCAGTTGTAAATAGTAAATATGATCGTGAAGTCACTAACTATGGAGGATTCCACTATTTCCATAGCCACAATATTCCGTCTCATAGGGTACATTAAGAGTAATGTCTTGGGGCTAATCGCTTATTGATGCACTAGAAGAACAAATGACTAAAGGCTTCCTATGGATAAAAAATAAATCCTAGGTGTTTCTGAAATACTAGGGTATGTGGAAACTAAAATCCGTGAATCGTATTGTCTAATGGCTTGAGTATTGGGGTAGTACCTCTCACACCATGACGCAATAAAAACTGCGAACCGTTTTGCCCAGAGCGATAACTCTTATGAGTTTTAAAACTGCTGGAACACAATTTTTAAGAAAACAAAGCAAGAGAAAAATGAAATCAGAAAGTAAGACTTGAAAACAAAGGTTCGGGTTCACCTATATGTTTTATCCTATTTTGATAAAACACTAATTGTGATTAAATAAGTGTTTATTATTATATAGGTGTGAAATAGGAAATACCAGAATGCTAAAGATATACAAATGATTAAGTATTATGATTTTGTCAAATTTTTAAATATGGAAAGTTTTTATTTTATGAAAGCACTAAGCAATAATATACTAAGCTCACACACTAATCCCTGTTGACTGTTTGACTGTGGAAATCAGAAGAAGAGATGACTGTGTAGGCTCAGTATCAGACACAAAATTAAAAATTGGATTTGGACACGAGCGTAGTAGGTAGACAAAGTCATAGTGTGCTCAAGTCTATTGGCCACGGACTTATCTTAGTTCGCTATGACACTTGGTAGTCAGGGAAAAGACAAAGAAAGTAGGAATATGGAAATCATTGATCATGGGCAAAATGATAAGATGAATCTGAACATGAGCACAATAGGAATACAACGACACAATGTGCTTGAGTCCATTGACTACGGACTTGTTTTGGTTGGCGGTGCATTCAAACTAATCACTGTACCTATTGCGCCTATAGATGAGGATAAAACTGAGATATTACACTTAGGGTTTTGCCACACAAAAATTGTTGTTTGACTTCTCATCTTTGAAACTCTTAGGACACTTTGATAGCTTGAAAACCTACAAGAAGAATAATGGAGTGTAATGGGTTGAGCTAACCTCAATTACCCACGTGATGATTGATCGTTGCCTATGTAACTAACACTCCAAGGAGTGAAATCAAACCCACATAGTTCTCCCACCTAAAGTGAATGTGAGATTGTGTTCCATTGACTAGAATATTTAACAATGATAGCTCTTGACTTGCTTTAGAGGTCTCTTGACATGGTTTATGACTGCTCCTTATGAATATTGTAGAATTTGGGCAGAATATGGTAGATTTGCTCAATGTGCAGAAGTATGTATGCTTGTACTAGGTGAATAGCAAGTGGTGGTAATGAATGACTCTTGACATGTATTTATAAGTGAATCTTTTGACAATTTCCTTTAGCTGACCTTATGAAATGTGCAAGAAAACCCAAAAGGATGTTTTGAATTTTGAAAACTAGTTGTTATTTGGCAATGTGGGATGTGACTGGCCTAAGTGGAAAGGGACGTAGTTCGTTACTGTCTGCCTAGGATGCCCCTGTCCAGAGAGGTCAAGGACCTGAGTTCAGAGTTGGGGACAATCTGATGGTGATTTTAGACAGTGTGAGCATTTGACATTGAATAGTTCCATGTATTGATAACAACAAACAAAGGGTTGACCCCACATATAGAAGAATGTGTCCGTTTTTATTAAGTAAAAAGTGGTTACATTCAGTTGGGAAAGTTTGATAACCGCTCATTAATTAAACATTAACTAATAGCCAATTAGCCTATTAATAACTTTAACACCCTCCCTTAATGTCTAAATTGGAGACTACAAATTTGTCCTGAAATTTTACAAACACAATGGGACCAAAGCGTTTAGTCATTAAATTTACAAATTGTTCTAAAGATATCAACATGAAATTTGTAGTCCTTTGACATTTTGCTACTATCCAATGTTCGTCGAGCTTTGGCATAGACAACAATCAAAAATGATAGTCAATAGCAAAACAAAGATCTGGTTGTGTGGACATAGGATGTATCAAGTTGTCCACCAATTCATTGTAGGGTGATTCATTGACCGATGATGGATCATCATTGACTGATAACTTTAGCCCGACCTTCATAGTTTTGACTCCAGACTCCTAGAGATGTTGATCAAACAAAGTATACTAGGTTCATGGAGCCTGCTTAAGTCCATATAGGACTTAATCATCCTACAAACAAAATTATCACAACCAACCCGAAAACCTTCACACTGCAACATTTAGACGACCTCATCCAAATTTACAATTAAGAAACCCAATCGAGTCGTTGTGGAAAGAAGTAATGAAATGTGACCATCTTCGTAGTTAGAGTAAAAACCAATTCCTTAGTAACGATGGGAGTAAAAACCAACTCCACAGTAGGAGAAGAAACCATCTCCTCATCTATTCCCTTCTGTTGGAAAAACCCTTATGCAACAAGATGAGCTGTGTACATGTCCAAAGTACCAATTTTGTCCACCCATTTGTAGCCAATGGGTTGTGTAACTCGTAGTTTAGGTACCATAAGAAGGTCAAAAACGATAGCAAAATGACTATGCTTTGCTGAAGTGACAACCTTGTTTCCGGTCCTCTGAGCTAGTCCCTGTGACTGGGGTATATTATATTTTTGCACAATTACTTGTGCATTTGACTGAGATTAAGGAATTTCATCCTCTTGCACATCCTTTATAGTGGATATTCGCTCCACAACTAGTGCATGTAAGTTGACTAGAGCATGGTCAACAAGCCTATGAGAAATTTCATTCTCTAGCACATCCTGTGTCGTGGAGTCTCCCTCCACACGTGCATGTACATTGATTGTCGTAGAGTTAACAAGCTTATACAAGCCATCTTACCCAATACCCAGGGCAATTACTGTCTTGTTTTATATCAGACACAATACAGTTCTTCCCAAATAAATTTCCAACAATGTTGGGATTTTTTGTTGAATGATTAATAGACAAGTGATTTTTATTTAGGCTAGGAACATACCTAACATTCCTTATTATGTTTTTTTTTTCATTATTCAATTCTATGTGGACATCTCGTATCCCCTCTATTGCAAGTGACTGCCTATTAGCTAATAAAACAAAATCAGATTTTTTTGTACCTACAACAAATGTAACACAATAGTATTTACAACACGTGAAATGTATGGATGTGCCGAAATCAATAAACCAACCATTAGTAGCACTTTCATTTGAGCATTATGTTATGTGAGCATATTCTTCTTCAAATTCTTGTTTAGCTTCAACTACTACCACATTAATTGCTTGATTGCTTTGTTGGGGAAGTGTATACTGCTGCTTCTGACAATCCTTTGAGATGCCCAACCTTATGAAAATAAAAACACTTCACCTGATACTTTGAAAATGAATCGACAGGGATACGTTTCCACTTCCCTTTTGATTGAGCAACCAATGCACTCTCTGCTTGTCCACCGCTGGATTCATTTTGTATTTGTTTGCATTCTTTTTGCATTAAACAGGAACTAACCTGATCAAACATCAGGTTTTGGCTTTTTGCCATCAAGTATAGAGCCTCCACGAAAGATTCATAGGAGTGTCAAATTGTTCAGAACTAGTGCTACCATATCATCATCATCCATCATTTTTCGTTGATTGATCAGAACTAGTGCTACCAAATTGTTCAGAACTAGTGCAAGAGGATGATTGATCGTTGCCTATGTAACTAACACTCCAAGGAGTGAAATCAAACCCACGTAGTTCTCCCACCTAAAGTGAATGTGAGATTGTGTTCCTTTGACTAGAATATTTAACAATGATAGCTCTTGACTTGCTTTAGAGGTCTCTTGACATGGTTTATGACTGCTCCTTATGAATATTGTAGAATTTGGGCAGAATATGGTAGATTTGCTCAATGTGCAGAAGTATGTATGCTTGTACTAGGTGAATAGCAAGTGGTGGTAATGAATGACTCTTGACATGTATTTATAAGTGAATCTTTTGACAATTTCCTTTAGCCGACCTTATGAAATGTGCAAGAAAACCCAAAAGGATGTTTTGAATTTTGAAAACTAGTTGTTAGTTGGCAATGTGGGATGTGACTGGCCTAAGTGGAAAGGGGCGTAGTGCATTACTGTCTGCCTAGGATGCCCCTGTCCAGAGAGGTCAAGGACCTGAGTTCAGAGTTGGGGACAAAAACCTGATGGTGATTTTAGACAGTGTGAGCATTTGACATTGAATAGTTCCATGTATTGATAACAACAAACAAAGGGTTGACCCCACATATAGAAGAATGTGTCTGTTTTTATTAAGTAAAAAGTGGTTACATTCAATTGGGAAAGTTTGATAACCGCTCATTAATTAAACATTAACTAATAGCCAATTAGCCTATTAATAACTTTAACACCCTCCCTTAATGTCTAAATTTTAGACTAAAAATTTGTCCTGAAATTTTACAAACACAATGGGACCAAAGCGTTTAGTCATTACATTTACAAATTGTTCTAAAGATATCAACATGAAATTTGCAGTCCTTTGACATTTTGCTACTATCCAATGTTCGTCGAGCTTTGGCATAGACAACAACCGAAAATGATAGTCAATAGCAAAACAAAGATCTGGTTGTGTGGACATAGGATGTATCAAGCTGTCCACCAATTCACTGTAGGGTGATTCATTGACCGATGATGGATCATCATTGACTGATAACTTTAGCCCGACCTTCATAGTTCTGAATCCAGACTCCTAGAGATGTTGATCAAACAAAGTATACTAGGTTCATGGAGCCTGCTTAAGTCCGAATAGGACTTAATCATCCTACAAACAAAATTATCACAACCAACCCGAAAACCTTCACACTACAACATGTAGACCTCCTCATCCAAATTTACAATTAAGAAACCCAACCGAGTCGTTGTGGAAAGAAGTAATGAAATGTGACCATCTTCGTAGTTGGAGTAAAAACCAATTCCTTAGTAATGATGGGAGTAAAAACCAACTCCACAATAGCAGTGGGAGTAAAAACCAACTCCACAGTAGGAGAAGAAACCATCTCCTCATCTATTCCCTTCTGTTGGAAAAACCCTTATGCAACAAGATGAGCTGTGTACATGTCCAAAGTACCAATTTTGTCCACCCATTTGTAGCCAATGGGTTGTGTAACTCGTAGTTTAGGTACCATAAGAAGGTCAAAAGCGATAGCAAAATGACTATGCTTTGCTGAAGTGACAACCTTGTTTCCGGTCCTCTGAGCTAGTCCCTGTGACTGGGGCATAGTATCTTTTTGCACAATTACTTGTGCATTTGACTGAGATTAAGGAATTGCATCCTCTTGCTCATCCTTTATAGTGGATATTCGCTCCACAACTAGTGCATGTAAGTTGACTAGAGCATGGTCAACAAGCCTATGAGAAATTTCATTCTCTAGCACATCCTGTGTCGTGGAGTCTCCCTCCACACGTGCATGTACATTGATTGTGGTAGAGTTAACAAGCTTATACAAGCCATCTTACCCAATACCTAGGGCAATTACTGTCTTGTTTTATATCAGACACAATACAGTTCTTCCCAAATAAATTTCCAACAATGTTGGGATTTTTTGTTGAATGATTAATAAACAAGTGATTTTTATTTAGGCGAGGAACATACCTAACATTCCTTATTATGATTTTTTTTTCATTATTCAATTCTATGTGGACATCTCGTATCCCCTCTATTGCAAGTGACTGCCTATTAGCTAATAAAACAAAATCAGATTTTTTTGTACTTGCAACAAATGTAACACACTAGTATTTACAACACGTGAAATGTATGGAAGTGCCGAAATCAATAAACCAACCATTAGTAGCACTTTCATTTGAGCATTATGTTATGTGAGCATATTCCTCTTCAAATTCTTGTTTAGCTTCAACTACTACCACATTAATCGCTTGATTGCTTTGTTGGGGAAGTGTATACTGCTGCTTCTGACAATCCTTTGAGATGCCCAACCTTATGAAAATAAAAACACTTCACCTGATACTTTGAAAATGAATCGACAGGGATACGTTTCCACTTCCCTTTTGATTGAGCAGCCAATGCACTCTCTGCTTGTCCACCGCTGGATTCATTTTGTATTTGTTTGCATTCTTTTTGCATTAAACAGGAACTAACCTGATCAAACATTAGGTTTTGGCTTTTTGCCATCAAGTATAGAGCCTCCACGAAAGATTCTAGGAGTGTCAAATTGTTCAGAACTAGTGCTACCATATCATCATCATCCATCATTTTTATTAAAGCCCTGTTGACAATTCTTCCACAGGCAGATTGTCTCTTGCCATTCGGAAAGTTCACGTTTCTAGCCAAGGAAGAAATAATACATTGGGTAAGAGGTAGACCAATTGAAATAACTCATTTGCAAAAGCCTTGGCTACAACAGGATTTCCTTCGGGCAAAGAAGGCTTGATTTCACATAGCTTCGAAAAAGTTCAAAGGACATAAGTCCACGGGAAATAATCCAAGAGTAAGGAGAATACTTTGGAGGATTTGTAAATAAAGAACCCACAACCTTCCAAAAGGTCCGCCAAAGAATAAAGTGCCCGAGGAATAATTCCATCGGACAAAAGTCCGAAGAAATCCGAGAGAGAAGTCAGAATATCCAAAAAATTCAAAGGAATAAGGACCCGTGCAAAAAACCCGGTGCCCTACAAAAAACCCGGGTGCCCTATAATTTTTTTGAAAAGCCACAGATGGACACAAGCCCTTGCGGAGGGCACTTGGTCAGTGACAGGACCATTCCAACTTTCCCAAAGGGCACAGAGGAAGGACACAAGCCCTTGCGGAGGGCACCTAGTCAGTGGCAATACCTTTGCAATTTTTCCGAAGGCTTTCTGTCGGTGGCCTAAAAAGACAGAAAATACCTTCGGACTTTTTGTCCGAAGGAGTTCCTTCGGACAAAAAGTCCGAAGAAATTCGGAGAGTTCAAAAGACAAAAAACCCGACAGAATTAGTCCGAAGCCAACAAAGCAAAGGAAATTACAAAGGAAGATATCCTTCGGAAAAAAGTCCGAAGGAATTCCTTCGGACTTTTTGTCTGAAGGAATACTTTGGAGAATAAACAGGGAAATAAAGCCGAAGGAAAAGAAAAGGCCAAGGATAAAGTCTCAGACTTTTTGTCTGAAGAGCGAAGTCTGAAGGCAGAGAAGGACAAACTATCCTTGGGAAAGTGGGACTAACAAAAGATCCGAAGAAAAATCCAAGACCAAAGAAAAGTCCGCGGGAATAAAAACCCAAGAGCAACGCATGCACAAAAACAGAAACAGAAAATAGATAGAAGAAAATAAATTCAACCTGAATTTATCTCACTCAGCAAGATAGTTTTCCATGCAAGCACTTCAACCGTCTCAAGCTCGTAACATTCCAACAGCTCAACCGGAGTTCCAAATTCGGATGTCGAGTTGACCGTTCCAGATTTAGAATTGACTAATTGTTAAACGCCACATCTACTAGGAGTTTTACATGCAAAGGAAAATAATCTCTTCGTCCAACTCAGTGTTTCTCTTTGTCCAACTCAGCCGTTCAAACGTTCCAACTTAGCGTTTCAAATGTTCCAACTCGGCTTCCAACGAATCAAGTCAGAGTTCTAAAATTGACATTGGCATTGGATTTCATACACGATATTATCATCTCATACTTTCAAACGTTCCAACAACTCATGAAGAAGCTAAAATTGGCATTGACGTGGATTTCCATGCAAAGAGAGGTGGGCGTTTCAATAAACAAAGACAAGTCCACTGCCTCTAGTGCCAAGGAGCTTCATGCAAAGAGAAAGGGAAAACATATTTTATTGAAAGGCAAAGTCAGCGTTGAGTTAATCTAAGTTGATCCTCCTCTTTTTTTTTTCAACGCCAATTTTTTGGCTTTTGTAATTCTCTATAAGATGGATTTTCAGCGTTGTAAAATCCATCCCTCTCTTGGTAAGACCAGACTCTATGATTGGTGAGTTGTGTAACCTCTTCAATCAATAGGACTGTACTTTCAGATTTTAAGTGCTGGCATAGTGTACATTCATTCAACAATTTGCATACGTGGTAGATTTCTCTCTCTTCCCAAATTCTGATTCATACCTAGTTGCTAGCTCATCATGTTATGCAGGTCATGTTTAGTGTTCTATATGTCTTTTGCTGAAGCTATAAGTGGATGTTAGGTCGCTGCAAAGTGTCTTGTATCAGACCTCTCTCCATCGTTTTCCCTCACATTTTTTGTCATTGGATCGAACCTTCTCAAGAAATATTTATGTATAGTGATCAATTGAAATCAAAGGTCTTCTTTTTCCCTTGTTTGATTCAGTGTTCAAGGTTCCAACATTCTGGTGTATCACCGTCATTAGGTAGGATTTCCCTTTCAAGTTTATTTCCCTTTTCCATGGTAGATTCGCAGCACAGAGTAGAGATCCATTGATATATCTTATAGGAACCAGCGTTCTCTGGAGGTTCTTCTCACCATTGAGGAACCACCCTCGTGAGAAGATCCCATTGTTTCAACTGGAGAGAGGATTTGCCGTTTCAATACGTCTTCGATTTAGGGTGCAATTCCAGGTTGACAACAAGACCCCTAAATGGTATTGGATATTTTTCATCTAAAAAAGGTGTTCTAATAGAGATTCATCCTCCGACATCTTTGTGGAAAATCATAGATTTTTCAGGTACAAAACTCGGCTTTTCTCAAAACTTTGGTATTTATTACTCATATTGGTCAACAATGCACTTGTCTCAGTGGCATTTTGGACCTCAGGGATCATGCCATCCGATACATATAGTTTCAATAACATCAAGGCCTCCTTATGACACTTGCTATAATCAACAAAGTTCAAACAAGTCTTGCTTTAGTGCCAAGAATGATTTTATCACAATCACAATATTTTGTGACTGTTAAAATCTAATGACTCCAAACATTATAATTATGGCTAGTTAACTTCTATGCTTCTAGTAAAACCAAATTTTGAATATTGGTCATTTTAGACACAATTTGTTACTTTGAATAGAAAAAGTATAGTTTGACCTGGAAATCAATGCAACTAGGAAGTATAGTTCTGATGCAAAATTTAATGAGACAAGAAAAGTACAATTTTTTGACTTGAAAATTAATGCAACATAAAAAATATAGTTTTCTGATCTACAAATTGATGCAAAAAATAAATGCAAAGTTTGTTTACAAGTTTGATTACCTTTGTGTACAAGTCTGATTACCGCTACGTACACGTCTGATTAATGCAAAAATAAATATAAGCTTCTGTATACAAATTTGATTAATTCTAGTTGTTTGTGCCCTAACAAGAGCTCACGTTCTGTTTTCTCTTGTTGAATATAATGCGATTGGAATCTGGCTTGCAAAAAAAACTTGTATAGATTTCCCTCTGGCCATACCCTAATTGCACAACATTGTCTGAAAATTGTGACATGTGCCCTAACTGCCATGAAAATTGGAAATTTCAACCATTAACATGTTGTAAGTCATGTCAAAAATATACTGCACTATTTTCAGTGTTGTAGGGTTTGTAAATCACGACTTCTGCAACTCTTTCTTGTGCCCTAGATGCGTCTTTTTTGCTAGTCGTGATTTTACACATGATTTTCCTTTGGTTTCTTGCGTTTGAAATGTGCCCTAGAATCTTCCATCACAATTTTTGAGATTTTGGTCCATCTACACGTTTTCGTGCCCCGCCTGTGATTTGTCTTTGGATTTGATTGCAAATCATGATTTTCCCTTTTGCGTTGTCTGGGTTTTACTTCTACCATGTCTAATGTCTACAACTTGTGTGAGCATTTTTCGTGAGCCATCATGACCCATTATGACCACTGCAAATTCATTCTGATATTTCCAAATTGCCTCTTCTTTCTAACTCGTACCCTAGCAATCTGCCTAGGGTTTCTTGAACCTCAAACCTTTATGCTTCTTCGTCTCTTTCACAATTTGTATGTGACTAGGGGTTCCTTGAACAATGGCTCTGATACCAATGTTAGCAAATGAATGTTGAAATAATGAAGAGAAATGGAAGGCATACGACACACTTACACACATGTGTGTCCGTCTTTTTATTAAACAGAAAGTGGTTACATTTAGTTGGGAAGGTTTGATAGCTGCCCATTAGTTAAACATTAACTAATATCTAATTAATAACTTTAACATGAAACTTCCTAGAACCTTTCGTCAGCAACAGAGGCACAAAAACCTTTCTTAGTTATGCAAATAAGAACTCGTAAATGTCAAAATATTCTCTTCTTTTAAGTAATTTAATTGGGCCTCAATACCTAACAATACATTCAAGATAGAAGGGAATATGCAAAGTTATTGGCTTGGGTCCATTGAGTGGGGTTTACTCTACATATTAGTGCTACGAATTAGGGTTCAATGTAGTTCAAGTGCATGTGAGTGACCCATCTCATTGAGTGAGAGAAGCCTCCACCCTCTCTCTTGATGATAAATCAATGAAACTATATGCTCTTTTGCTTAGGCCCTCGTTTGATACAATTATGTAGAAAAAAATTAATAGAGCTGATGTCTAGATGTCATCCTTGAAATAATTCAAATGATAGTGTGATGATGTATTGTTATAATTGTTATTGAAATGCATTAAGGTGCTTGTGTGTATATATACTTCTTAAATTCAAATTAGGACCTATTGGTGCGCACGCTGACATAAGAAAATAGGGAAAATTTGACCAACCAGGGCCCACACAATGGAAAAATTGAAACAAGGGCCAAAGGACCCACAAAAGGAAACTAACCACTTTAGCATTGTTCTGAAAAGGGTAAGACCATTTTCAGGACAGTCCTAAAATGGTATAAAACCAGAAGCAGAAGAAGAGGAAGAATAAGGATCCCTAGGCACAAAGAAACACAAAGGAAAGAAAAACAAAAGAAAGAGAGAAACACATGGTGGTGTGGAGAGAAAAGGAGAAGTGAAAACATAAGAAAAAGTGCCAATAAGTACCAACCTGAAGCAGTGATCCATATGCCCAAAATCAAACTAATAACATTGCAATTACAAGGCTTGTACCAAAATTAGGTGTCTACAATGGTAAGTCACAAAGATCTATTCATCTCAGGGTTGTTTGTAGACATATATGATCAAAATCATTTTGTGGATGCCATGGCAAGGGTTTAAACCAAGATTGACCCGTGCTCCAAAAGCCTCTACTAATTAATTTCCAAACCTTGAAACATTCTTCATGAAAATCATAGAAACACTATCTTTAAGGAAAAAAACACCACAAATGTGGTGGTAAGCTACAAATTTCTACCCATCTCAGGGTTGTTTATAGACATATTTTACCAAAATCATTTTTTGGATGCCATGGCAAGGGTTTAAACAAAGACCGACCCATGCTCCAAAAGCCTCTACTAATTACTCTCATGTCCATATAAGCCTTCTAGAAAAATTCATAAAGACACCCTTTTAACCATTCTACAAAACCTATCTAGGATAGCCACTTTCTTCACCAACACATCAAAAACCATTTCAAACGAGATCTCATCAAGTTTCAAGCAAAATAAATTCCAACCTTTTTTGTGCTCATTTTTTCATTCATCAGTGCAGTTTCCATATTCTAATTTGTGGAAAAGGTAGAGGACACTATGATGTCCCCTTTCAAGATCAAATTAGAATATCTGGAATTTACAACAAACCCTAACGCAATTGCAAAATTCTGTAATTGACTAATTATGCATAAAAATAGTTTTCAGACCTTCAAGGTACCCTCATGAAATTACAGAAATTCAATATGTTTATTTGCCGCCAAAAGTCTGATTTTTGGACCAATTGCAATTCTGAAAAATATTATAAAGTATTATTTAATCAATGAAGGGAGAAACCGATTTTTTCACCCACCAAACAATGTTGAAACTGAGAATCAACCCCTAGATGCAAATTGCCACCCTTCTAGAGGTCTGAAGTGCTATTTTTGACCTTCAAAGAGCTGGCCTACTGCTGTGTCCAGCCTTCCAAGGCTGCCAAAGTAATTCGCTCAACTCCACAACTCTACCCAAATTGATTCCCTCACCTTCAAGTGTGTCCTAGATGCTGGAAATGTTGCTGTTCTATCCAATTGTGACCTTTGAATGAAGCCACCAAGAAGAATTGAGGGTTTTCTTCCCCAAATTTGAAAGCTAATGAGGGTTTTCGTCTTCAATGGCTGAATGTACAAGTAAAGGTGCTTTAACATTAAAGAAATTGATTGATTAATTATCTTCCTGAAAATTAGAAATCACCACTTCCTTTTATACTCCTTTTCCCTCCAACCATCTCCCAAGTGTGGCATTCCAAAAAGGGAGGGAAAATAATTATTCAAAAAGCAACCCCTTAGAATAACCCATTAAGGGCTGACTTAAATGAAAGTAGGAAGCCCCCCTCTATTAAAAATCAAAATACCAAAAGTTGTTGACATAGTTACTTTTTAACAACATGAACATAGAACCAAGTTTCCCTTTTTAAAACCTTGCCTTAGCCAATGGGAAACCAAATACGCTGGCTAAGGGCTCCAAACCAAACTATGCTCGAGAAGGGGACATTACAGTCCTCTCTCAAAATTGCTTGTCCTCAAGTAATTGCAAGTTAGGATGTTTCAAAATAGTTGCTCCTTCCCAAGTGGCATCCTCAATGAGCAAGTCCTTCCAACAAATCAAATAGTCCATGATGCTCCTGTTCCTTAGCTTCCTTTTCCGAACCTCCATGATAGATTCCAGAATCAAAATCATCTTGCCCTCATCATCTAATGGTGGTAATTCTGAATATGTAATGATATGCTGCCCTAGTGCCTTCTTGAGGCATAAAACATGAAACACCTTATGGATCCGACTGTGCTCAGGTAGCTCTAACTCATATGCAACCTCCCCAACCCTCCTCTGAATCCTGTAAGGGCCATAGAAGCGGGGTTTAAGCTTTTCTGCTCCACTATGCTTCAAGGAAGATTGCCTATAGGACTGCAACCTCAAGAACACCATGTCTCCTACCTCAAAAGGCCTCTCCAACCGGTGCTGGTCTGCAGATAATTTCAGCTGGTTTTGGGCATGTTGGAGGTTCTCCTTAAGCACTTTAAGTACCTCCTGACTTTGCTGTATCAAATTTTTGGCTTCGGGCACTCTACTATCCATCAAAACCAAATCCACAAGGGAAAGTGCATTATACCCATACAAAGCCTTAAAAGGTGACATACCAATGATCGTGATAAGATGTATTGTAGCAATGTTCACTCATGTACAACCATTTAATCCAAGTTGTTTGCTGCCTTGCAACATAGTTTCGTAGGTATCCTTCAATCCATTTATTCACTATTTCAGTTTGCCCATCAATTTGCAAATTATAGTTAGTGCTATGAGTCAATTCGGTGCCTGTCAAATGGAAGAGCTCTTGCCAAAACAAGCTCAAAAATCTGCTGTCACTATCACTCACAATGTTTCTAGGCAACCTGTGTAGTCTAAAAACTTCTTTGAAAAAATATTAGCCACTAAAGGTGCATTGTACTTGGCTGGAATTACAAGAGCGTATTTAGTGAGTCTATCAACTACCACAAAAATACAGCTCTTACTTAGAACCATGGTGATCCTCGTAACGAAGTCCATAGATTTGCTTTTCCATTTTTGAGTGGGAATGGGCAGGGGCTGCAGTAGGCCAGTTGGAAAAGCTTGCTCAACCTTGTTTTGTTGGCAAGTGAGGCACTCCCGGATGTATTGAATGACCTCCCCTTTTAGTCCCTTTCAAGCAAATATTTCTCTCACTTGTTTGTAAGTTCTAAAATACCCTGAGTGTTTCGCCAAAGGCATATCATGGACAACTCTCATTACTTTATGTTTCATCTTAGATTCTAGATCTAGAAGGATCCTATTTTTGTAAAAAATCAGACCATCTCTTACTTTATACCTCCCATCTTCGTTTTTTTCCTTCCAGGATGGCAGCAACAAACTCATTTTTTGTGTACTCAATTGTTATCAAATCCTTACAATCTGCTGTAATATTAGTGATAGGCCCAAGGGTAAATTTCCTAGACAACGCATCAACTACATTGTTTTTCCCTTTGACATACTCAATGTCAAAGTTGTAGGATTGAAGTTTGCTTACCCACTTCTGCTGCCTATTACTCAAATCCGTTTGGCTGAGAAAATATTTTAGACTATTGTGATCTGTTTTAACCACAAATTTGTCACAAATCAAATAGTGTCTGAATTTGGCCAAAGCATGCATGATGGCCAACATTTCCTTATCATAAATGGAGAACCCACACTCCATTTCTTTGAGTTTACGACTCTCAAACACTATAGGGTGTCCTTTCTGCATTAGAACAACCCCTATACCTTCATCTGAAGCGTCGCATTCCAGCACAAAAGGAGTGGAGAAATTCAGAACAACAAATACTGGACATGAGCTCATAACCTCCAATTTATCTAATGCTACATGGGCTGTTTTAGACCAGCTGAAAGCCCCCTTTTTGGTCAAATCCATTAATTAAACAAGTTGTGAAAAGTTGACAAACCGTCTATAGTAGCTGCACAAACCCAAAAACCCTCTGAAATGTGTCATGGTAGTTGGTGGAGGCCAATCCAAGATGGCTTGGATTTTTTGTTGATCAACATGGACCCCTTGGGCATTAATCATATGCCCCAAATACAAATTTCAGACATCCTGAACTCACATTTAGATTCTTCGGCAAAGAATGTTTGCTGCTCCAAAATTCCTAGCACTATTTAAGTGTTGAAGATGCTCCTCCCACGTTTTGCTATATCCCAAAATGTCATCAAAGAAGACCAACACAAACTTCTTTAAATGTTACCTAAAAGCATTGTTCATATAAGATTGGAAAGTGTCTGGAACGTTAGTTAATCCAAAGGGTATGACCAAAAATTCAAAATGCCCATAATGACATCTAAAAGCTGCTTTTTGAACATCTTCTCTTGCCCGAATTTGGTGATATCCGATCCTCAAATCAATCTTGGAAAAATAAGTGGCCCCATGTAGCTCATCCATTAACTCATCAATTCTAGGTATTGGATACCTATTTTTGATTTTTTTCTTGCTCAAAAGGCAGTAGTCTATACACATTCTCATTGTTCCATCCTCCTCCTTCATTAGAACAACCGAAGAAGCAAAAGGACTAAAACTAGGTCTTATATGCCCCATCTCCGAGAGCTCTTTGATGGCTCTCTCTATTTCTTATATGCTCTAGGATGGCGATATGGAGTGGTTATTACTGTGTTAGTTCTGGGCTCCAACTCGATGATATGTTGAAAACCCCTTTCCAGTGGTAATTCATGGGGAATGCTATCAAAAACCTTGGAATGGTTGTCAAGGATGGGCTAAATATCCTTATGATGATGCTGGTGTTCCACATTCTGATTTGCAGAACTCACAAAACACTTGGCTGCCCAAGCAACCTACTCTCTATGGAAAGCCCTTTCCATCATTTTTGTTGTCACAACCAAAGGAGCCCCATTGACCATACCATGCAGCACTATCTCTTTATAGGCTGATCTGAATTTTAGCTCCAACGTTTGGTAGTTTTGGGTGAATTCTCCTAGAGAATGCAGCCATTGCACGTCGAGAACTATGTTGGTCTCTCCAATCCCAATGACATAGAAATCATCCTCAATTTTATGTCTTCCCAATGTGAGATTCAACTTTTGTATCTTTTTTGTGCAAGGGATGGTGAAGCCATCTGCCACAGTCACATTGAAACTCTTGAAATTCGTAGCTGGCAGTCCACATCTAGATGTCGAACCTCTATCAATGAAATTATGTGTGGCTCCACTATCAATAAGCACAGTTACCTTCTTACCTTGCAATTCCCCTCTCACTCTAAACGTGTGGTACCTAGGAGCTTTGGACAATGTGGCAAGGGTTCCATCCATGTTGTCACTTTCTTATTTCATCTCTTGCTCCTCTTCGTTAGGGGTTGCCTCTTCTTCCTCTTCTCCTTCTCCATCCGAAACTACCTCAATGTAATGAACTTACCCTTTGCCAAGGCAACAATGACCCAGTGTTCAAGGGTCTTTGCATGTGAAACACACATTCCTCCTCAATTCATTCCTTGATTCTAATTTCTTGTTTGTCCTTGGCAGCTCATTTTGCTGCCTAAAGCCTTCTTTACTGTCCAATTGGGGTTGTTTTTGACTGTTCAGGAAGTGCAGTCCTAGGCTGCCCAAAAGGTGTCCTTTGCTGTCCAAAAGGAGGTGTTCTCTGCTGTTCAAAAGGCAAAAATCTGCTCCTAGGTGCTGTTGTTTCAATATCAAGAGCCTTTTTTATGGCCTCTTGGAGGGAGCAAGGGTTGAAAGCCTTGACCAAACCCTTGAGCGGGTCCGCCAACCCTTCCATAAACAAAACTACAAGCCTCCTTTTGGAAACATTTGGTACCATCACCAAAACCCTTTGGAAATCAGCCACATAATCATCCACAGAAGTCTTTTGTTTCAGCGACGCCAATTCTCTAAAATGAACTTCCGGATGCACCCTATTGAACCTCTCATTCAACCTCTTGCTGAGTTCATCATAAGAGTTGATGAGGTTGTGCCTTTGTGTGATTAGACCATGATACAACCACTCATGTGTTGTGCCCGCAAGATGTAAAGTAGCAAATTTTAGGGCTTCATCTTCCATAATGGGTCGGAGAGAAAGGTATGTATCCACCTTTTGGATCCAAGCTCGAGTGGTACTCTTTGTAGATCCATCACATGTAGAAAGTGTGAGCTTTCCTATGACTTGTTGAAAATCCCTTTGATTATTCCAAGGTCTAGGATCGGCCCTAGGTCCCCCTTTGTTTCTCTTCAATTGCATGAAATTAGTGAGGCTCATTTCTCCCTTAATCTCAGGTGGAAGTCCTGTACTCTGCATAATTGGCAGCAATATCATCTATTACTGAAGGCTGCATCTCCACCTCAGGAATGGCTTCCTCTCTACCAAGGAAGTTAGGTTGGAAAGGTCTAGTTGTAGATCCAACCGTTCTTTGTGTAGGAGGGTTGGCACCTGAAGCACTCCCCGTACCATTGGATGGATGGAAAGTATTCATGCCCTGCATGGTGCGAATCATTTCATCCATTATATTTGTCATACATTCTTGATTTTGAGCAAACTTTTCAAATCAAACACGTTTTGCATTTGAATCATCCATATTCTTGTGCCCTAGTTGTTCAAACCCTTCCCTTTGTTGTTCTGGCCCTTTTCTTTTCTCTCTTTCGTAATATCTAACTTCTCTGTCATTGTTTGGCATGTAGGCAACCCTGAAAAAACTCAATCCCCACACCTGGCAAGAAGATGCTTAGATATCATTGTGATGTCCCCTTTCGAGATCAAATCAGAATATCTGAAATTTACAGCAAACGCTAACCCAATTGCAAAATTCTATAACTGACTAATTATGCATAAAAATAGTTTTCAGACCTTCAAGATACCCTCATAAAAATCACAGAAATTCAATATGTTTATTTGCCGTCAGAAGTCTAATTTTTGGACCAATTGCAGCCCTGAAAAATATTATAAAGTATTATTTAATCAATGAAGGGAGAGACCGATTTTTTCACCCATCAAACAATGCTGAAACTGAAAATCAACCCCTAGATGCAAATCACCACCCTTCTAGAGGTCTGAAGTGTTGTTTTTGACCTTCAAAGACCTGGCCTACTGCTACGTTTAGCATCCCAAGGCTGCCAAGGTAATTCGCTCAACTTCACAACTGCCAAAAGTGATTCGCTCACCTTCAAGTGTGTTGTAGATGCTGGAAATGCTGTTGTTTTATCCAATTGTGACCCCTGAATGAAGCCACCAATAAGAACTAAGGGTTTTCGTCCCCAAATTTGAAAGCTAATGAGGGTTTTTGTCCTCAATGGCTGAATGTACAAGCAAACGTGCTTTAACATTAAGGAAATTGATTGATTAATTATCTTCCTCAAAATTAGAAATCTCCACAAAGACCTACCTTTTTCTGTGGGATTTTACATTTCCCTTGCCCTTGCTTCCATTGATTCTATTTCCCATTGCTACTCCATGGGTGGAAATTCCACTCCATTGACTGCAATTGGTTCATCAAATCTTGTAACGTTCCCTAAACAATTTCTTGGTGTTTGATGCATGGGCTAAATTAGGGAAATCGTTTCTCAAATGCCCTTTTTTTTACAAAAATAAGAAGCATTCAACACCCGCACCCCCAACCCCACAATATCACAACCATATTTTTTCCCATTTAATTCCAATTTTAGAGCATTCGGAAACCGGGAGGTGGGCTTCAAAGAAATGAACAAGAGGGCATGCAAATGAGGCAAAGTAATCCCTGGATTGTCAACCCTAAGCACATTTCCCTAGATTGTAATCCCTGGGTATGACGTTAAAATGACGATGAGCATGGTGGTAAGTCACAAATTTCTATCCATCTTAGGGTTGCTTGCAGACATATTCAAACAAAATCAGTTTTTGGCTTCCATGGCAAGGATTTAAACAAAGAGCGACCCATGCTCCAATAGCCTCTACTAATTACTTTCTTAGGCATGTAAGTATTCATCAAGAAAATCATTAAAAACACTCTTTTACCTTTCTAAAAAAGCTAACTGAGATACCCAATTTCTTCACCCATACAGCATGAATCCACACATCAATTTTTTTATAGATGGGATCTCATCAGGTCTCAAGTCACCAAAACAAATTCCAACCCTTTTCGTTCTCATTACTTCATTTATCAGTGTAGTTTTTATTACTACTATTTGGGAAAAGGTAGGGGCGAGAGCTACGTTTTTTGGTGGGATTTTCCATTTTCCCTTTCCCTTTCCTTGCTTCCATTGATTCTTTTTCCCATTCCACCTCCATGGATTGGACTTTTGCTCCATCAACTGCAATTGGTTTGTCGAATCTTGGAATGTCTCTGAATGATTTCTTGGCATTTGTCTACGGAGGTAATGGAGGGCTAAATTACTGCAATCATTTCTCAAATGCCATTCTTTTTTAACAAGAATAAAAAAAAATTCAACATTCCAACCCCACATTATCAAAAACATATTTTTTCCCATATACCTCAAATTATAGAGCATCTAGAAACTGAGAGGCAGGCTTCAAACAAATGAGCTAGTGGGCATGCATACGAGGGTGAGTAGTTCTTTAATCCTCAACTCTATGCACATCGCCTAGTGTTTAAGGGTTTGAGGTAAAAACGACCACAAATGTGGTTGCAAGTCACAAATTTCTATCCATCTCGGGGCTGATTGGAGACATTTGTGATCAAAATCAGTCTTTGGTTGTCATGGTAAGGATTCAAACATAAACTGACCCATGCTTCAAAAGCCTCTACTAATTACTTTCCAAGCCATAGAAATTGTTAGCAAATGAATGCTGAAAGAATGAAGACAAATGGAAGGCATATGGCACACTTACACACTTGTGTGCCCATCTCTTTTATTAAGCAAAAAGGAGTTACAGCAGTTGGGAAGGTTTATAACCGTCTTGTTAAGTGATTTGCCCTGTCAAGGCCAAATTACTACCCCTACTATTCGAAACTTTCCCCAGAATGGTCAAATCCCCTATACAGTTGGTTAAACTTGTGAATTATAGTCTAAAGGCATGAACAAAGGGATATGTAGGTAGTCAAAGTATCAAATATAGTCATAATGAAGACCTACAACAATGTTACACAACCCATTTATGGGGTGAAAGACAACTACAACCATTACGCCTACAGAAGATGTATCCTACCGCAGTCTCCTATAAACATTCATTGAATGAGAGAACTATGTTAAAGCGAGGGATTGATTGATGGCTAAAGACACTTCATAGATATACATGATGCACGATGGATTGTGGATAATGCTCACAGGGACTTCTTCGAATAGGCCATCCATCTAAGGGCCGCCTTCAACTCACAAAGGTATCTACAGTCGAGTTTGATTACCAATCAAATATTTGCTTCAATCTAGGTTTGAAGGCCACGGTGACAAGGCAACTAATGCATCAGGGATTAAGGTTATATTTTAAGAGAACAGTTCAAGTAAATCTACTAGTCTATATAGCTACAGCCATCCTTAAAGTTAACCTACAGCCCTGTAGGTTCACTTCTAGATGAAAGCAAGCGATCAGAAAGGAGTACAGGGTTATTTTTTCAGATTTTATATCAAGTGTTTTATTTTCTAAGTGTTGTCTTCCCCATAATTTTTTTGGGCTGTGGAAACAATTTCCTCAGACTTTTTGTCTAAGGGAAAAGGTCCAAGTGAAAGGAGATTTCAAAGGACTTTGCAAGAAGTCCGAAAGAATTACAAAAGGCAGGGAAAAGGTGCAGTTTGAAAATCCCGAAGGGTATGTACCCTTCGGGAAAACTCAAAGCGGAAATTTGAAGGGACAGTCCAATGAAAAGGACTTTTACAAGAAACCCAAAGGATATGTGCCCTTCGACAAGGTTCATTACAAAAATCCTGAAGGGCACCCAACCTTCGGGAAAGGCTCAAAACAGAAGTCTCAAAGGACAAATACAAAAAGTCTGAAGGATTTTCCAAAATTCCGAAAAAGGGCCAATTTAAAATTCCGAATGGCAGTTCCAAAAAACCCGAAGGGTATATGTCCTTCAGGAAAGTACACTTACAAAAAACTCAAAGGGCATGTACCCTTCGGAAAGGTCGTTGGCAAGAATCCCGAAGGGTATTTGCCCTTTAGGAAGGTTCACTTTGTGATTTCAAGGGACGTTTGCAAGAATCCCGAAGGGTATGTGCCCTTCGGTAAAGTTCATCTACAATTTTTCTGAAGGGTATGTGCCCTATGGAGAAAGGCAAGCCGGAAGGAACAATTCCTTCGGACTTTTTGTTTGAAGGAACAAGGAAAAGACACAAGATGAAGACTCGGACAAAAAGTTTGAAGGAATTTGTCCGCGGGAATTGTCTAAGACTTTCCCTTGGTTGTTTGCTTTTGATCTTTCCTCTTTTCCGAAGGAATTGTTCGAAGGAATTCCTTCGGAAAAGAGGAAAGCTCAAAAGCAAACAACCAAGGGAAAGTCTTAGACAATTCCCGTGGACATTTTGTCCGTAGGAAAGTGGAAAGAACAAAATCTGAGAGTTAAGTCCAAATGAAGAAGTTTGAGATAATCCCTGATTACAAATTGTCCGCGAGAAATTGACTAAGCAAGAAAAGCCAAAAGAAAGATTCGAAGAAATGTACAAACCAAGGGGAAATAATCCCGAGAAAAGTCTAAGGGAAATAGACAGGAACAGAGGCAAAGTCAAAGACAATTCCCACAGACTTTTTGTCCGCGGGAAGATGAAAAGAATAAGCCCAGGGAAAAAGAGAATAAAGGCAAGGTTCGAGCACAACACAAGCCAAGCAAATACAGCCAAAAGCCATAAGCAAATAAGGCCGAGGGAAATGCATGCACAAAAACAAGGGAACCGAGAGCAAAATGCCAAGAAATAGCAAATGATTTAGTCTAAATATATCTCCCACTTATCAATATCCTTGTCCATGCAGGCAAGAGCTATTTATAGTGGATGGGTCAAAGCTTCTGTTGACTGTTTGACCAAAATCATGCTTCTCTTTGGTTTTTATGCAATCCAAAGCTTTCAACGTTTTAGGCAGTTCCAACAGAGTTCTCCATCCAAGATGTGGCATAGCTTTGCATGTAAGTGGAGACCATTGGAGGTTGACTGGTCTTGAATTGGAGTTGACTGGACAATCTTATTGCACATCTTGTTTTCCATGCAAACGGGAATATCTCTTCCTCCAACTCAGCTTTCAAACGAATCAAATGGAGTTCCTTATTTAGAGATTTGGCATCGTTTTCCATGCAAAGGTGAAGTTTGACTTTCAATGGGCCCACCATTCATTATTCTACGCCAACCTTGGATTCATGCATGTTTGAAGATTTCTTGGAGAGTGTCTTGTTTATTTTAAGAATTTGCCTTTCAAACTTGGTTCCACCGCCATATTTCTATGCCAATGTTTGAAAAGGCATGCAATTTTGTAAAAGGAAAATATTTTATTGAATATTCAAAATATTGTAAAAAGGTGTTAAGTCTTGAGTTAATTAACCAAGACTAACCCTTTCCCCTTTAGAACTACACTTAAGGCTATTTTCAGGTCTTGGAAAAACTTATTTATTGGCTTAATCAAGCCATTTTAAGGGAGCCCTGAAGTTTGAAGGAAGAAATTGTAAGCTGGACCATTCATCAATAAAGAAGTTATTGTTCCGAATTTGAGTTTTGACAGAGGATAGTGTGTAATTTGATTGTGCATTAGCGTATAAGTGAGATTTATCTCCTTTTGCAGGTCCCTTCCTCACTTATCTCTCCCTTTATCACCCTTTTGCAGGGCATTTGAAGAGGTTTTCAACCCTTCATCTAAAATATTTATGCTTAAGGACAGAATTATAGATTTCATTTGATTATATGTGTGCATTGATTTCAGTAACTTCAGAGGGTTTGGACAATTCAGGGGAATCATCCCCCATTAATTAGGATTTTCTTTCAGTTTTCTTTCCCCTTTTCACCCCAAAAATCACAGTAGTCAAATTTATTGAAAAATCCTAAGAGAACCAACCCTCTTTGGAGGTTCTTCTCATCACAGAGTCACCCACACTCTGAGAAGTTCTAATTGTATCAGCAGGAGTGGGGGTGTGTTTTACATATCTTCAAGCAAGGTGCACTCCAGAGTGATAACACATCCACTAGTTAATGCTTAATTAACAACTAATTAATAACTTTAACAAAATATTCTTTAAGAAAATTAAAAAAATACCCTTTTAACCTTTCTACAAAAGCTAATTGAGATACCCAATTTCTTCACCCATACAACATGATTCCATAATCAATTTTTTTCCAAATGAAATCTCATTAGAGTCCAAGAAAAAAAAATCCAATCCTTTTTGTCGCAAAATTTCATTTTGTAGGATGTTTGCACTATTTTCCTACCAAGTACGGAATCTCTATCAAAATAAGCAAGGGCCACCATTATTTAAAGGCTTTTAAACTTTTGAATTTTGAAAGAAACCCGGAAGGCCATACATGGAGGAGAAGAAATAAGAGGGACCACCTGTATTTAAAGGCTTTAAAGCTTTTGAATTTTAAAAGAAACACATGGAAGGCTATACATGGAGGAGAAGACATAAGGACGAGGGCCCACCTCTATTAAAAGCTTCTAGCTTTTGTATTTTAAAGGAATCCACGGGAGTGGAAGGCAAAAGGGTGGATATGCTATATAAAAGATTTAAAGCTTTTTATGCAAATAAACGGTGGAAAATTATTAAAAGCCTTGGCATTGGTTTTACTCCACTCATATTTTTGAATTGATGAGAATATTTTGGTGGAGGTGAGCATAGATATGTGTGGAAACATCGGGCAAAATTTGGCATTAATGGTGGCTTCACAATTGAGGCTGTTACTCGTTCTTTACTTTTGCGTTTGTATTAAAAAGAGTTTCTCTTTCATTGGGGTCTTTGGCCTATGGGATTTTTTTCCGGCTCTCTATGACAGCTCCATTGTGAAATCTTTTGCCTCAGCAATTGTTTTAGATTCAAGTTGTTTATTCCCAACAACTTTATGTGCGATTGTGCAATATTTCAGCACCTTATAAAATATTTAGTGGCTTTGCCCTGCCTTTAGTCTACGTTTTTGTGTCTCTGATCATTTGCCTCTGGCAAATCAGTTCTGGAATGTTATATTTGAACTTGCAGTAGTTGTTCTGTGCATGTGTTACTTTGGATGGGTGTGCGATACAACTATTATGGGGCATCACCCTCCTTTAGCTTTGGTGTTTGTAGTTTATTTCTTTCTCCCTTTTCACCCCAAATTGATTATAATAGTGCTAGAACAGGAGCCGACCTCTCAATCCCAAAGGCTGTTTCAATGCCATGTTCCATGCATTGAAGCTTCCTGTTTTTATGCTGGCACGGTTTTTAGCATCAACAGTTTTCATTCTTTTTTTTTTTCATTCTCATTTCTTCATTTCTCAGTACAGTTTTCATATTCTTAATTGGGAAAGGCAGAGGAGAGGCGTACCTTTTTCACTGGGCTTTTCTATTTTCCCTTACTATGGGTCCATCAATTCTCTTTCCCATCCCACCTCGGTTTGAAAATCCACTCAATCAACTGCAACTGGTTGGTTGAACCTTGCAACATCCTAAATGATTTCTTGGTGTTTGGCTGTGGAGGTAATGGGGGCCAAGGCATATTAGAGAGTTTTAAGGTTATCATTTTGATTTCTCTCTGTTTTCATAATACTCACTTTCTCGCCATTTTCTCCCTCCTCATTGAATGCATTTACTGTAGCAATTGGGTCCTCAACCATAAGACTTAGGATATAAAATAACCCTAAGTGTAGCTTAATACCTTTTACAATGCCACTTATACCACTGCATGCACAAATTAGAGCAAACACTCAGGGATCACTACACCTTGAAATCCGAGCTAGTGTAGCATACACTTTCCCCACACCAATCTGTACTATCGCTTTTCTGAAGAAGCTCGCAAAGCATAAATCACCACACACCAGAACCACCATTAAGAAGCTTAACTAACTAGACTACATACTAAGTAAGCTGTCTAAGGCACATGCAATGCTAATGGGAGCCTTGATGTTCCATAGATAGATTTTTCTCCTAATAAAATGACTGTCTAAAATGATTATTTAGTAGACTAACAAACATCCTAGCAAACCATAGGGAGCTCAATTACTAATCTTTCTCAAACTGGTAGGCCTTAAAACACATTTATTCGGGACTCAAATCTTATATTTACAGTTTCAACGGTACAATTTATGAGGGACTACTCCATTGGGACATATTTGTTGGAGTAGTATTGCAATTTCTATTGTAATTTTCAAAGTGAAAATATCCAAATTCAACTAGTGCAGAACAATTTACAATTGCATCCACAGCAAATTATTCTTGAAGTTGAAAGGAAAAGAGCTTTCATGATGCTGGATAGCATCCTATGTCTATCCTATTCTCCTTTCATCTTTATACTTAGGTTATCTTATATGATATGGTTGGGGGTGGCCCAATATAGAGTTTCTTTGGCCCTCTAGAATAACTAAACTAACTTTAATCTATACCGTGCCAATGATATATACTGTGTCCCCATATTCATATATAATAGAGACCGTGCCACCATAGACACATTGAATATATACCAATGAAACTATAGAATATTCTTTTCAGGTCTCAAGGTATGTACTTTCTAAACACATCGGTACAAACCCATGGGAAATACCATGGAGGTCATGCACAAGATGCGACAGTGTGGTGAAGAATTCACTAACAACGAGGAAAACCCATGGAATGTTGGTTGACAATGTAATCGCCTATTGTAGAAATTGCTATTGCCATTTCCAAATCTTGATGTTAAAGGTATATGAATGGGAACAACAACAACAAACTAGTTTGATCATCAATGGCTTTGAGTTTGAATGTGACTCTTTTCAGGCTATCATTGAACAATCCTGTAATTTAGAATAGGTTTCTATTCATGCAGACTGGTTTTATATTGCATTCATCGAAAATAAATTAAGCCATATATAAAAATGGCCTTGACCTGTTCTAGTGATCTTATGATGTATGATACTCAATTAAGAAACGAGGCGCTTTTGTACAGGGGTACTGAATAATGTCCACCCAGATCTACTCATTATTTGACTGCCTGCACAACACAGTGAAAAAGATTTTTCTCTAGTGAAGATGTAGAAATTATGAACATCCATTGCAAGTTGACTGCCATTGCAAACAATCATTCAAAGCATCTTGGAATTTTCATTACCTTCTATATTCTCATGTACACTCCTATAATTAATTATTTGTTGGTGTTCTTATAGAGTGAATGTGATTTAGGTCACTTGAATAAAGAAGATCAAGAATTCTTAAATGAATAATTCCAAACTTTATTTCATTAATATGCAATCGTGTGCTAATGTGATTTAGATCACTTGAATAAAGAAGATCAAGAATTTTTAAATGAATAATTCCAAACTTTATTTCATTAATATACAATCGTGTGCTAATCTGTATCCTATAAGTCATTGGGACTAAAACTGAGTTAAGTAGACAGCACTTATACTAAATGCAATCCTATGCTAGACAAATATCCTGTTCAAGAACCTCTGGTAGTCTGCCAGATCAAACACAAGCTGCTTGAAATAACTAGTCTAAGTATGTCTTGTTTAGAAACACAGTTTTGTCATCTTTTAATAGCATATGCTTTGTAAAATCTCATTACTTTTCAAAATCTCAGAAACTGAACCATCTCAATACTTTAATCCAATTTTCCTTCTGTTCCAATCCTGTAATATCAATGTTGTTTGAATTGCTCTTATGTGAATCCCTTGAGAAAAGGATGTGATTTGTGCTATAAATTTAATTAAGTCTTTCAACAGCGGCACAATGTTTTAAAATACAGGTAAAAATTGGTAGAATTGGGCATTTTCATGACAATAAACTGTGGTGCTTTGAGCTTTATAGGGGATGCAAATTCAATGCAATTTAAAATGCTCGCCCGAACAGTTATTATATGGACAACTTGTAGCATATGCACTCGTAATATTTAAATATTACATGTCAGGAATAGAACATTGGAAACCAGTAAGCTTTCCTCTCTAAGATATAGTGTGTTCTTGCAGGCACAAATGTTGGCAACTTTTAAGCCAGTGGTGAATGTGACACTTCTCCCTCTTTATCTGCGTCGAGTTGTGGAATTAAGTCATGATGCAATATTTTCCTTCAGAAGCACCCGGCACAAAATTCTCTCTTATGAAGATTTAGTCAAGAATTCTTCGGTAGTTGAAATTTGATTTGGAGAAGTATTTTTCAAGTTTTGTGTTGTCTCTAGAACTTTAGCTCAGTAAAACTAGAAATTTATGCAGTGGCTGTTCCTTTTATTTGGTAAACTGTATCTGTTTATTTTATTTGCTAAATTGTTCTTGTATCTTTATTTTCAGGATATTCTGGAGATCCAAAAGTTCCTCGGAGTAATACCAAAGAAACTAACCAGTCGTCATGTGAAAATACATACCAAACCTCTTTCATATCAAATCCAAAATTGGAAGGAGGTTTATAGTAGGCTAAATGGGACAGAATTCAAAGACTTTTTGCATGATTACTGATTCTGGGAGAGTTTCTTATCTTTCATAATGTTTTGAGAAAGCTTTATTTCAAACTGTTTCATCCTATTTTTTTTAAGAAAGGATGCCAGTCATGCCCACTTTTACTGAATTCCCATCAGATGCACTAAGTGCTTGAATGGGTAATCATTTTCTGTGTTGTCGTCAGTACAAAGTTCTTTTATTTGAAGTCTCATCCATGTGGCTCCTTGTTTCTTATTGATTGTAATGCTTTTCTTGCATGATCTGTAATATTCCGGAGAAGTGTTTGTGGGAAGTGGGTCATATAAACTTTTTTGGAATGCAATTTTTTTTTTGGGTAATATGGGAAATCAGTTACAATCCTTCACTATCTCCACCAAAATCAGGAGTTCTACTTTGGTGAATACCACCTTCATGCATCATCCCATAAGCTTTCACTACGGACAAGATTTTGATTCCAGTTAGCAGCCACTATAACCCACTCTTCTCAGTAAAGTCCAGCTGGAGTGTGAGAGGCTCCAGGGGACGCAGGTTTTGAACTGATGATCTCTAACTGGCAAGCACTCAGCTGATGCCAATCGCACAATCTGCCATGCCCAGGGGCACAAGCTTATTTTGAGATATACTGATTTTACAGAAAGATTTGTTTGTTGGTTCAAAAGCTATGGTGTGTATAGAACTAGAACAAACAGGGCCTACCTTGAACACAAAAGTAGGAAAAACATACGCTCTTCTTGGTGGATGATATTTTACTTGGAAATTTATATCGTGAGGAGATATTGGATTACAGCTTTATTGTTCAAGGACCAAAACATCTCTTCCTAGCTTGCTAAATAATTGCTTTTTCTTGGCTAAATTGGCTCATTTGTACTTTTGATTTGTTTTGTTATTGATATGCAAATTCATTGTTGTAACTTTCTAACAAACAATTTTTGTGCTGTTATTACAGAATTACTGTCGAATTTTATGTTTTTGTACTTTGTGCCATTTAATTAGTTGATTAGGGCTACTTGGCATAAGTAACTTTATTGAGACGATACAATGAGAGACTCTGCACCCTACTCAAGGCTTGCAGTGGTAGACACATTACCAGGTTCTTTACTTAAACAATAGATCCTTTCACCTTTGATTGATCACATATACTTATGACTCAAAAGGATTTTCCCAAAGACTAATATAGACTGGGTCATTTTCCTGGTAATATTCTCAAAATGTTTATTGGGGAGCGATTGATTATCCTCGATGATACTTCTCATGTTGGGGGAGGATTAGTCATTTTCCTTCTTCCCCCCCTTCTTGTATACATCATTACTTTTTCTGCATTTTCATATTTATAGGTTATTCAGGATACACTCTTGTTGTATTAGGCGTTCATGGAAGTGTTGGTTTTACACTCTTGTTACATTATTCTTTAACATTGTACTTTGAATTGTGTTCACCAACTTTAGTTTTATTTTGGACATTACTATAATTTCTTCTTTCTTCTCAGGGTCTAGCAAATCAAATGATAGGAAATCAACATTAGTTTCTAAAACCATCTCATTTGATAAGAAAATCTAGAGGGAAAACAGAGGGGTTAATCAATCTTGCACGTATGATTATGAAATATAGCCAAATAGAACAAAACCGTGAAACACTGAAAAGTAATTTTGAAGATATTGGTTGATTAACAAAAGATGATGCTTTTCATCAATGCAATAAGATACGCCACAAGGATGTGCATTTTATCGGGAGGTTCCTTCGAAAAAATGAACTTGCCTTACCTACACCAGTGGTGTGCATACAAAACATATACTATGTACTGCAGTGACTAAAATGTGTAGAAAACAAATGAAGTTATGGTAAGAGAGATTACATAGAACACAATTTTGAGAGTAAGAAGGGGTAGCCAAAAACCAGAAATACCTAGGCCATTTGATAAAACATTAAAGAGCACTCAAAATTTCATAACCTTGTAGGTAACATGGCACTCTTCATGTGTAGTGTCAATGTCTCTTTAGTACCACAATGTTGATGGAGCCAAACATTGGGTCTAAGAACCATTGGTTAGTGTCATTCTCCCATATGTGCTATCAGTGTAACTGCAGAGTTCTTTAGGGTCTTAGTCTAGATTAGACAGAAAACAATGATGGAGGCTTAGGTCAAATGGCTATGACTTCTTAATATTACTTAAATATTTTTCTAATACAAAGCTTTCAGATTGCAAAAAACATTTCGATTCCAAGACTCGAGACTTAACATAAGGTTTACAATGGACTTAAAATTCTAATTTTGGATGCGCATTATGCTTCCTTTGTTTTTTATTTATAGCAATGGAGTGAAGATTATTAGATCTTCTTGGCCAACATTGTCTATCACATCCATATGCTTTACAACAAAGAGATTCCCACTAAAGGAAAAATAAACTCTACTATCTAGGAATAAAGTGCATAATTGACATTAAGAGATACACACTCAATAAAGAGACGCATTAAGATGTCGATGAGGTAGAATCAGTTATTAAATCAATAGTCATGGCCACGTGTCAATTTTCTATCATCATTGGATGAGGATGAACTCTTTGGGTCCCATTGATTTGACCCATGTCCTTCAAACAAGAATCTTTTGGCTTCCCTTATTACTTTTTTTTGGAGATATCACTCTGAATTTATAGGTAATTTTGAAGAAAAATTGTAATTTCCAATAAGGAGTACGAAGATTATGATTGGAATTCATACAAAGTGGCATTTTAGAATCCCCTTCTAATCTTCGCCGTTTAATAGTACGTACAATTGTTCTTTCATCTAAATGTGATCCTTGGAGGTGAAGAATTAGGGTCCACATAGTTTTATAAATCTGATCAAATATTCCTTTATTTGTTCATCAATTTTCACATCCCAGCTATAATTTGGCTTGTAAATAAGATGAACAAACTTTTGGACCAATAAATCAGATCATGATCTTTTAATAATCAAATGAATATGCAAACCAAAAGATTCGATACTATAGGCTTCAAAAGAGATTAATTTATGTGCATCATGCTCGAAAACCCTGTGATACTGCTCTATAACTCTATATCTGAATATTTATGTTTGTATTGGAAGTGATAGAGCATCAAACTTGACACATTTTACCTTATTAATGGAAAATTGAGGTCTTTGAGAACCTTGGGAATGGTTCCTATAAAAAAGATCAAGATTTTTGCTTAACTAATTTGTATCAACATTTTTTTGTCCTGCAATACGTTGAACAATATAATTAAATCTGTCGAAGTATTTCTGCCAACAAACATAGCTACCTCTTCTATCTTTTCTTCCAAGATCTCTCTCATTAAATGTCAAGAATCTTGTATAGTCAGTGTTAATTACAATATGTTTTAACTGCATCAATCGAAGAGCATGTTTTTCTAAACATTTTTTTACAACATATATCTCTTTATATGAAGAAATCTATTTTGTAGTATCATCAAAAAAGACACCACTAGCATATTCACAAATATACTCTAGATTGTCTTTTATACAACAAAAAACTCTCCATGCAATATCAAAAACATCAATACACAACACAAAATTTATAGTTTTTGGTACATGGAGTTTAGGGAAATTTGCAACCTTATTCTTAATAGTCTACGCTGCTCTACCATGTTCATCAATCCAAATATAATCCTTTTTTTTATAGTAATTTTTGAAGACAAAACCTATCAACACCATTGTCAACATAAAAACTATTTACATAGTTCAAAATTATAAAAAACAAACTTGAAGTTTTCTTTTCTAATTTGTTAAAGAATTCTAAAATCTCGTCTTTTATGTCCTTGAACTTTTAACTTACTATTTTTAACTACCATTCCAAGAAACTTGCACTTTGTTTGACAGAGCTATATTTTTGTTTCAGAAAACACTATTCTTGTTTTTACTGATGTGTCATTTTTTTAAAAAATGTTACAGATGATCTTCAAGTGTATGGCTAAAAATCAAAATATCATCAATATAAATATAATTTTTTTTTTGGCATACATGCGGATATTTTATCCATGAAACTTTAAAAATAAACAAGTGCATTTATGAGACCAAAAGACACTACTTTCCACCGAGAGTGTCTAAATGAACAACTGAAAGTTGTTTTTGGCCATCTTCTTTTACTATGATCTAATAAAAATTTGATTTATAGGCAAACCAAGAAAAACATTTGTAGCTTGCAATTTTTTGTAATAAATATGATTTATCAGGAATATGATATGGATAAGGAAGAGTAATGACATTTAATGACTTATAATTGATTACCACACTTCTTTTCTCTATTTTGTTTAGAATGTTTATTTACCATGAAAACATAACAACAAATAAAGAGAGGTACTTCGTTCTATGAAACCATCATCTAATAATTATTTTATAGTTTTCTCCATGTCTCGCTAATCATGTGTTGGGATTGGAATTTTCTTTTTAATCTTCATTTGTTTTCCTCTACAATGTTTATTTCCATGGTAGACATAAATTTATTCTATAACTTTTGAAGATTATTAGAATAAATATTTTCTTTTATTTTCTGTTATAATTCTTCAATTTTTTCAAGGATAGAATTATATAGTTTCTAAATAAGTGTTATACCACTAGGATATTATTTAGTAACATAAATTAATCTTGGAGCTCTAATTCTTTCTCTATTGATGATAAACAAAACACTCTCAGGGGTACTTCCATCTGAAAAATATTGATCAAAGAAGGCTCTTCCTAGTAGACTATCTATAAAGAATTGACCATGGACAAATAAATCACATTGGAATGCCATATATTGAATGGCCATGGGTACCTGTTGTTTATATTTATTGTAGGTAAAGCCATTGCCCTTAATATCTAAGGCCTTGTAATTGTGATGCTCATTTAATTCTTCTCAATCATAATGTTGATGCTTAAAATTGCGCATTTTCCAACACCAACAGGGGAAGTTTCAGGAATGTGGGACTTGCGACCTGAAACGACCTCCAGATTTTAAAGAAGCTGGCTCTTCTTTATCTCAAATGTATTGTGAGAAAAATGGATAAAAATTAAACGAAATCACCAATGCAATGAAAGAAATTTAACTATGGTGATGCCCCTGAGTATGATTTGTTCCTTAATACTAAGCACAGTGAAGCTATCTTTAGGATTCAACTACATTAAAGAGCAAACAATGCATGATCAATGTAAAAGATGAAAACAAATAGAATCAAAGGCTCACAACTTAGACGATTTTGCAATAACACAGAAAATATCAGCAAAAACATAGAATTCAGTCTTATTAATTTTTCAGTCACATAAAAGGCACTGATACATGCACAGTTATAAAAACTTTCTGAATTAAGAAAACAGAACAAAGACAAATGATATTATTGGCCACAACAAGAAAGTCTCAAAAACTTCTTGTAAATCTCTGATAACAATCTATCTGTAGAAAATTCTCTCCCTTTCTTTTTTTTCTTTTCTTCTTTTTGTTGGCTAGCACTTGCGATTTGAACCCATATTTATAGCATAGAACTGGCTCAAGATTGCCCGCACGATCAAATCCCAATGGTTTAACCGAACTAGAACTTAACTGAAAGTGTCTAACAGAAGATATCTTTCAGATCTGAAATGGTTAGCCTCTCTGCAAGTTCATTGATTGAAACAGATACACATGGCATTTTTCACTGTGAAATAGGCAAGGACACTTGGCAGCATTCGCTAGTCTATAGAAGCTTTAGATACCTTTTGAGAATCCTATGAAAAATGACACATGGCAGCGTCTACTGAGCTTTAGAAACACTATAGAAACATTTGGGACTCATTTAGATTCACACGGATGATGATACTTGGCGCGCTCCGCTTAATTTAGCAACTCACTCGGGGCCCACCATAGTCCTTATCAATAACGAAACAAAAAGAAGAAACTTCAGATGTTGACACTTGGCAGTCTCTATTGAGCTTTAACAAGGGACACGCGACACTTTTCGTGGCATTTAGAGAAACATATTAAAACCTTCCACAGTTGCCACTTGGCGCCCTCCACGGGACTCTGAGAGAAGCTTATTGAAAGAAGCTTTTGAAACTTATAAGAAACTGAAACACGGATGCCAACACTTGTCGAGCTCTGCGGGTATATAACAAGACACGTGGCATGTTTCACACAATTTATAGAAATTATAATGTGTCTCGACTGATGACACTTAGCATGTTTTGCGCGACTTTAAGACTTAGACAAAACTTAGGCAAAATGAAAACCCGCACCTGCGCCCTGTGTCAAAACCCTCACTACCTCGAAACTGAAACGCGCAGGGTCAAAAATTGGAGCGCACAATTGAAACTTAAAACAAAATGTAGAGTATTTTACTCTACAGTTCTTGGCGACCACGAGGACATTTGAGCCTGCTCAAAAAGAATTCACAGAATATATAAAAAATGTGGCAAAAATCATTAATTCTGTAAGGCCGTCTGATAAACAGATCATTCAACATCAGATAGTCCCTGTTTATTTTGCAAATCTTGGAAGGCTAAATCAAGGTTGATAATGTCCTTGTGCGAAAAGCTCTGCAAAATATGAACTGCAGCCTTCAATTGGAAATCAAGCTGGGCCATGAGAATCAAGACAACTTCCACTTCTGGCAGTGATGAAGCATCTGTTAAAACTTGGAAAATTGACTGATCATTTTGTTTGGCTAACAACAAAGGCTTAATCTCATCAACCATTAACACAGTGTTGCTATCAGGAAAAGGGGAGGGAAGACCCAACTGCACCAAATCTTTAATATGTTTCTTCATGTCTTTTACTCCCTCTTTTACCACATCTAAGAGCTCTTTGCAATTAATTGCTGCGGAGTTGCAACTGAGAATTTTGTTCACCCTTTTTGCAGTAATCATTCTGTCACTAATCCCTGCTGTTGATAACGTTTCATCAGTTGTGTCATATAGCTTTTTTAGCAGCATTTGAGAATCATACACTCTAAAAGAGACAGTGGACAGAGTGGCTTGGATTGAAGTCTCCACCTTTTCACACAATTTCTGTGCATTTAACAAGGAAGTTAGAGAGGGTCTGAGCTGAATAATCTCCTCAGATATTATTTTTCATACTGATACATATAGCTCCTTGACCAGGGTAGAACCCTTGCATTTTTTGGCCTATTAGCCAACTCAAGTGTCAATTGTTTTGTTATTTGTTGCTTAGCTTGAAGTTGGGCCTGTATGACAGCAGTATTGTTTTATTCATTCAGCAGCTTTTGGTCACTGTTGTAGGTTTTTTTGACATTTTTATGTAGTGTTGCCTTTTCTTGTCTTAGGGCTGTCACTGCAGCTTTCTCTTGTGTTAGCTCTTCTTTCAAAGAAGCATTTAGGGCTTGAATAGCCTGGTGAATCTGATAAGAAACAATATCTTGCAACTGTTTGTTGAGACTCTCTATTTCATCATTCTTTGTTTTTATTTCTATACCCAGATTGCTACCATTTGCTTTCTCTTGAGCCAGATCAGCCTCCATCTTCTGCAGCTCTTTGATACTTTCAAATAATCAGTAGCTACAACAGAAGTGGTTTCATTCAGTAGCTCAACCCTGTCTTGTGGTCTGAAAAGTGACATATCCATAGCCACTACACTCATTGTATAATCTTGAGGCTGCATCTGCTCGTTTGCCCTGACTACATTAGGTGACAAATGAGTCACAGTTAGCTGCTGTTGGATTGGGTCAAATAGTGATCTCATGTGTGGTGCAACCAAATCTTTATTATCTTTCTTCCTCTTTTTATCCATCCGGTCTTTGCTAGCCTTCTTAGTAGTGTTCGCTTGAGCTTGGAAGGTAAAGGGAAAGGCAATATACTTGCCCACAAAAGGATAACCTTGTGGCAAGCCATAGGGAATAGCCAAATGTTGGCTAGGGGGAATCTGGGGAGGTATTCTCTTTGGGACAGAGGGGAAAAAAAGAGGCAATGATGTGGCCTGTGATGACATGGCCTGAGTAGTAATAGGTGGGGCAAATTGAAAAATTGGCACAACAGAGGTGGCAGGGGATAATATTTGGCCAGTTGTGATTGCCACTCATATAGAAGAAGAAAAAGACTGAGAAGAAGGAGAAATAACACGTACCCGAGGAGCAACAGATGTATTCAGTGCTTGATGCTGTGAGGGCTTTACCTCCTCATTTGAATCAGGCTGAAGTTTCAGCTTCTTATGTTTTCTTGGCCTTTCTTCTGCTTGTTGTGTTTCCTTCTCTTCAACGTTTACCATTACTACTAGTGGTGATTGCACAAAATTGGGAACCCCAAAGGTTGAATTGATGAAGAAGCTCTGGGTGGTGAGTATACCACATTATTTTATTTTTCTATAACGACTGTAGATGAGGTTTGTCTTGGGGGCTGCACTGTATGAGTGGATTTTTCTTAAATGAAATGTTTTAAGTAGATCCCATTCACATGAATCTCTTTGGGTTTGCCCTCCATCTTTTCGATCTCAAATGAATTTTACTATTTACATGTATGAATCTTATAAGGGCCAATCCACAATGACTCAAATCTATTGTGTCGACCCAGCTTAGTAGCTCTCGCATCCCATTTCAAAACCACTGAGCCTACTTCGAAATGGGGGTTTGAAGTCTTCTTATCGAAGCAGTCTTTGATTATTTTTTGATGTTTCATTAAAGATTCATGTTCTTTATCCCTCTTTTCTTGAACTTTTAGGAGCTCAACAAGTCTGACCTGGATGGGGCTATTCTCTTCAATTTCAATAATAACTAGAGAGCAAGAATCTCCAAGCTCAGGGGCATTACAACAGGGTTACCATAGACCAATTCATATGGAGACATCTTTGTCACTTGTTTAGGTGTAATTTTATCAGCTCACAATGATATATTAAGCACTTTATGCCACTCTTTGTGATGATCAGCCCCTATTCTCCTAATAACTCTAATCAGATTCTTGTTGGTTGATTCTACCAAACCATTATCCTGAGGGTAATAATTTGAAGAAGTTTTCAGATAGATTCCATACTTTAGTGCCAAGTCAGATATTTTTGCCCTTAAAAATGCTTTAGCATTATCTGAAATTATGGTACGAGGAGGCCCAAAGTGAGTAGTGATATCCCCTAGAAAGTCTAGGATCACATTTTCTATTGCTTCTTTGAGTAGCACTACCTCACTCCATCTGGTAAAATAATCTGTGGTAGTTATAATCTATTTGTGTCTCATACTTGACACTGGATTGATCATTCCAATGAAGTCAAGACCCCATTGAGCAAATGGTTCATCAATAATTATAGGACTAAGGGGCATTACTGCATTCCTTCTCTTCCCCACATAATATTGACAAGATTGACACTTTTTGACCAGTTGATAACAGTCTGTAAATAAAGTGGGCCAGAAATACCCTGCTTGACTTATCTTTATCGCTGTGGTTCTTGCAGAAAAATGTCCACCTGAGACTCCATGGTGCATTTCATGTAGTATTTTCTGAGCCTCATCTTTCTCTATGCATCTTAAAAGTATGTCATCAGTATTTCTTCTGAAAAGAACTTGGTCAATTAAAACAAAATGGATCCCTTGCTGCCTATACTATCTCCTCTTGTCTTGAGAGAGCTCTTTTGGAAAAATCCCATGTTTCATAAAATAGATTATGTTTGTGACCCAGGAGTTCTGATCAATTTCCTGTATCCTCAATACATTTTTCTTTTTTATTTCTTCAGTTATCATCTTTTCTATATCTTGAGCCATGTATTGGCACAACCCCCTACCTCTGACCAACTTAGTGGGTCTGACCTCTACATCATACTCAAAGATCTTTGTTATCCAGTTTGCTCTTTTTTTAGTAATTTTACCTTCTATAATATATTTTTTGACACTAGGATGAGCCACAAGTATCAGAATTTTATTTTTTGATACTATATGCCTGAATTTTTTGAAGAATTTTAGCATAGCATATGCCTGTTTCTCCACAAAGTTGTATCTGGCTTCATACTCCCTAAGAGTCCTTGAGAAAAAGGCTATTGGGTGTTCTCCCTCTTGTTGATCATGTTTCTGTGTTAGGACAACAACACTGAACTCTCCTCCATAAACATACATTATAAAAGACTTAGAGAAGTCTGGGTTACTAAGTATTGGGGTTGTTGAAATTGCTTTTTTGACCTCCTCAAAAGCTTGTCTTCCTTCTGTAGTCCACTTGAATACCATGTCTTTCTTCAATAAGAGTGTCACTGGCCTCCTTAGGCCTGCAAAGTCTGATATGAACCGACTGACAAAATTAATCTTTTCTAAAACAGAATGAACTGCTTTCTTATTTACTAGCAGGGGCAAGTTCATTATGGTTGTGACTCTCTCTGGATCTATAGAGACTCCTTATTTGGATACTATATGTCCCAATAGTTTGCCTTGAGGTACTACAAAGATACACTTCTTGGGATTTAGGGATATTCCAAACTCTTGACACTTCTTAAAAATAGATTTCAGATGATCAAAATGATCAACAACATTCTTGGAAAAAATAGTGAGATCATCAAGATAAATCAAAATGATTTTATTTATGAGTTTTCGAAATGCTACATCCATTGCTCTTTGAAAAGTGGCTCCAGCATTTGACAGGCCAAATGGCATCTTGGCATATGCAAACATTCCCCATTTGGTAGTAAATTTAGTCTTGTATTGGTCTTCATCAGCCAACCAAATCTGATTGTATCCAGAGAAACCATCTAGCAAGAAAAATCTCTCCGATCCATCCACAGTCTATAAAATTTGTTCCATAGAGGGAAGGGGATAGTGATCTTTCAGAGATGCTCTTTTTAGGTCTCTGAAATCCACACAGAGCCTTACGTCACCATTCTTTTTTCTGAATTGTACTAGACTGGATACCTAGGTTGAGTGTTTGATTGAAAAAATTATTTTAGATTCTAAGAGTTTCTGCAACTCATCTACCATTAGAGGTTCAATCTTTGGATTCACTGAGCTCTACTTCTGTCTGACTGGCTTAGATCCTTCAGTCAGTTCTATGGTGTGTTGAATGATGTCTCTGTTATAGCCATGAAGGTCTTCATAGGTCCAGGCTATTACTTTATCATATCTTTCACACAAGTCAATTAGTCTTTCCCTTTCCTCTTGGGTTGTAGAATTTTCAATCTTTAGTTTTCTCTCTTCACTCACTTGTATCTTAGAATAATCTATTTTATTTGCTTGAAACCTTTTCTTCTCTAGGCTTACATTTTCTAGATCAAATAGATTTTCTAAAGTAATCAAGCCTTTGGGAAGCTTATTGGTCTTTAATTGAATAATTTGGTCTCCATATGCTTCTTCAATTTTGGGTTGCAATTGATCAGCAAATTCCCCTGACTATTGCAAAAATGAGAGTACCTGAAAATTATTTTCAAAGACTTGCTAATTTTCATCATTGTCTAGGATAGTTGGCCTTACTATAACTTTGACTGACTCATTGTTGACTAATAGATCAATTGTTGGATCAAACTGCGAGCCAATTTGTGCCATCCTATTTGCTTCAAAATTTTGAGTTCTAAAAGCTACTTCAATATTGAAAGCTTCAAAATCATCTATTAAGTCCCAAATTCTATGTCTATAAGATCTCATCCTTACATTTTTGGCTATTGCCTTTTCTCTAATTTTTTTCACCACTAGTTCTGAATCTCATTTTACTATCAGATTCTTTAATCCCTTTTTCTTGGCTAACATGAGACCATGTACTAAGGATTCATATTCAGCATCATTATTAGTACAGGCAAATTGGAAACAAATAGCTCTTAAAAATTTCTCACCATTTGGAGCAACAAGACAAAGTCCTGCTCTAACACCATTTTTACTTCTAGCCCCATCAAAATTTAAGGTCTAGATTTATGAGTACTTTTCATATTCTTGAGTCTTTGGCATTTCTTTCCTTAAAATATTTGGGATTTCATGGTCTTCATCAAATATGACATAAGTGCCCAGACCAGTAGAGTCATAATTTCTATATGGGTCACTTTGCATCATAATTAACAACTGGTTATTTTCTTCTTCTTGGTCGTGTTCAGTACAGTCACCTAACTCTTCAACAAAGACCCTTTCTTCCTTATTCAACATAGCATGAGTTGCCTCTAATTTTGAGGTTGGTTCATTGGTGATGTGATCCTTAGATAGTGACTTAGATAGTATTTTCATTTTTGTACCATATTTAGTTCGTAGGATGAGTTGAGACCAATCAAGTGACATATAACCTCCTATCTTGGTTGTGAAATCTCTAGATAAACATAAGCTAAATACAGGGAGTATATTTATGACAATCACATCCTGATTGACAATTATATTAGGGCAAGTATACAATTGCAATGGGACTTGTTTAATTTTCTCTATTATTTGCACCGATTTTTCATCCAGCTGCATAACTCCTCTAGTAAGTGGCTCATACTTTATTTTTAAAGCATCTGATATTTGTTTAGGCATTACTATAGTACTGGCCTTTGAGTCTATCATTGCATTATGTAACAGTTTCTTTCCAACTATCAAAGTCAAATAGAAGGGCTTTGGTTTGGATTTGCTTACCTCTTGTGCATTGTTCAAAAGGGCTATTGTCTGTAGAGGAACCGGGTCTTTGAGATTTTCCTTATCAGTAGGTCCTCCTTTGGTACCAGTATGTTTAGGCACTGCTTGGCCCTAAAGAGCTTTTTACAACAATGTCTTTTTTTCAGGAATAGCTAATATGTCCTATATTGACACATGTGATGGGGCCCTCTTCAGCTGATCCACCACATTCACCGGTCCTAGTGTTTAGGTTATTGGATAATAAATGTACCTTTCTTTTTCTTGAACTTGTCTAGAAATTACTTGGTTCTACACTGACTGAGGCATTTCTTGGCTAGAAACTGTGTTTTGATGACCTTGAAATGGAGGAATCCCCATAATTTTATTATTTACGACTTCAGGCCATTCCATTATCCTTCTCTTGGCTCTGGTGTAGTAATCTGATTGTACCAATGGCTTCTTGGAAGTAAAAGCTTCATTTAAGAATAATGACTCTTCATCTTCAACCCAAGAAAACAAAGCATGTTCAGGGGCTATTTCTTCTTCTTGATGTAAGGACATCCCTTGCATCTGAGCCACCAGGACTGAATTTTGCATACCAGGAGATTGGTAGGGTTGAGTGTCAGAAGTATTTGTAAATTGTCCATCCATTCTTCTTTTCTCTGCTATCTTTTGCTATAGATTACACCTAGGACAATCTCTAAGCATATGAGCATTATTACAAGAGAAACACCAGGCATTGGTGTCATCTACATAATTATTCTGCCCTAGAACAATCTCCCTGTCTGGATTAGGGGGAATAGTCTGTGAGGGTGTAGGGACTGTAACTAATTGGTTCGATGGCTGAGGGTTAGTTTGCCTTTGAGGATCCTGATACTGAATTGGCTGTGGTGGAGGTCTATTTCCTTGGTAGCCTTGATATTGGGGTCTAGGATAAGGATTCTGCTATCTTTTTAGGTTAATTATCTCATTAAAAAATGTCCTTAAGATGTTCTTGACATCATCCATCTTAGATGACTGGATAGGGACAACTACTTTAGTAGGTTGTTGAGGAAATGTATACATAGACACATGTGGGACTATGGGATTAGGGGCTTTTTGAGGCAAAGGTAAGGTAATCTCTGGAAACGTGAGCATGGGAGGCTTTGAAGGCAACTTTTCAGCGTCTATTAAGATATTTTTAGCTCTGATTGCATAGTCATAGGCTTCTAGCAGAGTCTGACCTCTAAGTGACTGAATCATTATTGATATCTCTAAATTTAAGGCTTTAAGATAAAATACTATAGCCATACCTGGTAATGGTCATGTTGTAACAAGAATTATTTCCTAAGTCTTTTAAAATCTTGAATTGAAATCAGTCATTGCTTCTTGTGGTACCTTTTTTATAGTAATCAATTATTGCAACAAAGAAGATTTATCACCCTTTTATTCAAATCTTGCAAAGAAAGCATCTCCAGCTAATTCCATGTAGATATTGTATTTGGGGGCAAATATCTGTACCAATCCAGAGCCTTCCCCTTAAAAGAAGTTGCTAACAATCTTCTAGCCACATTCTGCTGTGTGATCACATGTATTACACAAACATTAGACACATCCTGTAGATGTTCTTCAAGTGTTTTGTAATCTTTCCCATTGAATTTGGGTAGAGCTTTTAGGGCATTTACTGGAATAATATCCCAAGTGGCTGGTGGTACTGGGAGAATCAGAGGACTGGCAGTATTCCAATTTGCATAATTCCCTAGGGCTATAAGTGCTCCCATGTTTTCTCTTGGTGTTGCTATAAACTGATTGACCCTTCTTCTTGAATTAGTTATCAATGGTGGTAAAAGAATACCTGGGTTCATAGCAGATTGAGATCTTATTACTAGTCCATAGATCTGACTCCTTGTAGCTTTCTGGTTCATACAGTCTTGAAAGAAACTTCAAGAGATTGTCCCACCGAGCGTGCCAAAAATTGTTGATGCTTAAAATTGCATTGTTTCTAAAACCAACATGGGAAGTTTCAAGAATGTGGGACTTGCGACTTGAAACAACCTCCAAATTTTAAAGACGCTGGCTCTTCTTTATCTCAAATATATTGTGGGAAAAAGGGATAAAAATTAAACGAAATCACTAATGCAATGAAAAAAAATTTAACTATGGCGATGCGCCTGAGTATGATTTGTTCCTTAATACTAAGCACAGTGAAGCTATCTTTAGGATTCAATTACATTAAAGAGCAAACAATGCATGATAAATGTAAAAGATGAAAATAAATAGAATCAAAGGCTCACAACTTACACGATTTTGCAATAACACAGAAAATATCAGTAAAGACATAGAACTCGGTCTTCATATTAATTTTTCAGTCACATAAAAGGCACTGATACATGCACAATTATACAAACATTTTGAATTAAGAAAATAGAACAAAGGCAAATGATATTACTGGCCATAGCAAGAAAGTCTCAAAAACTTCTTGTAAATCTCTGATAACAATCTATCTGCAAAAAATTCTCTCCCTTTCCTTTTTTTCTTTTCTTCTTTTTGTTGTCTAGCACTTGTGATTTGAACCCATATATATAGCATAGGACTGGCTCAAGATTGCTTGCATGATCAAATCCCAACAGTCTAATCGAACTAGAACTTAACTGGAAGTGTCTGATAGAAGATATCTTTCAGATTTGAAATGGTTAGCCTCTCTGCAAGTTCATTGACTAAAACAGATACATGTGGCATTTCTCACTGAAAAATAGGTGAGGACACTTGGTAGCATCTGCTAGTCTATAGAATCTTTAGATACCTTTTGAGAATCTTGCAGAAGATGACACAAGACAGCTTTCACTGAGCTTTAGAAACACTATAAAAATATTTGGGACTCATTTAGATTCACACAGACGATGACACTGGGTGCGCTCTGCTTACTTTAACAACTCATCTGGGGCCCACCACAGTCCTTACTCAATAATGAAACAAAAAGAAGAAACTGCCGATGTTGACACTTGGCAGTCTCCGTCGAGCTTTAACAAGCAACACGTGGCACTTTTCACTGCATTTAGAGAAACATATTAAAACTTTCCACAGTTGCCACTTGGTGCCCTCCATGGGACTCTGAGAGAAGCTTATTGAAAAAAGCTTTTGAAACTCATAAGAAATTAAAATGTGGATGCCGACATTTGTCGAGCTCTGCGGGTATATAACAGGACACGTGGCATGTTTCATGTAACTTATAGAAATTATAATGTGTCCCAACTGATGACACTTGGCATGTTTCACGCGACTTTGAGACTTAGACAAAACTTAGGCAAAATGCAAACTCGCACCTGCGCTCTATGTCAAAACCCTCACTGCCTTGAAACTAAAACACGCAGGGTCAAAAACTGGAGCACACAACTAAAACTTAAAACAAAATGTAGAGTATTTTACTTTACAGTTCTTGGCGACCCTGAGGACGTTTGAGCTTGCTCAAAAAGAATCCACAAAATATATAAAAAATGTGGTGAAAATCATAAATTCTGTAAGGCCGTCTGATAAATAGACCATTCAACATTAGATAGTCCCTGTTTATTTTGCAAATTTTGGAAGGCTAAATCAAGGTTGATGATGTCCTTGTGCGAAAAACTCTACAAAATATGAACTACAACTTTCAATTGGAAATCAAGTTGGGCCATGAGAATCAAGACACTTTCCACTTCTTGTATTGATGAAGCATCTGTTAAACACTAGAAAATTGACTGATAATTTTGTCTAGCTAACAACAAAGGCTTAATCTCATCAACCATTAACACAGTGTTGCTATCAGGAAAAGGAGAGGGAAGACCCAATTGCACGAGATCTTCAATATGATTCTTCATGTCTTTTACTACCTCTTTTACCACATCTAGGAGCTCTTTGGAATTAATTGCTGCAGAGTTGCAACTGAGAATTTCATTCTCTTTTTGCAGCAATCATTCTGTCACTAATCCCTACTGTTGATAACATTTCATCAGTTGTGTCATATAGCTTTTTCAGCAGCATTTAAAAATCATACACTCTCAAAAAGACAGTGGACAGAGTGGCCTGGACTGAAGTCTCCACCTTTTCGCATAATTTCTATGCATTTAGCAAGAAAGTTAGAGAGGGTTTGAGCTGAATAATCTCATCAGAGATTCTTTTCCATACTGATACATATAGCTCCTTGACTAGGTTTAGAACTCCTACATTTTTTTGGCCTATTAGCCAACTCAAGTGTCAATTGTTTTGTTATTTGTTGCTCAACTTGAAGTTGGGCCTGTATGGTGGCAGTATTGTTTTGCTCATTTAGCAACTTTTGCTAGAACTGAGTGACATGTTGCAGGTTTTTGTGACATTTTTTCTAGTGTTGCCTTTTCTTGCCTTAGGGCTGTCATTGCAGCTTTCATTTGTGTTAGCTCTTCTTTCAAAGAAGCATTTAGGGCCTGAATAGCCTCGTGAATCTGACAAAAAATAGTATCTTGCAACTGTTTGTTGAAACTCTCTATTTCATCATTCTTTATTTTTATTTTTGTAACCAGATTGCTACCATTTGCTTTCTCTTGAGCCAGATCAGCCTCCATCTTCTGTAGCTTCTTTGATACTTTCAAATAATCAGTAGCTACAGCAGAAGTGGTTTCATTCAGCAGCTCAACCCTGTCATGTGGTCTGACAAGTGACATATCCATAGCCACTGCACTCATTGTATAATCTTGAGGCTGCATCTACTCGTTTGGCCTGACTACATTAGGTGACAAATGAGTCACAGTTAGCTGCTGCTGGATTGGGTCAAATAGTGACCTCATGTGTGGTGCAGCCAGAGTTTTATTATCTTTCTTCCTCTTTTTATCCATCTGGACTTCCCTAGCCTTCTTAGCAGTGTTTGTTTGAGCTTGGAAGGTAGAGGGAGAGGCAATATACCCGCCCGTAAAAGGATAACATTGTGGCAAGCCATAGGGAATAGCCAAATGTTGGCTAGGGGGAATTTGGGGAGGTATTCTCTTTGGGACAGAGGAGAAAAAAGGAGGCAATGATGTGGCCTATGATGACATGGCTTGAGTAGTAATAGGTGGGGCAAATTGAAAAATTGGCACAACAAAGGTGGCAGGGGATAATATATGGCCAGTTGGGATTGCCACCTCTATAGAAGAAGAAAAAGACTGAGATGAAGAAGGAGAAATAACACGTACCTGAGGAGAAACATATGTACTCAGTGGTTGATGCTGTGAGGGCTCTACCTCCTCATCTGAATCAGGTTGAAGTTTCAGCTTCTTATGTTTTCTTGGCCTTTCTTCTTTTTGTTGTGTTTCCTTCTCTTCAACGTTTATCACTGCTGCTAGTGGTGATTGCACAAAACTGGGAACCCCAAAGGTTGACATTGATGAAGAATCTCTGGGTGGTGAGGATACCATATTCTTTTGTTTTTTTATAGCGACTGTAGATGAGGTTTGTCTTAGGGGCTGCACTGTATGAGTGGATTCTGCTTCAATGAAATGTTTCAGGTAGATCTCATTCACAGGAATCTCTTCAGATTCACCATCCATCATTTCAAGCTCAAATTAATTTTGATGTTTACATGTACGAATCTTATAGGGACCAGTCCACAATGACTCAAATCTATTGTGTCGACCCGGCTTGGCAGCTCTAGCATCCCATTTCAAAACAACTGAGCCTACTTCGAAATGGGGGTTTAAAGTCTTCTTATCGAAGCAGTCTTTGATTATTTTTTGATGTTTCATTAAGGATTCATGTGTTGTATCCCTATTTTCTTGAACTTCTAGGAGCTCAATAAGTCTGATCTACATGGGGCCATTCTCCTCAATTTCAATCTATTTTAATAACTAGAGATCAGGAATCTCCAAGCTCAGGGGCATTACAATAGGCTTACCATGAACCATTTCATATGGGGACATCTTTGTCACTTATTTATGCATAATTCTATCGGCCCACAATGATATATTAAGCACTTTATGCCACTCTTTGTGATGATCAACCCCTATTCTCCTAATAAGTCTAATCAGGTTCTTGTTAGTTGATTATGCTAAACCATTATCTTGAGGGTAATAATTTGAATTTTTTTTAGATAGATTCCATACTTTAGTGTAAAGTCAGATATTTTTGCCCTTAAAAATGCTTTAGCATTATCTGAAATTATGGTACGAAGAGGTCCAAAGTGAGTAGTGATATCCTCCAAAAAGTCTAGGATCACATTTTCTGTTGCTTCTTTGAGTGGCACTGCCTCACTCCATCTGGTAAAATAATCTGTGGTAGTTAGAATCCATTTGTGTCCCATACTCGACACTGGATTGATCATTCCAATGAAGTCAAGACCCCATTGAGCAAAGGGTTCATCAATAATTATAGGAGTAAGGGGCATTGTTGCATTCCTTCTCTTCCCCACATAATATCGACAAGATTGATACTTTTTAACCAGTTGATAACAGTTTGTAAATAAAGTGGGCCAGAAATAACCTGCCTGACTTATCTTTATAGCTGTGGTTTTTGCAGAAAAATGTCCACCTGAGACTCCATGGAGAATTTCATGTAGTATTTTCTAAGCCTCATCTTTCTCTATGCATCTTAAAAGTATGCCAACAATATTTCTTCTGAAAAGAACTTGGTCAATTAAAACAAAATGAACCCCTTGCTGCCTATACTATCTCCTCTTGTCTTGAGAGAGCTCTTTTGGGAAAATCCCATGTTTCATAAAATAGATTTTGTTTGTGACCCAAGAGTTTTGATCAATTTCTTGTATCCTCAATACATTTTTCTTTTCTCTTTCTTCAGTTATCATCTTTTCCATATCTTGAGCCATGTATTGGCACAACCCCCTACCTCTGACCAAATTAGTGGGTCTAACCTCTACATCATACTCAAGGATATTTGCTATCCAGTTTGCTTTTTTTCAGTAATTTCACCTTGTATAATGTATTCTCTGACACTAGGATGAGCCACAAGTATCACAATCTTATTTCCTGATACCATATGCCTGAATTTCTTGAGGGCTTTTACCATAACATATCCCTGTTTCTCCACAAAGTTTTGTCTGGCTTCCTACTCCCTAAGATTCCTTGAGAAAAATGCTGTTGGGTGTTTTCCCTCTTGTTGATCATCTTTCTGTGTTAGGACAGTAGCAACACTGAACTCTCCTCCATAAACATACATTATAAAAGACTTAGAGAAGTCTGGGTTACTAAGTACTGGGGATGTTGAAATTGCTTTTTTGACCTCCTCAAAAGCTTGTCTTCCTTCTATAGTCCATTTGAACACTAGGTCTTTATTCAACAAGAGTGTCACTGGTCTCATTAGGCTTGCAAAATTTGATATGAACCGACTAACAAAATTAATCTTTTCGAAAAAAGACTGAACTGCCTTCTTATTTACTGGCAAAGACAAATTCATTATGGCTGTGACTCTCTCTGGATCTATAGAGACTCTTTCTTTGGATACTATATGTCCCAGTAGTTTGCCTTGAGGTACTACAAAGATACTCTTTTTGGGATTTAGGGATATTTTAATCTCTTGACACTTCTTAAAAATAGATTTTAGATGATCAAAATGATCAACAACATTCTTGAAAAAAATAGTGAGATCATCAAGATAAATCAGAATGATTTTATTTATAATTTCTCCAAATTCTACATCCATTGCTCTTTGAAAAGTGGCTCTAGCATTTGACAGGGCAAATGGCATCTTGGCATATGCAAACGTTTCCCATTTTGTAGTAAATGAAGTCTTGTGTTGGTCTTCATCAACTAGCCAAATCTGATTGTATCTAGAGAAACCATCTAGCAAGAAAAATATCTCTAATCCAGCCACAGTATGTAAAATTTGTTCCATAGAGGGCAGGGGATAGTGATCTTTCAGAGATGCTCTATTTAGGTCTCTGAAATCCACACAGAGCCTTATGTCACCATTATTTTTTTTGAATGGTACTAGATTGGATACCTAAGTTGAGTGTTTGATTGGAAAAATTATTTTAGATTCTAAGAATTTTTGCAACTCATCCACCATTAGAGGTTTAATCTTTGGATTCACTGGCCTCTGCTTCTGTCTGACTGGCTTAGATCCTTCAGTCAGTTCTATGGTGTGCTGAATGATGTCTCTATTATAGCCATGAAGGTCTTCATAGGTCCAGGCTATTACTCTATCATATCTTTCACACAAGTCAATTAGTCTTTCCCTTTCTTCTTGGGTTGTGGAATTTTCTATCTTTAGTTTTCTCCTTTCACTCACTTGTATCTCAGAATAATCTGCTTTATTTGCTTGAAACCTTTTCTTCTCTAGGATTACATCTTCTGGATCAAATAGATTTTCTAAAGTAATCAAGCCTTTGGGAAGCTTATTGGTCTTTAATTGAATAATTTGGTCTCCATATGCTTCTTCAATTTTGGGTTGCAATTGATTAGCAAATTCTCCTGACTATTGCAAAAATGAGAGTACCTAAAAATTATTTTCAAAGACGTGCCAATTTTCATCATTGTCTAGGATAGTTGGCCTTACTATAACTTTGACTGACTCATTGTTGACTAATAGATTAGTTGCTAGATCAAACTGTGAGCCAATCTGTGCCATCTTATCTACTTCAAAATTTTGAGTTCTAAGAACTACTTCAATATTGAAAGCTTCAAAATCATCTATTAAGTCCCAAATTTTGTGTCTATAAGATCTCATCCTTACATTTTTGGCTATTGCCTTTTCTCTGATTTGTTTCACCACCAGTTCTGAATCTCCTTTTACTATCAGATTCTTTACTCCCTTTTTCTTGGCTAACATGAGGCCATGTACTAAGGATTCATATTCAACATCATTATTAGTGCAGGCAAATTGAAAACGGATAGCTCTTAAATTTTATTTACCATTTGGAGCAACAAGACAAATTCCTGCTCCAGCACCATTTTTACTTCTAGCCCAATCAAAATTTAAGGTCTAGATTTCTGAGTACTTTTTAGATTCTTAAGTCTTTGGTGTTTCTTCCCTTAAAACATTTAGAATTTCATGGTGTTCATCAAATATGACATAAGTGCCCAGACCAGTAGAGTCATAATTTTTATATGAGTCACTTTTCATCATAGTTAACAATTGGTTATTTTCCTCCTCTTGGTCATGTTCAGTCCAGTCACCTAACTCTTCAAAAAAAACTCTTTCTTCCTTAATCAACATAACATGAGCTACCTCTAATTTTGGGGTTGGTTCATTGGTGATGTGATCCTTAGATAGTGACTCAAATAGTATTTTTATTTTTGTACCATATTTGGTTCTTAGGATGAGGTGAGACCAATCAAGTGACATATAACCTCCTATCTTGGCTGTGAAATCTCTAGATAAACATAAGCCAAATATAGGGGGTATATCTATGACTATCACATCCTGATTGACAATTATATTAGGGTAAGTATACAATTGTAATGAGAGTTGTTTAATTTTCCCTATTGTTTGCACCGATTTCCCATCCAGCTGCATAACTTCTTTAGTAAGTAGCTCATACTTTATTTTTGAAGCATCTGCTATTTTTTTAGGCATTACTATGGTATTGGCCCCTGAGTCTATCATCACATTATGTAATAATTTTTTTCAACTATCAAAGTCAAACAGAAGGGCTCTGGTTTGGATTTACTTACCTTTGGTGCATTGTTTAAAAGGGCTATTCTCTGCAGAGGAATAGTGTCTTTGAGCTTTTCTTTATCAACAGGTCCTCCTTTGGTACCAGTATGTTTAGGCATTGCTTGGCCCTGCAAAGCTTCTTGCAATAATGTCTTTTGTTCAGGAATAGCTAATATGTCCCATATTGACACATGTGTTGGGGTCCTCTTCAGCTGATCCACCACATTCACTGGTCATAGTGTTTGGGTTCTTGGATAATAAGGGTACTTTGCTTTTTCTTGAACTTGTCCAAAAATTACTTGGTTCTACACTGACCAAGGTATTTCTTGTCTAGCAGTTGTGTTTTGATGACCTTGAAATGGAGGAATCCCCATAATTTCATTATTTGTGACTTTAGACCATTCCATCATCCTTTTCTTGGCTCTGGTGTAGTAATCTAATTGTACCAATGGCTTCTTGGAAGTAGAAGCTTCATTTAAAAATACTGACTCTTCATCTTCAACCCATGAAAAAAAGCATGCTCAGGGGCTATTTTTTCTTCTTGCTGTAAGGACATCCCTTGTATCTGAGCCATTAGGACTGAATTTTGCATACTAGGAGATTGGAAGGGTTGAGTGTCAGAAGTATTTACAAATTATCCATCCATTCTTCTTTGCTCTGCTATCTTTTGCTGTAGATTACCCCTGGGATAATCTCTAGACATATGAGCATTATTACAAGGAAAACACCAGGCATTGGTGTCATCTGCATAATTATTCTGCTCTAGAACAATCTCCCTATCTGGATTAGGGGGAACAGTCTGTGATGGTGTAGGGACTGTAACTAATTGGTTCGATCGCTGAGGGTTAGTTTGCCTTTGAGGACCCTGATACTGATTTGGCTGTGGTGGAGGTCTATTTCCTTGGTAGCCTTGATATTGGGGTCTGGGATAAGGATTTTGCTATCTTTTTAAGTTAATTATCTCATTAGAAAATGTCCTTAAGATGTTTTTGACATCATCCATCTCAGATGACTGGACATGGATAGCTACTTTAACAAGTTGTTGAGGAAATGTATACATAGAAATAGGTGGGGCTGTGGGATTAGGGGCTTCTTGAAGCAAAGGTAAGGTAATCTCTAGAAACATGGGCATGGGAGGTCTCGAAGGTAACTTTCTAGCATCTATTAAGTTATTTTCAGCTCTAACTGCATAGTCATAGGCTTCTGGCAGAGTCTGACCTCCAAGTGACTGAATCATTACTGATATATTTGAATTTAAGGCTTTAAGATAAAATACCATAGCCATACCTGGTAATGGTCTTGCTGTAACAGGAATTCTTTTCCAAATCTTTTGAAATCTTGAATTGAAATCAGTCATTGCTTCTTGTGGTACCTTTTTGATAGTAATCAATTATTGCATCAAAGAAGATTTATCACCCCTTTCTTCAAATCTTTCAAAGAAGGCATCTCCAAGTTGATCCCATGTAGATATTGTATTTGGGGGCAAAGATCTGTACCAGTCCAGAGCCTTCTACTTAAAAGAAGCTGCTAACAATCTTATAGCCACATTCTGATGTGTGATCACATGTATTACACAAATATCAGACACATCATGTAGATGTTCTTCAGGTGTTTTGAAATCTTTCCCACTGAATTTGGGCAGAGCTTTCAGGGTATTTACCAGAATAGGATCTCAAGTCGCTGGTGGTATTGGGAGAATTAGAGGACTACCTGTATTCCAATTTGCATAATTCCTTGGGGCTATAAGTGCTCCCATGTTTGCTCTTGGTGTTGCTGTAAACTGATTGACCCTTCTTGAATTAGTTATCAATGGTGGTAAAAGAATACCTGGGTTCACAACAAATTGAGCTCTTGTTACTAATCCACAACTCTGACTCCTCCTAGCTCTCTGGTTCATATAGTCTTGAAAAAAACTTCAAGAGATTGTCCCACCGAGTGTGCCAAAAAATATTGATGCTTAAAATTGCATTGTTTCCAATACCAACATGGGAAGTTTTAGGAATGTGAGACTTGAGACCTGAAACAACCCCTAAATTTTAAAGAAGCTGGCTCTTCTTTATCTCAAATGTATTCTAGAAAAAAGGGATAAAAATTAAATGAAATCACCAATGTAATGAAAGCAAATTTAACTATGGTGATGCGCTTGAGTATGATTCATTCTTTAATATTAAGCATAGTGAAGCTATATTTAGGATTCAATTACATTAAAGAGCAAACAATGCATGATCAATGTAAAAGATGAAAATAAATAGAATAAAAGGCTCACAACTTAGACGATTTTGCAATAACACAAAAAATATCAGCAAAGGCACAGAACTCAGTCTTCATATTAATTTTTTAGTCACATAAAAGGCAATGATACATGCACAATTATATAAGCTTTATGAATTAAGAAAATAAAACAAAGGCAAATGATATTACTGGCCACAGCAATAAAGTTTCAAAAACTTCTTGTAAATCTTTGATAACAATCTATCTGCAAAAAATTCTCTCCATTTCCTTTTTTTATTTTCTTCTTTTTGTTGTCTGGCACTTGCGATTTGAACCCATATTTATAGCATAGGACTGGCTTAAGATTGCCCACACGATCAAATCCCAATGGTCTAACTGATATAGAACTTAACTGGAAGTGTCTGACAGAAGATATCTTTAAGATCTAAAATGGTTAGCCTCTCTGCAAGTTCATTGACTAAAACAAATACACATAGCATTTTCCACTATGAAACAAGTGATGACACTTGGCAGCATCCGCTAGTCTATAGAAGCTTTAGATACCTTTTGAGAATCCTACAAAAGATGACACATGGCAGCTTCCGCTGAGCTTTATAAACACTATAGAAACATTTGAGACTCATTTAGATTCACATGGATGATGACACTTGGCGTGCTACGCTTACTTTAGTAACTCATCTGGGGCCCACCATAGTCCTTACTCAATAACAAAATAAAAGGAAGAAACTACGGATGTTGACACTGGGCGGTCTTTGTCGAGCTTTAACAAGGGACATGCGGTACTTTTCACTGCATTTAGAGAAACATATTAAAACCTTCCACAATTGCCACTTGGAACCTTCTACGAGACTCTAAGAGAAGCTTTTGAAACTTATAAGAAATTGAAACGCGGATGCTGACACTTATCGAGCTCTGCGGGTATATAACATGACACATGGCATGTTTCACACAACTTATAGAAATTGTAATGTGTCCCAGCTGATGACACTTGGCATGTTCCGCGCGACTTTGAGACTTAGACAAAACTTAGGCAAAATGAAAACCCGCACCCACGCTCTGAGTCAAAACCCTCACTACCTCGAAATTGAAATGCGTAGGGTCAAAAAATAGAGCGCATAACTAAAACTTAATACAAAATGTAGAGTATTTTACTCTACAGTTCTTGATGACCCCAGACTTTTGAGCCTGCTCAAAAAGAATCCACAGAATATATAAAAAATGTGGTGAAAATCACAAATTTTGTAAGGCTGCCTGATAAATAGACCATTCAACATCAGATAGTCCCTGTTTATTTTGCAAATCCTGGAAGGCTAAATCAAGGTTGATGATGTCCTTATGCGAAAAACTCTACAAAATATGAACTGCAGCCTTCAATTGGAAATCAAGCTGGGTCATGGGAATCAAGAAAACTTTCACTTCTGGCACTGATGAAGCATTTGTTAAACCCTAAAAAATTGATTGATCATTTTTTCTAGCTAACAACAAAGGCTTAATCTCATCAACCATTAACACAGTGTTGTTATCAGGAAAAGGGGAGGGAAGACCCAATTGCACTAGATCTTCAATATGCTTCTTCATGTCTTTTACTTCATCTTTTACCACATCTAAGAGCTCTTTGCAATTAATTGATGCGGAGTTACAACTGAGAATTTTGTTCACCCTTTTTGCAGTAATCATTCTGTCACTAATCCCTGCTACTGATAAAGTTTCATTAGTTGTGTCATATATCTTTTTCAACAACATTTGAGAATCAGACACTCTCAAAGAGACAGTGGATAGAGTGGCCTGGACTGAGGTCTCCACCTTTTCACACAATTTCTAAGTATTTAGCAAGAAAGTTAGAGAGGGTCTGAGCTGAATAATCTCCTTAGAGATTTTTTTCCATGTTGATACATATAGCTCCTTGACCAGGTTCAGAACTCTTGCATTTTTTGGCCTATTAGCCAACTCAAGTGTCAATTGTTTTGTTATTTGTTGCTCAGCTTGAAGTTAGGCCTGTATGGTAGTGGTATTGTTTTGCTCATTCAGCAACTTTTGGTACAACTGAGTGACTTGTTGCAAGTTTTTGTGACATTTTTTCTATAGTGTTGCCTTTTCCTGCCTTAGGGCTGTTGCTGCAGCTTTCTCTTATGTTAGCTCTTCTTTCAAAGAAGAATTTAGGGCTTGAATAGCTTGGTGAATCTGACAAGAAATAGTATCTTGCAACGTTTTGTTGAGACTCTCTATATCATCATTCTTTGTTTTTATTTCCTATAGCCAGATTGTTACCATTTGCTTTCTCTTGAGCCAGATCAGCCTCCATCTTCTATAGTTTCTTTGATACTTTCAAATAATCAGTAGCTACAACGGAAGTGGTTTCATTCAATAGCTCAACACTATCCTCTAGTCTAAAAAGTGACATATCCATATCCACTGCACTCATTGTATAATCTTGAGGCTGCATCTGCTCGTTTGGCCTGACTACATTAGGTGACAAATGAGTCACAGTTAACTTCTACTAGATTGGGTCAAATAGTGATCTCATGTGTGGTGCACCCAGAGCTTTATTATCTTTCTTCCTCTTTTTATCCATCCAAGCTTCCCTAGCCTTTTTAGCAAGTGTTCACTTGAGCTTGGAAGGTAGAGGGAGAGGCAATATACCTGCTCGCAAAAGGATAACCCTATGTCAAGCCATAGGGAATAGCCAAATGTTGGCTAGGGGGAATCTGGGGAGGTATTCTCTTTGGGATAGAGGGGGAAAAGGGAGGAAATGATGTGGCCTATGATGACATGGCTTGAGTAGTAATAGGTGGGGCAAATTGGAAAATTGGCACAACAGAAGTGGCAAGAATAATATTTGGCCAGTTAGGATTTCCACCCCTATTGAAGAAGAAAAAGACTGAGAAGAAGGAGAAATAACACGTACCTAAGGAACAATAGATGTAATCAGTGAATGATGCTGTGAGGGCTCTACCTCCTCATCTGAATCAGGCTGAAGTTTCAGCTTCTTATGTTTTCTTAGCCTTTCTTCTTCTTGCTGTGTTTTCTTCTCTTCAATGTTTACCACTACTGCTAGTGGTGATTGCATAAAACTGGGAACCCCAAAGGTTGACACTGATGAAGAAGCTCTAGGTGGTGAGGATACCACATTATTTTGTTTTTCTATAGCGACTGTAGATGAGTTTTGTCTTGGAGGATACATTGTATGAGTGAATTCTGCTTAAATGAAATGTTTTAGGTAGATCCCATTCACATGAATCTCTTTGAGTTCACCCTCCATCATTTTGAGATCAAATGAATTTTTCTATTTACATGTACGAATCTTATAAGGACTAATCCACAATGACTCAAATCTATTGTGTCGACCTGGCTTGGCAACTCTCGCATCTCGTTTCAAAATAACTGAGCCTACTTCAAAATGGGGGTTTGAAGTCTTCTTATCGAAGCAATCTTTGATTATTTTTTGATGTTTTATTAAGGATTCATGTGCTGTATCTCTCTTTTTTTAAACTTCTAGGAGCTCAGCAAGTCTGACCTGCATGGGGCCATTCTCCTGAATTTCAATCTATTTTAATAATTGGAGAGCAGGAATCTCCAAGCTCAAAAGCATTACAACAGGCTTACCATAGACCAATTCATATGGGGACATCTTTGTCACTTGTTTAGGTGTAATTCTATCAGCCCACAGTGCTATATTAAGTACTTTATGCCACTCTTTGTGATGATCAGCCCCTATTCTCCTAATAAGTCTAATTAGGTTCTTGTTGGTTGATTCTTCCAAACCATTACCCTGAGGGTAATAATTTAAGGAAGTTTTCAGATAGATTCCATACTTTAGTGCAAATTCAGATATTTTTGCCCCTAAAAATGCCTTAACATTATCTAAAATTATGGTATGAAGAGGCCCAAAGTGAGTAGTGATATCCCCCAGAAAGTCTAGAATCACATTTTCTGTTGCTTCTTTGAGTGGCACTACCTCACTCCATTTGGTAAAATAATCTGTGGTAGTTAGAATCTATTTGTGTCCCATACTCGACACTGGATTGATCATTCCAATGAAGTCAAGACCCCATTGAGTAAAGGGTTCATCAATAATTATAGGACTAAGGGGCATTACTGCATTCTTTCTCTTCCCCACATAATATTGACAAGATTGACACTTTTTGACCAGTTGATAACAGTCTGTAAATAAAGTGGGCCAGAAATAACCTGCTTGACTTATCTTTATAGCTGTGGTTCTTGCAGAAAAATGTCCACCTGAGACTCCATGGTGCATTTCATGTAGTATTTTTTGAGCCTCATCTTTCTCTATGCATCTTAAAATTATGCCATCAGTTTTTCTTCTAAAAAGAACTTGGTTAATTAAAACAAAATGGACCCCTTGCTGCCTATACTATCTCCTCTTGTCCTGAGAGAGCTCTTTTGGAAAAATCCCATGTTTCATAAAATAGATTATGTTTGTGACCCAGGAGTTATGATCAATTTCTTGTATCCTCAATACATTTTTCTTTTTTATTTCTTCAGTTATCATCTTTTCCATATCTTGAGCCATGTATTGGCACAACCTCCTACCTTTGACCAGCTTAGTGGGTTTGACCTCTACATCATATTCAAGGATCTTTGTTATCTAGTTTGCTTTTTTTAGTAATTTCACCTTCCATAATGTATTCTCTAACACTAGGATGAGCCACAAGTATCATAATCTTATTTTTTGATACCATATGCTTAAATTTTTTGAGGGCTTTTACCATGGCATATGCTTATTTGTCCATAAAGTTATATCTGGATTCATACTCCCTAAGAGTCCTTGAGAAAAAGGCTATTGGGTGTTCTCCCTCTTGTTGATCATATTTCTATGTTAGGACAATAACAACACTGAACTCTCCTCCATAAACATACATTATAAAAGGCTTAGAGAAGGCTAGGTTATTAAGTACTGGGGCTGTTGAAATTGCTTTCTTGACCTCCTCAAAAGCTTGTCTTCCTTCTATAGTCCACTTGAACACTATGTCTTTCTTCAATAAGAGTGTCACTGGTCTCATTAGGCCTACAAAGTCTGATATGAATCGACTGACAAAATTAATCTTTCCCAAAAAGGACTGAACTGCCTTCTTATTTACTAGCAGGGGCAAGTTCATTATGGTTGTGACTCTCTCTAGATCTATAGGGACTCCTTATTTGGATACTATATGTCCCAGTAGTTTGCCTTGAGGTACTGCAAAGATACACTTCTTAGGATTCAGAGATATTCCAAACTCTTGACCCTTCTTAAAAATAGATTCCAGATGATCAAAATGATCAACATTCTTGGAAAAAATAGTGAGATCATCAAGATAAATCATAATGATTTTATTTATGAGTTATCCAAATGCTACATCCATTACTCTTTGAAAAGTGTCTCCAGCATTTGACAGGCCAAATGGCATCTTGGCATATGCAAACATTCCCCATTTGGTAGTAAATGCAGTCTTGTGTTGGTCTTCATTAGCCAACCAAATCTAATTGTATCCAGAGAAACCATCTAGCAGGAAAAATCTCTCTGATCCATCCACAGTCTGTAAAATTTATTTCATAGAGGGCAGGGGATAGTGATCTTTTAGAGATGCTCTATTTAGGTCTTTAAAATCCACATAGAGCCTTATGTCACCATTATTTTTTTTGACTGGTACTAGATTGGATACCCAAATTGAGTGTTTGATTGGAAAAATTATTTTAGATTCTAAGAGTTTCTACAACTCATCCACCATTAGAGGTTCAATCCTTGGATTCACTGGCCTCTGCTTCTGTTTGACTGGCTTAGATCCTTCAGTGAGTTCTATGGTGTGCTAAATGATGTCTCTGTTATAGCCATGAAGGTCTTTATAGGTCTAGGCTATTACTCTGTCATATCTTTCATGCTAGTCAATTAGTATTTTCCTTTCCTCTTGAGTTGTGGAATTTGCAATCTTTAGTTTTCTCCCTTCACTCACTTGTATCTCAGAATAATTTACTTTATTTGCTTAAAACCTTTTCTTCTCTAGGCTTACATATTTTGGATCAAATAGGTTTTCTAAAGTAATCAAGCCTTTGAGATTCTTATTGGTATTTAATTGAATAATTTGGTCTCCATATGCTTCTTCAATTTTAGATTGCAATTGATCAGAAAATTCCCTTGACTGTTGCAAAAATGAGAGTACCTGTAAATCATTTTCAAAGACTTACCAATTTTCATCATTGTCTAGGATAGTTGGCCTTACTATAACTTTGACTGACTCATTGTTGACTAATAGATCAGTTGCTAGATCAAACTATGAGCCAATCTGTGCCATCCTATCTGCTTCAAAATTTTGAGTTCTAGGAACTACTTCAATATTGAAAGCTTCAAAATCATCTATTAAGTCCGAAATTCTGTGTCTATAGGATCTCATCCTTACATTTTTGGCTATTGCCTTTTCTCTATTTTGTTTCACCACTAGTTCTGAATCTCCTTTTACTATTAGATTCTTTACTCCCTTTTTCTTGGCTAACATGAGACCATGTACTAAGGATTCATTTTCAGCATCATTATTAGTACATGCAAATTGGAAATGGATAGCTCTTAAAAATTTCTCACCATTTGGAGCAACAAGACAAATTCCTGCTCTAGCACCATTTTTACTTCTAGCCCCATCAAAATTTAAGGTCCAGATTTCTGAGTCCTTTTCAAATTCTTGAGTCTTTGGCATTTCTTCCCTTAAAATATTTGGGATTTCATGGTCTTCATCAAATATGACATAAGTGCCCAGGCCAATAGAGTCATAATTTCCATATGGTTCACTTCTCATCATAGTTAACAATTGGTTATTTTCTTCTTCTTGGTCATGTTCAGGCCAGTCACCTAACTCTTCAACAAAGACCCTTTCTTCCTTATTCAGAATAGCATGAGCTACCTCTAATTTTAGGGTTAGTTCATTGGTGATGTGATCCTTAGATAGTGATTCAAATAGTATTTTTATTTTTGTACCATATTTGGTTTTTAGGATGAGGTGAGACCAATCAAGTGACATACAACCTCCTATCTTGGATGTGAAATGTCTAGATAAACATAAGCCAAATACGAGGGGTATCTCTATGACTATCACATCTTGATTGACAATTATATTAGGGCAAGTATACAATTGCAATGGGAGTTTTTTAATTTTCCCTATTGTTTGCAATGATTTTCCATCCAGCTGCATAACTCCTCTAGTAAGTGGCTCATACTTTACTTTTAAAGCATTTGCTATTTGTTTAGGTATTACTATAGTACTGGCCCTTGAGTCTATCATTGCATTATGTAATAATTTCTTTCCTACTATCAAAGTCAAATAGAAGGGCTTTGGTTTGTATTTGCTTACCTCTGGTGCATTGTTTAAAAGGGCTATTGTCTGTAGAGGAATGGTGTCTTTGAGCTTTTCCTTATCAGCAGGTCTTCCTTTGGCACCATTATGTTTAGGCACTGCTTGGCCCTATAGAGATTCTTGCAACAATGTCTTTTGTTCAAGAATAGCTAATATGTCCCCTATTGACACATGTGTTGGGGTCCTCTTCAGCTGATCCACCACATTCACTGGTCCTAGTGTTTAGGTTCTTGGATAATAAGGGTACCTTGATTTTTATTGAACTTGTCCAGAAATTACTTGTTTCAAAGACATGCTTCTAATATTAACCCATAATCATTGTCCCCTAGACTCTTACTCTGTGTTTCTTGTCTAAGAGCTATGTTTTGATGACCTTGAAATGGAGGAATCCCCATAATTTTATTATTTGCGACTTCAGACCGTTCCATCATCCTTCTCTTGGCTTTGGTGTAGTAATCTAATTGTACCAATGGATTCTTGGAAGTAAAAGCTTCATTTAAGAATACTGACTATTCATCTTCAACCCATGAAAACAAAGCATGCTCAGGGGCTATTTATTCTTCTTTCTATAAGGACATCCCTTGCATTTGAGCCACCAGGACTGAATTTTTCATACCAGGGGATTGGTAGGGTTGAGTGTCAGAAGTATTTGCAAATTGTCCATCCATTCTTCTTTGCTATGCTATCTTTTACTGTAGATTACCCCTGGGACAATCTCTGGGAATATGAGCATTATTACAAGGGAAAGACTAGGCATTGGTGTCATCTACATAATTATTCTGTCCTAGAACAATCTCCCTATCTAGATTAGGGGGAATAGTTTATGAGGGTGCAGGGACTGTAACTAATTGGTTCGATGGGTGAGGGTTAGTTTGCCTTTGAGGACCCTGATACTGATTTGGCTATGGTGGAGGTCTATTTCCTTGGTATCCTTGATATTGGGGTATAGAATAAGGATTATGTTGTCTTTTTAGGTTAATTATCTCATTAGAAAATGTTCTTAAGATGTTCTTGATATCATCCATCTCAAATGACTGGACATGGACAACTACTTTAGCAGGTTGTTGAGGAAATGCATACATAGACACAGGTGGGGCTATGGGATTCTTAAGGCAAAGGTAAGGTAATATCTAGAAACATGGGCATGGGAGGCCTTGGGGGCAACTTTCCAGCATCTATTAAGTTATTTTCAGCACTGACTGCATAGTCATAAGGTTCTGGTAGAGTCTGACCTCTAAGTGAGTGAATCATTACTGATATATCTAAATTTAAGACTTTAAGATAAAATACTATAGCCATACCTGGTAATGGTCTTGCTGTAACAAGAATTCTTTCACAAGTCTTTTGAAATCTTGAATTGAAATCAGTCATTGCTTCTTGTGGTGCCTTTTTGATAGTAATCAATTTTTGCCACAAAGAAGATTTATCACCATTTTCTTCAAATCTTAAAAAGAAAGCATCTCCAAGCTGATCCCATGTAGATATTGTATTTGGGGGTAAAGATCTGTACCAGTCTAGAGCCTTCTGCTTAAAAGAAGCTACTAACAATTTTATAGCCACATTTTGTTGTGTGATCACATGTATTGCACAAATATCAGACACATTCTGTAGATGTTCTTCAGGTGTTTTGAAATCTTCCCCACTAAATTTGGGCAGAGCTTTCAGGGCATTTACCGGAATATGATCACAAGTGGCTGGTGGTATTGGGAGAATTAGAGGACTACCAGTTTTCTAATTTACATAATTCCTTGGGGCTATATGTGCTCCCATGTTTGCTCTTGGTGTTGTTGTAAATTGATTGACCCTTCTTCTTGAATTAGTTATCAATGGTGGTAAGAGAATACCTGGGTTCATAGTAGATTGAGCTCTTGTTACTAGTCCATAGCTCTGACTCCTAGCTCTCTGGTTCTTACAGTCTTGAAAGAAACTTCAAGAGATTTTCCCTCTAGGCATGCCAAAAATCATTGATGCTTAAAATTGTGCTATTTCCAACACCAACATGGAAAGTTTTAGGAATGTGGGACTTGCGACCTGAAATGACCTCCAGATTTTAAAGACGCTGGCTCTCCTTTATCTCAAATGTATTGTGGGAAAAAGGGATAAAAATTAAACAGAATCACCAATGCAGTGAAAGAAAATTTAACTATGGTGATGCACCTAAGTATGATTCATTCCTTAATACTAAGCATAATGAATCTATCTTTAGGATTCAATTACATTAAAGAGCAAACAATGCATGATCAATGTAAAAGATGAAAACAACTAGAATCAAAGGCCCACAACTTAGACAATTTTGCAATAACACAAAAAATATCAGCAAAGGCACAGAACTCAATCTTCTTATTAAATTTTTAGTCACATAAAAGGCACTGATACATGCACAATTATACAAACTTTTTGAATTAAGAAAATAGAACAAAGGCAAATGATATTACTGGCCACAGCAAGAAAGTCTCAAAAACTTCTTGTAAATCTCTGATAATAATCTATCTGCAGAAAATTTTCTCCCTTTCCTTTTTTTCTTTTCTTCTTTTTGTTGTCTTTCACTTGCGATTTGAACCCATATTTATAGCATAGGACTAGCTCAAGATTGCTCGCATGATCAAATCCAAATGGTCGAACCGAATTAGAACTTAATCAGAAGTTTCTGATAGAAGATATCTTTTAGATTTGAAATGGTTAGCCTCTCTACAAGTTCATTGACTAAAACAGATACACATGACATTTCCCACTATGAAACAGGTGAGGACACTTAGCAACATCCGCTAGTCCATAGAAGCTTTAGATACCTTTTGAGAATCCTGCGAAAGATGACACATGACAGCTTCTACTGAGCTTTAGAAACACTATAGAAACATTTGGGACTCATTTAGATTCACACGAATGATGAAACTTAGCGCACTCTACTTACTTTAGTAACTCACCTGGGGCCCACCATAGTCCTTACTCAATAATGAAACAAAAGGAAGAAACTACGGATGTTGACACTTGGCGTTCTCCACTGAGCTTTAACAAGGGAGACATGGCACTTTCCACTACATTTAGAGAAACCTATTAAAACCTTCTGCATTTACCACTTGGCACCCTCTGCGGGACTCTAAGATAAGCTTATTGAAAGAATATTTTGAAACTTATAAGAAACTGAAACACGGATGCCGACACTTGTCAAGCTCTATGGGTATATAACAGGACACATGGCATGTTCTACATAACTTATAGAAATTATAATGTGTCGCAGCTGATGACACTTGGCATGTTCCGCATGACTTTGAGACTTAGACAAAACTTAGGCAAAATAAAAACCCACACTTGTGCTCTGTGTCAAAACCCTCACTGCCTCGAAACTGAAATGCCTAGGGTCAAAAATTGGAGTGGACAAATGAAACTTAAAACAAAATGTAGAATATTTTACTCTACACATATAAAACACTTGTCTTTTACAAAAAGAAATAGATGCACCAATGTCTACTTGAGCATCTATCTATTTATTATTAATCTGAATGGAGACAAACTGAGCATACTTGCTATTTATAAGTTGGGAAATGTATGTAGGTTTTGGTTTTGAAGGCACTAGAGTGGCTGAACATATCCATCTACATTTGGCAAGGTCTGGATGTTCTAGTTTTTGTCTTGAAGGATGGATTCCTTCTTCCCAATTAGATACTTCTTCCCTTCGCATTCTATATTGAGGACTTTACCAATTAGAAGCTTCTATCGTAGCATCATATATTTCTTCTTCATAAACATCTTCATTATATGGGTCTTCATCCCATGTTGGTGCTAAGTGAACTGTAAATGCTTCTTATGAGAGAAAAAAACTATACTTATCTTTAATCCATTTATCACTAACCTTGAAACTTTTTGGAAAGACAAGTGGTAAAGGGCTTGGAGGTCTAGCAATTGGAGGTTTGTTGTAATGTGGTGATTGTTGACCTCTTCTTGGGTATCTATTTATTCCTCCTCTTTGCTCTTGAAAAATAGGTCTTGAAGGACTTCTTCCTCTTCCTCTGACATTGCTTCAAGAGCTTCCTTCACTAGAGGGTGTCCATGGGTGTTGCATAAAAATAGGATTTTCTTCTTCTAAATCATTGCCCAAGGCATCTAATTCATCTGACTCATATGTCTCATTAGTTTCTTATTTTTCATCCTCAATGTCCTTGATAATAGGTTCAGATATTTTATCATGATTATACAAATCTCCATTTTCCTCAACTATATCCCACCATGCTATTGCATTAAGAGGAATATACAACTTTAGCTACAAGGTTTTTGCATTTACAGTCAAGAGCTTTGTGACCAGATTGGTGACATATGTAACAAATGATTTGCTTGGATTGAGGATGAGGGAACTTATGAAAACACAAGAAGGTATTTTTAGGAGCAGAAGTGTGTCAACATGGAAAATAACATTTACAGAAAGACAAATGCTTACGCTTAACTGACGCTTAGGCTTATGAACATATTGTTTACAACTATAAGGTGTAGTTTTTGGAAAATGCAGTGCAATGTGACTACTTTGGTGCTTACCAAGTTTTTTAATGGATTTTGTGATAGAAATCAAAACAAGAACTCGATAGCATGCAAAATTAATAATATCAACTAGTAAACAAACATCAATAGACAATCCTTTAAGTTGTAAATAACCAAAAACTTTATCAGGTAAATTATATGGTAAGGAATTAAGAAAATGCATCTTTACATTAGACTAATGACATTTGGTTGCATAATAAAGCTATCTAAATTATTTTCAAAAGTCCTCAAAATGAGAAAGACCACAAGTTTCATCCTCGTTAACCATTTAACATCTTCAGACTACTTAGGTTGCATAGATGGTACAAATTCCTGGATAAGCAACATATAAAGAGCTTTCAGAGGTTCAAATTGATTGAAGACTTGTGAATTTTGTTGAGCTTCTAGCATATTTTCCCACTAATAATCTATAATTCTCCAAAAATGTTTGGTTGCTAATCCAACAATAGTAATGACATCCACTCCTACAAAAGTTCCTATGGACTCAAAGTAATTACTCTAGTGAGTGATTTCATGGTATAGTATTATATCCTCTTCCTTAGGCTTAGATTTATGTTTAGTATAAATATTTGTAGTAAGCCTAGGGCTAAAATCTAATCTTTTAAGGATTTTCTTAGATTTAGGTGGTTGGTGTAAAGGCAATGGTTGATCTTGCTTTTTATTTTCTTCATTTTCAAGCCATGCAAAAATTTAAACTAACTGATCAATTTGTCATCTATACTATTTATAGTTTTATCAATAGTATGGACATTACTTTGAATATTATCAATCTTATTAGCAAAGGCATGAATGATATTCAAACATTTATCTACATGTTCATGGACTACATTAACAGAGTTTCTAATAAAAGCTAAGGAATCACTACTGGAATGTACAGTCCCCATAGATGTTCTAATTTGTTGAACATCTCTACACAAATCATCAAAAAAAATTTGAAATTGAGAATCAAATGTTGTAATGTAATTCCTATGCTTATATTGATTGGATGGATACTTATCTTCAGGCTTGACTGGTTAGAAAGTGTAAGAAAAGTAATTGTTTCACTATTTTTTGTGTTTATTTTCTTTTTAGAAGAGAGTAAAACTTAAAGAAGGGTGAGGTAAGAAAAACCTGAATGTAGTGTGCTCCATAATCCAGTCGATTGTAGATACTCCTCTTTGGCTCAAGAGGATGACCTACAAATAAGAAAAAAACTAGAAAAGGGTGGATTAGTAATATAGATGGGTGGATTGCCTAGTGTGAACTAGATCCAAGAAGCCCTAGACTTCCTTGGAGCCTGTTAATCTACTCTTTAAGATAATTAAGTTCTGATAAATGGAAATAGATGCTTACATGAAATGAAAGAAAGTACTAAAAATCAATGTAAGAGATGCTTTTGAAGAGAAATGAAGAGATTTTACTAACATAGCAATAACTTGATAAAAACTAGCACTAAAATGTTCAGATCTGATTCAGAAAATAACTTAAACCTATGTGATGTCACAAAAACTAAAAAAATAGAATTTAGATAAGGGTTTCTAGGTCAAATTTGCTTGTTTTGAGAAAAATAAAACACACAATGACCGGTGTTGGTCATTGTGCAATCGGTGCCGGTCGAGGTATGACCTTTGCCGATCAAAGATGACTAGTATTAGTTCTTGTAAGTTTTGGTTTGGATAAAAATGGCTATTAGGTTGGTTGCAGGAAGTCTTGTAAGTATATTTTTGGTTTGAGTGTTGGTCATGAGAGTAAAGTGGATTCTCAGAAGTGTTAAACTTAGGAGTTAGATGGTTAGGTGATTGGGAATGGTTTGTGGGTGATTTAGTGGGAGGTAAAGTGCTTAGAGTTACAAAAATCCAACACAAGGAATGGAATGTTGGGAGATGAAATGGATAAAAGAAATGGAAGAACTGAAACTAACTATTGAACTTGATAAAAGTATAAATACTTAGCTTTGGAGTTTGCTGGCTTGGAAGAATGTTGAGGTTGAGTGTAAGTTGTATGGGATCTTAGAGCAATGTGGGCAGAGAAACAGTACTTTAGTTCTTCATGATGAGTTGCTAAAGCACTTTAATGTCTTTGGTATGGTTCCTAGTTCACCTAGGAGCTTTGATTCACCTAAGAGTCTAAGTTTCTCATGCAAAATATGATTTCAACCTCCATGAGGCAAGGCTTTTGGGTTACATTAAGTAACCATCATCAATCCTAGTTAACTGGCACCAATAGAGGTGTGACTAGCAATGGTCAAGGGAGAAGTGGTCAAAATGGCTAAAATTAGCCATTTGCACTTATGTTTGGGGGTTAAGACACTAGGAAGTGGTCCAAGGTTATTAAAGGTAGCATGGGGATGCGTGAAGAAGAAGTCTAAGAGGTTAGGGCATTAAATGTTTAGGTGGAAATTAGTCTTAAGGTTAGGTGCTAATCAATTAACCATGGGTTTGGGTGAGGAGGTGTAAATAGGTCTTTTTAATTTATTAAATTAATTAAATTAGCCAAAAGGGGGTGAATGGGTGTGTTAAAGGATTTTAATAATTAATCCTAACCCAAGGGGGCCAAGGGGTGATTTACGATGACTAAAATTATGCAATTTTATACTGTCTACATTTTACCCTTTTTTGTTGTGTAAGTTGCATCCTCAAGCTGCAAAACAAAAATAAGTGCAGTAGCAAGTTGGATGCTCCAAGTATGGGCGGAGGTGTTCCCCCTCAAACTGGGTTTCGATAAGGTAAAAATGAAGTCGAGTGCATGTTTGACAAGTTTAATGAGTGGTAAAAAATGGGTAAGATGGTACAAAGAGTCAAATAAGGTTGCTATAAGGAGGACAAGTGATAAGTGAACCAGGCTACCACATTAGGCATTACAGATATGGGTGCACTTATAAATGTAAGTTTATGAGCGAAGGTGTCTAGATTCACAAGGGGCCAAAACTTGGGTGATCTTGAGAAGGTGAAAGTGGTCACAGGTGCTGAAATTGCAAGTCAGTGCATTCTAAGATAATTGAAAGGTGTACGCACTAAAAGGTCAGAGTTGAGTGTAACATCGTGTAGCATGGCAAGGTTGTTCGAAAGTTATAAATGTAATGATGTCAAGGTTGGTTGTTGAAAAAGCTATTGAATAAATGGGTTAAGAGACCAAAGGTTGGTCTAAGGGTGGTTGTAAGTTTTGAAAAGGAATTTTGGGGGGGGTGTGAAATAGGAGAGTTAGGGGTCATAACCCTAAGTTGCTCAATCAATGCAGGATTGGGTCAACTGATGATGGTTAAATAGCGATCGAAAATGATCATAAGAAAACCCTAACAAAGGACCTAGTGACTATAAAAGGTCAAACCACTATCCATTTTTGGCATATTGAGTTTTGACTACCATTTATCCTTTGAAGGAGTGAAAATGATAGTGGTGAGGAAATTTTTTGTTAGATATTGTGAGTTGGGGATTGTGGCTAACTCGAGGTTAGATTGGAGTGTTAGTTTGACTGAAGAGGGTGCTAGGTGGGTCAGGTAGATAGTGGTTGGTGATGATGCAATGAGTTAGAGGTTGAGCTAGGGGTGGGGGTAAGGAGTGGTAGTATAGAGAGCTCCACCATGATGTTGCATGTGGAATGAGGTAGGCTATGTGCTTTTACTTTGCTTGGTTTATTTTAGTATGGGTGGGCATTTACAAAAAAATGGGGTTTTGTAGGTAGTTAGAGGGAAATTTAGAGTGTAGGGGGAAGCTATTATAGGTACTATTCTATTTATAGATGGAAATGGGGTAGGGGGAGGGAGGAAATGGGGGTTATGGAGTGGTCTAGTGGGAGTTAGGTGAAATGGTAGGTTTTCTAGGCTATCAACTTGACACACAATGACTGGTGCTATTTAATAGTGGATCAGTTGTCCCACTTATCCATAAAGCAATCAATGTCAATTGATAATCGATCGATAATGGTTCTATAAGGAACTGATGTCGATAGAGACTCGAATATCATTGGTAGTTTAGGAAGGGCTTAAAGGGTATACAACCTAGACTTGGGAGTAATTGTTAGACTTAGGCTCGAGATAGGCTAGGTTAAATGTGGAGAGGTTGGTAGGGGTGAAAATGTTTATGAGTTTTTAGAATGTGTAGGGTAATCTAAAGTGTTTATCTAACCTTATAAGTGAGGGTGATGTTGGCGATGTGGGATCGAGTGCTACCACTCTAGATAATATACGTAGAGACATGACCCCAATAGATTGGGCTCATATGACATCAGTTGGATTAGACGTCATGTAATACTATTGGTGCATACCTCAAGATGCTATGATGATGGTAGCCCTCATTGAGAGATGGGACCTGACTACCAACACCTTTATATTATTGACTAAGGAGATCATGATTCTGCTAGAGGATATCCATAGGATCTTGAGCTTGCCAATACAAGGCCAGGCAATAGAGCATATTCGAAGTGATGAGAAGGTTGCATATATAAATCAACTATTCATGGAATATTTTTTACATGTGAGATGGCATGCCTAGGGATTTTAATTTAGAGATATATACTACATGGATAGGGTAGGGAGATGGCTCATGATTATGATGACGATTGCCATGACTTGTTATGCACTTCTAGACTTGAGTGGAGGCAAATTCCCTTGGGTACTTTTATGTGTTTTGGTAGATATGCTAGAGAATCAAATAATCTTTATCTAGGCTCTAGTATTACTAGTGCATATCTATCATGAGCTCTGGGGTTATTGAGTGCATAGATGTTATGGGTTGAGCGAAGGCTTTGTATTGCATTACTATGCATATGAGCATATCACTATGCTATGACCAGTTGGATTGTCATGGCACACTTAGGCTTAGGCTAGGTTCAGAGTTGGTTTTATGAGATGGAGAGTAGATCATGTACTACTAGTAGTAGGGGCAAAGGGGTAAGATCTAGATTGGTCTAGAGATCAATTGGATACATTAGTTGATGGGGAGGTGATCTAAAGACCCTACACAACATTCACATCATGAATGGGCCTTACTACACACACATTTTCCTTACAGAACTATAAATGGATACATGGGAGGTGACAACAGAATGTAAAGTTGATCCCCTTTGACTGAGTTAATAGATAGTTTGGATTGTTATAGGGTGTCTCGAGGGCCTTCCCTAGGTATAGGCAAGAGGATGCAGAGGTACCATTGCCTCCACCACATCTAGTTGAAGAGGAGTTTGAGTATGAGGATATACCAATTACAACAGGTGTTGACAATGCTAGTGACACACAAGATTATATCATATGGTGGTAGGGACACTATGCCACTATAGATTTTGGGAGAGATGGGGGACATGAGTAGGATGGAGGCATGGGTGGAAAATAATAGGCTATGGATGTAGAGATATAGGATCTGGGTGATTAGATCGATGTTGATGCCCCAAATAGGCAAACACTTATTACAGAGAGGGACCAAGCTAGAATGGCATTGGTTGCAGCATAGGAAACATTGGCATCCATGACCATAGAGAGAGACACAACATAGGGGAAGTTGGCAGGTATGACTCAAGAGAGAGATACTCTCTAGGGACATGTAGCAAGCATTACCCATGTGAGGGATCAGGCACGAGGATAGGTGAAAACCCTTACATAGGAGAGGGATCATGTATGAGCTCAACTAGTCTCAGTTACATAGGAGGGGGATGAAACATAGGGATAGGTAACCCTAATATTATCAGAGAGTGATGCACTTAAATATACAGGGGGTGGGCACCTACAGTTTTATCTCAAACAATCCCAATGTCCAAATATGTGGCCACCATAGAGGAGCTGAGGTATTATGAGGCACTTGTCTTCACACAGCTACCATATGCACCCCATTACAATGAGTATATAGTAGAGCATATTATGGGAGGCAGATTTAGTAGCATGACTCCTAGTCAGTGGACAACATCTGTAGGTGCTCAGATGGGTCCTAGAGATGGGCAGGCTCCAGAGGTAGTAATACCCCTACACCATAGCCCTAATTAGACTCATTTGTATTATTATGATTTTGATTCTAGCCTACAAGCCGATGTAATGAGATGTAAAATCATGTTGAGAGACATAGACACTTGATATATATATATATATATATATTGTTTTGAGTTATGATGTGTCTTGATTATGGTTATTCATGATGTGATAGTTATCTTATGATTATATGATGATGTTGTTTATGACATTTAGGATCTTTATATGATGTTATGGCATGTTGTGATTTATGGTTATAGATGTTTGAGCATTTTTCCTACTTAGTAGGTGTATACTTATTTAAATGTTGTAAATGTGGATTTTAAAATGAAGGTTATGAATCTATGTGATCTCATACTTAGATAGCTATGTGATGGATAACATAATGGATTGATTCATTTATTTATGAAAAGTGATTAATGTGGTTATGAACTTTATGATAAAATGTTATAATGGATTAGATGTGATAGAATAAATTTTATTGTGATGATTTCTTTGATAGATGTGATGGTAATTAACATATGATGATGGTGATTTCTAATTAGAATGTTTTTATGATTAAAAACACCAAGATAAATGATGTGAATGGATAATGACAATCATGTAATAAAACACATAATGTATTAAATGTTTTTAAATGTTATGATTGTATTTATTTGTATTAGAGTTGATTTGAAAGATATTTAAAACTATCTTAACACATAGATTAAGTTTAGAAAACAAAACTATGTGTGAGGGAAGAAAGTTAAAACAATTAAAATACAACCATCTTAATGAATGTATCAACAAGTAGGTATTAGAAAGGAGGCATGATGTTCTTTCATTGGCGAGGACTATTATAAGAAGTTAGATTTGCTTATGAAAATAAACCCTTCATATGCTTTGTATTATAATTTGTTAGTTTGTTAAGAAATTCTTGATCACATTGTGTCAAGTAAGCTCAAAATCCCTTGTTTTATGGAGGGTAAAAGGGAGATGGATGAAAATGGATCCTTCTTGTGGGGCAAACTTTCCTCTTTTGTAGGTTGTCGAAGAGCCAGTATAAACAAGTCTATATCATATTTTGGTGTAGACTGATCGATATGGGAAGTCTACTATTTTGATTTTATGAAAGTTGATTGTAGCTTCCATATTTTTTGCTTTTTTGTATTTGACAAGGGGTCTTGTGATTTTTTAAGAGGTTGGGGAAGCTAATCAATGCGAGAAGCTTCCAAGAAATTGCTTGTTTTGACAAATGTTGGACTTATCCATCCTTCAAGGGAGTGGTCTTATCTTTGTGATTTGTTTTAGACATGTGATAGCTACCCTTCAAGGGAGTAGTCTACCTTATATTAAGAAATTTTTGAATTGTTTTAGCAATTATCCTTTAAGGGAGAAATCTACAATGTTAGAGATGACTTATAAGATGGAATATTTTATACTTTTTTTTTGCTAGACATAGACTTGATTATAGAGGCTTAAGGCTTACCTTTATGAAGGCAAAACTATAGCACAAGAAGGTTGAATAGTGGGCAAGATGATGATTTAAGAGACAATGACCATGGGATCCCATCCTATTAGGGATGAAAAGTATCCATGAGAATCATGCCTTAGGTAGAGCTATGGTACCCATATTTAGGATTGAGGATAATACTGTGATGAATAATCACATGATTCTATGTTGTACTTAGTTATCCTCAAAGTGAGGGGATGAGGGTGATAATCTCATAAAACAAGGGATGAGCTTAAGTTAGATAGAAGTTGAGTTTGAATATTATTTTAACAAAATAAAGGATGCAAATGCAAAGCATTTATGGGCTTAGGTTCTAGTTTCCATTTAAGAGGTGATAATCGATAAGCTCCCAATCCATACTTATGCATTATGATATACAGTCTAAGCTAATTGAAAGCAAACTTTCCCCGCTTGCGTCTTTCCATATTGGCTAATGTTGATTTTCCTTCAAAATGAGGTCTCTGATATTAAATTCTCATTCTTTTAGGTGCTTGTTATAAGCATGTGTTATTCGCTCTTGATATACACGAAGATGACTAAGCATGACCAAATAACACTTGTCAAGTAGGTCAAGTTGGGCTAAACGTTCTTGATGATAATCTCCCTTGAAAATGATATCTTGTAGGGATATATGAAGATATGGAATTTGGACTTCAAGAGGCAAGATAACCTCTACTCCAAAGACAAGAGAGAAAGGGGTCATACTTGTAGGGGTTTGAGTGCTAGTTCAATATGCCCATAAGGTAAAAGAAATGTAAAAGTGCCAATCTTAACTAGATGCATTAACCATTTTAGTTAGCATTTTGTTAAGGGTTATGTTAGAAGATTCAACCTATCCATTAGCTTGTGGATGATAAGATGATGAAAAAATTAATACCAGATGTGTCATAAAAACCTTGTACTTTTTTATTTTTAAATGATTTTCTATTATTGGTGATGATTTTATGAGAAACATTGAAGTGATAGATAATGTGATGGTTAATGAAGTTGATAATCTTATCAAATTTTGTTGAAACAAGGGGAATATCCTCCACCCATTTGGTGAAATATTCTATCACAGTGATGATATAATGAATTCGTTGTGAAGAATGAAGGTTAATTTCACCAATGAGATCGAATCCCCATTATGAGAAGCACCAAATATCCTTAGAGACTTGAATACTGTGACTAGGTATGTGTTGTAAATTAGCATGTTGTTGACATTTAACACACTTATTTACATAATCACAACAATCTTGGTTAAGGGTCAACCAATATTAACCAAGGTGAAGGATACATTTAACGATAGCTAGACCATTAAAATATCCTCCACAAATCCCATCATGCATTTCGTTGATAGCGTGAAAGATTTTATGACTATGTAGGCATCTAAAGAGGAGATTATAAAAGCCTCACTTATAAATAATCCCCCCAGTATATTGTAACAATAGGTACTCTGTATAAATGCTCTTTGACCATTTTGAGAGATATCAAAAGGTATAATGGCTAGGTTTAGATAATCAAAGATTTGATTATAGGAAATATCAGATTGGGCCTCTTCCACATGATAAATAGAAGGAATATTTGATTTGGTGTAAGAGGGTTCATTAAGGCAATGGATAGTGACAAAGTGCTTATATTCAAAAAGTGCAAATGGGATTTGGAAGGCAGGAGAAGCCATGGTATCGATAAAATTATTAGTAGAACATGGAGTGGCTTGAATAAGGTAATGATCAAATGACGTTAAGAGTACATCCACCAATTGTTTGTACTATTATAGAAAATCATTTTTACATTGGTAATAATCATTTATTTGATTGACCATATATTGGGAGTCACAAAAAATACTAATCGATTTGACTCCAAAAGATAAAGCTATTTGGAGACCTATCACTAGAGCTTTGTACTCAGCCATGTTATTGGTGAAATTAAAGTCAAGATTAAAGGATAAGGGAAGAGGCTCACCATCAAGGGGAATTATGATGATATTGGATCCCCCACCATGTTGACTCTTCTATCCATCGAAGAACATGGTCATTTGATAAGCAAAATTCTCTTGAGAGAGAGTTGCGATGGATTCATCAGGGAACTCAAGAGGAGAAGGTTGGTTGTCTACTAAAGGTGCTTCATCCAATTGATCGATAATGACTTTCCATTTAATTAAATTTTACTAGAGGAACTCAAGATCAAACTCAGCTAAAAGCATGATCCATTTAGCCATACACTAGTTTTGATATGGCTTAGAATGCATATACTTGAGTGGGTCAGTTTTAGTTATGACAAAGGTTTTGTGATTAAGAAGGTAATGATAGAGTTTGGAAGCCATAGAGACCAATATGAGGCATGATTTCTTGGTATAGGTGTACTGAGTTTCATACTCTATAAGTGTTTGACTTATATAGTAGACTTCTTTCTCTTTATGCTTATCATCATGATGTGTAAGCATGGCCCCTAAGGAATGGTCGATGGTAAAAATGTAGAGGTAAAAGGGTTGGTCTTCTTTTGGAGGAACAAGAATAAGTGGGGAAAAAGGATACTCTTTAAGTTAGTCAAAGGCTTTTTGAAAATATTTATTCCATTTAAAGGAGATATCTTTCTTAAAGAGGTGATAGAAAGGCTAACATCTATTAGATAGTTGAAAGATGAAACATTGATTGAGCTTCCACTATAGACTGTAGAGTTACTTGAGGTTAGTTGGTGGAGGCATGTTGAGGATTGCCTTGATTTTATCAGGAACAACTTTGATTCCATGGAGAGAGACAATAAAGCCAATAATCTTTTATGATAAGACCCCAAAGATGCACTTCTTGGGGTTAAGGCAGACATGGAAGTGGATAAGGCATTCAAAGATAACATTAAGAATGGCCAAATGATCCTTATGACATTTAGACTTTCTAAGGAGGTCATCAACGTAGTCTTCTATGGTTTTATGAATAAGGTCATGGCATGTTGGTAGGTTACACTAGCATTATTTAGACCAAAAGGCATGGCCCTATAGCAAAAGGTTCCCCATGGGGTGATAAAGATATTTTTATGTTGATCTTTGGGAGAAATGAAGATCTGATTATACCCCAAGAATCTATCCATAATAGACATCTCATGGCTGACCGTAAGATCAATAAGATGGTCAATGCTTGGCAAAGGGAAGTCATCCTTTGGGAAAGCAAGGTTAAGATTTTGAAAGTCAATACAAATGCAAATTCCCCCTATCACTTTGGTGATAGGAATGACATTCAAGAACCATTGGTGATAATCAATGGGTTGGATAAAGTTGATAGATAAGAAGCACTAGAGCTCTTCTTTGATAAGAAGGGCTATACGAGGGTGCATCCTACAAAGATTTTGCTTAATAGTATTAGCATCAAGGTTGGTAATAATGCTATAGATGACTATGATGGGGTTGATTCTTGGCATATCACTATAATAATAAGCAAACACTATGCTATATTCTTGCAGAAAGGAAGAGAAATACTAACGCTCTGAGGAATTTAAGGATTGTCTAATTTTGATAATGTGAGGGCTATCCTAAATACATAAGTTGATGTCAAAAGTGGCTTCATTAAACATGGTTGAAGTATTAGGAGGAAGGGGTTTGTGAATACAGGAATCTTCAGCAACAAGATAGGTGAGAAGGGAATCCTCACCTTGACCCTAAAAAGTATTAATGGTAGGAGAATCATCTTCTACCATCTTAGGATGAGTCAGTGGAATGGTCATAGTTTCCCCATCCTTTTGATAAGTTAGGGGTCCCAAACTTATCATGTTGATAAATTTTTTTTAGAGGGAATGATATCAAGATCCTCATATTTCAAAGGAGATGAGGTTGGTGAGGATGAGATTTCTTCCTCAATGATGGTGATGAGAGGCAAGTTGGTTGGATCTTCTGGTGGAATGAATCTAAGACCAAATCATTCATGAGGTTTTTGGGTTTTGCATGGTAACAACTCATGTGGTCCATGCTCAAATCATCCTACATCGAATCCCTTCCAATCACACCTATGGAGGTATGTCTTGGCAAACTTTGGTTTATCTAGGTAGGAGAAATTGGAGGTGAATGGTTTAGGAGAAGAGGAGGCAAAAAATGGTTGGTCAAGTCCCCCATAAATAAGATTAGTTAGGAAATTAGGAGGCACAAAAGGAATAATGATTCCAATATTAGAATCATAGATAGGTTGTTAGTCAAGATTCCCATATTCTTGGGGAGTAGGGAATGCATCTAAGGTCAAGAGGCGATACTCCCCAAGTGAAAGATGTTGGAATGTTGACTCCAAGGGGTCCTTCATGGGGATCTAAGTGGAAGGTATGGATGATTTGGTGGAATCTTGGTTAATGGAATAAGAAGGGTACTCATCCTTGGTTGGTGGAAGCTTGGCTGATGGAAGAAAGAGAACATCATTAGGTCGGTAAGTAATATTGCATGACTTGAAAGTACTAGGGTTAACTAGTATGGTGTGGACTTAACCCTTATATAAATTTGATAAACCAATGTAAATTAGATGACACACAACCCATGGAATGGATCCAAGGGCATCCAAGAAAAATGTCATATTGGAACTCACCTTCTACCACATATAAGAGCTCAAGAAGAGTGTGAGGTCCTAAACAAATATGAAGGATGACTGTCCCTAAGGTTGTTGTCATGGTATCATTAAAAGATCAGAGCACCACTGTAGTTTTCAACATGATGTTATTTGGTAGTTTAAATTGGGAATATGATTGGGAGGAAATGATATTTATGTTGGCTCCCTAATCAATCATAACTCTCTTTAATACAGGTTTGGTTGATATAGGTGGTAATGAAAAGAGGTGGATATAGATCATCTAGATGAATAGGAGGTATCTTTGAATCCTTGAAGGTGATGAGGGTGGAAAGTTGAAGGGCTCTAATGAAGGATACTATAGGTTTTGGATCTTCAAGTTGAACCTATATGGACTGTAAGGCCACCATCATGGCTTGATGGTGATGGGGTGAGGTATTGATTAGCTCATATAAAATCATATTCGCTAGTGTTTGGTGAAGTTGTTTTAGAACTACCCTTTGTATTGACTCAAAGGGGTTAGATTGGGGTGCACTCAAGTTATAAATCTTAGGCTTGGGTGAAGGTGTTTGGGATTTTTTAGGTGTTGTGGTGGTGGAATAAGGATATGTCCATGGGATGGACACCTTTGCTTTCCCTTTGTCCTTTTCTTGGGCTTGTGATTGAGTGACCACATGAATGGTATGGATTTGAAAAGGAGTTGGACTAGTGCACTTCTTTGGTTCTTCCCCCTCTTATATGAGATTTTGGGGGTAGGTAGGTGGGGGTAGCTTATTTTGGGTCTTGGCTTGGTGGTGGGCTCATGGGAGGTTCTTCTATCAATAAGTATCCTCATCACATAGTTTGTGGACTATGAATTGGAAAGCTTTATAGTTATTTGTATCATGCCCAGGCATCCTATGGTATGAGAAAATCATATTGTCATTAAACCAAGATGGCTTAGGACTAATTGGATCAAACAATTTGATAGGAGGCAAGACCAAGTAGGAATCTTGGAGCAACCTTTACAATATGGTAGAATATGACTTTAGAAAAGGTGGCAAGGGAGTGGAGGTTTTGGATTTGATAGATGGGGTGGAAGTATTCTTAGGGGTAGGATTATCAATAGGAAATTTGGATGGTGGAATGTTCTTGGTGGGTGGTTTTGGTGTAGATGATTTGGAATTTAAAGGCTTAGAAGTAGATGGTTTGGAAGTAGAAGGCTTGGTAAGAATAGGTATGGGTGTAGCTAGAAACGGAGGTTGGGTTTGGGCTTTCTTTGGGAGACTTAGTTTTTTAATCAAGGTGGAAGGGTGAGATACTAAGATAGAAGAAGGATGCAGTCCTAAAATAAAAGGAAAAGTGGAAATGGGTAGCAAGGTTTTGGATTTTGAAATCCTAGATGGTTCCACTTTCTTGGTTGGTTTGACTTGTGATTTATTAGGTGGGTTTGGTGGTGTAAAATATAACTTCAATGGAAGATGGGAAAGATTCTGAGTGGGGATCACACCTAGTTTATTGAATGGATTTATGGGGATAGTGGAAGGTATTTTGGTTACTTTGGAGGGATTTGGGTTGGATGGTTTATCTAAGTTTTGGGAGGTGGAGGCTTCTGTTGGCTCGGTTGGGGTGCTGGTGGTTTCACTAGTGGAAGTGGAAGGTTGGGTAGATAAGGGTGAGATTTATGACTCCTTCTTAGCTGGATAAGGGAGCCCAAGGTGATGCCAAAATATGGTAGGATCAAGATTTGGTTGGGATAAAACTCTAAGTTTTAGACCAACCTAGAAAAGGGCTTATATATGTGCTTAGTTCCTTCAGTGTTGGACTCAAAGGATAAACTAAGAGGGAAAACCATGCTCTCCTTTTCCTCTATCAAAGGTTCCAAGGCCTCGGTGGATGGCTCCTCCATAAAAGGGGTAGGTGAAACAATATTTTCCTTAGGAATGCTTTCTGAAGGAAGGGTGGATAGCTTTATAATGGAAGAAAAATGGATGGGGGTAACGGTTTCCTCCTTTGCTATACCTTCCAAGGGAGAGGTTGGTGATTCCAATACCTAAATAAGTGGAGAATGGATAATATTTGCTTCATTTCTTTCATTTTCCAAAATAATGGTAGGTGACTCCACTACCTCAATAACTGGAGAAGAGGTGGTAGTTTGGCACATGGGTTCATTAACAATTAGTTCACTAAGAACTACATTAACAATGTGAACCTCATGCTTGTGAGAAGATTATGCATTGTTATGTTCATTATTCATGAAAGGTTGATGGTTTGGGAATGGCTATCTAAAAATGTCAAGTGATTGATTAGGGGGTGCATTTGGATTATCCATCACAAGTTCTCCCTTATCAATCAAATGTTGGACAATGTTTTTGAATGTCTTACATCTAAGATCATGTCCAATGACACAATGGAAGGCACACAATTCATTTTCATTATACCAAATAGGTATAGGATGAGAGGAATCAAATTGATGGGGTGATTTAATTAGAGGAAGTTGGATGATAGAGGCTTTTAATAACTTTTTCAAAATTGAAGCATATGACTCCCCTAGTGGAGTATACTATTTTTGGACATAGTGGTTTTGAGTTTTGGCATTTTGGTTAGAAGAGGTGGAAGAATTTAGTTGGTTGACAACTGGAGGAGGAGCCATTTTAAGCACAACTACATTTGTGGTTCCTTTAGCTTTGGTGTTGGTATTGGTATGGTTAGTGGTTTTGGAGGAAGAAGATTCATTTGGTTTGAAACTAGACTTTTTGTTCCTCAATTTAAGATTTCCCTTGTCAATATCTCTAATCTCTAATTTCCAATCCATGGTGAATGCCTCATCAAAGGTTCAAAAAGTCTGAACTTGTAAGGTTGATGAGATATGCTTGGCACAAGAATGAGCAAAAATCTCAATCAACTTGGGTTGACACAAAGAGAAAGAGAGTTGGTTAATCAACCCTCTCCAATGGGCCACAAAGTTGGAAATTAACTCATCCTCAAATTTCTTAATGGAATAGAAGTCGATGATATAAACTTTATTAGAAATATTTATAGAGAAATGGTCTATGAAATTTTTTCTAGTTGGGAAAAACATAAGAGATATTTCTTGGTAATAACACTATACCAATCTAATGGATAATCGGATAAGTATATAGGAAAAATGCGAAGGAGAGCATATCATAAGCAATAAAATAACATGACTGCCTAAAATATCTAAGATGTTGTTGGGTATCTTCTTTGCTTTGAAACTTAGAAAAATTTGGAAGCTCCCACTATGCAGGTTATGGTCAGATTAGGATGGATGAGTGGATTGGATCATTACAAATTTAGTCATATGACAAGATGTTATGGGAACTAGAAACATATAAATCCAAATTGGTCATATTATCCATCAACATATTGATAAGATCAATTTATGGTTGTGCACCCCCATAATTGTAAGATATATTATGTTGGGGTTGTGAAGGTGCCACATATGGGTAGCTAGTAGAGGGTTGGGAGGATGACACGTATTGGTAAGTTGGCATGGATGGTTGAGAAGATACCAAATATTGGTAGGTGGGCATGGAAGGTTGGGAAGAAGGTGGAGGTATGTACCCTTGTGGGTTTAGGACATACCCTGGGTTTGGTGGAATAAACATTGATTAGGTAAGAGGCATGGTTGGATTAGTAGGTTAAGGGTGTGTAGTTACCCTAGTGTAATAGGTGGAAGTGTAGAGGGTATGGAAACTACTAAATTTTAGAAAGGGGTGGAAATTGGTGGGTTAGAAATGAAAATTGGAAGGGAAACAACACTAGTGGAAGGTACTCCAATAGTAAGTGGAGTATGGGTTACCAAAGGTTGGGTTACTCTTATATTAGAAGGGTTGTTGGTTGGGGTAGAAGGTGTTTGGGTATTGGTTGGTGGAGTTGATTGGTTTTGGGTGGTGGTGTTGGAGGGGTTATTGGTGGAGGAAGAGGCTTGGGTCACCAAAGGTTATGTGGAGATAGTGGCAATAGAGGTGCCACCCATAAGGTAAGGTGGCATGCCATAGGGTGGCTCAATGGAAAGAACTGAAGTAGAGGTATGATGATCCATGGTGGTGAGGTAGTGTTGGAGAGATATGGGATTATTATCATGAAATGTGGTGAAATATGCATCTCCTTGGGTAATTGTCCAAGGCATACTAGGACTTCCAAAGTGATGGGGGGAACTTTCTGCATTTGAGATGTACTTCTTAGATGAGGAAGAAGAGGATGGGTGGTTGGGAGGTGGATCTTGGTTTATAATTTGTTGTCTTATCAAAACCATACAAATAAATAGGAAATAAGTGTAAAAAGTGATCTCACACACTCAAAAGAGAAGTAGACAAAATAAAAGATTCAAGGAAAATAAGCATACACTAAGAGTATTTTTAAGTCCTAGAATACTTTTTTTCTCTCTTTGGGCTTATGCCTCAATTTTTAGAAAGTTATGAGACTCAACTTGGGCTTGTAGAGTGGGAACTATAAAAATATATCTAAAGATGGTTTTATGTTGTTAAAGGCTTTCAAAAATTTGTATTATAATTTTCTACGTGGCTTGATATTGGGGCCTACCCCTTCACTTCACACACCATAGTGATAAGGGTGTTGGGTGCGTAGCCAAAATATACCAAAGTGTTAGAGATTATACTTAGCCAATGAATTGAGTTTTGGTTTCTCCCCTTGGTAGTGAAGTCCAAGTGGGATAACCAAGGGAAAGGTTTACTTCTAGGTGATGAAATCCTAGTCGAGCTTTATGGTAGTGTTTGATGTTTGATTTGAATGCATGGTTTGGTATTGTGTGTGTGATAAGAAATGACTTGCTATGATTAATTTCACCATTTAAATTAAACTATGTGAACTAAGCAAGCAATCATGCAATGGATGCAAGTTATTTTTAAAACCAAAGGAAAATTTTGATTTCTTTTCAATGAGTACAAGACTAACTAAGATGCAACTAAATGCGATATGAAGATGCAAGTCCTAATCCTAAGATGAGTGATTTTTGATTTTTATAAATGAAAGAAAAATATGTTTTTTTCCTAATAATGCAAAGAAAGACTAAAACCTTCTTTGGAAAAGAAGAAATTGAAACTAAATTTTTCAATGCAGAAAAGAAAGAAAAAACTTTTTAATTTTAGAAATGAAATTTGTTAAGGATGAAAATTTCACTAATGCAACTACATGTCCTAGACAACTATGAACCCAAGAAAATCTCAAGGGTCCCACCGGTCCTACCAAAATGTTTTAGTATTTTTTCATGTTTATTTTCTTTTTAGAAGAGAGTAAAACTTAAAGAAGGGTAAGGTAAGATGAACCTAAATGTAGTGCACTCCGTAATTCAGTTGATTGTAAATAGTCCTCTTTGACTAAAGAGGATGACCTACAAATAAGAAATCGATTAAAAAAGGGTGGATTAGTAATATAGAGGTGGATTGCCTAGCATGAGTTAGATCTAAGAAGCACTAAACTTCCTTGGAGGCTATCAATCAAATATTTAAGATAATTAAGTTTTGATAAATGGAAATAGATGCTTGCATGAAATGAAAGAAAGTACTTAAATGCAATGCAAGAGATACTTTTCAAGAGAAATGAAGAGATTTTACTAAAATAGTAATAACTTGATAAAAAATAATGCTAAAATGTTCAAATTTGATTCAAAAAACAACTTAAACCTTTGTATGCCACATAAACTTAAAAATTAGATTTTGGATAAGGGCTACTTGGTCAAATTTTGTTGTTGTTTTGATAAAAATAAAACACACAGTGACCATTACCAGTCAATGTGAAACTAGTACCAGTTAAGACAATCATCACTGATCGAGGTATGACTGATGCCAGTCAAAGATGATCAGTGCTATTTCTTGTAAGTTCTGGTCTGGACAAAAATGGTTATTGGGTTGGTTTTAGGAAGGCCCGTAAGGATTGTTTTGGGTTGAGTGTTGGTCTTAAGAGTAAAGTGGAATCTCAGAAGTGTCAAACTTAAGGAGTTGGATGGTTAGGTGATTAGGAATGGTCTGTGAGTGATTTGGTGGGAGGTAAAGTGCCTAGAGTTGTAGGACTCCAACACAAAGAATGGAAAGCTAGGAGATGAAATGGATACAAGTAACGAAACAACTGAAACTAACTACTAAACTTGATAAAAGTGTCGATAGTTGGCTTTGGAATTTGTTAGCTTAGAAGAATGTTGAGGTTGAGTGCAAGCTATATGGGATCTTAGAGAAATGTGGGTAGAGTAACAATACTTTAGCTCTTTTTTATCAGTTCTTGAAGCACTTGAATGTATTTGGTCTAGTTCTTGGTTTATCTGGAATCTTTGATTCACCTGAGAGTCTAATTTTTTCATGAAAAATATGATAACCTCCCTGAGGTAAGGCTTTTGGGTTACATTAAGTAACCATTGCCAGTCGAGGTGTGACCAATGATGATCAAGGGAGAAGTGGTCAAAATGGCTAAAATTAGCCATTTGCACTTATGTTTGGTGGGTAAGACACTGGGAAGTGGTCTGAGGTTATTAAAGGTAGCATGGGGATGCATAAAGAAGAAGTCTAGGAGGTTAGGGCATTAAATCCTTAGATGGAAATTAGTCCTAAGGCTAGGTGTCAATAAATTAACCATGGGTTTAGGTGAGGAGGCATAAATAGGCCTTTTTAATTAATTAACTTAATTAAATTATCCAAAAGGGGGTGAATGGGTGTGTTAAAGGATTTTAATAATTAATCCTAACCCAAGGGGGCCAAGGGGTACTTTATGAAAACTAGAACCATGTGGTTTCTATTGTCTACAATAGTATACTTTTCCTTCTCCAAATTTATGATATCCTTTCATGGGAGGGCACATTCCACCCCTATGCAAGGTAATTTATCATCTTCCTTATAGAAATCAAGTGTTTTATCTCTTGGCAAAGCAAACATAGAAAAAGAGAAAAATTTTATTCTCCTTAATTTATCTATTCGTCTTCCAGTTCAACAAAAATATTTCCTTTTCTAGTAGTCTGATTGGATTGATTAGAAAAGCTTTGCCCATAAGTCTCTCTCATAAGGTTTCTTCCAAACATAGAGATAATAATCTTGGCATGCAAAGCATGGTGGATGTTAGTGGATAATATTTTTACACTTTTTCAATATCTCTTTATATATTTTTGTGGAGGTTGATTTTCCCTAGTGGGAATCTCTTTTAGATAGTGAGTTTTTATTTACTATTGTAAAAAGGACATTGTAGTAGACATTGATGGGAAAGATTCTATTAGGACGCTGCATGTCTCTTTCTTTTTCAATAAAGTTGGAAACTGGTGACTCAGGTCTTAGGTAAACATTATATTTTATCTATATAACTAGTTTTCTCATATAAAAGGAAGATCCCATCTCATTATAAAGGTATCCTAGGTTCATCGATCAGAAAGAAGATTTAGTAGAAAATTTGAGGAAGTTTGAGATTAGTATGTGTTATATGATTCTATAAATCTTATGTTTAAATAATAATAAGAAATCATAACCATTCAATGATCAACCTCCACTTCTGTTTCTATCAATAATAGACTAATATATTGAAGAAGTTTGTATATAGTGATATCAAGCCACTAAGCCAAAGGTCTAAAAAGATCTAGAGTTTTATATTATTTTGTAAGTTCATAACTTTTTTGTTACTTTATAGTCATCTGCTTCCTATCTAAAGAGCATTGAATCCATTATTTTGTATTTGTGAAAAGATGTTATTCTACCCAAAAGTCTTTGGATAGACAGACACTCTTGCAATCCTAAGAATTTATAACTGAAAAATGGTAGAAATCTCTCATGATGGTGATGATTATTGTTGCACAAAACTATGGATGGATCTTGAATATTTTTATGAATCAGATGAAGATTTTGGTAGAGACTTGAAAATTTAAAGTGTAAGTGATTTAAAACAATGGTCTACCTCTACATCTTAGACTAATAGTTCAGATGAATATTTTGAAGGTAATTATTTAAATTATAATTTTAAACCTTCAAAAGTCTATAATGAATATAATTATAGAAAAAGAAAAAGTCTATTTAAAACTAGATTTAAATTGGCATCCTAGTTTATAGGTTTGGACTCTATACATAATTCTAGTAAGAACTATAATACTCATCTTCTATCAAACCCTTTGCAATATGGGAATAAAAGACTACATATGAGTTAAGTGAAAGAAGGTTGAATGATTTAGAAAATGCTAGAGATTGTTTAGAAAACCAAGATGATAAACCAATATTTGATGAGGAGATATGTGCTGAAGAAAAATTTGATGAACTATTTGATTTAAATTTTTACTTGTCATATCTAGAAAAGGAAGAGAAAAAAGTAGGAAAATTAGAGTCAGAATCTTCATTAAATATTAGTTAACTAAGTAAAGAATAGTAAGAGTTGTTTGATAATTCTCCTAAGATAAAAGTATTACAGCCTTCACTTTTGCTTTGTATAATAAATTATTCTTTTGATAAAGAAAAGGAGTTATGTCCATAAGAATCAAATAGTCCCTTGGTATTACATCATTCTCCCATTATAATTCCTATAAATATCTTTGATGGAAGAAAATTTTGTGAATATATTGCCTTAGTATATTCAAGTTCAAATGTCAATTTTGCCTATCCTTGTGCTCTCCAACATTGGATCCATACTCCAACTCTTTTTCAAAATTATACTATAAATAGTTACATTTATATTCATTTATTTGCCTTATATATTCCCTTAATGATTGGGCACCATACTGTAAACTTGCCCTTTGTAAAAATAGAAAATGGTAATTATTATATTGGTCTAGGTAGTCTATTCTTATATTCTTCACAATCTTATACTGTTTCTATTTCTAAGTTTAGTTTTGTCTACAAAGGACATTCACATTTTCTAACAAAAATCCCCCTAGGATTTTACCCTTTCCACTATCCTTCACAAGTTGTATAAACTAGTAATATTAATATGTGAGAAGAATCTCTTCCCAATCTTTTGATAGAGAACATAAGAAAGAAAAAATAATAGAAGCTCAAGAAAAACAATGGCTAATAGTTTGTGGTTTCCACATAAAATCATTCATCATATGGAATGAACTCCATAGGGTTTAATAGTTTAGATCTGAAAACCATTCATCTGAGAAATGATAAATCTCATAAGGTTTGAATGATATTATCCTAAAACACTCTAGTCTAGTGACCAACAATCACCACTTGGTTTGATGGTGTTAACCCAAAAATAAATGGCTTAGTACCATCATTCACTACCTAGTGTCCTAAACAATCAAAATCAGAGTTGGCATTCAAAGCATGGTGGACACTAGTGGAGAATATTTATACACTTTATCAATACATATTCACATATTTTAGTGGATGCTGCTTTTCCCTAGTGGGAATCTCTTTGCAATAGTGGGTTTTGTATTTACTATTGTAAAAATGACATTGTGACAAACACCAATGATAGAGATTCCATCAATACCCCACATGTCTCTTTCTTTGTCAATAAAGCTAGAAATTGGTGACTCAAGTCTCAAGTAAAGATTCTCTTTTACTTGTATAGATAATGTTACTTCTATAAAAGGAAGAACCCAAATCATTATTAAGGCATGCTAGGTTCATTGGTCAGAAAAAAGAGCTAGTAGAAAATCTGAGGAAGCTTGAGATTAGTATATATATTATATGATTCTATAACTCTTTTGTTTGAATAATAATAAAAAGCTGTAACCATTTAGCCATCAACCTCCACCATTGTTTCTATCAATAATAGACTAATATCTTGAAGAAGTCTATATATAGACATGTACATAAAATAACTATAACGAGCTAAAATTTATTTTTCACAGGGATAAGTTTCCACCCGTAGTATGTTAGTCTTTATCATCCCACTCCCCTTGCATCCCCATCCTCGTATTCATGCTATTTCCTTATTCATATATCATTCTTAGGATTTTGGGGATACTTCTAGGCATCCCATTTTTATGTCTCCATATTTCCTTTTCTCCTTCAAAAGGGGGCTTGGTGGAACATAAAGCTTGAAATCGATAAATTTGTAGGGAACACCAACCAAATTTTTAGGTTTTTATATTGATATGTTAAATAATTGAGGATACTTGGTGGAATATTTAGTGGGTTGTACTTTATGGCTTGGGAAATTTTCACCATGTTAAAATCAAAAGTACTTGCATAGTTTAAAAAAGTACTCAGTATTATGATAAGCAAATGGATGATCACAATAGTATGGAGTGGGGGATCCATGGTAGAAAATAATAAAAAATCAAATAAAAATTATTACTTTGACCTTTGGCAATAAATTTTGTTTTAGTTTGTGTGATGTCATATGAGGAGTTTGTTTGTTCAAGATTGCAAATCTTAAATTAGTTTGGCAAGCCTACTAGTTTAACTTGAGAATTGCATGATGATATTGATATCCATACATGGTTAAATTTGGTTACATAATCTCTATGAATCTTTCCATATTAGTAGTAGTTGGGATGCATTTCCCATTGGGTTAGAAATAGGTTGGCCAAGATGGCTTTCCATTCTTGGAGAGACATGGGTAAAGAATAAGGAATATTATTTATTATGAGGAATATTGGAGTTACATTTAAAAAGTAATTATGTTTCCACTTTTCACCCTCTTTTTATGAACTACATAGTAAATATGGACATTGGGAAAATGCTTGGACCATAGTACCATGTCTTTTTCTCATTATCATATGATATCAATCAATGAAAAGATGATCTTCTAAACTCAAGAGTAATATTTTTTGATAGGTATATCCAAAAAATGGGAGGCAAGTTTATTATAAAAATTTATTGAGGGATGTTAATACTTGGACAAGAATGGAAGGTTAAAGGGAGATCATTTATTATACCAACTATTCTGATTGGGTTTCCATCTAAGTGGGTTATATATTTTTCTAATGGGGTATAACTAAAATATAATGTAACTACTAATTTCTTGGGTATCATGGTATTACTAACCTCAAAATCAATCATACAATTACAAATTGCATGTTCACTAGACATAAAAGAAACATAGAAGGGGGTTTGATTAACTTTACATACCTCTAGGTTGTTCACTTGGCAAACCTATCATTTTATTTGGAAAAATGTTTTTATTGATATAAGTCACCTCAACCTTAGAGTTTGTGTCTCCAACATGTTGATTTAAAGATTATCGTAACAAATCCATCTATCTTGGAATCAACATCATATTCCATAGGGTGATATTAGTAGTCATCTTCTTCATTTTCTCAATAATATTAAATGGGTCACGTCTAGCTCTGACTTTTGTTGTAGAGGATATGCGGTCCATTCCCTTCTTGGCTCTTCAATCAGAGGGTAAGATATATTTGTAAGAAAAACTCTATTGGGGACTTTTTTAGGGAATTTTGGTGTTGTTGGTGAAGCCTACCCTTGAGTCTCTTTAGGGACTTCCCTTTCTCTTGCAATCAATAGAGAATTTTAAGCACTTAGAATAAAAAGAGTTTTAATCAAATTTGGGAATAAAAAGAGTTATCATAATTAGAAAAAATGTTGAGTAAAATTAGACTACTATAGATATGTAATAAATGACACAAACTAATTTAGAACTTACGAAATTTAGAAATATGTTAAAAGGGTAAAACATCAAAGAAATACATCTTATCATGGAAATCATATGTGTGGGATTGTAAGTGCAATTATGAAATTTACCATGTGACTGTGTAATGATATTATGAAACAAGAACATAGTTTTAATTAGATCTATGACAAGGTTGATGTAATTAGATAGGAAAGCCCACACTAGTGTCCTTAATGTGCATCGATGACTTGTGAGAGTTTGATCTCTATGATTGATATGATAGATTCATTTGTGCTTGTATCTCTTGTTTGACTATGTGAGAGATCTTGATTTGATGTGGAATCCATTATTTACCTTATTCTTTAATTTTAACCCTAACTATATAGACCATAAATGATAATTAGAATAAAATAAAATAAAAGGGTAGAAATTGAAGTTGTGCTAGACTTCAACAACCCCTATGTTGAACACTACCAACATACCAATACTTTGAAGATAGATCAAAATACATGTAGTTATCCAATGCTATGGTGGTGTGTGTGAAACACTGGTGTAAAATGCTAAATTATGGTGTAATCATGGTGTGATTAAGTGCTTCAACAGTGACATGTGACCTTGGAGGTGTATTTAGACTTATCTTAGGGGTATTACGGCTATGTAGACTTCAATTAAGAAAAATAGATGTTTTTCTTTAGGTATTTTGGTTCTTTTCAATCATATGAGCCTCTAATGGATAATGGTTAGAAATTATGGATTTATAGTGAAAATTTTGGAATTTTATCTAGCTAGTATTGAGAAATGTGTAGGATGACATGGTGGATGAATTTGAAATTGACTTGTGAATACCTAAAATTAGACATTTTGTGTCATTTTTAACTATCTGGTAATTTCACACTAACATCATCCCTAAATCTTCAATCAATCCTCTATCCGCAATAACATCCATAGCCTAACTCAACACTATTCATCACCTCCTAGATAATTAATCCCTTCTTCGACATTATCACATCCAATCCCACAAAATTCATATCACATCCTAATAGTTAATTAATTAAAATTAATTAAATAATCTTCCTTAATCAAAAGTTCCATGGCTTTTTAATATTTATATTTTCTAAAAATTAATGAAATCCAAACATCCTCTTATTACACCTAAATCCCAAGATAATCACACATTAACCACTCAAAACTAATTTTAAATACACTTCTCCACATCCCCATGTAATAATCCTTTCTTCTAAGATAAATCACTTCCATACCTCATCAAAAAATATCCTTAACACATCACAACCCATCCCCCTATTTACTCCTTAACCTCCCTCCTTTAATGAGGAGGAGGACTCCTTCTCCACCTTTGATCTTTGATCAAGATTAAGTGCTCACAATAATCATGAAATCCTATAAATTGAAGGTTCCCCTCATTTAAACTAGTCTTGGCATAATGAAGATTTGACCCTTTGAAGATCCACTCTCACATCAAACTTCAACCAACATTAAAATTGTTCATTAAATCATCCATGGTGAAAGGGGAAATGTTTTTGAAATGACTATGTGATATTGACCAAAACCTTTTGCAACTACATCTGAGTATCATTACATCTTTATCTCGACAAGGAGGAGAGTAAAGATAAGGTATACAATTATATTTGTTTGTCTTCTATTCATTTGTTTTCTCTTTATTCATCTTGATTAATTAGAATAAATAAGCTTAGGCTTAATTAAATGCTTTTCATTGTGATTTGATTTCATACTAACAATAACTAACCCTTTGTAATTGTATGTTACTTTTGGCATGCCCAGTGAGATAATAACCCATAATTGACAAAAACATATTTTCAAAAAATCATGACTATTTTGTAAAAAGTTTTTTTTCATACACAAGTGTTTGATTCAGACAATTATTTCATAGCCAAAAGAGGACTTCAAGAGATTTTTGAAAATTGGTCATAATAAAGATTTTGAAAAGTATCCGAGGAGATATCACGCCCTAAAGTTAACCATGCGAACTTGATATTTGACAATTTTTTCATGCATGACTTGCAAGGAAAAAAAGGAAATGCTTGTCAAAGGCCAAAAATCTAAACATTAATCTATTTTTTGTAGGTTTTGATTTTCAAAGAAGTAGTTATTTAAAAAATAAACACATTTTTACAAACACATCTCATTGTTGTGCATAAAAAGAACCCATATTTGAATTTGATGTTCTAAAACATATTTGTGTTTTCATTGCTTAAGTTTTTGTGTTTGTTTATTATTTATGGATGAATTATTGTACATATGATCTCCCCTTTCTCACTTGTGGGGCCCTAGGTGATCAAAATATGTAGGTCACTATTGCCTTTTTTTGAAGCAAAGCTAGATTATACTATCCTCTTATTCCCTTTTGGGATCTTGAGGATAAAAAATGAACATTAATTTTTGTTTTTGGCTACACGAGGTGGAATTCATCACCATCCATGAGTCCTTAAGGAATGACTATTGAGATGTTATCACCCAACATACGTTTCAACTCCATACTCTAATAGAAGATATAAATTAATGGTGGTTATTGTAAAACATAGTGAAATTCGCCATAAATAGTTTTGTAAAAGTAAGGAGTTTATCCATGATGTTAAGATGATAAACATTAGCATAAAAGTTCAAATTTATAGTAGGATTTCATTGAGATCTTATGGCTGAAGTTGTTGTGAAAGAGCTAGACCCTCTTGTGAATTACTTGTTATTTATTCTTATATAGAATTTTGAGTCCCATGTACTGCAAGGTATATCGGGGACCATTTAGAAAACCTTATCAAAATTTAGACTAAGACCTTTTGACTGTAAATAATTTTTAGTTCAAAGAAAACCAACCTCCTTTAATATTTTATAACATAACACCTGAAGTGAAGGTTAAGAGATTAATTTTCTCCCATTTCTTAAGAGGTAGATATGTGGGCTACAATTGCGTTCCACACCTATTTTTACACTAAAGATAAGACTTGTCTTGTATGCGTGCTATTTTTTATTTGTTTTCATTATTATTTTAAGTTATAGTTTACACATGAAACAAGTTAAATTATCCCAAGTATAAATTTTGATGTTACACATTGGCATGATAAGGCATTATGCTTTACAAGATTTAATTCATTTTAATCCCATCCTAAAGTCATGCTATCTGATTGAAATGGTATCCCATATATACTATACTATTATATTACCTATTTGAAGACAAATCCAAATTATGTTTGTTTTGAATAGAATCTAATTCTAAGTCAAGTCCAAATCATTCAATTTTTCCAAATCAATCAAATATTCATGTCAAAATTGAACATTCCAATTCAAATGTCTAAAGTCAAACAAATTCAAATTCAACCTTCAAACCCAAAGTTAAAATTTTAGGTCTACTTGAAACAAAGTCAACACCAAATATGATCAACTTTGACTAAGTCAAATCAAGACAAATTTGGTCAACTTGACCAAGTCCAATCAAGTCAAATCTAGTCAAATTTAACCAAGTCCAATCCAAGCCTAATGTCAAACATTGAAATAAAGCCAAATAAAGTCAATTTTGACCAATTACATTGATTCAAAATCAATTGAGCATCACACCAAAGTCAAATCTTGTCTTTTTATTCAATCTCCTGCACTTATTGGTTGGGAAAGATAAAGTCATATCATCTATCCTTTCTCCCATTTGAATAAAATCCAATCTAAGATTAATCAAATATTAAATCAATACACCATGTTTGGGGCCAATCATAAAAATTATCATAATTAATTTTTCCTCTTTAAGGAAAATTAAATCAAATATAAAATCTTAATAAAATCATATTAACTTATCTGAACATCAACCAGTCCTACTTAAGGTTTCATCCAGTCTACGACGTCTAACAAAAATATAGATAGGGCCCAATTTGATTGATATCTACTTGAAAACAAAGTTGACATATTTTGACAACTCTTAGAAATAGATATCTAACATCCTATAAATTACGATCCAACAAGCTTAAGCTCTATCCTAAGTAGACAAAGTCAAACTCATTCACATCAAAATAATCCACATCAATCAAGCATCCCATCCACTAGTTACAATCTTGATCATTACACTAGTAAAGGGAAAACTATTTTGGCACCCTTATCTGACATTTATCTGACTCTTGAGCCATAAAAATTGCATTTAGAATCTAGTCCATCCACATCCAAACAAGGTTTAAAAATTATTAATGAACCCTTGGAAGAAATATTTTACCAACTAGTCACAACAAACATGATTGTATATCTGCATACCAATTATTTTGATGAAAATAATCTAAAACCTGAGTGGTATCGACAAGACAAATATTGTGAATATGACAAGACTCAAGGCCATTATCTTAATCTATGTTTAAGACTCTGGATTTATAGCCAAGGTTTGATTGACCATGTAGACATCACAATAAAATAAAATTCATCCATGTCTGAGGATCACCAAATAGGAATATACTAAGACCCCTTTCCAAATCATAATTAGATTTTTCACCTTCCAAGTCAATATTAATATAGTAAACCCATATTAGATGTTTTTATTAAATCATCTATATTTGATGAGCCTCTCTATACCAGTCCACCTGTCTTTGACAAACCCTTGTTCGATGAGCCCATATTCTAAGAATCCATTATTGAGTAACAATCAATATTTTATCTATTATAAGACATCCCCATTTATCAGAATCCCTTCATCCCAAAGTTATCATTTCCAAGGAAAAGTGAGAAAGGTACTTATAGACAATGCAATCTAACAAGCCCTCCTTGTGGTCACATCTAAATTAGATTCAACATCATAATCATAATTAGCATCATAGTCAACATTATAATTATTATCAACATTAGTATAATAAACATCATTATTAGCCTTTATCCTATTATCATCATACTCAAGTTATAAATTATAACCAACATCATAATCAAGTTCTATATCAATATCAGACTCAACATCAACATTAGAATTAGATTCAATATCTCATGGCATTAGTGACACAACTCCTACAGATCAATTTGAAGACATTAGTGATCCTTCCATAGTTTTAAAGAAAATTTCCTTCAACATCAAATTAAATTATCTTAGTATCCTCTATGAGGATTGTGTGACCTTTAATCCTTACATCACTATTATTCATACTTTTCACATCAACCATCCTATCCATTATCCTGACATTCAATCTTATGCACCCATTGAATGGGATCGATAATATCACACATTTTTAGACTTCTTCCATAATGACATTTACTTATAGTATTTATAAGGATCCAAAGTAACATTTAATCAAAAGATCAATTCCCTAGTGAAACCTTATTTGAGGTGCTAGTGGACAATCAAAATAAAAAATTGTAGTCCTTTAGTGAAAACTTATTTGAGGTGGTAATAAATGAATAAATCAGAATAATAAGGAAAAATCTCTTTGTAAAAACCTATTGGAGGTGACAATAAATGAATAAATCAGTTCTTTATTGCTTGATGAAGACATCATTGAAGTCAATATTGGAACAACCAATAATTTAATAATAATTCAAATTGCAACAAATCTTAGGCTTAAGATACATAAAAATATTATGGTCCTCTTGAGAGAATTTTGAGAGGTATTTGGCCCCCTAACATCCAAAATCATGTTGAAATTGGAACATCCAAGATCAACAATGATGTGTGTGATTGTTAATCCCAATTTCTCTTGATATCTCAACAATTATACATCCTTTCATGATCACATCCTTATATTGAAATGTATATCCCATTATTAAATCAAATCTTTTATCCGATACCTATCCTAATTTACCCTTAATGGAATCACTATTTTTCATGGAGGCTATGAAGACACCTTGTTTATAGGTTCATAGTAAGCAAAATAAACAAAAAATGAATATCTCAACAACATCAGTAGAGTCCACATCAAAAATAAGATCATGACAGAGAAGCTATCTAGAGTGGGTATGGGCTAGAGATTAAAATGGGTCAGCATTATGCATATCATAATCCTATATTGAGTTGAGATGCCAAAAAATCAAACAAATTAAAAAATCAAAAGAGAAAAAGAAATATTTTTTCCAATGATGAAAACTCTTTTTATGGCATCTTGGACAAGTATAATGATGAAAAATAGGTTTATGGCATCATGCATAAATAATTTGTTGTGTACAAGTACGTTAACACTTGGGGGAAGCCTTGTACAATTCATATTCAATAATCTAAGTCCTCGTTCATCCTATTTGAACCATTTATATCGTATCCAAACCCTTATTCATGTCCAACCATCTTTATCCACATACATATTATCATGCACATCAGTATTCTCATCCTAACCTTGTTAAGGAGTGGAAGAAATATTGAGACCTGTTTAAGAAACATCTTAGCACATCCTCAACATGATGATTTGATGGATATACACATTTATTCTTATAAGACATCAACCTTGGCAATCCATTCCTAGTTGTCTTTCATTGTCCATATCCAACATTATCCTATATCCCTTTTATATGTCCTTCATCTTTATTATATTCCATTTAGGTGATAGAATAAGTTTTCCCTTTTCTAGTGACCCCTTATATATACTTATTCAAAAAATCCTAAAAATCATAAAATTCTAGAAAAATCTATAATATCATAAAATTCCAAAATTCCAAAAACATCAATGAATTAAAAAATTTGAAAAATTAAAAAATTCTAAAAAAATGAGGTACAAAGCCACAAAGTACAAAAATATTTGTCTTGTATTCAATCTATTAAATAATCCTTGATTATTCTTTGATTTGATAATTTCAACCACCATTGGGATGTTTCATTCCCAAACCTATCCTTTTTGGGGCAAAGTCCATCTAATTCTGACTCATAATTTTTACCCTATTTGAGGCAAATCAAAGTGTACAATTTATTTTAGGATATTTTATTCCCAATCCAATCCCCTTGCATGTGTCCTTGATTGGGGGAATCATCTAGCTATCAATATCATTGAGATTTTACATGTATATTTTGACTTGATTATCAACAAGACGTTTATTTATTTATTTAGTTTTCAAGTGTGTGTGTGTGTGTGTGTGTGTGTGTGTGTTATTTTATTATTGTTATCACATAGATTTTACACCTATTTGTTGTAGTAGCTCATTGTATAAATATCTAATGATACAATGGGAACACATACAAGTTGTATGACCTCAGTGAATTGAGGTGAACATTTGGAGAAGGCTGAATTATTTTCACTAAATCTAGTGAAACTAATAAAATACCAGTTTTATATAAATTCTACTCCTTTAGTGTTCTTGCTCCTAAACTAGGGTTTGATTGGGAAAAGAGTCTGAGAATTAAAATTTAAAAACTAAAAATGGTGATTGCACCAAATATTTTTATAGTGGATTTTAATGCTTTCTTGAATGAACACAACATAACAAAAAATAGATTGAAATTTGTTTGAACATAAACTCATGTAAATGGGAAATCAGAGGCAATATTTTTTTATTTTTCATATTTTAGACAAGATTCTTTTAGTTTAATCAAACAATCTTTCAGAAGGGTAGAAAATATGATAAATTTAATTTTTGTGATTGAAATAAGAATTAAAACTTCCACAAATATTCAAATAACTTTCATAAATAGGGATTTCTCAGATAAGAAAGGCAAATATTCAATTATTTTTCATTCTCCAGGTTATAGCTTGTAGAAAATACATTCAAAATGCAGAATAATATTACTAACATAAAAAAGATAGATTGGGCTATGGGGTATTTCCCATCTTTATACAAAATATTTCATAAATGAGATGTAGTTATTAAAAACTCCAATGCCTAGTAGAAGAATCATGCAAATCTAGAATTTCAAGTAAAAAGAGGCATGATCTTCAACTTGTGCATCCTTGACTTGGTAAAATGGTTTGGAAGAGAGCATGCAAGATCTAGGCATGATCCTCAACTTGGTGTGGCATGGATAGACTTGAGAAAAATTCATGCAATGCCTTTGTTTATCATTCATACACCTGTAATGGCTCTTTATGCAAATGTGGCACCAAAGTGGAGCTCATTCTTTGAACAAAAGATAACTAAGAAATAACTCAAGTTACTTTTTGAAAAACCCTAAATTGAAATTTTCAAGTAAGGCTTTCACAACTTGCAAGTCATACCACTTTGGCAAAACTAAAACTGCAATTTCCAATATGTGCTTTTACAACTTAAGCAATTAAAACTTGTCAAAATGAAAAGTGTAATTTATAAGTCTATTTTTTACAATTTCCAACTTGTCAAAATATAAAGTGTAAAATACACATGGCTCTTTCTAAAAAAGAGATGCAAAAAAGATAGCTACAGTTTACAAGATATGTTTTTGCAACTTTATAATGTTTAAAAAAATGAAAATACAATATATGAGAATGTTTTAATAGAATGAATTAATCAATTTTTAATACTTACTATGCCTCTTTATCTTTTTTGACCTGTAGTTTCTAAAAATATACATCAAAAGACATGAAAATATCCTAAATTCTCTCTTCATCTAGGCTAAAAGAGTAAAGGTTGATAATCTCACAATCTACTAATGTGTCAAAAAGTTTCCTCTTCAACATCCTGATTTATTGCATATCTTTACCCATCTTATTCAGTGTGTGATGATACTTAATGTAGCAGTGGATAGAGCTCAAGATAAAAAATATATCCTTATCAGATTTCTTTTCTACCAATTCTTTGAATTTGCTCTGAACCTCTTCTATATAAAGGATGTTATCTTCATAATCTACTGGGCTACATGACAATTTACTCAACAATTCCTCTATGTCATACAACATGTCAGTGGCCTTGTCATGGGAAACTTTAGCCTTATATACAACATCTTTGAGAAAATTTATACTAGATTTTATAGCTCTATCTAATTCCTCTTGCTCTCTATCATTTTTTAGTATCTTTTTAGCAAGGAGGATGTATATGTAAATCGAGTCTAAAACTACTGATTTGGGATAATAAAGATTCAAACTTTCTATTTCTCCCTCATATTTGTTGACCAATTATCTCAATGTGATCCTTCTTTCCCTTAGAAATGCATAATGGTCCATTATTACATCAATAATCTTATTACCTTTGGAGATGAGCTCCTCTGACCATTATTTATTATCCCTTCACATGCTAGTGATTTATATCACTACATCAAGTGTTAATTGATCTGTGATCTAGGTGACTGGTTGTGCTAGTTCAGGTTATGATAAAGGACTAGTGGGCTCTATGAGTTTATTTAGTGCATTCATAATTTGGTCAACCTTGTTTTTAAACTTATCCTTAATAACCTTGTCACTATCCATTTTCTCAAAGAGGGATTTGATGTTAGATGAACATCATGTTTCAAACCCTCCCTCATAGGATGTCTAAGGTGAACCTTTGAAACGTTATAGTTCCACACCACTAGATATTCCTTTTGTTTGGCTTGTGAGGAGATTGTAATCTCTACATATATTTCCCTTGCTAAATCACGCAATGTTCTTAAAAAGGTCTGAGGAGTAGTCATGGATTTATTCTATGCATCTAAAAGACCAAAATTTAATGTACTGGGGGAAATAATCTACTTGCATTTCTTCTCCACTATTTATGCTAACCAAGTAGGTGTAGCATCCTATTGTGTAGACACTATCACTTGAGAATCTATAGCTAAAGCTATTACACTAATAGGCATGGTGAAAAGTGTTTACTCTTGTGTTGATGCTATCGCTAATTGCTTGACAGATGTCTTAGCAATTTTGTCTCCATTTGTAGGTTGCAAGTCTACATTTGCATCAAGGAATTATTTCACCTATCTCCACTAAAGGAGTTGGAGAAACTATGAAAGTGGAAGAGGTGGAGATAATAGTAATAGATGTGTCTACTGGGGGTGTAGGATATGGAAGTGATATAAATGGGGAAGTAGACACAAGGACTTAGAACTTGGGGACTGGTGAAAGTGTGGAGACTAAAGCATTAAATGAGTCAATCAAATGGGTTGGGCCACTCAAGGGTGGTAAGGTATTAAAGATGAAAGGGGATGAAGATGAATTATTACTTATCCTAGGAGTTGGGATGGCAAATTAAACTAAAGTTAAGATGACTGACTCTGTGGATATATACTACTGAGCTATGTCTAAAATCAATGGGGATGGAATGGAAGGAATTGTAAATGGAATGGAAAAAGGGAGTGAAATTATGGGAAGGGAAAGTGGAGTGAAAACTTGATATCTAATTAAATTGATTTAATTGGTTATAATGGACTTATTTTTGTGGGTAAAGTGGTAGGAATGAAGGGTGGAGTCACTTAAGATGTAGGGGGAATGGAGATGGGAGGTGGAGGTGTTGGAGTTTTAGGAACAATGTAAATAGGTGGGGGGTGAACTATAGAGATAGAGTTATGAATATCACTAATATGGGGGTTGAATATATGGATGATCTAGCTATAGGTGTGTCCTTAAATGAGATGATGATATATTGATATACTGCTGCCCCATATTTGCTTGACTACCCATTCTTGGCCTTAGATTTCTTCTTTTTCTTATGAGATATCATTGGCCTCTCTGATTACTCTCTTGTTGTACCATCGGGACCCTGTATTAATGGAGGAATTCCTTCTTTATTGAGATTTAATACCTTCTCTATAATACTCACTGTATCTTTGGTCACTTGGACCCCTTTGCTCTTGAGCCAATTAAGTGTTTTACTAATCACATGTGTAATTCTATTTATCAAAGGGAAATATATAGGTACTAACCACCTTACTGTTAGAAGGGGTTGAGTGATTATATGTTCATATTAGTTATTATCCACTAGGGACTCATCATCCACCAAGTCTTTAAGGACTAGTTACAAATCAAAATCTTGACCTAATCCAAGGTCATTGTAGAGTGGTCCTTCAATCTGACTTTCTCTTCATCATCTAAATCCTCCTAATAATCTTCAAAATATGGAACATGGGAATATGTAGATATTCCCAATGGTGCTGGTGATGTTACCATAAACATCATTGTATGGCCTTGTCTCTAAATCCCTTAAGGTCATCTATGTCATTTTTTCCTTAGCATGCTTGGATTTGAGTAAGGAGGGGCATGTGTAATTGCCTATACTAATTAGGAAATGAATTCCTGACTTATGATTATTGGAAAGTAACTTGTGATTTTTCACAAGTTATCTTAATAACTCCATTAATTTCCACTTATCACTAACATATCTTTGGAGTATGTAAGGGAAACCACTAAATTTGCATACCCTAATATAAGAATAGGTGGGGAACTAAATGAAGTAGGAATCCCATCAAATGATTTTTGTAGTTGCTACATCTTAGACCTATGTAGAGGCTCGTTGAAGCTATGAAACAAAGGAAATCATTAGACTTCTGTGTAGATACTCATTGAAGCTGTGCAGTAGAGGAGATCACTAGACTTATATGTAGAGGCTCATTGAGGCCATGTAGTAAAAAAAATCACTAGGCTTATTTGTGTAGAGGCTCTTGTGAAGTTGTACAATAGAGGAAGTCATCACATTTTGAACCCTAGTTCTATGTAGAGACTATTGATGGCCATGTATTACTAGAGTAATTAAGAAAGGTGTGACCATCAAGTTATTCCAAGCATTGTAGGCATAATTTTAGAACCTAAGTAGATTGATAAGACCTATCAAAGTATCTTTAGAATTGATTGGCATTTTAGAGGATCAAGTCAGGTATTAACTTTTAGTGGATCAAAAGCCTTCTTAGTAGGGAGGTGTGATCTAGAGGTCATTTTTATAATGATATCAAATTTTCTTGAAACCACTGGCATTGCATAGAGCTTGTTGATAGCTTTATGATGATATGCAAAACTCAAAAAACAAAGCTCATTTGCTTCTAGTGTAGTTAGTCAAAATTTAGGTCAACAAGAAATCAAAGCTAGTTAAACTATAAAAAATGATGGTCTTGGAATGTTTTTAAATTAGTTATATGGCTTACATCTTTTTGCAAGATTTCAAACTCATTTTTAATAGACCAAATATGAGTATGTATGTGAAAGTTATGACCAATCAAAGTTGTGGTCAAACTTGGTCAAAATGATGACATGGTGGAAAAATGGACGAATGAAGATGTGACATGTGGTATTAGGATAGTGTGACATATGGTAGTCTGATGTTGTAAAAAATGGGTTTGATTTTTGTAACCTAAGTAACCACCTTGAGCTGATTCATCCAACTCACTGAGTTAGGTTAATTCATTGCCGAGCTCGAGTTCCAACTTGACTACTAGCTCACCAAATCTAAATAATTGAGAGATTTCCAACATAGATGAGTCCACATATCCAACATTGAGTCATTCCATTATTACATGGAATGCATACTAGATGCAATGTGAGGTAATCAACCAACATGATGCCATTATCAACCAAATGCCATAAATTTCCAATCGAATGCCATAAATAACCAATAGTGGAATGAACACAACCATGTATAACATACCATGGTGGATGATATTAGACAAATAAATCATTCCATTCATAATATGGATCCCAATATTTGTGTATGCCTTGCCTAAAAAAAGGCATTTGTCATTATATGCCATGTGGGCCCATGCATTTAAAAGCTAATCCATTTCCTCCCCTTACAAATGTGGGATAATAGATAAACACTAAACTGAGATCAACGAGATTCAAACCATGCCTATTTTGGTAAAAGGATAAGTTCCCAAAAAATTGGGATGCTTGTGAAAATTCTATATAAAGCGTCAAATTTGTATTTGAACACAAGTAATTAGAAGACTATGTATTCAAAGAAATAGACTAGTTTGTAATCATCATCATTTTTGAGGCACCTAGATGTATTTTCAGCCTTTGGAGAAAACTAGAGAGTTGTTATACACTCTGAGATGATTTTGGTGATTTATTTATTTTCCTAATTTGAGTTACTTTGAGCTGATTTTTAAAGCCTTGAAGAGATAATTTTGGTAGAGAACTTCAGGAGTGCGAGATTGCTTTCATGACAGGAAGGTGGAAAGTTTGACCGAGAGTACTGAGACTTTTCAAAGATCTATTGCTAAGTTTTATATAGTATTATAGGATCCATTAGATGATTTTAAATTTTTCCCTTATACTTGAAATTCATGGAAATGGATTAGTTCATATTTCAAGTGAACCTAGAGACAGCCCGAGCAATGGGTGAACTCTATTATTAATTTGGTTGTCATGGGTACTTTTGATTGTGCATTATTTTTTGCATTTTGATTGATGCATTTAAATATTCATTATTGAATGTAAATTTAATTAATTATGACAATTTAATAGAGAATTGGATCTTCAAGTTTAGAGACAGGTTGAATGAATTTGTGACTTTTAATTCATTCCATTTTCAAATCCATTTTGGTTAACCTTGATAAACACATTTTTAAAGGTCAAACATTATTGAAATTCCTTTGATTATTTTGGGAAAATGAGTGTTTGAAAAAAAGTATTTGTTGTAAGATTTTTGTGCATAGTAACAGTGTAGATTTTATAGATCAGTTTGGTATCAGAGTAGTTAGTATGCTAAGTTAGCTTCTAATTGTGTGGATTAGACATTAGTTGTGTTTAGTTTGGTTTTCTATAGTATTGCAAACTTTTTTGTCTTGTTGATATTCCATTTGTAGTATGTAATTTATGGGATTAAGTTGTTTGTAGGAAATAGGAAAACATGGGTAAGATGTGAAACAAAGCTAAGCATGATGAGCTTGAAATGATAAACCAGTAGATCTAAGAAGATAATGCTTTCTTGATAGCTCAATTGTACTCCTTGGATGAGGAGATTGCTCTCCTGAAATTTGAGTTGAAAGCCAAGGATGATCTCTTGGCATAAATGCAAAGTGGAGAAAGACATAGTCTTCACCAATTACCTTTCATTGTAGATGTAGGCACTATGACTGATGAGTACACTGTAAGTTATTTATCTAGTAATTCCTTTCATTCAGTTTTAAATATTGCTTTTGGTAGTTCTGAAAAACACACTAAGGGCATTAGATTTAAACTGTTATTGAAAATGGGTTTTGATGGAAGGGACCTTGGTAGGAACAACCAAGGTATTGATAACCCAATATAGTTAGAGCATAAATCTCATCATGCAAGATTGGGTTACACTAGTGATAAAATGGATGTTGGAGAGAGTTCCTCCATTATTGAAAGAGGACAAGCTTTTGCCAGTGAAGATTTGAGGCCACTAAGAGTGCTTAATTCCTCCCTACGAAGGAATTGTGAATGGTGTAAGAAATCAAGTAAAATAGGTATTGAGATTCCACCTCATCATTATTACACTATAAATAACACCAATATGAATTTTAATCTTAAAACTTCTGATGCACTCTTTCCATTTAAGCAATTTGGCTTTAATATTTAGAAGATGTTGCATATTTTTCCTTGCATGTTTTGCAGATTAAGTAATCATCCTACCGTATATTGTTAGAAAAGTAGATCATTGGTTAAGAAGTTTTTAGGTGACAAGGACCAATCTCATCTTGTTAAAATGAGAAACGGAAAATGGGTGACCTCACCTAAAAAGAGGGATATTTACACATGTTGTCATGTGAGTGGACATTGGTTTGAGAAGTGTTGGAAAATTTGACCATCCCACCATCCTAGTAATGGTAAGAAGAAGATGGTATATAAACCTATTGATAAGGTAATTAATGAAGTTAATCCTAAATCAACCTATGCAGATGTTAGTAAATCCACTAAATAAATTAAACACCCTAAATAGGAGAATTTGATTAAGAGGGTTAGTAAACAATTTTTGATTTCATGATTAGTAGATTAATGTTTCAAAGCATTGTTGGGATTCCTATTGTATGTTGATAAAGGAAATTTACCTCACTTTGATATATGCATTTTTGGATCTACTATAGTGGGAAAACTTTGAGATAGGTTCATCATGTGAAGTTTTTAATTCTCACACTTGTGTTTTGAAAATCTCTATTTTTGAAATCTCCAGTTTTAGCTTTATGAGTTTCGTTAAAATGGTAAGGAATTAACTCATTGATCATCTTAGGGGATTAATATCAGTATATAGGTTATTGGGTAAGATTAAATTTTCCTACAATATTTGTTACATAATAACTAATATTTTTGAATGCATCTATTTTTGGCATGTGTGTGATTGGATGCATTTGTAAGAGCCTATTGGGCATGTTTGCAATGCTAGACACTATACAATATCTGTTGTTTCCATAGTGGTTTATCATTATAAGACCCATGTTTGGGTAGTGTATTGTGACATGGCCATAATAATTAATGTATTTTATTTACATTAACAAACTTTCTCTATAGTTGCATTGGTAATTGTTGTAGTGTTTGGTAGTTCATCGCTTATAGGATATGACAGTGGGTAGATAATTGATAAATGTTGTGATCTTATTGGGAGTTGTAGGATCTAGTGTAACTCATGCCTTGTTTTTAAGGCCTTTATAGTTTGAGTTATGAATCAGTATGATTTTTACATTTTTATCATATATTATGATTTGGGTTTTGTACTTTGATGTGTTATAGAGAATCATTAGCAAATTGTAGAAGAGGATGTGGTGTACATATAGAATCTCAAACCTGTGTACAGGCTCATTTAATCTATGTAATATAGGATATCACTAGAATTATATGTATAGGCTCATTGAAGTCATGCAATAGAGGAGATCACTAGACTTATACATAAAGGCTCATTGAGGTCATGTAATAGAAAAGATCACTAGGCTTATCTGTGTAGAGGATCTTGTAAAGCTATGCAGTAGAGGATGTCATCACATTTAAAACCCTAGTTATATTTAGACACTATTGATGGCCATGAAACAATAGAGGAATTATGAAAGCTGTGATCATCTAGTTATTCTAAGTGTTGTAGGTGTAGTTGTAGAACTTGAGTAGATTGATAAGACTCATCGAATATCTTTGGAATTGAATTGCATTTCAGAGGAGCAAGTCAAGTACCAACTTTGGTCAACCAAAATCCTTCTTAGTGGGGAGGTATTATCCAAAGGTATTTTTTGGAAAGATCTCAAATGGTCTTAAAACAACTGGCATTACATAGAGCTTGTTAAGAGCTTTCTGATGATATGCAGAACTTGAGAAATAGAGCTCATTTGATTTCAGTGTAGTTGGTCAAAATTTAGGTCAATAAGTGGTCAAATATGGTCAAAATATAAAAATTTATGGTCTTGTAATTTTTATAAACTAGTTCTATGGCATAGATATAATCATAATCTTTCCAATGCATTTTGAACAGACCAAATCTAAGTTTATATGTGAAAGTTTTGACCAGTCAAACTTAGTTAAAATGATGACATGGTGAAAAAGAGGACTAATAAGGATGAGACACATGGTATAAGGATAGTGTGACATGTGGTAGTATGATGGTGTAAAAAATGGTTTTGGTTTCATAACCCAAGTTACCACCTCGAGCTAAGTTAGCTAGCTCGTTGAGTCGGGTTAATTCATTGCCAAGCTCGAGTTCCAACTCGACTACCAACTTACCAAATTTGAATGCTCAAGAGATTTCCAACATAGTTGAGTCCACATAGCCAACACCAAGTCCATGCATTTTTACGTGGAATTAATATTGGATGCAACATGAGGCAATCAACCAACATGATGCCACTGCCAACCAAATGCCATGGATTTCCAACTGAATGCCATAGATAACCAACAGTGGAATGAGCATGGCCATGTATAGCATGCCATGATGGATGTTGTTGGAAAAAAATAGCATGACATTAAAAATATGGAGCCTATTATTTGTGTATGCCTTGCCTAACAAAAGGCATTCAAAATTATATGCCACATAGGCCGATGATTTTAAAAGCTAATCTGTTTCCTCCCGTTGCAAATGTGGGATAATAGATAAGTAATAAACCAAGACCAACATGATTCAAACCATGCCCATTGTAGTAAAAGGATAATAACCCAAATGATTGGGATGATCATGCAAATTATAGATAAAGCATCAAATTTGTATTTGAACACAAGCAATTAGCAGACTATGTATTCAAAGAAATAGACTAGTTTGTAATCATCATCATTTTTGAGGCACCTAGACGCATTTTCAGCCTTCAAAGTAAACTAGGAAGTTATTCTACACTCTGAGATGCTTTTGGTGATGTATTTATTTTAATGATTTGAGTTTTTTTGAGCTAATTTTTAACTCCTTTAATAGAGAATTTTGGTAGAGAACTTTAGGAGTGTGAGATTGCTTTCACGACAGGAAGGTGAAAAGTTTGATCGAGAGTAATGGGGATTTTTGAAGGTCTATTTCTAAGTTTTATGTAGTCTTAGAGGATACATTAGATGATTGTAAATTTTTTCCTTGTACTTTAAATTCATGGAAATGGATCGGTTCATGTTTTAAGTGAACCCAAAGATGTAGCCCAAGCAGTGGGTGAACTCTATTATCAATTTGGTTGTCATGAGTAATTTTGATTGTGCATTCTTTTTCTACATTTTGATTGATGTAGTTTAATATTCATTATTGAATGAAAATTGAATTAATTAAGACAATTTAATAGATAATTGGATCTTAAAGTTTAGAGACAGGTTGAATCAATAGTGAATGAATTAGTGACTTTTAGTTCATTCCATTTTCAAATCCATTTTGATCAACCTTGATAAATATGTTTTTAAAGGTCAAACATTGTTGCAATTCCTTTGAGTATTTCAAGAAAATGAGTGTTTGAAAAAAAGTATCCATTATAAAATTGTTGTGCATGGTAATAGTGTAGATTTTATGGATCATCTTGAAAGAATTATTGGGATGTTTCTAGAGTTATGTCAAGATAAATCTCAAATTTTAGGATTACAAATGTTGAATTAATGAAATCTAGGTCCATATTTAAAATATTTTCCCATTTGTCATTCAAGACTTGTCTTTTGTCAGCATCATATTGTTGTGTTAGTGTCATCACTAGCTCAGGGATTTTCACCATCAAGGGAAAAGTAACTACTTGTGGCAATCTAGATTCATAGATACTCTAGATCCAATCATTTTTAAACTCAATATTTATTTGGGTCCAAAATTCCCCTAGGTCAATATGACCTACATATGTATCTATGATCTCAATAGTAGTGGATTCTAGGATGAGAGTTATCCTAGGGCCTTTTGATTTGAAATTTATCTCCTTCTCATACATGAATTCTAGAGAGAGTGATTAGTGAAAACCATATACAAGAGGTGGCAGGTTTTATAGGTGATAAAAGTAGGTAGAATCTCTAGTGGAGATTGGAAGTGCTCTGAGTAGGTGTAAAGTTTGTGAGAAAATGGTGCTACAAAAATAGGTTGAAATCTCTGGTGGATATTGGAGGTGAAAAATGTAGGTTGAATCTATGATAGAACTAAGAGGTGTTCTAAGCAATACAAACATCCATAGAACTAGGAGCTACTTGAAATAATGGAAATATCTGTGGGGTTGTATGTTTCTATAAATAGGTTGAAATCCCAAAGGAATGGGAGGTGACTGAAGCAATAGAGAATCCTGTACGAATGAAAGGTGCTCTAATCAAGTCCAAAGTTTATGGGGACTTAGAAGAATCTTTTAGAGAATATTATTTTGTTATTAGGAATATACGATGGTATATTCACTTGGTTTTTGAGTTTAGAAAAAACCCTAGGTTTGAATATAAAATCTTGGGGGAAAATCCTAGGATTTTAACTATTTGGAAACCTTGGAAAACACAACCTATAATAGACCCTATTATGACCACAACATGAAAACCCTAAGAAATATTTAAATGAAACTTTAAGGAATGGAAACCCTAATAAATCAAAATCAAATATTTTTAGAAATTAAAAAAACTCAAATGCTTTGATTTCAAGAAAAATGTCTTAAGGAAATGCAAAAGTTTTAATAAAATACTGTGTAGGGGTGGAAAAGGTGATCATGACATTGCTTGTAGATGTGACTTGGAACATGGCTCAAGGTTGCTAGCAAAAGGTCATAGCTTGTAATTATATCAAAGCTCCAAATATTGATTTAGTAACTTAATAATGAATTACCAACCCTTAATTTACATTTATATAGATTGAATATTTCTATAATTAATTCACTCATGGAGGTAGTTGGTGAAATCCCAGAGTCGATAAGTAATTTTTCAATTTTGAAAAATTACAAATTGCACATTGACCTTTAGATTCTATAGGTTAAGATAAATTAACCTCTTTGAAAATGAGAAGGTGGAAACTAGACTAAAATTTGCAATTTTGAAAAATTACAAATTACATTTGGACTTTTAGATTCCATAGGCTTAGTTGTTGGCAGGAAGTGGAACTTGGCTTTCAATTTGTAATTTTGCAAAATTGTAAATTGCTCTCCAAGTTCCAAATTTTGGATAGAGTGGTTCATAAGAAGAAAAACTCTATCTAAAATTTTTAAATTTCAATCCAAGCTTTGAATTCTATGGGGTGTTTAGTTTGAAATATACAAAACTCTACTTGTAATTTACAATTACAAAATTACAAATGGGTTTCTAGATTCCATCGGTTAGTGCATTATGGGATTTAGAGCTCAGGTTATAATTTTAAATTTTGCATATTATAAATTGTAGTCAAAACTCTAAATTCTACCAATTAATGCATTATAAGATCTAGAGCTCAGGGAGTAATTTAAAATTTTGAAAATTTGCAAATTGTAGATAGAGTTATGGATTCTACAATACGAAGGAAAAGTGTGTTTTGGGTCAATTCAAGGGATTTTTTCCAAAAAATTAGGGGGCATCCCTTAGGGTAATTAATAGTTTTAGGGAAAAAATATCAATAATTTTGATGACCTCTATGTGATGATTGCCTGCTAATCAGTCTATTTTTAATAGCCTTCTAGTTCATTGGGTATGGAGTCATTTTAAGCTTAACACACTTCAACCTGGTGAAGAAGAAACTTGGATTTGCCTAAACAAGAACAAAATAGGAAAAAATAGAACAAACTAAGGAAATAAAACTCCTAATGAGTTGACTTGTGTAGAAGCACTTATTTTAGAAGACACAACTAACCATATTATATATATAAACATATTTTTTGGAACAAATTCCTACATCAAAAGAAAGCTTTGAGGTATATCCTATTGATTAAGATAGGCATTTTTGATCCATCGAGCTTAGATAGCTAGAATGCATTAGCTCCTTTGCACTAAGTTATAATATATGGACCACTCTATATTGAATCAAACTTGGTTTGCTTGCTTGGTGTAGCCTTGTCTGCATCTCATTTGAGAATCATGTATCCTTTATTGAAGGTCTTATCAGATGCATTTTTTTCAAAAGTCCTCTTTGTTTGAGCCTGACTTGCTTCCAATATTTTCATTGATTGATCCCTAATTTCTTCTAGTTCCATTAATTTAACCAATCTTACTATCATTTCATCATTGTCAATTAAATCCAACTGGTGATTGAGATATAGAGATGGTAACTCAATGGAAAATGGGATTCATGCTTCCCTTCCATATACCAAAATCAATGGGGAGTTATTGATGATTCTCTTAGGAGTGATCCTATCATCCCATAATGCTAATTTTAACTTCATGTGCCTTGTCCTTTGGTTATATTCTATTGTTTTTTTAATAACTCTTATGAGGTTATTATTAGTAGACTCGACCAAGCCATTACCCTAAGGGTAATAATTGGAAGAAGTAATTAGGTATACATTATTCATTACATCCAATTCACTCACTTGAGTTCCCACAAATAATTTGGCATTGTCTGAGATAATGGTGTGAGGAAAATCAAACCTTGAGATTATGCCATCCATGAATTCCAAAATAGATGCTTCCATGACATCTTTTAGTGAAACCATTTTAGTCCATCATGTGAAATAGTCCATTGTTGTGAGGACCCATTTGTGGCCTACACTTGATGGTGGATTTATCATACCAATGAAATCTAATCCCCATTGAGTGAATGGTTGATCTGCTTGAATTGGTCTGAAGGGGAAGGATGCTAATCTTTACTTGATAGTGAAGTGAGCACACTTCTCATAATTCATGACCAATTGATGGGCATATTTGAATAATTCAAGCCAATAATATCCCCCTCTCATTATTTTGATGGCTATGGTTCTTGTAGAGAAATGTCCACCTGATGGGTCATCGTGATTTTTTTTGAACACCTTGGGGACTTGATTATGCTTGATACATCTTAACATGACTCCATTCATATATTTTCTAAACAATATTCCATCAATAAGAACATAAAGAATGGATTGGAGTATAAATTACCTCTTCTAAGAATATTTAAATTCATATGAGTACTTTCTAGTCTGTAAAAGGTCATGTCATGGATCTAGCTATTAAAAAGAGGAGGATCGACTGGCTAAGATGCACTTTGAGCATATACTATTTTAGATATTGCTTCAATAGTCTTGATATCAGAAGCCAATTATTCACATAATTCCTTTCTTCTTACAAGCTTTATGATTTTGATGTCCACATCATATTTCATGACCTTTGCTATCCATCTTACACTTTTTTCATTTATCTCCCTACTCAATAGGAGCTTTTTGACACTTTGGTGACTAACCATCAGATGAATTTTATTGTTGGAGAGCATATGCCTAAATTTATTGAGAGCTTTAATCATTACATATACTTACTTCTCCATGAAACTATAATTTTATTCATAATCCTTCAAGGATTGTCTGAAGAAAGATATTGAATATTATAGTAATTCTTGATTATGCTGAGTCATAATAGCTAAGATGCTGCCCTCCCCTCCAAATGTATAGAGAATGAAATCTTTCTCATAGTTGGGGTTGACTAGGGTAGGATCCTAGGAAATAGCTTTTTTGATGAATTCAAAGCCATCTTTTCCCTCCTGTGTCCAATTAAAAATGATACCTTTCTTGAGCATTACAATAAGGGGTTTAGCCATAAAGGCAAACTTTGGAACAAATCTTCTTACAAAGTTGATTTTCATAAGAAAAATATGTAATCCTTTCTTATAGCTTAGTAGTGCTAATGCAAATATAACACTAATTCTCTCTAGATCTATTGAAAGACCCTCCTTTGACATAAGGTGTCCAAATAGTTTCCCTTCATGAACTATTAAAATGCATTTCTTGGTATTGAGGGAAACCCCAAATTCTCTGCACCTTTCAAAAATCTTTCTAAGTTGATCCAAGTGTGTATTAACATGATTTGAGTAGATAATGATATAATATAGATTTACTAGGATTATCTCATTCATAAAACCACTGAAAGCCATATCCATGGCTCTCTAAAATGTTGCACTAGTATTAGTCAGACCAAATGACATCTTTTTGTATGCATACATACCCCATTTTATGGTGAAAATAGTCTTGAACTAGTCTAATTCTTGCACCAAGATTTGGTTATAGCTAGAAAAACCATCTAGAAGAGAAAATATTTTAGATCTTGATATAGTTTTTAGAATTTGCTCCATAGGGGGCAAAGGAAAATGATCCTTTAGAGATGCTTTGTTCAGATCCTTGAAATCTACACAAAGCCTAGTTTCACCATTCTTATTTATTACATGGACCAAATTAACAATCTAATATAAGTGCTTGATAGGGAAGATGATGTTAACATTTATCAATTTAGACAACTCACTCTTCATTAGGGGTTCTATTTTTGGATTAATCAATCTTTGCTTTTGTCTAATAGGCTTAGTATTTGGATCTAATTCTATTTTATATTGGGCTAAGCTAGGATCAAATCCTCTTAGATCATGATAAATCCAAGAAAATTTATAATCAAACTCTTGACACAACTAAAAAAAATCTTTTTTTCAAAATCATTGAATACCTTTCTATCTTTAGTGATTTGCCTTCTGAGATGACCACTGGCTAACAATCTTCTTCATTCATGGTGATGTTCTTTTCATCTTTTAGTTGATCATATAGATTTAATATGTTATCTAGAGTAATAATACCCATAGGTCATTTCTTTGTTTTTAACTAGATGATTTGATCTCCATATTGATCTTGGATTCTTGACTAGTTCCTATATGAGAATTCAACTTCTTCTCTTAGCTTGATAATTTGTTGATCACTATCGAAGACTTTCCAATTAGTTTCATTATCAAGAACATATGGTCTTACAATAAACCTTACATGTTATCTATTTTTCTTCTTTATTTATTCAGGTAGGCTATATTAGGATCCTATTGAGGCCATATGATCAACATCTTTGTTATGTGCTCTTGGTACTACTTGAATATTCAAAGCAGTAAAGTCTTATAATAGATCTCAAACCCTATGTTTGTAAGATCTCAGTAGATTATTTTTAGTTAAAATTTTATATCTCACTTGGTGAATAATCAACTCACTACCACCAAATATTTATAGGGATTTTATCTCTCTTTCCTTGTCCAATTATAGACATTGAATCAAAGCTTCATATTTAGCTATATTATTTGTGCAACTGAACTGAAGTTTGAAAGAATAGAAATAACTCTCCTTCTATGGAGAGATAAATATAATACTTGCACCTACACCATTTTTGCTTCTTAAAACATCGAATAAAAATTACCACATCCCTTGAAGATCTTTAGTTGGCTTTACTAGGTTTAGGATAATTGCATCATTTTCATGAATGAAATATGTACCCAACCCTATTTTCCTATACATATTCATAAGGATTGAAATGAAGGGCTGATCCCCATTCATCCAAATGAGTGTCTAAAATCTCTTCTATAGGTGTTGTAGCTTCATGATCAATCTCTTATTCTTGGTCTTGTAGTATATAGTTTATGTCCACATGGATAGGATTGTATGGCTTAATATGATATTTTGTGATTGGATAAGATCTTATTGTTACTATAGTTCCACATCTCATCTTAATAAAAATGTGAGAAAAATCCACATATAGATATCCTCTCATTTTTACAATGAAATCTCATGAAAGACAAATAGCAAAGAAAGGGGCAAGATCTATAACTAAAATATCTCAAGAGATTGATAAGCTTGGACAAGCATGAATAGTGACATTTAACCCTTTTATTATTCTTACTATTTGAACAATAGTCTCATATAATTAAATCATAAACTTATTGATAGGTGTATAATTTATACCAAGGACATCCACTATTTTCTTGGGCATCACTAAACTATTAGACCATGAATCTACCATGTAATTATGAATGAGATGCTTCCCTACTATAAGTGAAAGATAGAAATGGGGAGGCTTACCACTTTTGTTCATTTTAGTCTCAGTTTATGGTTGACACAAATTAATTATAGCCTTAGGTCCATTAGCTGAAACCTTATCCATTATGAAGAAATTATTCAAAACCTCTTGTAGTAAATCCCTTTGCATAAGAATGGATAGTGCTTCCTACATAGTAACATTTAGATTGGTCTTATTCATTTAATCAATAATGTTGAAAGGAATATTACCAACCTTTTCTAGTTCCTTTTTGGGAGCTATGTCTTCTTTCACAATATTTAGAGTCAACATTTTTGTTTTGGGCTATCTCGTAGGTACAAAGGGTGGCCTTTGTACTGTGTTATTCTTTGTAGGTTCTTGTATGACTTTGAAAGTTGTAACTTGTTCCACTCTAGGGGGTTACTCACTTTTTATTGATCTTTTATTTGAACATGTATTGGCTACAAAAGGACCTCCACCATTGAAAAATTCCTCCTTTTGATTCGCACCACAAAAATCCTCCTCTTGCCAGTTTAGAAGAGTAAACTCACCTTAAACAGGTTCTTATGTATCTACTTATTTGGAAGTGGATTATTCTTGATATCCTTGTGTACTTGATATGTCTTGCACCATCAAAGCTTGACTCGTAACACCATTAAGACAAGTATTCTAGTCATGCAGCTAAGAGTAAGAGTAACACGACTCATACTCCTAAGCCATGTTGTTATGAATAGGTACAATAGTTTTGGTAGCACTTGGTGCATGTAGAATATGAATGTTTAGAAGTTTTGATTGCATATTTTGACCCTTTACTTGAGAATTGCCTTGATATGGTTGTGTACTACCTTAGTATGGCTACCTATTGGGTTGGTATGCTGGGTTAGACTAATGATAAGACTTATAGTTATGGGATTGATGCCTTTTCATTGGTACTAACACATTGCCAAAACTCTTGAGTAGTGATTTAACTTCATATAAATCATCTATAGGTGTGAAAGTCTAAACTGGTGATTTGCTTATGGTGGGAATTAAGAAAATTACAGGTAGTTAAATAGGAGGTAATTTTGGAAATAGAGGCATTAGTGGCCTTGGGTAAATTTCATCTTCTTGAATTAAACAATTTTATGCCCTTATTATAGTTTCATAGGTATTAGGAAGTGTGGTGTCACCCATTGACTGAATCATAATAGCCATATAACTATTCAGGGCTATTAAGTAATATTGGAAAGCATTATTTGGATTTGGCTTGACCAAAACTAAAATTCTATTCTATGTATTCTAAAAATGGAAATTGAAGTCAGTCATGTACTCAAGAGGAGCCCATTGAATAAAAATTAACTATTCAATCAAGGAAAGATGGTCACTTTATCTTCAAATTGAGTACATAGTTTAGTGCCTAAGTCATCCCAAACTCAAATGGAGTTGGGAGCAAGATCTCTGTGCCATTATAAGGCTTTACCTTTGAAAGAGGAGACTAGGAGCCTGATTATAACATTATCTTGTACCACATTGTGGACTGAACATAGATTATAAATATATTTTATGTGTTCCATAGGAGTGGTGGAAGTTTCACCATTAAAATATGGTAGGCTTTTTAAAGCTGAGGTAGGTATATCATCATACTAGGCCAACTAGAGTGGGATGCCTCCATTGAAAGCTATGAAATTTAGATTTCTAGCCATTATGGGAGGTATGAAACTGATAGGAGTACTTGGAAGAGATATAAATAAAATTTTAGGATATAATCTAGGGTGAAGGATGATTGATTTTGATCTCTTTTTATATGGAAATGATAATTTCATAAAATCAACTCTCTTACCTTTAGTAGATGATCTTGTTTGTTTGCTTGGTAAGTGTAAACTTTGGAATTATGAGTCCATAATCCAGTAGAGTCACCAAGTTATTTTGAAATACATACGATCATCCTATAATACTCATTGAGAACAACACCAATCTCTTTGTAATTTTTAGGTCCCATCGGGCAAGCCAAAAACTATTATCACATAGATTTTATACTCACTTATTGTAGTATCTCACTGTGAAAAGATATAATGATATAATGGGAACACCTCCAAGATGTAGGACATTGGTGAAGTGAGGTGAAACTCTAAAGAAGGCCAACTTCCTTTCACTAAATCCAGTGCAATTGATAAAATACCATTTTTATATAAATTGTGCTCCTTTAGTGTTCTTATTCCTAAACTAGGGTTTGACTGGGAAAAGAGTTTGAGAATAAAATTTTCAAAATTTATAATAGCAATTGCACCAAATATTTTTATAGTTTATTTTAATTCTTGTTTGAATGAACACAACATAATATAAAATAGATTGAAATTTGTTTGAGCACAAAGTCATGAAAATGAGAAATCAGAGGCAATATTTTGTTATTTTTTATAGAAGGGACAAGATTATTTTATTTTAATCAAAAAATATTTTAGAAGGGTATAAAATAACATAAATTGAATTTTTGTGATTGAAATAAGAATTAAAACTTCCACAAATATTCAAATAACTTACATACATATGGATTTCTCAGACAAGAAAGACAAATCTTTAATTATTTTTCATTCTCTAAGTTATTTTAAAAAGAAAAAACATTTGAAATGTAGGATAATATTACTAACAATGAAAATATAGATTGGGATATTGGGTATTTCCCATATTTATAAAAAATATCTCATAAATTAGATGTAGTTATCAAAAACTCTGACACCCAATTAAAGAATCATGTAAATCTAAAAATTCAGTAAGAAGAGGTGTGATCTTTAGCTTGTGGCATCGTTAGCTTGGTAAAATGGTTTGAAAGAGAGCATGGAAGAGCTGGGAATGATCCTCAACTTGGTGTGACATGGATAGACTTGAGAAAACTTCATGCAATGCCTTTATTCTCCTTCATGTAGATACAATGATTTCTTATCTTTTGTTCAAATAATGAGTTCCACTTTGGCATGGATAGACTTGAGAAAACTTCATGCAATGCCTTTATTTATCCTTCATGCAACTAAAATGGATATTTATGAAAATGGGGCATCAAAGAGGAACTCATTATTTGAAAAAAATATAAGAAATAACTCAAGTTACTTTTTGCAAAACCCTATGTTGGAATTTTCAAGTGAGACTTTTACAACTTGTAAGTCATACCACTTTGTCAAAATTGGAATTGTAATTTCCAATATATGCTTTTACAACTTAATTAATTAAATCTTTTCAAAATTAAAAGTGTAATTTAAAACTCTACTTTTTAAAATTTCTAACTTGTCAAAATATAAAGTGTAAAATACACATGGCTCTTTCTAAAAAAGCGCTGTAAAAAAGATAGCTGCAATTTACAAGATATGTTTTTGTAACTTTATAATGTTTTTATAATATTGAAAATATAATATATGAAAATGTTTTAACAAAAATCATTAATCAATTTCTAATACTTCTACCTCTTTATCTTTCTTGGCTTATAATTTTTGAACATATGAATCAAAAGCCTTGAAAATATCCCAAATTCTCTATTCATGTGCATCAAAAGAGTAGAGGCTGGTAATTTCACAATCTGTTAATGTGTCAAAAAGTTCCCTTCTCAATGTCCTAATTTTTTTCATATATTTACCCATCTTATCTAGTGTGTTATGATACTTGATGTAGTGATGGATAGAGCTCAAGGTAAAGACTATATCCTTAGCAGATTCCTTTTATTCCACTTCTTTGAATTTTCTCTGAACCTCTTCTATTGAAAATAAGTTATCTTCATAATCTATTGGCCTACATGACAATTTACTCAACAATTCCTCTATGTCATACAACATGTTAATGGTCTTGTCATGGGAAACTTTAGCTTTATGTGCAACATCTTTAAGTAACTTTATCATAAATTGTGTAGTTATATCTAATTCCTCTTTCTCTCCATCATTTTTTAGTATCTTTTCAGCAAGGAGGATGCCTATGTCAATCGAGTCTACAACTATCAATTTGGGATAGTAAAGATTAAAACTTTCTATTTCCTTATCATATTTGTTGACCAATTATCTCAATGTGACCCTTCTTTCTCTTAGAACTTCATAAAGTTCCATTATTACATAAATAATCTTAATACTTTTGGAGATGACCTCCTCAAAACAATCTTTAGTAGCCTTTCCCATGCTAGCAATTTCTATCACTATATCAAGTATTCCCTAATCTATGATCTAGATGATTGGCTATGTTGATTTAGGTTATGCTGATGGACTAGATGTTGAGGTCAACATACCCCCATTTATGACAAAATATGACCCTTGTTCAAATTTGAAAATTGTGCTATGAATTAGAATTTCAACTTGATTAAAATGCATTATTAAACATCATGTTTTTCTTTAGATTTCATTGGCATGTTAATACATAAGGTTTATCTAACTTTATATAATGTTGTTAACATTTACTTCATATATTTCCATGTTACAAGTTCAATAGATCCTCATTAAGATGAGAAAGTATTCATGGTTTATGCTTCAATGATCAATTTGACCCTTTTGCTAACTTTTGGTCCCTAATCAATTAATTATATCTAAGTTTAATCACATTTAAAAATCTTAGTCTAAGTTCTTTAACCTAAGTTTCTATCAAATAGATTCATATTTTTCCATGGGTCAATTTATTTCATTTTAGATCTAGTTTAATTTTATCCTAAGTTTTAATTAAATTTGTTAATTCATGAAAACCTTGGTCTAAAGTTTATACTAAGTCTTTAAATATATGTACCAAATCCTTTGTTGCTTTCACTATTTTTAGATATGAAAACATGCATGATTGACAAGTGTCAAAATATTGTGAGGGTGGATCTAAGATTAACAATGAGCGGATGACTCCCGAAAATCAACAAGTCAAGATCCAGATTGATTGTGCACATTCAATCTTGCAAAATCAAATCTATGTCAAGCATATATTCAACATGTCAATAGATCTTGAGAAGGATTGCATTAGTGATAAGTGTAATAATCATAATAAACTAGATACAAATAAATGGTCCATGTTTTATCAAATGTATAATGAGCAAGATCAATGATTCATGCTTGATCATGCAATCAACAAACCAATAGTGTGAGTTTAATCACTTAGATCAAGATCAATGGTATGAATCTAGTCTTGATGATAAATATTAATGATGCACATCAAGTCAAGGATTCAAATATCCTAGATTTCATATGATGCTACTATGTGGCATAAGAGAATTCAAGTGATAGAGATTGTCAACAAGGCACATAGGAAGTATGTGATGTTACCAAGTGGCACAATCTCATGAGCCCAGATCGAAGATCAATGGCCATGGTGAAAGTCAAGCACAACAAACTCTTAAGGAAATTGATGGAGTGATTTTAATAAAATCTTTAAGATATCACAAAATGATGACATTTGTCTAAAAAATGACAACTGTCACATTTCATAAATAAATAGGCTATGTGACTAGGCAATGCCATGTAAGCAAAACACATCATATTGGGAGATCTTATGGACCTAAGCATATGAAAGGTATAAATTTGAAATATAAATGAAATCTAAGTCACAAAAACTCATATTTAAAACTTGATTTCCACCATTAAATCCCTGTGTAAAGCTTCAAAAATCCCTAAGATGTATAGAAATCCCTAAATTATCTCTAATTTCACTATGATTGAGATGAGAGAGTTTGGATTATCATTTGCAAAAGGATAATTAAATTGAAATTATAGTAATGGTGAACCATAAACATATTTAAAAATAAGAGGTTGACTTATATCTAACATCAGATGTTGAGGGTCGAGTGTTCAAGGACACAAAATTTGTAGCTGCTTCTTTGAACACAAGGGACAATAATTACTCTAAATTGTTTTGGACAATTGAGAACTAGCCAGTTATAACCAAAGAATAAGATAATATCCTCATGATAAAAATAATAAATGATGACATTGTGGCCATCAAGATGATTGGACTATATTATGTGGCTGCTAAACCAAAGGTACTTCATTGTATTGATGTTCTAGGTCCAATTTTCAAAGTAGCTAAAATAGACAAGGGTATGTTGATTAATCAACATAGTTTGTGGTAAATTAATTACATATACCCAATTGAATTTGAGTCTCACTATAAGTTAACCAATCCCCAAATTGATTTAACCTCCATTAATTCATGGGCTAAAAAACACAATATGGTGGACATCGTAGTAATGTGGTTGGAAGTAGGTAACTAGGTTATTATAGACCCTACAAAGAACATCTGTATGAGTTAATTTAGACCTGGAGTTAGGATGGTTATGAACATGATAAATAAGTTGTATGGATGTGAAACTAAAACATATATAGAACCAATGTGGGTCCTAATGGTTTATTTCATCATTGAAAAAGTAATGGTTCCTCCATTGGGTGAGATTATCAGCATCTCCCTAAGTAGACAAATATATGAAATCAAGAATAAGAAGAGGACTGAGTTTTACATGATGTCCTATCTATTGGATGCCATTTATGCTACCAATAAAGTTCCCAATAAAATAGAATGGTCTCTAAATGGTACCTAAACTGTCTCTCAATACTACTCCAAATTGCACATCTATAAGGATAAAGACCACATCCAATTTATTTGTGACTCTATCTATCCTATATTAAGGATATAGATGGTATTCCTATGGTGAGGGTTAATCCATTGATTAATAAGTCTATTGAAGCAATGGGGGACATATGGTTATATCTTGATTGTACTATTATAAGGATTGAAGGAACCCAAAGTGATCCTCTCAAACTACCAATTCGTGTGCTTGATAAACTAGCAAAATAAGAGGTTGCATACCGGCTCTTCAATTGTATAGATAGATTTTGAAAAACTAAGAGAAATGGGATCTTACATAGTTTCCCCATGATAATTGGCAAGATTGTTTTCAAACAATGGGATCATATTGAGGTTGCTTCAAAGCATATGTTGTCTTTTAACCTACAGATGGATGATCATAGGAAATGGGATCCTTATGGAAGGGTAAAAGAATATTTGAGGATGAAGGGTATTTTGAATGTGCCTTATGAGTTTAGCCTAGTGCATTCAAACATATATACATAAAAGCATCCTCTTACTTTGGAGTGAATAGAATATTGAAGGAACACAACATAAGGCTTGAGTCTAGATTGAACAAAGATCAAAAGATGGAGGATAGGTGGTAGTTATGCCTTAGGAAGTATCTTCTAATTGATGTTGGTTCTTACAAGACTCCCTCAATAGAGGTATAAATAGAACATAGAATAGAAGGGAGAAGGCTAGGTAAAAATTGCTTCAAGTTCATCAGTACCTGTATCTTCCAAGATAATAGAGCAAGATCTACCTCAATAGGAGGTTCATATGATATCATTAGATCCCAATGAATCTATTAAAGATGCATTTAAAATGTTATATATGATATATGATCCAAAATCAGATGTAGAGGAAAAAGTTGAAGAAGTCAAGTAAAATAAGGGAAAATCATTGGACTTGATGGTTATTGACACTCCTAAGAGGAAAGCTGAGACTACCATTGTCTTGAAAGCTAAGAAACCTAAAGTGACTATCAAACCACCTTTGGAGAATGTCAATCTGTTCAATGAAGAGAATATAATAAATGGTCCACTTATTCCTAAATGGTTCATTTATGAACCAAGGTTAGAAAAGTTGCATACTTATCATTCATGGGATTTAGTCAAAGCTACTAACATTCCTATCCAATAAGAGTTAAAACCATGGATCCTTGCCTTTTAATAATAAGAAGAAAAGAGATTGGCTACTCTAATTCACTTAATTGACATATAAGAAGGGATGATAAGTAAAAAAATGAGTAAATCCTCAGTTGGGGTTAGATTTGATCTAAATACTACTGGTTTACAAAGAGTGACTGAGATAATAGTCATGGAGGGTGGTGAAGAGATTATATATCAAAAGGTGGAGCCTTTGACCCATTTAACTCAAAAGAAAGGATAGAGGCTAGGTGAGGATCCAATATTTAAAGAGGATGTCCTAGAGTTAGCACAATCCTAGTTGGAAATGTTGTAAGTTGCTATCAAAGGGATAAATCAAGAAAAAAAAACCTAGAAGAATAATATATCTTATTAGTTCTAGGGAACATTGTTACTAGACTTGAAGCCACTATGTATGACACATTTAATTATTTGAAGTTAATGAGGTATAAGAAAGATATGGTTAGTAAAGAGAGTACTATGGCTATAAACTAAGTGAATCAATGGTAGGGTTTATATAATAAGGTAAAGTGATTGATCAACATATTGATAGAAGATTGAATTCCTAGGTTTAAGACAATCAACCTAGCTCATTTAAATATGGATATGGTAATATTGATATAAAAGATCAAGGATTTGAATAAATGGTCCAAGGGCATGGAAGGTCTCTATAAATATTTCAAGTAATTGAAGAACTAGATGGTGCATATACTAGGGAGCTTGATCAAGGAACCAACTACCCTAAGTCTTATTGGCTTGATAACAGATGAAGAGTTCCAATATAGGGATACCCAATTCATGTAAGAGGTGAAGAAGAAAAGCTAGGGAAAAACAAGGGAAGATAATAAAATAATCTTGGACATGATCCTATTTGTAAAGGAGAAGATAGGTGATGTTAGGAGCATTACGGAGGGCTCAAACAGGGATGATAAGGACTTCAAAGAGTTGACAGGGAAAGAAGAATTATTATTCATGGATCCAATTATCAACTTTAGGTTAATTGGTGAGAAACATGACAAAGAAATGGAGATCTTAGAACAAAATCAACAAAAAATCTCAAATTTAATTATGTTTACTTAGAATATTCATTTATATAAGAACATGTACATCATTTGAAGAGGAAATATTCTATTTTGTAAAATCATGTGTAAATTTGTAATGAACATTGCTTATAGTTTAGTCCACTTGTAAAGTGTCTGATTTTAGAATGTTGTAGAAGGATATCTATCCTTGACACTTGGCTAATTAGCATTTGATAGTGATTAATTGACATACTTAAAGGTCTTCTATAATAAAGGTTATTGTCATTTGTAAAGGGAGGGAGTTTTTAGAGCAAAAATTTTGTGTAATTTTTTGAGCAAGTAATGCAATCAAGGGAATTATGTAAAGATTATCTCATATTTGTTTGTGTAACTATTATCATGGTTGATTCCTTAAGTATTTGGTTTGATGTTCAAATTTGAATTGCTTTCATGAATTCTAGATGTGTATATGTTAATGCAAATTTGTCAATTTGAGCTTATTTCTAGATTGATTGAAAGGTTTTAGATTCATTTCATTTTCCTTGCTCTTCTTGAAGATGTGCAAATGCAATTTTCTTCTTTGAGTAAATATTTAAAGTGAATTTGATTTCTTATTTGCATTATTTCAAATATCCTCAGATATTTGCCTGTTATGTGATATGATTTATGCCTTTCACATTTTCACTTCATACACTAGTTTAATACATGTCTCTGATGAAATTTAAGCTTTGTCATGATGTATGGAATCATAATAGGAACATCCTTCTTTTATACCCTACCCTACCTATTTTATATTTCTTTTGATCAAATCACTATAGTTTAGATTTTCATTATAAATATTCATGATAGATTAGGGTTTATACTTTAGGTCTTGATCATCATTCACTATACTTAGTTTAAATCACTTTAATCTTTCAAAAATAAGGTTCAAGACCACAGTTTCTACCAACAACCACTTACTTTTCATTTTGTGAACATCCACCACAGATATTAGGAATATCAAAACCAACAACTCATGCAATGGATTATTTTAATAAAAAAATGAGAAGTGTTTCTTAACACTGTGTAAACCCCATGATACACTTTTATGCATCAACATGAAATTTAGTTTGATGTTCAGATTTAAATTGCTTTCATGAATTCTAGATGTGTATATGTTAATGAAAAGTTGTTAATTTGAGCTTATGCTAGATTGATTGAAAGGTTTTAGATTAATTTCTTTTTCCTTTCTCTTCTTGAAGATGTGCAAATGTAATTTTATTGTTTGAGTAAATCTTTAAAGTGATTTTGATTTATTATTTGCATTATTTCAAATATCTTCAGACATTTGCCTGTTATGTGATAGGATTTATGCTTTTAGAAATTTCACTTCATATGCTAGTTTAATATCTGTATTTGATGAAATTTAAGCTTTGTCATGATGTCTAGACTTAGAATAGGAACATCCTTATTTTCTACCCTACCCTACCCTACCTATATTCTCTTTCTTTTGATCAAGTAACTATAGTTTAGCTTTTGATTTTAAATATTCATGCTAGATTAGGGTTTAGAATTTAGGTCTTGATCATCATTCACTATAATTAGTTCAGATCATTTTCATCTTTCAAAAATAAGCTTCAAGACCATGGTTTCTCCCAATAACCACTTACATTTCATTTTGTGAAAAGTTATATAGCTTGGACACTACTCCACCACATATATCAAGAATATCAAAACCAACAACTCATGCAATGGATTATTTGAATCTAGAAATGAGAAGTGTTTCTTAACACTATGTAAGCCCTATGATACACATTCATGTATTAACATTAGTAGAATCTATGAATTTATTTAGTATAGTTGCTAGTTGTTCAACCTTATTTTTAAACTCATCCTTAGTGACCTTGTTACTATCCATTTTCTCAAAGGAGTTGATGTTGAATTGAACATCATGTTTCAAACCCTCCCTCATAGGACATCCAAGGTGAACATTTGACACCTGATAGTGCCTCACCACTAGATATTCCTTTTGTTTGTTCGGTGAGGGGACTACAATATCTACATATCTTTCCCCTAATGAATCACACAATGTTATTAATAAGGTCTAAGGAGTAATATTGGATTTATTCTATGCATCCAAAAGAAAAAAATATAATGTACAAGGGGAAATCATATGCTTGCATTTATTCCCCACTATTTATGCTAACTAAGTAGGTGTATCACCCTACTATGTAGACGCTATCACTTGAGAATCTACAATTGAAGCTAATGCACTAGTAGGCACGGTGATAAGTGTTGAATCCTATGTTGATGTTGTTGTTGATTGATTGGTATATATATTAGAAATTTCATCTCCATCTATAAGTTGTAAGTCCACATTTGGATCAAGGAGTTGTTTCTCACCTATCTCCACTAAAGGGGTTGGGAAAACTATAAAAGTGGGAGAGGTGCGTACAATGGGAATAGATGTGTCTATTAGGGGTGTAGGAGATGGAAGTGATATAAATTGGGAAGTAGACATAGGGACTCAAAACTTGGGGACTGGTGGAAGTGTGGAGGCCAAAGCATCAAATGAGTCAATAAAATGGGTTGGGCCACTCAGGGGTGGTAAGGTAGGGAAGATGAAAGGGGATGAAGATGAAGCAATACTTATCTTAGGAGTTGGGATGGCCAATGAAACTAAAGTCAGGATGACTAAGTATATGGCTATATACTATTGAGTTATGTTAGAAATCAATGGGGATGGATTAGAAGGAATTGTAAATGGAATGGAAGGAGGGAATGCAATTATGGGAAGGAAAAGTGGAGTGAAAACCTGAGTATCCACTTGATTTTATTACGCTAGTTATAATGGAATTATTATTGTGGGTAAAGTGGTAGGAATGAAGGGTGGAGTCACTTGAGATGCAGGGGGAGTGGAAATGGGAGGTGGAGGTGTTGGAGCTATAGGAACAATATAAATAGGTAGGGGTGAACTACAAAGATAGGAGTTGTGACTATCACTGATATGGGGGTTAAAGCTATGGATGATCCACTACAATTGTGTCCTAAGATGAGATGATGATCGATTGATCTACTACTATCGTATCTTTGATTAACTACCCCTTCTTAGCCTTATATTTCTTCTTTTTATTATGAGAGATCACTAGCCTCTTTGATTACTCTCCTACTGTATCACTAGCACCCTATGCTGATGGAAGAATTCATTCTTCTTTTAGATTTAATAGTTTCTCTATAATAGTCACCATATATTTGGTTTCTTGGACCCCTTTACTCTTGAGCCAATTGAGTGTTTTATTAATCACATGTGTAGTTCTATCTATCAAAGAGAAAGATTTAAGGCATGACCACCTTACTATTGAAAGGGGTTGAGTGATGATCTATTCATAGTAGTTCTTATCCATTAGAGACTCATCATCCACCAAATCCTCAAGGATTGGTGCCAAATCAAAAGCTTTAACTTGATCCAAGGTCATTCTAGAGTGGTCCTTTAATCTAACTTTCTCTTCATCATCAAAATAGTCCCTATAATCTTCAAAATATGGAACATGGGAATATGTAGAGATTCTCAGTGTGCTAGTGATGTTACCATAAACATCATAGTATATCCTTGCCTCTAAATCCATTAGGGTCATCTGTGTCATTTCTACCTTAACACACTTGGATTTGAGTAAGGAGGGGCATGTGTATCTATTTATACTAATTGGGAAATGAATTCCCAACTTGTGCTTACTAGAAAGTTGCTTGTGAGTGTGTAAGGTTAGCCACTAAATTTGCATACCCTGATATAGGAATAGGTGGGGAACTAAATGAAGTAGGAACCCCACTAAGTAATTTATATAGTTGCTACATCTAAGAATATATTTCTTTTAATCTCTTTATCAAACATTATTATGATGCAATAGATAAATTCATCATTGACCCTCCTAAAGTGTTGCCTATTGGCCTCCAAAGTGAGGTCAGGATAATAGTTATACACTCTACTTGCCTCACCAGCTACTATTTGGCCAATATGTACACTAAGTAGGAGGTCATGTAAAAAATTTTTATGGTCTGCACATCCATTAATTGCTTATAGAGGGAATTATAGATGAGTTGTACCTAGTGGATGTATTATGCATTTTGATGAATCACCCATATGTATTGATACATCCACTCCTAGAAATTCTTTGGATCAGGACTACCAGTGAGTATGTGTAGTAATATTATTATGTCTCCAACCTTATCCTTGAAATTGATTCTCACTAGTGTCTCTAGTAATCTGGTAGAGGTATCCTTCAAGGTTTTTAGACATTGTTTATTTATCATTCTAAGACATCCCTCTTTGTTGTCTTGAAAGAATTGTTGGGATGTTTCTGGAGTTATGTCAAGATAACTCTCAAACTCTAGGATTATAAATGCTTAATCAATGAAATTTGGGTCCATATTTAAAATCCATTCCCATTTGTTTTTTAGGACCTCTCTTTTGTTAGATTCATAGTGTTATGCTAGTGTTAGCACTAGCTCAAGGCTTTGTACTGTTAGGGGAAAAGCTACTACTTGTGGTAATCTAGAGTCATAAATGCTCTAGATCTAATCATTTTTGAACTCTATGTTTTTTTGGGTCTAAAAGTCCCCTAGGTCAATTTGACCTAGGTCTATATCTATGATCTCAATAGTGTTGGATTCTAGGTTAAGAGTCACCCTGGGGCCTTTTAATTTGAACTTCATCTCCTTCCCAGACATGAATTCTAGAGATAATGCTTATTGAAAACCAACTACAAGAGGTGATAGGATTTATAGGTGATAAAAGTAGATAGTATCTCTGGTGAAGATTAGATCTCTAAGTAGGTGGAAAGTCCATAGGAAAATGGTGTTGTAAAAATAGGTCTAAATCTCTAGTGGATGTTGAGGTGTGGAGCTAAAAGCTTCACCAATGAGCAAATGCAAAGGTTGCTATATTACACAATCACTGACATCGGTCATGGATCGACTAAAGGCTACCAACGTCGGTTATGGATCAGCTGATGTCGGTCATGTGTAGACTGACAGGGACTAATGTCGATCACCTGTGCATTCTAGAATTCTATTTTCATGGGACGAATGGATTATTTGCATGATAAGTTAAACTGTTAGTATTAAGTCCGCATTTTTATTTTTGGTAGGACTGATTTGGACCTTTGATTGGGAGGTGTATCTAACGGTGGAGAATGCATAGCTCATGATCCCTAATTCTTTATAATAGGGATAAATCTTCATAGCTTGTATGATGTAGAAGACAATTCAAAGGCTGAATTGTGTTTGTAATTGTGAGAGAGAAATCTTGAGGAAAAGAGATCTGTACATCTGAGAGGTGTGGAAGAAAGAGAGATTTATTCAATTGTATTTCCTTTTGGAAGAGTTTAATTCAAGTTTTCATTATTTCTTGTATCTCTTGTTCTTTGCTGATTCTAGTTTATAGTTACTTATTACTTTTGATTAATTCCGTGTTTAGTTGCTTACACAATGGTAATCAATTGTTCTTGTTAGTTCCTGACAAGTGGTATCAGAGCTCAGGTTCACTAACAGGTGGTTTAGATTTGTTTAGTGTGTTTTGATTACAGGTCACTCACACGGGTTTCTATTTGAGTGGGAGTAAAGCAATGGGAGAAGAAAGTAAACCAAGAATGGAGAAGTTCAATGGCAAGAACTATCAATTATGGAGGATGCAGATAGAAGATTATTTGTATCAGAAAGATCTATTCTTACCATTGGGTGGAGTTTCAAGCAAGCCCACAGATATGGAAGATGAAGAATGGAATGTTCTTGATAGAAAGGCTCTGGGATCTATAAGGTTGAGCCTGACATCTTCTATGATTTCCAACTTGTCACAGGCAAAGTCAATGGATACTTTAGCAAATTTATATGAAAAGCCCTCAGCTTCAAATAAGGTATATCTTATGAAGCAATTATTTAATTTGCATATGAAGGAAGGTGGATCTATATCTACTCATCTAAATGATTTCCATGCAATAGTAAATCAGTTAAATTCAGTCAAAATAGTGTTTGATGATGAAATTATAGCTCTCTTAATTTTATGCTCTTTACCAAAAAGTTGGCATAGTTTGGTAATGACAGTTAGTAATACTGCATCTGCTACAAATATCTTGAAAGTAGATGATGTTGTTAGTGTAATCTTGAATGAAGAAATTCATAGAAAAAGCATAGAGGAGACATCAGGTAATGCTTTAAGTATTGAAAGCAGGGGAAGGCAAAAAGAGAGGTGGAAGCAAGGGAGATCAAGGTCTAAGTCAAAGATGAGCAACAGATCCAAATCTAGAAATGGAAAAAAAAATAACCTGCTGGAATTGCGGAAAGAAAGGGCATGTAAAGAAAGACTGCTGGTTGAAAGTTAGAGAAGACTATTAGCATGAAGGTAATGAAGAAGCAAAAGTTGTAGGTATTGTTGCACAAGATGATTTTACACTTTCTTTGGATAATAGATTAGAATCTTGGGTTGTAAATTTTGGTGCTTCTTTCCATGCTACCCCAAATAGAGAATTTTTTAATGATTATGTCCAGGGAGGTTTTGGAAAAGTCTATTTAGGGGATGATGAGCCTTGTAAAATTATTGGCAAAGGAAAAGTGTAGCTGAAATTGCAGAATGACAACACATGGGTGTTGAAGGATGTCATGCATGTACCCATCCTAAAGAGAAATCTGATTTCTGTAGGAAAGTTGGGGGATGAGGGTTGCACAATAACTCTCACAGCTGAATCTTGGAAGGTTTTCAAGGGTGCACTTGTTTTGGCGAGAGGTAAGAGAGTAGGTACTCTCTATTTATGTAATTGTATTACTAATTATTCTCCTTCTGTATTATCTACTTCAGATGTAGATGCAAAGTTGTGGCACCAGAGGCTTGGCCACATGAGTGAGAAGGGAATGAAAGTTCTTAAGTCAAAAGGTAAGCTTTCAGATTTGAAAAACATAGATCTAGATTTTTGTGAGCATTGTATTTTTGGAAAATAGAAGAGAGTGAGATTTCTCAAGACTAGATCAACAAAGAAGAAGCACAAGTTGGAGCTTGTTCACATAGATGTGTGGGGACCAGCTCAGGTAGCTTTTATTGGAGGATCACATTATTATGTTTTTTTCATTGATGATGCTATAAGAAAGGTATGGGTTTATTGCATAAGGAAGAAATCTGATGTTTTTGACACATTTATGAAATGGAAATCTTTGGTTGAGAATGAAATAGGTTTGAGATTAAAGTGTCTTAGATCTGATAATGGTGGTGAGTACTGCAGCTATAAGTTTAATAGGTATTGTTCTATGAATGGAATACGTAGGCAAAAGATGGTTCCAAGGACACCTCAGCAAAATGGAGTTGATGAAAGGATGAACATAACAATATTGGAGCGTGCACGGAGTATGAGGTTGCATGTTGGTTTGCCCTTACAGTTTTGGGCAGAAGCTATAGACACTACAGTTTACTTGATTAATAGAGGACCCTCCACTACTCTGGATGGTGGAATTCTAGAAGAGGCTTGGATAGGTAAAAAGGTAGATCTTTCATTTCTCAGAGTTTTTGGTTCTGAAGCTTTTGTGCACGTTGATAAAGAAAATAAAAAGAAGCTGGATGCTAAATCTATGAGGTGCACTTTTATTGGTTATGGCTCTAGAGATTTCGGATTTTGGTTGTGGAATCTAAGAAGTAATAAAATTATTAGAAGCCATGATGTTGTTTTCAATGAAAAAGTGATGTACAGTGATTAGCTCAAGAAGCTGAACAATTCTGAGCAAGGCAATGGAGATTTGGATGAGGTGATGATCCAAAATGAGCTCGCAAGAAAGAATAATCATAAACAAGAAAACATAGACACCAACATCGGTCAAGAAGGAACCCATGTTAGCCATACAAGAACTGATGTCAGTTAGTCAGTGACTAACATTTTTCAGACAAGAACTGACGTCGATTAGGTACAACCGACGTCGGTCAGATACAGGCTTGGAGATGACCGAGATCAGTCATTGATAGAGAATTTGGGTGGAAAACAAGTAGTGAATGAGTCTCAGATGCCCATAAGGAGGTTAGAAAGGGTAAGTAAACCTCCAATTTGATATTCCCTTCATTATTCTACTTATTGCTCACTGATAGTGGAGAACCAGAGAGTTTTGATGAAGCAATGTAGGTAGAAACCTAGAAATAGTGGGAGTTTGGCATGAGTGAGGAGATTGATTCCTTGAAAGAGAACCAAATGTGGGATTTGGTTGAGTTGCCAACGGGAAAGAGAGCACTGAAAAACAAATGGGTTTACAGGTTAAAGGAAGGTGAGAATGGGCAAATGAGACATAAGGCCAGGTTGGTAGTAAAGGGATTTGCACAGAAACCAGGTATTGATTTTGGTGAAATTTTTTCTCCTGTAGTAAAAATGACTTCTATTCAGACTGTATTGTCTTTAGTTTCTATTGAGGATTTGCATCTTGAGTAGCTTGATGTTAAGACAATGTTTCTTCATGGAGATTTGGATGAAGAAATATATATGGATCAACCAGAGGGTTTTGAGGTCAAAGGTAAGGAGAAGCTTGTGTGTAGGTTGAAGAAAAGCTTATATGGTCTTAAGAGAGCTCCTAGACAATGGTATTTGAAATTTGATAGGTTTATGACTAAAAATGGCTATAGTAGATGTCAATCTAACCATTGTGTGTATTTTAAGAGGTTGGATAATGGTAGATATATTATCTTGTTGCTGTATGTAGATGATATGCTGGTTACAGGTTCACACATGCAGGATATTTTTGAGCTTAAGGTAAAATTAGCTCACACATTTTCCATGAAGGATTTGGGAGCAGCAAAGAAAATCCTTGGCATGAGTATTAAGAGAGATAGAAAAAATCACAGGTTGATTTTGTCTCAAGAGGATTATGTGAACAAGGTGTTGGAGAGGTTTAATATGCAGGATGCAAAACCGGTAGGCACACCTATGGCTGGACATTTCAAGCTGAGCAAAGAACAATGTCTTAATTCACATGATGAGGTAGAGTACATGAGTAGAGTTCCATATGCTTCCATAGTTGGGAGATTAATGTATGCAATGGTATGTACTAGACCTGATATTGCCCAAGCAGTGGGAGTTGTCAGTAAGTTTATGGCCAATCTAGGGAAGGAACACTGAAAAGTAGTTCAGTGGATTCTTAGATATCTAAGAGGGACCAGCAATAGGCATTTGTGCTATGGAGGGTCAAATAATTCTCTACATGGATATGTAGATGTGGATATGGTAGGTGACTTAGATGGAAAGAGAAGCACCATAGGATATGTTTTCACTGTTGGTGGAATGACAGTTAGCTAGATTTCAAAGTTGCAGAAGGTTGTTGCCTTGTCTACTACAAAGGCATAATACATTGTAGTCACAGAGGCTAGCAAAGAGATGATATGGATGACACGGTTCATGGAAGAGTTGGGAAAGGAGCAAGAGAGTTGCAGATTATACAGTGATAGTCAAAGTGTAATTCATTTGGCAAAGAATTCAGCCTTTCATTCAAGAACCAAACATATACAGCTTAGGTACCGCTTCATTAGATAGGTATTGGAGGATGGTGAGTTGAAGCTAGAAAAGATCCATACAGATAAGAACCCTGCTAATATGTTAACAAAGCTAGTAACAAAGGAGAAGTTGAATCTTCATTCAACTTTTATTGGTCTTTAAGATTGAGCTTGAAGATGGAGAAGCTAGAAGATGTTGCTGTACAGGTACAGGTGCAGCTATTTATCTCCAAGTGGGAGATTGTTGAGGTGTGGAGCTAAAAGCTTCACCAATGAGCGAATGCAAAGGTTGTTGTATTACAAAGTCATTGATTTTAGTCATGGATCGACTAAAGGCTGCCGATGTCGGTTATGGATTGGCTGATGTCGATCATGTGTAGACTGACAGGGACAGATGTTGGTCACCTGTGCATTCCAAAATTCTATTTTCATGGGATGAACGGATTGTTTGCATGATAAGTTGAACTATTGGTATTAAGTCTGCATTTCTATTTTTGGCAGGACAGATTTGGACCTTTGATTAGGAGGTGTATCTAATAGTGGAGAATGCATAGCTCATGATCCCTAATTCTTTATAATAGGGATAGATCTTCATAGCTTGTATGATGTAGAAGACAATTTAAAGGCTGAATTGTGTTTGTAATTGTGAGAGAGAAATCTTAGGGGAAAGAGATCTGTACATTTGAGAGGTGTGGAAGAAAGAGAGATTTCTTCAATTGTATTTCCTTTTGGAAGAGTTTAATACAAGTTTTCATTGTTTCTTGTATCTCTTGTTCTTTGCTGATTCTAGTTTCTAGTTACTTATTACTTCTGATTAATTCCGTGTTTAGTTGCTTACACAATAGTAATCAATTGTTCTTGTTAGATCCTGATAGTGGATATTTGAGGTGAAAAATACAGGTCAAATCTCCAATAGAACTGGGAAGTGTTGTGAGCAATAGGAAACTTTATGAAACTGGGAACTGTTCGAAATAATGGAAATATCCATGGGGTTATATGTTGATTTAAAAAAGTTGAAATATTATGGGAATGAGAGGTGCTTGAAATAATGGATAATCCCATGAGAACAAAAGGTACTCTAAGCAAGTCCAAGGTTTGTGGGGACTTGGAGTAATCGTTTAGGAAATATTATTTGGTTATTGGGAATATATGATGGTATATTCACTTGGATTTTGAATTTGGAAAAAACTCTAGGTTTGAATATGAAATATTGGGAGAAATTCCTAGGATTTTAACTTTTTAGAAACCTTGGAAAACACAACCTATAATAGACCCTACTATAACCACAAGATAAAAACCTTAAGAAATGGAAACCCTAATAGATCAAAATCAAATATTTTTAGAAATGAAGGAAACTCAAATGATTTAATTACATGAAAAATGTCTTAAATAAATGCATAAGTTTCAATAGAATACCATGCAGGGGTGGAAAAGGTCATCATGGCAATACTTGCAGACATGGATTAACACGTGGATTGAGGCTACTAGTGAAAGGATATGGCTTGCAATGCTATCATAGCTCCAAATATAAATTTAGAAAGTTAATAATGAATTAACAACCCTTAATTTACATTTATATATATTAAATCTTTCTATAATTAATGTGCTTATGGAGGTAGTTGGTAGAATCCTGGGGTTGATAAGCAATTTTGTAATTTTGCAAAATTACAAATTGCACATTGACCTCCAAATTCCATGGGTTGAGATAAATGAACCAAAATTACAAAATTGCACATTGACCTCCAAATTCCATGGGTTGAGATAAATGAACCTCTTTGGAAATGAGAAGGAAAAAAATAGACTACAATTTGAAATTTCTCAAAATTACAAATTACATTTGGAGTTATGGATTATGCAGGCTTAGTTGTTGGTAGGAAGCAAAACCTAGATTGCAATTTTCAATTTTCCAAAATTACAAATTGCTCTCTAGGTTCTAGATTTTGGATAGAGTGGTTTGTGGGAAGCAAAAATATTTTATAATTTATAGTTTTACAATTTGAAAATTGTAGTCTAAGCTATAGATTTCATGGGGTGTTTGGTTTGTGGGATCTGAAAGTTTGCTTACAATTTATAATTGTAAAATTACAAATTGCAAATGGGTTTTTAGATTCTGTCAGTTAGTGTATTGCAAGATCTAAAATTTGGGATACAATTTTCAATTTTTCAAATTACAATCAGAACTCTAGATTCTACTGGTTAATGCATTACAAGATCTAGAGCTTGGGAAGTAATTTGTAATTTTGCAAATTTGTAAATTACAGACAGAGTCCCAAATTCTGTAATATAAAGGAAAAGTGTGTTTTGGGTTAATTCAAGTGTTTTTCCCAATAAAATAAGGTGTCTCCCTTAGGGCACTTGATATTTTTGGGGTAAAATATCAACAATTGCTCATTTATTTTCTTTTTCTTGTTTTGCCTTGACATCGTCCATATGTGTTAATAGGGTTATCATGGTTTTTCCATATCATGGTGCATTTTTTCATCTATCTATTGGATCTAGGTCAATCCTTATACACATTGTAGGTTATCATGGTTTTTTATATCCTAGTGTATACTATCATGTGCTACATAAAAAATCATGTTGAAAAGTATATAAGGATGCAAGCTATAAAGATAATTTATCCCCTTGAAAAATCATCTAGTTTCAAGTCTAATCATATCATACCTCTTTGAAATTTATCACTATCAAATTATCATTTTTTCTATTTACCATATTTTCACATAACATTCCTCCCTTTTATGGATAACTACATCAACCTAAGGTCTATTTAGACTTTGTAGGCAATGCTCAGTCACATGACATTTTTAAGATTAGTTGGACTATCATCACACTTCTTTCCATCATTCGATTCTTTTAACTAACTATAATATTTTCATCCAAAATTTATCTAATTATCTCCAAATGTAATCAAATCATTATTCAATAATTATTTTCATCACTTAGGGCATCATTGTGTGCTTAATTTATTTGTGGATTCTTCATTCTGTGAGAAATTGTTATATCATCTGCATATACATTTGCATCATCATATCAACTTCTTATCATCCATCAACATGATCATCTCATCAACATGATCATATCATCCTTAATATGTAAAAGAGGTTAAACCCTTAATTTATGCTTAACAATAAATTAATAAATCAATCAATTAATCTCATCATCAATCAAAACTACCATGTTTGGGTCAAACCATCAACTAATTATCCAATCTAGCCTATAGATTTTTTGGGTGCGTCCTCAAATATTATTTACTTGAGGAAAATCAAAGCATATAAATCATACTTAGGATGTATCCTTTCCAAAATATACCCTACTTGGGCCAAATCAATCCATCATCATCATAACTCAAAGTTAGCTCAAATGGGTTAATATCACCCACAAGTTAATCATCATCCAACATCCCAACCCTCTTTCTACATCACCCACCCATTGATTATTCCATTCTATATTCTTTCTTTATTTTTCAAAATCTAAACATTGTAAAACACTTAATTATTAATTTTATAATCATGAAAAAAAGATCGCAGTGCTTTAAAATAAATATATTTCCAAAAATAACATTTTCTCCTTGATCACTTTTTATTTTATGAAGTTTTGGAAGAAATCATCAATAAATTATAAAGTTTAAAAATATTATGTATACACATAATATTTTTAAACTTTATAATTTACTGATGATTTCTCTCTTGTACAAACATGTTGAGTTTTAATCTTTCTGAGTACACGCCTTAAAGGGTGAACTGAGAAGGGGGTGGCATACCATAAGTGCTTTGAAATATTTTTGATCAAATATATCATTACCTGAACCCATTACAAATCCTACTTATCCAACTCCCTAAGAAATCCAAACACCATTCACACATTTTACTAAACATTTTTCCTTCTAAATATCCCTTAATTAAGTAAATACCTCATTTTCCCACTAAGTTGGCCAAGCTGATCTTATTAGAAAGGATTAAACATATGTTACAAAAAAAATTGGCCTCACCAACTTAGTTCGAGGCCTAACTAGAACTTTTTTCAATTAAGGGGATCAAGTTAGCCGATCTTATCAGTTAAAATTTTGAAAGGGCTAAGACTAATCCATTGATATAAATATAAGGTTCATTTCAATCCAATAGAGAGGAACATTCACTTTCATATCATTACAATTAATAATTATTCTAGATCTACATTTGAATGAGCCATTGCTTAGGGTTTGCCTTGGAGATAATATTACTTATCTTGTGGTAAGTCTTGAATGAAAAGTAGGAGTCTTTAAACCTAGATATAATTTATATAGTTTCATCCTTACAAACCATAACAACCTCTTGAAAATCACCTGTTGTACTCAATGTACCCTCATTCCTTTTTTTTGAATGGGGACCCACTATATTATTAAAGGTTTAGGCCTATTTTTAAAATCTTCTTTCATATATCTTAATATATGTACCTAAATTCACTATTTGGTATAAACACAAGTGGAAAATTTCACATTTATTTATTATTCAAACTAACTTATAAATAATTTTTGGAAGTTTTAAATATACATAGCTTTTTTGACCATGCACAGTTTTGAAAGTTTCAATATTTATGAAAATTAAATCTATGAAACTTTTGTTTGGAAGTCAAACATTAAAATTATTTGATCCTTCACACTTATGTCAAACCTTCATAAAAGATGTTCTTTATAAATTTTATTTGTAGGTTTTATTTGTAGGTTAGGTCTTTGGTGTTTTATCCATGATGTATGTAGATCTTTGAATTTTACTCTTCAGGATTTCAGTCTTCACAAAATTTGCACTTTAACAAAAGTGTTCAACATTTACTCCTTAGGATAATGGTCAATATTTAATATTTGTAATTTGGTCTTCAGAAAAAATGTTTAGTGAAAGTGTTCGACAAACCTAGTTAGAGATATCTTTTAGACGTGGTCTTCAAAAATTTTGGTTCATAAGGTCTTGACTAGAATTTGGTCTTCAGCAAAAATGTCCAGAGATTATGCTTTAGAATTTTTTTTTGGAATTCAAACTTTAGTGTTTCTTGGCCTTCATAAAAAAATTAATTGTATCCTTTACAAAAGGCATCCACCATTGGTATTTAAAAATTTTATTCACAAGATGTCTTCACTTTGAAATAATTTGGACTGATCCTATTTTAATGTAACATCTAACTCTAGACTATTGAGAACCTTCATGGCATAACTAAATTAGAGTTAAAAGAGAGACAAGATGACACTTGTTAAAGATAACAATGTGGCATTCCTTTGAATGTCTATAATGTTTATGTGGCATACCTACCAAAATAAAGTGGTAAAGTTTGAATTGAATGAGTAAAATAAATTTAAAGATGTTGGGCATGAATGGCACATGAACTAAAATTGAATACCAAAAACTATATTAATAAATTGAAAGCGACCATCATGCCCATTGATAACAAATGAAACTGAGTGAACTTGCATCCCAAAGAGATTGAAGCCCTAAATAGCTACATTTGAACTATGAAGTGGTCCTATAATAACCAAGCCATTAAAATTTAAGAACTATAACTTTGTGAGAAAATCAAATTAATAATAAATTCTTCATCTAAGACATTCAAGGGAGTCTATCCACCATCTAATTTTTTAATCAAAGACTCTATCAAGTACACAAACACCATTTTTGGCTCAAAAGTGTTCAATTATGAGCATCCCAACTACTTGGCTCTATGAGATGTAATTGGAAAGGTGGACCCACACACATGTGAGGATAGTTTAACACCATTGTAAAGGAAATTAGCTACAGATTTACTATCCATCAAGTGATAAGGATTACATTTTGTAGTAGCTAAACTTGAGGTAATGCCATGCATTGACCTACTACATGACCTGTTCTTTATGAGCAAGGTAACTAGGGGTGATTTTATACACCACTTAGAGCATAAAATTATCATCACCTACATTTTAGGATATGCCTTCCAAAGGTACCTATCCTTGTCTATTGAAAACACTACATTTGATTTACATAGAGTGGTAATATGGAAGAATAAAAATTTCACTGATAAAACACTAAGCAAGTGGATTATCCATAGAGAGACTGTCATCCCTAAAGAGAAGTAAGTACTACATGTAACCAAGTTTTAGATGGGATTTCACATTGGAATGTCTCTTCTAACTATGTTAGATAGATACCCTAGTATCCGATTCCTTCACCTTGTGTGGGTGTCACTGCTATAATTATTGATAACCTTAGAGTTATCCTTTAATCTAGGAGAGATAATCAACCCTAAGCTATAGGAACAAGTATTGCTTAAAGACAAGATGCCTATGAGAGGACATTTTTACATGATGTCATACCTCCTAGATGCAGTGATGGGAAAAATATATGTGCATAATAGATCACTCTGGAGCCCAATTATATATTACATCAAAAATCATATATGTGACTCTTACTCTATGCACATATATGCCTATACAAGAAATAGAGTCAACATTTTAAAGGATGTGTATCCTTAATTTTTGAGGGATATCCATGATACACCACTACCTAGAGTATCAAAAAGTATCACCCACACATTGATGCCTAGGGGGGACTACTAGATCTACCTTGATTATACCATGATTATGGTTGTAAGGTACAAGGTTAATTTGATACATCTCCTAAAGTATGTGCTAGATAAATTAACCAAGAAGGAGATAACACACTAGCTATGGTGGGGGATTGATGTGGATTTGAATAAGAATAAGAAGAGTGCATTTCATGTCTCTAATTTGATGATCGATAAGATGAATTATGTCAACCATAAGCACTTTAGAGAGGATGGAAAGTTCAAGGAATATTAATATTGGCCACCCTATCACATAGAGATTGTGACCCTCATGGTTGAATTTAAAATCATATCCATGGTCTTGGTATTCCATACTAACATGAGCCTTATGGCCATGAATTTCTATTTTTAAATGCTAAGATTGATGTCTAGGTCCTAGAAAGGGATCAAATAGATGGATTAAATTAAGAACTATTGAAAATAATATAAGGGGGGCTCTCAATTTCAATTATAGATACACATGTTAGGATTCCACCTTAGGTTGTATGGTCCAAATTAGAATTTTAGAATAATAGGCCTTTTTAGTCATTATTAGAATAGGGAAAACCATCTCAAACATCACCCATGGTGATGAAGACTATAAATCAAGAGCTTTGGTTCAAAAGGTTCCCAAAATTATAAGTTTTCTTAGAAGAAAAGAAGACCTAATTTGCATAGACTCCTATGAGTCCAAAGACCATCCTCTTCCTAATGCCACTTCATCTCTTATGACTGCAAGCATGGATGTCCCAACTTCCCCCATTAGATGGCTTTTTTCTCAATAGAAAATGTAACTCTTTACTATAATAGGGAACCTAGAGCCTAGGGACCTCATACGAGCCTAACTATTGATACATCATATACATAAGAACCCACAAGGCATGATCAACCATCTATAGGATGTAAGCCCATTAATGAAGATGAAGAAGAAGAGTTGAAAAGAGAAAAATTATTGAGCCTCTAAGAAACTAAAGGAAAGGCACCACTTGAAGTAGACCAATCAGGTGATAGTGCAGTTCTAACTGAATTTTTAGTTATTTTTATTTTTATAGTACTAATTATGTCAATTTTTCTCCTATGTCTGTTAGTTCTTTTGATCTTATCTCTCTCACTCTCATTTTCCAACCATCATTGGTTGTTCCCAAAGTAGAAGATGTTCCTTCTAGTCCTACTGTCTCCATAATCTGAATTGTTTCTCCAATTCTAGTTGTCTTTAGCATCTATTATTCCCACTTCCACTATTATTACCTCCATAGCTCCCTCAAGTGCCCCTAAGCCTAAATCCATATCATCTAAAAAAACTAGGGGAGCATTGGCAAGTGCAAAAATACATGTATCATCCACCTAATTGGGATTTCCAATTCCTTTTTCTAGTCCTACCTAGTCTACTTATATAGTATCATCTAAGAAGATTAGGAGGAAGAAGCTAATATATATAGTCCACCTTATGCCCCAATATAGTTGTGTTGACTGGTCAAAGATCATTTGGACATCAATACCAGACCCACTTACATGTAGAATCCTTTAAAAAATTCTCATGGGAATTATTGGTTGAGACTAAAACCAAGGACACTTAGCCAACTGACTCAACTAAACTGGTGATCCCACATTGGTCAATAAACATAGAAGCTCAAGCCTCCCAAAGGTCGATTCTCACAATAAATGAGATGCCTATTATAAGCTCAATATTTGATAAATATATAGGGAGTATCCAAAGAGTTAAGAAGAGGAATATTGAAGATTATGTTGGTAGAGGCATAATTTTAGAAGAAAGACAATGTGTCTTCTCTCTAAGAGAAAGAATAGGAAACAGGGGTAGTCTCCTTCTAATAAAGATTTTAGAACTTATTTTGAAACATAGAAGGACACTTTGTTTGAGATTCATGAAGGGATAGAGTAAGTGATAAGAGAGCTCGAGTAAGAATTGGAGTAAGTCTAGGAACAACAACAAACTATTCATATTCCTAGACAAATCGAGACAAATGTATAGAGCATAAACTCAAGGCTATGTTAGAAAAATTAATCTTAAGTGGGCCTATATGTCCCTTAACCTTGGTAATTATTAAATAATAAATAATATATTATTTATTAACTCAATGTATAAGCATCAAGTAAATAATTAATCATATTATAGTTGTTTAATATTTACCAAATATTAATTAATTAGTTTTTATCAGGATGGATGGACTCGTTATTTTCGCAATGGTGACCTCCCTTGATATTTCATTATAAATAAGGTTTTTACCATATTGTGAAATCATATAATGAATATAAAATTATTTTTATCATATTCAATTTGTGATTTTGGTGAAGCACTACATGAAGAAGTGAGAAGGAGAAGAATTTGTATTGGGGTTATTATTGTTTCTCATTTATTGAATATCACTCATGGGTTTTATACCTCTTGAAGGTTTTACCAATTTAAAATTTATATTTTATTTGCCATATATGATTTTAATATTCCTTTAAACTTTTATATCTCATCTTATGTATTGCTACATATATGTATACATGAAATCTTTCATGGAACCAGAGCCTATAGAGTGTGGAAGCTTAGCAAGCAAATCATATTGAATTAAATATCGATATTTGATATATTCATTTATTTAAATAGTTTTAATAAAATATTGAGATGGCATTGGCTTGGTTTATGGATTATACTTGGTGAATAAATTCAAAAATTATTTTTTCAATCATTTTCAAGCCCGATTGTTGCTAAATAGTAATATTTTGCATATTTAAGGAGGTTAAGATTTTTTTCAGACCCTAAAAAACCTTTATCAAAAATATGGATTTTTTTTGTGTGGAGTGCCATTATACAATATAGGAACTTATAAAAATTCATTTCTCATCCAAAATTCAATTTTTGAGTTTCCTTCATCTTCAATAAGAAAAATCTAGAGGATTGGCAAAGTTTGGAGGTCTCTAAAGGCCTATTCAATTTTTTGTGATAATTTATTCACCTATAGGAGTGCCATTTTCAAGTTAAAAGTATGTTTTAAAATTCAAATAGTTTTTATAAAAGTACTTAAAAAATAAATAATTTATTAATTTTTTTCCAGACTGTACATGTAAATCTTTGAACAAGCTTTTAGATGAGCTAGTAGTTGTAATTTTGCTAGAACTTGTAAGAAAAGGGTCTATGTTCAAAATCCTCAAGATATTTTATTTTTTGGTCAATTAAATTTTTTATTGATAAAAATAATTAAATTTAGAATCTTTTTTATTTGCGTGCCAACTTCTCACATGTCTAAAACCTTAGTTGACCTATCAAACTTGTTTCAAATTTTGACAAAATGAATATTTTGATAAACATAGTCATGTAACCAGTTGATCTCTAGGTTTTAACACATTATGAATACATTGGAGTGGTCCATTTTTTGCTTTAAATCCTATTAATATTGTTTTTATAGATTTTTTAATAATAGTGTCTAGGTGGTCATTTTGAGTGTGACTCTTTCGACACTTAGATTAGTATAACTTAATTTAAATTTTTATATTATTTGGAATATAAGTTATGTAATTAAATTTATTTTCATGTGAAATTCACTTTATTTTTAAAATAGTTCAAAAAATTCATTTAAAATATTTTTTTAAAGTATTTTTTTACTATCCTATTTAAAAGGAAGTTATGGCTTTGTCTCTTTTTTATTTAGATAAATCTCAAATGCTTAATGTAAATAAATATAATATATGTAAAATTCATGCTAAATCCAAATTTATGACCTGAAAGTTGTGTAATATTATCATTGAGACTAAAAAATCCCTTTTTGGATGACATGTAACCCTTGAGCTTATCAATACATTTTAATAGAAATCATAAGAAGCTATGTCCAATATTTTTTGGAGTGTTAAATATGAATTCATTATCCACATTGTTAATTAGGAGTATCTTATCAATGCTTGGAAAATCTTTGAGTCCATTCATAAAGGCACTTGCCTTTCAAATTTCATTAAATTAATCTTTGAATTGCTAACTACACCTATAAAAGATGATGAGAAAGTTATATTTTTTTTATTAAAATTAAAAATATTAAAGCTCAGTTAGATGGATGTAATTGTAATTTTATTTATGATCAATTGCTTTATTTTATCATTTAATTAAATATTCATCAAAATTTTAAAAAATTTATTTCAATTTTAAATTTGAAGTATCAAACTAAGTAAGATATCCCTAACCTTACCATCTTGTCTACTCTCCTGATTCAAGAAGAACAAGTTATGAATTATTCTGAATCTAAAGATAATTCCACTCAAGCACACATTAATTTAAATAATGTTTTTTTTAACATTAAAAACTAGAAATATAACCCTAATTCTACTAAAGGCATATACAAGAATACAAAATCTGGTAATAAGAATCATACACTTAAGTTTAATGGAAATTGCAATCTATGTGGTAAATTTGTCATAGAAGGGAAATTTGTTATAAAGATAAGGATATAAATAATAATAAAACTTATAAAAATTAAAAAAGAGAATATAAATAATCAAAATAAGTAGAAAAATCAAAACCCTAATCAAAATTATAACCAGGATTCAAATGTTATTGCTTTATATGCTACTTTATGTACTTCAAATGAAAATGAATGGATCTTAGATAGCAGTGCATCGCACCATATGACATGCTTATTTGATATTTTATGTGATTCTAAAAATATCTTTGAAATAATTTACTTAGGAGATAATTTTTTTAAAAGTAACTAAATAGGGCATAATAAATTCTTTAAATGTTGTTATTAATGATGTTTTCTATGTACCTAAGCTTAAAAAGAATTTACTATATTGTTATCAACTTACAAATGATAATTTTATTGTAACATTACTTAATATAGTTCATCCATTAGAAATCATTTTTATTCCTTAATTGTTGAAGGTAATCAAAAGAATGGTTTATATATATTTTCTCTTTTTGCATATTTTATTTCATCACATAGTAAAAATGAATCTTAATTATAACATGAAAGATTATGACATGTTAATTTTATAAGTTTATATGATATGTCTGTAAATAATCTTTTTGTTAGACTTGCTTCTATCCCCTCTCATCATGAAACTTATGAGGGTTGCTTATGTGGTAAGTAATATACTAACCCCTTTCACAAGAATCATGATATAAATTCCTCACATCCTTTAGAATTTGTTCATAATCATGTTGTAGTAATTTTGAAATTATATATCTTAATTATTTTTTGTATACTATTACTTTTATTAATGATTATACTAGAATTATTTGATCTTATTTCATTAAAAATAAATCTAATGTTTTTTCTAAATTTAAAGAGTTTAAAGCTTATGTTGAAAATGAATTTATTTTTTCTATTAAGAGATTAAGAATTGATAATGGTGGTGAATATTTTAGTAAATACTTTGACTCTTTTTGTATTAGTTGCGGTACTCAAAATAAATTAACAACTCCTTATTCCCCTTACCAAAAAGGTATTATTGAAAGGAAAAATTGCACCATCATAGAAATGGCTAGAATAATGTTTAATCTACAGATGTTCCTAAGTTCTTATAGGATGAAGCCATGAACACTATTGTTCATATTATGAATAGAGTCGATACCAAAGCCTTGCATATTTCTACCTCTTAATAAATATGGACTAAAAATAAACCTAGTATGGCTCATCTCAAGATTTTTGGAAATTTTGCTTCTATTTTTGTCCTTAAAATCAAGAGGAAGAAGCTCAACCCCACTTCATATTCTTGTATTTTTGTAAGATATATAGGTATGAAAAAAGGTTTAAGAGTATATAATCCCTCTAAATATTAGATTATTTAAAATATGAATGTTTTGTTATTGAAAAATCTTTTTGTGAGCCTTGTATGGATTCTCCTCAATGTTTTTTTGTTGATGAACCTGACTCTCATGTTTCTTCTTGTGATGAAATAGATGCCCTTGAGGAAGTTGATCCAATCATGGATAACTTAGAGTTTGATGAACCCCCTAAATTTTATGTTCAATCTAAAATATCTAAATAGGAAGAATCCATAATTCAATCATTTAATATTGATAACCTTAATAAATTAACTAGAAGTCAACTTTTTTTATCATGCATTAATGGATATGTATGAATGTGAACCTCAATCATTTAAGGTAGCCACTCAAGATGATAGATGGAATGTTGTTATGCAAGATGAATATAATGCCTTAATTAAACATTAGACTTGGGATCTTATCCATCCTCTAACTAAAAGGTATATTATTAGTTGTAATTAAATTTATAAAACCAAATATAATTTAATTGGTAAAATTGACAAGTTTAAAGATAGATTACTTACACACTAATTTATTAAAAAACTTGGGATTAACTATGTTGAAACTTTTACTCCTATAGAAAAAATGAATACTATTAGACTTCTTATTGCTATTTCAATCCAAAATGGTTTGGTTATCCAACAAATAGATGCCAAGAATGTATTTATAAATAGTGATTTAGAAAAAGAAATCTACATGAATCAGCCTAAAGGTTTCATTGATCTTAATAAAGAACATTTTGTATGCAAGTTAAAAATATCTTTGTATGGTTTAAAATAAGATCTTCGAGCTTGGTATTCTAAAATTACTTCTTTTTTCAAAGAATTGGGTTTTTTTTAATTTCTATTCAGATAATGATTTATTTTTTAAATTCAAAAATGGTAATTTGATTTTAATTATATTATATGTTAATGTTTTGTTGATCAGTAGTGATCTAACTAGTTTAATTCATAGATGTATGTATAAACTAAGTCAAATGTTTAAAATGACTAATTTAGACATTCTGCATCATTTTTAAGGAATGGTTATATTTTAAGATAAAAATTGAATTATTATATCACAATCTCAGTATGCATATAATCTTCTTGTTAAGTTTAACATGTTTGATTGCACATCTACCAATACTCCTATTGAAGTTGGTGTTAAACTTGATCCTAAACCCACATGTGAAAAAGATAACCCTACTTTGTATAGATAACTTATTGGAAGTTTGATTTATCTAACCATTACTAGACTAGATATTTCATATGCTATTAGTGTTGCTTCTAGATTTATGTAAGATCCTTGTTTAGATCATTGAAAGTTAGTTAAATGTATTTTTTATTATATCAAAGGAACTGTAAACTATAGTTTATTTTATTCATCCATTGATAATGCTAATTTATATGGTTATTGTGATGCTAACCAAGATGGTGATAATTTAAATCACAAATCTACTTATAGATATGTGTTTAGGTTTGGTGCAAGTGTTATCACTTGGAGTAGTAAGAAGCAACCTATTGTATCTCTCTTTTATATAGAAGCTAAGTACAAAAGTGCTATGGAAACTAATGAAGAAGCCATGTGGTTGAAAATAATGTTGGGAAACATTCATTTATATATTTCTCAAAGTATCATCCTTTATTATGATAACCAAAGTTCTATAGCTTTGATGAAAAATCTAGTGCAACACCAAAGAACTAAACACATTGAAGCTCATGTACATTTCATCTATAATAAATTTCTCAATGGTGATATTAATATATAGTTCTATCTTATGGATGAATAAATGGTATATATATTCACAACAACACTTGGTGCTACCAAGTTTTATCAGTTTCATACAATGTTAGGCCTCTCAGAGTTATCATTGAAGGGGAGTGTGCATGACAATGCCACTTCCTAATGGCCATATGTTTCTTTTATTTCTCTATATATTTTCTATTATAAAGTATTGTAATATTTGTGTAGAAGTTATGTGATTTTAGTAAAATTCATGTGAAAGTTTTATTTTTATACCCTAATACATTAAAAAACATAATTTGTAATGGAGGTCCTTATGTTATAAAAGGCTCCAAATATGCTTTGTGATTATTCATGAGAAAATGTGAGATGTAGTCTCATGAACATGCTAACCTAAAATTAATTTTGAGTAGTTTATGGATTCTAATTTTTTTTGTTTCAAAAGGTGATGTTTGGTATGATGAAGGTTATTAAATATTTCAATTATGTATATAGTATAATTCCTTTTCTTAAGGTGATTATGACATTAATACCCACTTAGCATTAAGGGCGAGTGTTAGAATAATTAATCCTAAGTGGGTCTATATGTCCCTTAGCCTTCATAATTATTAAATAATAAATAATATATTATTTATTAACTCGAGGTATAAGCATTGAGTAAATAAGTAATCATATTATAGTTGTTTAATATTTATCAAATATTAATTAATTACTTTTTATCAAGATGGATGGACCCATTATTTTCACAATGATCACCTCCCTTGATATTTCATTATAGATAGGGTTTTTACCCTATTGTGAAATCATATCATGAATATGAAATTATTTTGATCATATATAATTTGTGAGTTTTGTGAAGCATTGTGTGAAGAAGTGAGAAGGAGAAGAAATTATATTGGGGTTATTATTGTTTCTTAATTATTGAATATCACTCATAGGTTTTTTTACCTCCTGAAGGTTTTCTCACTTTAACATCTTTGTGTTATTTATATCATATGCTTTACCTATTCATTTACACTTCTAGATCTCATCCTGTGTATTACTGCATATATGTATACATGAAATCTTTCAGGATACACAATATTTTAGATGCTATTGATTCAAAGAGGCTTGAATTATCCTCTCATATCATTGAAAAAACAAAATTGTTTAATTATTTTAAAGAAGATGAAAACAAATTAAAATTAAATCTTACAACCATCTAAACTTAATGACACCATTTGAGGCATCCAATACCCTTACTCTGATTGTCATTCAAACACAAGAGGTAAGAGAATGGGTAGGAAGTGCATTATTAATAATGCCAAAATACATAGAACATGAGAACCTTATTTTTTATATTTTGGATGAGTTGAAGCTTTCCCAGGCTAGGGAATCTATAAGGAAATTAGTAAGTAGAGATGGTTTTGATCAACTCCTCTAGTAGGCTTCAACAAATTTCAAACAAAATCTTCAAGGACTAGCATTGGAAGAAATTAAGACTGAGCTAAATTTTTCAAGGAAAAATGTTACAAAATTTAAAATATTTTGAATTAATTTTAGGAGCATTAAGGATGAACATGCATGTTTAATGGAAAAATCAAGAAAAGTGCATCAACCACCACTTTTAAAGATGGACATCATTAGATATCAACATGGGATCAATTTCAAGTATTATCAAGAATTGGAGGCAAGAAAGAAGGCAAACATTTCACCTTCAAACTCAACTCCACCTTCTATCTCAGCACCACCTCCCAATTAAACTCTACCGATAACTTTAGTACCTCCTACTATGTCAAGTGCAACCATGCAATGATCAAGTTTGAATAAGCCTTATTTATCAAAGGTTAATTTTGTATGTAAATTAACATATAAACATTAGCTAATTTAATCATAGCTTACTCATACTTCACGTATGCATGTAGTAGTTAGCCTGAGCAATTTGTAAATATGCACACGTTGCATGGCATCATGTGGGAAAATGTATTTTTAGACACACTTGTGATAAACTATTATTAGACATGTAATTTTAGAATCAAAATAGAACTAAGGTTCTAATTAATAACATGTAACTCAGAGTTTTGTATGAACTTAGAGGATGAGGTGACCCCTCCTGAAGTATATTTATACATCAAAATCCCTCATCTCAAATGGTTGGAAAATTATCAATACAAGAAAAAATCATTTTTGATTGTCATGTAACTGTGTAAATGCATTTTCCTTTCAATTTTATGTAATGAAATGTTTATTTTATTTAGTTATTTTGATTCAGTAATTAGATGTGTGCAATAGCTATAGAGAATTCCTTTTGTTATCATTAATGCATATTAATTCTAGATGTGAAACAACCATTGAATAGTTAGCAAGTGCTATTAATTATATGTAAATAGGTTTTTTGTCTTAATTTTCAAAGTGTGCAAGAAAGTTTTCCTTTGATATAGTCTTCTAGGTGTGAGCCAAAGCTACCTTTGATACCTTTTTGGTTTGAGTTATAATATCATAAGTAAGGGTGTGCAAAAACTAATCTAAAAGGAGCAACCTTTAACTGAAATCTTTGAGTCTCTTAAATCATTTTTTCCCAGACTACATAATTGTGTTTTTATATGAGTGTGAAATAACTACCAACAATAAGAATTACTTCTATAAACACTTGTTCATAAAGAAAACAACCTTGGAAATAATCTCTTTAGATCATAGATCCTTATTTTATGTTCTACCCTTCCATCATTTTGAAGTTTATTTAATTGATATCTACCCATTTTAGAATAAGGTCCATCCATTAAACTCAACTAAGTTTTAATTTTTTTTAGTTTTATTTTACCCACAAGCACACCTAGTTAACAACCTCCATGCTTGACCTACTATTCCACCACTTAGTTGTTTAATCCATACCTGCAACTTGTGCCTCATAGTGGAGTTTACCTCCATTGAGATTATAAAATGTTAGAGGCTATCTCATTAAATTTGGGAGTATGCACTAGACCCACATAAACAACACCATTGGCAAAGGGAGAGATTGAGACTTGATAAGTTTACCCAATGTAAGCATTTCTAACTCTTGCTACTTTATTTAATAGATATGTATTGTATAAGTAATATGTATTGTGGATGTATAACTCCATAGATTACCTCTATGCTTAAACTTAGTATAAATATAGAGTTTTCTTTGCTTTCCATCTTTCATTTTAGGTGATCTAAGCCCCCATTTTCCTACCATTATCCCTTGATTATTTATTTATGTTTAACCATTCCCCTTTTCACCACAATCTTTGATGAACACTAGATTATTTCTAATTTATGTACTTAGACCTAGATAGGGTTATTACATAATGTCATTTTCTTAGAGGCTTTATAACCTTCTCCTTTGATATTATGTGGTAAGAGATCCTTGGTTAGGTTTAATGGATTCAATTTAGTCATTCTCTCGATATAAACATGTATCAAAATGGATGTTTGTTGATCACCTTATAGATTTTGAATTTTACTATCAAATAAGTTACTAATCTATCTTAATTTGTTGCATATATTTTGGTGAACTTGACATAAATCTAACCCTTACATTTTTTTAATTTTTCACTTACAATCAACTAGATGAGTTGGTTGATCTAGTTTTAACATCCATCTATAGATTCAGGATTCATAGTCAACTAGATCGCATTGGTTGATCCTGTTTGGTCTTCTATTTATATGTCTATTTCAATAATCAACTAGATTAGGTTGGCTAGTTTATTATATTTTTCTATCTATAGGCCTAGGGTTTATAATCAACTATATCATGCTAGCTGATTTAGTTTTTTCCTTTGTATTTTAGGGTTTCATTTCTAAAATGATTCATACTGGTTGACTCATTAGCCTTTCCTATTTTTTAGATTTATTACTTACAATCAACTAGGTTGGGCTGACTGATTTAGTCTAGTTTAATAACTTTTACTTTTTATATTTCAATAAACTAGATCAAGATAGTCAATGTAGTTTTATTTTACTATTTTCAATTTTTATATTTATAATAGACTGAATTGAGCTAGTTGACCCTATTTAATCTCTAGTATTTTTAGATTTTTGCCTCTACAAAACTCAATCAAGTCTAAAAATAAATAAATAACAAGAATTTTTTTAGCATTTTAATCTAAGTCAACCTGATCAGTCTAGTTATATTTTCAAGGTTCACTCTAAAAAAGCTTTGTACTTTCATTTTTGATAATTTATCATTTTCATCTTTCAACAAAATTAGTCAAATTTTTTAATTTATAGACTATCTTTACTAGTTATTAATTTTTTTGAAACTATATCACAGCCAACTAAGTTGACTTGGTTGATTTATTTTTGTGTCTATATATTTTTTTAAACAAAGTCAACCTAGTTGACTATGTTTGTTTTTGGCCTATTTTCACAATAGACTAGATTGACCTGCTTGAATGTGTTTTGTTTTGTCTTTCAACTAGATTGGCCTGGCCAATCTTGTTCTATGTGTTTTAAATTCAACATAGTTAAGGTAATTCACATTTATTTCTTAGTAATTAATCTCACATTTTCTTTGTAAAATGTTGGCTACTTTTTTATTTATTTTATAAAAAACTACAAATTAGTTTTTGACAATAAGTTTTCACCTTTATTTTAACTTATTTTTAACTTCCATATAACTATATGCTGGTAGTTTTAAAACTATTTATCTATTGTCATGAAATGATACATGATACTTTGTTTATGGTAATTATCTATAATTTATAGATATCATAGTGTGTGGAGCTTGTCCCAATACTCATAGCCATAGTACAGAGCTAAACATAGTATTTAGTTTCCACATACCTCATGGTATTTTGAAAATACATAAGATTCTATTTTTAATTGAACCTTAAGAATCCAACCATCTATTTTATTCTATGGTACATCAGTTAGTGGTTAGGGCAAAAAAGTTACTTTTAACTTACTCTTGAAATTAGGTTTTAGTGGGCTATAAGAATGACATTTATTCTATATTTAAAGATCTAAAAAATTAGACTATCACTATCCAATAGACAAGTATCTTTAGAATTCTAAAAATCAATCAAAACCTTTTAGCACATCTTTCTAATCTTATTTTTTAGATAATTATGTAGCATTAGATGTTACAAAATTATAGCTTATGCTTGTTGCTTGTTATTCTCTATTGTATTGACCAAAGTCAATAACATTTTGTGCAATGTGGAAGATTTTTTTAAATCTTATTTACTATTGATTAAAAACTATTTAGATTAAATTACTATTAAACTTTCCCCCTATACAACTAAGTTGACCAACTCAACTTAGTAAGTTTTTATAAAACACTATTTTTTACTTGTATGACTAAGATGAACAACTCAATTTAGTAGGTTATCTAGATTGTTATCTTTTCCTTCCTGTCTAACTAAGTTGACCAACTTGACTTAGTATATTTTTATACTATTTGTTTTTGGCCTTTCCTATTAAGTAAACTAGTTTGACTTAGTAGGTTTTCAAACATTATACATGTACAACTAATTTTAATAACTCAACTTAATTATAAGCCCAAAAATTATATTTTTTACCTGATCAACTAAGTTGACCAACTCAATTAGTAGTCTGTCTAAATTTTATCTATTCCTATTTGTAAAACTAAGTCAACCAACTCAACATGGTAAGTTTTTAGCTATCTATCACGATATTTAATTTTTACCATGTTATACATATTTGATGAAAGTAAAATTCAAAATCAAAATGATATGATGAATTTAACTAACCCTCTTAAGCATCTTAAATCTTGCCTTCCCTATATCTCTATATAAAATATAAATGTTATTAATGTCCATGTGGACATTAGAACTAAAAATGAGTCACCTCCTTTTAAATTTTTTGAGTCACTTAATTACCTTCAAAAATTTCTATTGTTGAAGATGAAAGTGATCTTGATTATACTGCTAAAATGTTACTCTTCATAAATGAAAACCCCCAACATCAAGGCAAGGACCCCATGATTATCTATAATATCATGATGGGACCTTACATCGATTGTCTACCTTCACCTAAAAATAATTTATCTGTAGGTCTTGAGGCAAGACTCTTATGATTTCTCCCATGAATTTTTCTTCTTCAATACCCAATTTTTCTTCTATGACTTCAATTTTTTCCACTACATCTTATTCAAACTTGCTTAGTATTTTAACTAATATGGCTGGGATTTTCTCAAGTGAAGCTACTCAAAGTGAACATGTGCATACATTAATGCTACCTATAACACATCTCAAGTTTCTTCTACTTGTAAAACTACTATCAAAACTAATCAAATTCTATTACAAGCCATGAACCAAATGGCCACTTTTCAAACTAATAGTATAGATCGAATGTTACAAATGCAAAACCAAATTTTTAAATTAAAAAACTATCTCCAACCTACTCAATGGGGAGTGAAAAAGTACTAATCCCCCCTAAGATATATACAAGGTAGCCTTATACCTCAACTTCCACTTCTCAACAAGACTATCAAATATCTATAAAATGAAGCCTTAATTCCTTAAATTACAAACATTAACATTGATAAAATTGTTCCTACTATCACCTCTAATGGATCTATTGACCTAAATTTTCATTTGAAAGCTTTCAAAAAATCATAATACAAAGATTAGATTAAACTCGTTACTTTTGCCACTACCAATCTCTTATCCAAAACCTTCATAGGTGATGCTTTGGATTGGTATAATCAAATCAAATCTCATATTATATTTAGTTTAGAATATTTAGTTAATATATTGATATAAAATTTCAAACTAATGACCTTTGTAAAAATAACTTAGCTCACTTCATCAACTATAAAAAATCATAATCTAAAACTACATAAGTGTTCATTAAATTAAGAAAAACATGATCCAATAATGCTATACACAACATGTCAAAAGATAATATATTCCAATTATTCACTAATGCTCTTCACCCTAAATTATAATATCACATTAGGACCCTTTCTCCAAAATATTTTCAACAAGTCTTTGACCAAGCCAAACATTAATATTTTATCATAAGACAATTCAAACCTTCTCACATTTTTTTGGAACTTGAATGCTTATGAAATATAAAAATTGACATGTTACTAATGATGGTGTTATATATAACTATAATTTTATTCACACTATCCATGCTATTACTCCAAGTGGTTCTAATGATGCTACTTTTTCACAACCATTTTTAACTAACCATTTACCACAACCTAGTGCTATATTTTCCCAAGTCAACATTGTGGATTCTCACAAACCTCTTTCCATAGCATAAATTCAAAAATGTCTTCCTAGGCCTTCACCATAATATCTTGATCCTACTCACCCTATCTAACATTAGTATGACCCACACATGTTTTGTTGGTCCCATGTGAATTATGGTCATTATCATGAAACTTGTTTTCAATTATGCAACTTTTCTCTTGAATGTCTTTTGGGTCCTAATTTTGATTATAAAACCTTAATTCATGAGTATTAACAAGTTTATGAAGTAATAATGAAGGTTAAAAAAACCAAAACAAAACATGATGCTCTTAATCAAGATAATGCACACCTTAAAATTTATAAGGAGCCTATTTCTAATCATCAACCAAGTATTTCTCAATCTCCCACCTCCAACGTTGTCAAAATATTTGTTGATACAAATGATGAGAGTATAGTCAATAAAAGAAATATGAGGAGAGTAGGTTATTATATATATTATTACCCAAATTATAACTATAACAACTTTCCTACTTTATATAATATCCAAGATTCTTACCCATCTCATTTCACAAAACTTAGACATAAGGAAAAAATATCCACAAATCTAAAAACACAACCTACCCCTTAACATACTATCCAAAATGCTTATAGTCAAATGCCACATTTGGATATTCATTAATTATCCATTTATAAAAATTTAAATCCTAATTTATCATCAAATTATTCTCCCTCAAACCCTCATAAAAATAAAAATCCACTTCTTCAATTTCTTCACCACTTATAAATCTTCTACAACACCACATATTACTCTAAATATGATCCCCAAAACATCACGTAATCCAAATCAATTAGATGCACTTGACATTACCACATTAAATAAATCCCAATCAAATACTTATTATTAATAAAAAATTAAATTTACTTCCATACTTGCTTCAACAGACTTACTTCAACACCATACACCATTATTTGACACAACACCCACCAAATATGATGAATGAGATCCTATAATACAACTTTCTTACCTCCCATCTGAAATTCATTTTCTCAAGTCATGAGGACTTATCCTCATCATAATTTTTTTAGAGCAACTTTTATTTTAAATGAACATCTCTCAACCTCCACTTGTGGGGCATGAAGCTATTTTGTCTGGGTTTAAATATATTATTTTTCAACAATGCAAATAAATGTCTATACATGTTGATGAAACCATAGATGCTTCCCTATCACCTAAATTTCCCATCAACTCAGTGATTCTAGATGAAATATTACTTCAATTGGATGATCCTCTGTTATTTATCAATTTATAAATTGATGATATAGAAATCAAATGTGTTTTAATTAATGAAGGTTTTGTCATATCTATTATTGCCCTTTATTTTATTAAAACACTTGGGTACTTTGAATGCAATCTAAAATCTACCTAATGTATGTGTCAAGGCTATGGTCAAATACAAATTTCCCCTTTATAATGTGTTTTTATTCCCATCATAGTTCCTTTTATCATGGTTTGAATCAAATTCATGATCTTCAATTTTAATTTATTAGATAACATATCATTAGGCTGAAATAAACATACTACATGAGATCTATCACCTGATTGACATGCCAATGTGTAAAATTTACTCATAACAATGTTATTTACAAGATTCAAGGAGATTTGAACCCATGGAGTTTTGAATAATTATAATACCATGGTGTTTTGAATATTCCCACCCTTGAACCTTTACCTAACATTTATATTCATGAATCTCAACAATTTAATTACCTTATCAACTCTAATAGATGTTACAATGTCCACCCCAAACTTGTGGGAAATATCCCACCTAACCTCTTAGATTTTGATGATGATGAACCATATGAGATAATTTTGAAAATCAAAACTCATGATATCCATTCACACATAATTACTCAATTATCTCTATCTTTATGACTTTGATATCGACAAAAACCAATCTGTGAGAATCTTGTTACTCTAGCCAAGACTAAACAACCCATTCCTCATGTTTCTTTGACTAATAATATCATTGATACTTGTACTATCAATATTTATACAATGGATTATGATGATGGCTATTCATTAGATGTCGCTTTCTTAGCTATTTTTTTAATCTAAAAATGACAAAATACTTAGATATTGTTATTATTTACAACATTCATTTCATAGTATTAGTTATAATAATGTAGTTCCTTCCTCTGATCTTACACCTGACACTATCTCTTCTTCACTTGATGTTCACAAGTTAGAGATGGATCACACAGACTAATTCTCACTGAGTTATTACTAAGCCTATTTAGATTATGCTTCTTTATCATGCCATGATGAGACCATATAATTTCATTGGGTTTTTTGATCTTTTGAGATTATCACCTCCTAAGATGTCCACCACATTACATTGACCTACATTACATGTATCTTACATAGTTATTGAGCCTAACACAAAATCTATTCTGAGTTGTGATACTAATGGCATACTACCTTTTACTAAGCTTGATACTTTACTCACATGATGGGCATGTGAGCCATATTGTGATTTTCATAAGATTGTTGGTCATTAGGCCAAGGATTTTTGTGCACATCAGAGGATTTTAACACATTGTCAAGCTTTAGGTTCCACTCCTATAATGGATATTATACCTATAAATTAAGCTACTAGTAGACATACCTATTGTTTTCATGATATAACCACACATACCTCCACACACTATCAAAAAATTTGGTATTATATTGATGTACTTTGTTTGGATAAGGCACAATCTAGTGATAAGACTCTACCTCCTCCTAATATCATTATAGAATACATACCTAAACATGTATAGGTTTATTGACTTTGGTATTAGTGTGTTACACATCATATATATAGGTGTAGAGTCTTGTAGATAAATTCTATGATTTTCCATGGCCTACACCATTACCTAATTAGAAACTTACATAGGGCCACTCACAAGTAAAGGCCTCCCTTTCTTCGCCACCTTCATCATACCATAGGTCATATAATTTCACTCACATTATGGCACCAATTATTCACATTGATTACCCATCATAGGAGATGCCACATACATAACCATATTCTTATAACATCGCCATTCTCCATTGAGATAGTGCAATAGGAAACACTCACATGTCTCTTAGTAAGAATTGATGAAACTATGGTCAAAGCTAGATTTCAATTACATTAGGACACAATAGAGGTTATTGATGATGTATGTCATGAAATCTATTAGTATTTGTAAAAACATTATTTTTATATTGTATATTATTCCTCACATTCCAACTTGATTAATTTTTGATATTATTACATCATTATAACATTTGTGATGCATTGTTTATAATTTATTTATTTACTTTATTTATATTGTTACTCTTAAATTTTATGGTTATTTATTTAAATTTTTTTGAAAATTTATACATTTAATTTTCATTTAGTTGAACTTAGTTCATTAAATACTTTTCAAATACTTTCTTTCCCCCTTATCTTGGGATGATTTCTCATTACTTAGATGTTTGTGCTAACTCAAATGTTGAATAGTATAGTTATTTATGTTACTTGGAAATTTAGACCATGACCTACACTATCCTTCTCCCTATGATCAAATATGATGCATATGAATCATTATACCATTATTTACATATATATCTCATGAGCCCCATGTATCCCTTAGATATCCCTCATCTTAAGCACACATAAGGTTAGTTTTGAGATTGCATATTCACTTGTGGGCTAGTATAAGCATTGTTGAATCTAACATAAGTTTTAAATACTCCTCTCTTGTAAAAAACGTATAAGTTTATTTGTGTTAGTCATCTATGTCACTCATGTTTGGTCCTTTTGAATCCATAATGAGGAGGAATAAAAAAATCCATACAAGTTAAATTCTGAATCATTACAACAAAATAAAATTATCAAAAGGAAAAAAATATATTCAAAAGTCACACCAAAAGATGTGATACTTATTTAATACATCTCTTATTCTAGTTGAATGTAAAAATCCGTAGTTGGACTCATATTAGAGTTGAGGTCCATTCGAGTGTGATAGGCTAGTAGACTGGGATAGGATGCCTCATTATTACATTCCATACCACCTAATTTCCCATGCATGTGCCTAATATTTATAGTAGACTGACAGATATGTAAGGGGTTGTGAGGAATGGGAAACATGTAATGGGTAGTTAGGCCTATTTTAATTTTTATATAAATAAAATTAATGGGATGATCTAGGTACTTCACTCATTATCCAAGTAATTTTCATCTACTAGTAGGAGTATCTTAAGTCTTTATCATCCACACAAAATTTTAGGTGATTTCACACTTGATTAGTATGTCTAATTTATACTAAATATTTTTATAACACTGTTCAAGTTTTTCATTCCATGCCCCCATAATATCAAAAAACTCCCCTTGATACATATTATTTTTATGATGATCATACCCTTGCAGTTAATCTCTTGTGAGTTGTAACATAAGACCATGGATAGGACCAAGCCTTGATCACAAAATTATTTTCTCTCTAAACTATTTTCATCCATATTTGGTATTCCATTTATTACATTTAGTGTAAAACCTTAGATAAGACTAGGACTTCCTTACAAAATTATCTTTTTATTATAGACAAATACCAATTGGTTATCTATTTATGAGGTTTAGTTTATGACCTCAGATAGGACTAGGCCTTCCTAAAAAAAAACACTATTGATACTTCATACACCATGTACTATATTTTGGCACATAATAACTTTACTCTTTCACATTATTAACTCAAACACCAAGTTTGATTTTCCTCTTATTACTATTCTCATTTTTATCACACTTATTTTCATATCTCTATTTACATTGATATTTCATCATTTGATTAATTTATATTTGACATTTTGTTACATTAATATCTTTGTTTACATTGTTATTTTTCACATAGATTCTCCCCATTTACTTTACATTTATATTCTCTTATTCTCTTATAAATTTCACTTACATTTTCTTCATGATTGGTATTTGTTATATTTTTATTTTCATTTTTCAAATTTTTTTTCATTATCATTATTTTTGACCATGAATTTGTTCACATTTGTTATAAAATAATAAACACATACATCATACATTTTCCCATAACATATATAAAAATCAAATACATGTACTAGGAAGAAAAAATACATTCATAACATCCATGAGTCATAAAAAAATCTATATATAAAATGGCTCAATAATGTATGATAAAATATCAAATGATAAAAATTACAATACAAAAATCACTCTATAGAGGGGGTTTGTATACATATAATATTTTTAAACTCTATCATTTATCGAGACTCTCTCTCTCTCTCTTACAAGAACTTATTGAGTTTCAATCTCTTTGAGTGCGTGCCTTAAAAGGTGTACCGGGAAAGGGGTGGGAAGACCTTTATATATAATTACTTACTCACTTTCATCCAACTCCTTAAGAAATTGAATCCTTCTTATCCACTTCTCTAAGAAATTATCTTTCAAAATAGCCCCTAACTAGGAAAACACCCTAATTTTTATTTTTTACTAATAAGTCAGCCCAATTAATCTAGTTATAAAGGTTAAAATGTGTTTTACTTAACACATCCCACTCTCAAACTTTTTAGAATAAGGGCCTATTATTATTTAAAATCCTAGTTTCTTATTTGAAAATCCTTTTCATTGGCACTCATGTGGGTACTTAGCAAGATTTTAGGTTTCAAAGTTCTTAATTCCCATGTTGATGGTTCTTATTAAGTGTGATACTACATGTAAATGTAATTTGTGTTTTCCTATATCAAGGTTTTTCTATAGTTTGTGTGATTTATTTAGACTAATATATTAATGTATTTCAAAGTTGTCACATGTATGCGAGTTTTCTTTGAATTTGAAAGACAATTAAAATATGAAAATCCCAAGTGTTTTGGTCCTTACATAATTTAGTTTTCACATATTTTAAAACTTCACATGCTTTAGTCTTTTCATGTTTTGATCTTCACATTTTTTAGTATTCACATGTTTTGGACTTTACTATTATCTTTGCATGTTCACACAAAATGAAAAAGGAGTATTTTGGCAAATTTTTTGACATGTGAAAGCTACAAGACTTCATGTTTCCCACATCCATGATGTCTCATGATTTGAATAAATGGAAATTGACAAAATTTATGACACCTAACTTCTAATATCATACCACATGGTGTAACTATGTCAACACAAAACTAACGATTGGGTGACACTTGTCTAATAATGACAACATGACAATTTATGAATGCATGAGAGGTCTATGTGGCATGCTCACCAAATAAGTTGCTAAATTTTAATTAAACAAATAAAATAAGCTTGGAGACATTGTAATTAATGATACATGATCTATAATTAAAGTAGATATCTTTGAGCTATATGATCAAATTCTAAAGAGAAATTTCACTTATTTATTATCAAAGAGCCTGTCCAAACTTACATTCCATGAAGAGCTAAAAGCCTTAGTTTTCCTTGTTCTCTTGAAAATTGATCAAAACAAACTATTAGTTGAAGTATCACATGAATTATTTAGGTAATCCATCTATAAAAAATCATTTCATCATCTAAGGCAAATAGGGGAGCTCAAACACTGTCAAACTTATCCATCAAGGATTCAACTAAGTATACATATACAGCCTTAAACTTAGTTATGCTTGATGGTAAATATATAAATTACATAGATATATGGGACATTATGGAGACTATTAATACCCATTCATGTGAGGCAAACTTAAAATTTGATGAAAATAACTAGTGGTAGATTTGATACTCTTGAAATGTTAATAATTATATTTCACAATAGAAAATCCCAAAATGATGCCTTGCACTGACCTACTTTGGGACTTTTTTTTGAAATAAATGTATCTGATGGATTCTTATATCATGTAAACAACACGATAGTCATGGCTTGTATTCTAAGAGATGATTTTTAAAGGTACATACAACTTCTCCTAATAAATGCCACATATGACATGTTTAAGATTACATTATGGAGAAAGAGAAACACAATCAAAGACACATTGAGAAATTGAATGATACTAGGAGAAAAGGTAAGCCTTAAATCCATTTATCTACTTCCAATCACCAAGTTCAAAATGGGAGTTTGAATTAGGATGCCTTTACTGAATATATTGTATGGGTGTGCCAACATTCATTATCTTTGATTTGAATGGATGCCACTACTAGACTTATAAATGACATAAGAATTGACCTTTACTCTAGGTGAGATCATTAGTATAAAACATTAGGATTAAATATTTAAAAATAATAAGAGGCTAGTTAATAGTCACTTATTTATTATGTACTACTTTCTAGATGTTATCATGGCTATGGTATATATACATGATGGACCACTCCAGAGCTTAGCCCCATATTACATAAAGAACAAGGTATGTGTTTTTAATTCATTATTTCACATTTAATCTTACATAAAAAATATAGTTTATATTGCTAAGAATGTCTATCCCCAAGTATAAAGGTCTATCCATGAGAAACCAATGGCCTGAGTTTTAGATATTATCAAGAAAATACTATGTCCAAGGGGATAATATTGGTTGTATCTAGATTATACAGTGATAATGATTAAGGGAATCAAGGTGAAACCCTTTTTCTTTCCTAACTATATTCTAGAAAATTTTGTAGAACATGAGATGGCATATCATCTCTGGTAGAACATAGATGAAGATATAAAAAAGAAGCATAAAGGTCATTTCCATAGATCTTCTTTGATTATAGGATAAATGGATTACACTATTAGGAATCACTTTGGTATTATTATAGGTATAAGGGATATCTATTCATTGACATCTTTACCACACTAGGATTAGGACTCAAAAGGTTGAATTCAGAAGCATGTCACTAGCTTGGGTTTCCCATAAAAGTATATACCCTATGAGCATTATTTCATTTTCTTCAATGTCAAACATGATGCAAAAGTACTAACCAAGATGCATATGGTTGGGTGGATGGATGATATTTTGAGGGAAATCTAAAGGGACCCATCACTCATAATTATAGAGTCTTAAACTTGAGTTACACCTCTAGGTAGATGGACTTTAAATGATTATTTGTCCTTGCAGCCTAATCAACTAGTTTAACCAGAAGGGGAACCTTCTCAATCATCATCTCAAGATGAAATGGTAACTACAAAACAAGAGGAACCAATTAATATTGATTTTTCATTATTTTTATACTTTATCTTTCCTAATATAAATATACTACTCCACAGGCCACTCCTTCAATTTATAAGATAAGAAATAAGTATAAGAAGATGTAAAGAGATCTTAAAAACTTTTTTTCAACCATCTAGGACACCTATGAGTTTAATTATTGAGATAATGTGATGCAGGGGAATCCTTTAGGTATGTCATCATGATGTAATTTTTGTCTTGAAATAAATTAGGTGTTCTAGAGTATTTTTTGTTCCTTAGGAGTCTTTATTAGATGTTTAGGATTCATAAAATTCAAACTTTATAGTTTCCCACCAAAAGCACTATTCAAAAATTTGAATTATTGTAAGCCCTTTTGAGGGATCATAGAATATATTTGACTATATTGAGATATAGTAGCATGTAATTAAGATTATTATGAAAATATGAAGGGTTTCTAATGCCTTGACCCTTATATGACATGGGTCTGCATATTAAGTTAAGTTGTAACCAAGAGTGTGTCAAAGATTCCCACATGGAGAATGAATAAATAATAAGTTATATGTTGATAAGGGATATATAAGGTATATTTTGTTAGTTTTAGATATATTTTCTTGAATTATAAGAAATCAAAGAGCAATGAATAAAAATAAATGTTGACAAAACTATCTTTGCTCTTAGTATTATGTGTATATCTTATATTCTATGTTTTTATTAAATGTATATGTTATGTAAATTGATTATTAATGATGATAAAAAAGGGAAATAAATAATGTATATCATATTATATTTACCTCTATGTTAAAGGTTTCCATTGATAGACCCTTATTTTGTGGTAATGGCTCTATTGCAGTCTTGAGCTTAAAAATGAATTCTGAGTTATATGAATTTACTTAATAATGTTGAGGATAAGTAGTGTGGATAAAGGTATATATTGTTGTCATAGTCTCTAAATGATGATAAAATAATAAAAATGATTCATACTTTTCAATTTAATCATTTTGTCACTTTGAAAGTGTGCACATTCAGAGATACATGGCAGAACCCTGTCTATAAGTGTGTGATAGAGATTTTAAGGAAAAAATTGATACCTATTATTTGTGTAATGCATGAATATTAGTGTGTGAATTGTGATTAATGTCTTTTTTAACCCTAAGTTGTTTGTATTGTAGGTTTACCAAGCTTTGGATGAACCCAATTCTCTGAGTTTTGTAGATATCAAAGTTATGAAAGGTAATCAAGTTATATGAGTCATTGGAGGATATATAAAATTATTATAAAGACCTAAAAAAACTTTTTTTAAGTTTGCAACCTTGATAAAACTCATTTTATGAATTTTTTAGACCTCTCAGGTCTGTGTAAAGACCTATAAACCCTAGATTAGGGTTTTGTCTATAAAAGGAGATTCCACTAGACAAAAAGGCCCAAAATTTGTCATTAGGGTTTATTTATCAATATATAAGATATTTTTGTATTTTTAGATGTGTACGTTCATTATTCCATTTGTTTTGGGACTATAGGTCTATAACAAGGCTAAATAGGCCTAATTGGGGACTGAAATAGTGGTAAAATAGGGTATGCATGTGGAGTATATTCCAATGGGGAATGGTGGATATATAATACCTAAAAGGATTCTATTAAATGTTCTAATTTTGTTTTGAAATCATATATACATCTTAAACCAAAGGGGTTTATCCATAAATAGGGCTAGTAAGGGCTTAAGGCTAGGAGGGAGTCTGTGTGAAGAAAGTGATCAAATAGTTTAAACTTAGTTATATAAGCAGGGTTACAAAAGGATGTTATAAGATGGTATAAAGTCTTGATATGAATTCAATCATCATTTTTTTTATTCCCCATACAAGGTCACTTTGGCATTGATAACTTGTGAGAGTTTAATGAAGGTTAAAGAGCACACATGAATAGAGTATGGTATAATGGATTGAAGGTTATATGATGGTAAATTGGGAGATTAAGGATCATTGAAACTAGTGTAACATTTTCCTATATTTTTCATATAATATAAGGTTTATAAAGCATTTATAGGGTGGAAGCCTATACACTATGAATAAGAACAAGAAAGTGTGATTGAGCTCTGCATCATTTGGTGTCAAAACATTAATATACCTTGGGTATAGGTAGGTGATGGATATACAGTGATTTATATTTGATATTATTTAAATATTTTGTGAATATTGTAGGGAAAAGTCAAGAAAAGAGACAAGGTGAGTGATAAAGTGCAAGATAGAGTAGATCAAGAGAAGGTAAGGAGTTGGTATAGTTTATGACAAGGTATGATTGTTTATGATTACTTTGATAAGGTGATTTTATTCAAATAATTTTCATTTGGTTATTGCTTTGAATAATAGGAAGGATAAGTGAGAGGATGGATAACTTTAAGAAGTGAAGATAATAAAAGGATAATGTGGAAAAGAATCCCAAATCCAAGAGAGGATATAAAGAATAGAGAGAGATATTGACAAGTCCAAGAAAGTCAAGCTCAAGAGAGAGCTTCAGAAGATAGTGAGGAGTTTCACATGTGGACCAAGCAAAGAATCAAGAGATTCTAAGTGAGAGTTCAAAGAGAGAGAAAGAGAATAGATGTGACCCAAGTGAGGTCAAGAAGGCAAGTGTGAAATGGAAATTATCAAGAAAGAGTGAAAATAAGAAAGAAAATATTAAATATGGGCTTAATACAAGAAGATTGATGAAAAAATATTAAAAAGAAAGTATAAAATGAAAAAGTGGATATGGAAAAAGAGATTTCCAAGTTGAAGAAAGAGTTAAAAAGTATGGAAGAGGGATTAAGAGAGATGTTAATGGAATGAAAAAATAATTTTAGTATTAAGATCAAGAAGAGAGTACATTGTACATTCATGGATAAGATGGAAGATAGAAAAATATAGCAGGCAGTTACACATATGAGACATCAACTAGAGGAGATGATTGAAGGGTTTGAAAAATATGAGGACAAGGAAGATGTATGGTCAAGTGCATATGAAAACACAAACTTGTGTTATTTTGAGAAAGGTGAAAATCTAAATGACATGGTAAGAATAAGTGAATAAGTTCAAAGCTTCATTGAAAGCATATAAAAGGAAGAATTAATCCCAAAAGAACAAAAAGGGTCTAAATAGGTAAAAAAATGTGTTGATCATTTGATTTTACTAATGCATATAAAAAGATTTAGGAGGTAGATGAATTAATGCCTATATAAGAGGAAAATGCTATTGGCATAGCTTTTAGGGTGTTGATTACAAGGCAGAAGGAGTTGGTACAACAAGATGAAGAATTGGAGGAAATAATTCGACCTAAAAATATTGTTTTAGACCAAGGAGAATATGATAAGTCTTGGAACAATCTAATTTTCTCAAGTGAGTATGTGAATCAGTTGTTTACAAGTTTGTCTAAAAAATTGACCATGATTTCTAGTAATGAATATATACAAGGGTTTGTGGATAAAGTGAGTTATTTGAGGAAGATTGTTAAATAAGGCTAAGAAACTAATGAGCTAATAAATGGATAACAAGTCCAAGAAAATAAAGAAGTTGAATCATAAAATAGTGATCAAGAAGATAAGAGATAAGAGGATGAAGCATGGGCAGAAGTTGTAAAGGAAGATAATGAAATAAGGGAGCTATGAAAACACCCCTTAAAGATGGAAGACAAATACATTGATGAATATGGATAACAAGTTAAGTGTCTACAACAATGTGAAGTATTGAAGGAATAAGAGGAAGTGGCATATAAGGTATATAAGGTAGCATGAATAAAATAAATATAAATGGTAAAGGAAGTGAAGAAAGAGGATGTTAAGACACCTACACAAGAAGTTCAACAAGAAGACAATAAAGAAGTTAAACAATTTATAGATAGGATAGAGTGGAATAAGCCTTCAAAGCATGCTCAAGATAGTGGGGAATATGTTTTATTTAACCCCATTGTGTCATGTGAAAGCATGTACATTAAGGGATTGAAAAAGTGGAGGCCTAAATATGGGGCCCAAGTGAATGTATAAATCTATGAGAGACAAGTGGAAGTAGATCAATAAAGAGCATCAACCAAGTACACCTAGAAGAGCATATGGGAAACATTATCCAACTTGGTAGTATTATGTAGGGAAATCCTTTAGGGATGTCATAATGATGTCATTTTTGTCTTGAAATAAGGCAGGAGGTGTTTTAGAGTATTTTTTGGTCCTTAGGAGTCTTTACTAGGTGTTTAGGATTTATAAAATTCAAACTTCATAGTTTCCTACCAAAATCACTATTCAAAAATTTAAATTCTTGTAAGCCCTTTTGAGGGATCATAGTATATATTTGATGATGTTGATATATATTATCATGTAATTTATATTCTTATGAAAAGGTGAAGGGTTTCTAATTCCTTGACCCTCATATGACATGAGTCTGCATATTAAGTTAAGTTATAACCAAGAGTGTATCTAAGACTCCCACATGGCGAATGTATCAAGAATAAGTTATTAGTTGGTAAGGGAGATATAAGGTATATTTTTATAGTTATATATATATATATATATATATATGTTCTTTAAGAGAAGAAATAAGAGAGTTGCGAATAAAAGGAAATGTTGACAAAACTATCTCTGCTCTTAGTATTCTATGTATATCTTATATTTTGTATTTTTATTTAATGTATATGCTATGGAAATTGATTATGAATGATGATAAAAAATGGAAATAAGTAATGAATATAATATTCTACTAACCTCTGTGTTATAGGTTTCCATTGACAGACCCTTATTTTGTGGTAATTGCTTTATTGTAGTCTTGAACTTAAAAATGAATTTTGAGTTATATGAATTTACTCAATATCTTGATAATATTGAGGATAATTAGTGTGGATAAAGGTATATATTGTTTTAATAGTATCTAAATTAGGCTTAGATCCTAAAAATGATTCATACTTTTCAATTTAGTCATTTTGTCACTTTGAATGTGTGCACATTCAGATATATATGCAGAACCCTGTCTGTAGGTGTGTGATAGAGATTTCAAGGAAAAATTTAATACCTATTATTTATGTAATGCATGAATATTAGTGTTTGAATTGTGAGAAATGTTTGAAAACTCATCGTGCTTCTATAAAGGTCTTTTTCAACCATGAGTTGTTTGTATTGTAGGTTTACTAGGCTTTGGGTGAACCCAGTTCTCTGAGTTTTGTAGATATCAAAGTTATGGAAGGTAATCAAGATATTTTAGTCATTGGAAGAGATACAAAATGTTTATAAAAACCTAAAAAAACTTTTTTGAAGTTCCCAAACTTGATAAAACTCATTTTATGAATTTTTAGACCTCTCGAGTCTGTGTAGAGACCTAAAAACCCTAGATTAGAGTTTTGGCTGTAGAAGGAGATTCCATTGGAAAAAAAGGAAAAAAATTGTCATTAGGGTTTATTTATCAATATATAAGATATTTTTGTGGTTTTAGATGTTTACCTTCATTATTCCATATGTTTTGGGACTGAAGGTCTATAACAAGGCTAAATAGGCCTAATTGGGGACTAAAATAGTGGTAAAACATGGTATGCATGTGGAGTATGGTTCAATGGGGAATGGTGGAGATAGAATACCTTAAAATATTATAGGAAATATTCTCATTTTTTTAAAAATACTGTAGACATTTCAAACCAAAGGGGTTTATCCCTAAATAGGGTTAGTAAGGGCTTAAGGCTAGGAGGGAGTCTGTGTGAAGAAAGTGATCATATAGTTTAAACTTAGTTGTATAAGCAGGGTTATAATATGTAGAAGGTATTGATATGAATTCAATCATCATTATGTTTTGATTCCCCATACAAGGTCACTTTAGCATTAACAACTTGTGAGAGTTTCATGAAGGTTAAAGAGATCACATGAACATAGTATGATATAATGGATTGAAGGTTATATGATGGTAAGTTGGGAGAGTAAGGATCATTGAAACTAGTGTAACATTGTCATATATTTTTCATATCATAGAAGGTTCATAAATAATTTCTAGGGTGGAAACCTATACAATATGAACAAAAACAAGAAAGTTTGATTGAGCTCTACATCACAATGTCACAAAGGAGGCCTCTGGATAAAGGGGAAACACAAAAAAAGGAAACAAATGAAGAGGAAGATCTTAGAAGGGCCAAGGTTACAAGTCTCTAAGGACTGAAAGGGAAGGAACCAATATAAACTAAATAATAAGATGTCCCTAGTCCTATTTTTTTTTTAGTGTACCTTCTATAGTACCTATTTCCCCTTCCACAAATTCTGTTTAATAATATCTAGATAGTACTATGACATTGTATCCACAAACTATTGGAGTAACCATTGCAAGTCCTATCACTGCTACTTCTCAAGTTTTGATAAGAAATTCTAGGGCCAAGTAAGTCCATTTACATGTAACTATAAGAGTCCCTATTTTTGATCATAGTGCACAACCATCTATCTAATCCACTCAACTAGGTTTGGTAATGTCCCAATCAAACATAGCTCAACCAACTTCCATTGTGTTATCTATAAGAGATGATAAGAACATAACCTACATTGTACGCCCTATTCCCCAAATTAATAACTTAGATTGACAAAAGATCATCTTCCCTTCTCTTCTAGACCTAATACAAGTGAGTGAATTAATACTCTCCTAAGAGGATGTAATGTCAAAAAAAAAACTAGGCCACACATTTAGTTGATATAGAGGGATTGATAATTACATAACAAATAGAGGAATTAAGAGCCCAGGTCATTCAAAGGTTGAAACTAGTGATTTTAGAGCATCCCATAATTTTTTCCATTTTTGAAAAATGTACAAGGGTAGTGCAGAGGGTTAGGAAGACAAAGATACAAGATTATTATAGTAGAGGTCTAATTCTTGAAGAAAGACATGATGTATTTTCTTTATCTAAAAGAGAGAATCGTAAAATTTGAGAATCTCTATATGATGAAGATTTTGAGGCTTGTTTGGAGACACGTACAAAGGCCTTAAGGGAACTCCATAAAGGCATTGATTAGGCTAGGCAAGAGATTCAACAAGAATTAAATCAAGTGTTAGAGTAACAATATATTGTACATGTCCTCATAGAAATAGAACATGATGTGCATAATGTAACCCTTAGGTTGTATAAAATTATTGACACTATTACTAAAATGAAGATTCAAATACTTTCCCATTTGATTGAGACTACTAAGTTTAATTATTTGAAGGAGGATGAAAATATATTAAACTTTTTCATTCTTTACACTAAAAATAAGGTATTTGGCCATTTAGATCTGATGACTCCACTAGAGGTGGCCAATTCCTTCAACTTGGTGATTATTATAACACAAGAGGCTTTTGAATGGGTGATTAGTGCACAAGAATTAGTTCTAAAATTGGCTAAGCATGAGATAAATTGTACAAATTTTGTAAGAATTTAAATTATCTCAAGCAAGGGCCACTTCAGAAAAAGTTATTGATAGAGTCAATTTTGATAAGTTACTCAATAAATTTACTAAAAATTTCAAGCAAGGTTTACAAGGGTGCACATTGGAGGAAATTTAGTGAGAAATTGGTTTTGTAAGGAAGAAGGTGATGGATGTTGAAATCATCATAGTGGAGTTTAAAAATTCAAAGGGGGAGCATGGATTCCTACTAACATAAGTCTCTAGGGTGGATATACCATCCCTTATCAACCTAATCATAATCAAAGCTCAATATGATCGATCATATAAGTATTATCAAGACTTGAAGGCAAATAAACATGTTGTAATAGGAACATCCAAGTATTATATGCCTACCATGTCATCTACTTATAATTCAACTCTACCTACCAGTCTTAATCCATCAACTACTTCAAGTGTTACTACCTCAATAATGCAAGATCCAATGTTGAGTAGACCTAATCTTCCTAAATTAATATAATGTGTATTTATTGCATAAATCTAATGCATATAATTAAATATTTATTCTACTTATATTATACTTAAGAAACATGTAAGTATTAACTATGGAATCTTGTAATATACACACATTGCATGATTTTGTAAGTACATGTATTATTTTAGAGATACATTTTTGGCCATTGCAAATTGTATAGGTAGAGTCTGCATTGAAATAGAACTATTTCTCTAATCATTAACATGTAATTCCCACATTTTGGAGAAATTTGGAGGATGAAGCAATATCTACCCAAGTTTATATATACTTGTAAGTATCCCATTTCAAAGAGAGTTGGAATTTTAATCAATACTTGAAGACACATTTTAGATTGTCATGCAACTATGTTAATGTGTTTCTTCTCCAAATTTTTGTAATTGACTGCGATGTATTCCCTATTGATGATTAATTAATTCAAGGTGTGAAAACTATACTTAGAGTTATTTATTTCTATTATTTATATATGTTAATATAATATGTGTAAAAACTATTTAAGGTTTGGTCAATATCAATAATTGTAAGAAATAAGGTTGACTAATTCATTTCTTAAGTGTGTAGACATGTTTTTCATGATATAACCTTCTAAAGTGAGAAATAACTACTTTAAATATCTACTTGATCCGAGTCTTAATACTCCATTATAAGGGTGAGAAATAACTAATCTAAACAAGAGTAACCTTTGGATGAGATCTTGGAGTTTACTATATCCTTTACCCTCAAAATCCCTCACCATGTTTATAAGTGTGTAAGCAATAGATTCTAGTTACAAGTATTTGTTTCAAATACACTTGTCCAAGTATGAAACCAACATAGAATTAATCCCTCTCTTGACCACATAACCTTATTTTATGTTGGAACACAACTATATACTGAGAAGGGGGTGAATCAACAAATTGATTAAAATAAGTCTTTTAGTCCTTTTTAATGTAATTTAAAAAGGATATGAAAAGATCACACACACACACACACACACACACACACACACACACACACACACACACACACACACACACACACACACACACACACACACACACACACACACACACACACACACACACATTCATAACCCTATATGCACATGTAAAATACAATATAGGAAACACCATCATGAAAACAACTAATAGAATCTAATGTTCTAATCTAGCCTCACAATCAATAACCTCATTTGTTACAATGTTTAAGGGCACCAACCCTAAAAAGACACCTATCCCCTGATTTAAGAGCACATACTCTAAGGAAGCACCAACTCCTTAACTGAACACCAACTTAGCTCTTCTGATGGCACCTACCAATTAGATATATTATGGATGTAAAACTCCAAATTACAAGATTTGCTTAAAAAATGAATCCAGTTCTCTATTATAGACCTATTCTACAACTGCTCATACTCTGCTCTGCATCTCTTTTCCTCTTTACCTCTCTACTCCTCAATTCAATTTTTTTCAATAATTAGTGCATTTTATAGATGATGTATATATGCATTCGATATGGGTCTCACATCTCTCTATGTTCACACTTGGTCATTAACATATCATGTAGCTGCAAGTTTCCTACTTCTTGAATTCATGTACTACCACCATAATTCTTTGGCTTTTACTATATTTAGCATATATCAAGCTATAGTTTTGATGCACATGCTATATTACATAATTTAGATCAATCATAGTGATCTATATCATTCTCTATGTTGTATAATTTATCTTTCCTATATGTTCTATCACTTGAACATTGAGATTAATGTATCTTTAAATACTGACCATTGATCTTAAGTTTTTCACCATGATCCAATGATCCTCATTTAAATATCTCAACTTTAAAATGTATTTGTTAGATAAAAATATGATAAGTTCATGCGATCCATTAGATCTTTATGAGCTAATGAAATTTAAAATTTCAATATTTAAAGTGCATCCATTGATCTGAGCTCTCATATGCCATTAGATCTTCAAAAGTATCATAGACTTTACCTTTGTTTATCATTACAAATTAAACACTTGATCTCATCTCACTACTTCCTTATACTTTTGAATACATATGCACCATAAATCTAGCTTGGTTTTTAACTTGCTAAACATTAGACACTTTGATCTCTTTGAATCCTTGCACTCTGTTGATCTTCATTGCATGATCACATGCTCACTGTTACATCTTCTGACAAGCTCTTGAAGTTAGGACACTTGGCACTCTCATGTGCCTTCTAAGCAATATTTTTAGTCTTCATGTTTGTGACACTTGGATCAACACATGCCTTTTACATTACTATCAATGATCATGCTTGTGACACTTGGCACTCTTTCATGCCTTCTACACATTGTTAGTCCCTACAATTGTGACACTTAGAACTAGCATGTGCCTTCTGAGCACTTTTCTATCAGTCCTCATGCTTATGACACTTAGAACTTGTATGTTATTTCTATACATTATCAATCCCTACATTTTTGATAATTGGCACTAGCACATTCCCTCTCAATTACCTTTGACATATTAAATTTTCTAGGAATCATTAGATCTTCATTGTATCATTTAGTGTTAGTCATTGATCAAGCTTAGACAAGTCTTAAGTCGAGGACTTAAGAAATATTAAAGTCTTTGATAACTATTCCAAGCTAATAATTGATAGGTCAAAGGGGCTAGTTACAAAATTATGAGAAAGGATTAAGTTTTAACTTAAGTGAGTGGTTCCTGCCTATATCCGATCAACATAAAAATAGAAAATACCTATGAAAACCATGACTAAAAACCTTAGGGTTTTAATGATGAACCCTAATAATGTCTAAGAGATAAATTAAATATTTTATGGGCTCATTTCTCTTCATCTAAACTTATGGACCATATATATGAGTTGCAGTTAAAAAACCCATAACGAATCTTCAATTTGTTTCTTTGCAAACATCTAGAAGTGGTCTCTATAAAATCATGATAACTTTATATGAAATTATTGCAACTAGTGCAATTATAAATCATGGTCTTCTCTCCATCAATATTGTCTATGATTGATTCTCTTGACATCAATGACATACATAATGCTAACTATCTCCCTTTTTTCATTAATGATAATTATATTGTCAACAATATCCCTCTTTGTCATTGATGTCAAAGTAAATGTTCTAATCTTATAATGTATACTCTACTCCTTCTCTAGCATTTACTATACTTGTATTAGCTTCTGATGAGCTTGATTTGAAGCTATTCATACTAAACTTTCTCCCCCTTAGGAAATGGAACATTTTCCTAAACATACCTTGGACACCTACTTTACTCCTTTGATAAACATAAAGATTTTATAGAGAGCATTTGCACTTTGTCTTCCCATTTGACATCAATGACAAAGGGACTCCAAATTTCTCACTATTTGTCCAAAAGTTTCTTCCCATTTATTAGATAAATGACTTTGTCTAAGAATCTTTAACCATCAACTCATTAGAAATTTGCAAAATTATACATACTTGAGTTGCCTATTCTCTCTTCTGCTAGGGCTTAACAAATTTTTTGTGATCCTCCCCCTGGACTCATGCCCTATTACTAAGATCTAGTGGAGTGATGTAGGAGCAACCACTTCCAATTTCTATCTCAGATACTTAAATTATTCCTTGGGAAGAGGTTTGGTGAATATATCTGCAATTTGATCCTATGTTGGCACATATTCCATTATGACCTTTTGATATGCAACCTTTTCTCTTAAGAAGTGATACTTGATTGATATGTACTTAGTTCTAGAATGCATCATTGGATTATTTGATATATTAATATCACTTGAATTATCATAAAAAATAGAGATAGGTGATTTGTATTCTACCTTGATATCTTTGAGTGTTTGTTTCATCCACAAGACTTGAGTGCAACATGCCACTATTTCCACATACTCTACTTTAACTGTAGAAAGAGTAACTTACTCTTGCTTTTTGCTCAGCTATGAAACAAGTTTGTTTCTAAGGAAAAATTAACCACCACTAGTGCTTCTTCTATCATCCACAATTCCTACCTAATCAACATCTATATATGCTGCCAAAGTGAAATATTCATATTTAGGATACCATTGGTGATAGCCAATTGTATTCTTGATATATCTAAAGATTCTTTTCACTATATTGACATGTGATTCTTTAGGAGTAGCTTGAAGTCTTTCAATAATGCACATTGCTTACATGATTTTTAGTCTTGATGTAGTTAGTTATAACAAGCTACCTATCATTGATCTGTACATAGTATGATTTGCATCAAGGGACTCATCCTCTTTGATCAACTTATATCCAATTATCATGGGAGTACCTATTGGTTTGTTGTCTTCCATTCCAAACTTTTTGAGATTGTTAGTGTAGGTTTTTATTTTTCTCTATTATTTAATTAGGGAATATTATATATTTGTGTATACATGGAGTTTTCTTACATTCGTGGGATAGGCTAGCTTATGTGGAGATGTGTGTCATAGATGTGTCATAGGTGTCATAAGAATGTCATAAGTAACTCCTTTGACCGGTTGTTCCGGGTATGGGAGTTACTTCTCTATTCTTATCACCTTGTCACCACCTTTCATGGAGTTACAGTCTATTCTTGGGGTGCTTTGACCACCTTTTGTGGAGGAGTTACTTACGAGCTCTCCTATATGTATTCTTCATTATGGCCATCTCATGTTAATTGAATATTGGGTTTTGCTCCTATTTGTCTTTTGCAAATTATCTCTTTCAGTGTTTTCACTTTGCTTTAGCTTCTTTGTGGTGTGCACTAGCTTTGTCTCATGTGATCACTTGACCATTGCATTTGCGTTATTCAGACCCTAGCAACAACTTCGATATGGTATCAGAGCCACCCCGGTAATCGTGTGTCTGGTTATGCTATTAGTTTATTTTGAAAACATGAGGAGTGGAGTTCTCTTTATGTTCTTTTTCTTATTTCCAGATCTGATTTGAAAAAAGCCTTTCAATATCATTTCTTGTGTTGCATTTATCTTTCCTATGGACTGCCTTTGTGGTATTGTTTTTTGTTGGTTTGGTTGTGGTTTTCGTTATTTTTCAAGACAAATCCATTTGTTGGTTACTAAGGAGTTTTCAACAGCTCATTTGCAGAGTTTCTTCGCTGTGTGAAGGATCTCCATTGCTCTTCCAACATCCTGCAGACCAATAGAAAAATCAGATCACATTTTTGCTCTCTGGTGGAAGTTGGCACCCCATAATTTCTATTTCAGCCCTGAAATGGAGTAAAAAGGCACTTTGACCAGTTGCAAACCCTTGGAAAGATTTTTTTTGGCCTCTACATGCAGCCTCAGATCTGTGGGAGGCATTTTTTAAGGCTCTGACTGAAAAAACGTCCCTTCAGCAACATTTTTGTATCGGGGGTCATTAAAACCCTGCGTGTTCTCAATCTGCAAGTATCTGGTAGATGCTCACAACCTTCCTCAACCTCACAGAAAACGTCCTCATTCATCTTAGCCTTGCATTTCTCCTTTGGTAGTGCCCAATATTAGAAAAATTGCTAGCAAAAGAAGTTAGGGTTTGGGCGCTTCATTTTTGGCGCTTCTCTTTGGTGGGCCCACTTCAAATCCAACACAATTTGAATTTATGCTATTTATTTCTCATTTGAATTATCTTTATATTATAAGATCAGATTTTATGATTTTATGAATTAAGTTATTTTAGAGAAAATAGTATTGAAGGCAATTTAGAGTTTTTTTAAAAACTTGTATCTTCGCTTGACAAAGACGAAGTTGAAGCCTGGATTGGCAAGGTGCTAAATCCCCCTCAAAAGACTAAAACACTTCATTCTTCACTTTGTGCCGAGTCCAATGAGTGGTTGGAAGGCCACTTTCTCTCTCAAAATAGGCATTTTAAAAATGTTTTAGTGCTATTTTTTTTGCAAAATTACTAGTTTATGGGAAATTAAAACTTTAAAATCTTGTAAACAGTAGCTCAGATTCGAGTGCCATATTTTGCAAAAGTGCTTAGTTTTTAATTTTCTACAACTTAGGTTAGATAATTATAAAAAATGCACTACTTTATAAAGTTCCAAAAATTTGGGTCTCCCAGGACACATTTTCAGCTGAGTCTAACATCCTGTTTACTTAAAGTCTTGCACTGATTGCTCTAAGACACATTCTCAGCTGATCCCAACATATTTTGAGCATGCACTTGCATATTTGGGGGGGGGGTCAACATTTTAGGGGGGTGTGATCACTTTTCAGCACATGCAATCTTTGCTTTCATTCTCCTTTTTGCATAATTTCACAACTTGCAATCAACACAACTTCACCTAAATTCAGCTTAAAATGGATTATTTTCAACTTAAACTCCTAACACCCTTCAAATATTATGAATGGAAGGTTAAAATGTCAATCATTCTTAGAAGTAAAGGGTTGTATATGATCACCATGGGTACTAAAGTAGAACCCAACACTGATGCTAAAAAGGTCATGTGGTACAATCGTAGTGATGAAGCCTATGGATTTCTAAGCTTGTCTATGTCTCCAAAACTTCTCTTCCATTTAGAAACCTCCAAGACTCCCAAAGACATATGGGACACCCTAGAAACCTTATTTGGGAAGCTTGATGAGATGAGAGGTCATGAGCTCAAAAAAGAACTCATAAGTCTAAGTCCTAGCAACTTTGACACCCTACAAGACTTCTTCACTAAGTTTAAAGCCCTCAGATTACAATTGAAAGAATGCGGGATATAGAAGAAAGATGATCAACTCATCCTTTCTATTCTCGCTAAGTTAGGTCCAAACTATTCAGTCTTTGTCTCCACTTTTCATGCCACAAAAAGTGCCCTTGGTGTTACATGGAAAATGCCTTCTTTGGATTCATTCATTGTCAACTTGAATAGGGAGCAAGATAAACTAATCCAAATGGGCACAATAAAGTCTACTCAACCCCAAGCTTTGATAGTTGGAAATGGTAAGGATAAGACTTCAACAAAGGAGAAGAAGAAAAAGAACAAGGACCAGGAAAAGAAGAAAGAAAACAACAATCCTGCCAAAAACAACACTAGTCTTCCTCCTCAAATGCTAAACCTAAGAAGGAGAAGGTTAAGTGTGCCTATTGTAAGAAGATAGGGCATGATGAACACAAATGCATGAATAAACAAATAGATCACCTAACTCATCTTCTAGAGAAGCACAACATAGGTGTTCCTAAGTCCATCAAGCAGAATTCATCTACCCAAGATTCTACTAAGGCAAAAGGCAAGGTTAAGGAGAAAGAAAAGGGCAAGGCCCTTGTAGCTACAGTAGCTTCTACATCTTCATGGGTCATTGACTTAGGTGCTTCTCACCACATGGGCTCTTCCCTAGTTGAGTTTTCATCTTTAGAGCCTTGTAGTATGACTTCAATTAGTTTGGGTGATGACACATCAATTTTCATTACAGGGAGAGGGTCAGTTGAAATGGAAGGAGGAACATTCAATAATGTTCTAAGTGTTCCTTCTCTTTTAACCAATCTCTTATTAGTATACCAAATCACTCATATTGGTCAAGGCATGAGAGTTGAGTTTTCACCAAATTCAGTGGCTATTAGGGAGTTGCATAGTGACACTACAGTGGCAGTGGGTAGGGTAAATCACCAAGCAAGGTTATACACCTTCTCACATTTTACACCAGATTCTTCTCCAACATCATTGCTGACTCATTCAGATAGAGTTAGCAAATTATGGCATGAGCGGTTTGGCCACCTTAACTACCACTACCTTAGATAAATTTGTAAAAATGACATGGTCATTGGCTTGCCTCGTGTCTAATTCTCAAAATGACTTTGCGAGGGGTGCTCCCTTGGGAAGCATCCTGAAGAAAAATTTGACAAAGGCAAAGCTTGGAGGGCTTCACAACCTTTGGAGTTAGTCTACAGTGATGTATCGAGACCCTTTCCCAAACCATCTTTCACAAGGGCTAAGTACATCCTCACTTTCATTGATGATTTCTCTAGGTACACTTGGATATATTTTCTCAAACAAAAGTCTGAAGTGTTTGAAAATTTTCTAGACTTCAAGGCTTTTGTTGACAAATAGAGTGAGAAATCCATCAAGGTTCTTCAAACTGATAATGGAGGGGAGTATATCAGCAACAGGTTTGAGTAGTTTTGCACCACAGAGGGGATTGATTTGTAGCACACAGTCACTTACAGTCCTTCATAGAATGGGGTTGCAGAACACAAAAATAGGTTCTTAAACAAGATGGGTAGCTGTATGATTCACTCAAAATCCTTAGCACCACATTACTAGGATGAAGCCATCAATTGTGCTTGCGACATTCAAAATAGGGTTCCTCACAAAGCCTTAAAAGGGATAACACCCTTTGAAGCTTGGCATAAAAGGAAACTTGATGTTGAGCACCTTAGGGTTTTTAGATCCCCAACTATGGCCCACATACCGAAGAAGAAATGCAAAGCTATGGAATGTTAGTACAAGCCTTGCATCTTTGTAGGATATTTGGATGGTGTTAAGGGGTATCACATTCTAGATCTGACCACTCATGAGTTGTTCATTAAGAGAAGTGTCCACTTTTAGGAGAGTCATAGAGACTCAACACTTGGCACTTCTTCTCTCTCATTAGATCTAATTCTTCATGATGACTCCTCAAATTTAGATTAGCCACAAAAAGTTTCTGAGCTAGAGACATCTTCTTCTTTGAGTTTAGACAGCAAGGATAGTGATGCAGAGTCATCCACCTCTAGTCAGTCAGAGGATGAGGAGTTAGCACCTTACTCACCCACTTTCGGGCCACTTTGGGCCAGATAGACACTTGAGAGTCCTGGCACTTAGGTAGGAGATCCCACAGATGACAGACATACTAGGGGTGATTTTTAGAGAGATCCACATGCCTTCTTTGCCTCAGTTTTGGATCCACAGACTTTTCGACAGGCATTGGGAGTACCTGAGTGGGATAGTGCTATGGAGGAAGAATATTATTCCTTAATAAAAAATCACACCTGGGACTTGACTTCACTTCCTAAGGGAAGGAAGATGGTTTGATGTAGGTGGATATATCAGACCAAGTTTGTAGCAGATGGGTCGGTTGATAAGTACAAGGCATGATTGGTCACCAAGGGTTTCTCACAGGTGGCAGGCATTGATTACTTGAAGCCCTTTGAACCCATTACAAAGATGACTTCTATCTAACTCACCTTGGTTATTGCCACAACACATGGTTGGGATGTGCACCAGATGGATGTGAAGAGTGCCTTTCTTCATGGAGACCTAGAGGAGGAGATCTACATGGAGCAATTGCCAAGATTTGTTCAGGATTCTTCCTTAGTATGTAGACTTAGGAAATCTATTTATGGCCTTAAACAGGCCTCTTGGGCTTGGTATGCCAAGATGGATTCTTCCTTTTCACAACAGGTTTCACTAGGTGCCATTCTAACCCCAATGTCTACTTCTTGTGGCAGTATGATTCACTCCTGATTTTGGTTCTATATGTTGATGCCCTTTTGATCACTGGGAGTTCTTCATCAGCTATTGTAGTAGTGAGGGCATCTCTCTAGGATAAATTTGATATGAAAGACTTGGGTTTGTTGCACTACTTCCTTGGCATCGAGATCATACAATTAGATTCAGGGATTTCTCTTTCATAACCTAAGTATGCTCTTGATTTATTATCTCAGTTTCACATGGTTGATTGCAAGCCATCTCTGACTCCCTTTCTATCAGGAGTCAAGCTTGAGGCTGACTATTCTTCACCATTAGTTGATGCCACTCGGTATTGACAACTTGTTGGCAGTCTCATTTACTTGACTCACACCAGGCCTGACATATCATATGCAGTGGGACTTGTCTCCAAATTTATGCAGGAACCTCATGAGCTGCATTAAAAAGCAGCTAAGAGGATCTTGCATTACATACAGGGTTCACATAGATATGGGATTCATTACAGATTTGGCATAGAGGTTGACTTGATTGGGTATATAGATTCAGATTGGGTTGGTGATTCACAGACTCACAAGTCCACTTCTGGTTACAGTTTCTCTCTAGGTTCTGGTCTTATTAGTTGGTCTAGCAAGAAGCAAAATGCTATTGCTATATCATCCACAAAGGCAGAGTACAGGGGAGTTGTTAATGCAACTACTAAGACTATTTGGCTTCAAGGGATACTTTCTAAGTTTGGCATTCCTATCAAGCAGCCCACCATCATTTATTGTGACAACCAGAGTACCATTAAGATTTGTAGGAATCTAGTTCAGCACCAACAGACCAAGCACATAGAGATTCACATGAATTTCATTCGGGAGCTTATTCATAGTTAGGTCATTGACTTGATATTTTGCCAGTATTCAGAGCAGGTTGTAGACATCTTCACCAAACCTTTCACCGAGAGCAACATCATTCATTTATGAGATCTTCTTGGGGTGCGGTCCACATCTACAACAACATTATCTTTGGGGGGGGCACTAGCCTCTTCATTTATTTTATGTCTCTCTTTTGTGGGGGAGTTTTTTCCTATAGGTTTTCTTCTTTTCTCTATCTTATGGGATATTGTATTTGTACATGGGTACCTCATCAGGCCTAGTTGTCAGGACCCATTTTATATTTCCACACTACCCACCTAAGCTGCGCTTATGGGGGGGTGTTAGTGTAGGTTTTTGTTTTTCCCTATTATTTAATTAGGGAATATTATATATTTGTGTATACATGGAGTTTTCCTACATTCGTGGGATAGGCTAGCTTATGTGGAGATGTGTGTCATAGATGTGTCATAAGAATGCCATACATAACTCCTTTGATTAGCTATTTTGGGTATGGGAGTTACTTCTCTATTCTTAGCACCTTGTCACCACCTTTCATGGAGGAGTTACAGTCTATTCTTGGGGTGTTTTGACCACCTTTTATGGAGGAGTTACTTACGAGCTCTCCTATACGTATTCTTCATTATGGCCATCTCATGTTAATAGAATATTGGGTTTTGCTCCTATTTATCTTTTGCAAATTATCTATTTCAATTTTTGCACTTTGCTTTAGCTTCTTTGTGGTGTGCACCAGCGTCGTCTCATGTGATCACTTGTCCATTGCATTCACATTATTTGGACTGTGGCAACAACTCCAATAGAGACATAAAAATCTCTTCATCAGTTTGTGCTATTTTTAGACTAAGGAAGAAAGAAATTTATCCAAGCATAGACATCTCAAACTCATTTTAAATTTAAGTATCAAATTCTTTGCACATTTTATTTTTACTACCACAAAAGATGATGTCATATACATAAACAACAACAATTAACATATTCTCACCTTTAGATTTAAAGTACAAGTTATTGTCTACACAACCTTTATTTAATCCTTATTATTGTAGGTATTGGTTTAATCTTTAATACCATGTTTTAGGTGTTTGTTTTCGACCATATAGATATTTATTTAGTATACAAACATAATCTTCTTCTTATAATAGCTAAAAACCTTTAGGTTATTCTATGTAGACTTCCTCTTCTAGGTTCCCATTCAAGAAAGTAGATTTAACATCCATTTGATAGACTTTTAATTTCTTATAAACATAGAGTGCTGGAAACATTCTTATGGCTTCCAATCTAGCAACTAGAGAAAATGTTTCCTCAAAATATATACCTTCAGCTTGTGTATATCTTTGTACACCAATCTTGCATTATTCCTTATAATAGTTCTATCCTCATTAAGTTTGTTTCTAAAGACCCACTTTGTACCTATTAAATTCTTGTTTTAAGGTCTTGGAATTAATTCCCAAGTTTTTTTCTTTTCATTTTGGCTTAGTTCTTCTTCCATGGATTTTAACCAATTGTCATCCTTGCTAGCTTCAACATAGTTCTTAGCCTCAATTTCAGATATTAAAGCAAAACTTACTTGATCCTTGTTCATTACAACTCTTCTCCTTGTCTTAACTCTTTCATTTTTATTGCCAATGATTTTCTCTATAGGATGATCCTTTTGAACAAATCTTATAGGTGCCTTTTCATTTACTTCCTCTAGTTCTTCATTAGCTACTTCCTCTTCATATTCTGATTCTTCTTCATATATGTCTTTGTTAGGTTTACCATGTTTGAAGCCTTCATCAACCTTAACATTTATACTCTCTATAATATTTTTTAGCCTTTTATTGTAACATATGTAAGATTTGATTTGGGTGGAATAACCAAGAAATATTCCTTCATCACATCTTGATTCAAAGCTTCCCAATTTGTCTTCTTTTCTCTTGATGTAGCATTTGCTTCCAAACACTCTGAAATACTTAATAGAGGCAAGTTTTATATACCATAGTTCATAAATGGTTTTATCATTATTTACCCTCAATTTAAATCTATCCAAGATATATACTTCTATTTATACTTCTTCTCTCTAGTATCCATCAGTTAACTTGGCCTCTTTTAGCATTGTTCTGGCCATCTCCTCGACTATTATGTTCTTTCTCTTAACAACTCCATTATATTATGGAGTCCTTGCTATAGAGTAATAACTTTTGATTTCATGTTTCTCAAAGTATTATATGAACTCATTTGAGGTGAATTATCCACCTCTATCAGATCTTTATCATTTGATTTTTCATCCAATCTCATTCTCTACCATGGCCCTAAAGATCTTGAATCTTTTAAATGCCTAAGACTTATCCTTTAAAAAGGTTACCCATGACATTCTTCAGTAATCATCTACTAGCATCATGAATTATCTTTCTCCTTTGGATCCTCTTGTCTTAGTACGACCACAAAGATTATTATGAACCAACTCTTAAGGCTTTATAGTTGCATACTCCTTTGTTTGAAATCTGACACTTATTTACTTACCTTTCTGACATTCCTTGCAAGTAGTGTCTGTAGGTTTGGCTATCTTAGACATATGTCTAACACACTTATTTGAGCTCACCTTAACTAGGTTATAAAAATTGACATGACCCATTCTTTTATGCCATAACCAATTCTCATCAATCTTTCCTATTAAGGAACTATTACCATTCACTTCACTAGGATTATAGATATTGATTTTAGTTCTTTTCCCTTCTATAACTAGTCTTCCATATCTCCTTATCTTGCAACTTTATGCATTAAATGTGACTTTCTTTCTTCACATCAGCTATGCTTGTGTCTTTCTTTGTATATTTAGATGCATTCTTTCAAGCTTTTTCATTCTTTATTCCTAATTCTCCTTGTAATTTGAAATTGTCATATAAGTTTGTAGATGTACTAGTTATTAGAATTTTCCTTTTCTTAAAACCAAGACTAGTTCTTTATTTTAATGGATTTTGAGAGTTTATTAACTCATTATGAATTTCTAAACCTCCTATCAACTTTATAATTTTTTCTATTTGTTCTTTAGATTTTTCAAGTTTTTTTTTCTCAAAACCACTATTTTTGATTCTAACTTCATGAATTAATAAGATTTGGATTGTAGTTTATATTTGACTACATCTATTATTTTAGCCTCTTCAACCTGTGTCTTTAGGCTAACTACCATTTGATTAAATTTTTCAAGACTTTTGGATACTTTTTCAATCTCCTTTTGTCCCTATTTTTTTCTATTTTGAGCTCTCTTTTCTTATCTTCTCAATTTCATCTAGAGAATAAATGATTTCACCCTCTAGGTACACTTATCCTTCATCTTCTTCATCTTATTCTTCAAATTATTCTATTTTTTATCAATAGAGGTTTATTCTAATGTCATGAATAAGGATTTATTTCCCTCAGCCATAAAGGCACAATTATGGTCATCATCTGAGCTATCACATTCATCCAATGAATCACTACCTTATTTTATGTACAATCCCTTCTAATTTTTGAATAAGTTATTCTTCTTGGAGTAGTGGGGTTTCATATTTTTACTATCCTCTTATTTCTCAAAATTATCTTTTTTTAATAAGGGAATTTAGTAGAAAAATGTCCTACCTTACCATAGTTAAAGAATTTAAAGGGTAACTTACCTCTATACTTTCTAGATCGTCTTCTAAATGTTTTGAAAAAGTTTGCTTCTTCTTCATTATTCTTCTTAGATCTGTATGTAGGTGCTTCTACTTTTACTTTTTTGGATGCTTTGAATGTAGCTTCTCTCTTGAAAGTATTTGCTTCTCCCATTCTCATCTCATAGGTTGTGAAGGTTCTATGAAACTCATCTATAGTGAGCTTATTGAGATCTCTTTCTTCGTATATTATAGATATTTTAGATTCATACCTTGATGGCAAAGATCTTAAGACATTTTTGACGATAACCAAATATTTCATCTATTCTCCAAGGCCTCTGATTGCATTGACTATTTCATCTACTCTGAGGAGGTAGTCTATAATTTTTCTCTTCTTAATTCATTTTAAAAATTTCAAAATTGCCTTTGTATGTTTTTAGCTTGGCCTACTTTACCTTATCATCACCTTCATAGATTCTCTTCAACTTATTATAAATATCCTATGCATTTTGAAAATGCATTACTTTGACAAACTCTAAGTTAGACAATCCATAAAGGATAGCATTTTTTGCCTTGGCATTGCTCTCATATGCCTTCTTTATAGCCTGATCACTAGGAGTTATAACAAGGGTTGAGTATCCATTTAAAATAAAAATCCATACAATAAACCCTAATGAAGATAAATATGCTTCCATTCTAATGCTCTAAAATGCATATTTTGCTCCATCAAAGAGAGGTGCTTTGTTTGAGGAAGAGCCTTCTTAACTAGCCATTTTTGTTCATTGTCCAAGATATACTTGAGTTGATTAAGTTTCTTCTAAGGAACCAGGGCTCTGATACTAATTGTTGGAACACAATTATTTATGAAGAGAGGGGTGAATCAGTAGATTGATTAAAATTAGTCCTTTAATCCCTTTTAATGCAATTTAGAAATGATATGAAAAATCACACACACATATGCATAACACTAGATGTATGTGGGAAAACCCAACATGGGAAAAACCACCATAAGAATAACTACTATAATCTATTGTTATAATCTAGACTCACAATCAAGAACCTCACTAGTTATAATGTTTAAGGGCACTGACCTTAAGGAGACACCTATCCCCTGATTTAAGAGAACCTACTCTAAAGAAGTACCAACTCCCTAATTGAACACCAACTTAGATCTTCTGATGGCACCTACTAATCATATCTATTATGGAGATAAAACTCTAGATTACAATATTTGATTCAAAAATCAATCTAGTTCTTTGTTACAAACCTATTCTATAATTGCTCATACTCTACTTGCATCTCTCTTCCTCTCTACCTATATGCTCCTCAATTCAACTTTTTTCAATACTTAGTGTATTTTCTAGATGATGTATATATGCATTATATCTAGGTATCACATCACTCTATGTTCACACTTGATTATTAACACATCATGCTCCTACAAGTTTCTTGATTCTTGAATTCATGCACCACCACCATAAATATTTATATTTTACTATATTTAGTATATATTAGGCTCTAGTTTTGATTCAAATGCCATGTTACATAATTTAGATCGATCATAATGATCTATATCATTCTCTATGTCATATACTATATCTTTCATATATGTTTCATCACTTGACCATTAAAATGAGTGTATCTTTAAATAATGACCATTTATCTTAAGTTTCACACCATGATCCAATTATCCTCATTCAAATGTCTCAAATTTAAAATGCAACCATTAGATCAAACTCTAATAGGCTCACGTTTTATGTTAGATCTTTGTGAGATTTCAAGCTTTAATATTTTAATCTTTAAAATGCATCT